>MU105667.1:0-1243508 GCA_012274485.2 Sinapis alba | reverse complement strand
TCGATTTCATACCTTTACAACTGAGATAACCTGTGTAGCTTCTCCAATACCACAGAAAACGACCAACTTGAGCGACCCACTCGTTAATGACCAAGAACCATGGGCGCCCCACTCGTTAAATGCCTCTATGAACCTTACAAAATTTTGAATCAAAATCTTCTGTATTTTTGGATGATTAAAGAGAGAAAGTGAAAGAGATAAAGTTTTTTAAGCATTACAAACGAAAAAGGAAAGTCAAAATCTATTTTTAGAAGCATTAAAAGCTTTAAATTGGTTGTTCATGGTGGTTGGTGTATTGAAGCCAAATGCAATATTGTAAATACTTGATGAAGATGAGGCTGATATGGTAATACACACATTTTCGGAAAAAAATATTAAATTAATGGCATTTTCGTAAATTATCCGAAATTCTAGGGTGAAAAGGGAAAATCAAAATTTCAAAAAAAATCAGGGGTTGGTTTTGCAATTAACTTCAAATTTTGAGTCACTTTTGCAAAAAGCCCATTAAAATATTATAAAATAATTAATACAAAATTTTTAAAATATTCTAAAAAGATTTTTTGACCCAAAAAATACACAGAGAAAATAACTAAAAAATATTACAAGGTAAAAAACTTTTGTACTTTTACTCTATAGATATATAAATATAAATAAATTTTAAATAAATAACAAAACTAAAAATAATTTTCAACTTCTTTTAGTTAGAACTACATTTGACTTTTTGTTTTTCCAATTTTTTTTTTTTTGAAATTTTTTGATTTTTTTTTTTAAATCTGAAAATTTCTTTTAAACTACTTTTAAATTATTATTTTAAATTTTAAATTCTTTTTCTTCAATTATAAATTCATCTCCATACCCCATCCCTCAAATCTAAATTCTAAATTTAATTATTTAATCTTAGAGATATCTTTTCCTTTTTTATAAAATTTATTTTGATTATTTTAAATTTTTTGTTCTATATTTGTAAATTTTTTTTTTAATTTATCCTAGAATATTTCTCAAATAATAATGTATTATATTATATTTGGTCAAAATTGCTTTTCAAGGGGGACTGCAAAATCCATAACTTCAACGAGACGTGATTCAAAAATTTCAAGTAAGCAAATCCGGAGAGAGAGATAGAGAGAGGTGATTTTGAAATTAGATTTTCACTCTCCGTCTGCCTTATCCGCCGGAGTTTCTTCTCCCTCCGTCTATTCTTCTCGCCGCAGTTATCAGCTGTTCTTCTCACAACTACACTTTCCTCCGCCGGGCAGTTTCCGATCTCTCGAATCGGTGTTCTTCGTTTTCTGTGGCTCTTTGGTTTACTGTCTGCCGCTGATCATCATCATGTAGCTTGATCGATTTGCCCTAGTTTTTAATCTATTTGTGTGTTTTAAGTCGTTCGTTAGTTTTAATTTACTTTATTCTCTGTAAGATATCTATCCATCTTCTTTGTCGATTTCCCTTCGGATCCCATTTTTTCTCAGTCAGGTGCTTGTTATCTTAGAGGCTTATGAGAATTTGTTATCATTCTACTTGAATTGTGCATCTCTGCTAATACTAAGCTCATTTCAATAGGGAAAAAAAGGGACGAATGTTAAAGGTTTACTCAATAGTGAACTAGAATAAGCATATCTATTTTTTCAGAGTTTCAATAATCATATACTAACCCACTTGAATTCTCATGCCAATTGATGCTTTCTTGTTTTCAGTTCTTCAAGATGATTGGATCGTTTCTTACAAGAGGACTGGTGTACGAAATCATATTATCTTTTGCTTTTCTTAAAGGATATTGGATAGTGTTGATTAGTCCCTCTTACATTTGCTGCAGGATGTTGTTGGGTTATGCCTACCCTGCGTACGAATGCTACAAGACTGTTGAAAAGAACAGGCCTGAAATTGAGCAACTTCGCTTTTGGTGCCAGTACTGGTATATACTCTTTTCCTTCCATGAGGTTTCAAGGTTCTCAAAATGACTTACTAACTTCAAGTTAACATCGATTACAGGATATTGGTTGCTTGCTTGACAGTCTTTGAGAGAGTTGGTGATGCCTTTGTTTCATGGTGGGCATTCTAAACACTACGACCATGTCTTTTTTTGCTCTCTTCTTATCTTTTCTTCATTTCTTCTCTAGGGTTCCTATGTACAGTGAAGCTAAGTTAGCATTCTTCATCTACCTGTGGTATCCTAAAACCAGGGTATGTGTTTATTTGATTGAAGCAGGAAAAATACTGAGTCTTTCTATGCCTACATTAGTCCTTTTCTCTTTGATTGTTCAGGGCACTACCTATGTCTACGAGTCCTTCTTTAGGCCATATCTCTCACAGCATGAGAGTGACATAGACCATAGTTTGTTGGAGCTAAGGACAAGAGCTGGAGATATGGCTGTTATATATTGGCAACGAGTTGCAAGCTATGGTCAGACCAGAATCTTTGAGATTCTCCAGTATGTTGCTGCACAATCAACTCCAAGGCCGCAGCAACCTCAGGTAAGATTAAAACAAACATCTGATTGTGTAAGTAACTAATTACTCGTTTCGTGGTCTGTCATATTCATACTCGTTTCTGATTCAGAAACGTGGAGGCAGAGCTAATCAAGTTCCTGTTAAGCCTAAGAAATCCCCTAACGTTCAACCAGAACCTGAAGAAGCAGCGTCGTCTAGCTCATCTTCAAGCGACAGTGACGGTAATGATGCTACCGGTAAAGCAGCAGGACCTTCAAAAGCTACTTCTGGACCAGCCACAGATACCAAAAGCGCGGGTATCACTCAGATAGTACAAAAGTTAGTCTCTTCCCCTCCAACCCAATCAACAACCCAAGTGGAAGCGGAACCAATGCAGATAGAAGAAGTGGAAGGAGAAGGGGAAGCGGGATCAGTGAATGGAAGCTCGAACCCGGAAGGTCCAAAGGAGACGGTAATGGAGCAGACAATCAGGATGACTCGTGGGAGGTTGAGGAAGACGCGGTCAGAGGAAAGCCGTTGAACTAAAAGGTTCAAAAATTGTTAATTACTTTCACTGCATTTGTCTCTGTCTCTATGCTGCTTCTAGAATTATGTCGACAGGAACTAAACTAGTGGGGATGCTTGTGTGAAAAGTAAATCTACTTGTTTTTTTTTCTTTTATTCAGTTCGTTCCGTTAGGTGTAACAATGGCACTCTTTGTTTTGTTGTTTCTCCTGATTTGGTAGAGTTATTCAGTTAAAAAGGTACAACCACTGCAGAGTAGAAATGAAGTAAATATCAACTATATATCAATAAGTTGGTTATAGTCAAAAGTTATGTTGCACCTAATCATATGATCAAATGACAGTATGAAACGAAATTAGAATAGTTTATAAAGAGATTGAAAATTAGGTAGCTAGTACTGAGATCACCCGTCAAAGCTCATCGATTTCGTCATCTATGGTTTTATTTATTGGATCAGGGTTGGTTTGGGAAGTTGTCTCGATTTCTCTTTCTTATAAAGATTTCATTCTTTTAATTTTTTTTATTGTGGAGGGTTAACGTTTTATCCTTTTATGGAGGCTTTCATCTTTTCAACCCGGTTATTTGTGGAAAGATCATTATCGTCGAATTCGTCTTTCATATAGAGATTCATTTTTTTTTCCTTTTTCTTTTTGGGAAAAATTGTCATAACCAAACTAAAATTTGAATTTAAATGACCTAAAAGGTAGTGAAATTATAACATACCCCTTATAACAAAACAAAAAACAGTATGCGTTTTTATCTTTATAGCTTATTTAAGTCTTCTATGATTTTGTAAGTCTTCTAAGAATACTTGCTGAAAGTCTTTTAAGAATACTTCATGAAAGTTTTCTAAGAATACTTCCTGAAAGTCTTTTCTTTTAATAAATTTTTAAAATAATTTATAAATTATATAAAAAGTATTTTATGAGAGAAAAATTGAAATCATCTAATAATAAACATTTTGAAATGATATAAGATAAGATCTAGTAAAATTGAATTGTTTTCAACATAGATGAGTGAATGTATCATCTCATGATATTCTTTGGTCTAGGGTTTGGTGTCATATATTATAATATTGTATGTATCTTTAGGGTTAGATTTTGGAAGTTTAACCAGTTTTTTTTAAAAAATCATTTTTTACAGAAATGTGTTTAGTTTTGTGTATATTACACACTTGTGGAGTTGATTTTAAGTTTAGTGAAGTGTTTATTGATATTTAGTTAGTTATTTAGTTTAGGGTTTAAAAGACTTAAGTCTACTAAAAGATATTACCCTAGAAGACTTACATATAAGTCTTCTCGTCGTATTGTTAATTTAGGGTGTAGGAAACTTTCCTGTAAGTCTTCTTGCGTGTTTTTTGCCAGAAAACTTCCTAAAAGTCTTCTATGCCGAACCGGACCTGAAATTTTACCAATTTACAGTTAACCTAACTGAATGTTTTACCAGACATAAAAATGGTAATTTTCATTTTTTTTTTATTAATTCACTATTTGCTGGTAAACCACAGAACCCTAGCCATTTCTCTCTAAACACGATTCCGAAGATGACTTCCACCGTTTTTCATTTTCCGTCGTTTTTCACCGCCGCTAATCTCTTACTTTCATCGAATCTCATCGAATCTTCTTTATATTTCATGTCTGAAGAGTATTTCAGGAGATTAAACTAACCTACTTCCTTTTTTTCAGATCCGAAACCGTTCGTATTCTATTTTTGTTGTCGTTGAGCTCCACAACCAGTAAGTTCTTCCTCTTTGGTGTCGAGTTTAGTTTTTGACTTAAGACAAACTTTTTCGCCGCCGTTAAACCCTAAACGTGATAGTCTGACTTCTTATTTTACTTCAAGTTTTTCAGATCTGTTAAACGATGTTGTCGTTGCTGACCATAACTTCACCGCTTCGCTTTTGACTGTAAGTTCTTCCATTTGTTCGTCTTTTTTGGTCTTTCCATTAGTACTGTTCTAGTGGAAGACTTTGTGGAAGTCTTCGAGGAAGTCTTCCAATAGGCTTCTCGAAGAGGATTTACTGAAATACTTCCTAGAATACTTCCAGTTAATATTATCCTAGAAGGCTACTCGAAGACTTCCCAAAAGACTTACTGGAAGTCAAGAAGTCTTCCAGTAGGCTTCTCGGATAATATTAACTGGAAGTCTTCTAGGAAGTCCTTCAATAATTGTTCTGTTTGGTTTGTGATTGAGATGTTGGTTTTTAATTGTTTTGCAGACTGAAAAATAGATTCAATAGAACTCCCGAAGAGGATATTTACCTTAGGGGAGAGCCCTTTTCAATCAAAAGCAGAGCATACCATACAGATGATGTTGGTTTTTAATTGTTTTCTGCTGTAAGGCATGCTCTACATGATGATGAATACGAGGAGCTTAAGGAATCAAGATTGGGAGTCTTCATAAAGTTCAAGGAATTGAATTTTGGTTGGGCATCAAGGCTGGTTCATTGTATGCTCTATTTCCAAATCATCGTCAAGAAAAAGTATGAGCTTTGGAGTCTGGTTGGTCCAGAACCGGTGAGGTTTTCACTCATAGAGTTTGAACACCTCACTAGTCTCAAATGAGAGTATATTAAGAACCTCAAAAATCTAAGATGTGAGGTTACGAAGGAGATGGCTTCTTTCTGGGAGCGGATTGGTATTTCTGTCGATGCTGGTCCAACTTCTGAACAGATAATAGGAGCATGTTAGAGATGCCAAGAGTGGTCTCAGGATGATCGCATGCGGCTGGGATACCTAGCCATCTTCACTGGATTCATTGAAGGGAGGAAGTGTTGACATGAAGATAATAAAGAGATAAAGTTGAGATGAAAGCAATGAGGAGCAGGAGAGAAGCCGACTCAGTTTAAGCAAGAGAATCAAGGTACCTTGGGAAGCAAGGCCGTTCGTACAACTCTGCCCTAACTTGGGTTGGAAGGCATGCAAGGGGGAGCTTGCTTGCAACTTAGAATATCGCCTAAGTCTCCCAGAAGCAATCAGAACAATTCAAACATGTGTGAGCAAGTGGATGGATCCGTTGGAGACTTGTGAAAAACCAAAGTCACATGTGAAGCTAAGGAGGAAAAAGAAAGGGGAGCTGTCCGTTTCTTGCTCAGCCGAGAGTGACAAGATCTGATATGGTCCTCATATGTTTATTCATTTCTATTGTCTTATTGCCAAATGCTTTATCTATTTATGTAACATGTTTGTGAACCAAATTAGAAAGGAAATATAATTCCTCTTCACTCTCTCTCTTGGTTCGAATACTCTCTCCCTCTCTCCTCTCTCTCTCTCTAGAATTTCTTCATTTGTTCTTCATTAATTCTCACAAACTACACTCTAAATCCTTTCATTTTAACATGGTATCAGAGCCATAAACTCTTGAAACCTATTTCTTTACTTCCGCAAACAATCTCTACTCTGTTCTTGGTACTTTGTTCTTCAAGATTCACTTTCATACTCTGTTCTTGGCGACTGAAAGATGGAGAGTAACAAAACTATCAACATGCCAGTAACTCTTAAGGGGATAAACTACCTCTTATGGGCTAGGCTGGTGAAAACTGTCCTTGGTGGAAGAGGTTTATGGAGCCATGTCTCAACTACATCAGCTCCAAAAGAAACCATCCAAGGAGAAGATGGAAAAAGATGGTGGTAGCTGATGAAGACAAATGGGGTCAGGAGGACCTCATGGTACTTTCTCTCATCCAAAGCTCTTTGGATCCAGCCATATTGGAGTCTTACTCATACTGTGGGACTACTAAAGAACTATGGGAATGTTTTCAATCTTACTAGACTCTTTGAAGTGAAAAGAGCCATCAATGCTCTCAGTCAAGGAGACATGGAGTTCCAGTCTCACTTTGGCAAGTTTAGGTCTCTATGGGCAGAGCTGGAGCTGCTAAGACCTTATATTGTTGATCCCTCAAGTCTAAGTGCTAGGCGTGAAGAAGAAAAAGTGTTTGGGTTGTTGTTACTCTCAACTCATCCTACAATGGTTTCATCAAGCACAGACTGAGGGCTGACAAACTACCTTCACTTGATGAAGTGTGTGCTCAAATCCAGAAGGAAGAAGGATCAGTGGGTCTGTTTGGAGGCAAAGGAGAGCCGGTTGTGGATAATCAAGCTGAAGCAGCAGTAGCAAACAAAGGTGTATACAAGAAAGAAGATAAGAGATTCCTATTTTATGATCATTGCAAGAAGAAAGGGTATATGAAAGACAAGTGATGGATATTACACCCACACCTGAAGCCAAACAAGTTCAAGGAGCGTGGCTCTCAGTTCATGGATGCAAGAGCCATCAACCCCAAGCTTCAACAATGGTGTAGGAAGTGCAATGGCCTCCACATCATTGTACTCCACTCCCATGACAAGCCATGATGTGGTCCTCAAGAAATATGACTTGGAGGCTCTCATCAAACTCCTTAAAGAGAACCCTGGTATTCCTAAAACCCTTGGTATCTCTCTTAATGCTTCACACATTGCTGATAGTTCAATGGATATGTTAAAAACTGCTAGACCATTAGCTATAGACTTTGGTGCATCACATCATATGATTAGTGATTCCAACATAATTAGAAATGTGAAACCTGCTCTAGGGAATGTGATGATAGAAAATGATGAATACAATTCCAATAAAAGGAATAGGTGATTTGAAACTGTTTGACAAAGTGTCTAATGCTTTCTACATGCCAACCTTTACATCAAACTTAGTTTATGTAAAAAATGTCACTAATAATCTAAATTGCCATGTTACATTCACTTCTAATGAAGTTTACTTTCAGGATATTGAATTTAGTAGGTTGCTTGGCAAAGGTGTAACCAAGAGGGACTTGTACCTGCTTGAGGACACACGACCATCATTTAATCTATCTTGTGCTTTCAATTCTGTTTCTGAATTCCCTAAAGATGTAATATGGCATGCTAGATTAGGACATCCCCATTCTCGTGCTTTGAACATCCTGTTGCCTAGTGTTTCTTTTAAAAGTGATTGTGAAGCTTGTATCTTAGGAAAACATTGTAAGAGTGTGTTTCTTAAACCAATGACTGTATATGATAATTGCTTTGATTTAATCCATTATGATGTGTGCACTGCTCCATGTGCATCTAGAGAACAACATAGATATTTTGTGACATTCATTGATGAAAAATCTAAATATACATGGATCACTTTGTTGCAATCAAAGGATAGGGTGCTAGAAGCTTTTAAACAATTTCAGAATTACATAACTAACCATTTCAATGTTAAGATCAAGATTCATAGATCAGATAATGGGGGTGAATACACTAGCACATCCTACAAGCAACACTTAGACACACATGAGATCATTCACCAAACCAGTTGCCCTTACACACCCCAACAAAATGGTGTGGCAGAAAGGAAGAATATACACTTAATGGAGATGGCGAACAGCATGATGTTTCATGCTAATGTACCTAAGAAGTTTTGGGGAGATGCAGTTGTCACTGCCGTTGTTACTGCCACTTACCTGATCAACCGTACACCCACAAGAGTGCTTCTTGATGCCACCCCATATGAGGTACTAAATAAAACTAAACCAAATATAGAACATTTGCGTGTGTTTGAGTGTGTGTGCTTTGTTTTGGTACCAGGTGGGCTAAGAAATAAACTAAAGGCAAGGAGTACAAAAGGCAATGTTCATTGGGTACTCAACACATCAGAAAGGCTACAAGTGTTATGTTCCAGAAACAAGGAGAGTTCTTGTATCCAGAAATGTTAAGTTCCTAGAGTCACAAGGCTACTATGATGAGAAGAGTTGGGGAGAGCTCAAGGATATATCTCAATCTGCCTCAGACAAAGCTAACAACCTGAGAGCTATTATGGAAAGGCTTGGCATCAGTTTACCAAAAGAACCAGAGAAGGTCAGGGAGGTCCCAACACAAACTGTAGAAGAGACAGTAAAAGATGTTGGAGTCACTCATTCTGATCATGAGGGGGACAGTGGAACTGAGCAGCCTGTGCAAGCTCATCATGAAGAAAACTCAGTACTTCATGATCAAAATGAAACTCCATCAGATGAGACACAAGTGGAAGAGACACAAGTGGGAGAACAAAGTGAAGGAAATGGAGTTGCACCTGAGCAGATACAACCTGTGAGAAGGAGTACAAGAATCAGGAAACCAGCTTCAAACTGGATAAATACAAGAGTCTACTTCAATGCTGAAGTTGTGGCTCATCCCATTAGTGCAGTCTGCTCGCTTGCTCAATACCTCAAGGAGCATCAAGTCTTCATCAGTGAGTTGGATCAAGAATACATTCCAAAACCTATGAAGAAGCTATGCTACATGAGGAGTGGAAAGGTTCTGTTGGAGATGAGATAGGCGCCATGATCAAAAATGACACATGTTTGAAACAAAACTTCCTAAAGGCAAGAAAGTAGTGACAAGTCGCCTTATCTATACCATCAAGTATCTAACAAATGGAAAACCTTAAAGGAGAAAAATAAGGCTAGTGGCAAGGGAATATACTCAAGTGTATGGTGAAGATTATCTGGATACTTTAGCTCCAGTGGCTAAGCTACATACAATAAGGGCCTAGTATCATAAGTTGAGCACCACTCTCAATATATAGGAGAGGATTTGTGAAATCAGAAGCTGATCACAATCTCTTCACTATGACCAGCCAACAAGGTATTGTTGTCATCTTGGTATATGTAGATGATATCATCATCACTGGTAGCAACAAGGAAGGTATCCTCTCAACTAAAACTTTCCTTAAGAATGCTTTTGACATTAAAGATTTAGGAGAGTTGAAGTACTTCATAGGGATTGAAATATGCCGCTCTGACGAGGGTCTTTTCCTATCCCAAAGGAAGTACACACTTGACATTTTGAATGAGGCAGGAAACCTTGGCAGTAGACAGACCAAGACTCCATTGTAAGAAGGCTACAAGGTGCTGCGAGAGGGGGAATATGAAGCCACTCCATTTGCAGATATCAAGAAGTATAGAAGAATGGTTGGGAAGCTCATCTACTTGACCATCACTCGTCTAGACTTATGATTTGCTGTGAACCAAGTGAGTCAACACATGCAGTCCCTTAAAGTTTATCACTGGAACATGGTTGAAAGTATCTTGAGATACCAGACAGAGGCGCCTGGTCAAGGTGTTTGGATGGCTTGCAACAAAAGCACTGAAGTTGTGGGATACTGTGATGCTGATTGGGCTAGGAACATAGTTGATAGGAGATCAACCACTGGTTATTGTACCTTCATTGGAGGGAACCTAGTAACATGGAAGAGCAAGAAGCAGAAGGTTGACTCCTGCTCAAGTACTGAGGCAGAGTATAGGTCCATGAGGAAACTGACCAGTGAACTCATATGGATCAAGGGGATTCTAAAGGATTTGGGCATTGAGATCAACACACCAATGACCATGCATTGTGAAAATCAGGCAGCAATACATATTGCATCCAAATCTGTCTTTCATGAAAGGACAAAGCATATAGAAGTAGACTGTCACAAGGTGAGACAAGCAGTGGAGCAGCAAGTGATACTTCCATGCTATACTAGAAGTGAAGATCAACTTGCTGACATATTCACCAAGGCAGCTAGCAGCAAAGTTTGTGAGTTCATTCATCCTAAACTTGGACTCATATACCTCACTTGTCACTGATCCTCTTGCCATGGAGTGTTCTACTCTTTTTCCTTGGCTTGATTTTTATCCCAAGTATTTTTTTCAAATCTAAGGTTTAAATGAGAGAATGCTTCGTGGTAATCCAAGCTTGACCAGTACCTATTCTCAAGCTTGAGGGGGAGTGTTGACATGAAGAGAATAAAGAGAAAAGGTTGGGATGAAAGCAATGAGGAGAAGGAGAAAAGCTGACTCAGTTTAAGCAAGAGAATCAAGGTACCTTGGGAAGCAAAGCCCTCCGTACAACTCTGACCTAATTTGGGTTGGAAGGCAAGAAAGGGGGAGCTTTCTTGCAACTTAGAATCTCGCCTAAGTTTCCAAGAAGCCTTCAGAACAATTCAAACATGTGTGAGAAAGTGGATGGAGCCGTTGGAGACTTGTGACAAACCCAAGTCACATGTGAATCTAAGGAGGAAAGAGAAAGGGAAGTTGTCCCTTTCTTGCTCAGCCGAGAGTGACAGGATCTGATCTGGTCCTCATTTGTTTATTTTCATTCCTATTGTCTTATTGCCAAATGCTTTATCTATTTATGTAACATGTTTGTGAACCAAATTAGAAAGGAAATATAATTCCTCTTCACTCTCTCTCTTGGTTCGAATACTCTCTCCCTCTCTACTCTCTCCCTCTCTACTCTCTCTCTCTCTCTCTCAAATTTCTTCATTGTTCTTCATCTGTTCTTCATTAATTCTCACAAACTACACTCCAAATCATTTCATTTTAACAGGAAGTACTCAACCGCAACACACGCTAGTCTTGCAAGGCTCGTCATGGATTTAGAGAAATTCGAGAATTATCCATGGGGGAGAGTGACGTTTAAGGTGCTGATGGACTCTCTGAGGGTAAAAGATTTCACGAAGTCTTATACTGTCGATGGGTTCATACAAGTTCTCCAGGTGTGGGTCTACCATGCTCTGCCAGAATTGACTGCTAATTATGGAAATCTCATACCAAACAAACTGTCTCCACCTTTGTTGGCTTTCAAGGGTGGCAAAAGGCACATATGTTTTAAAGCCGCTATCAGCAGACATGTAATTTCTCAAATAGTACGACTTATAGGTAAGTCATTTGTAAAGATTTCTCACCAGAAGACTTAGTTAAGTCATCCCGGAAGTCTTCTCACTGAAGTCTTCTGGTGAGAAGACTTTCGAGTTAAGTCTTCCGGAAGTGAAGACTTGATATGTCATTGTTTTTACCTGTTTTCCACCATGATATAAGTCTTTTATTTAATATATTACTATGCAAATGTAGTTGTTTTAGACACTTTACAAGTCTAGGTACTTGTTGGAAGAAAGTATAGTTTATGGAGTGTTTTGGAGCAATTGAAGAAAGACCCCTGAACACATGAAGTCATAGTCTGTTCTTACTAGCAATGTCGATCAATACTACACCTTAGTGTTGATCGATACCAGGCGTATCCGAGATATTAATGAAGATTTGAAGATATTACAAGTTTCACCCGAAACTTCCAAAAATTATACAATAGGCCAAAAACGAGTCTTATGCTATATATTAGGTTAAGCAGCCACCTTGTGGCAGAGAGTTCTTTTTACGTTTTACAAGCTACACTTAGAGAGAAGAGACATCGGAGAGAGAGATCTAAACCCTTCTGAGAGAAGATCTTGAACTCCCTTGCTTTGTTCTTCATCTTGTTTTCTATTCAATTACTTCAATTATTCATTGTGTATTTCATGATTATGTCTGAGCAATTCCTTGTTGGATTTAGGTTTCTTAAAGGGTTAATTATGCTTTGTTGATTTGAAGTTTATTTAGAGATCTATCATGTTCTTCATCAAAGTTGTTCTTATTGCTAAAACTTAGGATTGATCACCTTAGATTTAGATCTTAGGATTGTTTGGTGTAGGCGAGAGCCTAGTCAACCTACTGAATAAAAATTAGAAGATTGAATCAACTAATGTCATACGAAAGTAGATTTAGGTGATTAGAGAACAAATCAAACCTTTAACCCAATTCTGTTTCAAAGTGGCATCGATCGAGACTGAAAGGCATCAATCGATACTCCCCTAGGATTTACACACGAGAGTGGGAAAGCTGGTAAGAAACGTTTTAGTAATCATTATATGTGAAAGTTGAATGATTATATTTGTGGTTTGAGTTTAAGAACATTATCTGATCTCTGATAAAATATTAGTTGCATTCATAAACCTGAAAGAATACCTGAATCTAATCCCCCTCATTTATAGAAACTACAATCTTCTTTACATTACTATTTACTGTGTTTATTCATATTCTTCTAGCTTTATTTCAAAGAAAATAGGTTTATTGTGTAATCTAAGAGTCTCTGTAGATTTGATCCCTAAAACAAACGTTTAGGGTAATTTGAGCGATATCAAATTTGGCACCGTTGCCGGGGACTCTTTCTTATTACCATTAGACCTAGTTTAGAGATTAGTCTAGAATGTTTATTTACTGTTTTACTATAGTTTCTTTCAATTACCTGCTGAAACAGGTACCTATGAGGAAGAACAAGTTTCTGGGTAACAAGCATCGATCGACACCGTTCATGGCAACAATCGATACCGTTCCACCAGAAGCAGGTAAGTCTCACTTACCAAATCTAATTGATAAGAAAGTAGTTCTAAAAGATCTAGAGGGTCAAGTGTGCGACATGGCATTCCAATTCATTAATGGACATGGGCCTGCAATCTCTGATAAAATTAATTCAAATCTCAATAATGAAAAGGAACATCAAATGTGTATTCAAGACCAATTAAGTTCTGATAGAAACTATAGTAGTAGATCTGCTATTAAGCTACCAGAGAACACAATGGGTTGTGACTGTAATGTCGATTTCATTGTGCTGGTATAAAAAATTCCCTTTTACGGTTTACCTTCAGAATATCCCCACGATCATTTCGAGAGGCTTGAAGACATGGTGAATTGTGACTACAATCGCCGTAGAATTTTTCCTTTTTCCCTTGAAGGAGACGCTAGGAGATGGCTAGACCAATTACCTGCTGGAAAGATGTAAGGAGTGCTTTCTTAAACAATTTCTTCGATGATGCTAGATTTTTGGAAACAAGAAACAAGATTTCTACCTTTTCCCAAGGTGAACGCGAGTCCTTCAAAAATGCTTGGGGGAGATTCAAGAATTACCAGCTTGAATGCCCGCAGCATGGATACGCGGAACCTCAACCTTCTCAACACTTTCTATAGAGGTCTTAGCTTAAGTTATCAAGTTACGCTCGACACAACTAGCAGAGGGAACTTCAGTACGAGGAGCTCAGAGGAAGAAAGAGAGCTGATCGAGAACATAACCTCAGGAAAAGGCTTCAAGAGGATGGATGTCGAAAAGAGCGATCCTATGGAGTTAACAAAAGATGATCCTCTTTCTGAAGTTAAAGCAACTTTAGCATTGGTTCAAGCTGACTTACAAAGATAAAGATGAACGAAAGAATCAAGTGAAGTCTATTGACCTAACCGGTTCTCAACCCAAATTCAACGAAAGCAGCTTTACCAGAAATTACGATGGATCTATTAAGTCACGGGAAAGAAAATCAAAGTCAAAAATGAGCCAAGTCTTAACGGGCAACCGAGAGATAGCTTACAATCTCGATGGGAAACTGGACTTTATTTATTCTAAGATGATGGAGAAGTTTGAATCTCTCAGTGATCATGTTAAGAGGTTAGATAGTCAAGTTGCAAACAATGAAGTTAACATCAGGAGAGAAAAATGATTTCTTCCTGGAAGGACCGATATCAACCCTAAGAGCTAAGTTAATGCAGTTACATTGAGAAGTGGAAGACAGCTCAACTAGAATGTGAAGGAAGGTGTCACCATTGATGAGTTTGTATGGAATAAACATGCTGAAAAAGATGATTCCCACCCAATATTGGTTGATACTCCTGAGTATAGCACCATTCTTTTTCCAGAAACGGAAGACACTGATCAAGCTGATGAGTTGGAGGAACAAAATTCCAACCTTGGTGAAAACGAAGTGCAATAGGAAAATGAAGAGAGTGACGCCCGACACCAACACAGCATCGATCGGCACCCACAAGGTGTCGACCGTCATCCTCGCGTTGTTGATCGACACCCGATATCCCTGATCCTCAAAATTTCTAAACCTGCTGAACCGGTCCCACCTAGAGTTTATGTCCCCAAAACTCTCTTTCCTCAAAGCCAATCGGCAGTGAAGCGATAAATAGATAAAGTGATCTGCAAAAAGATATTCAATAAAATAATTGTCGAGATTCCACTTGGTGACGCCATAAAAATTGCTCCTGCAATAAAGAATTATTTAAAAGATGCGGCGACCAAAGGTTTTGAAACAACAGAGCACCACATAATGATGGTTGGCAAAGATATAAATGCCGAGATTCAAGGAAATAAACCCGCCAAACTTTAAGACCCTGGTAGTTTTGTTCTTGATTGCAACATCCACATTGAGAGATTTCAGAGATCTCTCTACGATCTTGGCTCCAGTGTGAATTTAATGCCTTATTCCGTTGCAAAAGCCCTTGGTCTGACTGAATTCAAACCAACCTGAACCACTCTCATCCTCGCTGATATATCTGTTAGAGTACCAGAAGGTATCCTTGAAGATGTTCCCATAAAAATAAACGATTGTGTTATACATGTGAATTTCATCGTACTAAAATACGAGAAAGAACCTAAAGATCCCCTTATTTTAGGAAGACCGTTCCTAGCAACAGCTGGAGCGGTCATTGCTGTTAAGGAAGGACACATATGTTTAAACATCAGAGATATAGCAATGGCCTTTGATATGGAAAGATTAGTCAAGAAACTCTTGATCGATGGTCAAACTCACGCTGTAGATTATCTCTCTGAGCTTGCTGATGAATCTTTCATGGACGTTAGTTTGAACGATCCTTTAGAGAGAACTCCCACAACTAATGAGGAGGAAATTTTTAGTATAGATGACCGAGCCGATGAATGTGCTAGATTGCTAGATGCAGCTGAGGGAGTCATGAATATCGATGCGGCAAAAATAGAAATTCCAAAGAATATCGACCGACGTCCAGCAAAGTCGAAAGACTGGATTAAGGAAAAACCCCCAACAGTGGCGTTGAAGAATCTTCCCGCTGGGCTTAAACACACTTTTCTCTATAAAAATTCTTATCCTGTCATCGTAAATGCTAATCTGAGCGCTGGAGAAATGGCTTTGTTACTCAACAAGCCTCGTATTCACCGAAAAGTTCTTGGGTATTCCCTTGACGACATTCCAGGTATCTCACCTGATTTATGTATGCATAAGATACACCTAGAAGACGAGTCAAAATCATTTGTTGAACACAAAAGGAGGTTGAATACCAAATTGAAAGAAGTAGTTAAGAGCGAAATTTTGAAGCTCCTGCAAGCAGGAGTAATCTATCCAATTTCATACAGTAACTGGGTGAGTCCAGTACACGTCGTTCCTAAGAAATGAGGTATCACTGTAGTGAAAAATGATAAGGATGAACTGATCCCAATGAGGACTGTAACTGGACATATGATGTGCATTGATTACATAAAGCTAAATGCTACAACCAGGAAGGATAATTTCCCCTTACCTTTCATAGATCAAATGTTGAAAAGGCTTGCAAACCACCAATATTACTGTTTCCTTGATGGTTATTCTGGATTTTTCCAAATTCCTATCCATCCATACGACCAAGAAAAGACTACCTTCACACGCTCTTACGGCACATTTGCTTACCGCAGAATGCCCTTTGGACTTTGTAACGCTCCTGCGATGTTTCAGAGATGTATGATGTCCATTTTCACAGATATGATCAAATATTTCATGGAAGTATTTATGGACGATTTCTCAGTCTACGGTTCAGACTTCACGTCATGCCTCATCAATTTATGCAAGGTATTAGCTAGATGTGAAGAGAAGAACTTGATTCTGATCTGGGAGAAATGTCATTTCTTGGTTAACGATGAGATTGTTCTAGGACACCAAAGTTTCAGCTGCTGGTATTGAAGTAGACAGAGCTAAAATCAAAGTAATGACAAGCCTTCTTGCCCCTACTAACGTGAAAGATATACGAAGTTTTCTAGGGCATGCTGGATTTTACAGGAGATTCATAAAAGACTTCAGCAAAATTGCTAGACCTCGTATTGCACTCTTGTGCAAAGAAGTCAAATTTGAATTTACTCTCGAATGTTTGGAAGCTTTTAAAGAAATCAAAAGTGCTCTTCTGAGCGTTCCCATTGTGCAATCTTCAGATTGGAGTTTACCTTTCAAAATAATGTGCGACGCCAGCGATTTCTCTATAGGCTCTGTATTTGGGCAGAAAAAGGACAAAAAGCTGCACGCTATCTACTATGCTAGTAGAACTCTTGATGACGCACAACGAAATTATGCGACAACAGAGAAAGAGTTGCTAGCTGTTGTTTTCGCTTTCGAGAAATTTTGATCCTACCTAGTCGGTTCTAAGGTTGTTTTTCACAACGATCACGCTGCTTTGAAATACTTAATGCAAAAGAAGTACGCTAAGCCAAGACTCCTGCGATGGATCTTGCTGCTGCAAGAATTCGATATTGAGATTAAGGACAAAAGAGGAGTGGAAAATGGTGTCGCAGATCACCTGTCACGAATAAGAATCGAAGACGATGTTCCAATCGACGATTTTCTACCTACATAACATCTACAAAGCCGAGTCAACATTCATTGGACATGTTGCGTTGAACACAGAAAAAGCAACAATCAATACTCCAAAGGACTTGATCGATACCTCGTCAAGAAACGAGGATATAGTTGAGATTGAGATAAAAGTCTCCTGTAACCCTACGCAAACCGGATTGGATTCTCCCGGAGGTAGAAGTTTAAGTCAGGGGGTGTTTGCGTTAAATGTGACTAGATCAGGCAGGCCATGGTACGCCGATATAGTAAACTATCTTGCTGCAGAAGTAGAACCAGAAATTTTCAAAGAATATGCCAAAAAGAAATTCTTTTGAGAAGTCCGAAGCTATCACTGGGATGAACCTTATCTTTATAAGAATTGTGCTGACGGCATTTACAGACGATGCATTGCGGAAGTTGAAGTCCCATATATCCTATTTCACTGCCATGGATCAGATTACGCTGGACACTTTGGAAGTTTCATAACAGTAGGAAATATTCTCCAAGCAGGTTTCTGGTGGCTTACTATGTTTCGAGATGCTCACACTTACATAGCACAATGATCGTTGTCAAAGATGAGGAAAAATCAGCAAAATACACGAAATGAAGCAGAATTTTATACTTGATGTTGAAGTGTTTGACTGCTGGGGCATTGATTTCATCGGCCCTTTCCCTTCTTCTAACGGGAATAAATACATTCTAGTTGCTGTTGACTATGTATCCAAATGGGTGGAAGCGATAACAACTCCAAAAAATGATGTTGCCATAGTTATAAAACTTTTCAAGAACATCATTTTCCCAAGATTTGGAGTTCCTCGAGTCGTAATAAGTGATGGAGGTTCTCATTTCATAAACAAAGTGTTTGAGAAGCTGCTTCGGAAACACGGTGTTCACCGCCGAGTAGCATCTCCCTATTATCTTCAAACTAGTGCACAAGTAGACGTTTCCAACCGTCAGATCAAGGAAATCCTAGAAAAGACAATAGGAAAATCAAGGAAAGATTGGTCTGCTAAGTTGGATGACGCACTTTGGGCGTACAGGACCGCCTATAAACACCACTTGGAACTACGCCATTCCATCTACTGTACGGCAAAGCTTGTCATCTTCCAGTTGATATAGAACATAAGGCATCATGGGCTGTAAAAATGACAAATTTTGATATGAAGCCAGTTGTAGAAAGGAGATTAATTCAAATAACCGAGTTAGACGAGATTAGACATCAAGCTTATGAACACTCGAAGATCTACAAAGAAAGGACAAAATCCTACCACAATAAGAAGATTATCTCCAGACATTTTGAACCAAATGACCAGGTGCTCCTGTATAACTCTCGGTTAACATTGTTCCCTGGAAAATTGCGTTTGCGCTGGTCAGGTCCTTTCACTATCAAAGAAGTCAAACCCTATGGAACCGTTGTCCTAATTAACCCTAGAGGAGAATAATTTATAGCAAATGGACAACGAGTGAAACACTATTGGGCACAAGCAGAGATTCCAAGAAGTCAAAACAGACGCTTCGAACTTCTTGATAAAGATTGATCTGCTACCTTTAGTCAAGCTAACGACTTAAAACAAGCGCTTCTGGGAGGCAAACCACGTGTAAGTTTAGGTACTAAAAATATTAAAAATAATAATAAAAAAAACTAAACTAACTATTGTTTAATATTTTTATTTTATTTTGCTGTGATATTTAGATATATTTCTATTTTATTATGCTTGATTATGAACTATTTGCTTTCATTTGCTATTTGATGTGTGTTTGAATGTCTAATAGTGCTAACTAAGCTGACTGATGAACCAAAGAGGGGATTCAGAACATTCCAACATGCTAACTTGAGAGCAGTTTCATTCTGTCGAGAGGGCATCGGTCGACACCAAGTCTGGTGGCAGTCGATACTAACGACAGAAAGGTACCTTAATCCATTTCAATTAATAGCAAATTCATATTTATTTATTTTATAATCCAGTCTCAGACTGAGCTACACTGGGTCAGTGTCGTTTAAGTCTGGGGGAGGTAGTTACTAACTTTGTTTTCTATTTTGGATTTTAGTGTCATAATTTTTTTTTATAAAAATAAAAATATTTTATTATGGTTTTATCTAGTCAAAACAGAGTCATAAGGATCATGAACTGATTCTCGGAGCGATGTCACTTAAGCACAATCATAGCACCATTCAGAGGATATTGGATCAGAAAAGTTTAAGTGGATCTAAACCGCCAATAACATCCATACTTGCTAGAATCCCCGAAGGAACCAAAGTTGACTTCCAACCTAATCAACATTATCTGCTTATTTTAGGGATTGAGATACATTGGATTGGGTTCCTCCTGTAAGTCAGGAAGGTAAAAGTCTATAATTCTGATCCCCCTATTCTCCTTTCTTCGGAAATTATATATAAAGTAAAGGAAAGGTTAAATGATTTCCCAAGAGATGCGGAGGGGTAAGAGTGTCTCCCGCGACCCCATTATTCCAATTCTTGAAGGAATGATCACACATTGTGGCAGAGCGAGGGGTAGGAACATTTCCTATGACCCCACTATTCGCCTACATTTTGAAAAAAAGAGAAAAGAAAGTAAAAACATTCAGAGAAGAGAAAAAGAGAAAGGAAAGGAATTAGAAAAAGACTGCATGACAGCTTGTTTAAGTTGAATCTATGTGTCCCTTGATCAATACTCCCAAGACAATGCCTACACTTTATTTTATGCAAGAAATAAAGTTAGTGGAGGGGTATGTCGGTGGAACTCTAGCAGTGTTATGGTATGGCATGGCTGCTAAGCTTGAGCTGAAAAGTAAAAACGCCTCAGATATGTTTGCTACAGGTTTATGGCAATGGTGATGCTCTAAAGAACTGCTGCGTCCTCGTATTTTTAAACTTCTTCCATTGGAACATTCTATGTTTTGCTTAGGGCAAGCAAAGGATAAGTCTGGGGGAGTTGATATGTCATGGTTTTTACCTGTTTTCCACCATGATATAAGTCTTTTATTTTAAATATTACTATGCAAATGTAGTTGTTTTAGACACTTTACAGGTCTAGGTACTTGTTGGAAGAAAGTATAGTTTATGGAGTGTTTTAGAGCAGTTGAAGAAAGACCCCTGAAGACATGAAGTCAGAGTCTGTTTTTACTAGGATTGTCGATAGATACTACACCTTAGTGTTGATCGATACAAGGCGTATCTGAGATATTAATGAAGATTTGAAGATATTACAAGTTTCACCCAAAATTTCCAAGGATTATACAAGAGGCCAAAAACGAGTCTTAGGCTATATATTAGGTTAAGCAGCCACCTTGTGGCAGAGAGTTCTTTTTACGTTTTACAAGCTACACTTAGAGAGAGAAGAGAGATCTGAGAGAGATATCGGAGAGAGAGATCAGGGAGAGAGATCTAAACCCTTTTGAGAGAAGATCTTGACTTCCTTGCTTTTTGTTCTTCATCTTGTTTTCTATTCAATTACTTCAGTTAATCATTGTGTATTTCATGATTATGTCTGAGTAATTCCTTGTTAGATTTAGGTTTCTTAATTGGTTAATTATGCTTTGTTGATTTGAAGTTTATTTAGAGATCTATCATGTTCTTCATCTAAGTTGTTCTTATTGCTAAATCTTAGGATTGATCACCTTGATTTAGATCTTAGGATTGTTTGGTGTAGGCGAGAGCCTAGTCAACTTCCTGAATAAAACTTAGACGATCTAATTAACTAAAGTCGTACGAAAGTAGATTGAGGTGATTAGAGAACAAATCAAACCTTTAACCCAATTATGTTTGAAGTAGCATTGATCGACACCGAAAGGCATCAATCAATACTCCCCTAGGATTTACCCACGAGAGTAGGAAACCTGGTAGGAAATGTTTTAGTAATCATTATATGCGAGAGTTGAATGATTGTATATGTGGTTTGAGTTTAAGAACATGATCTGATCTCTGAAAAAAAATTAGTTGCATTCATAAACCTGAAAGAATTCCTGAATCTAATCTCCCTCATTTTTAGAAACTACAATCTTCTTTACATTACTACTTACTGCTTTTATTCATAGTCTTCTAGCTTTATTTCAAAGACAATAGGTTTATTGTGTAATCTCAGAGTCTATGTGGATTTGATCCCTAAATACTATGATTTGACGCTCTTATTTGAGAGAGTTAAAACAAACGCTTAGAGTAATTTGATCGATATCAATACTTAACTTAGTCTTCTAGAAAACTTAACGCAACAGTCTTCTAGTGAGAAGACTTCTGGGAAGAGTTAACTAAGTCTTCTGGTAAGTTTTCTGGTGAGAAATATTTATAGATGACTTACCTATAAATCTTCTATCTTTGTAATCCGTCAAATATCTAACTTGATATCTTTATATAATGCAGAATCGCGTGATCAACTATGTTGAGAAGGACTTCGAAGAAATATTTTCAAAATGGGATAATGATACATAGCAGGCGGCCGTTGACAACATAATTTAAGTCATGTTTAATGCTCCGCCTAGTTAGAAGTCGACCATGAATTGCTGGGAAGATGCTGGTACCAACCCGTGGACCAATCCAAAGACGAACGTTGTGTATGTGAAGGATCTTGTTGTGAGACAATAAGTTAGTGAGAGACCTTCAAAGAAATCCCTTATAGAGGCACATGAAGAGCCTCGTCCGGAGTCTCTTCCAGAGGGTCGTTTGGAGGCTCTTTCAGAGGCTCGTTCAGAGGATTCTATTTTTGTGAGTGGTGTTGACAAAATATACATTAAAAATGTTTTAAGGACCTTGACATGCCATGAGAGATGGGTTTGGGACGTGCCTTAAGGAGATCAAGCTTCTTGGGGATATGATTGAGGCTGTGGAGAAGAAGGTGGGAATCACCAGAAAAGGGACTTCCTCTGATGATCTTCAACTCACTACCTCAGGTCAGCCTAAACGGGGGCTCGAATACGGGGTTAGTTACGAAACTCCTCTCAAATTCACAGTGAAGCGACGCAGTAGGAAAAATAGTAGGAAACATAACTAAAACTTCATTTGTATGTCAAAACATGTTTGCTTCTTTGTATTCAGTTTGTTTTTTTAAAGTGATGCTTGAATCTTTTGTTATACGGTGTTTGTCATTAGAACTGCAGAGTGAAAGTGTGAATGGGGTGAAAGCAAGACAGGATGACGACCAAGAACTGAGTTTCTCCAAAGGCCTGAGTGTTGAAGTCAAAGAGAAGGAAGTGAAAGAGTTCAAAGAGAAGGAAGTGAAAGAGAAGGCGAGAGTGGCAAAAGAGAAGGAAGTGAAAGAGGCAAAAGAAAAAAAAGTGAAAGAGAAGGAAGTGAAAGAGAAGACGAGGGTGGTCTTAGAGAAGGAAGTGAAAGAGAAGGCAAAGGTGACCTTAGAGAAGGCGAAAGAGGACAAACTTAAAAAGATCAAAGAGGCCAAAGAGGCTAAAGAGGCCAAAGAGGCCAAAGCCAAAGAGGCCAAAACCAAAGAGGCCGAAGAGGCAGTGTTATCTACAGCACATGAGGCGAGTGCTGAAGCTAGTGTTGTCTTAATGGACAAAGACAAAGACACCATATTAGATGTACAGAGGCAAGAGACTAGGAGGCACTCAAAGAGGGAATCTACTTTGGCAGTTGTCCGGGCAAGGAGATAGGAAGCTTGCTGCCTCACATCAATCTCCTTTTTAGGGGAATAGCACAGCCAAAGTGATCATTTCAAACACTAAGGTTGGTTATGGATATGATCCTTTTGCACTCCCGGACAAGCAGAAGACCAAGGCGTTTATGGATTGGCTGAAAAAAGATTAGTAAGTGATACTTTTGTTGTTTATTAGTCTACAGACAATGATTGCTATTGTTTATCTACATTTGGTGTTTGCAGACATCTTAGAACAACTTATGAACGTAAACCGAAGGGGTCTCCAAGCTATTGATATCACATCATCCAACCCCCCCTACTATGGCTCCTTGACACGATAAATCTTCCGGAAACTTTTCTGCGAAGTCGTCTCAGTAGTCTTCAGGAAAGTCTTCTGCGAAGTAGTCTCTCTAGAAGACTTATTGGTAAGTATTCTGGAAAGTCTTATGCGAAGTCGTCTCACTAGAAGACTTCCCAGTAAGTCTTCTATTGGGACGACTTCACAGAAAACTTACTAGTAAGTCGTCCGGAAAGTCTTATGTTTGACTTGTTTTGTGTTTGATGCATCATATGGATGCTTATATCAATTTTCTAAGGCTTCGGTACACAAACAATCCAAACCATTTTAGGAGTGAGAGAATTTGCTTTCTTGATCATGTGTTTGCACGAATGTGGAGGGACAAGTACGGGGACTTTAAGAGCTTGACACCCAAATCAGAACGGTTTAGGAAGAAGGCTCCCTAGCGGGTCGTGGGATCTTTATGCAGGCATAGTACCGACATTTTACGCTTCTAATAAGGTTTAGGGTGTAGATGTTGATGATGTATATGCGCCAGTGAACTTCAAAAACTCTCCTTGGTTTGCTATCTGGATATCGATCCCTAAGAGGCACATAGTCGTTTGGGACAGCATTCTGAAACATATATCACCTGAAGAACTCGATGAGGTAATGGAGCGTTTTCTCACAATGGTCCCTTATTTACTTGTTGAATGAACTTCCTCTGATGAAGAGCGTATCAAATACACACTGGAGCCATTCACATATGAGAGAGTGAAAGTTGGAGTACCACAGTGCCGAAGTGGTGATTTTGGTGTGTACACCTTGAAGTACATTGAGTGTCATGCTCTTAGCATGCCATCATTTCTTGCTGCCTTTTGTGATAAGAACCTGAGGGCTATTCGGGAGAAGATGGCACGTGATATATATCACGAGACCTCTGGTTTCGAAGGCATCAAAGATAAAGAGTCTTATTTTAAAGACTTGGATACGTATGAATGACTTAGCATGTAGTTATTTTTTTTAGCAGGGCATGATGACTTAATATTTAATGAATGATGACCTTTATGTAATGAATGATTGAATTTTATGTAAGACGAATAGGATAAGTTCAAAAAAAAAAACACAATAAAATTCATAACAGAATAAGAGACAACATAATAGAAGACTTACCATAAGAGTTTACAAAAGACTTTCCGGATAAGTTCAAAAAAAGATATACTAGAAGACTTAACAGAAGACACGGTAGAAGACTTACAAGAATACTTAACATAAGACACAGTAGAAGACTTACCAGAAGACTTAAAAGAAGACACGGTAGAAGACATACCAGAAGACTTAACAAAAGTCTTCTCACCAAACGCCGAAAGACTTACCAGAAGACTTTCACATAAGTTTTCTCACCATACCACTTTCCATACGCTAGAAGACTTGATAGAAGATACGTTAGAAGACTTGACAGAAGACTTAACAAAAGACTTAACAAAAGACTTAACAAAATTCTTCTCACCAGACGCCAGAAAACTTAATAGAAGTCATCTCACCAAACGACTTGATAGAAGACTTACCGTAAGTCTTCTCACTAGAAAACTTACATGAAGACTTTCACGGAAGTGATCTTGCCCGATCAGTTGGTACAATGTGGGCTCTTATGACCAATTTCTTTGCAGTTTGAGCACTTATACTCCCTGTGTTGCTTCCAGGGTTTGCGTCTTTTTAACCTGGATAGCTCCAACCAAGATTGCCATCTTTATTTTTTCTGTCTTCCTAGACCACGCTTTTCTTCCGGAGAAAGACATTTGCGTGCCTCAACTTCTCCAACACAAGGATATATATTTTGTGAGTATCCTGCGATCAAAAAATCCTTTGAGTAATGCAGATTAACGAGTGTGGCGACATCCACACCAGAAAATGGCAGCTGCTATAGCTTGAGGACAAGGTAATTTTTCAATTGCAAAGACACCACAATCATACTTTTCATGTTCCAAATCAACAAGACAGTCTCATTTGCCACTTCTTACAAAGAACCGTCATCCATCAATTGGTTGGACAGTCATCGAAGTCGTTGTTTCCGAACAAACCGCCAATAAGTATTCAACTCCCCGACTATGTTGAGTTGTGAGACTCAAAGCATCTTCTCTCATTTTCCAATATCACCTTCCTAGCTTCTCCCTTATAAACTCTATAAAGAATGATATTGGAAATACTCTAGCTCGTTTGAGTGTGGAATTAATTGACTCAGCGATGTTGCTCGCTTTTAAGGTTTACCTTTCTCCTTGACAATAAATCCATGACCATAGAGACGCGGCGGCTTCCTCCAAATATGTTGCAAGATCAGGGTTTGCACTCTGTATCTCGTCCATGTACCGGTTAAAATCATAAAGTGTATGAGCATATGCAACACCTTTCCCTTATACTTTTGGACAATGTTCTGTTGTAGGTGATAATAACAGATTTCCCAAGTCTCCCAAGAAAACACCTTATCACATGCATATTTAATGGATGTGTGCTGGTCCGAGACTATCACCAGAGAATATTCATCAGAAAATACAATTCCTCAATTTTGTGAAAAACCATTCCCAAGAATCATTATTTTCAGCATCAACGATTTCAAAAGCCAATGGTAATATCTGAAAATTACAATCTTGTGCAGCTACAACTAACATAACACCTCCATACTTTCCACTTAGGTGAGTTCCATCCACCACGATTACCCTTCTTTGATACTGATACCCAACTATAGAAGCTCCAAAGGATAGAAATAGATACATAAATATACTCTCATAATCAAGCTCTATACTTGTGATAGAATCCGCATTTGCTAACGAGATTCGCTCCAAATATGAAGGAAGCCGCTCATACCCATCTTCTATTGATCCTCTCACCAATTCTTGCGCATATACTAATGCTCGGTATGAACTGGTGTAATATAGATTCATGCCAAACATCTTCTTCATTGTATCTTTGATATCCCGCGGACTTAACCCATCAATGATTCCAACGCGATCTAAAAAAGACTAGCAATATACTTTGGAGCGCTTCGTTTCTGCTGAGCAATCCGGTCTGTCACAGAACATGTATGGTCTTTCAGATACTTGGTTACCCAAAAAATGTTTGCTTGTGGGAACCGAAATTCGCACTGTCGATTTCCGTAAATTTTAGGAAGTCAGGAAACCCTAACTTTTCCAGGAGATCTCGGATAATCTGCTTTAAACCAAACGCGAGACAATCAATCAATGAGAACAAACGAAATAGCAAAGAATTTGATTATAGTAAAAGAAAAGTAAAAGAGATCTTATTCTGAATCTGCGTTTTAAGCGTTTACAAGAAAAAAAGAGCCTTGGCCACAAGAGTTGTTGGCGAGATCCTAGTTCTAGTAATCCTAAGACTACAAATCCCTAAACGAGTAGTAGCTTGATATCAAAAATAGAAATAAATGTCTATTTCTCTAAGTTGCTATGAATGCTAAAAGTTCTGTCTCCCTTTGTCTCCAGCCTTGCCTTCTCTTATATACTCGTCTTTAAGGTGGTTTTGCGCTTCATTTTCTGCCTTTTGTCGAGTTTATCACTTTGGGAATATTCCCTTTTCTTCTCGATCTTTATGGTTATCTTTGGTAACTTTGCATTTATCTTCTGATTTCTCAATATTTAGGTTTACGTGAATAAAGACAAGAGCATCGTAACACCAATGGGCTTGGTTTCATATGAAAACGTAAGCAGGCCCTTTAGTCGCCTTTTAGGCCTCTCGGGCCGTTTTGCCGACTTTGAGCGTTTTTCAAATTTCTCTGAAAGACCGTTTTCGATACGACGTCGATTTCAGCATGAGTTTAAACTTCTCGTATAGCTTAGGCAACTTGGGAGTTAAGCCAACCGTTACCGTTTTACACGATCAGTTTGAACTTCATACCAAAAATGAGTCTTTGCGGTTTTTATTGTAAAGTTCAAACGGTAACTCCGATCGAGATGAAAAAGCATTTTATAAGGTTTTGAGAGAGGAGCTAGAGGGAGTGATCCAGGTCGCCATATGGCGACCTGGGGGCTGTACTCATCGAGCTAGGAGTTGTTTGTCGAGTCTTACTTATTTTTACCGTAAAATCTCAATGAGAATTTTGATTGAGACGAAACAAAGAGCATTTTGATCGCGACTCGAAGAGAAATATGAAGAGGAGGCACATGTCGCCATATGGAGACCCAGGCCTGGTGAGCTGAGGTCGCCATATGGCGACCCGGTCTTTGAAGGGTTAGGTCACCATATGGCAGCCTAGACTGTGCGAGTCTAGGTCGCCACTTGGTGACCCGGACTGTGTGAGTCTAGGTCGCCATTTGGTGACCCGGACTGTGTGGGTCTGGGTCGCCATATGGAGACCCAGGTTGTACGGTTCAGGTCGCCATATGACGACCTGCGTTCTATGTGTGCGGGTCGCCATATGGCGACCCGTACTTTCAGAGTGCAGGTCGCCATATGGCAACCAATGTCATATGAGTGCGGGTTGCCATATGGAGACACGTGTCTTACGAGTGTGGGGTGCCATATGGCCACCCCTGTCTTATGAGTGCGGGTTGCCATATGGTGACCCGCGTCTTGCGAGTGCGGGTCACCATATGGCGACCCGCATCTTATGAGTGCGAGTCGCCATATGGCAATCTGTGTCTTGCGAGTGCGGGTCGCCATATGGCGATCCGCGTCTTGCGATTGTGGGTCGCCATATAGTGAGACAGAATGAGAGAGACAAATTCTACCTTGGAGAAACTATGCAAGTGAATAAAAAATTCAATACTTACTCCACCTACTTATTAGCAAAATTTTTTTACTATTCACTCTTGGACTCTTGACCGATGATTCCGCCTAATTTGCACAACCAGCCTAATCGCCCGCTAGACACTCACGCCGAAAGATCACGGCCTAACGAGCTAGGGGGCTAACTGTTGGAGTCAAAACGGTCACAACGAAATCAACGGCTCACGTCCTTGTAAAATGCTTCTTCCAAAGCTCAAGCTCATGAAAGTTTTCAAAAAACGATCAAGCCACAAGAAGTAAGTCACCATACGGCGAGTCCCACTTTGGAAGCATGGGTTGCCATATGGTGACCTACACTTAGGAAGCATGGGTCACCATATGTAGACCCGCATCCTACGAGCATGGGTCGCCATATGGCGACCCACACTCGCAAAATGCAGGTTGCCATATGGTGACCCGCACTCGCAAGATGCGGATCGCCATATGGCAACCCATGCTTCTCTAGTGTAGGTCGCCATATGGCGACCCATGCTTCCAAGGTGGGACTCGCCGCATGGTGACTTACTTCTTGTGGCTTGATCGTTTTTTGAAACTTTCGTGAGCCAAATCTTTGGAAGAAGCATTTCCCGAGAACTTGAACCGTTGATTTCGTTGTGACCGATTTGAACCCCAACAGTTAGCCCCCCAGCTTGTTAGGCAGTGAGCTTTCAGCGTGAGTGTCTAGCGGGCGATCAGGCTGGTTGTGCAAATTAGGCGGAATCATCGGTCGAGAGTCCGAGAGTGAATAGTAATTTTTTTTGCTTATAAGTAGGTGGAGTAAGTATTGAATTTTTTATTCACTTTCTTACTTTCTCCAAGGTAGAATTTGTCTCTCTCATTCTCTCTCATTAGCTTTTTCCTTATTTGAAATCCATGTCTACAAAAAAGAGAGCTTCTAAGAAAGTCGAGACTGGTCATATTTGTCATGACGATGCTCGAAATGAAGAAGAGGTTATCCCAAAAACCGAGTCTGTTCCGCATTCGGTTGATCTTGGGGAGGCCGAGGCGTATTGGGCTGCCTTATGTGAAAGTTTGACTCCTCCGTCTGAGGCGCAATTTCCTAGCAGGCCTCCCCGTCGGTGGGACCGAAGTCTTCCGAGTAAGATCTCATACCCATTCCTCGATACTGTTCGAGAGTTTGATTGTGTTGCAGAAGAGGTGGAATTCCGGATTCCGCAGCAAGGAGAAAAGGCGGATGATCCCCAGTGGGCTATTTCATCTGTTATGAGGCGCACATTGTGCATTGCCGTCTATGTTTTCCAATCCCGGAGATCATTGTTCGTGCTTTGAATCGCTTTGGTCTATCGATTGGTCAGATCAACCTTACGGGTCTTCAGCACCTCCTTGGGATCTTGGTCCTAAGTTACGAGCATGGGGTGCCTCTTAGTGTCGACCATTTTGAGGCTCTTTTGAAGCCATTGGCCGTGACGGGGGGAATATATCGCGTTGTGCCATGTGCCCAGATGTTGATCATACGGGAGACAATCTTGAATGGTCATGCGTGGGAGAAATTCTTCTTTTTCGTTCGCGTTAATAGCGCGTCGGTTGAAGAAGGCTGCATTCCTGTTTTTTGCTGTGAATGAGGTCGTTATGGCACTCTTTGGATATACGTACGTTTCCTGTTCCATTGATATCTAACTTTCTCGTTCTTTTATTTTTGCAGAGACCAACCCTTTACCTCCGTTTCCAGACGACGTGATTGCTGTTAGGGATCTTCTTCGGACCGGCTTTTTCTTTTGGACTTTGTTTACTCCAAGCGAGTTTGGAAGGCTTTGAAGCATCACTAGTCGCGATCAAATCCCGAAATGGTCGTGGAGGAGGGATCGGAACCAGTCATGGACGAGCTCTTGTCGAGGGACATTCCAGTGTCTCAAGGGAACGCAGGGCCGTCTAAAGGTAAAAGGGTCGAGCTATACAATCTCAAGTTTTCCTCGGACGACTTCTCCTTGCCTGGATGGCCTTCTAACTTTGCTTCAGGCAACGGGAGCGGTGCTAGTGATTTTTCCCTGCCGAATTGCAATTTTGATGACCTTTTCAAGGATCTTCCGGCCGAGTTCGATCTCCCTCCTAGTGTGGATGGTCAGACGAGGTCAAAAGCATTTGCGGAGGGTTCCAGGATGGTCAACGCAGTTAGTAACTCGAACTTCGTTATCCTTACCGTATACATTTTCTTTGGGATATGTCTCAGTAGTTTTGAACATGTGCAGGGACTGCTCTCATTCAACTCGGCCCTCGAGGCGAGTTTCCGAGAAGCGAGACTTTGCTGTTTCAAGGCTGAGAGGGCAGAGGGCGAGGCTGCTCTTCTCCACGAACAGACCACCGCCCGAAACAAGGCTATGAGAGGAGGTACGCTAAGGAGCTTCGTCGTGCAGAAAGGCGAGGTAGACGTGCAGTCGCTGCGGTGGTTGCCTGTCGCGCTGTACAGTTCAAAGCTTAGTTTGGAAAGATTAAGGAAGCCCAAAGGCAATTTCAAGGAATGTCATGGAGCCGTTGGTGCCTTGTCACAGACGAGGTTCGCGGGTTACGCTTTCCAAGCTGAAATGGATACGATGACCGGTTATATGGGCGAATATGAAGGCGTCGAGGCTATGGTCCCTCCTCTTGAGGAGAAAGTGCTGGGATGTTGGGATCCTATCCCAGTTTCTCCTGATATGGAAGAAACCATGCACGGGGCTATCAACAAGGGGGTCGAAGTGAATCAATCGTTCGACACGTTTGGTCGTTCGATGTTGGGCAATTTTGAGCTTGACCCTTGAACGACCCATTCATGTTTTTAGGTTTATGCTTTTAGGCCGAATGTGGCCGTTTTTTTTATTCAGGACTTGCCGTAGCTGGCTTCGAATCCCAGTTTGTATATTGAAAAGATAGTTTGTATTTTAGTAGAGTTTTGTGAAGTTATGATTTCGATTTGTGTAGAGGGAAGAACGCGAGTTGTCATCTCGCATCTAACTCGTATTTGTGTATTGTTCTATTCGTTGCTCGTTCTAGATGCGTGGAAAAGTTCCATGAGCGTTTAGATGTGAACGAAGAGACATGCTTTCAGAATCTCACATCTTTCGATATTCATGCCTTGAGATGTTAGAGACCAGTGTGATGGGTTTAGGGCAAGACCTAGGTTTACTTTTGGTTAAGGTTGTGCGATGACTAATCGGCTTTTGTTTTGCATGTTGCGATTTCAACCTGATTCCGTACCGCTTTAAAGTCCGCGATATGTTCTCGGCTTATACGACTTGTATGGTCGGAATCGAGCAACTCTCCAAGGACAATTTTTAAGTCTCCTGGAAGTTCTGACCAAAATTTCGGATTTTTTGTGTGCAATTATCCTAGTCGGATGTATGAGAACCGTTCGTGAAAAAGGTTAGGTGCGTCTGTTTATGACGGCTGATGTACTCGCCGGTGCCAATCGGCGAGTGGGGTGTAAGAGCGAGTCCTCGTTTATGATTATAGTCGCGGGCGGATTGTTTCTGAATTTTGAAAGGATATTTTTGGAGGTTTCTTGCGATGTCTCGCATTATGCTCTGAGAATATAATGTGTGCAAGTTGACAATTCCAGGTGTAAACTAATGTTCGACATTTTCGAGGGTAAGGCTTGATGATATTTTACTGGTAGGCGTTTTTACGAGTTTAGTGATTGTAGCAAAGAGTTTGGTTCATAAGTGGATAGTTCGGAAAACTTTTTAGATGTTCGTGCAATAAAAGAGACTTTGCAAGATTTGCGTTTTCTTATTATTGTTTTTTTTTAAAATATTGAGTACAAGGCGAATATTTGAAATATCGAGTACAAGGCGGATATTTAAAATGTAAGAGTATACGAGTATACGTATACGTACCCACTCCCCCCCATATTTAGAGAGGGGGATAGCTGAACTTCTTGTTTGGACAAGTTGCCTACTTACCTCTTTCGAAGATCAAACCATCTCGTAGTTCAGTGTTTTGGCGGCGAGTGTTTCTCGTTGGCCGTGGCTGTGTCGACTATCATAGTTGCAGTGACTGCGGCAGAGTCGACGTATTTTTCCGGGCTTTTCTCCTCTGGTTGGGTTGTTGCATTGGGCTCAGACGTCTTTTCGTTTTCTTCGTTCAAAGCCGTTGCTTGGGGTGACGATTTCGGATCGTCTTTTTGAGAGACGTTTTCGGTCGGTGGCTGAGTCATCTTTGCTCGTTTGGGTTTTACCATAAAAGTAGTCGTGAATTGTCTTAGCTTGTGTTCAGCTAAAAGACAAAGCCGCGATTGTTTCTGGCTTCCCCAAATCACGGCAGTTCCGTTTTGAGTTAGGAACTTAATGCCTAGATGGAAGGTTGAAGGAACTGCCTTCATGTTATTGATCCAGGGAGTGCCCATTATTACATTGTAGATGGCGGGGTAGTCAATGACTGCGAAGTCGACGATTTTTGTCACCTCCTTTGCCATGACTGGGAGTTTAATCGATCCGAGAGTCATTTCAGCTACATCAGAGAAACCGGCCAGCGGTTTTGGCGTTGGTACGACCTCTTTTAGTTCGATGTTCATCCTCCTGAGTGTGTCGCGGAAGATGACGTTGACTGTGCTCCTAGTATCGATAAGCACTCTGGCAACCTCGATATCTTTGATCACGAGGTCAATCACGAGTAGGTCGCAGTGGGGTTGATCGATCTCGCCAGCTTCCTCCTCCTTAAAGGTGATGGAATTACGTTGGTTATCCGAGGGTGGAGACCAGGCTGTCCAGCTCTCGGTTGCTTCTGCCTTTCGTTGATAGTCTTTGATTTACGAGACCGTGTCGCCACAAAACTGTGAGCCGCTGATGATCATGTTAATTTTGCGACGGTTGCTGTCGTTGCCTTTCTCATCCTGCCTTCTTCCGCGTTTGTCTCGCGAATAGTTTTTGGTTTGGGGAGATTTGTCATTTTCCGGAGGACGATCAGAATCACGAAGAAGGTCCTTCACTCTTGTTACTCCGGAGAGTTCTCCCACGACTAGTTTCGCTGCCAATCTCGCACCAAGAACTTTGCAATTAACGGTCGAGTGGCCGCGAGTCTGATGGAAGTCGTAGAAGACGTTCTCGTCCTAATTGGAGTTTTGGGTCCACGTGTTGCCCGAGGTCCGTCCTTGCTCAGAACCGGAGTTGATGGCATAGTTATGTGCCCCCTCGGTTTCTTCTCCTTCACTGTGGGCAGTTTTCTTCTTTTTCGACTTCTGATCTGCAGCCTGATCTCTCGAAGGATTTTTCAGCGGTTTGTGCTTTTGTGAGAGCACCTTGGTCTCTTCCTCGATCATGATATAGTCAGTGGCCTTGTGTAACGCATCTTGGGTAGTTCGCGGTTTGTCAAGGGTGATCCACTTCCTGTACTTTGACTTGTACCAGAGCGTCTTTCGAAGCGCGTCCACGGCTACCTTATCGCTAATCCCGCTGACTCTCGCCATAACAAGTTTGAATTGGTTGATAAAGTCGTGGAGTGATTCGTGCTCCCTTTGAGATAAGCTCCATAGGTCTACATCGGAAGTGTCTTGGTTGATAAACATCGAGTATTGCTTGAGAAACTCTGAAGCAGGTTGGCGGAAGCTTCCGATGGAATTTTGCCTAAGTCAGGAGAACCATTCGAGCGCTGCTTCATCAAGATTCTCGACAAAGAGGCGGCATTGGCCGGTGTCTCTTTCATTGTCTTCGAACTTGGACCTTCCCATCGTGATCTCAAAGACATGTAGGTGCGCTTTGGGATCAGTCGTACCGTTGTACGTTGGTACCTTGATCTTTCCTGGATCCGTTACCCTAGTGTTTACGATGCGGGGTGTGAAGGGAGTTTTACGAGCTTCCTCGAGTAGCTGGTCGATCTCGGGTGCAGAGCTAGTCGTGTGGTGGATCTGCAATTTCACCGCTTTCATTTCTGCAACTGTTCTCATGAGATCCATACGAAGATCACAAATCTCGGACTCATCCTTAGCAGTTTTCCGAGTTTGTCAGTGTTTGCTGCGAGTTTTCCGAGTCTGCTCTTCAGCCAGCTTCTCCTGCTCTACCCAGAAGATGTTTTCCTCTTCTTCGGTCATGGATTTATCGAGTAGGTACTCTTGAGCCCTGTGGCTCCTTCTCCTTCGTGGATGCACATCCGCGTCTTGGTCCGAAGGCTCGGACTGACTGCTGGATGCACATCCGCGTCTTGGTCCGAAGGCTCGGACTGGCTGCTGGAATCCACGTTAACGCACTCGATTTCCCCTTCTTCTTTGTGTTCTTCCAAGGGTGGAAGATCGCTCGGATTTTTTCGTGCTGACGCAGGGGTGATTTGGTCTGGATCTTGTTCTGACCGATTTTCCTGCACGTTTGCGGACTGATCCAGAGGAGTCACGAAATTGAGTCTTGTTCCTCGGAGCCTATTGGTCCCGCGAGGAAAGACAGCTCGGGTTCTCGCAGTTAAGGTTTCAACCTGCTTAGCAAGAGATCCCATGAGCTTACCTTGCTCTTCCGCCCTTTTTTCATAAGTGGAGATTAGTTTTTTCATCTCCTCAACCGCCGCAGTGTTGGGCTCAGCGTTAACCGCGGGAATGTTGGTCGCAGGAGTGTTGTCAACGTTGTCACGACTGGAGTCGTCGTGAGGCTGTTGGTTGCTGAAGCTGTTGGCTGACATGTTTGACTGGGCGTTCTGCGGTTGCTAGAAAGATTAATATGTAGTATCCCCCTCCTTTTAGCGCCAAACTGTGGGAACCGAAATTCGCACTGTCGATTTCCGTAAATTTTAGGAAGCCAGGAAACCCTAACTTTCCTAGGAGATCCCGGATAATCTGCTTTAAACTAAACACGAGACAATCAAACAATTAGAACAAACGAAATAACGAAAGAATTTGAATATAGTAAAAGAAGAGTAAAAGAGATCTTATTCCGAGTTTGCGTTTTAAGCGTTTACAAGAAAGAAAAAGAGCTTTGGCCACAAGAGATGTTGGCGAGATCCTAGTTCTAGTAATCCTAAGACTGCAAATCCCTAAACGAGTAGTCACTTGATATCAAAAACGAAAATAAATGCCTATTGGTCTAAGTTGCTATGAATGCTAAAAGTTTTGTCTCCCTATGTCTCCAGCCTTGCCTTCTCTTATATACTCGTCTTCAAGGCGATTTTTGCGCTTCCTTTTCTGTCATTTGTCGAGTTTATCACTTTGAGAATATTCCCTTTTCTTCTCGATCTTCATGGTTATCTTCGGAAAGTTTGCATTTATCTTCTGATTTCTCAATATTTGTTTTTACGTGAATAAAGACAAGACCATCATAACACCAATGAGATTGGTTTGTATGAAAACGTAAGCGGGCCCTTTAGTCGCGTTTAGGCCTCTTGGGCTGTTTTGCCGACTTTGAGCGTTTTTCCGTTTTCTCCGAAAGACCTTTTTCGATACAACGTCGATTTCAGAATGGGTTCAAACTTCTCGTATAGCTTAGGCAACTTTGGAGTTAAGCGAACCATTGCCGTTTTACACGATCGGTTTGAACATCATACCAAAAACGAGTCTTTGCGGTTTTTATTAAAAATTTCAAACTGTAACTTCGATCGAGACGAAACGAAAAGCATTTTATCAAGTTTCGGGAGAGGAGCTATAGGGAGTGATCCAGTTCACCATATGCCGACCTGGGGGCTGTACTCGTCGAGCTAGGAGTTGTTTGTCGAGTCTTACTTGTTTCTACCGTAAAATCTCAACGGGAACTTTGATTGAGACGAAACGAAGAGCATTTTGATTGCGAATCGAAGAGGAATACAAAGAGGAGGAACCGGTCACCATATGGTGACCCAGGGTTGGTGAGCTTAGGTCGCCATTTGGGAACCCGGTATTTGAAGGGTTAGTTCGCCATATGGCAACCCGGACTGTGTGAGTCTAGGTCGCCATTTGGCGACCCGGACTGTGTGAGTCTAGGTCACCATTTGGCGACCCGTGTATTAAGAGTGTGGGTCTCCCTATGGCAACCCATGTCTTGCGAGTGTGGGTCGCTATATGGTGATCCGCATCTTGCGAGTGCCGGTCGCCATATGGCGACCCATGCTTCTCAAGTGTAGGTCGCCATATGGAGACCCATGCTTCCAAGGTGGGACTCGCTGCATGATGACTTACTTCTTGTGGCTTGATCGTTTTTTGAAAACTTTCGTGAGCCGAAGCTTTGGAAGAAGCATTTTCTGAGGACTTGACTGGTTGATTTTGTTGTGACCGATTTTGACCCCAACAGTTAGCCTCCTAGCTCGTTAGGCCGTGAGCGTTCAGCGTGAGTGTCTAGCGGGCGATCAGGCTGGTTGTGCAAATTAGGCAGAATCATCGGTCGAGAGTCCAGGAGTGAATAGTAATTTTTTTTGCTTATAAGTAGGTGGAGTAAGTATTGAATTTTTTATTCACTTGCTTAGTTTCTCCAATGTAGAATTTGTCTCTCTCATTCTCTCTCATTAGCTTTCCCCTTATTAGAAATTGATGTCTACAAAAAAAGAGAGCTTCTAAGAAAGTCGAGACTCGTGATATTTGTCATTACGCTGCTCGAAATGAAGAAGAGTTAATCCCAAACCCCGAGTCTGTTCCGCATTCGGTTGATCCTGGGGAGGCCGAGGCGTATTGGGCTGCCTTATGTGAAAGTTTGACTCTGCCGTTTGAGGCGCAATTTCCTAGCAGGCCTCCCTGTCGGTGGGACCAAAGTCTTCCGAGCAAGAGCTCGTACCCATTTCTCGATAATGTTTGAGAGTTTGGTCGTGTTCCAGAAGAGGTGAAATTTTGGATTCCGCAGCAAGGCGAAAAGGCGGATGATCCCTCGGTGGGCTATTTCACTTGTTACGAGGTGCACATTGTGCGTTCTCATCTATGGTTTTCAATCTCGGAAATCATCGTTTGTGCTTTGAATCGCTTTGGTCTAATGATTGGTCAGATCAACCTTACGGGTCTTCAGCACCTCCTTGGGATCTTGATCCTAAGTTACGAGCATGGGGTGCCTCTTCGTTTCGACCATTTCGAGGCTCTTTTGAAGCCTTTGGCGTTACTAACCGCGTTGACCATCCTAGAGTGTGGGTCACCATATGGGGACCCGTGTCTTACGAGTGTGGGTTGCCATTTGCAACCCGCGTCTTGCGAGTGCGGGTCACCATATGGAACACATGTCTTGCGATTATTGGTTGCCGTATGGCAACCCGCATCTTGCGAGTGCGGGTGGCGATATGGTGACCCGCGTCTTGCGAGTGTGGGTCTCCATATGGCAATCCGGGTCTTGTGAATGCGGGTCGCCATATGGCGAGCCGTGTCTTATGAATGCAGGTCGCCATATGGCAAGCCGTGTCATACGAGTGCGGGTTGCCATATGGCGAGCCGTGTTTTACGAGTGTGGGTCGCGATATGGTGACCTGTGTCTTATGAGTGCGGGTCGCTATATGGTGACCCGCGTCTTACGAGTGTGGGTCGCCATATGGCGACCTGCGTCTTGCGAGTGCGGATCACCATATGGCGACCCGTGTCTTGCGAGTGCGGGTCGCCATATGGTGACCCGTGCCTTATGAGTGCGGGTTTCCATATGGCAACCTGCATATGGCGACCCATGTCTTGCGAGTGTGGGTTGCCATATGGTAACCCGTGTTTTGCGAGTGTCGGTCGCCATATGGAGACCCATGCTTCTCAAGTGTAGGTCGCCATATGGCGAGCCATGCTTCCAAGGTGGGACTCGCCACATGGTGACTTATTTCTTGTGGCTTGATCTTTTTTTGAAAACTTTTGTGAGCCGAAGCTTTGGAAGAAGCATATTCCGAGGACTTGAGCCGTTGATTTCGTTGTGATCGATTTTGACCCTAACATTGCTCCATGTTTCACACTTTCTCTAAGCTTCCATACACACCCATTAACACGAAATTTTACCACAAGTAGAGTTTTCGTTGTCTTGTATATTCTGTAGGAGAACCTTTTCTTCACCGCTGTCCATAGCAACTGTGAAACCAATGCATCCTTACTAACAAAACTCTAGTTGACATAGATATTGTCGCTGATACCAATGCATCCTTCCCTATCATATGCCGCTTTCAAATCCTCAAAACCCATATCATCTTCTTCTACCTCATCCTCATCTTTAACTTTTCCATACACACTATAATCTTCATCATCGTCAACGTCTTCACCAAAATCAGGGATATCAGCATCCTTCTCCCTACCATCTTTTCCATCTTGATGCAAGTTATCATCATATTCTTCCCCTTATTCATATTATTTCCCGTCATTACTATCTTCAGCTTCCTCAGAAACTTTATTACTATCTTCACCTTCTTTGTTTCTGAACTTGCCTTAGCTTGATACACAAAGACGTACATAATGCGTTTTAGTTATCTCGATCAAGTTTTGAACTTGTCTATCACTTGTAACATGAATATGAAGAGTGTCTGGAGCCATGTGTTGCATCATTGCTTCTGGTAATGAGTAGGTCAACTCCACAACCTCTGTGTTCATGTCTAGGTTATAATCTTCTTGAGTCATTTGAACAAGTTCATCATGTGTAGAACTTTTCAGTCAAAAAGAACATTCTCGCTCCTCTGACATAATCAACCACAAAATCCCAAGAATTATTTTTCACCAACCACTCTCCGTAGACTACTAGTAACTGGTGCATCATCTGAAAAATTATAATTAAAACACATTAGATTTTCTTCCAGGAAGTCTTTCGGAAATGTGACTTTTGCAATTGAAAATTTACAATGGAAGACTTCCAGATAAGTCTTCTACAACAGGACTCTCGAGAAGTATTCCTTTGATTTTAATTTTTTTTTTTGAAATACCGGGGAAATCTTCCAGGAAGTCTTCTCGATTAAACAAGTTTGTTTTGCAATTTACCAAAATGTGTCATAAATTTGACTTTCCCAGAAGACTTACAAGTAAGTATTATGGGAACGATTCCTGGAAAGTCTTCTCAACATTCAAATTAAGTCTTTCAACCGTTGGTGTAAGTCTACTTAGGTTACTTTTACAATTAACAATAAAAACTTAAAATATTTAATTTTAACCAGAATACTTCCAGGGAAGTCGTCCGTCAGAAGACTTTCCTGGAAGTTTTTTGTCGTAAGACTTTCCTGGAAATCTTTTGTCGTAAGTCTTCTGTTGATCAGAATCCCATAATAAAACAACAGAAGACTTCCAGGGAAGTCTTCCAACGAACGACTTCCCTGAAAGTCTTCTGGTCAAAATTAAATATTTTAAGTTTTTATTGTTAATTGCAAAAGTAACCTAAGCAGACTTACATCAACGGTTGGAAGACTTAATTTGAATGTTGAGAAGACTTTCCAAGAATCGGAAAGTCAAATTTCTGACACAGTTAGGTCAATTGCAAAACAAACTTGTTTTTCTAGAAGACTTCTATGAAGTCTTCCCGGTTTTTTGTTAACACAAAAATATTGGAAGACTTCCCGGAACTCTTCTCCACTTCTATATATGTCGTTTTCAGATAACACAAAGAAAGTCAATTGCAAAACTAACAAGTGTTTTGACCATAAGACTTTCATATAAGTCTTCTCCAACAAGAAGACTTATGTGGAGGTCTTCTGGACGAAAAAATCGATTTCATTCCTTTACAACTAAAACGACCAAGTTGAGCGATCCACTCGTTAATGACCAAGAATCATGAGCTTAAATGGCTCTATGAACCTTATAAACATTCGAATCAAAATCTTGTGTTTTTGGATGAATATAGAGAGAGTGAAAGAGATAAAGTTTTTGTGCATAAAAAAAAGAAAAAGAAAAGTCAAAATCTATTTTTAGAAGCATTAAAGCTTCAAATGGTTATTCATAGTGGTTGGTATATTGAAGCCAATGACAATATTGTAATTACTTGATGAAGTTGAGGATGATATGGTAATACAATCATTTTCGAAAAAAAGTAATGACATTTTCGCGAATTATCTGAACTTCTGGGGTGAAAAAAGAAAGTGAAAGTTCCAAAAAAATCACGGGTTGGTTTTGCATTTGACTTCAGGTTTTGAGTCACCTTTACAAAAGACCCCTTTTTTTTGGACAACCGATTCACTTTTTTTTTTTCTAAACCACCATCCTTAACTTTTTCTTTGGATAAAATGTTTACTAGATGTCAACAAACTCGCATGTATAATATTATATTTTGTGTCAAAGTTTATAAGATTAAATATATTCTTCAACAGTCAGATTCTTGTACAAATTTAAATTCAACATGGTTTTTATGGTGGTATATATTTGTAAACAAGGATGTATAAAAAAATTATTTAGTTTGGTAGTTTTTAAATTTATATTATTATTTAGTCTTTTGAAAATAAATATATATCAATTTCAGATTATATATTGCATGTTTGGTGATTAATATAAGTTAGTGCTTAGATTATTTTCTTTTCTTTTTTTGTTTATCTAAATTTAATAAACTGAAAAAACATCAAAAAGTTAATTTATAATTTCGAGAGATGAATGAAATATCAATAAAAAGTCATTAAATTTTACTTTATTTTAATATATAGTTGAATTTATTAAACTTATTTGAGTTCAACTTAACTTAGAAACCTTTTAAAATTTAGATTCATTCTTCATAAAACACCTACCTGCAAAACAAAATTATTTTGAAAGTCTATTATATAATTTCATTTAGATGTGCATTATTCAAAAGATTATCATCACAAATAAATACCTCTCCCATCACAAACCTAATCAAATCCTAAAACAATTATTTGAAGGTCGCATTAGTTCTCAAACTCCTTTCAGAACTAATAATACTAATAATTTATTTTTACCATTTTAGATTATTTTGACTCAATATGTGTTTTACTATAGAAGTAACCAAAAATGAAATTATTTTTATTTATTTGTTATTTATTAAAGATTAAAAAACTCATATTTTGTACATCAAACATATATTACACATCAAAAAATATGTATACATCTTAAACAAATATCATATATCCTATAAAAATAATACCTTAAAAGTAGACTATATAAATTCAATTATGTAAATATATTAACATATAAGATGTCAAGTAAAATTTTTTAATATTAGATTCATTTTATTAATATATAATTTAATTCACCATCATATTGATAATGTATGTATTATTTCTATATATACCATAGGAAGTTGATATGGTAAGAGCTCAACTTTTATAGGAAGTAAAATATTTGTTTAGCATCAAGAAGTACAATATTTGCTTAGCATCTTTATATAAATTCTTTGTTGCTTATATATCAATTTTATAAGGAGTAGAATACTAATAATTGAAGTATATATTTTAAAGTATCATCGTTGTAAATAAAAATATTATAAAGATTTTGAGTAATATTAAATTTTATAATAAATAATTTAGATTAAAATTTTATATAATCCAAATATCAAATAATTTAAAAATATTTTGATTATAAATTTATTTTTAAAATAAATAATACTAAAACACCTATGTATTTGCCACAAAATTCTATCACCTAGTTTTATTGTATTTTGATAATATTTATAATCTAAAATTGTATAAATGATATTATATATTTGATATGAATTATTGTAAGTGTAAATTCATCAATTACATTAATATTTTTTATATTTATATTATATTAAATTTGTACTTTTTTGGGAAAATATAATAAGATGAATCTTTTTTTTTTACTATTGAAATATGTAAAATGTTTGAATGAGATCTTTTACTTTTCTAAAAATTTACTTTGATTTTAAATTGATTTTTTCACATTTACCCTTATTTATTACTAAAATTTTATTTATATTGTTGGATGTGTTGAATAATAAATTTTAGAAATAACTTTAATTCTTTATATTATTTGATTTGATAATAAGCCAATCAAGTTATAACAATTTTTCTAAAGCAACTAATTGATTATCATGATTTCTTATCAACCTTTTAATTAGTTAATATAAAGAGTAAATTAGCCTAAAATTCCCAAATACCATAGATCAGCCTAGAGGTAAATGAATCAGTTCTCTCTTGTTGTTTTGCACAATAATATGCAACTTCTAGAGGTTATAGACAATGAAATATATAATACTAAAAAACAAAATTGGACATGAGTTTGAAAAAAGCCAACAAGTGATATTAGAGCCTTTGTTTAGAAAAGTGTGTAAATGCAAGAACTATAGCACATATTATAGCACAGAGTACACCAAAGAATATCTCTACAAAGATATGTGTTATTACTAGTATTCTTTTAAAGCAAGCTTACAAGTCTCTCTTTAAACAGAACTCAAACAAGATCAAGACCCTTCTTGACTTGTTCTCATAGCGTCACACGTCCTAAGATCGGATACAAGATCTCTAGAACCTCTCCCCTCCCCCTTAGCCCTTAGTATTATTCACTCGCTTCCAAGCTTAGTGAACTCCACTCTTATGCTAAGAATACAATTCTCTCAACAACCCTAATCCACATGTCGAGTGTGGATATATATCCTATACAGCCAAGTCGGTTATCCACGCCTATGTACCTAATATACACAATCTACCCAAATATGGTAAGTTCCCTTAAAGCTTCTCCAAGGCTTTTAAGAACTTCCCATCATGAGATCTCCCTTCTCGAAGGTAAGTCTCTTCAAGCTTGCTCCCCAAGATATATTTGCATTAGTTCCAACTTGGTCCGCAATCCATTCTTCAAGTCACAATCATAATCTTGACTTGTTCATCTGCATGTCCACTCTCTGTAACAGACTCTGCTCCATTCGCTACCATACTTGCGTCTACATCAGAACGTTCATCTGATCTTTGCATCTACAATCTCCTCTTTTTTAGCTATGGATGCTTCTCAAGTACCTGCAAAGATCCTCTTACAAAACCACACATATTCAAACACAGATATCCTGAATAATACGTGCATTAATGAAAGCTAAAAAAACATGTGGGTTCGGGAGTTAGAGAAAAAGATAGAAAAATAAAACAAAAGAAATGACAACATAGTTTTATCTCTCACTCCCCCATAATTAAAACATGGAGAAATAATCAAAACAAATTCTTCTCCACCATAAGCTAAGGATGGTGCTGCTGCGGATCGTCTGCCTCTTCTTTTCCCCCTGCTTAAGAGAATACAGAGTTAAAAACCTCAAAGATCATGAATGATTAAGAACCAGATGGAAGACTTAGTTGGAAACAGCATGCTCGCAATTTGTACCACAACACTCGTCAGAGTCTGCATCACAACTGAGAGCTGTTGAATCGCTGTTGAGGTTGTGTCCAGTGCCAGCTTTGCTTCTTACACGTCGACCGGTTGTCCTGGAGCTGAAATCGTTCTGAGATGTATGATCTGAAACTTCCCAGCAGGATGTGGGGACTGTCGTGGTGGCACATAACCAGATGAACTTGACTTTTTGGGAAGGGGAGTACTTGGTGGCGGTCCTAATGCAGGTGCTGCTGTTGAAGCTGATGCAGACTTTCCTTTCTTCTTGGCCTGCCTCTGAGCCTCCTTTACAGCTTGACGTTCCTCCTCTTGATTCTTGAGATAGATTCCCCCAAGACGAGAATCCTTCTTGTAGTGAATCACAGGGAAAAGTTTCTCCCTTGGTTTCCTCTGCAGCATGACCTGAGTCTGAAGAACACCATAAATTGTGCGAGGAAGAATTAACCATCTCGTGTCCTTCTTGCCCCCTTCCTTTTGGAGAACCGCAAGGTTTAGAATCTGAGAGTAGAACATTTCCCCAACATCGACTATGATCCCATGAAACATCTTGTAGATGAGTCGAGCACGATCAGCTGATACAGCGTTCTTGTGAGAGGAGGATACCCAGTTGTATGCTGAGAGGATCACCAGAGCAGCCTTGCAGGGAGACAGGAAACATGTTGTTAGGTTCTTGAGACTCAGTGTGCCTTCTGTCAAGAAGTCTACCAGCTCATCGTTTGTGAGTGCATCAGCGGTCTCATCAGCTCCCATCTCTTCTGCGGCCAATGGAACAAGGTTTAAATACTCATTAATCCTTGTCGGGGAGAACTCAACCTTGTGACCTCTTATTATCACCTCCATTCGTTTGTTGGAGGTGTTGGTTATCTCTCCGGGTAGTGCAACATAGAATTCCTTTACAAGTTCTGGAATATAGCCCACTAGCCCTATGACAGTCTTCTCAAGATGACCCTTCTTAATAATGTCGAGATAGCCCCAGATGTCATCGGCTTCCAAATCAAATGATCTTTCAGGTATGATTTCTCTAGTTGAGAAACTCTCGTACCTTTTCTCAGCCAGCAGTTCTGAATTAGCTGATCTCCTAGTCGTTTTTACCGAGGATCCTCCTGCTGGAGTTGATGTTGTAGGAGTCTGAGTCTCCATTGCTGATGTGGTAGATTTTCTTGCAGTCTTCTTTACCGGATTATTCCTTTGCATCGATGGTGTTACCTTTACCGGATTATTCCTTTGCATCGATGGTGTTACCTTTCTTTTCTTGTCTTTGACCTTTTTCTTGAGGTTAATCAGCAATTCCATATCTTCAACTTCAACTTCCTCGACTTCTTCTGACTCGGTCTTCTCTGAGTCACCTTCTTCCTCAGAATTACCACCAGATGACACATCAATCTCCCTTCCTCGAGATTTCTTGGAAGACTCACTGGGATTTCCAGTCTCACCAATTTCTCCTTGAGATTGATTGGAGGTATGTTCCGCATGATCGGATTTTTCTTCTTTCTTTTGTTTCACCTCCTCGTTAAGTTCTACCGGATCCAACTCAGCATCTGACTTGGTTTTCAGCTTCTCAGCGGTGGTGGCAAACGTATCTGATTTGGGTTGAGACGTCCGACTTCCCTGTGGAGTCGTCAGCTCCTCCTTGTCGTCAGAGTGATCCATCAAGCCCAAGGGTGGTGGTCGAGAGGGTGCACCGGTTGACGCTGAGTCTCTTCCATTTTCCGACATTCTTTNAGAGAGAGAGAGAGAGAGAGAGAGAGAGAGAGAGAGAGAGAGAGAGAGAGAGAGAGAGAGAGAGAGAGAGAGAGAGAGAGAGAGAGAGAAAACTTTCTTGTGGAGGTGTTTGAGTTTGGGAGCAAAGAGAATTGAGAGAGAGATGTGTGGGCTTCTAGGGTTTATCAAGGGCAATTATTTTCTTTTCGGTATACAGCCCCATGATCTTCTAGATATTCGCCATATCTCCCACTCTCTCCAAAATGGAAGTTTTTCAAATTTCAAAAATTGAAATCTTCAATTTAATCCCACACGATCTCTCTTTCCTTTTTCTCAATGTCGATGTGTCTTGTTCACGCGTGATTTGATTGGGCCGAATCTTCATTTTTCCACGGTGACAGTTAATGACATTGATTAGTAGCAACATAACTTTTGCTGACACACCAACTTAGACAAAAGAACATTTAGTACGTCAAACATGCAAGCGATAAGAGAACACGTGTCACACAGGTTAAGTGTTAATTCATTAAGTGTGGAGTAGATACAGTTTTACCTTTCCCTGTTGACAACTGTTCATCAAGTGAGTCAGAGGCATACATAGCTTCTGTCACAGTTGCACCTTTCGACTCTGTCACAGTTTCACTTTTCTGCTCTACTAGATCATCATTTGATCATCAGGCTTATTTCATGTCTAGCTTTCACACAAATATGCCTTCATCATGTCCTGACTCAGTTTTTAAACATTTATTCGTCATGAGAGAGCTCGGAGGTGGGATTGTTGCTCCCTTTGTTTTCTTTTTGTTGATCTTCTGTGTATCCCTTGTTTGATGTTAGGGTACCGGATGATACTGATGACAAGAGTTCTCTTGTGTTACCTCTTTTTTTTTTTTTAATAATGGGAGGCACATAACATCTTCTTCCCCTTGTTACTTGTTTGCTCTCTCGATGCGAAACCTGTACCTTTTGAGATCATGACAACATATTTGGAAGCTCTTTTGCACTATTGGCTTCTGATGTAAGACAAAATCTGAACTTTGGGTACCTCTGCATCAGCCCTTCTGTCATTCCATGTACACTTAGACAAACTTGTTATATCTCACAAACTCCAATGGTATTTCGAAGAGTAACAAAAAGGTTAAGATCTAGAGGTTTAGTGAAAAAGTCAGCTAGTAGTAATTCTGTGACAACGTGTTCAATCACTACATGTTGTTCATCGACTAGTTCCCTGATGAAGTGATGTTGAATGTCAATGTTCTTGGTCCTTGAGTGTTGCACCGTATTCTTTGATATGTCAATTGCACTCTTATTATCACAGTAGACCAGAAATGATCCAGTATCCATTCCGTAATCAGCCAACATTTGCTTCATCCACATCAGCTGTGTACAACAACTTCCCGTAGCAATGTATTCTACCTTTGTCGTAGACAATGATACAAAATTATGTTTCTTACTTAGCCATGCGACCAAGTTGTTTTCAAGAAAAAAACATCCTCCACTGGTGCTCTTCCGATCGTCTATACTTCCTGCCCAGTTTGCATCACAATAGCCAACAAGATTTCCATCCGATCCTTTTGAGTAACAGATCCCAAGGTTGGTTGTGCCTTTAACATACCGAATTATTCTCTTCGTTGCCTCCGGATGGGATCTCTTTGGTTTTGCTTGATACCTAGAACATATCCCCACACTCAGACTTAGATCAGGTCGACTCGTTGTAAGGTATAGTAGTTTTCCAATCATTCCTCTGTACATGTTTGTGTCAACTGGTTCACCATCATCATCTTTGCAGATCTTGCTTGTGCAACTCATAGGTGTTCTTGCCTCCTTGCAGTGATCCAGTTGAAATTTCTTCACAATGCCTTTGCGTAGGTACTTTGTGAGATAAAAACACCTCTCTTTGTCTGTTGTATCTACAGCCCGAGGAAGTACTTCAACTCCCCCACCATGCTCATCTCAAATTCGTTGGTCATGTCTTGAGCGAAAGCATCCACCAAATGTTTGGATGTTCCTCCAAAGATGATATCATTAACATAGATTAGAACCACCAGCATTCTTCTTCCGTGTCTTAGCACAAGCAGTGTTTTGTCAACACCCTATGATGTAACCCTTGTTGACCAGAAAGCTTGCCAGTCTTTCATACCATGATCGAGGTGCTTGCTTCAGGACGTATAGAGCTTTATTGAGTTTGTAGACATACTCCGGATTGATTGCATCTTCAAACCCTTTTGGTTGATGCACAAAGACTTCCTTAGACAGTATTCCATTTAGAAAGGCACTTCTGACATCCATTTGATACACCGTGAAGTTCATGATGCATGCCGTACCAATGAACAGTCTGATAGATTCCAACCTAGCAACCGGAGCAAATATTTCTTCAAAATCAACTCCTTCTATTTGAGAATATCCCTGAGTTACAAGCCTTGCTTTGTTTCTGACCACAATTCCATTTTCATCAATCTTGTTTTTGAAGATCCACTTAGTTCCCACTATGTGACCATATGTTGGTTTCTCTACCAATTCCCATACGTAGTTCATAATGAACTGTTCTAGCTAATCTTGCATGGCTTGAATCAAAAACTCATCTGAGAGTGCTTCATTGTGATCTTTTGGCTCAATGGTCGAGACAAAATATGCAAATTTCACCATTTCTCTGAAGTTTATCTTTACACCTCTTGTTCTTCTTCCTTCATCCATCTTTCCAATGATGTCACTCGAAGAGTGATTCTTGTGAACGCTCGGAGTACTCATTTCCTTTGTCGACTTTGAGGTAGGTGATGTATCAGTCACTGATTCAGTTAATGAATCTCTGGATGCATCAGATGGTGCATCATCCTTCTATTCCTCATCTTTTTCCCATTGAACTGATGTGACATAATTGAACATAACATTTACTGACTCCATGATCATCAAGGACCTTGTGTTGTATACTGTAAATGTTGTTCAGCTATTGCCTGTGTACCCCAAAAACATCCCTTCATCAATTCTTTCATCAAAGTTGCCGAGATGCTCCTTGTCATTAAGGATGTAGCATTTTCATCCAAACACATGAAAGTAAAGGTTAGGTGTTTTACCTTTCCATACTTCACACGGAGTTTTGAGGGTTCCCCTCTTGACATACACACGATTGATAATGTAGCATGTTGTGCTGATAGCTTCTGCCCAGAACCTCTGTTGCATGTTGTTGCCATGCATCATCATAGCTCTAGCCATCTCCTGAAGAGTACAATTCTTCCTTTCTACTACTCCATTTTGATGCGGAGTTCTGGGTGCAGCAAACTGCTGAGTTATTTCGTGTTGTCCACAAAAGACCGTCATAGCTTCATTCTGGAATTCTCCCCCATGATCATTGTGAATTTGCTTCAATCTCTTTTTCCCATTCGTAACTTAAAGAACCTATATCTTGAAACTTTCCAGTGTATCAGACTTCTCCCGAATGAATCTTACCCAAGTGAATCATGAGTAATCATCAACTAGAACCAGAACATACCTCTTTCCAGCTATACTCTCTGTTTGCATAGGACCCATAAGATCCATGTGTATCAGTTCAAGCAGATCTATTAACTGAATATCTTGAATAGCTTTATGATGTACTTTGACTTGCTTTCCTTGATTGCATGGTCCGCATACTGTCTTGTATGTCTCCTTCAGTTGAGAAATACCCCTGACTGCACCTCTCTTGATGATGTTTGTCATGTGTCTCATATTCATGTGTCCTAGTCTTTGATTCTACAGACTTGTTTCATCATGGGCGACAAAGCACTGTTGTACCTTCTGCCATACATAACAGTTGTTACCCGATCGTATCCCATGTAGTATGATCTTGTTTTCCTCGTTCAATGCCTTGCAGTCTTTGCTTGTAAACTGAACCATCAATCCATCATCACACAGTTGACTGATACTGATCATGTTTGCCTTAAACCCCTTGACTAGGTACACGTTCTCCAAAGGAGGTCTAGATTCAGATGTTTTTCCTTTGCCTTTGATTTCTCCCTGACTTCCGTCTCCAAATGTAACTCTTCCTCCTTTCAGTGGTTTTATGTCTCTGAGATGCTCACATGTCCCTGTCATATGACGGGAACATCCACTCTCGAAGTACCATGGACTTTCATCTTTTGATACCAGTGCCATGTCTTCTGCTACAAGTGCCATACTGCACCTTAGACTAGTGTTGGAGCAGCGTTGAGTGTGCTTTGGTGTCGTGTGTCCCAAATCAGACTTCCTGATCCAGACTTGGTTTCGAGAACCATTCCATCAATACCTTTTCTGCTTCAGCACCTCATTCACTTTCTCACGATAGTGATAGCATTTCCTCTTGGTGTGGCCTGGTTTTCCACAGTAGTAGCACCCTTTCTTTGGCTGGACCTCTGATTGATGTACCTTATGGTACTCCTTGACTCCCTTAGCAACAGCCTTTGAGGTAGTACCTTCATTTGCAGTTTTTCCCCTAGTATTGGAACTTGGAACAAAATTGATGGGTACCGCATGGTTCTTCCCATACTTTGTGTATCCTAACCCTCAAGAGGTTTGTTCCTGTCTTCCCAGACTTAGGATTTTGTCCAGCTCCTTTGTTCCAGTAATCATTCTGACTGTTTTGTAATGATGCTCTGACTTTGAGTGTAGTTCAGATAACTTGTCCTTCTCGGCTTTTACTTGTTTCTCCAGTATCTTATTCAAGTCAGCAAGCCGTTCATTCTCCTTCTTTATATATGAGGTATTCATCCCTTTCTTTCTTTCATCATCGAGTTCTTTTATGAGGTTTGATACCGTATCTTCCAACCAGCTTTTCTCCTTCTTGAGACACATATTCTTCTTCCCGATCTGAACCATAGTTTGACACAGTTCCTGGTGCTCAATTTCCTCATGGTCAACAGCAATTGACTGATCATCATCAGTGTCTGTTTCTCCTTCCACGAACTCTGTGATCCCAATGAATGCTACAAAGTTGGCCAATTCCTCTTCATCACTATCTTCCTCTGAATCTATCTCATCAATTCCAATTAGTGACTTCTCTCGTCTTCTCTTCTGATCATTAACACATTCCATCTGAGTGTGTCCGATCCTTTTGCATTCATAGCATTTGATGTCTCTTCTACGAACAGTTGGACATTATGTCTTGTAGTGTCCATACCCTTTACACTCATGACACTGAACCTTTGCTTTCTGATCATTCTTCTCTGATTCAGTTGTTCGCTTCTCTCTTTCTGTGGCATGTCGTGATGTATTGCTTCTTTTCTAACATATCTCAGCTTTGCGAAGAACTTTGTCAAAGCGTTTGACTAGAAGACTGACTGATCATCTTTATCTTCTTCTGCCAACGATTCTTGTGATACCAGTGCAACTCCCTTTCCTTTCTTTCCTCCGTCAATTTCTATTTTGTGTGCTCTTAACATCCCTACTACTTCATCAAAGCTTATCTCATCAGTATTGAGAGAAACTGACATGGATGCCTTGTATGCAGTATATTTTGGAAGGTAAGCACCTTAGGAATTTCTTAACTAGCTTTTTATCCTTATACTTCTTTCCCAAGATTAACCACTCATGAGCTATGCCACTGAGTTGTGAGCTGAATTCTTCAATTGACATGTTCTCCCATTTTGAGATTCTCAAACTTAGATGCTAGGTAGTCCATTCGTGAGTTTTTCACCTTTGATGTTCCTTCAAAGTGAATTTGCAAGATCTCCCGTGCTTCCTTGGCTGTCTCACATCCTTGAATTAGCTCAAAATGCTTCTCAGTAACACTTGCATGTATCACTGAAAGTGATATGGAGTTGAACTTAGCCAGCTTCAGTTATATTTCCGTCCAGTCTTCTTCTTCTTTGATAGTTTGAACATCATGTTCGTCCTTGACCTTGGGCTCAGACCATCATGTTGTCACCGATTTCCATGCCATTGCATCAATTCCTTGAATGATGGATCTCATCCGAGACTTCCAAAGGCCATAGTTGGATCCGTCCAACATCACCCTCGTGCTTGACACCAGTTCATGATAGTTCTCCATTCCTTCCGCAGGATCATACCTGTTATACAATCGAACGTGTGACACCCAAGAATATCTCTACAAAGATATGTGTTATTACTAGTATTCTTTTAAAGCAAACTTACAAGTCTTTCTTTAAACAGAACTCGAACAAGATCAAGACCCTTCTTGACTTGTTCCCCTAGCCTCACACATCCTAAGATCGGATACAAGATCTCTAGGATCTCTCCCCCTTAACCCTTAGTGTTATTCACTCGCTTTCCAAGCTTAGTGAACTCCACTCTTATGCTAAGAATAAAATTCTCTCGACAACCCTAATCCACATGTCGAGTGTGGCTACATATCCTATACAGCCAAGTCGGTTATCCATGCCTATCTACCCAATATACACAATCTATCCAAATATGATAAGTTCCCTTAAAGCTTCTCCAAGTCTTTTAAGAACTTCCCATCGTGAGATCTCCCTTCTCCGGGGTAAATCTCTTAAGCTTGCTCCCCAATATATCTTTGCATTAACTCCAACTTGGTCCGCAATCCATTCTTCAAGTCGCAATCCTCATCTTGACTTGTTCATCCGCGTGTCCACTCTCTGTCACAGACTCTGCTCCATTTGATGTTGTACTTGCGGCTGTATCAGAACGTTCATATGATCTTTACATCTATAAGGTGGGTCTAGAAAATTAGATTTTGGCATTCCTTGTCGAAAGAAACCCCTCAAGATGATCTCGTGATTAAAGAGTATTTGTGCCTTACGTTAAAAAAATTCTAACTGTCCATAGCTTAGGTAAAGATTTTTGCAGAGGTTAGGTAAAGTGTTTTTTTTATTGATGGTTACAGCGGTGTAAAATATGTGCTAGTTTTTACTGAAGGTGGAAAGCCAAAAGTTCGTATGGTCATTGGATTAATGCGAGAAAATGGATAATAGCCAAGTCTTACATCAAAAATTAAGACAAATGTGGATCGTAAAATCTTCATTAACTATTTGATTGATAACAAATGAAAGAAAACATGGGTACAAAATCCAAATAACAATTTACATGTATATTGATGAGTATTTTACGAGATATAAAGTATATATAGTAAATGGAGAGCACAATAAGAGGAGATGGTGATTGAACTTGAAGTCGATCTACTTACATACCGTCAAGAGATTAACTATAAACGTACTTTGATAATTATCGTCTCGAGAAAATGCCAGGTTTGTTTATAATTGTCTATTCGTCTTACAAGAGACGTCGGGTTCATTTGTTTTTGTCTCAGAAGAGACATCGTTTATAAATAAATAACAGGTTTGAATAACTCGAACCGGCTAAATATGATCTCGTTGGATCGAATATCGTGTGAAGAAGAGTTCTTACTTTATCAAATACTTCCTATAACCTCAAAAGCTGTATATTTTAATGTTTACACATACTAAGAAAACATAACAAATTTTGATAATAAATGTTTTCATGATCATAATCAGTTCTCACGAAATCAACTACTAAAATCACTGGAAAATCATATCATTTACAAGAATGAGGAGAAAATATTAAGATAACAATTTTGCATATCTCGTGCCTGCTTTAACAAAGATACATAGGACAAACTCTGCGTATTTCTTCCCGGAAAGAAAATAAAGAGATTTTTTTCTAAACAAGAATTATCTGGAAAAATGTTCTTTCAGAGATTTTATGAAAATAATAAGTTTTACGAAATAATCTTCTGTAAAATAAACTTCAAAAATTTTCTACCATAAACTTTCGTAAAAACAATCAAAACAAGTTTTACGGTACAATCTTCTATAAAACAAACTTTAAAAGTTTATACGTAAAATTTTCAAAACAATTTGGAAAACATAAGAAACCACCAACATGGAACGAAAGAGATGAGATAAGGCACATCAATTCCTTCATTGCCATTCTCTCTCCTCTCTCTTCCTTCCTAATTGCCATATCTCCTCCCACTTGCCCTCATCTCCCACAACACTCTCTATCCTTTCTCTTCCTTCCTCATGGCCCATAACACCATCATTGCCATTCTTTGCTTCATCGCAATCAGAGTTGCCATTGAGATTTTACGTAGAAAACAAGGAACAAATTATTTTTCTCATAAAATTAAGCCAAAATCGAGTCAGAAACGGTTAACTTGAACACCTTAATGTTTTTCCACATCAGAAATGATAAAAATCATTTCGTAATGTCAACGGCACAAAAACCGCTATTTCAAGCGAATCGATGATTTTTTTTAAGAAATTCGTAAAATGCGTGTGTCGTAAAACTGGATGAAATGTCCTAAAACACACACAGCTGACTTAGAATTAGGACATGAAGTGGGCCAATGTCAATGAAGGTTTATCTAAACTTGGATATGATAATGGAAAAAAAAACAAGATAGTGGAAGATTTTCGGGAAGGATAAACTTGAATCCCCAAAATAATGTAAGATATCAGGAAATGGAAGATACATATCTGCGGGGAAAGGAACCTCGGCCGAGCTTGGAGGAGTATATAAAAAAGACAAACAAAGAAAAAAATGAGGAGTTTTTCGGTCAGAAACTCTATGCACTTAGAAACCTTAGACTTTATTTTCTTCATGCTTCTTTCTATTGCCTGCACCCGATTACTAAATGAACGTCACAAAAGTAGTTTAATCTCTTGTTCAGATCTTTCTAAATTGAACTACACTCAGCTTGATCCTCGAAAAGGGCACATAAACAGCTTTTCATAAGGTTCAGTCTGAAATCAATAAAAACCTTTTGGTATCTTTTTTCATCTTTTTCACTTTTTTGTGTTTATGTGGTTACATAGAGAATCCGGACCTTCAAGGAAAGTTATGCTTTCTTCCGTTGTAAAATTTGACGGTGTGAATTTTGGTTCCTATAGTTTGGCGCTAGAGGGAGGGGGGGATTCTCTTACTTTCATTGTTAGATTTAGGGTTCCTCAATGGTATTCATATCTTGTTGATTCTATAGAATTGTTAGGGTAATCTTCTTGGTTCTTTTGTTTAAGTTGTTCTTAATGCTAAGTTGAATTCGATCACCTCAATCTTAGAAACTAGGGTTTCGTTGCGCAAGCGAGAGCATGGTTATAACCCCGAACCTATCTTAAACAATCTAAATAACTGATAACAAACGAGAGTTGAATTGGAAAGATACCGGGAAGCAAGGAGAGAAATAAAAACGCTTGGACTAGAGTCAAAAGTTACCATCTTTCGTGCCCTCACCACGGATTCTTAGAACCCCAACTCATCAACACTTTCTATAGAGGACTAAATCTGGATTACCAAACCATCCTTGATACAGCCAGCGAGGGGAACTTTGGCACTAGGAGCACCACAAGCGCTAAAAGGCCGATAGAGAACATGGCCTTAGGTAGAGCTTACGAAATGAGAGATGCCAAGAAGAATGAAACGCCAATGCCCATGGAGGAGGAGCACTCGACCCGAGTCAGAAAAACTCTGGCATCAGTCGCGACCCTCCTGGGCGATGCTGTCTCTCGCGATTTCGAAAAGCAAATTGAATTCTCAAATGTGATGAGTCTGAACAACCAACGACTTAGAGAGAGAGTACTGAAAACTTCGCAAGCGACTACGACACCACAGTGGATAGATACAAAAGAAGTCTGAAGTAAAAGATTAATCAAGTCTTTATGGGAAACAATAAGATAGCCACCGACCTCAACAAGAAGTTAGATCTGATATATGCGGAGATGACAAAAAAAAATTGAAACTCTAAGTGAACACATTAAGAGGATCGACAGCCAAGTGGCGAATAACGCTATCTCCATCAGAAGAGAAGACAGATTTTTACCTGGTAATACAGACACTAACCCCAAGAGACATTGCAACGTTGTAGCCTTACGAAGTGGTAAAGGACTCGTGACTGGCGTTAGAGAAAGCTTAACTATTGATGAATTCGTGAGAATTGCGACGGAGGATAAAGAAAAATCAAATTCCGTTCCGCTTGACACTGACGAGCAAATTCCCGAGATCTCACCCGAAATTGAAGAACTGTACCAAACTGACGACCTCGAGGACTTGTTCGACAAACAAAATGAAAAGGACACAGAAGTAGGAGACGTCGATCGAAACTCGTTACCAAGAATCGATCGACAGTCTGAACCAACCATCGATAGAAGCTCCGAAGCAAGGCGCAATCGACATTCAGACCCAGAACCGACCGAACCGGTTAGAACGAGGGTTTACCAAGAAACCGCCCCTTTTCCCCCAAAGAACGCTAAGTAGAAAAGGAAAAAACAAGAAAAAGCAATATGCAAAAAAGCGTTCGACAAAGTAAGCATTGAGATGCCACTGAGCGGTGCCATTCACATCTCGCTTGCTATTAAGCAGTACGTGAAAGATGCAGCAACGCGAGGATTCTATGAATCAGAACATTGCGTAATGATGGTATCAGAAAAAGTAAGCAAAATCATTCAAGGGAAATCTCCAGTTAAGCTCCCTGATCCCGGTAGCTTTGTTCTTGACTGCACTATCAGCGATGAAAGATTCCAAAGATCCCTCTGTGATTTAGGCTCTAGTGTAAACCTAACGTCTTATTCAGTTGCAGTCACCCTCGGTCTAACACAATTTCAACCTACCAGAGTCACTCTCGTTCTAGCTGATAGATCCACCAGAATTCTGGAAGGCATCCTTGAAGATGTACCCGTACGCATTCATAACTGCGACTTACCTGCAGATTTCATAGTGCTTAAGTACGAGCGAGAACCCATAAATCCGATTATTTTGGGGAGACCTTTCCTGACCATGGCCGGGGCGATCATTGATGTCAGAGGAGGGCGCATATGCCTCAACATCGGGAAGATACCAATGGTCTTTGACATGGAAAAAATAATTAAACAGCCTTTGATCGACGGTCAACCCCACCAGATTGATGGATGCCACTGAAGAATTATTCAACGTCAACACCGAAGAACTTGATCTACATGCCATCATCGATCGACACTCCGATAATACCGTCGGTCGACAGAATGGTGTAACCAACGACTGGAGCAAAGAGAAAACACCTAAAATCGAGCTTAAACCACTTCCCGCTTGTGACACCCCCGATCATAGATGACCAGAAATGACACGGTCGATGCTCCCTGAAAGCCAACCCGAGGTTCCCGAATACTTCCGAGTTCCTTGGACTAGCAATCTGAGAACATCGATGCTCCTATCGGATATCAATTAAGGCTTTTCAACCCGACCAAGCAATACCCGATAGTTAGCTCGTCCCAGACAAGGACTAATATCATATGGAACCCGTACTTTAGAAAAATCTTTATACATTATATATTTATTCATTCAAAAATCATCTTACAAAAATATTATAGGTCGACCTTGAAGTTATCGGAAAACAAGCTTTATACAAAAGCTATATACAAAACGTCTTGCAAGGATAATAAATATACTGCTGGCTAATGCTGTTCCTTCCCGTCCTAGAGTAAGGTCTCCCACCTACTGGTAACCTGCATCACAAATGAGTCATGAGTAACTAGTTTACTCAGTGAGTCTAATCCTGCACCCCAACACAAATTAATAATATCCCGAGCAATGAACTCCATTTGTATGCAGTGGAAATATATTCCATAACTAATAAAAATATATATAAGGCTTATCATTCCATCGATGTGAATCTCATCTTAATCATCACCTCCACGATACCCGCCATTCACTCATACATAATATATATATATATATATATATATATATATATATATATATATATATATATATATACTAAAATCGGAAAACCACCAAGGCTAACCGAGCTTAGTGGAAAAATAAATATAACATCATCTCCATCAGATATTCCAAGATCGAACATCTAACGCTGCATGCAGTTACACGGCCTCCAGGGTGCGACCCCATCATCGTGTCTTCGTGACCTTGTTCCATATCGCAGGACCAATTCACGGCAATGCAGGAAGTTTGGGAGAGTGAGTATACAATAAGACTTCACATGATTTATACTTACATACTTAGTAATATACTTATATATTAGTACTTGAGGACAAGTACTAAGGCTCGGGATAAACCTCAAATAATAATTCATAATATTTCTTAAGTGTTTACATAAGTAAACACCTCACATTCAATTATAGATTAAGATAATTTGCTTATCAATCAACCATATTCAGTATGCAATCATGCATTCTCATTCATAACTTATTCATCATCTATCTAGACTCACCATTGAATCCATGAGATTGGCTAAGGAAGAGACTTGAGCTCAAGCTAATCACACTCCACTTGACTCCAAATTCAAGACAACAAGAGGAATCCGGCTGATAACATCACTGACCTTGACCATCTGAAACAGAACATTTCGGTGCAGACGATCATTAATCCAACAGTTATGTTCTGAAGAAGCAACTTAAATCAGACTAGATCGGTTCAGGACAAGCTTTAATATTTCAGTTCAAGGATAGCTCAGCTTGGTTCAGTTAAGATCAAACAATCCAGTTTAGAATAAAATTAATTTAGTTTGGATTAAATCCAATCAGCTCATATTTTATTAGTTAACAGTTGCATGAGACTGATTTAATCCAAAACTAACTAAACTAAATTGTATAAGAGCTTAGATAACTGATCCAGACAGTATCTTAAGATATCATCAACTGGTTCTAATCAGTTCACAACAGTTCAGGACAAGATCAACTGAGTTCAGTTCGGTTTAACTTCAAACAATTTTCATAAGTTCAGCTATTGGTTCTATGAGACAGATTCAATCATAACCCAACAAAGACTGAACCATATATGAACTTATACAACTGATCCTGACAAGTTAATCAACAGACAGCACACGGTTCTCATCAAACAGAACTGAAACAGGAGACTGAAGCTTACAAAAACTGATCTCATCAAACTGATCCGAACAAACTAACTGAAGATCTTACCGGATTAATACATGAGACTGATAAGCTGTAAATTGATCTCATGAATCTTCTGGACCATCTATAAATTTTCGACTCACCACAGTCACTGATTCAAGGCACATGAGAGTTAGGAAGGGGCGTTCATACTCAGATCTCTCTTCAGAATTTCTCTGAATTTTTCTCTCATTTTTCTGTCTAGTTTTCTCTCTTCTCTCTCTCTGATTTTTCAGAAAGTTTCTCTCTGTTTTCCTTGTGGTTATGGACGACCAGGCTGGTGAAGAATAGATGTAAATGACTGAGAGGTTGCTTTAGAGGTGGGTTTCACTCAGCACAAATCAAGGCTGAGACTTGACAGATGGAGACGTGCTTCATCAAAAGCATCTGAATTTTTCCTTCCCATGAAGAAAGCTGCAAGTAGCTGGTGACTTGCACATGACTGACTTACTAACCAAGGAGGCAGGCAGCTTGTGACAATCACATGATCATTTAAATGAAACAATCAGGCAGGTTGGTGCAAGGCATGTGACCGGTTAGGAAAATTATTAAAGAAGTTGGTCGACATTTCCGATCAGTTTTCAACCAAACATTTCTCGTCCATTAATTCCCGTCCTGCTCTCGAAAAATCTCGTCCATCTTAATAAAAATTCAAACACAATAATTAAAACTCGACTATAGCTATCACGGGAAGGTCTTTCGACCACACGACAGTCCCGTCGAGACATTAATTCTCCGGATCGGTTTTTATTTTCTTAAATTTGATTGACCAACTCCAAACTGGTCGAGCAAAATTTTTCTTGATCAGAAATTTATTGGTTCGTGAGGGTTATTACATTATTCCCCCCTCAAAAAAATTCGTCCCCAAATTCTCATAACATAGTTGTACACACTTTACTGAACACTGGAGGCTATGCAAAGACTTCATAGTAAACAATTCTTAACTTATCCTCTTCTTCTCATGTCAAAACAACTGATGGTTGGTTCCCCAAATACTTGATTTTACTGAGTTTTTTTTTTATCTCAAATCTTCTGATATGGTGCTCACCTATCCGCAAAGGACCTTTAGGCTAGGCAAGTTGAGGTTGAAAGTTTTCGGGTCTTAGCAGTTTTATCATACTGGGTCTGATATAGGATTACACAACATCCTCACAAATTTTCAAATGCATATATTGAAAGATTCTCTTGTCAATGGATAACCTTTCCAACTCTGATAACCACTCAGTACTCGGTACATATCAATATAACAGATTGCCGATTTTCCAACTTTTCCAAATCGATCATTTCTTTTCTGAGCTAACACTTTCAAGATAACCAATTCTTTACAGCAGATAACTCTCATATACTGCGGTCTGCATACTTCTTTTGACAGCTTTGAGTCTCTGAATACCATCACTTCTGAAACATTTTTATCTGTCTTTTCCCATACCAACAACATGAAATGTGGAACGTTAGGTGATGTGCCATACATGAAGGTAACATCTCCTGTCTGGTCAATGTCAACTTGATTAACCATGCAACAATCAAACAAGAACATGCACGATCAGTCATGGTAACATGATTTAGACCAAGGGTGCTACTCTCAAATACACACACTCACCCATTCCAAGAATGATTTCCCTTACAATATTCTATACACTTCTGATCTATCTGAGACCCTCTTCATAATCTTCTGAACAACTCAATCTCTCTAATGTTTCCCATATACAAGTCTAGTTATATTGCTTTCTGATTTCTTCTTCTGTCTTGCAACTGAGGATTCAACAGGTTGTCTATACCATGCTTAATTCACCAACTGCGTACTCTTGTACGACGAATTCATACTTTCTGTAACGATACATCCTTGGCATTCACATATGCCTTACGGTCATACCTCTTTTTTCACTCATCAATCTTCTTCAGCATTCACTTAACATCTCTTTTCCAATAATCCAGTTTAACCTTCTTGTAGAACTTGAGTTCCTTCACCCACGTATTTTCTTACTAACCTTGTGTACAAAACACTCCTCATATCATCCATTGAAATTATCTTGATTTTTGATCCTCCTAAGTCTTCCTTAAATTCCTCATTACTTAACCTTGTTCCTCAGATAGAAACGAGTAAGCCATCTTGATTTACTACTTGCAATCTTGGAGACTCTCAGCTCTCTCCTGGTAAAAGAGCCAAATTAATCATTTCGATTCTACTTCATGATTATTGAGTTCCTTCTCAATATATACACCAATTTTCCCTTCTTGGAGCACAAGGAATCGATTTCCTTTCTTATGACTTCTTTGATTGGTGAACACTTTCATTCTTTCTTTATACTTCAATGATTGTGAAATATGATGTGCAAACCAAATTGCAGCCAAAACCAACCTGTGCATCAAATAGTTTACCTTATGCTCCCTTAATTCTGTTGATGCCTAAATGATTACCCTATCGTCTAGCATCAGAACGCAACCTAAACCAACACTCGATACGTCCATGTAATAGTATATGGCTGGTTAGGCTCATGCAAAGCTAAGATGTACATAGACATAGAGATTTCCTCTAACTGATTGCATACTTCATCAATACTTTTACTCCATTCGAAGGTGACACTATTATAAGTCAATCAGCTTAACGGTTGACATCGTTTCTAAATCTTGAACAAACTTATGATGGTAACCAGACAAGCAAAAGAACTTTGAATCTCGATAATAGAGATTGCACACAACCATTCTGCAATAGTAGCGACCATTTCTAAATCCACAGCATCTCTTTGTTCCAACTTTCTAACTAAGGGATCCAACTTCCCTACAGAACCATTTACTACAATGTGAAGCGTCCATAAAACGTCATTGAAAGAAAATTTCACCTTGCGACCGATCTTAACCACTCTTCAATTCTATAACTTGATACTTGACCATGATGGTCACGTCCTTGATTTAAATTAAGTCAAACATAACCACAAACTCTGGTTATTATTCTTTACCACTGACATGGGTACACTCCATGGCAAAGAAATAATTCAAACAAAACCTTTCTCCAAATAATTCTTCTAACTACTACTTGAACTCGGCTAGAACCACTTGGCAAGATGCCTAGGCTATTGCAGCGAATCTAGGTTCAAGAAGAATATTGAACGGGTCACTTCTAGATGTCGACAATCCTTCCAATTCCTAAAACACATCTCCATGCTCCCTAGTTATCTAACAGTCCTCAATACACTGCTCCTTGTTATCTTATATTTACCAATGATCAGGATAATGGAATACACCATCACCTTTTCCCAAAAGTTTTTCAACTCTCCAGACTGATATGAGCGATCCTCCAACGGTGACTGGTTTTCTTTTAAGGACTTCTTTCCTCAAGAACATCCTAATTGAGCTCGATAACTAGATAGCCAATCTCACTCTAGATAGAAACATACGCTCTAATGGAAGTACTAAAGAATGGGGAAAGCATACCATAACTCTAAATGGCAGCCAGTACTTCCACAAATAAAAATGGTATACTTGAATTCACTAAAGTGAATCCTCCCTAAAACTATGACACTACTCAGGAACTACATCTATGTGTTGTTCCCAAATCAAACAAAATATGGGGAAAATTCCATCCATAGGCAAGGTCTCTAACGACACCTTGATCACAAATTTACTTATTTATTAAATCATTCATAAATATTTTTTAAAATGCACACACCACACACTGGGATAAGAAGCAAACCTACGATTGGACCTTTCAGGAGTTTTGACGGTCCAGGCAAATCTAAAGCGTAGGCTCTACCCAAATAGCCAAACACTTTGTTAGGGGCTAATGGTAAGGAAAAGCGAACAAGTCCATCAATTGGTACCCTATGTATAGGTAAATGAATCGGGTAACTTCATGGTTGAGTGTAGAATATCATCCTTACTCTTCATAGGAACGACGACAGTGAAAATGACGTAAACGATCCAAGATCCTTACACATGAAGCAAAACCATATTGTCCTGGCTAGTCACAACCATAAAAACTTTGAGTACTCGATCTTGATCTGAAGAAACGTCCAACCAAAATCATCTCCATCAACTTTCTTGATTCATTAACTGGCCTCCGATCTGAACAGATAACCTTTAGACGGTCTAAATGGCAAGAAGAATCTTCCTTGGCAGTAACAGCTTTCTTAACATACACATCATACTCCACCATCTCCTCAAAGGTCTAGAACTCCATGTTCTTTTGTTTGCTCCAAAATTATTGGCTAAGTCCCCATGGAAATTCACTAATGATCTTCAGCTCATCCTACAAACCATAATGGATGAATCAAATTCACTCAACTTCAAAATCTTGGCGGAACATCTCACTCTGCCAACTCTATAAGCTGAATCTTCAAAATGTCCCATGCCTTGAGTAGAAAGTACTTCTTAAATTCTCGAAAGAAATCTGTCTAACTTGGATTAACATTCCCATAATAACGCTTGACACTTGATATATAACTCACTGCATCCTTCTTGATATTGTATACTTCCATATTCTTCTTGCAATCTTCGGAACAATGGGCTCCGTCAGTCGTTCTTCTCTCAGTATTGCCTTCAAAAACTTCCTCAATCTAAAGTCTACATCGAATGGTTTAGTCCTTATTCGGTATCTTGTGGTCCCAACTTCTTGATCCTCTTCAGAAAGATTAAGATGTCTTGTTGCAACAGAATGGTGCTGGTGCGTCCATCGTCTTGTACTACAATCGAACTATCTACGCCACCTACGCTAAGCTTGAAACACTTGCTGAATCAATCAGGCTTGTACGAGTCTGGTTGTGGAACGTCTGAGCATAAGCTGGATAAACTTGAGCATCTGGAAGAATATATGCATCTGGGTGATCATGTGCAGAAGAATCTCCCGAAACTGAATCATCAAAAACAACGTCCACTTTGACATCGATAACAAATATGTCAATATATGTGTTCGATGTGTCGACTCGGTCCCGTATATCTCTCTGAAATATATCCACAGTAGAACCCAATAGCACGGCAGGAAAAGCATGACGATACCAAACATGAGCATGACAATAGCAAACTGAAGCATGACGGGATCAAAATCGGTTAGTACGCTCCACCCCATCGATCTTGTTTCGGTACATCTGCTATGAAATTTAACGGTAAGGTAACTACCCATGACTATATATCCTAAGATGAAGGAACCAGCCAACATATCCTAGTCATCCTTGCGACTCATTTTGACTTGAAAAGCGTTTGAAACAAGTCCCATTCAAGCATCGTATAACCATGCTCTGATACCACCTTTGTGACACCCCCGATCGTAGATGACCGGAAATGATATGGTCGATGCTCCCTGAAAGCCGACCTGAGGTTCCCGAATACTTCCGAGTTCCTTGGACTAGCAATCTGAGAACATCGACGCTCCTATCGGATATCACTTAAGGCTTTTCAACCCGACCAAGCAATACCCGATAGTTAGCTCGTCCCGAACAAGGACTAATATCATATGGAACCCGTACTTTAGAAAAATCTTTATACATTATATATTTATTCATTCAAAAATCATCTTACAAAAATGTTATAGGTCGACCTTGAAGTTATCGGAAAACAAGCTTTATATAAAAGCTATATACAAAACGTCTTGCAAGGATAATAAATATACTGCTGGCTAATGCTGTTCCTTCCCGTCCTAGAGTAAGGTCTCCCACCTACTGGTAACCTGCATCACAAATGAGTCATGAGTAACTAGTTTACTCAGTGAGTCTAATCCTGCACCCCAACACATACTAATAATATCCAGAGCAATGAACTCCATTTGTATGCAGTGGAAATATATTCCATAACTAATAAAAATATATATAAGGCTTATCATTCCATCGATGTGAATCTCATCTTAATCATCACCTCCACGATACCCGCCATTCACTCATACATAATATATATATATACTAAAATCGGAAAACCACCAAGGCTAACCGAGCTTAGTGGGAAAATAAATATAATATCATCTCCATCAGATATTCCAAGATCGAACATCTAACGCTGCATGCAGTTACACGGCCTCCAGGGTGCGACCCCATCATTGTGTCTCCGTGACCTTGTTCCATATCGCAGGACCAATTCACGGCAATGCAAGAAGTTTGGGAGAGTGAGTATACAATAAGACTTCACATGATTTATACTTACATACTTAGTAATATACTTATATATTAGTACTTGAGAACAAGTACTAAGGCTCGGGATAAACCTCAAATAATAATTCATAATATTTCTTAAGTGTTTACATAAGTAAACACCTCACATTCAATTATAGATTAAGATAATTTGCTTATCAATCAACCATATTCAGTATGCAATCATGCATTCTTATTCATAACTTATTCATCATCTATCTAGACTCACCATTGAATCCATGAGATTGGCTAAGGAAGAGACTCGAGCTCAAGCTAATCACACTCCACTTGACTCCAAATTCAAGACAACAAGAGGAATCCGGCTGATAACACCACTGACCTCGACCATCTGAAACAGAACATTTCGGTGCAGACGATCATTAATCCAAAAGTTATGTTCTGAAGAAGCAACTTAAATCAGACTAGATCGGTTCAGGACAAGCTTTAATATTTCAGTTCGAGGATAGCTCAGCTTGGTTCAGTTAAGATCAAACCAATATCAATCCAGTTTAGAATAAAATTAATTTAGTTTGGATTAAATCCAATCAGCTTAGATAACTGATCCAGACAGTATCTTAAGATATCATCAACTGGTTCTAATCAGTTCACAACAGTTCAGGACAAGATCAACTGAGTTCAGTTTGGTTTAACTTCAAACAATTTACATAAGTTCAGCTATTGGTTCTATGAGACAGATTCAATCATAACCCAACAAAGACTGAACCATATATGAACTTATACAACTGATCCTGACAAGTTAATCAACAGACAGCACACGGTTCTCATCAAACAGAACTGAAACAGGAGACTGAAGCTTACAAAAACTGATCTCATCAAACTGATCCGAACAAACTAACTGAAGATCTTACCGGATTAATACTTGAGACTGATAAGCTGTGAAGTGATCTCATGAATCTTCTGGACCATCTATAAATTTTCCACTCACCACAGTCACTGATTCAAGGCACATGAGAGTTAGGAAGGGGCGTTCATGCTCAGATCTCTCTTCAGAATTTCTCTGAATTTTTCTCTCATTTTTCTGTCTAGTTTTCTCTCTTCTCTCTCTCTGATTTTTCAGAAAGTTTCTCTCTGATTTCCTTGTGGTTATGGACGACCAGGCTGGTGAAGAATAGATTTAAATGACTGAGAGGTTGCTTTAGAGGTGGGTTTCACTCAGCACAAATCAAGGCTGAGACTTGACAGATGGAGACGTGCTTCATCAAAAGCATCTGAATTTTTCCTTCCCATGAAGAAAGCTGCAAGTAGCTGGTGACTTGCACATGACTGACTTACTAACCAAGGAGGCAGGCAGCTTGTGACAATCACATGATCATTTAAATGAAACAATCAGGCAGGTTGGTGCAAGGCATGTGACCGGTTAGGAAAATTATTAAAGAAGTTGGTCGACATTTCCGATCAGTTTTCAACCAAACATTTCTCGTCCATTAATTCCCGTCATGCTCTCGAAAAATCTCGTCCATCTTAATAAAAATTCAAACATAATAGTTAAAACTCGACCATAGCTATCACGGGAAGGTCTTTCGACCACACGACAGTCCCGTCGAGACATTAATTCTCCGGGTCGGTTTTTATTTTCTTAAATTTGATCGACCAACTCCAAACTGGTCGAGCAAAATTTTTCTTGATCAGAAATTTATTGGTTCGTGAGGGTTATTACACCGCTGGTCTTAAATACGCTTTTCTTTACGAAAGTTCCTATTTTGTCATCATCAATGCCAACCTGAGCAGCAGAGAGAAAGCGTTATTGCGGAATAAGCTGCGAAAACACCGCAAGGCTCTCGGATATTCATTAGATGACATCCCGGGAATTTCTCCCGATTTATGTATGGATAGGATAAACCTCGATGATGAATCCAAATCATCCGTTGAGCATCAGAGAAGATTAAATCCCAACCTGAAGGAAGTAGTCAAAAAGGAAATCATGAAGCTTCTAGAAGCAGGCGTTATTTACCCGATCTCGGACAGCAACTGGGTTAGTCCAGTTCATGTTGTTCCAAAGAAAGGTGGAATTGTGGTAGTAAAGAATGACAAAGATGAATTAATCCCCATGAGGACTGCCACCGGACATAGGATGTGCATTGATTACAGGAAACTGAATGTTGCCACATGAAAAGATCATTCCCCCTTACCCTTTATTGATCAGATGTTAGAAAGACTTGCAAGACACGAATACTACTGTTTCCTCCATGGGTACTCATGATTTTTCCAGATTCCCATACATCCGGATGATCAAGAAAAAACTACTTTCACCTGTCCCTATGGAACGTTCGCGTATTGCAGAATGCCATTCAGACTCTGTAACGCTCCTGCGACATCCCAGAGATGCATGATGTCGATATTCACGGATATGATCGAAGACTTCATGGAGGTTTTCATGGACGACTTCTCAGTATACGGTCCAAACTTCAAAACATGTCTCGATAACCTGTGTAAGGTGTTAGATAGATGCGAAGATAAAGATCTTGTTTTGAACTGGGAAAAATGCCACTTTATGGTTAACAGCGGAATTGTCTTGGGACACAAAGTCTCAGCAGCCGGAATCGAGGTGGACAAGGCAAATATTGAAGTAGTGACTGGGCTACTGCCACCCTCTAATGTCAAAGACGTTAGAAGGTCTTTAGGACATGTTGGATTCTATAGGAGATTCATAAAAGATTTTAGCAAAATTGGTCGACCTCTCACTGCACTCCTGTGCAAAGAAGTAAAATTCGACTTCACACCTGAATGTCTCGAGGCCTTTAAAGAAATCAAATCGACACTAGTATCTGCCCCTATAGTCCAAGCACCTGAGTGGGATCTACCATTCGAAATTATGTGCGACGCAAGCGATTTCGCTGTAGGCGCAGAGCTCGGACAAAAGAAGGACAAAAAGTTGCATGTTATATACTACGCTAGTAGAACTATGGACGATGTGCAACGCAATTATGCGACAACAAAAAAAGAATTACTTGCCGTGGTATTTGCTTTTGAAAAATTCCAATCCTATCTAGTCGGCTCGAAAGTAGTTGTTCACACCGATCACGCAGCGTTGAAATACTTAATGAACAAAAAGGACGTCAAGCCAAGACTTTTACGATGGATTCTGCTTCTCCAAGAATTTGATACAGAAGTAAAAGACAAGAAAGGACTGGAAAACGGAGTCACAGATCACTTATCACGAATAAGAGTAGACGACGATGTTCCTATAGATCACTTCTTACCCACCAAAAATGTCTACTTAGCAGAATCAACATTAGTTGGCAAAGTCAGTTCGGTACATGAAGAGAAATCGACCGATAACACGCTAAGCTCGTCGAACGATTATAACCGCAGAGCATTGATCGATAATGTACACAAAATGGACGATCACATAACCATTTCAATAGATATCAACAGTCAGCTGTAATCCTTCATTCTCGATTAATGACTCTCCCGGAGGTAGAAGTTTAAGTCGGGGGGTGTGTGCACTGAACACCACTGATAGACCTTGATATGCAGATATAGTAAACTATCTCGCGGCCAAAGTGGAACCCGAACCCTTCACAGGATATCATAAAAATAATTTTTTGAGAGAAATACGGAGATATCACTGGGATGAACCTTATCTTTATAAACACTGCTCTGACGGAATATACAGACGATGCGTTGCTGAAAGCGAAATACATGAAATCTTGTATCATTGTCATGGGTCCAATTACGATGGACATTTCGCTAGCTTTAAGACTGTGTCAAAAATTCTTTAAGCAGGCTTTTGGTGGCCAACTATGTTTCGAGAAGCTCAAGCCTACGTAGCAAAATGTGATCCTTGCCAAATAAGAGGAAAAATCACCAAGAGAAACAAAATGGAACAAAATTTCATGCTCGAAGTTGAAGTGTTTGATTGTTGGGGCATCGATTTGATGGGTCCTTTCCCTTTTTCGCATGGAAATAAATACTTATTAGTTACCGTAGACTACATATCCAAATGGGTCGAAGCGATAGCAACCCCGAAAATGACGCTTCCGTAGTAGTTAAACTCTTTAAAAGCATCATCTTTCCTAGATTTGGAGTCCCTCGAGTAGTTATAAGCGACGGAGGAACCCACTTTATAAATAGAGTGTTCGAGAAACTACTCAAGAAACATGGAGTTCACCATCGAGTAGCCATACCCTACCATCCTCAGACCAGCGGACAAGTAGAAGTATCCAACCGTCAAATCAAAGAAATCTTAGAAAAGACGGTGGGATCATCCCGAAAAGATTGGTCTCTGAAACTGGATGATGCGTTCTGGGCATACCGAACAGCGTATAAAACACCCTTAGGTACCACCCAATTCCACCTACTCTATGGAAAAGTGTGCCATCTCCCAGTAGAATTAACACACAAAGCTGAATGGGCCATCAAAAAGATAAATTTCGATGCCAAACCCGCAACAGAAAAGAGATTAATCCCGCTAAATGAGCTAGATGAAATTAGGCACCACGCCTACAATAACACGAAGCTATACAAGGAAAGAACGAAAGCCTATCATGACAAGAAAATCATTTCTAGGCATTTCGAACCAAACGACCAAGTGCTCTTGTATAACTCGCAATTAACTCTGTTTCTCGGAAAACTACGTTCTCGTTGGTCCGGACCCTTCACCATGAAAGAAGTTACGCCTTACAGGGTAATTTTTCTAGTTAATCCTAAAGGAGAGTATTTCACAGTGAATGGGCAAAGAGTGAAACATTACTGGACCAAAGCTGAAATTCCGCATACTCAGACCATGCGTCTCGAGATGCCAGACCCCGAATGATAAACACATATCTCGTCAAGCTAACAACTCTAAACAAGCGCTGAGTGGGAGGCTACCCACTAATTTTAAAAATATATATATAAAATTATATATATATATATATATAATTAAATTAAATAATTAATAATAAGTATGATTTTATTAATTACGCATTTACAAATTTCTTAAATGGAAAATGGAATCACAGAACAAACCATCGATCGATGCCCATATAGGAACGTAGATCGATGGCGAGTGTCGATAGGTTAACTCGACACGACCCCGATTCATAAAAACACTTTTCTCCAAAACACCAAAAACTCATACGAGCAAACACTTGATTTCTCTCTAAACTTTCGGCTGATTTTGCTCGTTTTTGAACCTTAACCACTCGGTTTTCAACCCTCATACTTGTTTAACTCACTAAACCACTCGATCATCAAGGTATGTTCTCTAAATCTCTTAGTTTAGGAACTTTTTAGGGTTTGAACAAAAATCAAAACTTCTGGTGTTTAGATCGGATTTTAGGACGATCTAAGGCAACAGAGTACTAGATTATGAACTATCTACGTTATTTACATATGATTTGCATGATTTGAGTTTGTTATTTTGGATTTTCGTAACCCTTGGTTCGCGATGCACCATCGATCGACACCCATGAGGCATGGTCGATCGACAGTGGTACGATTTTGTCGATCAATGCCCATGATGTGCCATCGATCGATGGTCACTTATTCAATACCAATTCTGATTCTTGATTTTTTTTCTTATTTGCAGATGAACGAACGACGAACCAAGGCACGATACGATCCCGGTGGTTCCAGTACTCAGCCACGAGGTCCTCCATGCCGAGACCCTTGGCCTAAAGAAGAAGAGGCTTTACTTGTCACATTCAAGGACTATTCCAACCCTCGAAAGGCTGTAGCATCGAGGGAATGCACACATCGCCATGTGAGTGAGGATTGGGACGACTTTGACAGCCTCTACTACAACGCTTGGCAAAGCGTTTCTATAGAGCCCACACGGTTCGTCGACAGACGCACCTTGAAGAAGCTAGGGCTACTGACCGACTTCAGACAGATGGTACGGGAGTTAGGACTTGGCACGATTACCACTAGGACATACCCTCTCTACCCCGACCTGGTCCGTCAGTGTATTGCTACAGCTCAGGTCCTCTACAAGAGCCCGCGGGTGAAAGTGGCGAACAAAGCCACATTGATTTTTCCTATCAGAGGCATCCGACACCGGATCACCATTCCACAGATCTGCGAGATCTACGGGTTTGAGTCCGAAGCGTCCGCCTGCACAGTTGGTCCTTTCCCAGGTCTACATCCTTTATGGGGACTCATTGCTACGGGCCCTTTCGACTCAGGCTCTACTACTCAGACGGATGTCCGTCACCCCACTCTTCGCTACTTCATGAAGGCCCTTGCCAACACTTTGTTGTGCAAGATGGAACCCAAAAGGTTAGGGTTCAGGATCTCACATTGATGTACTACTCGTCAGAGACTTAGTGGAGCTCGACGATGAGATTTTTCTCCCACCAGTGGGTGATCAGCGGGTGAACTTGGGGCTATTTTTTCTGAGCATCTGGCGACCCTGAAGGACAAACCCTTCAAGGGTACTGGCCCGAAGAAGGAGACGATTAGGAGCCTCTTGACACCTATATTCAGCTTCCTTGGTATCAGCTTTGATGGAGCCTCTGTCGTGAACGAGTTGAGATTCATGGATGATAGTCACTTGACGAGGACCCAGTGGCTGAAGGAGGGAAGGTATTGGTCTTTTGTAGACGACGAGGGGCCTAGGATGATAGCGCTTCCAGCGCCAGAGGTGACAGATTTTGCTGATGATCCGGAGCGCCTAGCTTTCTGACCAGCTGAGCAGCACCTCCACACATCACCGCTCAGAGTATGCCGCAGAGGAGGCCTCAGACCAGCCCATCCAGTAGCAGCATCCGCGGCACCCGAGCCAGCACAGCCACAGCCACTTCTCCCACCCTTCCCTGACATTCCAGAGATCCCCATCCACGACCATGATGACTTCCAGAGAGTTGTAGTGGACGCACTTCGCGCCATATGGACTAGGGTTGAGACAATGTCTCAATGCCAGTGTTTCAGCCGTCCCAGGACCAGAGAGAGATCACCACCAGGAGACACACCACAGCCTCAGCAGCCTGACATGGATACATCGGACGAGGAGTAGCCTCCCTTGTTGCTCCTTCGTCTTTTATTTTATCTTACTTTCAGACTTATGTTTTATGATGTTGCTTTTATATTTGGACTCATTACTATTATGCTGCTGTTTGGCGATCTAATATGTGTTGGAGTGTCTAACAGAGCTAACCAAAGAGAGATGATCCATGGAGAGTAGACACACACACGATTTTAGTCTAACATGCCTCACATCGATCGACGCAACTTTGTTGCTGTCGATCGACAACAATCTAACAGATATGTTAAGTCAATAATTCAAATCTTCCGTCGATCGACGATGATGATCTACCATCAGTCGACATAAACCTATGACCATCGATCGACGTCCTTAGCAGTATGGTATAATCTACTTTCTCTAACACTATTCTATTTACTTATGATTTTAATTTTTTCTAACCAATCCAAGGCGGATTACACTGGGGATAATGTAATTTAAGTCTTGGGGAGGTTCGCTAATGCTATTTTATTTGTTTTGAGTTTTATTTGCTATATATATATATAAGTTTTCACAATATTTTATTAAGACAAGAAGGAGATCACAATATTGAATAACCACACTTTAGCACCATTTTTAGAAGGTTAGTTGCAGAGATTACTAGAGATACTAAATTGGATCATCCTGCCACTATATCACAGTTGCTTAGAAAACTTGAAGGAACCGAAGCTGATTTCCAACACTAATCCTGACATTATCAGCTTGCCTTGGGGCTTGGTATACACTGGATCGGGTTCTTTCTGCAAGTCTGTAGGTACAAGTCATTGCACCTTTGGTTCCCTTCTCTCTCTCTCTTCAGCATCTACTTAAAACTCTAAAAGATTGAGATAATTTCCCAAGATGCAGAGGGGTAGGTACATTACCTATGATCTCATTATTCTAATTCAAAGGAATGATCACACATTGCTGGAAGCGAGGGGTAGGTAAATTACCTATGACCCCATTATTCGCCTACAACTTTCTCTAAAAAGAAAAAGAGAAAAATAATAAGAAGAAGAGATCTAAAAAGATTCAGAGAAGAGAGAAAAAGAGGAAACAAAGGGATCAAAGAGGACTCTGTACCTAGTTGATCACATACTTGAAGAGGTAAGAACCCACGTGTCCTTTGTTCGATATTCCCAAGGTAAAGCATTCACTTTTATTTTATGCAAAGAAGTGAGATCAATAGTGTGATAACCCGCCCTTCAGGATAAAATGGTCGAGAGAGTAGAAGTCAGAATCTGGAGCCAAGCTTTTGGGAGATTACATATTTGGAGTAACGTTGAGTTTTGACCACACAAAACTTAGCATGGTTCAGAGAAGACAGAAGATTGGTCGAGCATCAACGTGATGGTCGAACCGCAGGCGGTACGGATCAACAAAGAAGGTTCAAAGTACGACGTGGTCAAGTAATGGATCGTGAGTGAACCATGAGTCAAAGTAAGCTGCTCTACCATTATTAGAAGTGTCTCAGATTCATCAGCCAAAGATTTTGGAAGCATCAAATTTTTGGAAGCACGACGGTTTAGAAGCTCGACGTTTAAGAAACCCGACATTTCTAAGACACTAAGTTTTCCGAGAAACTTTGTATCTATCAGCAGAATATTATTTCAGAGGCATTATAAGTTGGAAGCAGGACGGGAAGCAAGCACTACGGGATTGAAGCACGACGGAAAACCCGAAGTTGGGCAAAAACCCTAACTTCGGTTCTTATGGAATTCTTCAAGGAAGCCGGAGGCTCGGGAAATATTTTTAGGGGATCTCAGTATTCATCTGTAGATTATTATAACTATTCAGAGAATCAGAACGGGAGCGAAAAAAATTTCGGAATTGATCGCGGGACGAAAATTCACTAGAAGGACCGAATTGCGCAAATCGACCGAGAAGCTCGAGGTGGCTTGAACTAAGGGATAAGAACGTGGTGTCAACCATTAAACCTGTTGAGTTTCAACACAAGTAGGAGATGTAGGCGTGAATGGGTCAGTTCCATGCATATTCATACCCGAAACACAAAGTGTGGCGATATCTGCAACGGGAGCATGATGATCGACGCGCAAGCGACCTGTGTGTCGCAACGCATGCAATCCATCCATGATGAACGCCATCTGGACTTGGATGTGTCTCTCTGCATGTGACTGAGTCATGCAGCAAGCCATGTGGAGATCGAGGTGCCGCGACGCATGCGTCCCGAGCCATGCGAAGCGACACACGCGCTGCCACCAACTTCGATCTGATTCGCTGCTGTATACTATAAATACCCCACAAACCCTTCTCATTTCATTCATCCATACCTTTAAAAAGCACACAAGAACTTGTTTAGGGAGAGAGAGAGAAAGTAGAAAAAAGAAGTAAGAGGTTCCGATCTTTTTCGAGGGTTTTAGAGAGTTTTCGAGATCAATTTTTCTACTGATTTTGAATGAGTGTCTGGGGAAGGTTCTGTCCATATCAGTTCGTCCAAGGGAGTCAGTTTCTTTAATGATCAAGTGGAGGTGCTGTCCAGGATCAGTTCATTTCCATGGGTTCAGATCAGTCGAGGCTTTGAAGATCGATACTCCACCGAAAGTCCGAAGAACTGTCCAGAAGCTAAGGAAGGTTCTGCTCGAGTTGAGTTCAGTCCAGACCAGTATCAGGAGAGGTTCTGTACAAGTCAATATCAGTCCAGTCCAGTCCATTCAAATCGTTCATTGAGTTTTGGCTAAGTCCTCTCCGATCAACAAGCTGCTTATCGGCAAAGAACACTGTGAGTTGGTTTGTTTGAATTCCACTTGGAATTTAGGATAGTTTTCTGGTTATGCTTGAGTTCCACTTGGAACTTAGGATAGATCGAGTTGCATATAGAGTAGTATTCTCATACTATTGCATGGTAGAGTCCTTAGGGTTATTTTATTGAACCGGACTCAACTTAGCACGGGCTAAGTTGAGATGAAACGGAATTAAGACTGAGTTAATAACCTGATTAGGACTAAGCTAGGATGCATCATGTTTTATATTCTTGCGTGTTGATTTGATAGAGTGAAGGTTCCCATTATCTTTAAAGATAGTTTCATAGCATGAGGCTGAACTATCTGGGCAATGGTTTGATTGCGTTGATTGCTTGTTGGTTTATTAATTGTGTTGTTTAGTTGATTAGAGTACTAAGGGTTTTAGGCCATATAGGCCGGACTACTGGTACTAGTGGTTAGTATTGTAGAGTAAAAAGTCTTTTTAGGAGTCTAGAACTTTTTCTTTAAGTTAGGTTATAGATTGAGTTTGTGTTGTGTGAGTGAGGCCGACAGTATGTGCGTAACCCGCCCATACTAGGCTTGTTTAGGGGTGATTTGTGTTTCCTCATCCTCGTACCCAGCGGGTTTAAGGAAGTCCCTTATTCGCTGGATCGGGAAGACTCAGAGGAACGAGGTCATGGCTTATGGCTGAGTATTACACGACGGTGTAATGTGGCAGTGACCCGAAGGACTGTGGGCTGTCGCACGGTGACCCGATGGACTGTGGGCCGCGGTCGGTTTAAAGTTCTTTCTCCTAGCCTTTGTGGTAGGGAGTTAGGATGTTGCCGATAGAGAGGAGGAACACAAACTCACCAGGGCCCAGGTTAGAGTGTGTGTTGTGTTAGAGTGTCGTAAGGGTTATGGAACCCTAGAGTAAGTGGTATCACCGATATACGGTGTTACAAGTTATATTGAGTCATAGTTTGTTAGAGTCTTATTATTGTGTTTGTGTTTGTGGATTGGTTGATTTTCATGCAAGTTCCTACTATCAAGATCTAATTCTGGGTTAGGTACCGGATTAGTCTTTGTGTCTCTTTGGTTAGTGTAGACCCGATGTTGCCTGTTATGTTGTTTGAAGGATTGCTTGTGAAGGGTGGGGGATATTAAAGCTATGTGGTATAATTGGTTGGCCAATCATGTTCTTGTCTGATAGTTGGTCGACCGGTTAATGATACTTGTATAGTCTAAGTGTCTAACACTACATGAGTATTAAACCTCAGGCGCATATATGGTTAACTAGGGATTGGTTGTTAACTTGTTGTTATGCAGGTTCCCGTTACTTGAAGTTAGATTATGGCAGGAGGCCGAGTCTAACTTAGTAACAGTTTGTTTAGCCTTAGCTTTGTTTGCTTGCTAGGGTTAGATTGATTGTTATTTTGGGTTGTCTGGGTTAGTAACTAGGTTTCGGGTAGAGGCCACCGGCTCACTGAGTAACATTAGGTTACTCACCCAACTCTGTTGTCCTTTTTGTAGGTTGCTTTAGGTAAGGGATGATCGGATAGCTTGGTACTGGAAGTTAGGACCGCAGGAGTAGATTTTCATGCCTTTTGTAAATGGTATTTTAGATTTGCGTTTAGTTGACTTGATTTTGGTGTTAGGCCGGGACCGGTCTCGATTTATATCTATGTATGGATATTTCTTCAATCAATAAAGCAATTGTTTTATATGTGCATCATGAGTACTCTGATATTTGACTAGTCCGGTCTAACACAACGTTAGGTCGTCGTACGGGTTGAAAAGCCTTAGGCCACGATCTAACGGACAACGTTTGCAAAGCCTTACGCCATGAGTTAGCGGGACGAGTTAGTGGATGAACTGGTCTAAGTTGCGGAGTAAATTATGCGACTCTGTTCGGATTGTTCCTAACCCGTCATGTAGCGCTTCCGGACCATGGTGTTGGGTTGGACAGTAAGTCATGTTCTTGTTTGATTGTTGGCTGGCCGGTTGGCCTTTCATCTCCAACCCTCAGTGTTGGTTGATTCGTCGATCATGTTCTTGTTTGATTGTTGGCCGGTGGATCGACCTATGTCTAGGACGGTTCGGGGGTGTTACAAATAAGGGGGCGAGTCAAGCTAGTATTTGCTAAGTTGTTGGTAAAATGGATTTGGTTGCTATACTAGGATAGGGTATATAAAGTTTCTCTTTAATTGACTTGATAGGATGTGGTTTCAACAAAGTAGGGTGACAGTTATACTTAGATATTATGTGAGTCTCCGCTTTTCAAAACCTCTTTCACAAGCTTTGTTTGCTTGAGGACAAGCAAAAGGTAAGTCTGGGGGGGGTTTATATAACCTATTTATTACCAGTTTTAAGCCAAGTTATAGGCTCTATTCAGAGTCTATTATGTGTGTCTAGGCTATGTTTTACGGTATTTACAGGTCCAGGAACATTTTGGAGATATATGAGATACTTGGAGCTTTTGGAGCCTTTAGAAGAGAACAATTCGTAGTTGATCATCTCGGGAGTCGACGAAGCCATCGACTGATGGATCACACTTGGCGTCGATCGATGCAGCACACTTGCCATCGATCGATGATCAAATCCCAAGTCAGAAAGACAAAAATACCTTGGACGAGTTCTGACCTATTTATTAGGGTTTTCTATCATAGTTTTAAAGGCTAAGCAGTCTTAGGTAGGCAGGCAGCCAAAGAAGAGAGAGGCTGAAACAGAGTTGGAACTTCTTGTTTATTGGAGAGACAAATCTGAACCTTATTACAGAGAAGATCTTGAACTCCTTTTTTTATTACTCAGTTTATTCTATGCAATTTATTCAGACTTTAATCATGTTCTTTATTGCTATGTCTGAGTAATTCATTGTTAGATTTAGGGTTCCTCAATGGTAGTCATATCTTGTTGATTCTATAGAATTGTTAGGGTAATCTTCTTGGTTCTTTTGTTTAAGTTGTTCTTAATGCTAAGTTGAATCTGATCACCTCAATCTTAGAAACCTAGGGTTTCGTAGCGCAAGCGAGAGCATGGTTATTACCCTGAACCTATCTTAAAACAATCTAAATAACTGATAACAAATGAGGGTTGAATTGGAAGTTTAGAGAACCCATCAAACCATGAAACCAGTACTGTCAGAATGAGCTTCAATCGACGCAACCTTGTGTGCATCAATCGGCACTCAATCAAGATACGCGAGAGCGATCTCATAAAACACTTAGGTTTGAGTTGGGGAATGACGCTTAATTAAAACCCTAGCAATCTATTAATCTGCATTATCTAATACTATTTGAGAATTTCCCCTAAGTCTAATCCCTTAACCTAATCTTCACAAACCAAATCTATCTTGAAATTATCATTACTATTATTATTACCATTTGGCTAGCTTTAATTCGAAAACAATCAGTCTATTGTGCTATCCTAGAGTCTCTGTGGATTCGATCCCTAAGTACTACACTGAACCTCTTATTTGAGAGAGTAAAGTGGGAAATAGGGTTAATTTGAGAAGTGATATAAAATACCCACCGCATCATCGTGCCCGCATGTGGCCGGGTAGAATGTTGTATGTGGGATAGTCCCCGCCTCATGGCAGGGTGGAGGAGAAATGGGAGTTCGTCCCTGCCATGTGGCGGGGTGGAAAGGCGTCTGGGATCTTGTCCTCGCCTTATGGCGGGGGTTGGATTGGTCGCCCAGGAGCTCATCCCCGCCTCATGGCAGGGTGGATTGGTCCCCCGAGAGCTCATCCCCGCCTCATGGCGGGGTGGATCGGTCATCTGGGAACAAAGTCCCCACCTCATGGTGGGATGAGGAAGTCTGAGGGGCTGGCATCTCCCAGAGGGCAAGACGGATGGACTCGTCCCCGCCTCATGGCAGGGAGGAGGGAAGAGATGTTGTGTCCGTCTCATGGCGGGAAGGAATGAGGAGAGCAGTGCCCGCCTCATGGCGGGGAGAGGAGATGGCATTTCCCTGAGGGTGAGACAGATGGCTCGGGTATTTCGTCTCGCCCTAAGGGTGAGATAGATCGGAGACAAGGAGTCAGGGCGCAATGTTTTCTTGTTTTATCGTACTTTTTGAAGTCGTTTGTTAAGAGATCGCGTTTATCTTTCATAAGGACTTGTGCTTGATCGATTTTAAATTCTTTTTGAAATATACGAGGTTTTAATTCTTTCGTTCTATTTTTTTCTTGGAAGAGATTACTCCCACGAGAGTTTTAGCCGTTGATTTTGCCATAACTGATTTTGACCCCAACAGTTAGTCCCCATCTCGTAAGATGTTACGTGCAATTCTTGCGAGGTAGTAATAAGCATTTCAGGTGGAATTAATGGATAAAAGGTCCATTGACGAAACTAGTTTTCCCAAAAGTTGAGGTTGTTGGCTCGCTCTTCCTTACTCATAATAATGGGATATGATAAGGTGGGGGATGCACCTTATGAATCCTGCTTACGTACCCTTTTGAAGGTATCAAGCCTTTCGTAGTTCGTTTTGGAGTTAAAGTTCTTACGACCTTGGTTTCCAGCGAGACCTTTTCAGTCTGATTATGTGTCGTGTGGAGATTTTTGAGCATGCTGCTGCCAATGGCATTTCTTATTAGATCTTTGTTTTCCTCGAGACTAGCCTTGTAAGCTGTTTATTTTGGATTTATGAATTTGTGGGTTATCGCCTTTTAAAAATGTATAGAGTAGCCATACACGGAGATGAGAGAAAGTGTGTGAGTTGTCATCTGATTTCTAACACTCAGCAGATCGTGATACTTGTTGTTGTGTAAGATGAGAGTATCTGAAGGCTTTTGTTTGAGAACTCTCATAAACGAGCAAATATCAACGAATAGACATGTTTTCGAATCTTGTATCGGGTTCTTTGATACTATGCCTTGAAATGTTCAAGACCATTGTGCTGGATTTACGGCAAGACCTAGGCTTACTATCGGGTTAGAGTTTGCGATTACTGTTTTGGCTTAAATCACCAGTTACGGTTTCGATCTGATTCTGTTCTCAATACTGAAGTCTGCGAAAAGTTCTTGGCTCATGTGATTTGCATCGATCAAAAATCGAGCATCTCTCCAAAGACAATTTTGAAGTCATCTGGAAGTTCTTACCAGAGTTTCAGATTTCTTTTATAGTGCGCTATTATCCTTGTGTCGGATGTCTGAGAGTTTATCTCTATGGGCGGAAATGACTAAGTTTGCTTAAAACGTGTGTGGTCGTTTGCCGTGATCGAATGATGCGGTAAGTGTTAGTGAGCTTACCATTTGGGTTTAACCTTGTGCGAAGGATGTGTTAGTGTGCTGGACTATTGTAGTTTCTGAGATGGTGACTTCATCAGGGAAAGTGTTTTTGTCAAAAAATAGTTTCTCAGGAGTTTGCGACGTCTAGCGGTGCCAAGGACCGTGTTTTTCTTATGCCGTGTTTCGTGTTTTGAAATGTTCGTGGGCTTGAAGGTTTTTCTAGTGGTGCAAGTTTTTTTTAAACCTTGTGGTAGAGAAACGTTTCGGTTTGTTTGTGGAGGTTTTGCAACCAAAGTTTGTTTGTATAGCAAATTAATCGAAAGCGTCTTCATATATAAGTTTTCTTTCGTATGTTGCGTTTCTTGTTTGAAATGTTTGCGGGCTTAGAGATGTTTTGTGGTGGCGCAAAGGTTTTGTTTTAGCATTGTGGCAGAGAAACGTTTTGGTTTGTTTGCGGGTGTTTCGCAGCCAAATTTGTTGTTTATGTTTTGATATTAAATTGTTTGATTTGTGATCGAGGAGTTAGGATGACGGGGTCGCATAAACTTGTCCCTTGGAAGAAGCGTCTTCCTTCATTATGGTTTTTGAAGAGTTGGCTTTCTGAGATTTATTTCGTTTATTTTTAAAGATGTTTTGTATAGCTCTATGAGCTTTTTTACGAGTGTCTCTTTACATTCGGTGTTTTACGGGTGAAATGTTGCAGCCTTAAAGTGAATTGTAGAGTATATAGAACTTGGTCGATTGACGATAAGTCAAAAAATTTCGTTAACCGTTTGGTTGTTAAGACTGAGACTTGTTATGAAAACTTTATCGTCTGATTTCTGTTTTTGGGTTATACGATAATTATTTGTGTAGTTATACTTAGCATTGTTACTAGTCTGATGTTGGTACAAGTTTTCTAAATGCACGATTTCAACAAGAGATGATGTAGAGTTCTCAAGACTATGTTTGTGACGGTTCAGTTACGTCGCTAGCGGTTAGATGAATCTTAGATTATTGTTTGCTTTCGGGACGATTTTGATGGGGCAATGCAGTGCCTAAGTGTTTTGCCGCCTACTGATGCGAGAGTTTGCTTAGCGAAAGCATTTTATTTATGCTAAGGAAAACAGTCTTTGTAGTATGAGAGTATACAAGTATAGTATATGTACGTACTCGGTCCCTTTTTTTACGAAAGAAAAACAGACGAATTGATCTTTCGAAGGGTTGTTTATGTTTTTCTTTCAAGGATTGAGATGATCGGTAATCTTGGTAGATTTAAAGACAACATTGGGATTGTGATTTTCGGTTGTTTCCGTGTTGGCGAGCTGGAATGGGTTGGTTTTAAGAAAAGTGCTAGGGACAAGTCGGTTTTAAGAAGACATTTGTGTCTATAGTTCTTTGTTTCTTTAAGAAGCTAGATGAGTATGTTTGAACGCGTGGCGTCGTTTCTCGATTTTATGAGAGATTAGATCGGCTTGCAAGTTCTGTTTGGACAGATAAGTAACAATAGAGTGAGATCGTAAAAATCTCTTAAAACTTAGCTTGCTAGACTATCCACCTAGATTCTAAGTTCCCTAAAGTTGACGGCAGTTTACAAGACATTTTCATTTCTATCCTACGAAAAATTCTGAGTCTGATAAATTTTTCTAAGTCGGACGTACCTTAGTCTTATCAGAGATTCAGGTTTTCCTCTTGTTGATTCTCATTCTCCCTCGTGTCTTCTGATCTGAGTTTTTGTGTGATTTGGTTTTCAACGAAACTCTAACGAGAATATCGAAGCAAGGAATATATTTCAGTGTCTAGGTTTCTGTTCTCGTTTCTTTGTACCACTGATTTTACTAAATTCATTAAATGTTATTTGTATATTGTTGAAAAGTTTATCAAATATTTATGAGTAGATGTTTTCGACTCAACGTGGCAGGATTTTGTAGAACTTGATAGTATTTTTTTGTATCAGAGGAACTTTACGAATTCATTGAAACAAAGTGAGGAGAAAAAAATGAAGACTTGAGGAGGAGTGAAGTGGGAGATGAGGAAAAAGAAGCAGTGTACATGATTTCATTCGGTGAGGTACTCAGTTCGTCAAGCTGTGAGCGACTGGTCATGTCCTAACCCTTATTGCCTTCATTTTTCCGTTGATCGTTTCATATGATCTTGTTTGACTTCCCAAAGGTTGTCGAATTGTTTAACTTTTCAAATGATGTTTTATAAGATATTGACTAGTTAAGTTTCACGAAAGTTGTTTCGTAAAATGTTGTTGAGCTTTATTTTATGAAAGTTATTCCGCAAAATGTTATCGAGTTTGATTTTACGAGATTTGTTTTGTAAGGTCTTCGTCGAGCTTGATTTTACAAAAGATGTTACGTAAAGATGTTTTCGAGTTTGATTTTAAAAAAGTTATTTCGTAAAACGTTGTCGAGCTTAATTTTACAAAAGTTATTTCGAAAAACTTTGTCGACCTTAGATTCTGGGTTTTAGTAGCAAAAACTATAGCTGTGATAAGCTCAATTATCGCGATCAAACTTAATCGGAATTTTCTTCATTTCCATAGGGCTTGTCTGAGGAAGTTCTGAGTAGTATTTCTGAATTAAGCTTAGTACACAGATATAGAGAATATGCTGAATATGTTTATATGGAAATGACACTTGAACTTTTACGAAATCTTATGTTTCCGAAAACGTTTTAGCGACAAAGGATATAATCTCCTGTTTTGCTTTTTTAGTCTTCGTCAGCCGTTTTAGGTTTCGAGTGATTCAATAGAAATTGACTTTGTTTCTTTCAAATTTATTCCGAAGGAGTATAGAAGCAGGGGATTTGGAACCCGATTTGCTGTATTTCTATTTCTGAAAATAATCTATAGTTTCTCCCGAGCAGAGCAAGTTTTAGTTTTCTGAAAAGTTTTCAGAAAACGTCTTTTGATTGAACCCTTATGCGCTAAGATTTCTCCAGAGAAGAGTTTTATGGGGTTTGATAGATTTTATCATTGCCCTTCTTGTTTAGACAGAGAAATCGCGAGCTCGTTTTGGTGTTCTTCCTGTGGCGAAAAGTCATGACAAGGTTTTTGATTTTGTCGAGCACTGCAGCGTTTTCCGTAAGCATTGACCATAGGAGCAGTCGCTGCTAGAGTTGTTTTACCAGCATTATTGCAAGCTGTGAGTTTGTCTTTCATATTTCAAAACATTGTTTCGATCAAGCGTTTTGCAGCCGTGAGTTAGAGTAGTCCGCTCCCCCCCCCCTCCTTCTAGCGCCATACTGTGGAAACCAAAATTCGCACTGTCGATTTAAGTAAATGGAGGAAATCAAAGGTTCTTGACATTCCTTGAGGATACGGATTCTATGCGAAGTCCAACGTCAAGTGATCAAATAAACACGGAAAATATGAAAAGAAAAGAAAACAAATTTGTAAAAAGATAGATCTTTATTTCGAATGTGCATAAGAGCGCAGTGAGACTACAGCCAATTATAAAAGCTTTGGCCGCAAGATCTTTCGGTGAGTTCCCTAGTTCTAGCCACCTAAAAACTTTAACCTAATTGAGTCGCAGCTCGATAACAAAAGACGAAAAGATACAAAAAAATTTTTGTTGATTTCGGACTGAACATTATGTAAGGCTGCCTACGTACCCCTTTCAGAGATCAAGCCAAAAGTAGTTCAATTAGAGAGAGTGGAACAAGAGATCGAACTACCTATGCGATTTTGTCTAGTATGAGTGCAAGTCGTAGAAACCGAACTTGTAGAGAGTAAAGCCTAAGGTTTCTAAGTGCAGAGAGTTCTAAGTCTCTAAAAACAATTTTTGTGCTCCTTTCCTTAGCTCTTGTTATATACGCCTCCAAGGTCAGTCACCCTCTTCTTCCCCTGATTCGAGTTTATCTCTTCAAGAAATCTTCCTTATCTTCTCGATTTTCATGATCATCTGGGAAACTTGACATGTATAGTCTTTTCCATTTTTTTCCTGCAAAAACTAAGTTAGGTGTCGTTATAATTGGGCTCATTCTCGTCTGGAATCGTAGGTGGGCTTATGCCGCATTTTAGGCCTTCTCGGGCCGTTTTTTGAGACTTCAGCGTTTTTACGATTTCTTTTGGAGAAATTGTCTTTCATATGAGATTGGTTCTCGTATGTTGAGATAATCAAAACCAACCGTTTAGTCAATTCTACGACTGATTTAAAAAAATCAAAATAAGCTTTTGCGGTTTTTATCGTAAAATTTTGACGGTAACTTCAATCGAGACGAAAAAAGTCAGTTTGGACAAGATTCGAGAGGGAAAATTTAGTGATGGCCTTGATGCAATGTGTCCCCGCCTCATGGCGGGGAGGAGAGACAAAGGGAGGTCGTCCCTGCCTTATGGCAGGATTGAAAGAGGTCCGAGAACATCATCCCCGCCTAATGGCGGGGTGGAATGGGTTCGGGAGGTCATCCCCGCCATAAGGCAGGGTGGAAAGAGTGCCAGGAACATCTTCCCTGCCTCATGGCGGGATAGAATGGGTCCGGGGACATCATCCCCGCCTCATGGCTGGTGGAATGGGTCCTGGGACATCATCCCCGCCTCATGGCGGGGTGGAATGGGTCTGAGAACATCATCCCCGCCTCATGGCAGGGAGGAATGGATCTGGGAGGCCGTCCCTGCCATGTGGCAGGGTGGAATGGTGTTTCTTGGATCATCCCCGCCTCATGGTGGGGTGGAGGAGAAATGGGAATTCGTTCCCGCCATGTGTCGGGGTGGTAAGGTGTCTGGTAGCTCATCCCTGCCTCATGTCAGGGTGGATTGGTCCCCCGGGAGCTCATCCCAGCCTCATGGCGGGGTTGATTGGTCGCCCAGGAGCTCATCCCGCCTCACGGACGGGTGGTTCGGTCGTCCGGGAGCAACGCCCCACCTTATGGCGGGTGGAGGAAGTCAGAGGGGCTGGCATTGCCCCGAGGGCGAGACAAATGGGCTCGTTCCCGCCTCATGGCGGGGAGGCGAGGGGAGAGCCGTGCCCGCCTCATGGCGGGAGGTGGGAAGAGAAGATGTGCTCGCCTCATGGTGGGAAGGAAAGAGGAGGGCCCTGCCCGCCTCATGGCGGGGATAAGAGATGAAATTGCCCTGATGGCAAGACGGATGGCTCAAGCATTTGGTCTCGCCCTAAGGGTGAGATAGATCGGAGACAAGGAGTCGGGACACAATGTTTTCTCGTTTTATCGTACTTTGGAAGTCGTTTGTTAAGAGATCGTGTCTATCTTTCGCGAGGGCTTGCGCTCGATCATTTTTTAATTCTTTTTGAATTATTCAAGGTTTTAGTTCTTTCTTTTTATCTTTTTCTCAAAAGAGAATACTTCCTCGAAAGTTTTAGCCGTTGTTTTTTCCATGATCGATTTTGACCCCAACAAGATTGCTCATCCATTATGCATGCAGCTTGTTTCGGTCGCCTCGTTTCAAGATCGCCCACAAGTTTATGGTTTGATTTTGTTGCTAGTAGTTCGATCTTCCTGTTCTAATGTGGTTTGTCCATCTGGTTCGTCCAACAAGTCTACCTCATCCATAGGTGCAACAATTCCCTAGGTAAAATTCCAAGTTTATGGAAAGCTTCCTTAATTACCTCGGCTGTAGGAGCAACTGCTCCTTTTGTGATCTTGTTGCTTCCGGAAAGAGCTACTGCTTTGCTCGGAACATCTTTCTTTTAGCTGATTTTAGCTAGTTTATCTCCAAGCTATCCAATCTTTATACAAAGTTATATGTGGACCTGAAATGACTCAAAGACAACCATAAGATTCGATAATGACTATAAACTTCCTCAGAAAACATTGTAAGGTTGTGTCAGAACATGACACATCATATAAGTTTAGAACTTTACGAAGTCGTGAGGTAAATAAAAATCAGTATCGCTGTAGACCATTTTAAGGTCGTAAGTTATAATGAAAGAATATACATGATGTAGTGAAAGGTTGTTTACCAATATGGGAGTTTTATGGTCTCGGTGACTACAAGGTTGCAGAGAGGAAATGATGTCGGACGTTTCATCATGTGTTCCTGGAAAGTTATGGTTTGAGGGCTAGTTACTCGAGCTAAGAAGTATTATTTAATTCTATGTACATTTGGCACATAGGTCAACTGGTTCATTGGCAATTTTGTTACCAAAAATTATTATACCTCATATGCATCATTTTCCACGTGTACTCTTATTCAGATTAATAGCATTTAAAATGACGAAGAATAAATATTCGGTTATGTTATTTGAATTATTGAAATTGATTATGACAGGTCATGTGACCGTGTTTGGATTACGTATTGGGAAAAAATATGTATATCGGGACTTGATCAGATCAACGATCTGGAGATGAGTTTCATATCAGAAATATTGACAAGTTTGATTTTTCTTAATTTGGCATTTTCGGGTCTAAGCTTTGCTAGCCTTTTCATCGGCTATTACTGACATTCTAAAAATTATCATACCTGATGAATTTTTAAAACTCGTTAATCTATGTTCAAGTTGAATCAGAGCTTGAGAGTTCGTGATTTTACAGAAATAAGGTTTAAGAACCTTCTCTTATTGAAGAAACTGAATTTGAGTTATATTTCATTGGTATTAAAATTTAAGAGGCAATTGAAGAAGCATAACGACATCTTAAGGTGATTGAGTCAGTGGAAGATGTTGTTATTCGAGAGAGAGACAATGTAGGTAATGGTTTGGATAACATGGAGAGCATGGATAACCTTGTGACAAAGTTGATATATGTGAATATGTTAAGCTTCCACATGTTGTACATTAAATTCGATGTGTGATGGAATTGGAAGATGGTATGTGTATTGAGATCGATTAAGCGTTTTCAAATAAAGAAAATGTGAAAGAATTAGTTGATTGAGCATCACACCATAATTGTTTGAAATTATTATTTTGAACTGTTGATATGTGTGAGCTCCAAATATTAAGAATTCTGATTTATTTCGATTAAAACATACATAAAAAATGTATACTTGCTCTTGAAAAAGTTTAACTTTGAGAACCAGAAGGATATGCACACCACAATTAGTTGAATCTATTTTTCAAGATGATTTTTCAAGCCGATAGAAAAACTAAGTAAAACTTAGTAAACCTGATAAAATACCAAAAAAAAATGAAATACAAATTTCTAAACTTGTTAGGTTATTTACAAGTATCATTCTTATTATTTGCTAGTATTTCTGATTTTAATTCAAAATAATTATAGTCAAAATTTTCATCACTTAGGTGTGTATTATTTATAATAGAGCAAATACCTTGTTTTTATGCATTTTTCTTAGTATTGACCATGTGACATTATAAAACTCATATATACCACAAAATTATTTATATTACAACATGATTTGATGGGAAATGATTATAGAAAACTAAATATAAATGGTATAACTATAATAAAAGTCTTTAGAGTACAGTAAAACTAAAAAAAAATATCAAAAATAGAAAAGTAAACTTTGAAACTCTTTGTAAAACTACAAACTTGGTAAAACTTTGATCCCAAAAATGCTGTAAAAAAAATTCCCGCCCAAATTTCAGAAATTTTCTCTCCCAAAATTCTAATTTTTCCAGACCCCAGAAACGAAGTTGGTAACTATAATTGCCTTAATTTTTATGATTTTCTCATTTCTACTATCTTCTCAATGCTCTCAACACATTTTCTCTCACCTCATTTTCCCTTTTCCATCTTTCTCCACCTAATAGGCAATTTTCAGGTTCTTTTCCAAAAAAATAGTGGTCAATCAAGAGTCAAAACTCTGAGGCTATTTATTAAGTGATGATGCAGCGATGAGGGTATCATTGAGAAGTTCTCCAAATCTGATCCAAATCCTTATCGCCAATACTATTGATGTCTCTGTTTAGTTTCTCAAACGACCATGCAGATTGAAGGACCCAATAATGGAAGAAAAATACTGATAGTTATCTTATTCCTATTGTCATAGTATTTTGAGATTTGGTTGTACAGTTAATCATAACTTCTATCAAATTAATTCAGTGATGAGTTTTTAAATTTTCGAAGTTTAACAAATGAAAAATGAAAACTTTGACTTGACAAAGTTTACCTAATTATATAAACAGAAAAATACTTAACCAAAGTTATCCTAAGTTATCCCGAGTTCTACGAACATAAATAACAAATCAAGTAACATAAACACAAACAACAAAGTTAGTGTGTTAGAAGAAGAAGTAAAGAAGTCAACTATGAAGACTGAGAAACCCTATAGTGCAAGAAAAATAATAATAGTTTTGTAATATCTTATTTCTAGTAGTTAAAGAATTTGGATGTATAACTAATCAAAAATTGTGTCACCTTAATGGAATATAAAGTTTTTCCAAGTTTTAACAAATTTACACAAACATAAATATAAACTTTGACAAATTTTTACCGAGTTAAACAAAACACAAAACAAAGTAATCTCAAGATCTACAAAATGACAAACAAAAATGAAAAACTTTCGCAAAGTTTTACCGAATTACACAAAGATAAATAACAAAATTTTTACCGAGTTACCAATTTACAAAAACTTCTATTGGTTGAGAATAGTTGATTTTTTTCTTTGCCACTTGTATTGGTTGCCAATGGTTGATTTTTTCTTCATTGCTTCTTTCTCGCTTTGCTGATCCTCACGATATTTTTTCCACTATCACTTCTACCGTCTTTCTCTCCTACACCTTTATCCACACTCTATTTTCATCTCTCTACTACCTGAACCACCATCCTTCGCACTTTGTTCCATGTCTCCATCATCAGAGGCCAGATGGTTTCATTTTCGTTCTTTGAAATAAGCATTTCATAGAAAACGTAACTATCCAATTAAGTCATTATCATAAAATTCACAAAGTATTGTTAAATTATACAATCTAAACTAGTTAAAGTTTTAGTAAGTTGTACAAAGTATTATAGTTATATCAAGTTTTATTAAGTTATACCATTCTGGGTTCGTTTTTTCTTCTCTTTCAATGGATAATTTGTGATTTGTTATTTTGTTATTTTTTCTGGAGAAAATTTGATTCGTATTTTATTTGAAGATTATAGTTTCTCATGTGATGACAAGATGAAAGAAAAAAAAGATTGATTTTTTCAGTGAAGAAATAGAAAGAATGAGTAAAACTGAAAAATACTTAGTTATATCTAGATTTTTATGTCTGCATCCAAGTTAAACGGGTGGGTACGGTTTAGGTTTGGATAATCTGCCTGGTAAATTTATAAATAATTAGATTTTGTCTGGTTTGTAAGTCTTTTAATAATTTTCGTGATTTAAATAAATATTAAATTAAAAAAGAAAAAAAGAGTATGCAAGAATTTATTTTTTTCAGTTAAGAGTACTAGAGCAATTGATTTCAAGAATAATAATGGTATATACTCTTGTAAGATTCTTCGAATTTGGTTTATGAAGGTTAATTTTGATCGAGTTTTTTTAGTCTACTTAGAGACTCATACGTGTACATAACACTATAAGGACTCGGTAATGTCCGGTTTATTCTTTAATTATGATGTAAACCATATTGGTTATTTCTGGTTAGATGAGGTTAGTTACATATAAATTGTAATTGACACATATGATAGTATTCTTTATTACAAAGATGCAGTTGGGATGTGGAATGATCTGTATCTGAGGTTTCGAGTGAGTAATCTTCCGAGGAAATATCAACTTGAGCAAGCAATCATGATTCTGAAGCAGGAAAATCTTGATCTTTCCATGTATTACACGAAGAAGAAGACAATTGGGAGAAACTGGCTAACACCAAGACGACCATAGTGAAGCGTTGTAACTGTGATCATGTGAAAGAGTTGATTGAAGAAGCTGAGACAAGTAGGATCATACAGTTCCTTATGGGGCTGAATGAGAATTTTGCGAGCATCCAAGGACCAATTTTGAACATGAAACAAAAACTAAATTTAACGGAGATATACAATATGCTTGATCAAGATGAGAGCCAGCGTACTGTTGGGAACATTTCATCAGGGAACTCCACAACTCCATCTGCGTTTCAAGTTCAAGCTTGTACTCCTCCGGAGCAGTCCCATAATCTTCTTGCTCAAACAGGTTATCAAAAAACTTGATGTTCTCATTGCCACAAGATAGGACACATGGCAGACAAGTGTTACAAACTGCATGGATACCCTCCGGGTTCTGGTCCTCTGAAATGGAAGAAGCCTCAGACCATTGGTACTACTAATCTTGCTGCCTTACCAACGCAAGTTACACCAGAACAACAGGCAGAGAAGTCTGAGGAGATGTCGAGGGATCAAATCCAGCACATCATCTCGTATCTAAGCTCCAAGCTTCATGTCTCACTGATTGAATCCTTACCTGATAAGTCTTGTGCTTCGACTTCGACTTCTGTACCTATGATCTCACAGGTTACAGGTACCTTCCTTGATCTATACTCTAAATCCTATTATGACATTCTCGTTTCTTCAGTTTCCACAGAACCGGCAGTGTCTCTTAGAGCTTGGGTATTAGATTCAGGAGCCACCCATCATGTTTCTCATACTAAGGACCTATATGTAGAGTATAGAGCATTAGATCAAACCTATGTGACCTTACCTAACAGTTATACCGTTCATATATAAGGCATAGGATTCATTCAACTAACTGATGCGATCTCTCTCCACAATGTCATGTATATCCCTGAGTTTAAATTCAATCTGATCAGTGTTAGTGTTTTGACTAAAACGTTGAAGTCTAAAGTTAGCTTTACTTCTGATCAATGGTTTATTCAGGAACTTACAAGGGAATTGATGATTGCTCAAGGTAGTCAAGTCGGAAACTTATATGTCATGGATTTCAAAAAGAATAACCAGTCTGTCTGTTTACAAGGTATTTCTACCACTTGTTCCTTTCCACCAGTTTGTTCTAGTTTCACTATTGATTCTACAACTTGGCATAATAGATTGGGTCATCCGTCTAGTTCTAAAATAGATGTTCTTTCGGATTTGTTGTGTTTCGAAGCTTTAAAGAATGAAAAACATAATTCTCATGTTTGTCAAATTTGTCATCTTGCGAAACAAAAACATTTACCTTTTAAATCAAGAAATAACATATGTTCCACGGCTTTTGAACTAGTTCACATTGGTACATGGGGTCCATTCTCTGTTTCTACTAATGATGGTTATCACTATTTCTTGACAATAGTAGATGATTATACCAGAGCAAATTGGATTTACTTATTGAAAATAAATCTGATGCATTACACCGGGTTTATTGCCATGATTGAGAATCAATATAAACTAAGAGTTCAAGCAGTTAGGTCTGATAATGCTATGAATTGAAATTTACTGATTTGTTTCTCTAAAAAAGATATCGTTCCATATCATTCTTGTCCTGAAACACCTCAACAAAACTCTGTGGTAGAGAGAAAGCTTCAACATATCTTGAATGTAGCTAGAGCTCTCTTATTTCAATCAAACGTTCCACTAGATTTTTGGGGTGATTGTGTGTTAGCGGTTGTCTTTCTAATCAATAGGCTTCCAGCTCCAGTTTTAGAAAACAAGTCCCATTATGGGCTAGGGCTTGCATTTTCTTAGGTTATCCTACTGGGTATAAAAGATATAAGCTACTAGATATAGAGACACACGCTGTTTCTGTCTCACGACATGTCCTTTTTCATGAGGATATTTTCCCTTTGGCATCGTCTGACATCAATGACATGTCCAAAGATATCTTTCCTCATATTTCCTCACCTGCAATCCCTGATGTAGTACCTTATGGAGATACATCGTCTGATATACATCCTCATTCTGATGTATCATCTTCCGAGACTCTGGTTCCTTCTGAATCTAAGTCTCACAGACAAAAGAAACCTCCCAAAAACCTGCAGGATTTTCATTGTTATAATACTACTTCCACCATTCCATTTCCAATGCCCAATTATATTTCTTATTCAATATTATATGAGCCTTTCCGTGCCGATATTAATACCATCACCAAAGATTTTATCCCACAAACATATTCAGAAGCTAAAGATCATAAGGTATGGGTTGATTCAATGGGATTGGAGATTGGGGCTATGATGCGTACAAATACATGGAGTATCACAACTTTACCTCCTGATAAGAAAGCTATTGGTTGCAAATGGGTGAATACCATTAAGTACAATGCTGATGGCACAGTAGAGAGAGCTAAATCACGGTTAGTGGTGAAAGGATACACTCAACAGGAAGGCTTATACTATGAAGAGACATTCTTCCATGTTGCTAAACACACTTCCGTTCATATGCTCCTTCTTTTAGCAGCCAAGATGAATTGGTCCATGCATCAGCTTGATATTTCTAATGCTTTCTTGAATGGGGATCTCATGGAGGAGATATACATGAAGATTCCACCAGGATATTCTGAAATCACGGGTGGAAGTTCTCCCTAAGAATGTTGTTTGCAAACTTCACAAGTCGATATATGGGTTGAAACAAGCTTCACGTCAGTGGTTTCTCAAGCTCTCTACTACATTGACTGAAATGGGATTTTCAAGATCACATTCAGATCACACTTTATTCATGCGGTACAAGGTTGGTGTTATTTTGGGAGTACTTTTGTATGTGGATGATATACTCGTTGTGAGTAACAATGATGATATGATCAAGAAGTTCATTGAAGAGTTAGAAGTTCATTTTATACTTCGAGATCTTGGTACTGCTAAGTACTTTCTTTGATTGGAGATTGCAAGATCACCGAGAGGGATTTCTGTTTGTCAAAGGAAGTATATCGTAGAATTGCTTTCTACGACTGGATTTTCTTGGAAGTAAACCATCCACAATCCCGATGGATCCAAGTATTACGTTTTCTGTTGATGAAGGTGTTCTATTTTCTGATTCCTCTTCTTACAAGAAACTTATTGGGAAGTTGATGTATCTTTATACAACACGACCTGACATTTCAATTCTCTCATGCTCCTAGGGATATACATCTTAATGCGGCACATAAGGTTTTGCGTTATCTGAAGGGCACTGTTGGACAAGGGTTGTTTTACCCTGCTGATAACAATTTTTGATCTTCGGGGATTCTCGGATTCTGACTGGGCAGCTTGTAAAGACGCTAGAAGATCAGTTAGTGGAATTTGTATGTTTGTTGGTGATTCCTTAGTCTCTTGGCGTTCTAAAAAGCAGGACACTGTCTCATGTAGCACAGCTGAAGCAGAGTTTCGGGCTATGGCATTAGCTACTAAGGAGATGATTTAGTTGGCTCGATTTTTGCTTGAGTTTCGAGTTCCATTTCACCCTCCAGCTTACCTATACTGTGACAACACTTCTGCTATATACATTGCTAATAACTCTTTTTTCATGAACGGACTAAGTGTGTGGAGCTAGATTGCTACAAGACCCGGGAAGCTATCGAGAGTGGTTTTCTTTAAAAATGTATGTCAAGACAGGAAACCAGTTAGCTGATGCACTGACGACAGCTTTACATCCTGCACATTTCCGAGATCTCATTGGCAAGATGGAATAACAATATGTTCATATGTCCATCTTGAGGGGGGCTTTTAGTCTACTTAGACTCATACGTGTACATAACACTATAAGGACTCGGTAATGTCCGGTTTATTCTTTAATTATGATGTAAACCATATTGGTTATTTCTGGTTAGATGAGGTTAGTTACATATACATTGTAATCGACATATTTGATCTTTAATGAGAAAATCTGAGTTTACATCAAAACAAAAAAGTTTTTATTCTTGCAGATCCGATTCATATTATTGCAGAACAGACAAGGAAAGACTCGTCTTGCAAAGTACTATGTTCCTCTTGAGGAGTCCGAGAAACACAAAGTCGAATACGAGGCAAGATTCAGTTCCTCCTCTCTCCCTCTATGCTTCTCATCTGATTTTTTTTTTTGATTTTTTTTTATTTCTCTCAGGTTCACAGATTGGTGGTGAATCGCGACTCCAAGTTCACCAATTTCGTTGAGGTTTGTGGGTTTTTTTCTTTAGCGAGATTAGGGTTAATGATTTTGTGTTATTTTAGTTTACGAATCGAATCGTGCTTTAAGATTATTGTCGGAGATTTTTCAGTGATAGTTGTCGCAAAAAAATGAAGTGGCCTTTGAAATATGTTTGTATAAGTTGAAGCTGGTTATGGTTTTAAATTACTTTGAATCATTCTTTCATATGTTATTGCATCACATAGGTTTCATTCTCTAATTTGGTTGCCAGTTTCATGTAATCTTTTTTTGTTGTTGTTGCAGTTTAGAACACATAAGGTTATATACAGGTGCTATGAAGGCTTGTTTTTCTCCTTGTGCGTTGACATAACAGACAATGAGTTGGCTTACCTTGAATGTATCCACTTGTTCCTCGAGATTTTGGATCAATTCTTCAGCAATGTCTGTGAGCTTGATTTGGTTTTCCAACTTCCACGTACTACCTCAAAACATCACAAACTGTTTCCATCTACTGAACCGCCTCACTTTAATAATTACTCAGAGAAAATGATTGTGTAATTGTTTCTTCTGCCACCTTTGACTAGCAAATTCTTCATGATACTAAGCTAAAGGCTTCCTGGATGACTACTTGTAATTCACAATAAATGTTTCATTGTTTACTTGTAGTTCACAATAAATGTTTCATTTTAAGGTGTACTTAATACTCGATGAGTTCAGTCTTGCTGGAGAGCTTCAAGAAACAAGCAAGCGGGTGTGCATAAAACCCCTTTTGTCTTATCTCAAGAGACTTTCTCGCTTATTGTTGGCAGCAGTAAACTGAAAAAGTAGCCATCAACTCTCCTTGTTGTAGGCGATCACTAAGAGGATGTCAGAATTGGAGAAGCTAGAGTGATGAGATTGGGAGATAAATGTTAGTCAAGAAGGCAAATGAGCAGTATGCGTATTCTGTTCTGCTCTTTTCTTTTATATTCGGTTTGTTTTTGAAATTTGATTTATTAAACCTCAAATGGTAACAAAACAATATTTGGGCTGATCAAAGAAAGAAAATGATGGTATGAGATGAGTGAGACATTGTATTCAAGATTCCCGACTGTCTTCTTTCAGACCTGATAGAACAAAAAAAAAAAAAAAAAGAGTAAAAACCTCATGTTTTGTGAATGAGATTTTAAGCAAACTCTATTTGATTACATAATTAAGTAATTTAACCGAATCATAATTGAGAATAGGCTTAGGTGAAAATGTTATAATTAATTTGATTGTCTACTAATTCTCAATGGTGACTCAACTAATTCCAAGTGATAACATGACATTAACCATTAAGCTTGCTAACATAGTTTAAGCGAGATTGCCATCTCTAAACTGTTTTTAATTACCGGTTTATCAATCTCGATCTTTTTAAATCTATTATTTGGTTATCCTAATCAAAATTGGATTGAATTGTATCTTTTAATCTCGGTTTGGTCCCCATATATGTTGTTAAATCATATATTATATAGTCTCGAACCATATTCTTTTTAACCATATTGTATATAGAAAATATGATATGGTTTGTTACACAAAACTACATAATATGTGATTCCATTTTCAAACTTATATGCTTTATGTTTTATATATTAGGGTTTATGTTTGTAGACAATATAAATATTTTGTTTGATTGATAACCATATATAATTTGAAAGTCTGTTTTGATATTATTTTCAAAAATCACACGACTAAATTTTTCGGAAAGAGAAGACGGAAAATAAAGAATTCTACACAAGAATATCTCTATAATATATATTTTTTTGTTAAATGTAATGTTTAAGTTTTTAATTGATTTTTCTCGAGAAAGTTTCACATTCTCAATATTTTAAATTATTGATAAAACATCAATAGAGAAATTTTAATTGATTAATAATGTAAAATAAGATTAAATTTTATTATTTTATATTAACCATCTTAACACATGCATCTTATAATTACGAAAAACCTAAAACCTAAAAAGAAAAACTACCATATGTGAGTTGTGATATACTCCATTTGTTTCATAATAAGTGTGACTTCAGTTTTTTTTTTGTTTCAGAAATGTGTCATTCTACAGTTTCAATGTAATTTTGAACATTAAATCTATTTTATACCCTTTTAAATAATCAATAGCATTTTATTAAATAATTCTCGTTTAATTAATCATATATAAAATAGGAACATATTAGTCTGTCATATAATTTTCTTAATCTCCGTAAAAAGTGTCAAATTGACACTTATTAAGAAACAGAGGGGGTATAATATTTACGTTAAATTCAGAAAACAGTAAATTTGAAAAGATTATATTATATTACTTGGATATAATATAAATTTATTTTGAGACTAACAAATATTATTTTTTCTCATAAATATTAAATTTTGTCATAAAATATTAATTATTAGCTATATTTTGTCGTGTACACAATTAATCAACAATATAAAATTAATTTCAAAACATTCTAAAATATAATATAATAGATCCTGAAAACCCCTCAAGATATTTGTATGTTTATTTACTTTTATATGAAATATAATATATTATTTAATAAAGTTAGGGTTCTAATCAAAAATAATTCAAATATTTTTTTTAAAAAATTAGAATATAGATAACTTCATTTCTTACAATTACAGATTCATATTTTGATAAGATGAAAATCAAGTAAATTATAATCAAATATAATATATTTCATTGTAATAAACTATAAACTAACTATTTAAAATAAAAGAACATATATTTTAAAAAATTAAGCCATATATTCCATAAAATGCTATTTTAAAGACGGCCTCAAGCAGAATATTTAATATAATACATAAATGTTTTGAAGATATTTTTAAAATTATGTTCTAATCTTATTTTATTTGTTTAATTATTTATATATGTACTTAGATACAATACATGTTATACTTATAATATATGAAATTAACCTAACAACACATATTGATAGAACTTAGTTCTTTAGTATTATTTGTTTGAGAATTATGAAGATTTTAAAGTTTAATCAATATAGTGACGTTAGTTCACTATGTACAAATATATAATTTTTTTAGAAAGATTGAATGATATTATATAGTACTTACATATGATAGAGTTGCTCTAAATAAAACATCTTACAAATTGATTGATGTATATTACTATATATATCCTATAACAAAAAATGATTTTAAAAATTGGGTTGAGCAAAATATTTAGATTTCTATCATAGTTCTTATGTTTACTTGTTTAATTAAGTTCAAATAATATGATAAATTTAAATTGATGACTTTTCAGTCAAAATCATAAGAACATGACAAATAAATAAGATTATCTAAAATTATGGAGAATGTTTAGATTTATATCCTCATTTTATTTCTACTTATTTAATTAATTTAAAATAATATTGAGAAATTTTAATTGATAAATCTTAAGTCAAAATCATAAGAACATGAAAATAATCAAAATTATCTAAAATCATGAAAAATATGACAAATCATCGATTAAATTATGAACATTATAGTACTTACATATGATAGAATTCCACTAACTAAAACTTCTCACAAATTGATTAATGTATATTACACTATCTATACTATAACAAATATCATTTTAAGTATGAGAAAATTGCCAAAACCAACCTAAAACTTGAATTCAAATGCAAAAGTGTACTCAAACATCAATCAAATGCAAAAGTAACCTAAAAGTGTAGTGAAATTACAACAGCCCCCTTATGACCAAAAAAAAAACTATATGCGTTTTTACCTTTATAACCTATTTAAGTCTTCCGTCTTTTTAAGTCTTCTGTGATTTTGTAAGTCTTCTCGCTTAGTAAATTTTAAAAATAATTTATAAATTATATAAAAAATATTTTTATGGAGGAAAAATCTAAATCATGTAATAATAAATATTTGTAAATGATATAAATTAAAATCTAGTAAAATTGAATTGTTCTCAACATAGATGAGTGAATGTATCATTTTTTGATATTCTTTGGTCTAGGGTTTGGAAACATATGTCATAGTATTGTATGTATCTTTAGGGTTAGATTTTGGAAGCCTAACCAATTTTTTTGAAAAATTATTTTTTACATATATTTGTTTAGTTTTGTGTATTTTAAATAGTTTTGGAATTGATTTTAAGTTTAGTGAAGTGTTTATTGATATTTAGTTTGTTATTTAGTTTAAGGTATTAGAAGACTTAAGTCTACTAAAAGATATTACGCCAGAAGACTTACATGTAAGTCTTCTGGGCGAATAGTAAATTCAAGGGGTAGTGAAAGTCTTCTGTCTTCCCAGAAAGTCTTCTGTCTTCCCAGAAAGTCTTCTGTCTTCCCAGAAAGTCTTCTGTCTTCCCAGAAAGTCTTCTGTCTTCCCAGAAAGTCTTTTGTCTTCCCAGAAGACTTACCTGAAAGTTTTCTCAGAAGACTTACCTGAAAGTCTTCTCAGAAGACTTACCTGAAAGTCTTCTCAGAAGACTTACCTGAAAGTCTTCTGAATCGAAAATATTTAACCTAATTACAATTTTTGTCTCCTTCTATATAAAGAAAGTTTACACATTCTCTCTCTTCCTCTCAAATTGCTGCAAGAAAATGTAATGTTTCTCACTCTAAAACTCTCAAATCTCTCTCTAATCTCTTTTATATAGTTCTCATCTTTTACTCTTTGAATTTGCAAGTTTTCAGATCTGGAAGACTTTATGATTATCTTCTGACGAAATCTTCTCCCATGTCTCCTTTTTCATAACATATTTGAGTGTTTTAGTAAGTTTTCATGTCTGATTTACATCATTTGTAACTTCTTATTGCTTAAAGTTCTTACCTTTTTCCCAAACTAAAACTCTCTAATCTCTTTCTAATATTTTTGAACTTGAAAAACAACAAACTTTATATAAATTTCTTATTTTTATCTCATGTCTTCTCACTAATTTATCATGTTTTGCAGATTTTTTGGTTCTCATCTTCTACTCCTTTAAAGGTATATATATATATATGATGTATATGTATTTTTGTATATTCTATAAAGGTAGATATATCTCATATTCTACTCTTTTTCTTTGTTTTGAGGATATTTGAATTTTTTTGGATATGCAGGTTTTTCAGATCTGGGTCAGATTTTAGAAGACTTTTGAGAAGACTTTATTCTCTGTGGGAAGACTTCCAGAAAGTCTTCCAATGCATTATATATTAGAAGACTTTGTCAGCAGACTTTCTGAAAGTTTTCTAACATAATGTACAAGAAGACTTTCTGAAACTCTTCTAACATAATGTACATGTGTAATAATTTTGTTTATGATTTATTTTGTGATTTGTATGTGTAATCTTTTATTTATGGATTGTTTTATAAATTTGAAGAGATGTCAATGAATTTTTTTTTGGTAAATATGTTCATGTCTACAACATTATCTTGCAAAAAAAAAAAAGATAAATATGTTCAATGAAATTTTTTTGGTAAATATGTTCATGTCTACAACATAATGTCTACAACATTATCTAACACTTATAACATAACACAACAACACAAAAATTTAGTTAAATTTACTAAAATTAAAAGAAAAAGAATTTTAAGAAAACTTAATCAAATTCACAAAATTTAGACTTTCACTTGAAGTTTTCTGAGAATTTTCGGAAGATTTTTTTAAAAAAATTTCTATAAGTTTTTGGAAAGTCGTCTAACATATAATGTAATAGAAGACTTTATGGAAGTCTTCTAGCATATAATGTACTAGAAGACTTTCATGTAAGTCTTCCTGAGAAGACTTCCACGGAAGTCTTCTTCTGGTAGAAGACTTCTAGGAAGTCTTCCGGAAAGGTCATTTTTGCAATTGTAAATTTAGAAAGGAAGACTTCCAGAGAAGACTTCCATGTAAGTCTTCTCGAGAAAAATGAGAAGACTTCCATGTAAGTCTTCTCAAAAAATAGGTTAGTTTTGCAATTGACCAAATTGTGTCAGAAATTTGACTTTCTGTGGAAGACTTCCAGGAAGTCTTCTCGACAGAAGACTTCCGACAGAAGACCAAAATCACAAAAAATAAATCTAGAAGACTTACAGGGAAGTCTTCTGCTAGAAGACTTCCCTGTAAGTCTTCTCGGTGGAGAAGACTTTCAGTTTAGTCTTCTCCACGAACCAGATCTGAAAAAAATAAAAATTCTTCTTAAATTTGGTGAGATTCATGTTTAAATTCTCCAAGTACATATCATTTCTTAGTGAAAGTTACATACTTGTTCTTGACCAAGAATCATGAATTTTAGTAACATTAATAAGTTTATAAATTTTAAAATCAAAAAGTTGGGATTTTGGAAAGTAATAAGAGAGAAAGTGAAAGGAAAATAGTTTGTGTGTGTAAGAAATAAATATATAAAGATGTAGATGTTGATTTTAGAAGCATTAAAAGCTTCAAATTGGTTGTTCATGGTGGTTGGTGTATTGAAGTCAATGACAATATTGTAAATACTTGATGAAGATGAGGATGATATAGTAATACAATCATTTTCAAAAAAAAAAAGTAATGGCATTTTCGTGAATTATCCGAACTTCTTGGGTGAAAAGGGAAAGTAGAAATTTCAAAAAAACCATGGGTTGGTTTTGCAATTGAGTTCAAGTTTTGAGTCACTTTTGAAAAAAGCCCTTTAAGTATTGGGTCAAGCAGGATATTTAGATTTTTATCATAATTCTTATTTTTACTTATTTAGTTAAGTTCAAATAATATGATAAATTTAAATTGATGACTTTTCACTTAAATTCATAAGAACATGACAAATAAAAAAATTATCTAAAATTATAGAGAATATTTATATTTATACCCTAATTCTTATTTCTACTTATTTAATTAAGTTCAAATAATAGGATTAGATTAAATTGATAACTCCTTAGTCAAAATCATAAAAAATCAAAATTATCTAAAATTTTAGAGAATATGACAAAACAGCAAAATCATTTCTCAGATTATATTTAGTTATCCCAAATAAATATATATAATAAAATGAAGTCTTAAATAATAATATTTTCTGAAAACCTTAAATAACATATTCTTAAGACTATTCATTTAAAATATCATGAATATAAATAAATATTTAATATAGTTTTACACAAGTTATGACCGTTTAAATAATAGTAAAGATATTTTTGAGAATCTTAAATAATAGTATAAATTAAAAGTATTAATTTATTAATTATCACAAATATTACGAAAAATAATATATATATATATATAGTAGGATCGATCCGCGCGTATGTCTCATATTTGTCTTATGAATATTTTTTTTTTTAGTTTTTTAATATTGGTTGTTTATGCATACGATATTAGTGTTTTTTTATATTAAAAATTGTGTGATGCATCTTCAGTGTTAATGGTATTTTTATTTGATTTAGTTAATTGTAGAATGGTCGAATGTAGTAATTTCTTAGGTTATTATATAAATGTTTCAATTTATGGTTTACGCTGTGTGATGAATAATATAGATTATTGAATATATTTTTATTATGAGTTTTTTATATGTGTAGATGATACACATTAACAATAAAGTATTGTATCTCGACATGGGGGACAGCTTAAATTTGATATAAATCAATCAACTATGCATTGGTGATGAAATATATGGCTGCATAGCAATGAGTTAACAGCCTCTCCTCTTCCAATCTTGTCAAATGCAGATGGTGTAAAGTTGATCTTCTTCCTCTGATGCGGGTGTAGTAAGAGTAGCGTAGAGGTCTGTGGTAGTTATGTAAACGTCAATTCTGTGGATACATGTGGATTGTAATCGGTCAGATTAAGTATAATGTGTAAGTCAATGCTTGCATAATTGATGATTTTTGAGACAACGGAGTAAACATAGTTGTCAGCACTTTCCATAACGGGCGCAACTTAGTTTTGGTTGACATCGGTAAAAGTATTTATTACTTATATTAACGGGTGTTGAAGCTATTTTTTTTTTTAGCATAATAAATAAATCCTTGTATAATGCCTTCGTTTATGTTTTATTTGAATTTCTGAGAATAAAGTATTGTCTTAAGTTCTTTCTTTCTGTTTTTTTTTTTTTTTTACTTAGGAGAAAGTTATGTTCGTAGATTTTAAGTAATACGTTTATGGAGTGTGATTGATTCTTTTGGCGAATCATTTTTCTTTTGGTAGGGTCTAGAAGACTCAGAAAAGACTTCTAAAGAGGTCAAAGAAGATTTCCAAAGAAATTTTATGACATATCTCACATAAATTTTAGTAGATTTTATGGTCTCTGCCTAAATTTTAAAAGAATTTAAGTTTTCTGTCTAACTTGAAATCTTCCAGACGTCTTCTAGAAAAGTATTTTTATATATATTAGATTTTAAAAGTAATTAAAAAAATTTATAAGAAATATTTTGAAAGGAAAAATATAGAAATCATGTATTAATAAATATTTTCAAATGATGAAAATTTAGTTTTATTAAAATTGAATTATTTTTATCATAGATGAGTGAATGTAAATTGAGTCATGATAGTCGTTGGTTTACGGTTTGGTAACATATTGTAGTATTGTTGGTATTTTTAGGGTAAGATTTTGAAATCCTTTTTTTTTTAAATTTGATATATATGTGTTTAGTGACTATCTAATAACTTGATTTAAACATTTTCTAAGTTTCTTTTAAGTTTAATGAAGTGTTTTTTTTTTGCTATTTAGTTAGTTGTTTGATTTTAAGGTCAAGAAGACTTCTTGAAAAGTCTTCTCTTAGAAGACTTCTTGAAAAGTCTTCTCTTAGAAGACTTCTTGGGAAGTCTTCTCTTGTAAGTCTTCTTGGGAAGTCTTCTCTGTCCAAAGATGTTTTCTCTTAGAAGACTTCCAAAGAAGTCTTCTCTCAGAAGACTTCCCAAAAAATTTCATGTATCGAAAATATTTAACCTAATTGAAATTTTTGTCTCCATATATAAATTTTTTTTACACATTCTCTTTCTTCTTTTCAAATGACTGCAACAAAAATGTAATGTGTCTTACTCTCCAACTCTCTAACCTCTCTCTAATCTCTTTGAACATCAAAACATCAAACTTTATATCCATTTCTCATTTTTTTCTTATGTATTCTCACTAATTTATCTTCTTTTTGCAGGTTTTTTTATTACATGGTTCTCATCTTTCACTTCTTCAAAGATAAATATATAAATTTGAGATATGTATTTTTGTGTGTTTTATATTTTAGATTCTAAAAAGTTATAGATTCAACCTAATGTGACTGTTTTGTTTATTTTTTAAGCATAATTTTTTTTTTTTTGAAGTTTTTCTTTTTTTGAAGCCATTTGAATATTTTGACTTTTTTGGTTTTATCAAATCTGAGACATACTTTGAAAGACTTCTCAGAAGACTCCCAAAAAACTTCTTAGGAAGTCTTCTAATGCATTTCATGCTAGAAAACTTCTCACGAAATCTTCCGAAGTCTTTTGCCCAAAGTGGTACGAATTTTGGATATGTATTTTGTGTGTTTTATATGTTAGATTCTAAAAATTTATACACTCAACCTATAGTGACTGTTTTATTTATTATTTAAGCATAAAATTGTTTTTTAAGTTTTCTCTGTTTTGAAGCCATTTGTATGCTTTTGAATATGCAACTTTTTTAGATCTGAGTCAGACTTTAGAAGATTTTTCAGAAGACTCTTGGAAGACTCTCAGAAGACTCTCGGAAGACTTCTCAGAAGACTTCTTGGAAAGTCTCATAATGTTTTTTTATGCTAGAAGACTTTCTGAAGGTCTTCTGAAGTCTTCTGCCTAAGTGGTACCAATTTTAGATATATATTTTTTATGTGTTTATATATTAAATTCTAAAAAGTTATAGATCCAATCTAATGTAACTGTTTTGTTTATTATTTAACAATAAAATTTTAGTTTTGAAGTCTTCTCTGTTTTGAAGTCATTTGAATACTTTTGAATATGCAGATTTTTTTCAAATTTGAGACAGACCTTGGAAGACTTCTGAAAAGACTCTCAGAAGACTTCTTGTGAAGTCTTTTAATGTATTTTATACTAGAAAACTTCCCACGAAGTCTTCAGGAAGTCTTTCGAACTCTTCTGCCCAAAGTGGCACAAATGGATGATGTCAAGTGGAATCCAAGCTTATCTATGTTGATGAATGATATCTAGTTAGCTCAATGTGTAATAATTTTGTTTATGGTCTATTTTATGATTTGTATGTGTACTATTTTAGTTGTGAATTCATTTGTAAACTTTAAAAGATGTTAATCAAAAGAATTTGGTAAATATGTTCATGTTTTGAAAAAAATACTTGACATTATTGAAGTTATTGATACAACATACCAATAAATTTTCTTAACCATACTACACATTCATAACAAAACACAACAACACAAAAACTTAGTCAAATTTACTAAAACTAAGAGAGAAGACTTCTCAAGAAAACTTAGTCAAATTCACAAAAGATCAAAATTGAATTTTAAGTGAAAGATGAAATTTTAAATCTCATGGAAGTTAAATATTATATCTTGTGATCTAAAAGACACGATAAATCACATGATTTGATATTCTTGAATTTACTTAACACTTTTGAAAGTTAAAAAAACATACCTTGAAGTTACTTAATTCTCTTGAAAATCTAACAAAAAGACTTTTCCAGAAGTCTTCTCTTAGAAGACTTATCCACAAGTCTTCTCTTAGAAGACTTCTCGAGAAGTCTTCTCGAATTAGCTAGAAACATTAGTAAATATGAATATTTGAAATTTCATCATTATCACCAATTAAATAATGAATTTCACTCAGGAATCCCAATATTGACTAATAAACATGAATAAACAAAAAAATATTAAAAAAGTCATTTACGTATCCATTTAGATCATTTTTGCAATTAAAAATTTATAAATTAAGGAAAACTTCTTAAGAAGTCCACTCTACATAAGACATCTTGAGAAGTCTTCTTTTGTAAATATTGCCTTCCATTTAAATTTGATTTTTTTTTTGAAAATGCTAGAGAAGACTTCTCGAGAAGTCTTTTTGGATAAATAAGTTAGTTTTGCAATTGACCAAATTTTTCATAAAATTGACTTTTTATAGAAGACTTATTGGGAAGTCTTCTGGGGAAAAACTTCTATAGAAGCCTTCTGAAAGTCTTCCTTGCAGTTGACTATATTTGACTTTTCCAGAGAAGAATTCCCTACATGTCTTCGGTCAGAAGGCTTCTAAAGAAGTCTTCTCGGATAACGTACTGAAAGTTTGACAAAAAAATATAATAAAATTTGAGAAGACTTTTCATTAATATTAAATGTTTTACTATTATTTTCAATTGCAATAATAAGCCACTTAGACTTCTTGCGACAGTGAAAAGACTTCGAGAAGACTACTATAGAAGTTTTTCCAGAGAAGACTTTCTAAGAAGTCTTCTATAAAAAATCAAACTTTTAACAAATTTTGGTCAATTGCAAAATTAAATTGTTCATCCGAGAAGACTTTTCGAGAAGTATTCTCTGTTTTTTTTTTTTTTTTGTTAACAAAGGAAAGTTAGAAGACTTCTAGGGAAGTCTTCTCAATGGAGAACATATATAGCGAAGTCTTCTGCAAGTCTTTCTGAAGTCTTCTGAAAGTCTTCGCAAAGAGATCTGAAAGAAAATGATTTCATATCTTGAACCTATGAGATAACTTTTTTACCTTCTCCAAGCACCCAAAACTTTACTACAAAAGCTATTAACTTGTTAATGACCAGGAATCATGAGCGTCAATGTCTCCATAAACTTTACAAAGCTTGAAATCAAAATTTTGTTTTTTTGGATGAATTTAAAGAGAAACTGAAAGAGATGTGATTTGTGTGCATAAGTAATGAGATATGAAGAGTAGAAATCAAAAACTTTTGTGCATTAAGAGCTTCAAATAGGTTGTTCATTGTGGTAGGTGTATTGATGACAATGACAATACTTTAAATATTTGGTGAAGATGAGGATGATAAGGTAAAAGATTCATTTTCGAAACAAAGAAAAAAAAGGTAATGACATTTTCGTGAATAACTCAAACTTTTAGGGTGAATAGGGAAAAAGAATATTTTTTTTATAAAAAATATGGGTTATTTTTGTGTTTGATTTGATATTTTAGGTCATATATGAAAAAGCTCATAATATATGTATAATTACAACTAATATTTTTAAATATATATATATTTGCATTTCAAATATCTTCATATACTCATTCGATTCTCGGTTCGGATTGGGTTGGATTCCAGCTTTTCGATAGACCAATTTAGGACCCGTTCAGTTATTTACACTGGGTCTGACCGGATTCGAGATCTTTATTTTCGGGTCGTTATTCGGGTATTTTGTCTAGCCTTAGTTCGAACTCTCAAATTGGTGGATAAGTAATAGCATATTTAGTTCTGGTATTACAAAATTTCTCGGGGAAGCCAGAGGCTTGAAAAATATTTTTCCTCAAGTTCAAAATTCATTTGGATTTTTTAAAAAATATTCAACGCATCAGAACGGGCGTAAAAAATATTTGGGATTGATCGCAGGTCAAAAATCTACCAGAAGAGTCAAAATCAGTCAAATAAACCGAGAAGCTCGAGGTATCTTTCTGCATGTGATCAGAACATGGTGTCAAACATCTATCAATCTCTCTGTCTACACAAGCATGAGGTGTCGCCACGCATGGAAGCAGCACATGCAACTTGACATGCAGAAGCACGAGATGTCGCCGTACCTGCAACCGAAGCATGATGATCAACATGTGGGTGTTGTGGTGTTGCTTTGCATCAGCCAGGACGTGTATCTGACATCTGGAGAACGTAGTGTCACCATACATGCCATCCTGGTCATGCAGCCAGCCATGTGGAGCACGAGGTGTCACTGTGCATGCGTCCGGAGCCATGCGAAGCGACACACGGGCTGCCACCAACCTGAATCTGATTGGTTGTTTCTTCCTATAAATACCCCCATGAACCCAGCTCATTTCAACACATCCAGACCTGTCCAAAGATATTTAAAACGTGAGAGAAAAGGAGAAAAAGAAAGCCAGAGTTTTCGAGTTTTTTTTAAAAGAGTTTTTGGGAGTTTTTTAGATCAGTTATTCTATCGATTTCGAGTGAGTGCCTAGGGAAGGTTCTATTCATCTGAAGCTCTATCCATATCAGTCCACCCAAGGAAGTCAGTTTCTTTAATGATCAAGCAGAGGTTCTGCTCAGATTAGTTCAGATCAGTTGAAGTTATGAAGCTCGATACTCCATCGGGAAGTCTGTAGAACTGTCCGGAAGCTAAAGGACGTTCTGTCCAAGTCAAGATCATTCTAGTCCAGTCCACTCAATTCGTCCATTGGGTTTTGGCCAAGTCCTCTCTGATTAACCAGCTGCTTATCGGTATAGAACACTGTGAGTTGGTTTGTTTGAGTTCCGTTTGGAATTTAGGATAGTTTTATTACTTGATTGAGTTATGCTTGGAACTTTGGATAGATTGAATCTGCATATAGAGTAGAATTCTCACTTGATTGCATGATAGAGTCCTTAGGGTTATTTCTTAAACCGACCTCAGTTTAGCACGGGCTAAGCTTATGTAAAATGGAATTAAGACTGAGTTAATAACCTGACTAGGACTAGGGTGCATCATATTTTCTATTCTTGCGTGTTGATATGGTGGAGTGCAGGTTTCCGTTATCTTTAAAGATAGTTTCATAGCAGGTGGCTGAACTATCTAGGTAATGGTTTGATTGAGTAGATTGCATGATAGATTTAATTAAATACTTGCTCATTTAATTAATCTTGTTGATTTAGGTTAGTCATATCTTGGTAAGGGAGTGACTAACTGGTTGAGTTGCTATAATTTGTTGTTTAGTATTTTAAATGGTGGTATTAGTGGTCCAAGGCCATATAGGCAGGATTACTGGTACTCGTTGTTAGTGTTGTAGAGTTAGAGTGTGGTGCCATATAGCATAAGCATAACCCGCCTTGCTAGGCATGTGTAAAAGTGATTAGTATTTCCTCGAACTTGTACCTGGCGGGTTCAAGGTAATCCTTAAATTCGCTGGATCGAGAACACTCAAAGAGATGGGGTCATGGCATATGGCTGAGTGGTTGCACGACGAGGTAGTAACAGGCAGTGACCCGAACGTACTGGGGCTTCTCGCGGTGACCTGAACGTACTGTGGGTCAAGATCGTCGTGTGACAACCAGGAGTGGCCCGAGCGTATTGGGGCTGTTGTGCGGTGACCCGAACGTACTGTGGGCCATGTTCAGTTTAAAGTTCATTCTCCTAGCCTTTGTGGTAGGGAGATGGAATATTTCCGAGGATGGAGAGGAACACTAAGTCAACAGGGCCCATGTTAGAGTGTTGTGATTATTAAAGGGTTATGGAACCCTAGAGTAAGTGTAACACGATATACGGTGTTACGAGTTAGAATTGAGTCGTAGTTAATTAGTGTATTGTGATTGATGATTGGATATTGATTGTTGACTTGTTTTATGCAGGTTCCCGTTACTTGAAGTAAGATCATGGCAGGAGGCCGGGTCTAACTTAGTAACAGTTTGTTTAGATATTGAGTTGGGATAGATTGTTTAGCCTTAGCTTTATTTGCATGCTTAGGCTAGGTTGATTGTTATTTTGGTTGTCTGAGTTAGTTACTAGGTTGCGGGTAGAGGCCGCCAGCTCACTGAGTGACATTGGTTACTCATCCAACTCAGTTATCCTTTTTGCATGTAGTTTTAGGTAAGGATGATCGGATACCTTGGTGCTGGACATTAGGACCACCTGAGTAGATTTTCATGCCTTTTGTGTATGGTATTGTGAATTGTGTTTAGTTGACTTGATTTGGCATTTATATGGGCGCCAGTCTTGAATTATTTTGATGTATGAATATTTCTCGAATCAATAAAGTATTTGTTTTTAATGCGGATCATGAGTACTCTGATATTTCACTAGTTCGGTCTAACACAACGTTAGGTTTTGGTACGGGTTGAAAAGCCTTGGGCCTCGATCTAACGAAACCGTTAACACTTGGTAAGAGTTGCAAAACATTATGCCTTCATTTAGCGGGACGAGTTAGTGGATGAACTGGTCTATGTTGCAGAGTAAGTTTTGCGACTCTGATCGGATTGTCCCTAGCCCGTTACGTAGCGCTTTAGGACCATGGTGTTGGGTTGGACGGTCAGTCATGTTTTTGTTTGATTGTTGGCTGGCCGGTTGGCTCACTCATCTCTAACCCTGGATGCTGGTTGGTCTTTCGGTCATGTTCTTGTTTGATTGTTGGCTGGTGGATCGATTATATGTCTAAGATGGTTCGGTGGTGTTACAGACAGCGTCTAAGATTTCTTAATTAATTTCTTTTCCATTGATAGCTCAGATGATAATTTAAAACGCAGCGATCAAAAAGTTAAAGGAATCCGGTGACGCCGGTGACGCAACAGAAAACAGCGACTACTTTTGACTCATTCCTCTCTCCTCTGCGTCTTTCTTTTTCCTTCTAAGCTATGCAAATCTGCAATTTCCTTCATTTTTCTTCCTTTCTTGCTATTATGTTTTGTCTCGCTGGTTCTTAACGCGGCGTTTGACTAACAAGCAGGGCTAATATCATTGTTTTCATTCATGATGTCCTCCAATATGCGTAATTGAACTCAGTGTAGTCCTGCTAATTACAATGAAGTAAGTCCTTTTTTTGTTTGTATTTGACATCACATTACATGTCTTTATTTCTTGAAAAAGTATGTATTTAGTCATATTTCTGGATTGATTTTGCAAAACAATTGTTGGTTTCTTGGCATAGGCTTGAATTTAGTGCACTTGTCATGAATGTTTTTTGTTCCTTAGGAGAATGTGAGTTTGTAGATTTTAAGCGGTACGTTTCTGTCGTGGGATTGATTCATATGGTGAATCATCTTGTCTGATTCTTGGTTATGTAGAGAACTGTACCATCTCCTTCTTGAGCTTCAGTTTCTTCTCCAGTGATGGCATACTTTAAGCCTAACAGAATCCCGAACAAAGATATATATTTATTTATAAGTACTATTACAAATAAACGCTCACTCCATCTAACTTTACAATACTTACGACACTCTATTATTACTTTATAAACCTTAATCTATGTTTTTGTGACACCTAGTGTTTGTGCAGAGTTCGGTCTGATTGAAAGGGGTGGACGAAACTCATCGGTGGGTCAAACAAAGACACTTTACTGATCGAGATATAAGAGTCTACAGCGGTGATTTGAAAGGAAACAAACGATAAACCGGTGCTCGGAGAGCTGACCGGGAAAAGGTACAAAACGGCAAGAAAGAATACAAGGAAAACCCTAGATCTAGCCGCTCAGTTTCTGTATGAAAGTGTCGATCTTTCTTCTTGTTGCTTCCCCTTCCTCTTTTATAGATGGTCTCCCCTTGATTCGCCCTAGCGAAGAGGCTTTGTGGGCTTTACTCGTCGGGCCGAGTAAATGGGCCGCCGGGTTTGCTTTGAGCTTTTGGCTTTTAATCGCTCCTTTCAGTCGGCTAAGGGAAGTTATACGCCAAGTCGGCGAATCTAGTCACTACGCCAAGCCGAGCACAAGATCCGATGGGGCAGATCTTGCTATTTGGTGGACCTTGTGAAGGGATGCAATCCATCTCCTACAATGAGTCTCCCCCAGTTCACTTATGGGCAACACAGCTGGTCGCAGTGAATTTGAGGGTGAGGTTTAACAATTAGCAGATCTGGTATGGGAGGACCTGCTTTGACGGATATCTCTGATAGGTCCGCACGTAGTTTCGTCCCTTACCATTCTTACACGAAAAACGCGATTTTTGTCACTTGTTGTACATAGAGGCACCGTGCGAGTTTTGTTGCTAAGCTGCTCGTCGGAGGCGACGTGCAATTTTGTCGCTTGTCGTTCATTCGAGGCAACGTGCGAATTTTGTCGGTGAGTTGTTAACCGTTTGAGCGAAGCAGAGTGCAATTTTTGGTTATTCCCTGCCAACTCGATGTCCCGGAGCAATTGCCGAACCGGTTAATCGGTTTACTCTAGTTCAATTAAAATCTGATTTCGGCTTGGGCGAGAAGTGAAACCGTCGCAAGTAAAATCTTGGGTTTTTAGGCGGTTTCAAGGCCCAATTAGGCTCTTTTAGACCTAATAATTGCATTTAGGAAGCGTGCATCTCTCTTTGCTATAAATAGGCGTCTTTCCTTCGATCTCGTCATTCTTCTTTGCATTCTCAGGTATCCTCTTTCTCTCCCTTCCCTCTAGCTTTCTTTTTTTTTCTCTTAAGTCCACCGTAGGATAGATCCCTTTAGTTATTGTAGCTCGCCTTTTCCCTCTTTAGCTTGTTCGATTGTGAAACAATCTGCATGCCGCCGAAGGAGGAATTGTCGAGCGGGGAGAAAGAGAAGGCCATCGTTATCATCTCGAGTCCGACGCGAGGGACGTGACGGTGAACGCAAGTCTATTGGATGACTTTAGCCTGCCCCATTGCGATGTCATGGGGGACACTGAGAACCTGAGCGTGGAGCAAAGGCTTTTAGTCGCCGATGCCTATAAGTTGATTTGCGAGGAAAGGGATGGTCAAGACACCGGTGGTAGTGTGAGCACTAATAATAGCAGGAGCGAAATAATAGCAGGAGCGAAGAAGATGGTTCAAGCCAAAAAGATTTTGGATCCAATGGTTCAGAAGTTCCAAGAGGAGGTTTTCTGGTCCCGAGAAGGGATCATCGGGGGAGGCACATCGATTTGACGGACTACAAGCCTGTTTGCTATCTTTTGGGTGGAATGTTCGAAGAGCTTCCTGCGCTTCCGCTCGAGAGTCTGCGCGACCCGAGGGTCAAGGGACAGACGTAGGACAACGTGTTCGGGACTTGTTCTACTCACAAAATTGTGAAGCGTCTGTTGAGAAAATGCAGAGGCGTCGAAGTGACGTATCTCATCCCATCCAACAAAGAGATACCGTGGTCGCCTCTCATTGGATATCAGTGCGTATACGAGTCATATTTCAGTGCGGACATGAATCTTTGGTTCCCAATACCCCGGTTGATCACATCTTATGCGTTTTGTCGGGACGTGGCGATCAGTTAGTTTTTGAACGGGTTGTTTTGCGTTGATGTTGCGCTGATGGTCCTAGCGGCCGAGATCGATATCTCACTGAGCGTGAGAACCTTTGAGGAGCTGAAGTTCCTGAATCCTATGCCCCGTGGTTTATACTCTGTGAAGATGCGTCCGAGTTACAATATCCTAACAGGACATCCAAACACGTTGAAGAACTAGCACCGACCTTATTTTTTAAAAGATCTGACGAACACGCCTTCGAGGAACCTCCAAAGGACGACTTCACATGTTCTTTGGAATCGCAGAATTGGTAAATCATAGTTGTCGACAAACTGAAACTTTCCGCAAGTTTTAACCTTTTATTTTTTATTTTTGTCTTGCAGTTCGTCACCTGAATAAAAGATGAGAGAGCGACAACTTCCATAAAAGAAACAAAATAATGTTGTTATTGCGGTTATTGTCATAATATTAAAGAGTCGCCAATACGTTTGCAACTTTGCGATAATAAGGAGTATTTGTTTAAAAGTGTCAATGTGAAATGTGGGTTTCACAATAAGAAACATACGGCACATGCATAATTTAGGATTTTGTGTAGTACTGTAACAAAAAGATTGGTTAGAATTAATTATTTTACTTAATTAGTTACGGCAACATAAATTGCTGGTTGTGTGGGTTCATGAATGTATATGAATCCATAATTATAAGTAAAATAATTGATTCAGTTTGGTTAAAATCTGGATGTGTTGACGGTTACTACACAAATATATCAATTTGGTTAATTATAAGATTATATCAAATTTTTTTTTTAAATAGATGTTCTTGTATATAAAAAAGTCCCATGCTTCCTGCTTTCATGGAACCATGTAACATTAACTGATTATTCTAAATGTTTTATTTATCAATCATCTCATTTTTCATAATTATTTTTAGTTTTAAGTATAGCAACAAAAATCAATGTAACTTTACAATTATTTTTATTTAAATTTATTTTTTCTGCTCAAAGTAATATTTTTTATATGATACAGCTTGAAAAAAAATTTTGGGATTATTCATAAGTTGTTATAATTTTCTATCACCATCTTTTGGTATCCACGAATAGAAGACAATCTATATGATATTTATATTTTTAACCAAACATAATATTGATAATTAATACATGTTATAATAAAAACTTCAAATAAAATTAAGAAAATTTTCCCTGTACGCAGTACGGGACCGAATACTAGTATATGAAAAGTTAGCAATGAAAGGTTGTGTCGTGGAATAAATGTGTGTATGCATGGTTTGAAATGAATTTGTCATTGGCATGACAATTTAATAAATGTGCACAAATTTGTTTTTTTCTGAATAGGCATGACACAAAGAACCGAGTGTTGTGTTCTTACGGTTAAATGCGTTTTGTTATGATGTCCATGTAGTTTAGGACACACATATTTTTATAAAAATTTTATAAAAAAATATTATTATTATATAAATATATTTAGTTAATTGTCTCATATGGTTAGAGACATAAATATAATTAATTTAGGTTAAAATGATTCCGCTTCATTTTAATAATAGGTGATTTATGTTATGAAATATTAACACAATATTGAGATAAGTATGTTATAAAATATTAACATAATATTAGGATATTTACCTAATAATTAGTGTTTTAGTGTTTATATAGTTTATAACATGTTAATCACCAAAATGATCTTGTTATTTACTTATAAATATTAAAACTAATAATAGTATGATTGATCATGATTAGAAATATATGCTAAATGACATTAAAATTTTAGTGATCAATTATTTTATTTTCTATTTTCTAGGAGATCATCCAAAGGTGGATTATTGAATATAGTTAATAATATGAAAAGGTTTTAGTCATTTCTTTGACTATAGTTGATAGTATTTATACCCAAAGGTAGGATGCTATTGACTTGAGCTTGAAATGATTAATCATTAAAGTGTAATTAAGCATTACTGAAAGTATTTGTGTTTAATTGCTTCCCAAAGGTTGCTTAAATACAAACTTAAAAGTTTAGTCTAGAATCTGAAGTAAAGGTTCAAAGCATTAAAAGGTAAGCTTGTATAAAAGCTTGCAGCTTTATCAAATGTGACTACATTTACTATTTATGTCGTAAATTTCAATAGACTCAATTATGGTGAAGGGTCTGAAAAGATCCAGTTTACACTGGGTGTAAATATGTAATGGCATTAGACTTCGCCATAGTAATTGATGTAGAGCGCTCAGCCATTAAGAAACATAGTTCAGAATGTGAAAAGTTTTGGTAATTAATAGGCTGAGTTTGAACTTAAGGAGGTTGATGATGGTAGAAAGGGTTAAGTCATCAATACCTTAAGACATAGAAAGGGAAGGAATTTATAGAGTAGATTTATGGAGTGTTTAGAGTCGGGTTTGGTTGTAAGTCAAATGTAGGAAGTCTCATAAATGAGATAACTATGAAAACGTTTGACTGGTCCCAACCAATCCATAATCATGTGACTCACATGTCTAATATGGCTGTAAAGTTAAAGATCTTGGAAATGAAGTTGCATAAGTAGTTTATGGTCCAATTCATCATGAACTCTAACACTCTTGAGTTTAGTCAGTTTCAGGTGAATTATAACACCAATAAAGATAATGAAACGTTAGAGAATTAAAAGCTATGTTAATTCAAGAAGAGAGGAGACTAAGGAAGATGAAAGATCAAGCTGGTAACTTCGTAGGTCTTGTAAGTGCCAATAGCAGCAAAATAATCCCAAGTAGAAAGAACAATAGACTAAGAAGCCTTTCTTGAAAGGACTTGAAAGTCAAATTCGAAAGGAAATAAAGTGTTTCTTTTGCAAAAAAATGAGACTCTTCAAGAAGGATTGTCCTAAAAGGAAGGGTTGTTTTGAAAAGAAAGTAAACATCAAAGTTTTGTTTCCTATGAAAGGAATCATGTTGAAATTTTGAGTTACTTGGTGGTTGAAAGTAGAAGCATTAAGTGTAGTGCATCTAATGAGAATTATGTTTTCTTGTGGCATCAAAGACTAGGTCATGTTTCCAAAGAAAGAATAATGCGGTTGGTAAAGAATTTAGTTCTTCCTCAGTTGGATTTAAGTGACCTAGATATGAGCATATTCTACATTAAGGTATAGTAGATTTAACATACTTTAAAGGAAATAGCCACAAGAAGCACCTCAGCTTCTTAAGTTAATACACACTTATATATGTGGCCCTTTCGGTGCTTCTTTGTGGAGTGGTGAAAAGGATTTCATCACATTGATTGATGATTCTTCATTGTATGGATATACCTATCTACTGCATGAAAATTTTATCTATGTGGATTTTCTAAAGGTATTCATGGATTAGGTAGAAAGGCAGTTAGACAAGAAGGTTAAGTAGTGAGATCTGATATAGGTGGTGATTTTACGAAAATTCAATGGAAGTGAGAGTGTCATGATCCATTTGCAAAGTTATTTGAAAGTAGAAGTATTTATGCACAATACATTATGCATGCTACTCCTTAGCAGAATAGTATATATGAGAGGTGGAATCGTACTTTAATAGAGATGGTTATGAGCATGTTAAATAATTGTGCTTTACCCAGTTTGTGGATATATGCATTAAAGACTGTAACGTATGTTCTGAACCGGGTTCCTAGTAGGACAGTTCCTAAGTCACCTTATGAATTGTAGATGAGAAGGAAACCTAGTTTAAGGCATCTACGTGTATGGTATTGCCCAACACAAGTAAGGGTATATAATCCACACGAAAATAAACTTGATCTTTGGACTGCCAATGAATTTTATTGGCTATTCTGGAAACAAAATCAAAGGGATAGCAAATTTTATTGTTCTAACCATAGTACAACAACAGTTGAATCATGTAGTGCTAGGTTCATTGAGAATAGTGAAATTAGTGGGAGTGGTGAACTGCGAAAGGTTGACATTAATGAAATCTGGGTTGAATTTTTTTCCACCTGAAGTTGCACCTAAGGTAGTTGTTTCTACACAATAGAACAACATGAGGATGCACCAATCCCACTATAGTCGATGAATCTGTCACAAGTAGAGAATAGTGAACCATAAATAACTTTAAAGCAATCTGAAAAAATAGATCTGCCATATCAAATTACTGTGTGGTTGCTATTGAAAGTGAATGTGACTTGAGAATGTATGAAGATTCTATCTTATTCCAAAAAGCCATGGAAAGTGACAATTCTAGAAAAGATTGATGCCGTAAAGAGATAAAATCTATGGTGATAATGAAGTTTGATACTTAGTAGAATTTTCTAATGGTTTTAATATCATTGGTTATAAACAAGTATTTAAGACTAAAAACAACTCAAATTGTAACATTGAAAGATACAAGGCTTGCCTTGTTGTTAAAGGTTTCACCCAGAAAAAATGGCATTAACTATAAAAAGATCTTTCTCCAGTTTGAAAGAAAGATTCTATTAGAGTTTTTTTGGCTTTGGTGGTTCATTATGATCTTGAGTTTCACTAGATGGATGTTTCACCGTTTTTCTGAACGAGAGCTTGAGGAGTAAGTATATATAGACCAACATGAAAGTTTTATGGCCGCATGAAAAGAAAATATAGTGTATAAGCTGAGAAAGTCAACATATAGACTACAATAAGCTTCCAGACAATGGTATTTGAAGATTAATGATACCATCACGTCATATGGTTTAGTAGAGATGATTGTTGATCAATGTATCTACATTAAGGTCAGTGGGAGCAGATTCTATGATGTTAGTCTTATATGTTGATACAATTATGCTTGCTGAAAATAACATAGGCATGTTACATGATGTAAAGTAGTATTTTTCTAAGAACTTTGAAATGAAAGATATTAGTGAGACATCTAATGTGATCATGATAGAAATCTTTTGAGATAGATCACAACGACTGTTGAGTCTGTCTCAGAAAAGATATATCAGTAAAATCTTATAGATATTAAAAAAAAAGCTCCGTAGGAATAGCTCCAATTCAAAAGGGGAATAAGTTTAGTATGTAATGTCTAAAGAATGAATTGGAGCCTAAAGAAATAGAAATAATTCCTTATGCTTTGATGGTTGGGAGTTTGAAATATATTGGAAATGTGTTCATCTTGATATTAGTTATGATATTGAAAAGTTGAGTCGATATGAAAGTAATCCTAGAATAAACCATTGTAATGCTGCAAAGAAAGGTTCTCTGGTACTTGCAAGGCACCAACGAGAACATGCTTACATAAAAAAATATGCAATCAATTTAGGTCATTGGGTATTCAGATTATACCAGATATGTTGATGATAAAATCAACGTTTGGCTATTGTTCCTACTAATCGAGAGAATAATATAATATAAAAGAAAGTGAAAAGTAGTATGTCATTGCTACTTCCACTATTTAAGGTTGAACTGTGGCATGCTTTGAGGTTACAATTCATGAATAGTGGTTGCTGATATTTATCTCAGGGCTTTGGATTGTCGACATTAATTATAGCTAGGTCGCTGAGAATTTATGGTGATTATTTTGCAGCAGTCTTCTTTTGAAAAGATGACAAGTATTAAATGGTGTTAAGCACATTAAGTTAAAATACTTGTCTGTTAAAGAAGAAATTCAGAAACATAGAGTTTCCTTGAGCACATAAGAAATGATATAATGATAGCGGATCCGCAAACTAAAGGTTTACTATCCAAGGCATTCAATAGCCGTTTAGAGCGTATGGGTATTATAGATAATTAAGCATTGCTATTATATTTATGGAATGCTCATTATGTATTGGACACCTAGGAATTCACTTAAAGTTAAGTTTCTAATTTAGTAAATATGTTATCATTAACGAATGTGTATGCACTTAAAGGTTCAAAGATAACATATTGTAAAGTTTTTGAGAATAAAGGTATGTCTCATATAAGGATAAATAATTTTAGAATTGTTTTGTGATACATGGAAGGGACTATGCCGGTTAAATGACATACAACCGCCATGATTCGATCAGTTCTAACATTAAATTTATTGAACCCTTAAAGCAACATAAAGGTCAAGTGGGAGAATGTAAGAATAATTTATATTCTTGTATGACCTATATGTATATTGGTTTAATATAAAGTTTAAGTTCATAGTAAAGTTTTATATTTTAATATAAAAGATGATACTTTGATGGATCAATTTCGATAAAAGAATTAAAATATGGGTGTATTGATAACCCTCCTATTTTACCTTATGTTTATGAATGTCCTTAATCTCATGATCATATATATATATATATATATATATATATATATATATATATAAATATAATAGGTAACAATAATATAATATATTACCATAATAAGATTATATATATATGTGTGTACGAAGAGTGGTATGGTCAAAAGACCGAAGAGATACGTTGGAAAGGTGTGATGGAGAGTTGTGTTGGTTACACACAACCCTTTGAGTATTATAAAAGGTTCACGTACATCACATTATATGATTGACGAAAAAGTCTCTAGAAACATATCTTGATAATAGTGATTATTAAAAGGAAGAGATTATTAAAAGGAAGAGATTAAGAAAGAGTTGGGATTTCTTGTCCATCAAGAAAATCAACAAAGAAAAGGTTAAAGAAGAAAAAAATCAATTGGTGGAACTGCATCGAAGCATGGATCAAGGTTAGTCTTTCTATCTTCTCTAAAAAGTATTAGGGTTGAATTAATCTAAACTAGAATATGGTCTTGGATAAATTTCATAATAGAAATTATTAAAGTTATTCTTACACGAATGTTAGGATGATGAGTTTTAGGAGAGGCGTCTTGAAGAAGAGAAGAAGGAATAACCCCAACTCGGAGAAGATAACCGAATAGAGGAACTGGATCATCCTTGTCGGTGAATAGAAAGTGAGAGAATAGAATATGTTTACTAGTTAATGGATGGGGAATAAATGCCACGTCGTCCTTTTAATTATTAACTTTTCAACTTTAATTTGTGATCATGATTAAGGGAAAATGATGGGAAATTCTTTACTCGGAACTTGTATTTTCCACACGTGGCTCTGAAGGCATGTGATGCTTGGCTCGAGAACATGGTCTTGTGTGAGTTACATCATACAACTTAAACAATAGTTGAATTCTCTATACCCTTAATTTTGGTTTACATTGAATACTTTAACTATCACATAAGACTCAATTCAAAGAGACAAACATGCTTCGAAAGAATTTTACACTAGTAAGAGACTTAACGGAATAGCCCTCACCTTAGAAATGTGAAAAAGTGATACTTATGAAAGGTCAAACAGACTCTAAAACCGAAATAAGAGCAAAAAATCGAGTTAAAACACTCTTCAAACAGTTAAAACGGGTAACCGGTGGTCTCGTCAAAGTCAACAGAAAAGTCAAGTGATATGGTCAACGGTCAATCCGGTCAACTTTGACCCAAGACGCTCAACCCTTAACCAGACTGAAATTGACCAATCGATTTTCCTTAACCAAAATTGATTTCAATTAGACCAAAACGTTTTTTTCTAAATCAAAATCAAATTAATTAACTAAATGGTTTACCTTAACCGTAATTCAATATAAGAAATTGCCTTAATCCGCTCCATAATAGCATAAGATCCCACATATTTTGGTTTAAGGTTCTTTAACTTCTGAATCTTAGATCCTCTCTGAAATGTCCTCATTTTCAAGTATATTAAGTCTCTCACATGAAACTCCACTCCTTCTGCTGCTTATCTGCATAAATTTTCTAACGATTAGAGGCTTCATTAAGTTGAATCTTGAGCATATTCACATGCTCTACCATATCTTGAACCATTAGTGGTTCTATGACTTGTCGCTCTCTTACTTTTGTTCAATAAAGTGGTATACAATAAGACCCATTGTAAAATACCTCATATGGTGCCATCTCAATACTCAAATGATAGTTGTTATTGTAAGCAAACCATGCTAGAGGTAGATACTTCACCCAGCTCTCTACTCAATCTAAAACGCAATCCTTGAGCACATCCTCCAAAGTCTGAATACTTCTACCTGACTACCCATCTGTCTTCGGGTGATAAGGTGTACTCATTGGTTGAATTGGTGAGTCTATCCACAAACAACCAAATAGCATTCTTCCCACCAAAAGTTCTTGTAGAGTCCAATCACAATATCTGTAATAACCATGTCCCATTTCCATTATGGCGACAACATGTTCTGCACTAACCTGCTAGGTACACGATGCTCAACCTTGATCATTTGACACATCTGACATTGGGATACAAATGTAGCAACATCTTTTTCATACCAGTACAATGATAATAACGCTTCAAATCTATGTACATCTTGGTGTTGCATGGATGGATCAAAAAACACAAGTGGTACATTTGATGTAAGATCTCTTTCTTTAACAGCTTATTATTATCTGTCACACAAACTCGGTTTTGATACATATACATCTCGCTCAAAGTTGTATGATAACCAATATTTTCAATCTCAATCTGCTTACGCATAGCATCATCATTATCTTGGGCTTTGCGTATTTTCCACAACCTGCTGCAAAGCCTCAAGGCCAGCTGTCTCGCCCTCTATAGCAAATGCAGAGACTAACAAGTATCCCAGTAAGTTCCTGAAATATTGCTTATGCGCCTACGTAATGCATTTGCCACCTGATTAACCTTATCTAAATGATAAGTAATATCCAAGTTGTAATCTACTAACAACTTCATCCACCTATATTGTCTCAAATTAAGGTTTGTCTGAGTAAAAATATACTTTAGACTATGGTGATCTATAAGAATCTACCATACAAATATGACCTATAGATCTTTAGCGCAAAAATCATTATTGTCATCTTTATGTCATGAGTATGATAGTTGACCTTGTAAGACCTCAACTGGCGTGATGCATAAGAAATAACATGACACTTTTGCATCAATACACAACCCAAACCAGTACCTGACGCATCTGTGTAAACCCTATATGGTATTCACGGACTCAAAAGTACCAAAATAGCATCTTCGTCAATTTTTTCTTCAAATCAGTGAAACTCCTCAACAATCATCTTCTCCGAATCTACATCAACCCCTGCTTCTGAAACCACATAACCCAAAAAATTAATCCTCCTCTTCCATAAGTTAAACTTATTCAGCTTAGAAAATAATTGATACCCTCTGAATTTACCCAACACAATCTGTAAATGCTCATCATGCTCCTCTCTTCTCTAGAAATAGATCAAATTATTATTGATTTAGACAAAAAATACATTATTCATAAGCTTCATGAACATTGAAGATGCGTTTGTCAACCAAATGGCATCACCATAACTCATAATGTTCATAACACTTACAAAAAGCCATCTTGCGCACATTCTCCTCAGCTATCACAATCTGGTGGTATCTTGATGTCAAGTCAATCTTACAAAATCATGATGCATATGTGTAAACCTCATATAGTATCCCCCGCCTCGGAAGTACCAATACTGGCGTCCTTGTTAATTATCGCTTCAAATCAGTGAAATTCCTCAAACTATCTGTCCAGTCAAACTTGACGTCCTTGCAGTTAGTCGCGTCATCGACATTGCTTTATTGGCTAAACCCTTGATAAAAATTTTGTAGTACCCTGCCAAACCCAGAAAATTGTGGATCTCTGTAATACTCTTAAATGTAGACCACTTTAAAATGTAGTAATCTTCTCCATATCTACACCAACCCTTGCTTCTGAAACTACATAACCCAAAAATCCAATCCGCCTATGTCAGAAGCTACTCTTACTCTGCTTAGTAAACAATTGATGCCTTATGAGCTTACCAAACACAATCTGTAAATGCTCAACATGCTCCTCTCTGCTCCAAGAATATATCAAGATATCATCGTTGAAAACAATCACACACTTATCCAAATACTCGCGAAATACATCATTCATAAGGTTTATGACGCCGCAGGTGTGTTCATCAACCCAAATGACATCACCAAAACTCATAATGTCCATAACATGTACGAAAAACCGTCTTGCGCACATCCTCCCCAGCTATCATAATTTAGTGGTATCCTGATGCCAAGTCAATTTTAGAAAACCATGAAGCGGCCTGCAACTGGTCTAACAACTCATCAATATGCGGCATCATGTACTTATTTTTGATGGTCACCTTGTTCATGCCTATGTAGTTGATACAAAACCTGAAACTTTCATCTTTCTTCTTCATAAACAATACTTGTTCTCTCTATGGTAAAGTTCTCGGTCTGATAAAACTCTTTTCTGATAGCTCATCCAACTATTTTCAACTCGACCATCTCTGCTGGCGCTAACCAGTATGAAGCTCGTGAAACCGTTGTTATCTCTGATTCTAGCTTAATTGCAAGAGCGTCTCCTCTGGTTGGTGGTGGCCCATATAAGGCTTTGAATACATCCTCAAACTCTGCAACCATTGAGATGTCCTATAACTCATGTTTTCCATCTTCCTTAACCATCAAAATGGTCACCAAATATCCCTTTGCTTATCTCTTGAATAACTTCCGAACATGCAACTTTAAGATAATAAAAACTCAACAACGAGTCAAAATACCCTGGAATGTGATCCTTCCCTCTTCTCTAAGAATATGAACTCTTACCTTCAGGCAATCTAACACTACTCAATATCGTGACAAATAATTCATCTCAAGTATAACATCATAATAATTCAGCTCCGTTTATGCCAAGTCGTCATCAAAATTGAACCCTCCAAGTATAACTGATACATCTCGATGAATGTTAATGGCTCCAAATCTCTATGTGTTGGCCTTCTGAATCTGTTTAGCCTTCGACTCGAAAACACCCTGAAAGGACCAAAACCTGACCAAGTGCGGACTCACGAAGCTATGCGAAGCTCCTGTATCAAATAAAGTGTTAGTTACCTCACCTCCAACAGAAACCGATCCTACACAAGATTTTTCTAACTACACATGATAACCACAAAGACAAAATACTCAAACACAAACAAGTATGGAAAGAATACATACCACCTATTGGCTCATCTCCACTAGGGTTTTCTAAAGCAAACACACGTGGAACAATGGCTTGACACTTGGATGGCGGTGGAAGCATTGCATGCCATTTCCTTAGGAAATTCTTGGTGAAATGACCATGCTAGCCACAAGTATTGGTGATGCTGGTGCTGCACCCTGGGCACCTAATGGCCTAATCCAAAAATTCCTATGAACATGCCCAAACTGTCCACAGCCATAGCATTGGACACCTAACTGATCACATGTCCGATTATGTGACTTCTGATGTATTCCCAGACTGAGCTGCTTTGAAAAACTTTTGCTCAGATGCTCGAATGCATTTTTCTGGTGCAAGGCTTCCTTGGGAAAGTACTTTTTATCGAATGCATTGAGAAAATCAGCATATGTCAGATCGCCAAGCCCACGATGAATCAGTCACACTCCATCCCACCATAATGTTGCATCTCTATGCAAATTTAACTCATTGATATTAAGGCAGAATCGTAGCAGGCACTTAATAGTTTCAAGACATCGAATTAGTCCATGCTTCTTCTAATCATGAGCAACTATATCATACACTGTTTCCCAAAAATTCTCCAAATCCACGTTATTCATTTGTCCCATCATCTTGATAAGCATCTCGTCCCACTCATGGAACTACACTAAGAAAGCGGATGGCGGTGGTGGAACCCAAAAACCCCATGGAATTTGCTGAACGTGGGGCTGTTGACCAGTAAACCGGCAGGGCCTGCTGCACATGAATTTGTGGACCATGCTGCACCTGAGAACTGAGGACCATGCTTCACCTAAACCTGAGGACCATGCAAAATCTGCTAACCCTTCTGACCTATAGCCATCAGTTAAGAAAGCTCTTGAGCAGCTACAATAGCAGTCTCATGGGCAACCTGCTGCACAACCTCCTGCACAACTTGCCTAAATGCCTCATGTGCCATCTGCCTCAAGGTATCCTGATCAATAAGCGGAGCCACGGGCTCTAAATCCTCATCCCCAATCTCTCGAGAAGCTCTGGCGGCCGGAAGACCATGCTGCACCTAAACCTGAGGACCATGCCAAATCTGTTGGCCCTGCTTAAATGCAGCCATATGCCGAGCCAGATCTTGAGAAGCTACACGAGCAGCCTTCTAGGCAACCTACTGCACAACCTCCTGAGCAGTTTGCCTAGCTGCCTCATGTACCATATGCCTCAAGGCATCCTGATCAATAGGTGGAGCCTCATACTGTGGAACCGCAGGCTCCACATGCTCATCCCCAGCCTCTCGAGTAGCTATGGCAGCTAGAATACAGATAGCTCTTTTTGTGGCATCTGAAAAGGAAGAAAAAATGGTTTTCTGCTGAAACCGAATACCAACGATAAAAGGAATATTACCGAACAAAGAGGTGTTATTTGTTTTATTTTTAAAATTCCCAAATTCACAAAATTATTTCGAAAATCATCACAACCCGATTAAAACCGAGTCCTCACAAATCGCCATCCCGAGTCGGGGCCGGGGTTAACCTCACTTTGATACCACATTGTAACACATGTACTTTTGAAATAAAATAAATAATTCAATTTTCTGAAAACTCATCTTTATTAATTTTCAAAAGTCACTCCAACATTATAAATCCAATAAATGTAACAAATTCTGAAACTATCAATAGAAGCATACAAACCAGAAGTCTGAAAAACAAAGACATAGAAACACTCATGCTCATTAGTCTCACTTAAATGAGGGAAAAGGAGGGGTGAGTATAATAAGAATTACTAAATGAGGTATGGAATGCTAGACGCGCAAACCACTAACTAAGTAAATATAACTCTATTATGAAAGTTTAGCTTCAACATGAGCAACTAAAATGTGTACTGCATCACACGAAACAAACAATGCACTTATAGTACATATTTAATTCATACATCCTACTTTCTACTCATAAGAATATAAACACTTTGTGTTCTAGTACATTCTGACTATGTACCCCCGCACACCAAATCTACGTTGATATACAAACATCTTTGCACTCGTACCACACAATCAACATCGCTAACTCAGATGTATATGGGCCCTCGCACACCATATTTGCTTCGCTAGTTCAAACATCTCTGAACTCCTGCATACCACATAGTCCTTACTTTATATATATCATTACTTAACATCATACAATCCAAACAATAGTTGAATCCCTAGACACCTAATTCCAGTTTACATTAAATACTCTAACTATCACATAAGACTCAATTCAAACAGACATAACATGCTTCAAAACTAAGCTAACATAGAAAGAATTCTACACTATTACATGATTTAACGAAATAGCTCTCACCTTAGAAATGAAGAAAAGTAGTGTTTATGAACTCCAACTGCTTAAGCAAACTCCAAATATGAAATCATGGCAAAATATTGAGTCAAACACCCTTTGAACCGGTAAAATGGGTAACTGGTGGTATGATCAAAGTTAACTAGTCTTGTCAATGGTCAACTCTAACTCAAGCCAGCCAATCCTTAACTAAATTGAAATCGATTTGAACATCCGGTCTTCCTTAACCAAAATTGATTTCAATTGGACTAAATCAGTTTTCCCTAAACCAAAATCAAATTAATTAACTAACCAGTTTACCTTAACCGCAATTCAATTAATTTTAATCAACTGATATAACTAACCAATTCCAAATTTAATTAAACCGAGTCAACCAATTAACCAACTGATTGACCGAGTCACCGGCTTGATTTTTTAAATTGACTTGAACGAGTTGCCGAGTCATTGGCGAGTCACCGGTGCCGGTCATCAGCATCAAAAGAGCAGAGACGGTTTACCAGAGATCAACGACAGCAATGGACCGTGCACGTGACAATAACACGTGAGATCCACGTGCGAGACAAACAACAGAGGATGGTAGAGCGTGATCGTCATTCGCAGAAAAACGAGGGAAAGTGGCGGCGTGTGACGGCGCGTCACGGCAGTTATGAGGTTGTGCGTCGTGGCCTTGGATTGATGAAACACACCACAGTTAGAGAGTTACCGACGATTTTTTAAACGGTGACACCAAAAAAAAAATCATAAAAGGTGGTTTCGGGTATACCTTCGACGTTTAGTGGCGGTTCCGTGATGGATATGATCTTGGTCGATAGCGAAAGTGACAGCACGTTCTCCAAACTTTGTGACAGCTCAGTCTCTACAGAGGTGTAATACTTAGGATTTTTTGGAGAATAAAATAATCAGAAATAGTGGTTTGAATAAGAGAATTCACTTAGGGCTTCATGCAGTTTTAATGGGTCTTGCTAGGCCGAATCAATTAGGATGAGAGTTGGGTCGTTATATATTGATACCAGGTAAATTGCTCTAAATTATTCAAAGAGAAATGATTTGTGAATAATTCTTTTCTCCAATACTGATAAGAAATAAAAATTCTTATTTTATTTATTCATTTCTTTTAATAAAATTTTGTTTATTATATTGTTTATCTTTATTTATCTTTTTGAACAACAATAAGTATATCATTATGTTCAATACATTACCTAAGAGTGTTAATCCAAAGTATTCGTCATAAGAAAATTGTCTATAATATTGCATTTTCTACGAATAAAGAAAAAATAAACAAAGGAGAAAGATGCAAATAGAGATTCAATATCCATAAGAACTCTATAGAGGTTCACCGGATAGGTTTTCGAATCGCCAGCTCCAATGAGCTCCTGAGAATCGGATCAAAACCAGACGTCTAAGAATGGGAAATGCATGATTGATGTCATTGCTTTATAAAGTGCCAAAACTTCAGCTAGGAGAATATATTTTACTGTAGACTGGGAAGAAGAACCCTTCACCTAGGTGAGCTCCTGAACGGTGTTAAGAAACCTGCCAGACTAATGGCGGAGCTAGCATATTATCTTTTGAAAAAAAATTGCATTATATTTTATAGACGCCTATGATGAATTTTGCATACTCGCCCATATAAATTAAATGTGTCATCAATTTGACCATGTAAAACAAATTTCTTCTTCTGCCACCGCCTTTTCCCCGTCGCTAGAGAGGTTTGTGACCACGAAGCATCAGAGTTGCAGCATAAAATTTCTGGTGGGATAGTAAGAGAAGATGAAGTTGGGTTGGCGTGAGGTCGCAAGCACTTTGTCTTTCCAGTCTACGCTTGCTGCCTTTTTCGGACGCCTTAGATGGCTAAGAGTGATGGATTTGCCACAGTGGAAGCTCTTGAGTCAAAGTCCATTTTGTTCCTTGCAACCTAGATTTTCAAGCGAAGCCAAGAGAGGATGTTAGAAAAGACACATGTACGTGGGAGAACAATGATTAATGCCGTTTGGAAAACCAATTGCATAATAGAGTTGATAGTAGTTGAATTTTTTTTTTAATTTAGTTTTATTTACATAATAATCTTTTACAGAAGCTTTAGTTTAGATAAAATCACATTTTATTGAAATTTTGTAAAGTGGAAATTTTTATGATACTACGAAAATATGAAATAAACAGTAAATTAAGAAGAATAGATAAATGAAATTTGTCAAAAATACCACTTTTCTAATACCATATTTCATTTATACCTTAATCAACTTACCATTATAATTTTAGTAGGTAAAGTACCATTGTACCCCTAACTAATCAAACATAAACCTATTGTATTTCCCTTCAAATCTCAAATTCCCCAAATCTAGATTCTTCGACAAGTTTCCGGCAAGATCTGACGTCATTGACGAGTTTCCGACGAGATATGACATAATCTACAAGTTGTAGGAAACGTTAGTAGATTGTACGAGTGACGAGTGAACGAGTCGATCTCTCTCGCGAAGCCTAAGAAACGCTAACAAAGGTCAGAAGATAATAAATAATGATTTTCGTTTCTTTCATGTAATTGTAGCTTTTGTTTCCCAAAATCGATCTGTTTCTGGGAAGGAAGACGAAGTTTTTCTCATGAAGTTTTCAAATCTCAAGTTTATAAATCCTTATAAATATTTATCAATGAAGAACATAGTTTTTATGTATTATCATTTTTGTTATATCTTGTTGATCATTTCTTCTTTCGAGATTATTGTGTTGAATATATTTTTTTCCTTCCTTGATCCCTATATTATTTATAAATAGGTTATGATGATCAAATTTTGTTCTGTTAGTGGAGAATGAAAACTAATAAATAGAATTCAATGGGATTTCATGATTGATGATGAACGAGGATGTTCTCTTAGTATGATTCATGAAGATATCAGCTACAATGATTTGATTGGGGTTGTTTTTGAAGATTTTGGAATCGATGACAACAGAAACAGTGTAAATCTTAGCTATGTCTCACCTTCGAAATTAAACTTCGGTAGTAAGGAGCTTCCTCATATATTTATTAGGAATGATCGTCAAGTAACATCATAGTTGAGCAGACTTCGAAGGAACGGAAGACTTCCTCTATGTGTAACCATTAAGGTAACGACAAGAAACTCTTTGCTAACAATTTGGTTTATCAGGGTTATCATTTATTTTACAAAATAATAGTATATAGTACTCGTGATTTGCTTATTGCCAGAAGTAGTAATTAATGCCATAGCTTTATAAGATCTTATAAAAACATCTTGTATATGGAGGATCGTTACCACATATAATTTTATGTGTATATGGAGATTCATTATTAGCTTTATGTTTTTCTTTTTATGTTTCAGAGAAGAACACAAGTATCATCATTGATTGTGTCAAACATGATTCAGCCACGGGATGAAGTTACTACTCATGATTTGTTTGTTGCTGAAAGTAGTAATGCCTTTGAGGTATTTATTACAACTTTTATATTTATAATGATTTATAAAAAACTGTAAAAGATTAAAATATTAGCTTTTATGTTCCAGAGAGAAACACAAATATCACCACTGATATGTCAAATATGATTTAGACAAGGGATGATGTTTTTGTTACTCATGATTTGCCTATTGCTGGAACTAAAAATTTCGTTCAGGTATTTATGACAACTATAACGTTTATATCACCATTTATAAAATAACCGTACAAGATTCACTACTAGCTTTTATGTTTTTATGTTTCGGAGAGGAACACAAATATCACCTTTGATTATGTCAAACATGAATCAGACACGAGATGAAATTTCCAGTACTCATGACTCGCCCATTGCCAAAATTTTTGAGGTACTTTTAAAAACTCTTACCTTATTGTTCATAATTATAAGGTTTTATAAATTGTTTTACAAATTAGACTTAATGGAGTACTACAAAAATATGGTTACTTTTGGTAGTATTCGCACTGATTGAGCTATTGTTATGAAGTCTCTGCTATGCAACATACTCGTATAAGAGATAGTCTTATTTCTCCTTCAAGTCGTATTGTTAGCAATAAAGTACATATTACTTTCTTTAATTAATCAGTATTTTATAATGGGTTATAAATTATATTTTAATGTACATGTTTCATGTTTTTGTTTTAGAGAGGATTGAACTCGATGGGACCAGTTGTCTACGGATCTGAAAAATCAAAATTTTCATATTTTTCTAGTAGACGCGGTAAAGAAACTTTTGGAGAAGAGTCGTATTCCTATTCAGAAATCTTGTCTCCAATTTGCTTAACAAATCAATGTGATGATGATAATGATTTGTTCTGCGGGAAGTTTTTCAAGGATAAAAAGGAAATGAGCACAAAGTCGAAGTTGCTAGCAGTCCGTCAAAGCTTTGAGTTCAGCACAGAATATTCAGATAAAAAACGTTATATTTTTAGTTGTGTGGATGAAAGATATAGTTGGAGTTTTCGTGCAAAATCAGTTAAAGGATCTCAGATTTTTGTTGTGAGCCATTATGTATCTAAATATACATGTGACTCATCTCTGAAAAATGTTAGCCATCGGTAAGCTACTGAAAAAATGTTGGGAAGTATGGTCAGCAATCATTATGAAGGAGGAAAAATTGGGCTGAGACCTAAACAGCTCATAGAGAAAGCTAGAAAAGATCATCGTGTTGTGATTTCATATTCAAAGGCTTGGAAGTGTCAAGAGCATGTCAAAGATCTAGCTAGGGGTACTCCTGATGACAGTTATGAAGCTTTGCCCAGGTGGTTTCACATGTTAAAGGAAAGAATCCAGGTTATGTGACTTTTATTGAAGTTGATTCTGTGGGGAAATTCAAATTTGCATTTTTGTCATTTGGTCCATCTATCAGAGGTTTTAATTTGATGAGGAAGGTGCTTTCTATCGATGGTGCCCATATGAAATCAAAGTATAAAGGGACTCTACTTGCTGCCACAGCACAAGATGGTAATTTTCACTTGTATCCTCTAGCTTTTGCTATAGTACATTCTGAGAATGAGGCATCATGGAGTTGGTTTATGATGTGTCTGAAAACCATCATTCCTGATGAAGAATATTTGGTTTTTGTCTCTGATCATGCATCCTCTATTGAAGCTGCTCTGTTACAGCATTATCCGCTTGCTCACCATGGGATTTGCATCTTCCACTTTGAAAAGAATGTCCTAGATAAGCATAAGAGTTCTACAGTTATCCCATTGGTTGTTGAGGCTGGTTATGGATACACCAAGGAAGATTTTAATTATTATTTTCATGAGATTAAGAACTCTGACACTGAAGTAGCAGATTATCTTATTAAAGCAAACATCAGGAAGTGGTCACGAGCTTATGCGCCTGTGAATCGCTACAACATCATGACATCAAACCTTGCTGAATCTATTAATTTGTTGCTAAAAGTGAATCATGAGTATCCAATTGTCTGTCTTTTGACACTATTAGGATGATTATGACTAGGTGGTTCACTGAACGCCGTGAAGAGGGAGTTCATCATATCCACCATGTCACTTTCAAAGTGGGAAAAAAGATGAAGGAGTTATATGATCTTAAGTCCCGCTGGATCGAAGTTTCCAAAATCAATGATTCAGAGTTTGAGGTTATGGGAGATACAAGAGATCAAGTGGTGAATTTTGAAACAAGGCATTGTCCATGCTTGGTGTTTGATGTCGAGAAGTTTCCTTGTGCTCATGCTATTGTCGCTGCAAAAGCTAGAAATAAGCATGAAAACGATTATGTTGATGAGCTTTTCTCCAATGAAAGGTGTGTTCTCTGAGTCATTGTGGTGTAACATTATCATGTTTAGAAGTCTCTTTGTAAATCTCTTATTTTATATAATTTATAATATTTTATAAACATTGTTCCATTACACTTCTTTTTTTAATTTTTGTTTCTTGATTGTATCTTTATCTAATTATCTTAATTTTCTTATTAGGTTTACACTAGCATATTGAGAGAGTATATATCATGTTGGTGATAAAGCATATTGGGACATTCCTTCCCATATAGCTTCTTTTGTTTGTCGCCCTCCATCTACTCGTTTTCCTAGTGGCAGAAGGAAAAAAAAAAGAGGATACCAAGTTCGTGGGAGTATGGAAAATATCGGTCCAAATCCAAATCAACATCTTGATCATACAAATGTAGCAGATGTGGACAGCAAGGACACAACAAGGGTAGTTGTGTCGTACCAATTTGATAACAAAAGTAGTATAAAAACTTGTGTTTATTTGATCACTTTATTGTATATGATGTTATAACAATTAGAATCTCATATCTTTTGAACCTTTCATTATTATTTTTATCATTTTATAATGTTTTACAAAGTTTTACAGGTCTATCTTAAAATATCTAACACGTGAAATGTGTTGTTACATTATCACTGTCGTCGACTTCAGCATCAACTTCCACTTGTTGTTCTTCTCCCTCTTTTGCCTGCGCCTATTTCCAAAAAAACAATAACAAATTAATAAAGGTTTTATTAAATTCAAAATTGTTAGGTTTTATTGGTAAGGTAATCGATTTTGTTGTTGTCTTTTAGTTCATACCTTGAGGTTCGGATCTTCCAATACCTTTCCTATAACATCATTAGTTGAATCTTCCACAACCTGTGTCTTTTGTTTTTTTTTTTGATTTGGAGGTGCTAGCATCAGCTCTCTTAATAAGCAAAACAACTATGAAAATAAGAAATGATATTTGGAAGTAGTCTATGAAATTTTTAAAAATGTTTCTTCTTTTGAACTTACACGGGCTTTTCGACTTCAGTATCAACTTCCACTAGTTGTTCTTCTTCAGCTTGAGTATGCTTCTGTTTCAAAGAAAAAACAATAACAGATTTATAAAAACTTATAATTTTAAAAAATGTTAGTCTAAGTTTATAAAGATTTATAAATTAGCTTACTTTATTGATTTTTGCAGCTTCATCTTTATCACCGTCACTGACTTCAGCATCATCAACCACTTGTTGGTCTTCTTCATCTTGAATCTGTTCCTGTTTGAAAAAAAAAAAATATTTTAAAAACTGATAGTTTAAGTTTATAAAGGTCTATAAATTAGCTTACTTCATTGATTTTTGAAGTTTCTCTTTCTTTATCACCGTCGCCGTCACCGACTTCATCATCAGCTTCTACTTGTTCTTCTTCATCATCTTGAGTCTGCTTCTATTTCAGGAACAGATTTATAAATGCTTATAATTGTAAAATAACTTAGCAATTTTGAATTTAATAAAGCCTTATAAGACATCAAAACACACAACAACCTTAGTGTTTTGCTGCCTTTGGGAAATTATGTAAGACTGTAAATTTAAATACACAGTATTCCTGAAAAATTATATGTGAATTCAAATACACAGTATTTAGAATATGTTGAATTTATAAATAACAAACCTTGGTTTTTATGGTGGCACCTTTAGGAGTTTCATGTGACTTCTCAGTTTTCTGTTTCAAGTTAGAAGCATATGAATCTTTATGTTCATTTACAACACAATATAAATATAGAAAATAGTTTACCTTCTCTGTTTCTCGGCGAATGTCCAAAAGATCTTCAAGGTACTCCATATTAGATAACGATAACTATATGTATATACTTTAGAATATTCTCCTACATTCTTGTTAGTCAAGTAGATATCCCTGAGATCTCTCAGCCTCATTGTACTATATATTGAGAAGAGTATAGACGTACATTTCAATGGAAACTTCTCCACTTTCATGGTATCAGAGGGTTCATGTTCCTGAACCATCTAAAACGCAATCTCTCTGCGTAATCAATCTCTTTCTCTCTTCTCATCTTCGCATACCTCTCTCTTTTCTTTTCTATCGACTCCAATGGCTGCGGCACCCCTCACCTTGGACACGCCTATGGAGTTACCAACATCAAGTCCCACATCCCGTTTCTCTTGGACATTGATGATGGAAATTACGATGCTTGGCGAGAGCTCTTTCTCACACATTGCCAAAGCTTTGACGTCTCTGGCCACCTCAACGGCACGCTTCTCCCAGCTGATGACAACGACGACGCTTGGAAGAATTGAGATGGCTTGGTCAAACTGTGGCTTTACGGTACTCTCTCGAAGAACCTCTTCATGAGTACATTCAAGACAGGAGGAACATTGAGAGAAATTTGGCTTCGATTGGAAATTTTTTTCCAGGACAACAAGGAAGCGAGAGCAATACAGCTAGATCACAAGCTACGCACGAAGGAGATAGGCGATCTTACGATCCACGAATATTGTTAGGAGCTTAAATCAATTGCTGATCTACTCGCAAACGTTTATGCTCCGGTCTCGGAGAGGACGCTGGTTACATATCTTCTCAATGGACTCAGTGTGAAATATGACAATATCATCAATGTCATTATCCATCGACAGCCCTTTCCAACCTTTGAGCAGACACGATCGAAGCTGATCCTCGAAGAAGAACGTCTCAGCAAAGGAAGGAAACCAAATCCATCACATGACGACACACCATCATCTGCTAAAGCCCTGGTTCCTACAGAAACGTCCACTGATCATAAGCCACAACAACAGAAGCATCAACAACACTTTAATCAAAACAGAGGACGAGGTAGAGGCGGAAATTGTGGCAGAGGCAGGAGCCAATTCAATCAATCCAGGCCTCAATACAACCAGTGGACCAGTCCATACTGGCAGAATGGTTATCCGATGTGGTCTCCGCAACAATTCAACCCATGGTCTCATCTACCGCTCTCGTCGTTTCAACAACAAGGTCTCCTCGGTCCCAGACCACAACGGCAGCAACAACAAAGTCAACCAACAATCGGTGGAAGCCAAAAGCATGAACCAACATCAGAATTTGATGCAGCCTTCAATACTATGACACCCATCGATCCCTCCGACAACCAGTGGTACATGGACTCTGGCGCGACTGCTCACCTATCCAATACGACAGGTAATCTTAAGTCTGCTTTAAAAACTAGCATCGGAAAAACAGTAACCGTTGCAAACGGAGGTATGATTCTGGTTAAACTCTCTGGTTCTCTATCATTTCCCACAAATTCTCGGCCTCTTTCTCTAAACAGTGTTCTAGTTACCCCTTCTATTATCAAAAATTTAATCTTTGTTCGCCGATTCACAAAAGATAATTCATGTTCTGTTGAGTTTGATCCTTTCGGTTTTTCTGTGAAGGATCTTCATACGAAGAAGATGATAATCCACAGTGATAGCTCAGGATATCTCTACCTAATTCATTCTGCCTCCAATAAAGTTCCTGCTCCTTCAGCTTTCACTGCAATAACACCTAGCGATTGGCATAACCGGCTGGCTCATCCCAGCAACCAAACGCTGAATTATCTTCTATCTTTTAATGCTTTATCTTGTAATAAACGAGTTTCATCTCATCTTTGTTCTTCTTGTCAGTTTGGAAAACATTTAAAGCTTCCTTTTGCTCATTCTAACACGACAGTTGATCATCCTTTCGAGATTATTCACTCAGATTTATGGACATCGCCAATTCAGAGTATAAGTGGTATAAAGTTCTATTTTCTCTTCCTTGATCACTACTCTAATTTTCTTTGGGTATACCCACTGCGATACAAACATGAAACGTTTTCAAAGTTCCTTCACTTTACAAACTATGTGAAAACTCAGTTTGGCAGGGACATAAAATCACTTCAATGTGACAATGGAGGCGAGTATAACAACTCTCAGTTTCAAAAAAAAAATCACAGAAAAGGGTATCACCTTCCGTTTCTCGTGTCCTTACACTTCTCAGCAAAACGGAAAATCGGAGAGGATGATACGAACTATCAACAACGCAGTATGTTATCTCCTCTTCCAGGCTCACCTACCATCTTTGTTCTGGGTAGAGGCCTTACACACGGTGGTCATATCATCAACCTTCTTCCTTCAAAGTCAACTCAAAACAGAGCTCCTTTCTCGGTATTATTCGACAAACCTGTCTCCTGCTCTCATCTCAAAACTTTCGTTTGTTTATGCTACCCTAACACAAATATTCCTCACACTAAAAAGCTTTCTCCAAGATCCACAAAATGCTTGTTTCTAGGATACCCAAACAATCACATAGGGTACAAATGCTTAGATCTTTCAACAAACAAAATCATCATTTCACGCCATGTGAATTTTGATGAAACAAGCTTTCCGTATAAAGAATCAACACCTCAAAAAGAGTCTGCATACGATTTCCTATCAACAGAAAATGAGCCTTCTCCTCTGTTTCGGACCATCTTGGAATCTCCTTCTGCAACCGTTTCTCCTCCACCTCCCCAAGATGCGCCAACTCACACTGTACCTGTAGTTGTTGAGGTTCCAAGGCATGCCATGACTACAAGATCAAAGCATGGTATTTCTAAACAAAAACAATTCTTATGACTCCTTACTCAGTCTTTCTCACCACTTCCAAAAAGCCATATCCAAGCTCTAAAAGATCCAAATTGGAATCCTGCCATGAACGTTGAGTAAGATGCTATTGTTAAAAGTGAGACTTTTGATCTTGTCCCACGACCACCCAATACTAACATTGTGCGCTCAATGTGTCTATACAAGCATAAGTATGATGCAGATGGAGGCGTTAAGAAGCACAAGGTGCGCCTTGTAGCAAACGGGAAATCGCAAGAGCAAGGAGTTGACTTCGACGAAACGTTTAGCCCTGTCGTTAAACCCGCCATGATCAGAACCGTCTTACATGTCGCTCTCTCCAATGAATGGCCGGTGCACCAACTAGACATTCAGAATGCCTTTCTTCATGGCACTCTAGGTGAAGAGGTCTACATGTTCCAGCCCCCAGGGTTCATCGATCAGTCAAAAACCAATCACGTATGCAAGTTGAAACGATCGATCTACGGGTTAAAACAAGCCCCGAGGGCATGGAATGAAAGATTTGTTACCTTTATTACTAACAATGGATTTATCCAAAGTAAAACGGATACAATGGATTTACGAGACACAATAATACATGTTCTCAAATCGGAATTTCCTATGTTTGATTCTGGGAAAATTCACTCTTTCCTTGGTGTCTCAGCTAAGTTCAACGACAAAGGCTTGTTCCTCTCACAAAGTAGCTATACCGAAGAAATCATTCAACGGGCTGGAATGAAAGAGTGTAAGCCGTGCGCTACTCCCGTGGACATGAAGTCTAAACTGGCTGAAGACGATGGAAAGCCGGTAGCGAATGCAACAGAATACAAAAGCTTGGCAGGGGCCCTTCAGTACCTTACCTTCAAGCTCCCAGACATATCCTATGCGGTTCAACAAGTTTGCCTCTTCATGCATGACCCTCGGGAGAAGCATCTTCTGGCCTTGAAGCGTGTTATACGGTACCTACAAGGAACCAAAACACTGCGATTACAGCTACTAAAGAAGCAGAACATGCACATGACTGCTTACACTGATGCTGATTGGGCAGGTTGCCCAACTACCAGGAGATCCACGACAGGATTTTGCATTTACATGGGCGATAACTTGATCTCATGGTCAGCTAAGAGACAGCCAACTGTCTCTAGATCAAGTGCAGAAGCGGAGTATGAAGGTGTTGCAAATTCCGTCGCTGAAGCTTGCGGTTTATGCAATCTACTTCTAGAAATGGGACTACCTCTGCAGAAGGAAACAGTGGTGTACTGTGACAACGTTAGCGCTGTCTACCTTGCCTCCAATCCAGTCCAACACCAGCGAACAAAACATATCGAAATCGATATTCACTTTGTGAGAGAGAAGGTTAAAATGGGAGAAGTTTGTGTCTATCACATACCGTCAACACTTCAATACGCCGACATCTTTACAAAAGGACTTCCGTCGATGTTATTCACAAGCTTTCGATCCAGTCTTGGCGTGCGAGAACCCACGCTCCAACTGCGGGAGGGTATTAGATAACGGTAACTATCTTTATATACTTTAGAATATTCTCCTACATTCTTGTTAGTCAAGTAGATATCCCTGAGATCTCTCAGCCTCATTGTACTATATATTGAGAAGAGTATAGACGTACATTTCAAGGGAAACTTCTCCACTTTCACTCCACTCTTTCTTTAAGAGTTGTTAGCTGCTTAGTGAGGAATTCAATCTTCTCTTTATCAGTTGCATCAATCGCAGGACCATAATTGTTTTTATGCACTTCAGCTTCAGCAACAGCAATGTTGACCCTTCCATTATGCCAATATTGTCTCTTTAAACGATAACCTCTTTGGACAAGATCAACAATACTTCCAAATTGAGTGTCAACTTCCTCAACCAAATTGCTATGCAATTCGGGATCTCCAAGGATGCCTTTGACAATAACCTGATAAGTATTAGCATGATTAAACAATCGATAAAAAGGAATAATGCAAAGACTAAAACAATTTTATAAACATTGTAAAATGTTACCTTTTCGTTGCTATCAATTTTGATCACCTCGTCCATAGTAGGAGATTTGGTTCTTATCCAATGCAAGCACAATGGAAACTGAGTTTCACCATCTTCATCAAAAAAAAAGTGCCTAGTTGATCTACAGAAGATAAGGCCCATAGCTGAATTGCATATATGAACCCAGGAATCTTGTACTGCTCTCTCTCTCCAACACTTTATTGGTAATCTTCTTCACTTCAACACATAAAGCATCATAGACCAATTTTCCCTAGGGATATCTGCAGTACTCTTGGAAGTCTTTAGCTCTAAGAAGGTTCTCTACAGGTATACTAGTCACTAGATTGTTGGCTATTAATATCCCTTCCACAAGTATTGTAGCCCCTAATCTCAATCTCTGATCAGGAGTCAATTTTTTACTGTCTTTCACAAGTAGATCAAGTAAGGCCTTCACAGTTTGATTCTTCTTCATCCATTGATCCTTTTTTCTTCTTTTTAGTGCCTGAAATCTCTATTTCTTCTTCTTCTCCATTAACAACGCAAGGAAGATCTGTTGCCAAGTGGAATTCTCTTAAATAAAACCGCATTGGTTGTTCTCCAAAAGAAAACCATAAACCCTTCTTGTCTATTTTAATTCTCCTAAGAAGTAATTGATGAATCAAATTCCTTGAAAACACCATATCCTTCTCTCTCCTTGCCATCTTAATCATAGGACTCAAGAACGAATCTTCAAGTGTCTTGAACTCTTTGCCCATAACCTTTTCAACTTTACCCACCAACTTCAGGCTGCAACGCTTGTTGGTTCCACCCAAAAATATTTTTTATGTACCAGGTTCGAACACTCTTTTTGGCAAAACAATAACATCACCATAATTACTCATCGTTTCACCTGAAAACAATACAAAATGGTAATGTCAAAGATATGTTTTGTAAAGACTTATAAAAGTTTAAGTTTATAAACACTTGTAAATCATAATAGATTAAACCAAAATTGATGAACCACATCAATAACGAAAGAAAAGCAATGAAATAAACCGCAAATAAGAAAAATAGAAACTAGTCTAGTCAATTCTAAGTTACGACATACTAAACCTAAAGGCCACAAACTCAAACAAAATTAGTCAAATCTTACTATGATATCAAGTATGCATCTATTTTAGTCAGAGTGAGAAGAAGAATCGCCAAGAAAAACCAATCACATTACCGGCGTTAAGAAAAATCAAATAAGTAAAATTGACGGATCAAATCGACTAGGGAGTAAAACTGATGAAACAATCCGGCTAGGGTTTGTAATCAAATATATAGAGAACGGCGGAAGATGGAGAACGGCCGAAGACGATGAAAAGTTCCTTGAGACAAAACCGTAAGTGATGCTCGTTATCTTTATCTTAGGACCCAATTATAGTTGTCTATTTTTAAGCCCCATTTATAAGCCTAGTGCAAGTAACGCTTTAAAAACTTATAAGTTTTGGCTAATTAGTTTATATAAACCTTTATAATTCCTAAATTATTGTTTATTAAGTTTTATAAATATTAAATTTTTGAAAATACTTGGATAATGTTCGAAGGGAAACTAATATATATATATTATATAGATTTATAAACCTTTTAAAATGATTTATAGGCCTTTATAAATTATTTTATATAAGTATATTATTTCATACAGATTTGTATATTATTTCATACAGATTTATAAGTCTTTATAAAGAGTTTTTAGGCATTTATAAATTATTTTATATTGATTTATAGGATTTGTAGGTCTTTATAAATAGTTTATAGGCCTTTATAATTCCTACTTCTTAGTTAGAAAAGTATGATTATCTATTGGTGTTTCCTGACAGGAGTCCTTAGGGGTTATATTTGTGGGCTCAACATCATTTGTTGTATCATCATTCATTTCAAGAGTGTTGTTGGGGGTCTCTTGAGGTGTTGTGGTTAATGTGGGAGCATCACTCATCATATCATCCTCAATGGTTTCCAAAACAGAAGGGGTGTTACTGTGGCTTGCTTGAGGGGTTATGGGTGGGTAGCAACATTCTTATTGGCTTCTTTTTCTGAAAATTCACAAAGAAATGTATCTATGAGTTGTTCTTATTCATAATAAAAAAAATTGAACAAAACTTAAGTGTGAGGAAATACCATATGAGCGTGAACCCAAACACCATCTTGCCACTCCATTAACCGTCTAATTTCATAGTTTTTAAAAACTGCCTCCTCTTTTGTGGCTTTGAAACACACTTTGTACTGGTTTTCTTCGTGAATTTCCCTCACTACACCTTTGCGCCACCCATATCCAACAAACACTTCAACATTTTCTGCCAATGTGTAATTTTCAAAAAGATTACGAGGAGGAGATGACCTGATTTTACAAATATCAACTGTTGTAGTCATTTCTTCCGCATCATCACTCAAATGTTGTGAGCTACTACATCTTTTGACCATAAATTTTCTTTTATTACTAACTTGAATCTCTTTAAGTATTAATGCTTGGTCCCAAATATCTTCCTTTTCACCAATCTTACGAGTCACTTTCACCAACTTCCTTGTGGTAAACATGTCTTCACTCAATTCCTTCAATTTCAAAAAAAAGAATCATATATAAGCTAAAGTCCTCAACAATTGAAATTTTAAAACTTAAAACATACAAAAAAAATATAACTTGTTTCTGCTTTTGACCTATTTAGAGCCGGTCCAATCAGCATGAGGTCTCAGTTGCCTTCTGTTGAATCTAATTATGTCTGGTGGATCATCAAAGTAAACCAAGAAACTACCATCTGGTCGTTAAACTACGACAACACCATTCCACCATCCATCACTAAAATAATCATCCACCACCGACCTTTCCTTGAATACGACACCTTCATTCAGACACTCTGGCGGGACTGGCCTGATAAAGCATCTTTCAATAGATTCTCTGCAAGAATTTGAACTGTCTTCATTTAGCAAAGTTTTGTAACAAACCTGAAGCTTTTCCCCTTTCACTTTCGTCGGATCTTGCTCGAGGATAGCTCTAAACCAAGAACCTTTGAACCCTTCTTCTTTAGAAGAGACTTCTACTTCACAACCTTTGGCAATGGACAAAAATATTTCTTTTTTCTTCAAATTATTCATCCTTGAAATGAAACATCTAAAAGAGTTCTCTTCTTCTCCTAAAACCTTGCAAACAAAGAAAAAGAAAATAATTAGTCACGCGTCAAACGCTAATCACCCATGTAGCCATTTGATGCGGCCATCCAATTAGAGGTTCCCATCATCCGCAAAGGTCCAACCACCCGGTCAGGTGCAAGGGTCATCCGAGAGGAGCTTAACAAAGCTGTCCAAGACCTGATGGATCGAGAAGACCAAAACAACCAAGAGCAACTACTGATCCAAGAGATGGTCCAGCTGAAGATCCAAGACCCGGACAATCCACTTGAGGTTCATGAACCACCCGGCTCCATTCAGTTCCAGTCCATCATCCAGAACCAAGCCGGCCTAGTGTTGTCCTTAAGTCATCTCGGTTCAGCCCCATGTCCCATTTCAGCCGGTTCTAAGATTTGATCCTCCGGTTCAAATCAAGGTAAGAATTCAATTATGATTTCTAACCGGTTTATTGTTTTTGTTCTATTTCAGTGGCAAACATTAGGTCCTTCTTTTAATTTTCGGTTGAGTCCAATAAGCAAGGAAATTGTTAGCCTTTTAGAGTCCAAGTAGAGTCGGCCCATTGTTTGGCCTTGTCGAGCAAGTTTTACATTTATGTTGTTGCTTTTGCTTCAAGTCCCCTAGAAGGGCAATAGCTGCGGGTATTTAATCCCCATATGAGCAGCTGTGTATCTTTCAACCTATTATCAATATATGAGTCTGTTTGCCCTAAAGCAAAGAAACCTAAGTCTTCTAGTTGTGTGATTCGACCAGGAGCAGCCTCGAATCTTATCGAGCTTCTTCCACCAAGCTTGTGGCGATTCTTCATTCCATTCCACCCACTGATTCAGCCTGAGAGTGATACACATCCAGCAGGCTCAATCCCATCTTCCTTCACCATCCATCCCCCGATCTGTTGAGAGAGACGACCGTCCAGCAACACGATCCCATATCCATCTCTATCTCTTTCATTACTCTTGTTCTTCTTTTGCATCCTTAGTTCCTTTTGATTCTCCCTTGTTCATCTGTTCCTTTCTGTTCATCCTGCATATTAGCCTTAGATTATTGTCTTTTCATTTATAAAAACCCATAAAAACTCATAAAAATATTGCTTAGTGTTTCAGGTACCAATCGGATCAACCCTACCACACGGCCTGTCCATCCGGGTTTCAGCCGACCAGCCTGTCCGGATCCGAACCAGTCGACCAGGGTGAACCTCAGTACACCCTCGAGTCACAGTTTGACGACCCATGCACCCGTTCTTACCCTGCCTAACTTTGATAAAACATTTGAAATTGAATGTGATGCATCAGGAACAGGGATAGGAGCTGTACTCACACAAGGGGGCCGGCCAATAGCCTTCTTCAGTGAGAAATTGAGTGGAGCTGCCCTCAATTACCCCACATATGACAAGGAGCTCTATGCTCTTGTGAGGTCTCTTGAAACTTGGCAACATTATTTGTTATCTAAAGAGTGTTATCCATACAGATCATGAGACTCTTAAGCACCTAAGAGGACTAACTACCCTGAAGAAGAGGCACGCAAGATGGTTGGAGTTTGTGGAGACCTTCCCCTATGTCATCAAGTACAAGAAGGGCAAGGAGAACATAGTAGCCGATGCTCTTTCTAGGCGACATGCCCTCATTGCAACCATGGAGGCTAAAATCATGGGTTTTGAATTGATTAAAGATTCTTATTCTACTGACCTTGATTTTTAAGATGCTTTAAGGAACACTACACAGGGAGCTCGTGGTTCCTATTACCAGCATGATGGGTTCTTGTTCAAGGACAAGAAGCTTTGCATCCCCCGGGGATCCATGCGAGACCTACTGACCAGGGAGGCTCACAGTGATGGACTCATGGGTCATTTTGGTCGAGACAAGACCTTGAGTGTGCTGACCGAGCACTTCTTTTGGCCGAACATGAAAAAGGATGTTGACAACCTATGCAACAAATGCATCGTTTGCCTCAAGTCAAAATCCAGGTCCCATCCTTTTGGTTTATACATGCCTTTACCAATTCCTAACCACCCTTGGGTAGACCTTTCCATGGATTTTGTGCTGGGCTTGCCCAAGATAAACCACAAGGATTCCATTTTTGTAGTTGTAGACAGGTTTTCAAAGATGGCTCACTTCATTGCTTGTGACAAATCCAATGATGCTACCCAAACAGCCGACCTGTTCTTCAAGGAAGTGGTGCGCCTACATGGGGTACCTAGGACCATTGTGTCTGACCGGGACACCAAGTTCTTAAGCCATTTCTTGAAGACACTTTGGGGCAAGATCGGGACCAAGCTGTTATTCTCTACCACTTGCCCTCCTCAAACTGATGGCCAAACCGAGGTAGTAAACTGTACACTCTCTCAGTTATTGAGAGCTACGGTCGGTAAGAACTTAAGAAACTGGTTAACATGCTTACCATTCATTGAATTTTCCTATAATCATGCTAAGCACTCAGTTACTAACCTGTCCCCCTTTTGGGGTTGTGTATGGATTCAATCCAGAAACTCCTATGGACTTTATTGATTTTCCTCCAGCTATATACAACAGTCAGGAAGGCTCCACCAAGGCTGATTTTGTGAAGAAGCTTCACCAACGAGTCAAGGAAAGGATAGAAAAGAAGGCGGCCAAAACAAAGGCCCGGGTCGATCTCAAAAGGAAGGAGGTCATCTTCAATCCAGGCGACTTGGTGTGGGTACACATGAGGCCGGAGAGGTTTACAGATGCTAGGAAGTCCAAGTTATCACCACGAGGGACCGGACCATTCCGGGTCCTAGAAAGGATCAATGATAATGCCTACAAACTTGACCTCCCAGGTGAGCTAAAAATTTCTCCTACGTTCAGTGTGTCTAATTTGTCTCCCTTCCATGCAGATGATGTTGTTCTGAGGTCAGAACCTCTTCAAGAGGGAGGGAATGATGCGGCCATCCAAGTAGAGGTTCCCATCATCCGCAAAGATCCAACCACCCGGTCAGGTGCAAGGGTCATCCGAGAGGAGCTTAACAAAGTTGTCCAAGACCTGATGGATCGAGAAGACCAAAACAACCAAGAGCAACTACTGATCCAAGAGATGGTCCAACTGAAGATCCAAGACCAGGACAATCCTCGTGAGGTTCATGAACCACCCGGCTCCATTCAGTTCCAGTCCATCATCCAGAACCAAGCCGGCCTAGTCTTGTCCTTAAGTCATCTCGGTTCAGCCCTATGTCCCATTTCAGCCGGTTCTAAGATTTGATCCTCCGGTTCAAATCAAGGTAAGAATTCAATTATGATTTCTAACCGGTTTATTGTTTTTGTTCTATTTCAGTGGAAAACATTTGGTCCTTCTTTTAATTTTCGGTTGAGTCCAATAAGCAAGGCAATTGTTAGCCTTTTAGAGTCCAGGTAGAGTCGGCCCATTGTTTGGCCTTGTCGAGCAAGTTTTACATTTATGTTGTTGCTTTTGCTTCAAGTCCCCTAGAAGGGCAATAGCTGCGGGTATCTTTCAACATATTATCAATATATGAGTCCGTTTGCCCTAAAGCAAAGAAACATAAGTCTTTTAGTTGTGTGATTCGACCAAGAGCAGCCTCGAATCTTATCGAGCTTCTTCCACCAAGCTTGTGGCGATTCTTCATTCCATTCCACCCACTGATTCAGCCTGAGAGTGATACACATCCAGCAGGCTCAATCCCATCTTCCTTCACCATCCATCCCCCGATCTGTTGAGAGAGACGACCGTCCAGCAACACGATCCCATATCCATCTCTATCTCTTTCATTACTCTTGTTCTTCTTTTGCATCCTTAGTTCCTTTTGATTCTCCCTTGTTCATCTGTTCCTTTCTGTTCATCATGCATATTAGCCTTAGATTATTGTCTTTTCATTTATAAAAACCCATAAAAACTCATAAAAATATTGCTTAGTGTTTCAGGTACCAATCGGATCAACCCTACCACACGGCCTGTCCATCCGGGTTTCAGCCGACCAGCCTGTCCGGATCCGAACCAGTCGACCAGGGTGAACCTCAGTCCATCCCTCAGTACACCCTCGAGTCCCACCCTGTATCACCATTCCCAATTTTTTTAAATTGACAATGTTCTTAGACACAATAGAAACGCACTAATTAAAAGATGGATCACCAAAAATACAATATTATTGATGAAGCTTTACATCTGCACTAACTTGAGTAATCACAAAACATCAAAGCAACAAAACAGCTCGAAATCTTTTAATTTCACAAACAAATTGTAGCTTCAAGTAAAATCAATTGTATAGCTTGAAATCATTCAATTTCCCACAATTCCACATATTTATGAACCAAACATGATCTTACCAATAACTAGTGAACAAGAAAATTTAACAATCAATCAAAATATGCATAGAGTCATGAACAAAGCTCAAGAAATTATCCGCAAATATTTGCTACTAAGAAACAAAGAAAGAAAGTGAATTAAGATGAAATTAAATGACATGCTCCAATATACAAGAAGATAGCCAGCGATTCAAGAAACTCCTAGTGAACTCAGATCAAATTAAGCAAATGTATCGACTCTCTTTCCAAGAAAGTTCATTTCGATCTAAAGTGAATATATAAAAACAAAAGAGAAAACAGGGAATGGAATTGAATTGGTACTTGTAATTGGTTCTAACAGATGAAGATAAGAGATGCAGAAAGAGAGAGATACGGATGAAGATAAGAGATGCAGAAAGAGAGAGAAATAGATGAAGAAATCTGTGGAAAAAAAAGTAATTTCTTGAAACATATAAGAGAAATAAGACATTTGTTTTACTGACACATACATAACGGACACGTGTTTTGTAATGGTTTAAAGCTATAAACTTTTATCACGAATTGATATGTGCTAGCTAAACAAAATGGGTCTTTGTTTGATTGAAGGTATAAAGATGTAGGACTTAAGCCCAATAATATTTAAAATCTGTTTTACTATAATTTATTTCTATAGTAGGCTAATATATTTTTATTGGTTCTATGCAATATCTATTATATAACCCCCGTTTTATAATTCTTACATTATTGTTTACTAAGTTTTATAAATATTAAATTGAAACTAATATATTATATAGATTATAAGTCTTTGTAAAGAGTTTATAAGCCTTTATAAATTATTCTATATAGATTTACAAGTCTTTGTAAATTATTTATAGGTATTTAAAAATCATTTTTATAGTTTTATAAGTCTTTGTAAATTATTTATAGGCTTTTATATTTCACCCTTTGTTACTCCTTAAAGCATAATCGGAAAGAACTATTTTCTTTTTCTAGAACCATAGAGACAAAACCACACATAAAGAAAAATTTGGTCATACTCTATCACAATGTAAGTGTCATAATATTTATAAGGTGTTATAAATTAGTTTCATCTATTCTAATAAAAAACCACTCATAAGGGTTAATGCTTGGTCTAAACCCTATCAAATTAACGATGCATCCAACAAATTGAGATTTTAGATAAATCAATTAGGTTCCAAACAAAAATTCAATTCGATTCAGAGTGTATATACAAAAGCAGAGAGAAAATATATAATGAAACTCAATTACCTTCTCCACGATAATGATTCAAAATGAAATCGTCGTTTAGTGTTGATTCTTCTTCTTGGAGTTTCGAAACATAGATAAGGATGAAGAGAGCATAGAAGAAAAGAAAGCATGAAAAACTAAAAAGGAGTCAAGTGTTATCGTGTCGGGGGAATAGGATGAAAACTAAATTTACGGTTTTGCAATTCCTCTGTTAAATGATAAAAATCAGATTAATTGTACGATATTGGCTCGAACCCGGGCTTAGAGGAAAATAAAGGCTTAAGACATCTCAAATAGCCACTAGACAACATCACATTCTTGTTAGTCAAAACGAGTTTTCTTATATTGGTCTTTCCATCTCATTATTTTAGTAAAAGAAAGACCCATGTATTTTTATAGGCTTTATGCAATTTTTTACTATGTGACTTCTTGGTTCAGTACATATAATTTTATAAGCATTTGCTAATTATTTATAAACTCTTATTACTCATTTATACCATTTTATAAACTCTTATAATATCATATAACTGAGTTTTATGATGGGTTATAAGTGATTTTTCATAATTCTAATATATTATTTTTTCTTATCACGAATCTTGTGACACTTATAAACCTTTACACAACTTAATTGTTTTATTATATAAAATTTTATATATGATATTTATAATTTTTCTATATAATATTTTATAAGCTTTGCCTAATTATTGATTATTATAATTTTCTATAAAATATTTATAAGTTTGGTCTAATGCTTATAAATAGACCTTTATAAATCATAAACTCTTATTATTGATTTTATAAGAGTTTATAAACAATTTTTAATTTGAAAATAAGGTGTTATAGAGTTACTAAAATACAAAGTTACCTAACTTTATAAATTAAAGCATGCAAAACCATAATTCCAAACCATAAACTCATATAATATTCAAAATTCTACAAATAAAGTTCATCAAATACACGTAAAACAGAAAATTGTTCACACATAAACTATAAGCAAGTGATAAAGTTTTTGTTAATTCTCATATTAGTACTCATTGTAATTCCGAGAAGATATCAACCGCCAACTTTTCTCTGATGGATGTAATTTTTCTTCATTCAGCTTTGTCAAGTCTACTATACGCATTGCATGACACTCTATCAGCTTCAATGCATAAACTCCACTGTCTTCTATTTTAAGAACTTGAAAACAAAAAATTGTTAGTAAGATATTAAGAATGTATGAAATAACTTATAGTATACCCTTTTTGATTTATAATACAAATCTAACATTTAAAGTTCAAAGATTTATAACTTGTTATAATCATGTTACATGTGGGAAACCTTCAGCTACAACATTTATAGCGAATTTACTTGTATCAATGTTGACATCTTTGAAGATGTTGTGAATCATGAAAGGGAGAACCATTGCATATGCATTTACATATGCGCCCACACTCGCATCTGTGTACTTCAGTGCTGCACAATTGAATGTTATTATATTTCTCTTCTTCAGATTGATCACAATTTCAAGCCAATAATTTTCTTCGACTGAAATAGCCGAATAGAGTAAGCTGATATTCTTCTCTATGTTGTACTTGTCAAAGCCACTTCAAAACTGGAAACCTTCCTTGTTATCTAAAAACTCATCATAAAGTTTATCTATTTCTTCAAGAAATTTCACCCCAACAACTAAGGCGGTTTTGTTCAAAAACAAATCTGGATTGTTTCTCTTTCTTAATTTCAACAACTCCAAACCTACTTCAATATGCTGAGACAAAAAAAAATACTCATAAAAAGTGATCATATAATCATAAAATGAAGAATATATAAAAAATACTCATAAAAGTGATCATAAAATCTTCTTAGTGGAACATTACCTATAAAAGCTTTATTCATCTTTTTAAATGGAGGCTCAACATCATCATTTACCTATACAACAAATAAAACATTTTTTACTTCATAAACAATATTCATAATGTTTATAAAATATACCTCGCTGTCTTGTTGTGCCAATCTCTTTTTAGTTTTCATTAGAGGTTGGAACACAAACTTCTCGCATACATCTCCCAGAAAAATCTTAACCATGCAAATCGTTTGATGAAATTGTTTAAGAGAACTTAACAGTTATGAACTAATTTATAAGACTTTATAAAATACCTCATTTGCACCCTTTCTACTATGACGACTTTCTTGAGAAAGAAGATCAAACTTATGAGTAGTAAATGTTGGAGTAGGCGATGTAACATGTAAACACATTATTTTAAAACTATAAGTTTAATCAAAATAATGTGTTTAAGCTGTATACATTAAAAATTTACAAGGCCTTATAAAATATATTAATTTTTGTACCCTTGTATCAAAGTTTGGAGTAGTGAATGTTGGAGTAGACGATGTCACCTACAAAAGATAAGATTAGTTAAGTTTTATATCAATTTTTTATAAACCTTTATATTATATTTTAGATTTGTACCTATGACTTTTGTTTTATGCAGCTTTCTTCTTCAATTATTTCAGTGTCTCTGTCTTCAGTGAATTTCTCTGTATTCTCATTTTCCCCAAGAATATTCACTTTTGTTAGTTGATGTGTATCATAAATTGCTTCTTCATTACCTATCTCTTCGTCATTTTCATCATCTGTTGCATTTCTTTTATCACTAGGATTTTCTTCTTCTTCATTTCATCATTGAGTGCACTTTTTGTATCATCAGAGTTGGTTGCATTTTCATAATCTTGTTTATTTGATGAATCGCGAGGTACCTTCAAGAAATCATGTCATAATAGTTAAAAGAAAATAACATGTGAAATTTTTTATAAGTGCTTGGTAAAGTTATTTGCTTACCTTAACTCCTAAGACATTATGGATTACTTCTACTCGTTTACCCAAATCATGAACCATTTGGATTAGCTTATCGGGTTTCTCACTGTTAGACATGGAACCATCTTCATCTTTTCTTTTCTCTTCATTCTTCTTATGTTGGCTTATAATTTTAAAAATTGATAGTCTTATACACTTTCTAATGAACATATTCATCCTTCAACGTTGATACCACAATAAAAAAATAATATTTATAAACCATTATAAAGAGAGTTAGTTACCTTATTTTCTCTTCCACATTTCTACCTTTCAACTCGCACGAGCTCCTCGACATCTATATCAGCTTCCATTTGTTCTTCTTCTTCAAGTGTTTGCCGTTTTTTCAAGACAAAAAATAATAATAACAAATTTATTATCGTAAAATAAATTTGTCATTGTCTTATACACTTGCTAATAAACATATTCATCCTTCATGTTGATACCACAATAAGAAAAGAATATTTATAAACAATTATAAAGAGAGTTGTTTACCTTATTTCCTCTTTCACATTTCTGCTTTTCAACTCGCACGGGCTCCTCGACTTCTATATCAGCTTCTATTTGTTTTTCTTCTCCTCAAGTGTTTGCCCCCTTAAGACAAAAAAACAATAACAAATTTATGATGGCTTATATATTTTAAAAATGATAGTGTAAGTTTATAAAGGTTTATAAATTAGTTTACTTCATTGACTTTAGAAGTTTCTCTTTCTTTATCATCGTCTCCGACTTCAGCATCAGCTTCCACTTGTTGTTCTTCTTTATCTTGTGTCTGCTCCTATTTCATAAAAAAACAGATTTATAAATGCTTATAATATTAAAATAACTTACCAATTTCAAATTTGACAAATCCTTATAAAACATCAAAAACACAATAACTTTAGAGTTTTGCTGTACGTCTTTGTGTTTTGTCCTGCTTTGTCTACCAATGTCTTCTGTTGTAAGAAAAACATCTACAAAAACTTGTTCCCAATCTTTTTTCTTCATTTTGTATATTTGTTGAACGAACTGTACAATACTATCAAAGTCCTTATCATCGGGATGTGTTGGGTTCACCAAATGGTTGAAATCCTCAGGGAATCCAAACATTGTAGTAACCACAACCTGTAACAAAATATAAAACAACGTTTTAGAAATCTCTTTGTAAATCTCTTATTTATAAATTTATAAAATATTATGAAACAACATTTATAATAGTTTATAAAACACTTCACATTTTTTACCAAGGCGCCTATTTGTGACCCTTTTTCAAGGAGTTTGCATGTAAACCTCTTTCTAGACCATACAATACGAATAAAAATATAAGCGTTAGTAAAAATATAAGCGTTAGCATCCGAAGGTAAGGTTTCTTCACTGTTATGAACATCGGCTTTGTTTCTATTTGAACTTCTTGACAAACTAACCTTGTTGTCAGATAAAACTCTCGCATCGAGAACCTCATTGGTTGATCCGAAAAGGTAAACCAAATATCTTTTCCTTTCGTCAAAATCCTTTGTTGCATGAGAAAATGTAACAAATCACCTGAAAAATGAATGCTTATCCTTCTAGCGAGCTTCACAATGCTCCCAATATGCGAGTTTTATATATGAAAAAACTCTTTCTCTCCTAATATCTCTGCCACCTTGCAGACATAATCCATGTTAGAATTGTGAATGATCACTTTGGGAGTGTCTGGTGGTTCTATTCCAGCTCCATAAATTCTCACAGACAAACTTAAATTTGTGAAAAACTCACTGCTATCTAACTGCAAAACAAAACAAAATTACTTATTAAAACGATGATATAAAGATACGTCATCCAAGCATAGTGACCATGTATTTCAACAACAGTCTTACAAATAATATAGGGTAACATAACACAACACTTTTTGAGTACATACATTTATATGTTGTTCTATAAAAATATACAATGAACTCTTGTTTAAAAACTTCTTTTATAAAACCTTGTAAATTCTTGAGTTGTATTATCAATAATATCATGAAACCCAAATTTATAAGGGGTTATAATTCCTTAATATGCAGTGTTCACTATCAGAAACTCTCTCTCTGTCTCTTAGCCGAAATCATTCAGATGACAAGTACAAATCAACTGTATTCTATTTTGGATATCAGAAGGAAAAAACCCTAAATTTATTTGAAACCACCCAGATTTAAGTTGTCAGATACTCAATGTTCACAACGATGGTAACTCCGAGAGAATAGATCGTGAAAGGAGAGAGAGGAAGAAGAGCAAAAGATAAGGTAAGGGTACTTTAGTATTTTTCACATTAATGAATGTGGTATTTATGAAAATGTCCTTTACTTACTGATATAGTTGAATGATGGTACCAAAACAAGTGTAAAAATGAAATTTCCCCATAGATAAAATATAATATTTTATTATTTAATAAAGCAAGAATATAACATATTAGTTTGGAAATCCTAATTCTAATTGCATGCTTGTATAATCAAAAATGTTTTTAGTCTATCTCCTTTTTAGAGTTTATTTATGTCTGTTTTATAGGTTATTATAGTTGTAATCTAGATCAAAATTTTCCATGTTTTAAAATGTGGAAGATTTCTTTTTAATAATTTTTTTTTCATTTTACCTGGAAACAGAAGAAAAATGTGTTCAAAAAGTTGAAAATTAATTAAGTAGAAAAAAACTCTGCATCTTGCTTTAAGTAGTAAGACTAACTTTCTAGATTAATTATTCCTAATAAGAATACATTTTTAGAGACGAAAACTGAAGAAAATATTAAAGAGAAATATATTTTTGTGCACAAAAATACATATATTGAAGATAAATACATTTTTATTATTATTTTAAAATTAAAGGTAAATTTCTCAAGAAACCTTAAAATAATTTTTTGACCAAAAGAAATATAAGAAAGAAAATAATAAAAATATTTCATTTAAACAGTAAAAAATATTTTTCCGTAATTTTAGAATATATAAGAAAGGAAATGATAAAAATATTTCATTTAAATAGTAAAAAATATTTACCCTTAATTTATAAATATATAATATAAATAAATATAAATAAAATAATATTTTACTGTTTTTAGTTTTTTGAGAAAACATTTTTTAATTCAACCCTTTTTGAAATTTTATTTTCAATTTTTTAGAATTTATTTTGTAATCTAAAAATTCTTTTGAAACTATATTTAAAATTATTATTAAAAATTTAAAATATTATTTTTTCTAAAAATGATCTTAAATTCACTCTCAAAATGTAACTTGCAAATCAAGTCTTTAAATTTAGAGTAGTTAACATTATGAATATAAATATTTTTAGGGGGAATTGTCACTAATACCACTTTCCTAATACCATTTTTCATTTATACATTAACCAACTTTACCATTTAAATTTTAATAGGTAAATTACAATTGTACCCTTAATTAATCAAACATAAAATTATATCTTCTCCCACACGATTTTAGATTTTTCCGACGGCGAGATTCGGCGACTTCAATAAGATTTGGCGACTTTCCGGTGAGTTTCGACGATTCTGACACTTTCGCCAGCGAGATTTGACGACTCCGGCGAGATCTGACAAAGCTGACGTCCGACGAGATTTGACGAGCTCAAACGAACAAAACAAGAGGATTTCTCACTAAGAACTCATAACAAAGGTTAGAGGATAATATATGGTGATTTGAATTCTGATTTTGAAGATGACGAGCTTGGTGAGTTGTTTGAAGAAACAAGAGAGACTCTCTGAACAAGAATGTGGTTTGTGCCATCAATGAATTACAGATTTATAAAAATTTATAAAGTTGCTGAGTTGGCTTCTTAACACCATCTCCTCTCTCATCTTCTTTAGACATCTCTTATACTAAAACATTTGTATATCTCTCTTAGGATTTGCAGGGTTGAAGAAGTTAACTGGACATCTAAGTGAGTATGACTGCAATTGTTATTTTTTACAAAGAGTGTGATGTGGAGAAGCCTTGATGTTTTCAGATTATGTTAACAAAGTCAGTTTTTTGTTGAAAACAAAGAATTATCTCTTATGGATTCTTATGATTGGTGCTAGGTTTCGTTACATCTTACGGTGTATTTTTTGTATTGATTTATATTTGGTTAAATAAGAATTTCTTAAATTTTATAATGATCGTTATAAAATTTATGAACTCAAGACCATTAATTATTGTTTATTTGGATTATTGTTTACAATGTTTCTTTGTTTCAGTTTATACAACTAACAAGAACTGAGTTTTACAAGTCCAAACTCTGTTGGAGCTAGATTCAAATGATATACAAAGTCTTATAAATTAGTTTATAAATATTTATAATCAACTTATAGACTCCAATAGATATTTTACAAATTATTATAAACCAATTTATAAACCTTTATGAATCAATTTATACTCTTGTAAATCAAAATAAAATATCTTATAAATTAGTTTATAAGATTTCATAGATCAGTTTATGAACCCTTATAAACCTTTATAAATAATATATATATATATATATATATACATATAATATATTAACTCCTATAATTGTTGATACCTTATAAATATTTCATAAACCATTGAGTTATTTATAAACATTTATAAATGACTTTTAAACCTTATGAATAATTTATAATTTATTTATAAATATTTATAAATGACTTCTAAACAATGATCAAAATTTCATTAACCAAATAAAAACACTTATACCACTAGGATTTAGTAATTTGAAATTAGGCTATAGATTTGAGGGGTGTGGGTAAGAGGGTGGGGTCTAGGATTTTAGTTATGTTGTCATAAATCTTTATACATTATTCTATGAATTTTTATAACATTTTATAAACCATTACAAGATCTTATAACTGAGTTTATAAGGGGTTATAAGTTGTTCTCATAAACATTAATAATATTTTTATTAGCCTTATACATTATTATATGAACTTTTATAACATTTTATAAATCCTTATAAAATCGATAATAATTCCATATAAGAAATATATTACAAATGTGTAATTATTTATTATAATACTTTATAATCCCTTATATTTTCTGTATAATACATAACACATTTTATAAGCATTGGTAAATCTAGAAATTAAAATTGATGGGTGCACTACGTCTATATTATGAATCAATGGGTGCAAAAAATAGTTTTCTGCTTTATCTAATAATTTTATTTTACAAGGTAACAATTTTAGAAAAAAATGTGGGTGCACATGCACCCATTATGTTAGCTGTGGGTTTGCCTCTGTTTTATGCATTTGTTTAATTACTTATAATTGTTTAAAAAACCTTTACAATCTTTTACCAATTTTGTATGAATCTTTACTTATTATTATTCTCTATTTCACAAACTCTTATTACTGATTTTATAAGAGCTCATAAACCATTTTTATAAGGTATTATAAAGTTACCGAAATACAAATTTACCTATTAACTTCGTAAACTAACGAAGAGTCATAAACTCCTAAACCTAAAATTTGTAAAATAAAATTCAAGTTTCACTAGACTAAACAAAGTTTTTGAGAGTTTTATAAACCTTTTTAAATTATTTTGAAACCTTTATACGATAAATGATTTATAAGGTTTTATCAATGTAAACAAAATATGAATCTTAAACAAAAATAATTCAAGCTTTCCATATATATATATGACTCGTTCTTTTTTTGATCAAATCAGTTATTATAAATAAAACTCAAGCTCCATCAAAGGAGAAATTGTTGTTTAGCAAACATAATAACACGGCCAAAATGACGAAGGAAACTGCTGCATCAAAGGCTAAGCAGATAACATAAACACAGATAAAGACAAATAAAGTACTTAAGCAACTTAAAATTGAAACATCATAAAAGCTAATTGGTGAGATGAAGCGTTCCCAATTCGTATACTAACACCAATAAAATCAACCAAATTGTCCTAAGGTACCTAAATCTTATTGGAAAGGTAAGAAGGATCCAGAAATCCAGAATTGCTATCGCTACTACACCACAAATCACCACCACCACCACCGCTTCCACCACCTCCCGTGTCGAGAAAATCTGTAACCATAAGGCCTAGGTCACGTTCACGTCGAGGCTAGAATATCTCCCTCGTTCTTCCCACCACTCCTCCGCCGGAACAACCCTCAAGTCCATCCCCATCGTAACCTAAATCAAATCAAGGCCATACATAGAAGATGAAACATCATACTTAAAGGAGACTGTCACAAGATTTGATTCTACTATGACAGATCTCAAATCTGGTGGATCTGGTGGTTCGGCGAGACTCAATGAAGACGACACCGAAACTTAACAAAGAAGACGACAACGAGACATTAAGATTGAGAAAATCAGAGATAGATTAAAAAGGTTAGTTTAGTCATTTGACCATTAATGATTTATGTATTTGTGAAAATGTTCCCAGATTGATGGTAAAATTGAATTGTGGTATCAAACAAAGTGTAAAAGTAAAATTTCCCATATTTTTAACAGAATATTTTAATTATATTGACCCGTGATCTAATTAAAAATATATGTGCGGCACATCAAAAATAAAGTTGATAAAATTAAGAAATTGCACCAAATTATTCGCTTTTAATACTTTTTTTTTTTTGGACAAATTTCGCTTTTAATACTTTTTGGGAGTAATAATAGTCCCTAACAATAATTATGTTATTATCATCATATCCTACCCTACACCCACTCGTACCTAATCCATTTCACTCTGTGTTTCTCTCTCATCCCTGAGTGTTCACTTGTTTTGTTGAGAAAAGAGAGAGAGAGAAAGAGAGTTTGCTAGAAAACCCAAATCTTAGGCATTTTAGGGTTGCTGGAGTATAGATCACCCACCTGCTTTGAATCAGTCTTTTAACCCAGAACCCTAATTCCCCATTTTTTTTTAATTTGAATTTTTCAAAGCTCGAGAAGTAGTAATCTACGCTCCGATTCACTTTTCCTAAATTATATATTATTCGCTTGAGTTTGCTTTTGTGGAGCTTTTCTTCTTTCTCTCTCTTTCTGAGTTGAATCTGGAAAACCCATGAAATGCATTTCTGTATCTGATTCGATCGACGAGTCTCCTGAGATTTGATGGAAGTGAAGCTGTTCTTTCCTGCTTTTCTCGGATTTCCATGGAGTTTTGCGGTTCATGTTCTAGGCTCGTCTTCAGTCTCCAGCTCCGATTCGCCGCCGGTCTCGTCGTTTCAGGGGTAAGTTTCTTCCCGCCGCCGTTGATTTTACATTTGGTTTTTGTGTGTTTTCGGTCAATTTGATTCTTGATGGTGAAGTCACAGTTATATATCAGAAAGTCAGATCTCTGCTGCCTTTTCCTAAATTTCTCGTGTTTTTTTTTTTTTCTTTTGCTTCAGATTTTGTTGATTCTATTGTGGTCTGGAGCTGCTGATGCCAAAGCCAGGCATCGCCAAATACCTCCGCAAAGTCATGAAAGTGGAGTTGATGGAGTATCTTCTCATTCGTGCATCCATGATCAGATCATTGAACAGAGGAAGAGACCCGGTCGAAAAGTATATTCTGTTACTCCCCAGGTTTATCATGAGCCAAGGAGTGCTCATAAAGGGAGGGCGTTGCTTAGTGTTTCTGAGGAGCACAAGGATGTGAAACAACCTATCAGGATTTACTTAAACTATGATGCTGTTGGTCACTCATTTGACCGAGATTGCCAAAGAGTTGGCGATATCGTGAAGGTGGGCATCCTTGGTAGCTTTCACAAAGTGTTCAAAATATAGTGTTTAACCCAACTAATTTGTTTGTATGTTCCTTCTGTTTTCATTAACTCAGTTGGGTGAGCCTCCTTCGAGCACTTTCCCTGCATGCAATCCTAATGTCAAACCTCCAGTTTCCGGTGATTGCTGGTATAATTGCACTTTTGATGACATATCTGGGGAGGACAAAAGGCGTCGCCTACGCAAGGTTCTGTTTTCTCCTTTTGTCTTAGATATGTGGTCACGCAGATGTACTGATTTATAAATCTTGCGCATGAAGGCTTTAGAGCAGACAGCAGATTGGTTCAGAAGAGCACTAGCTGTTGAACCTGTCAAAGGGAATTTGCGGTTAAGTGGATACTCTGCGTGTGGGCAAGATGGTGGTGTGCAACTTCCTCGTCAATATGTGGAAGGTAATTTCCCAACTCGTTTGCTCTCTGATTGGCAGTTTCTTGTCCATTGATCTTTTCTTGCTAGGGCTAATCAGTTTCTTTCAAATCACACAGAGGGTATTGCTGATACTGATTTAGTTCTCTTGGTGACCACAAGACCTACTACTGGTAATACCCTTGCATGGGCTGTAGCTTGCGAACGTGATCAGTGGGGACGTGCAATTGCTGGTATGTTTCCATCATCTCCAGTTTATTACAATCTTTTGAAATCCCTGCATTGCTTTAGGTTTAAGCTAAAGCCAAGAGTAATCGTGTTTTTCAGGGCATGTCAATGTTGCTCCCCGCCATTTGACTGCTGAATCTGGGACTTTGCTTTCAGCAACTCTCATTCATGAGGTTATGCATGTCCTTGGCTTTGATCCGCATGCCTTTGCTCATTTTCGAGATGAAAGGAAAAGAAGACGAACTGAGGTATATGACAAGAATAGTATGCTTACCTATCCATAGAATTTTTTTAAACTTTGATGGCATGCCTCGGTTTTTATTTTTTCTTAGTTCTTTCCTTTTTGATATGGATGAGGGAACTATACAAACCTTGATTTCATGCTCTTAGGTCACTGAGCAACAGATGGATGAAAAGCTTGGTAGGATAGTGACACGCGTAGTGCTTCCACGGGTTGTCATGCATTCACGGCATCATTACGGAGTAAGTTTAAATGTTTTTAGTTACTTCCAGTGACTCAAGTTTTGTGTCCTTAAGTCCTAAGAATGTCAAATGTTCAACGGAACAGGCATTTTCTCAGAACTTCTCAGGTTTAGAACTTGAGGATGGAGGAGGACGTGGCACATCGGGGTCCCACTGGGAAAAAAGACTTCTCATGAATGAGATAATGACTGGATCGGTAGACACAAGATCAGTCGTTTCGAAAATGACTCTAGCGCTATTAGAAGACAGTGGCTGGTATAAGGCTAACTATAGCATGGCCGACCGTCTCGATTGGGGCCGGAACCAGGGGACTCAATTTGTCACATCTCCATGTAACATGTGGAAAGGGGCTTACCATTGTAACACAACCCAACTATCTGGCTGTACATACAACAGAGAGGCCGAAGGTTACTGCCCAATTCTAAGCTATAATGGAGACTTGCCTCAATGGGCTCGTTACTTTCCACAGGCTAACAAAGGTCAGTCCTGTTGATTAATTGCAACATGCTGATACGAGAATATTTATACTATATTCTCAAGTGTTTCCTGCTTCGACAAGTTAATTTTTTACGCAGAATTTTGTTTTGTATAGGTAGTTGTATCGAGAAACTATAGTATATTCTCCAAGTATGCTATTCAGTAGTTTAATTCTGTATTCGTTTCTCCTTTGGTAAAGAAATTCTAATGAACTTCTTACACAACATTTTGCAGGCGGTCAGTCTTCCTTAGCAGATTATTGTACATATTTCGTTGCCTATTCAGATGGGTCTTGTACGGATATCAATAGTGCGCGTGCGCCTGACAGGATGTTGGGTGAAGTGAGAGGGAGTAACTCCAGGTTATTGCTGGTTATACTTCTCATTGAATGTTATAATATCTGCATGGCATATTGCTCATGAAAGAGTTTGGCCTCTATATAGGTGTATGGCCTCGTCTTTAGTGCGTACTGGGTTTGTCCGGGGTTCCATGCCACAGGGGAATGGCTGTTATCAGCACAGATGTAAAAATAATTTGTTGGAGGTATGCTTCCTACATCTTCTTCCTTGTCATAGTCAGGGCTTCACTAGTAATATTTTCCTTGTCATCCACAATGCCATTCTTTTAGGTTGCTGTGGAGGGAGAATGGAAATTCTGCCCTCAAGCTGGTGGACCAATTCAATTTCCCGGTTTCAATGGTAAGCATGATCTTTATCTTCCCAACGTATTGCGTAAAATATTTTTGAACCATTAATGTTTTTGATTTGTAGGTGAATTAATTTGTCCGGCTTACCATGAACTCTGCGGTACACCCGTCGTTTCTGTGCTTGGTCAGTGTCCTAATTCTTGTTACTTCAATGGAGATTGTGTTGATGGGAAGTGTCGTTGTCTCCTTGGTTATCACGGTCATGACTGTAAAATCCGTAAGAGTCCTGTATTTTCTTACTTCAGATCGTCGTACATATCAAGGTCTCGTTATCTTTCCCTAAGATCTGAACTTACAAGGTAACTTATCAACATGCAGGTTCTTGCCCTAATAATTGCAGTGGACATGGAAAATGCACAGCTCAAGGTGTATGCATATGCGAAAATGGATTTACTGGAATTGATTGTTCCACTGGTAAAATGTCCATACTCATATAGTTTGTGTAAATAAACAATTTTATTAGTATTAAATCCTACAACAAGACTCTTTTCAACGTTACAGCTGTGTGCGACGAACAATGCAGCCTACATGGAGGAGTGTGTGACAATGGGGTTTGCGAGTTCCGTTGCTCTGATTATGCTGGCTACACATGTCAGAACAGCTCTAAACTAGTAACAAGTTTACTGGTATGCAAAAATGTGTTGGAGAGAGACATGTTAGGGCAGCATTGTGCTCCACGAGAACCTAGCATACTTCAGCAGCTTGAGGAAGTTGTGGTCATGCCCAACTACAATAGGCTTTTTCCAGGCGGGGCTCGGAAATTATTTAACATTTTTGGTAACAGCTATTGTGATGAGGCAGCGAAAAGACTAGCCTGTTGGGTAAGCAGCAATCTGTTGGGATCTTTATAGTTTGTCTCATAATTATAAGATAAGACATGACATTTATTCTTTATGATCCCTTTGAACCAGATATCGATCCAGAAGTGTGATATTGATGGAGACGATAGATTACGGGTATGCCATTCAGCATGTCAGTCCTATAATGTGGCGTGTGGGGCTTCCTTAGACTGCTCGGATCAAACCCTTTTCAGCACGGCGGAAGAAGGCAATGCTGAATGTACGGGATCTGCCGAGATCAGATCGCCATGGTTTACCCGTTTGTGGAGTAAACTTTTAGCAAGTAACTAGGAACAATTCGTGTGTAGAACGCAAGATTTGTGTGATCAAGGTAGATAGTGAGGCAGAGTTATTATTCCAAGCTGTAATTTTTCTAGGGTTTATGAAGGTAAGGAGCGGGCAAAATGACACTACCGTGTTATAAACGTAAGTTAGGGGTCTTTTGTCTTAGCCCACCTAATAGATTAATTAGAGTCTTTTGTCTGTCTTTCGAGTAATATGTATTCGAATATATATTATAGAACAATTGAATTTATAGGCCGAAGGCCTATCGAGTGAAAAGAAAAGTAAAATCTCTTTGAATGTCATCTTCTTAGCTCTTCTTCAATGCATATGAAGCGCTCTTAAACCTAATATAAAATTAAAATCTAGGAATCCTTCAGTCATCAACCTTGTCTCTCTCGTTATAGCATGCCTCCAACAAAGAATCCAGGACACTATTAGAGATGTGGGACTCGGAACTAAATTTAATAAAGCAAATTTAGGAGAATAAAAATAAATTGAAGTATGAATCGCGAGAACAAAGATCTGAACACGGGTTAAGATTAGCATTGACAAATGGGTTGTCCTGCCCTGCTTTGCCTGCGGTTTTGTTAAGCGGGTCTTGGCGGGTCTGTCCCAAGAATGTGTTTAAATTACCTTAAAATAACTTTTTCAAATAAAAATTCCATTGCAATATTAAAAGATTGTATCCACAGAAATTTTTTGTTTCATACAAAGACTTAAATAATAAGAAAGTAAGAGTTATAAAACATATGAACAAGTACAAAACTTAAGGTTTCATTGGTTATCAGAACTCAAATCTATAGATACTAAGAGTTTGATCTTAAAACTTTAATTCAGTAAGTAATATATATAACTCGCGTATGCCAATTAAGAAAGAGTGTCGATCTATACTACGAAGTGTCGATCAATACTACTTTTAGACAAACATTAATGTTCAGATCGATTAGTTTACTAAGTTAATAAAACCAACTTTCGCATGCGCCTAACAATCTAGCTCAGCATGATTAAGGTCATGTAATTGACTAGCTCTCGCATGCGCCTAACTATCCTATGATCAAATTTCTAGTTAATTACTTTACAAACAAGCAGTAAAAATAATCATGTTGAAAAGTACAATAAATCACCCTAGCAATTCTATATTTCAGAAATTCATCAAAACCATAGAAAACCCTAAACCTAACATGAGATCTACTCAGACATGATTAGAGAAAACATAATCAAATAAAGAATATACGTCATAAGAAAAATCAAAAAAAAAAGGAGTTCCAAAAGAACTATGAAGGAGTTCCTCCATTTTCTCCAACCCTAAAACCTAAAGTAAAAGAAGACTTAAAAGAATAAAAGCATAGACTGCACAATGGCTTAGAAAACATATGTATGGTTTAGACACGTTATGGAATCTTATGTAAATAAAGGAAACTTCTGGGCAAAAACTGAAATTCTTGGATCTTCATTAAAATTCGTTGGGCCTGAATTTGGGGGACTGTCGATCTTCACTCTTTGAGTGTCAGTCTGCACTAGTTGATTCTCGACAGCTTCCTCTCACGAGTTAGATGAACCACTCTTCAGTAAAACAAACATAAATTTTGATCTACGATCCTGATTGACCTTAAACATGTGGCATTGGAAAGCTAACTCAAATCTCTATCTTGTGTGAAAATATGAGCTCAACATAACTGTAGTAAGTTTTCCATCCATATCTAAACGTCCAACGCGTCTGCACAGCTCTGCACTTCAAATAACTCTAGAATCTCCAAAGTTCCTCAAAACGTACATGAACTTGAAATGACTCTAAAACAGATTCCAAACACATATACATATTCCAAATAGGATTTATACCATGGTCTAAAAATGGTAAAAACCATGATATATCAACTCTCCCATACTTATCCTTTGCTTGCTTTTGCTTGCACTTAAGGAAAACATAGAATGAACTTGCGGAAGAGGTTTGACAATGCAGGGATTCACCTTTCTTTAGAAGAGTGAGTTACAATAAGAGAAACTTTTGTCTTTTTACTACACTATTAAACACTTTTCACTTGGTGGACACAATTCATGAAACCGAGGTATTTTTTATACAAATTTGCCCTTCATGTGACTTAACGAGAAGCAGAGCTAGTTAGAAAGGAAGAAAATTGTTGGCTTTAACTTCCTCATGCACATTCGGTAGAGAGTTAGATTATTAATGAAAGTCACTTTCATTGAATATTTTGATGTGTTATGAGCCACACGATTTGGTGTTAACTTGTTAGATTGGAGGGTTAACATTTTATACATTGTATTATTATTTTTAATTATTATTTATTCACCCCTTTGTTCTTAATTTTTTTTTTCAAAATTAAAAATAGATATTGCTCTAAACACATGTAGTCTTTTTTGTCTCTATATTTTAAAATCCATTTTGATATATTTTTATAATAATAAATAAAATTTTGTTTACAAGTGAATGTGCATGAAGAAGTTAAAATACGAAATATGGATGTGGATGGTAGAGACGTGGACACAAAACTGTGGACAAATATATTATGGATGAGTAAAGTATAAACATATGTGTTATGGATGACAAAGTTGTATATATGGAAAGTTTTATAATGATTTATTCATCATGTTTATTGGTGTTAACATCACATAAGCATTTCTTCAATGCCATTAGAAAACATAGTTAGAGAGTTTATTAGTAAGGTCACTTATATAATTAATAATCAAACTCCATTCGATCTTCAGAGAGGGTGGATGTGGAAACGGGAGAGTGGATGTGGACAATGTAGAGTTCTCGACACACACATAGTGGATGTGGATATGGAAGAGTGGGAAAGAGATGTTTCCTTGATGTACCTGATCGGAAAGATCTCTGATGACACTAACTTGCTGCGACGATGGCGAGACTCTCTGTCGGATACCTAATGAAGTATATAGATGGTGTAAATTCACTGGAGAGTCTCGGTCAAAAAGTCAGAGACAGTCTAAAGAGTAAATTACTGATCAGAAAGACAAAACTTTGCAACTGAATCAGAAAACAAATACGTACTCTCGATTTGAATTGAAAGCACAAAGAGCAAGAAAGGAAAGGAACTCACTTGATGAAGCTAGAGCTACGTTGTCGTAGAGATCTCTACAATTAAATTTGTCCATGGAAAACACACTAAAAAACGTTACTCCCACCATCACTACCTCCACCATCGAGCCACCACCATTACATTCACTACAGAGTTTACAAACTGAATCACTCGACATTAGATGAACGAGTATACTACAAAGCCATATTCAAATCACAAATCTTCAATAAGTAAATCTCAATCTTAAGAAAGATTACAAATCTACAATTCATATGAAGGCAGGACTAGATCTTGTGGATACAACAAAAGAATATGGATTTGACATACTATGGACGAGGTCTTGTGGACGTGGACGAGGTCTTGTAGACATGGACGAGGACTTGTGGATACAACAAAAAAATATCAATTAGAATAAGATCCGTGGAGACAATAACAATAGGGAGAAGTAATTTAACATGTACCTTGTTCTGAGTTGAGAAGATTATTTTAGTTAGTGTCCACCAAAACTTGGTAAGGAGGAATCATATTAGTGTTGATCGATTAAAACTGATCTAACAACAAAAATCAACTAAATATTAAAAAGAAATTAAAAAAGATTAAATTTTTAGCAAATGAAATATTTCTGGGAAGTAGGTCCTTCTAGTTTGGATTCAGAACCTCCTCCTTGTAACTGAAGAAAAAAAAAGCAGCAAACTTATATGTTGTGGAATCAAAGAAAAGACTTGCCGAGTCTGACCGAGTTGCTGACTCAGTGTTTGTTGTTCCAATGGAGAAGGCGACGGGATCTGAGCTCCAATTGATGGACTCAGAGATGCGATGTTCGGTTCCAAATTGCTAATATTGTTGGTGATTTGGGTTAAGATATGTTCTGGTTCTTCACGAAGTAAGAAAAAATGATGTTGAAGAAATCGGGATTAGGGTTTGTGAATTGGGAGAAAATGAATTTGAGTTAATAAATGGATTTATTTTATTTTTAAATTATTAAAGAGTGACTTGTTTAGCTGAGACTCTTTGTTAAAAGTAGTTAGGTTAGTGAAAGGGTAGTAAAGACAAAAAACAAGCAAAATGTGTGTCTCAATCCAAAAGTGTCCTCAAGTGATATTGAAAAGTCAAAAAGTGTTTATAGATGTAAATTTCTCTCTTTATAATCACTCTAAATCTCTGGAAATCATCTCAATCTTTTTTTCTTTCTTAGATGCCGAAAAGAAGTGAAAAATAAGCGATTGATGTTGATTAAGGTTGAAAGTCAGCTTTGGTTCCTTTAGACATTACCAGCAAGTGTGGATGATATTGGCAGGTGGATCAACTTTGGTGTTTCTTTTTAGTACACCATGCTGTCAATAACTTCAAAGAATGGTGCTAGAGAGTGGTTAGATAGTTAGTAAAATTGAAAAAGTTCATCATCATTTTTTTGATTCTATAAAACTATTCAATTGACACTCAAAATAAAACACAATATTAGTAATTACCTCCCCCAAACTTAAACAACATTGTGCCCAATATACATTCTAAGATTGGTGAAAGAAATAAACATTATGTAAAAATTTAACAAGAAAAATCGTGTTATACCTACCGTCTGAGGATCTATCAATATTGATCAGGTGTCGCTCGATGCTGATGTAAAGTGGTGTCGACCGACACTGACCAGTTAACAGGAGTTTTTTTATGTATTTCAATACAAACTCTATCAAATTATTCTACAAACTACTCTTGCCAAGAGAGGTCAAATTGTAGTATTTAGGGATCAAATCCACAGGGAGCGTGGGTACATCATAAACTCAATACAGTCGCGATTAAGCTAGGCAAATAGATTGATAAGCAGTGAATAAATTATAGCGGATAATTGATTGATTGGTAAGTAAACAATAATAATAAATAGTTAGATCTAGAGTTTCAGGTAAGTGGATAATATATGATAGAAGCTATGGGTATTAATCGTAGAACTCGAGATCTAATGTAAAAGATGTCCAGCTCTCGCTGCGAGACTAATCTACTGACTAATCTGATGTCTCAGCTCTCGCTTGTTGACACAGAATGACCGCCAATCGATGGCAATGATCCTGCATCGATTGATGGTCTCTTGAGTCAAGCTTTATGACCTAATTTGATAAGTTCACTAAATTAACTAAATCAACTCTCGTTTGTTTCTAGCAACCTAGCTCAACATGATTAATTATGGTAGTAGACCATGCTCTCGCTTGGGCCTAACTATCCTATGATCATTGTTCTAGTTAGCTACTCCAGAACACAAGCAATAAACACAATTCTATTGATATATCTAATAATCACCCTAGAAATTCTATTGTTTGGCTAATCCATCAATACCATTAATAAACCCTAAACCTAACAAGACATCTACTCAGACATGATTTTTGTTACAAAAACCATAAATGAATATAATAAATATAATATAAAGAACCAAAGGAGTTCCAGGAGGACTCTGAAGGATTTCTTCCCTTCTCTCCTAACCCTAGAAAAATAGGTAAAAGAAAGCTTGATAAATTATTGCATAGCCCTCAACAATGGATTAGAAAACATATAAATAGGGTTTTAAGTCGTCCAAGGGCATTCTGGAAATTTATGATGGCTTCTGGTCTTAAGTCGGCCATAAAATATGTCGGTCCTGTCTTATGTGATCACCGTCGATCGACTCCAAGGCTGTGCCGTCGATCGACACTCATTCATCTTCTCGACAGCTTCCTCTTACGAGGCAGACAGACCGCTCTTCAGTAAATCAGGCATAATTTTGGATCTAACTGTTAGATGGACCTCAAACCGGTGACATTGAAAATCTAACTCAAAGATATATCTTATTTCAAAATATCAGCTCAATCTCGCCGTGGGAAGATTTCCATCCATAGCTAAACATCTGACACATCTGTGCAGTTCTACATCTCTAAAAGCTCTAGAATCACCAAAGTTCTCCAGAACGTACCTGAACCTGAAAATACTCTATAACATACTCCAAACACATATAATAGACTCTAAATAAGGCTGATATCATGGCACAATAGTGGTAAATATCATGCCCTATCAACTCTACCATACTTAACATTTTGCTTGTCCTCAAGCAAACAAATTTGTGAAAGAGGTTTTGAAAAGCGGGGACTCACTTAATATCTAAGTATAACTATCACAAACTTTGTTGTAATCACATCCTATCAAGTCAATCACAAAGAAACTTTATATATTCTATCCTAGTATAACAATCAAATATATTATACCAACAACTTAGCAAATACTAGCTTGACTCGCCCCTCTATTGATTTCATTTCTTTGCATAAAATAATTGTATATGCTTTATCTTGGGAGTATCGATCAAAGGACACATAGATTCTTACCTCTGCAAGTATATGAACAACTAGGTACAAAGTCTTTTCTCATCCATTTCTTTCCTCTTTTTCTCTCTTCTCTGAATCTTTTTAGATCTCAGTGATGCCATCTCATTCTTTTATTTTATTTTATTTTTCTTTTTCTTTTCTTTCTTTTTCTTTCTTTTTGGGCAAAGTTGTAGGCGAATAATAGGGTCATAGGTAATTTACCTACCCCTCGCTTCCAACAATGTGTGATCATTCATTTGAATTAGAATAGTGGGATCATTGGTAATGTACTTACCCTTCTGCATTTTGGGAAATCATCTCAATCTTTTAAGGTTTTAAGTAGATGTTGAAGAGAGAGAGAGAGAAGGGAACCAAAGGTGCAATGACTTGTACCTACAGACTTGCAGAAAGAACCCAATCCAGTGTATACCAAGCCCCAAAGCAAGCTGATAATGTCAGGATTAGTGTTGGAAATCAGCTTCGGTTCCTTCAAACTTTCTAAGCAAGTGTGATATAGTGGCATGATGATCCACTTTTGTATCTCTAGTAATCTCTACAAATAACTTTCTAAAAATGGTGCTAATGTGTGGTTAGTTAATAAATTTTTGATCATAATCCTTTTTGACTCAATAAAACTTTTTTGAAAAACTTATATATATATAACAAATAAAACTCAAAACAAATCAAATAGCGTTAGCGAACCTCTCCCAGACTTAAATTACACTGTCCCCAGTGTAATCTTCCGGTTCGGTTAGGAAAAATTAAATCATAAGTAAATAGTTAAGAGAGAAACTCGTTACCAGACTCTGAAAGAGAGTGTCGATCGATGTGACGATGTTGATGTCGATCGATGGTCATGATCCATGGTCGACTGATGGTGACTCTATGGTGTCAATCGATGTTTGACCTGTAAGTTTTTACTCTTTTTTTTATAAGTATAAAACTCAAAATAGAAATCAATATTATTAAACCTCCCCCATACTTAAACAACATTATCACCAGTGTTATACAGTCCAAGATTGGTGAAGAAAATAAACCATAAGGACAAAATTTAATCAAGGAAAACGGTATACCTGCTCGCTGGATGTGACCGACGATTGATACAATTAAGTGGCGATCGATCAATACTGGGGTTGCTTTGTCGATCTATGTTGGCCAGCCACTGATCGATGCTTGTGCAAACACATGTTTCTTGATCTGAAATAAATAAAACAAAAATAGTCAGTAATAAACAAAAACAAGCTTTTTTTTTCGATGAACAATATCGTGCTACAGTAGTGTTGCTACAGTCTCGATCGCCGGTTCTGCTACAGTGTCGATCGCCGGTTCTGCTACAGTGTCGATTGATGTCTATACTACAGTGTCGATCAATGCTACAGTGTCGATCGACGCTACAACGTCAATAAATCTACAGTGTCTCTGCTACAGTGTCTCTCCTATAGTGTCTCTGCTACAGTGTCTCTGCTACAATGTTGAAACGGTTCACTTTTTTTTTAAACCTGAAATCAATAAAAACGAAAAATCAGCAATAAATGAAAATAAAACCAAATTTAAAACAAACATAACAATGGGTTGCCTCCCACACAACGCTTATTTTTAGTCATTAGCTTGACTTCTGAGTATGTGATTCAGTTCTGATGAGAATGAGAGCTTGCTCCAAAACAATTCTCAATGTCTAATGTCTTCAGCTTCATCACCCTTTTTGTGAAAGCCTCCATAGACTCTTCTCCTTTGTCTATCATCTCAGCAATAAGGAGTGCTCGAAGCTTTGCAAATGGCTGTGAGAAGCATCTACTGCGCACTATGTACTTCCTAACACCATTTGAGACGTGGGGAATCAATGATAACTGAGGACTATCCTTGGTCCTTTTTCTCTTCTTCCAATTCTTCCTCTTCTTTCCCCCAGACTTGTCTAATCTCGTGGTGCCTTCATAAAATTTTTTTGAAAAACTTCAGACTTTTGCTGCTCTGATCCGTGATGAGTATCGATCGACTCTCTAGTGTTGTTGTCGATCGATTTTCCAATGGTGGCGTCGATCGATGCTATCTGGTCGGTGTCGATCAATGCTGCTTCTGCTGGCTCTTTATCGACTTCACCTCTACATCTTGACCCTCTCTGAGAAGCTACTGCAAATATATGATCATCAAATACCCCATTGTAGGAACCTAGATGCGTACCTCTATCTGGTGGGATAGGAAATTCAACTTCCAATATAGCTCAAGGAACCAAAAACTTCACAGGGTCATGTATCAACTCCACTCTTTTGTGAATCCCAGCAGCTTCTTCTACACAAATAGGTGGTTGCAGATGTTTTGAAACAACAAGGTGTGAACCCTTGGACTCGTGCATTCTCTCCTCAACCGTTGCTGGTTCAATCATGTAACCTGGCTCTTCGTCCAATGATGGGTGTCGATCGATATTTGGTGGTGTTTGTCGATCGACGCTCTGCTGCTGTTGTCGATCGTTGGTCGCCAGTTGATTTTGACTGATGTTGTCTTGATTGTGTTGATCGATATATGGTGTGTACCGTCGATCGATACTGCCAACGAAAGAAGCTTCAACTAGGATCAATTGCCCTTGTTCTTGTGTATCGGCATTGTGCTGATTGGTGTTCACTGTTGGCCTTTCTGATGAGCGGTGTGCATTTGGGCTTGACATGGATGGGTGTCGATCGATGCTAGGCTGCTGATGTCGATCTTTGGTCTCCCGTTGATGTCGACCGATGTCGTTTTGTGGGTATTGATCGACGATATGCGTTTTAACACAGTACATGCTGGAAGGATGCGGGTGTCGTGTGGCGAAGTCTGAGTGGCTCTGAATTATTACTGCTCCTACGCACTCTTCAATGCTCTTGCTCTCCTCAACTTTCTCATTAACCAGAGCTTCTTGCTTCTTTACAGCTTCTGCTGTCTGAAAAATATGGGTGTCTAGCATCATGACATGAGCGTCCAAGGATTCAAATTTTCCATTCAACTCTTTGTGGATATAATCCAACCTCAGATTTAAGTATGCACTTGTCATCTGCTGAATTTCTATGACTCGTTCCAAAATAGATTACATCCTCTGATATATATATGATTCTCGTCATCTTCTGTATCCTCTTCCACCAACGAGACTTCATGTACATAATCAGTTTTGTCCTCGATCTCAATGATATTGTCATTATTCATAACACCTGATTGCATCCTGTGAGTATCCATATTCATGATACTATTGCTAGACACAAAGTTCTGAATCAGTCTCTTAGCTTCCTCTGAAGTCCTGGTTTTAAAGTTCCCTTCGCTTGCTTGATCTAGCATCATATGATACTGCACATTAATACCCTTGTAAAAGAATCCAAGCAGTTGAACCTCCATAAAACCATGATGTGGACAGTCTTTTTCGTACCCCCTAAATATGTCCCAAGAACTTCTGAACCCTTCAGTAGGCTCTTGAGAGAATGTCAAAATCTTATCCCTTAGCTCTTCGGTCTTTGCATCATCAAAAAAATTAGACAGAAACGCAATCTTGACATCGTTCCAGGTAATGAGAGATCTTGGTGGTAGAAGTTTCAGCCAAACAACTGCATTTCCAGAGAGAGAATACTTAAATAACTTGCTGAGGAGATAGTTTGTAGTTCCTTCATGCTCCGAGATGCTAAACATAAAATCCTCTAGTGTTTCAAGGTGGTCCATGGGATCTTCATGGGGAAGGACATGAAAAGGGTGCTCGCGCACATGATTAAAGTATGTAGGTCTTATCTAGCCGTCGATCCCCTGAATTTCTCGAGGTTGAATCGCAGACCTATTAACATATAGTTGAATAGGCCTGATCAATTCTGCTATCGATCGATACTCGTCTTTCTCTATCTTCCCGCAAATAGTATCGATTGACATTAAAGTATGGACGTCGATCGATGTCTTGATGTTTGTATCGATCGACGGTGAAGTATTGATGTTGATCGATGCTCGCTTCTCTTTACTAGAGATCACTGCTTGGAGGGTGTTGACTGTCCTCGTAGACTTATGGATCGTACGCAAATCAGCAGGTTCCTTTTTTTGAAGAACCCAAAAATCCTCTCTCAGCAGGTTCCTTTTTTGAAGAACCCAAAAATCCTCTCCTCATTGCTTCCTGGTACTAATATGTATGTACCTAAAACACAAGAATTTTTTTCTTATGTAAGTAAACTAAAATAGAAAATACCTAGACTAAATCAAACAAATTGAGTCTAATGGCGAATCCTTGCTCCCCAGCAACGACACCAAATTTGACAGGAAGGTTTTTATGTATTTCAATGCAAACTCTATCAAATTAACCCTACAAACTACTCTTGCCAAGAGAGGTCCAATTATAGTATTTAGGGATCGAATCCACATGGAACGTGGGCACACAATAAACTCAATAAAGTCGCGATTAAGCTAGACAAATAGATTGATAAGCAGTGAATAAACTATATCAGATAATTGATTGATTGGTAAGTAAACAATAATAATAAATAGTTAGATCTAGGATTTCAGGCAAGTGGATTATAGAGGATAGAAGTTAAGGGTATTAATCGTAGAACTCGATATCTAATGTAAAAGACGTCCAGCTCTCGCTGCGAGACTAATCTATTGACTAAGCCGATGTCTCAGCTCTCGCTTGTTGACACGGAATGACCGTGGATCTATGGCAATGATCCTGCATCGATCGATGGTCTCTTGAGTCAAGCTTTATGACCTAATTCGATAAGTTCCCTAAATTAACTAAATCAACTCTCGTTTGTTTCTAGAAACCTAGCTCAACATGATTAATTATGGTAGTAGACCATGCTCTCGCTTGCGCCTAACTATCATATGATCATGGTTCTAGTTAGCTACTCTAGAACACAAGCAATAAACACAATTGTATTGATAGATCTAATAATCACTCTAGAAATACTATTGTTTGGCTAATCCATAAATACCATTAATAAACCCTAAACCTAATAAGACATCTACTCAGACATTATTTTTATCACAAAAATCATAAATGAATAGAATAAATATAATATAAAGAACCAAAGGAGTTCCAGGAGGACTCTGAAGGATTTATTTCCTTCTCTCCTAACCCTAGAACAATAGGTAAAAGAAAGCTTGATAAATTATTGCATAGCCGGCAACAATGGCTTAGAAACATATAAATAGAGTTTTAAGTCGTCTAAGGGCATTCTGGTAATATCTGATGGTTTATGGGGTTAGGTCGGCCATAAAATATGTTGTACCTGTCTTCTGTGATCACCATTGATCGACTCCAAGGTTGTACCGTTGATCGACACTCATTCATCTTCTCGACAGCTTCCTCTCGCGAGGCAGACATACCGCTCTTTAGTAAATCGGGCATAACTTTAGATCTAACTGTCAAATGGAACTCAAACCGGTGACATTGGAAATCTAACTCAAAGTTATATATTATGTCAGCATATCAGCTAAATCTCACCGTGGGAATGTCTCCATCCATAGTTAAACATCTGACACATCTGTGAAGTTCTGCGTCTCTAAAAGCTTCAGGAATCACCAAAGTTCTCCAGAACGTACCTGAACCTGAAAATACTCTAAAACATACTCCAAACACAAATAATAGACTCTAAATAGGGCTGATATCATGTCACAATAGTGGTAAATATCATGCCCTATCACCAGTCGTTGGTCGATGTTGGTCCATGACTAGTCTTCCTTAGATCTTTTTTTTTCTTTTTTTTTTGTTAAAGAAAATGAAAAATTACCTAATAGTGGGTTGCCTCCGACTCAATGCTTGTTTTCAGTCATTAGCTTGACTTCTGGAGATCTGATGTAGTATAAACAAAAATGAGAACTTGCTCCAAACAAGTCTCCATGCTTACTTTTTTCAGCTTCATCATACTGCTCGTAAAATCCTTCATAGACTATTCTTATTTGTCTATCATCTCAGCAATAAAGAGTGCTTGAAGCTTTGAAAATGTTTGTAGAAGCCTTTGCTGCACACTTTATATTTTCTGATACCATATGAGAAGTTAGGAATCAATGAAAAATGAGGACAACCTCTGGTCCTTTTTCTCTTCTTCCTCTTCTTCCCTCCAGACTTATCTGATCTCACGATGGCGCCTACATTAAAAAGATTTTGACACTTCACACTCCTTGTGCTCTGATACACGACAAGTGTCGGTCGACACCGAGATGGTGTCATTCAACACTGTTACCGATAGGCCTCGGTCGAAGTCACTTTTATATCTTAATCCTCTTTGAGGATCTACTGCATTCAGAGGATCATCAAGTACCCCAATGTAAGAACCTAAATGCACATTTCTATTAGATGGAATAGGCTATTCAACTTCAGAAATAGTGCAGAGAACCACAAATTTCATTTTTGAAATCCAAGCGCCTCTTCTGCACAGATAGGTGGCTTCAGATGTTCAGGGACAAAAAGGTGTGAGGCCTTGGAATTGTATACTCTCTCCTCACTTGGTTTCAGCTCAATTATGAAACCTGGAAAATAAAGTCAGCCCGTATACTTGTGTCGGTGTTGAGCAACACCAAGGAAGGTATCGATCAACACTCTTTCAAAATCTCATTTCTAACTTTTATTTCATTGGACATCTATGAGTTTCTTTATCTTTCAGCTCCAAATGGCTTCATGACCTCCACAATGCTCCAAAACACACACATACACATGAAATACTATAAAATGACTAGAAACGTAATATAAAGACTCTAAAATCAGACTTATATCATGGTCAAAACTCATAAAATCAGAAATTATCATCTATGATGGCGGCATTCACGTGGTGCTTTTGTCCATACTCGCCTTTCCCTATAACCAATGCTTCTTGTTGTATCACATCATCACTAGTCTGAACCACCTGAGTTTCCAGTTTCTTCATAAGGGTGTTGAGAGCTTCAAACTTGTCATTCAGCTTGGCTGGCATACACAACATCTAACTTCTCATTAAAATCCACATCCATTTTCTGTTACCCCTCAAGAACCCGATCAATCATTGCTTCCAGTTTTCTTTATTGAGTCGCTGGTGCATGATTCTGATAAGAAGAGGCTTCATAGTTTTTGGTAAAGCCACGATTGTTACTGTTGAAATTATTTCTTTGGACAGCACCATTGGAGTTTTTGTTGCCACCCTTATTTTCAAACCTATGACTCTGAAAATCAGTACCACTGACGTTGTTCATATCCTCCTCATCACCCTTTTCACTGGTGGTATTTACATCCTCCACATCTTTTGTGAAGCTAACCTGTTTTCTGAGAAGTTTATGAACACTGTCCAGCTTTGCCTTAACTTCAGCCATATGTTCCTTATCCAAGCTGTCAGCCAATTTCTTCCTCTAAAAATCAGTGTTTTTGGTGCTATTACTAGACACCAAGTTCTCAATAAGTTTTTTCACTAACTGTGTTGAAGTTTTTTTCACTAACTGTGTCTTGAGCCATCTGGTAGACCAAGGCGATATCTTTGAAGAAGGTACATAGCAGCTGGTATTTGCTATCCAAGCCAATGGAATCCCTGATGACTACTTTCATTGTAAGCTATTCAAGTACTCAATCGCTGGACATGCTACATACAGACTTAAGCAGTTACTACCAGGATCTCTTACATCCTAGAAAACCATTAAAAATGCCGTCATGCATAATTTTTGTGATGATGCGCGATCTGAATACTTGAGGAACATGATTGCTACATTTACTCATGAGCCTACATAAATTTTCAGAATCTTTTAGATAAGATTCAAGTTATATCAGAGAGACTATCCACACCATAGGTTGAACGAGGTACAACTTCTAGGTATCTTCTTCAAAGGCATAATTTTGGTTTACCAGATAGAGCTAGACACATCTAGTGAGGTAAACTTCAACACTAGGAATCCAGAAAAAGTTGTGAGACTTATTGAGAACTTGACGTCTAGTAATAGCAACAAGAACACTGATTTTGATAGGTAGAAATTGGCTAACAGTTTGGATAAGGAGCAAATGGCTGAAGTTAAGGCGAAACTGGACATTGTTCATAAACTTCTTAGGAAATAGGTCAGCTTTGCAGAAGATGTGGAGGCTGTGGATACCACCAGTGATAAAGGTGATGAGAAGGATATGAACTATGTTAGTGGTACTGATTTTCAAAGTTAAAGATTTAAAAATTAGGGTGACAATAGAAACTTCAATGGTGTTGTCCAAAGAAGTAATTTCATAAGCAACAACAATGGCTTCACCATAAACTATGAAGTCTCTTCTTATCATAATCATGCACCAGTAACTCAAGAAAGAAAATTAGAAGCAATGATTGATAAAAGTTCTTGAGGGGCAACAAAAAATGGTTGTGGAGTTCAATGGGAAGATAGATGTTGTATACACCAATCTGAATGATAAATTTGAATCCCTTAGCTCCTATGTGAAGAAGTTGGAAACTGAGGTGGTTCAGACTAGTGAAGCTATAAGGAGACATAAAACACTGATTAAAGGGAAATGTGAGGTTGGACAGAAACACCACGTGAGCGCCATCATAGATGATGATTTTTTTGGCAAGTGGTGAAGCATGAGAAGCTACAACAAGGGGGCTTTCAAGTCGAAATATCCATGTCAATTGGCAGCACACACTTTTGTCGTTCAACACCATTAGATGAGGGCCAATCAACACCCCCTGCAGAATCTGTGGATTCTCGACAAACATCTAGCATGGATCGACACTACGTACACGATGATCGACATCCATCTGCACCGATGAAGTACAGTGTACAACTACCGATAATCGATTGACACCGTCTTTATGTCGATCAACACTCATCTTAGACAGAAGCAAGGCCGACGGTTGACACTAATCATCAACCAAATTTTGGTCAACATCCTCCGGAGTATGATGACTAGAGCCTATTATCTATCAAAAGGTTACTGAGGGACATGTTCCTATTGGAAAGAGGAAGAAGATCAAACTTCCCAAGCATTTGAGGAGAAAGGCTACTGATAAAGAAATGGATGATTTCACAAGAAGGGTACTAAGGATCCTGGACATGAGCCATTCGATATGGCTTACTCCACCTACCAGCTTTGGATGTTTTCAAAGAGAGAAGATATACATAAGAGAACATCGAGCGCATGTTCCATCAACTCAGAGGAAAGATGAAGGAAGTGGTTACACTGAAAAATTTTTTTACCCTAGGGAGTTTGTAGTTCTTTGTACTGTTGCAGATCACCACTATTCGAATACACAGTGTGGTCAGGTTCTTCAGTAAGCATCATGCCAACGGTGATGGCTAACTTTTGGGGTCAAAAGCGGTATTCTCGAAATCAACGTCCAAGACATATTTTTCTGTTAAACCTTACGAGAACAACTTCGGAAACGGGTTCAGGATTGAACCAAGTCACCACGCTTCATAAACGGAACAATCAAGTCAACGATGCACCAATCCAGTCAACGACGCACCAATCATAAAGTATGAATTCGTCGTACAAGAGTACTCAGTTGGTGAATTAAGCTTGGTATAGACGAACCTGTTGAATCCTCAGTTGCTAGACAGAAGAAGAAATCAGAAAGCAATAGAACTAGACTTGGATATGGTAAACATCAGAGAGATTGAGTTATTAAGAAGATTATGAAGATGGTCTCAGATAGATCAGAAGTGTATAGAATATTGTAAGGGAAATTATTCTTGGAATGGGTGAGTATGTGTATTTGAGAGTAGCACCCTTGGTCTTAATCATGTTAGCGTGATTGATGGTGCATGTTCTTGTTTGATTGTTTCACGGTTAATCAAGTTGACATTGACCAGACTGGAGATGTTACCTTCATGTATTGCACATCACCTAACATTCCACATTTCATGTTGTTGGTATGGGAAAAAGACATATAGAAATGTTTCAGAAGTGATGGTATTCAGAGACTCAAAGCTGTCAAAAGAAGTATGCAGACTGCAGTATATGAGAGTTATGTGCTCTAAAGGATTGGTTATCTTGAAAGTGTTTGCTCAGAAAAGAAATTATCGGTTTGGAAAAGTTGGGAAATCTACAATCTGTTATATTGATTTATACGGAGTATTGACTGGTTATCAGAGTTGGAAAGGTTATTCATTGACCAGAGAATCTTTCAGTTATTCATTTGAAAATTTGTGAGGCGATGTTGCGTAATCCTATATCAGAGCCAGTATGATAGAACTGCTGAGACCAGAGAACTTGAAACCTCAAATCGCCTAGTCTAAAGGTCCTTTGCGGATAGGTGAGCACCATATCAGAAGATTTGAGATCATATAACTTGGTAAAATCAAGTATTTGGAGAAACAACCATCAGTTGGTAAACTCTCCCTCGATAGCTGTCAGATCTTCCTTACGAACGGTCAGCATAGCCTCTTCAGCCTCTAACGCCGGGACATTGTTCCCCTGAAACAACTTAACCTCGTTGGTAACTCCGTTGATGGCAGCCAAACCAATGTCCCTGTCACGAACCGCAAATAGGAAATCCAACGAGTTTCCAATCCTTCTCAAACAAGACGGATTCTCGCTACGCAAAGCCCCCCTCCCTTCAGCTTTGGCATTCTTAATCTCGCAGCTCCTGGAGCCTTCCCCGTTCTGGAGTTGGCGCTGCAAAAGACGCTGCTACGAAGCCTTGGACTTCTTGGCCTTATTCTCCTTGAGCAAGGAGCTTGTGGTCTTCCCCAGGTCCCACTCTAGCCCGCCGATCCAGGCTTCCAACTGAGACACCTTAAGGGAATGAGCACCGTCGATAACTTCTAGTTTCGCCTCAAACTGAGACAACTTTCCCTCCAAGCTCCTTCGTAAGGCACTTGACCTCCGACCCAGACTCGCTAATCATCCAATCGATCAAAGACACGAATTACACACACAAGAAGCAAGTAAGAAGAGAGCTAAAAGTTCTAAACATGAAGGAAATTTTCTTATTGAAACTTAACTCAGTGTTTCAACACCTAACTCGAAGAAGATGTTCCCAAGGGCAAAGGTCCGGCCTCGGAAACCTTAACATATCTTCTCTTCTTAGATGCATCATTCTTATCATAAGACCTCTTTTGACTTTTTGGTGCAGTGATCTGAGCAGCGGTGGGAGCACGTAACCCTAAAACAAGCTCCCTCATTACTGAAGGAGCGGGTTTGGATTCAGGAGCTTGTTCTTTCTTGGCCACAGGGACTGGAGTCATCGACAAACCAGTCGGCTGCGCTATGATCTCTACAAAAAGGTTTGAGCGTAACAGCTTCCCCACTTCCGAGAACAACCGCAGGAAGAGGGGGTAACTCAGCTGCAGGGATTGTAGCATCAATGGGAGTAAGGGACACCGATGGACCAACGTGAGAAGGATTCTTCAACTCTGCGTCACGACAAGTCAAATCATCCTGAAAGGATAGAAACTCGGCCACATGAGTCTGGACAGCACCAGGAATGAGGAAGCTCAACGATCTTGCACGGAGAGTAGTGTCCACCTTATAGGAATGAAAATTTCCGTAATAAAGTAATCAAAAAAATATTCAAAAAAAAAGAAAAAAGAAAAAAACACTACTGATCGTAAATTCTGATTAAATACACTCAACTCATCTGCAAGTATCACACTCGAAACTTGCAAACAGAGGGCTAACTATTGGGATCAAAAACGGTAATCTCGAAATCAACGTCCTACGTTACTAAGTTATTCTTCAACGAACTCGCTCGGAGTAACTTCAAAATAAGATCTTAAGGTGAAAGCTTCAAAATACCATAACAGACACTTCATCTCCTCTCCCACCTTGCCATAAAGCGAGGACGAGTTCCCAAACTCCTTCCAAGCCCGCCATGAGGCGGGAACAACGTCTCGGATTTCTACTCCACCCCGCCATGAGGCGGGAACAATTTTCTGAAAGCCATCCACCCCGCCATATGGCGGGGACATTGTCCCAAGGATCCCTTCCACCCTACCATGAGGCGAGGACGTTGTCCCACGAAATCCATCCACCATGCCATGTAGCATTGATGCTTTCCCACGGATCCCTTCCACCCCTCCATGAGGCAGGGACGAATTCCCGGCTTGCTCTTCCACCCCTTGTGTCGGAGCAAACCCTTATCTGAAGTAACTCTTTATGTTATAAAACACCATCATCAAAATCCGGGGCCACATCATCTTCATCTCCTTCGACCGCGCCACTACGCTCGACCGTCACAGGACCCTACTCCTCGTTATCACTAGAATATGGGGAGAGAATGCAATCAGACTTCAGGCCGGAAAAAAAATCAAATCAAACTCTCCCTCGATAGCTGTCAGATCTTCCTTACGAACGGTCAGCCTAGCCTCTTGAGCCTCTAACGTTGGGACATCGTTCCCCTGAAACAACTTAACCTCGTTGGTACTTCCCTTGATGACAGCAAAACCAATGTCTCTGTCACGAACCTCAAATAGGGAATCCAACAAGTTTGCAATCCTTCTCAAACAAGACTGAATCTCGCTACGCAAAGCCCCCCTCCCTTCAGCTTTGGCATTCTTAATCTCGCAGCTCCTGGAGCCTTCCCCGTTCTGTAGTTGGCGCTGTAAAAGACGCTGCTACGAAGCCTTGGACTTCTTGGCCTTCTTCTCCTTGAGCAAGGAGCTTGTGGTCTTCCCCAGGTCCCACTCTAGCCCGCCGATCCGGGCTTCCAACTGAGACACCTTAAGGGAATGAGCACCGTCGATAACCTCTAGTTTCACCTCAAACTGAGAAAACTTTCCCTTTGACTCACCAAGCTCCATTGTAAGGCACTTAACCTCCAACCCAGACTCGCTAATCATCCAATCATTCAAAGACACGAATTACACACACAAGAAGCAAGTAAGAAGAGAGCTAAAAGTTCTAAACATGAAGGAAATTTTCTTATCGAAACTTAACTCAGTGTTTCGACACCGAACTCGAAGAAGATGTTCCCAAGGGTAAAGGTCCGGCCTCAGAACCCTTAACACATCTTCTCTTCTTAGATGCATCATTGTTAGCATAAGACCTCTTATGACTTTTTGGTGCAGCGATCTGAGCAGCGGTGGGAGCACGTAACCTTAAAACAAGCTCCCTCATTACTGAAGGAGCGGGTTTGGATTCAGGAGCTTGTTCGTTCTTGGCCACAGGGACTGGAGTCATCAACAAACCAGTCGGCTGTGCTATGATCTCTACAAAAGGTTTGAGCGTAACAGCTTCCCCACTTCCGAGAACAACCACAGGAAGAGGGGGTAACTCAGCTGCAGGGATTGTAGCATCAATGGGAGTAAGGGACACCGACGGACCAACGTGAGAAGGATTCTTCAGCTCTGCGTCACGACAAGTCAAATCATCCTGAAAGGAGAGAAACTCGGCCACATGAGTCTGGACAGCACCAGGAATGAGGAAGCTCAACGAGCTTGCACGGAGAGTATTGTCCACCTTATAGGAATGAAAATTTCCGTAATAAAGTAATCAAAAAAATATTCAAAAAAAAAGAAAAAAGAAAAAACACTACTGATCGTAGATTCTGATTAAAACACTCAACTCATCTGCTAGTATCACACTCGAAACTTGCAAACAGAGGGCTAACTATTGGATCAAAAACGGTAATCTCGAAATCAACGTCCTATGTTACTAAGTTATTCTTCAAAGAACTCGCTCGGAGTAACTTCAAAATAAGATCTTAAGGTGAAAGCTTCAAAATACCATAACAGACACTTCATCTCCTCTCCCACCTTGCCATAAAGCGAGGACGAGTTCCTGAACTCCTTCCAATCCCGCCATGAGGCGGGCACAATGTCCCGAATTTCTACTCCACCCCGCCATGAGGCGGGAACAATTTTCTGAAAGCCATCCACCCCGCAATATGGCTGGGACATTGTCCCAAGGATCCCTTCAACCCTACCATGAGGCGAGGACATTATCCCATGAAATCCATCCACCCTGCCATGTAGCGTGGATGCTGTCCCACGGATCCCTTCCACCCCTCCATGAGGCAGGGACGAATTCCCGGCTTGCTCTTCCACCCCGCCATGAGGCATGGACGACTTCCCGGCTTGCCCTTCAACCCTGCCATGAGGCAGGGACAACTTCCCATCTAGATCTTCCATCCGCCATGAGGCGGGAAAACTTTCCAGCTTGCTCTTCCACCCCGCCATAAGGTGGGGACGACTTCCCGGCTTCCTCTTCCACCCACCATGAGGTGGGGATGTTTCTCCTGGACCTCTCTTCCAGCCTGCCATGAGGCGGGGATGATTTCTTCATCTCTCATGGCGGGGACACACCGGCCCAAAGCAATCAAGACATTTTCCCTCAAACTCTCATCCGAACTGATTCTTGTTTCATCTCGATTTGTTACAATTGAAGTTTTACGATAAAAACCGCAAGAACTCATTCGTCATAAAAGATCAAATCAATCTTCTAAAACGATGACGGTTAACTTAACACCCATGTCATCTCGACTATACAGTTGGTTTTCATTACCTTGATAAACTAATTATACGAGAACCAATCTCGTATGAAAGAAGATTTCTCCAAAAGAAATCGTAAAAACGCCTAAGTCAAAAAACGGCCCGAGAAGGCCTAAAATGCGGCAGAAGTCCACTTAAGATTCCAGACAAGAAAGAGCCCGATTGTAATGACGGTTAAATTAGTTTCTGTAGAAACAAATGAAAGAGAAGATAAATGTCAAGTTTCCATGATAATCATAAAGATCGAGAAGATAAGGAAGTTTTCCATGAAAAGATAGACTCAAATCAGGGGTAGAAAAGGAAACACGGCCGAGCTCAAATGCATATATAAGGGAAGCCAAGACGAAGTGCGCCAGGAAGAAAAAAGACTGAGACCTTAGCGAATTTCGGTTAACATCGTGAGAACTTAGAACTTAGGTGGCTACACTAGCAAGTTCAAGACTTATAACGTTTTTTCTGCTTAGTTATGTGATTCTCCATTGTTAATGATTTCTTATTTCGTTTTGCTTTCGGTTAAAATCTGTAACTCTAATTGACTTAATCAATAAAACGCCTATCTGCATCTCCCATTGATATTTTGTTATCTCCTTCTTTTTTGTATTTGTGTGTTTTCGCAGTTAATCCGGATCCTCAAGGAAAGTCGAGAATCTTGGCTTTCCTCCATTAACTTAAATCAATGGTGTGAATTACGGTTCCCATAAAACAAATAAAAAACTCTCCAGGCAACGTCGTTACAAATGTTTAACATAAAAAATAACACAACAATGAGAAAAGCTCAAAGAAGTTAACCCTTTATTCCGCATCATCGTCGACCAATTTGGGAGTAGCTTGGTTATCAAATCATCAGAAACCTGGACATCAATGCCGCAGATGGAGAAGTTGGATACCGCGGCCAAGCCATACTCAGTGTCGAACTCACTTTCCTTTTCCCAAAGGCATTTCAGCTCATCATCAATGTCGAAGACGCCTTCTTTAAATTATATCAAGAGCCCGATGTTTGGAGACACTTCCTACAAACGAATTTCCGCCTCTTTCTCCACCTTCTTCCTCGAAAACTTATCCTTCACCATGTCCAAGACCCCTGCATACTCCTTGGAAAGGTAGCGACGAGCCTGATGACAAGCCTTACATGGTTGCTCAATTGCGACCAGAAAAAGATATTTGGCACTTCTTTTCCATAGCATCCAAATCTTTGGCCACCACAGATTTCTCGATCTCAGCAGCCTCCAATGTCTACTTGAAAGCCACAATCTCAGCAATCCGCCCTTGATCCTTAACAGTCACAACCTCCAGATCATAACAGATTTTCTGGATGGTCATTAAGGTGTGTAGCGACTTCTTCTTTGTTCGATAGGCCCGCAAAAAGTTTCTCCATCATCGCAACGAACTTCTTACTCTCATCCATAGCCTACAAAGAGGGAATACATAGGAACGAAAATAACCAAAAGAAGAGAACGAGCGTGACGCAAGAAAATTATTCTAGCGTTTGCTACATACATCTTCACGTAGGCCTCCCGATCCAATTATCAAGCATTAGAAGGATGCAGCTCCTAGGCCTCATCTGCCTCACCAGCAGAGCCAAGCTCTCCAGATCTATGCTTGTCGGGACGACCTTATCATACGAAAACTTCCAGGCGGAAGAATCAACAGACTCTGGAACTTCTCGCTGTAGCTACAGCACTGAAGCATCCTCGTCATGAACCTGCCTTGAAGACAATGGTTCCAGGTCGTTTGGAGAGATCAAGCTCGAGCTTAGAGAGATAAGGTTCTCTATTATTCTCCAATCTTGAAAAGGCTTGGCGTTGTCTAGGTTGACTTGAGGAGGATCATCTGCAGAATGGACCATAGCCACGGGTTAAGCCATGATTCCCAGGCTCGACGGCTGCGCTACAGACCTAAAATTTTGCCTCCTACAAACCTTCAGAACCAGTTGCCCCGAAGAGGAACCCGAATCCGTTGAAACTTTATCTTGCGCCCTAGTCCCTATGAAGGAAACATGCCAGAACAAACATACGATTAATACACCAAACAAAAAATCACGCTTTAAAGGAAAAGGGAGAGATTAACTCGCATATTGATGACTTGATAACCCGGAGTTTGTAGGCGATGTCAGTTGAACAGCTGGATCTCGGGCTCGGGATTGGGCTGGAGGAAGAGCGAATGCGGAACTGATCCAGATGCCGTTAAAAGTGAGCCAGCGAGGTTAACCCTGATGCAAGACCTCGATCAGGCTGCCTAGTTCGCTGGTCATCGGAGAACTTTTGGAAGAAGCTGCAAGAAGAACTCGTGAAATAAGCCACTACAAATTAAAAAAAAAAGTTTTACAAAAGATCTTTTTGGAACATTGACATACCAATCTATTATGCCCTCTCGGGGGATCCTTCCAAAGTCGAAGTCCCTAACAGATGCGGGGTTGACTTTGTAAACGAAAAAATATCTTGCAACTAGTCATCTCTCTTCGAAATACCATCAAAAATCGTGCGACCTGGATGAGGAGATAGAAGGATCGTTCCCAGGAATCCATTGTTGCGTTTAAGAATGCAGAGATGCCGTAACTCCTCGAGGTCGAACTCCAGCCCCTCTTCTTTGGCACGAACCAAAAATGTCAGGATGTACCTGACAAAGTGAAGGCACATCTGGCAAAGGCTATCCCAATATCAGCAACAACTTCGAGGATATATGAGGGAATAGGAAAGGACAAAACACAATCCTTCAAGTACGTAAGGTATGCCTCGCAATATCCAGGCCTCGGAGTCTCAAGAGTTTTTCCATCATCCGGGAGTGACGTTTCTACTTCGGACCCAACTACCCAGAGATCGTAGAGCTCATCCATGTGTTTGCCTTCAAGCAACAATTAAAGATGATGTTCAAAATTTTTGTTCGCCATCGATTTCAATTCAAAGAAACGGAAGAAAGAGAAAGAATTATTTCAAGGAAAACACAAAAGACAGAGAAACTATAAAAGGGGATTTATAGGAAAGAAGGAGAAAACAACTCGATTTATAGAAAGCTCGGCTCAAAACGGGTTTCAAAGAGACACAATGATGATCAAATTTTAGACCAAATTAATCTCGACCACACAATGAAAAAGTGGAGGTCATATTACACAAAATCTGAGCGGCATGGCAACACGTGTTGAAGAACGAGAACCAATGTCCTCGAAGCGTGCTATGATACCTTTCAAATATTTGAAAGTCTAGTAGAAGATAAATGAATTATTTGAGCCCAAGAAATCACCCTTTCAAGTTTTATGTCTTCACTGAAAAAGGATGGAGGATAATTGTTTGGTGCAACAATCGACAAGGCCCGAGTAGGCCCATGATCGAGATGGCATGGTGAGTTCGACTTGGTTGAAGGCAACAAATCTGAGACTCAGGGAAGGAGTTGAGACAATCTCGAGGAAAAAAAGTATAAAGGAGGAAGAGATCAAGGGAGGGGGACGAGGCATATTTTACCCTAGACACACCATATACTCGAGCTTGACATCGATCTCATTCTCTCTATACTTTTTCTTAGATTCTAATCATAGGTTTTAATCTCATCCATTGTAAACATTCATTGTACTTCAATCACATCTTATTAATAAAGTTTTTTTTTGTCAACCGGATTGTGATTACATCGCTGTGTTTTGAGGATATTTTTTCCCTAATCTTTACAAACAATCACTATCAGGGGAATTCAGGTCACGAAAAATTAATTATTCAGCTATACGGAACCCAGCACTGTGGATCATTGCTAAGGTTTACATCAACATTTTGTTCGCAAAAGAGAGTACCTTCAAGGTCATGAAAGGTGAGCTGTAGATGCTGTATGCAAGGATAAGAGACAAGCAGACAAGAAAAAGCTTAATGAACTATCCTTATGAGCTCCAATTGAATGTTGGGTTCCTCCTAGTAAAGATGTTTCTAGACAAGAAGGGAAGAGTGTTGCAATAAGGGGTAGCGAGAAAGAGCGATGTGGCAACATGCTCACCCCCTTGTTCAGGCAATTTCAAATCAATGCCGCCCCTACAAGATGAACCCCACACCTAATTTCATTGAGATACCACTTGATGATCTTGAGAGACGAGACTACCTGCCATTTCTACGAAACAAAGGAAACACTCTTTACTGCAAACTACATCATGTTCCCATCACTGGTTTGGGAATGTTCAAGAAAATTAGTCTTCTGCCAGGACCCCAGTCATTATGTGCTGAACCACACCCTGCTTCTTCTTCTCGGCGCACCAGAGGCAGCCCTTCTCAGGCTCCACAGCCTCATTGTCATCACGAGGATGTGCACTTGCATGATTTAGATTCTGCAGATCACACATACAGAAACCTATTTGCTGATAATGAGTATGATCCTTGTCCACTTGATGCCTTTTGGGATCTTATTGTTTCATGGGAATTCAGGTCAAAAAAATTAAACTATTGATCTATACGGAACCCATCTATGTAGATCGTTGCTAAGGCTTACATCAATATATTGTTCGCAAAAGAGGACACCTTCAAGGTCATGAAAGATGAGTTGTGGATGCTGTATGCAAGGATAGGAGATGAGCTTACAGGAAAAACTTAATGAACTACCTTTATGAGCTCCAATTGAATGGCGGGTTCCTCCTAGCAAAGATGTTTGCAGACAAGAAGGGAATAGTGTTGCAACGAGGGGGTAGCGAGAAGGAGCGATGTGGAAGCATGCTCAATGTAACACCCCAAACTGTTCTAGGCATAGGTTGAATCACTGGCCAACAATCTAACAAGAACATGGCCAATAATCCAACTAACACCCAGTGATCCAAAAGCGTTACTTAAGGCATAGGGACAATCCGGTCAAGGTCACATAACTTAATCTGAAACTTAGACCAGTTTATCCACTAACATGTCCCGCCAAATCAAAGCCTAAGGCTTTGTAACCCTTATCAAGAGTTAACAGTTCCGTCATATCGAGGCCTAAGGCTTTTCAACCCGTACCAAGACCTATTGTTGTGTTAAGACATGACAAATCTATTTACCAGAGAACCATTGTAAAAACTATAAAATAACACTTTTTGATTATAATAAATATCCATTACAAGTAAAAAATTACAGATGGATCCATGTCTAGTGCCAATATCGAGTAAAAATACAATAAAGAAGTACCATTTTACAAAAGGAAAGTTAAAAATACTTTTGGTTCTCCTAACGTCCAGCTTCAACGTTACCCGGTCTCCCACTAAGGTTTCCTGCAACGGTAGGTGAGTTTAATAAGTAACTAATGTCACTTAGTGAGCCAGGACCCCAACTATCATGTACAACCCCTCGCCATCGCAACCCCAAATAATTTAAGACGAGAGGTTCACCTAACAAAAACACAATCTAGAGACATGCTTACATAACTTTTCCTAGCCGTGTAACACCATATACACAAGTATGAATCTGCTCGATCTTCTGCTTCTATATGTCGATCGATGCTATATGAGATGCGTCGATCGATGTGCATCTATCCACGTTCGCCTAGCTGGCGTCATCTGATGCAAGATCATGATATTCAATCAGCTCTCCTTCTCTGTCGATCGATGGTGTATGGTGGTCGTCGATCGATTCTTGGTTACCAAGTTGTTCGCACTCTGCTTCTTGGTCAGTATCAATCGATGGCAAATAGTTGCCGTCGATCGATGTCGATTTCCAAAATTGATGGGAAATTTGGAAAACACCGGCCTCTTCCATTGTGGTACCACAGTACTCGATTAGCTCCTCCTCTCTGAAATCTTCGTCGTACTCGAGGTAGACTTGGTTGTAATTGCCATATGTATGGCATGTGTTGGTCGGTTCTCGGGTGAGGCCGTCGATCGATAACAAAGGGTGGGTGTCGACCGATTGTTTAGCAACAAACGCGTCGATCGGTGCTCTGGGTTGGGTGTCGATCGATGCTTCATCCTTATATTCCTCGTTGAACTCATAATTGCAGAAGCATGTGGCCACAAGTTCTGCATCATCGGATAACTTTGTGAGGGAAAGTTTATTCTTATAAATTTCATAACTAATATTAGGATCAATCAAGAAGAGGCACAACCTGTTAGTTTTCATGTTGCAGATAGCTCCCACGGTAGCCATGAATGCTCTTTCAAGTAGTAGTGAAGAGTTCCAATTGATCTGGATATCCATGACATGGAAGTCTATAGGGACTAGGACATACTGAATCTGCAGGTGGACATCTCTACAAATAGCTCTTGAATCCACTATGGAGCAATCCACAAAAACGAATGAATCATTGGAAGGCTCCACTCTCAGATTTAGCTTTTCTACCATAGCTTTGGGTATGATGCACACTGATGATCCAGTGTCGCAGAGGGCATTGGCAAACTCGTGCTCTTCAATCAAACATGAACTTCATGAACTTTTCTTATTCAGAATTATCCTCTGCTCGGGAGTTGTCACATTCATGACTTTTGGTAGATGAACACATTTTGTTGCGGGAAACTATCGATCGATTCTACAGTCTCTTTGTCGATCGATGGTTGAGGGTTTCCCCGATACTGCTAACTACATGGGTGACGTCGATCGATGCGCCTTGACCTGTGTCGATCGATGCCTATGCGATCTGTCGGACGAACTCAAATTTTCCACCCGGGAATCCCTCTCTAGCAGCCTTTCTTTCTTAACTTCTACCTAAAAATCATCATCAGTCAATGCATTGACGTGGTGTCTCTGTCCAGCCTCCATTTTCTCCTTGATCAGGCTCTCATGTCTCCTAATAGTTTTTTTGTCTGCATCACCTGATTCTCTAGCTTCTTCACATGGGTGTTGAGATTTTTGAACTTGGTGTTGAGGTTGAGGTTCAAGCCATCTATCTTCCCATTGAAATCTATTGTCATCTTCTGATGTCCCTCCGAAACTCTGTCAACCATTGCTTCAATCTTGCTTCCTTGAGCTTCAGGAGGAGGGTTCTGGTAGTAAGAGGACTCATAAGTTATGTTGTTGTTGAAGGGCCTTCGTTGTGAACTCTGATTAAAGTTACTTCTTTGACCATTCCCATAGGATTTCCTGTTGAAACCATGACTCTCTTGTCTCTGGAAACCATTCTCATCAACGTAGTTCACATCCTCTTCAACCTCATCATCTCCAAACTCCATTGCTTCCACTTCTGCAAAGAAGATATGTTTCCTGAGAAATTTATGGACACTATCCAGTTTTGCCTTGACCTCTTCAATCTTCTCTTTTCTCATCGCTGAGTTGACTTCTCCTTGTCAAAGTCTGTGTTTTTGGTGTTGCTATTGGATGCCAGATTTTCAATCAACCTCGTAGGCTCTTCACTCCTGGTGCTGAAATTTCCTTCACTGGTTGTGTCCAAAGCCATCTGGTACTGTAGTCCAATACCTCTAAAGAAAGTGCTGAGAAGTTGCACTTCGTTGAACCCATGATGTGGACAATCTCTTTGGTATGATTTGAATTTGATCCAGGAATTTATGAAGGATTCTGAAGGGTCTTGTGAAAAGGTGGCAATCTTGCTCCTTAGGTCTTCTCCTCTCGCGTCATCAAAGAAGTTGCGCAAGAAAGCATTCTTGATGTCCGTCCAGGATGTCAGAGATCCTGATGGTAACTGCTTGAGCCAATATGAAGCTTATTCAGCAAGTGAGTACTTGAAAAGCTTACAAAAAAAAGATAGTCCTCAGGGACTCCATTGGCTTTAATGGCAGTCACTAGATCCTTAAATCGCTCCAGATGATCCATAGGGTGCTCATGTCTCAGCCCATGGTAGGGTGTTTGTGCTACAAGTCCGAAAAAGGCGGGATTGATTTCAAAATCAGGTCTCTGAAAAGCTTGAGGACGAATGGCGGATTTGTTGGCGTAGTACTGGTATGGACGGTTGTAGTCAGCCAGTGTTCTCTGAGCAGCTTGGGCATTAGCTTCAGGTTGAGCTTCTGCAGCGTCTGCTTCTGCATCATAGATTATAGTCCCCTGATCGTCTATCTTCTGACATGCTGCATTACACAGGTGACCGTCAGTGTCACGCAGGTCTCCATTCTCATCCCTAATCAATATCAAAGTCGCAACCATCTGAACTCGTTTGTATCTGTAGATCAATGCGGGTTGGTCGATGTTGATCGATGCTAGGTTGTCAGCGTTGGTCGAAGAATGTATGTTGATGTCAATCGATGGATGTAGGTTGACGTCGGTCGATGCTGGGTGATCAATATCGGTCGACGGTAGAGTTCGGAAGATGGTCGATATGGTCCGTGAAGATGTGTTGGTCGACGCGGTTCTAGTGTTGTCGATCGACGCTTGTCATCTTTCTCTACAGATCGAGCATTCAATTATGTCACGGTCAGAGGGTGATATCAGTTCTTGTCCTTTGTTGCTTCTGTTGCTTCTTTGCATGTACCTGAAAACAAAGGGAATAAAAATTATTAGTAACTTAAAAATCAGTAACAAACCTAGACTAAATCCTAGAAATTAAATCTAATGGCGATCTATGCTCCCCGGCAACGGCGCCAAATTTGACGTGGTGTCTATTTTGTTCTAGCAGGGTAATAAATATCATACACAGTCAACTGTCAAATTAAACCATAATCTTAACACACTCTATAATATTTTTTCCAAAAGAGATCAGGTGTAGTACTTAGGGATCAAATCCACAAAGAGCAAAGACACACAATAGATTTCTTATTTCTAAAAATTAAGCTAGGTGAATATATATATTCGTAATGAATAATCAGATTAAAAAAATATTCTCTATCAAGAAGTAGGATGCAATATGGAAATATGCTACTAATGCAAATATGGAAATATTCTAGATGTAAAATGAATGTAAATATGCTAGATCTAGGGTTTCAAGCTTTATGAATTATAATGGATAGGAGGCACGAAAATATAAATATTTTAAAACTCAAATGTTAACTATTCTGACATTTTTAACTCCAACTCTCGTATGCAAGCAAAAGGAACGACCATCGATCAACGGCTAAGTCCTGATGTCGATCGACGGTGAAATCAAAAGGAAGTACGAGCGAAATTTGATAAGTCCACCAGACTTATTAGACAAGCTCTCACATGTACCTAACAGCCTAGTTCAACATAATCTATCCTGGCATAGAACCTACTCTCGTAGTTGTCCATGTCCTATCATCGAGATCCTAGTTAGCTACTCTAGAATACAAACATTAAGTACAACTCAATTGATGGATATTAACTTAACCTAACAATCCTATTTTGGCGCTAATCCATAGTTGCTATCATTCAACCCTAAATCTAATCAGTAACTACTCAGACATGATATTTGTCACAGAAATCATAGATGAATAGAATAGATATGAAATAAAATAAAATATAAAAACCAAATGAGTTCTAGGAGGACTCTGAAGGACTCTGAAGGAGTCTCTCCTTTCTCTCCTAATACAAAATGAAAACTAAAATGCTCTGTAAAACTTATGTCTAACTCTTATCTCTTTTTCAAGACATAAATATAAAAACCCTAAGTCTAGGTCAAAACTCGTCCAAGGTATTTTTGTCTTTCTGAATTGGGCTTTGATAATCGATTGATGGCAAGTGTGCTGCATCGATCTCTCTCGAGCTTCGATCATCGGTCAATGCAAAGTGTGTTCCATCGATCGATGGCTTCGTCGACTCCCTAGATGATCAGCTATGGATTCTTCTCTCCTAAATGCTCCAATAACTCCAAGTATTTCATATATCTCCAAAACGTTCATGGACCTGTAAATACTCTAAAACATAGCCTAAACACACATAATAGACTCTAAATAGAGCCTATAACATATCCTAAAACTAGTAATAAATAGGCTATATCAATAGGTTTTCTAAAATGATTCATTTTATTCGTTGCCATAAAACTGATGATGATGTGAATGTTGGTAGTTTGTTCTTTAAGGAGATTGTTAGGCTTCATGGCATGCATAGGACGATTGTTTCTGATAGAAACACCAAGTTTCTTAGCTTCTTTTGGAAAACATTATGGTCTTAGCAATGAACCAAATTGTGTTTCTCTACTAATTGTCATCCACAATCTGATGGATAAACTGAAGTTGCAATAGGACATTGTCTGCCTTGTTGCGTGCATTGATTAAAAAGAATATTAAAACCTGGGAAGAATGCTTATCACATGTAGAATTTGCTTATAATCATGCTAAGCATTATGCATCTAAGTTTTCTCTATTTGAGATTGTTTACGGTTTTCATCCTTTATCACCTTTGGATCTAATGCATTTACCTTTGAATGAAAGAGTTAGTCTGGATGGACAAAAGAAAGCTGAACTTGTTAAGCAGATACATGTAGAAAAAAAGACCAAACTCTATGTCAAGCAAGCAAACAAAGGAAGAAAAGAAATAATTTTTGAAGAAGGAGATTTAGTTTGGATACACCTGAGGAAGGAGAGATTTCCTAATGAAAGAAAATCCAAGCTCATGCCTAGAATCGATGGTCCCTTCAAAATCATCAAAAAGATCAACAACAACGCTTACCAACCAGATCTGCAAGGTAAGTATAATGTGAGCTCAAGCTTTAATGTTATTGATTTAGTTCCTTATTATGCAGAAGAAGCGGATTTGAGGTCAAATCCTTCTCAAGTGGTAGAAGATGATATAATCTTGGCCAGAAAAGGAATTAAGGAGATGGACAGCTTGAACCAAAGCTTAAAGAAGACAAAGATGGAGCTAAAGAACAACTTGAACCTGAGGAGACAAAGGAAAAAGATCTAGACGTGCCACTTGGTCCAATAACTAGGTCAAAGCAAGCGAGATTCCATCAAGCTCTTCATCAACTCTTACACACTATCCAGAGCAGTCTAGAATATGCTTATCCAACCACATTGGTTGTGATTCAAGTTGTCTAAGACATTCATCAAGAGAGGTGTTGTGACTTGCACTCTTTTCCTTGGTTTGGTTTTGTCCCTTTGGGTTTTCTGAACAAGGTTTTTAATGAGGCTTGGACACAACACTTATACAAAAGACTCTTGATGAAACTGAGCCCAAACTAAGCCTATTTCTATCCTATTTTCGTCCAGCAAGAAGGAGAGGAGCATATCTTTTAAAATTTGAATTTTAGTCTTTGTTTGCTTTAATTATCTTCGATCTGTGTTTCCAAGAAGCTGTGCATATACATTCCTCTTGTTTTTATATTCTGGTCGAAAACCTTAATAAGATCATCAAACTTTTTCTATCAAAACATTCTCTGAATCTTGTTTGATCAAAGCTTGTATAGTGTATTCCGGACCTTCATCCTTACATTACAAGAAAATCCTGATAGTCTGAGAGTCATTTCCGCATCTCTTCGAAGTATCAACTCAATCCATTATTTGGTTTCCTACATAATCAAAGTGGGCACTTTGGAGAGTCGCCTTGAGCACTCTGACGTTATAGGGAATTCTACACTTTCGTCATCACAATCGTTGGAGAGCATTCAGGGACTTGATCCTCACACCTAGGATCATATTATCAGGGTGTGTTGTCCTGGTTTTACTATTTGTGTGAGTCTACGATTTGTGATTGTAGTATGGTTGCTGAGAATTTGAGAGTTCCCATGTTTTCAAATCTTTCTTTCATTCTTTAGATTCTGACTTTGTTTGAGGACAAACAAGGATCTATGTATGAGGGAGTTGATGTATTGTGTTTTTGACACATTGTACATAATTTTCTAACATGTTCTTGAGTTTTGTCGAGTTCTTGTAATTTTTTTGAGTCATTAGAGGTGTGGAGTAGGTTATGGATCATTTGGAGGGAAACATGCAGAAAGAGTGCAAATACATGATTTCAGAATGGAACATCCGCTTCTAAGATGGAGATTTTTAAGGAAGTTCTCAAATAATCAGGGTTTGGCCTAGGGGTTCCCTTCTTTTCCCAGCCACATGGACCTGAAACACATCACGTTATTATTATTTTATTTTCATAAAACACTCAGTTTTTTTCTTTTACGTTAGGACATAGACCTTCAAAAAGGAGATTTGCGATTTGTGAGATTTAAAGGGAGAAGAATCTTGATATTCTTGAAAAGATTCTAAACCATCTTGTTGTTGTTTTTCAATCTATCAGTATGTTTTATTCATCATTTATCTCTATGTTTCTCTGTTAATGGCTGAGTAGTCGATTGTTGAGTCTAGGGTGCTAGGGTATCTAGATCGATGAATGATATAACCTATTTATTATCAGTTTTAAGCTATTTTATATGCTCTATTTAGAGTCTATTATGTGTGTCTAGGCTATGTTTTAGAGTATTTACAGGTCCATGAACGTTTTGGAGATATATGAGATACTTGGAGCTTTTGGAGAATCTAGAAGAGAAGAATTTGTAGTTGATCATCTAGGGAGTCGACAAAGCCATCGATGGATGGAACACACTTGGCGTAGACCGATGATCAAAGCTTGAGAGCGATCGATGTAGCACACTTGTCGTCGATCGATGATCAAAACTCAAGTCAGAAAGACGAAAAATGCTCTGAACGAGTTTTGACATAGATTTAGGGTTTTATATTTATGTCTTGAAAAAGACAGAGAGAGAGAGAGACAACATCATACACCACAAGTTTTACAGAGCATTTTAGTTCCATTCATTTTGTATTAGGAGAGAAATGAGAGACTCCTTTAGAGTCCTCCTGAAACTCCTTTGGTTTTATATTTTATATTTCATATCTATTCTATTCATTTATGATTTCTGTGACAGATCTTGTTTGAGTAGTTACTAATTAGATTTAAGGTTGAATAATAGCAATCATTGATTTGTCCAAAAATAGGATTGCTAGGTTAAGTTAATATTCATCAATTGAGTTGTGCTCAATGCTTGCATTCTAGAGTAGCTAACTAGGATCTCGATAATAGGACATGGACAACTATGAGAGTAGGTTCTGTGCCAGAATAGATTCTATTGAACTAGGTTGTTAGGTACATGCGAGAGCTGATCTAGTAAGTCTGGTGGACTTATCAAATCTCGCCCATACTTCCTTCTGATTTCACCATCGATCGACAACAGGCCTTAGTCGTCGATGGATGGTCGTACCTTTTGCTCGCATACGAGAGTTAGAGTTAAAAAGGTCAGAATAGTTACATTTGAGTTCTAGAATATTTACATTTCTGTGTTTCCTATCCATTATAATTCATTAATCTTGAAAGCCTAGATCTAGCATATTTACATTCATATTTACATCTAGTTATATTTTCATATTTGCATTAGTAGTATATTTTCATATTGCATCCTACTTCTTGACAAGGAATATTTTCTTAATCTGATTATTTACTACCAATATATATATTTACCTAGCTTAGTCTTTAGAAATAAGAAATCTATTGTGTGCATTTGCTCTATGTGGATTTGATCACTAAGTACTACACATGATCTCTTTTGGAAAGAGTATTATTAAGTGTGTTAAGATTATGATTAATTTGACAATAGATTGTTTAGGATATTTATTATCATGCTATAACAAAACACACCGTGTCAAATTTGGCGTCGTTGCCGGGGAGCATAGATCGCCATTAGATTTAATTTCTAGGATTTAGTCTAGGTTCGTTATTGATTTTTAAGTTACCAAAAAAGTTTCTTTCCATTTGTTTTCATGTACTTGCAAAGAAGCACCAGGAGCAACAAAGGACAAAAACTAATATCACCCTCTGATCCTGACAGACTTGAACGCTTGATCCGTAAAGAAAGACGACAAGCATCGATCGACATCACTAGGACCGCGTCGACCAACAATTCTTCACGGACCGTATTGACCATCATCCTTACTCCACCGTCGACCGACATTTATCACTCAGCATCGATCGACATCAACCTACCTTCATCGATCGACATCAACCTACCTTCATCGATCGACATCAACCGACCTGCATCGATCGTCAGACACAAACGAGTTCAGATGGTTGCGACTTTGATACTGATTAGGAGTGAGAATGGAGACCTGCATGACCTCGAGGATCATATGTGTAATGCAGCAGGTCAAAGAATCAAGGAGGCTGGACAAAAGCACCACGTCAATGCATTGATTGATGATGATTTTTGGCAAGAGGTTAAGAGACAAAATCTCCAAGAAGGAGATTTTTGTGTGGAAAGTTCTATTTCATTCGGCAGTTCGCACCAATGTCGATCGACACCAAGAAATGAACATCAATCGACAACAGCTCCTGCAGCATCAGTAGCTTCGTGTGAATCGACCAATGTTGATCGATACAGACACGAGACAGTCGACCGACAAAAAGATAGAAGCATCGATCGACACACCCTATTCAACGTCGATCGACAGATAAGGAAGTTGGTTAGACTACCAAGCATCAATGCCAATTTAATTGTGTGTTTGACCACGACAACTTCAACACAGAATACTGACACAATTGAAGCCATGGATATTGATAGAGAAGATGAAGGCCACTCCAAGAGGAAGCAAAAGATCCTCAAACATCAGCGCAGAGAAGCCAATGAAAAAGAGATGGATAGCTTTATTAAAAGAGTCTTCAAAATTCCTTTAAACATCTCTTTTGATGAAGCTTACTATACACACAGGTTGTGGATGTTTTTCAGGGAGTCAAGAGAGACAGAAGAAGATAATGAGATCATATTCAATCACCTCACGGAAAGGATGAAACAAATGACTTATCTGAAGAAGAAAAGTGATCCTGGAATGTTTGCGGTGCCATGTTTGATCAAAGGCAACGAATACCTAGTACCCTCGGTGATACTGGATCATCAATAAGCATCATGCCAAAAACTAAGGTAGATGAGCTTAACCTGAAGGTGGATCCCTCTAATGATTCTTTCATATTTGTAGACTGCTCAAAAGTGAACTCAGAAGGGATAGTGAAAGAAGTTCCAGTGCAAATCAACAACACCATAGTCCTAGTAGACTTTCATGTGATGGACATCTAGATTGATTGGAACTCTTTACTATTACTTGGGAGAGCATTCATGGTTACTGTGGGAGTCATCTGCGATATGAAGCAAAAAAGGTTGTATCTATCCATAATTAATCAAAACTTTTTCTATGAACATGTTAAGAATAAGAACAAGGCTACCCTAATTGAGTTGTCTAATGATGTAGAAGTTGTGGCCACATGCTTCTGTAATTGTGAGTTCAATGAGGAGTCTGAGGATGGAGCATCGATTGACACCCAACCCAGAGCACCGATCGACGCGTTTACTGTTCAGCAATCGGTCGACACCCACCCTTTGTTATCGATCGACGGCCTCACCCAAGAAACGACCAACACCTGCCATGCAGATGTCAATTACACCTCAACCTACCTCGAGTACGACCAAAATTACAGAGATGAAGAGCTAATCGAGCACCGTGGTACTGCAATGGAAGAGGCTGGTGTTTTCCAAATTTCCCATCAATTTGGGAAATTGACATCGATCGACGGCAACCATTCTCCATCGATTGATACTGATCAAGAAGCAGAGTCTGAACAATTTGGTAATCACGCATCGGTCAACAGCCACCATACACCATCGATCGATGGAGAAGGAGAGCTGATTGAATATCATGACCTAGTATCAGACGACGCCAGCTGGGCCAAAGTGGATAGATACACATCGATCGACACACCTTATTCTGCGTCGATCGTCAAAGAGAAGCAGAACATCGAGCCGATCCATAATATTCCTTACACGTCTCCAAATCTTAGATCGATTGACAGAAGACAGCATGCATTGATCGACGGTACCATTCCGAAGTTCCACAAACTTTGTACTTCAACTGCCTACTATCTGGAGAGTTCAACATCGATCAACAGGACACACGCAACATCGATCGATGGTTGTATCGAGCATGCTATGAGAGCTTATGATGCTAAAGGTAGAAGAATTTTCCACTAGGAAAAGAAAGATGAGTATGGCATCTACAGAGATGAGAATGGTAATGCACGAGCTACAGACGGAAGAGCAGTGAATGTGCAAGCTGAAGACATTAGAGTAGTTCTAGAGAGAGCTACTATGTTTGAGCAGAGCTACATATGTCTACTAGAACATGCATCAAGGATCAATATGTCTATGGAGAATCAAAGGACATACAGCAGAACAGAGATTGATGATATTGTGCATGAGGTCTACAAAGCTGAAGAGATGTCATTGGATGAATTCTACACAAGGCTCGATGATATCTACTATCCTATAGACAGATGCCTTACCAGTTTGACTACACGCATGGATGAGATGAAGCAAGATTTGGATACTATACAAAGACAACATGTGATTAGGCCAGACGAACGAGCATCGATCGATGGCACACTACGACCGTCAATCTACACTGAAGCCAACAAGCAGAAGACAACAGTAGAAACACAATTGGAAGATATGTTTGATGAGATTGCTTTTTCTTAGAGCCTAATGAAGGAAGATATTTCTCAACGGCTGGAAGATATATCAGAGACTACAGCTGCAAGACTTACAATGCTACAACGATGTATTAAGAACCTACAAAGAAGAATGCATTCGATGGAGGTTGCTAGAGAAGTTACAAAGAATGAGAAAACCAGAAGTGATGAAGCAATGAAAAGCTTCATTGGGACATGGTTTCAGATGAGCAAAGAAGACATAGACACTTGTTTTCCAGCTGTTGATCCACCTCCATATTAGTCAGAAAGTTCAAACGTCGAGCTTAAGACTATAACCAAGCGTTGAGTGGGAGGCAACCCACTATTTAGTAAGTTTTAACTAGTTCTCTTGATTATATTAGTCTAATTTCGGATTTTATTATACTACTATAGGTTTTAAAGAACAATGAACATGAGTCTGCACAGAGCATCGATCAACACTTGATCATTGTCGATCGACGGAGCAACCTCAATATTGATCGATCGCCACTTAACTGTGTCGATCGACGGTCACCATCAGCAAGCATGTATACAATTTTCCTTTATTAAATTGTTTGCTTGTGGTTTTTTTCCTTCACCAACCTCGGACTAAATAACATTGGTGGTTGTGTTGTTAAAGTCTGGGGGAGGTTTACTAATATTGTTTTCTATTTTGAGTTTTATACTTATAAAAAAAACAAGTAGAAACTTACAGGTCAGACATCGATCGACACCATAGAGTCACTATCATTCGACAATGGATCGCAACCATCGATTGACACATTATACCTCGCATCGATCGACACTCTATTATAGATACTGGTATCGAGTTTCTTACTTACACTACTTACTTATGATTTAAATTTTTCTTAACCAATCCGGGGTGGATTACACTGGGGACAGTGTAATTTAAGTCTGAGGGAGGTTCGCTAACGCAATTTGATTTGTTTTGAGTTTTATTTGCTATATATATATGTTTTTCAAAAAAATTTATTGAGTCAAAAAAGGATTATGATCAAAAATTTATTATTGACTAACCACACTTTAGCACAATTTTTAGAAGGTTATTTGCAGAGATTACTAGAGATACTAAAGTAGATCATCATGCCACTATATCACACTTGCTTAGAAAGTTTGAAGGATCCGAAGCTGATTTCCAACACTAATCATGACATTATCAGCTTGCTTTGGGGCTTGGTGTACTCTGGATCGGATTCCTTCCGCAAGTCTGATAGGATGTGGATGCAACAAAGTAGGGTGATAGTTATGCTTAGATATTATGTGAGTCCCCACTTTTCAAAACCTCTTTCACATATTTGTTTACTTGGGGACAAGCAAAAAGTTAAGTTTGGGGGAGTTTATATAGCCTATTTATTACCAGTTTTAGGCCATGTTATAGGCTCTATTTAGAGTCTATTATATGTGTCTAGGCTATGTTTTAGAGTATTTACAGATCCATGAACTTTTTGGAGAAATATGAGATACTTGGAGCTTTTGGAGCATCTAGAAGAGAAGAATTTGTAGCTGATCATCTAGGTAGTCGATAAAGCCATCGATCGATGGAACACACTTGGCGTTGACAGATGATCGAATCTCGAGAGCGATCGATGTAGCACACTTGTCATCGGTCGATGATCAAAACTCAAGTCAGAAAGACGAAAATATCATGGACGAGTTTTGACCTAGATTTAGGGTTTTATCTTTATGTCTTGAAAAAGACAGAGAGAGAAACAACATCATAAACCATAAGTTTTACAGAGCATTTTAGTTCATCCATTTTGTATTAGGATAGAAATGAGAGACTCCTTTAGAGTAGTCTTGGAACTCTTTTGGTTTTTATATTTTATATTTCATATATATTCTATTCATATATGATTTCTGTGACAAAGATCATGTTTGAGTAGTTACTAATTAGATTTAGGGTTGAATGATAGCAATCATGGATTAGCCCAAAAATAGGATTGCTAGGTTAAGTTAATATACATCAATTGAGTTGTGCTTAATGCTTGCATTCTAGAGTAGCTAACTAGGATTTCGATGATAGGACATGGACAACTAGGACAGTAGGTTCTGTGCCAGAATAGATTATGTTGAACTAGGATGTTAGATACATGCCAGAGCTGGTCTAATAAGTCTGGTGGACTTATCAAATTCGTCCATACTTCCTTCTGATTTCACCATCGATCGACAACATGCCTTAACCGTCGATCAATGCTCGTACCTTTTGCTCGCATACGACAGTTGGAGTTAAAAGGGTCATAATAGTTAATATTTGAGTTCTATAATATTTACATTTCCGTGCTTCATATCCATTATAATTTATTAAGTTTGAAATCCTAGATCTAGCATACTTACATTCATATTTACATCTAGTTAATTAATAGAATATTTCCATATTTGCATTAGTAGATTATTTCTGTATTGCATCCTACTTGTTGACAAGGAATATTTTTTTAGTCTTTAGAAATAAGAAATCTATTGTGTGCGTTTGCTCTCTGTGGATTCAATCCCTAAGTACTACACATGATCTCTTGGCAAAAGTATTATTAAGTGTGTTAAGATTAGGGTTAATTTGACAGTAGATTGTTTTGGATATTTATTACCCTGCTAGGATAAAACACAGAGTGTCAATGAGCTAAATGCAAATAAGTTCATTGTTATGATTGTGTCCATTCTTTTTTCGCTTAAATATTGCATTAGATTGATCACGCATGATTCTAAGTTTAATCTATTCATCAAAAATGTTTTAGGTTGCTAGAAAATAACATGAATGAGCAACTTGTCCCTAACTAGCGAAAGTAGATGTTAAGGTATGTTGTGAACTGATTGAAACCGTGCATTAAAGTTTGTCGTCATTCTATAATACAAATGAAAGTTTAGGTATTATGATTGCTTGATAAAAGGGGAAATGCCACGAAAAAGGATCAATCTTATTAGGAATTTTGATTTTTAGACTTACTCTGAATCGCACCTTGAATAGATCGTTGGCTCTTGATCGCTTGTCGCCCTATTCTTCACCATAGGCTTAGCTTGTTATTAATCTGAAAACCAAACCAAACCAAACCAAACAAATTCAGTTACTCGTTTTATTTTGATTTTCTTATTTCATTTTAAATAATTTGTCTTTGCTTGATATCGAACTCATAGAAATAAGTGTAGAAACGGTCCTTTGGAATTGAATCTAAAGTATTACAACAACCTCAATAACTTGCAATCACCAAATGATATTTTATGTACTTTATCCTCACTTTCCTGATATTGTGAATCCATTCCCTATTAGTCACCAATCTTTTGATTATTTTAGCTCAAACATACTTAACTCTGAAATTTTTTATGGGTGTGGGACCGGAAACATAAGTGTATTTTAATGAAATAGATAACCAAATCAATGCTTTTAAGTCTTTCAAACATACACTAACATATACCACAAACCAGGAGATTATAATCATCCTCTCTCACATATCGCAATGTCTTTCTTGTTCCCCAAGATCATCAACAATGTTAGTGTTAGCCCACGTATGAAGCAATACTTGAATAAGTTCGGTATGATACAACTTGTAACACTATGACCACCAACGGCTAATATGCCTCTTTCGCCCGGCACTCGACATGTGGGAGACATTCTGTTAAACGGATGATGCAATTATATTTTGGAGAATCCAAAGACTTTTTTACTGATCCTGCAATCACCACATGATATTTTTCATGATTTGACATCACTCACACGATATTGTGACTTATTTTTGGATAGGTCACTCATCATTTGAATGTAGTCCAGCTCAAGCACGCTTAATTATAAAATTCTCTATGGATTTGTACCCAAAAAAATAAGTGCACTTTGGTGAAATAGATAGTCAAATTAATTACCTTTAGTATTTCAACATACATACGATATATCAGATAAACCAAGATGTAACAATCATCCCCTCTCATATAATGTAATGTCTTCTTTGCGCCACAATATCTTCATCCACGTTAGTGGTGTGCCGACGCAAGACTCCACACTCGTCTGGATATGATTGTGATGTCATTTGTAACGTCTCAACCGTCCACAGCTAATAGGTGTTCCACGCACTCTCACTTGGCATGTGGGCCCCAGCCCATGCAATAGGTGTGTGCGATTAATTTTTGGAGGTTTGGAAGACTTGTTTATTGATCATGCAATCACCACATAATTTTTTCGTGCTTGGTCTTACGTGTATGACATTGCGAATCACTTCTCAATAGGTCACACATACTTTAACTAATTCAGATCAAGTACACTTAACTTATAAAATCTTTTTGAATCTATAACTGAAAAGATAAATACATTTTGATGACATTGGTGGTCAAATCAATTTTTTAAGCTTTTCAAATATATACTACCATATACCACAATATGGGATATCTTTATCATCTCATAACACAGAACATAGTGTCCTTGTTGCACCGCCAAAATTATCGCTCATGTTAGTGCGAGCTCATATAGAAATCCATACTCATGCGAGATTGGTGTTGATACCACTTGTAATATCATGCCGCTAATAACTAGTGAGACTCTATGCCTACTGTCTCGGCATGTGACATTGAATAGTGCATTAATTTTTGTGAAGATCTAAATATTTATTTATTAATCTTGTAATCACCATATAATATTTTTTATACTTTGATATTACAAATATATTATCATGATTCAGTTTTTAATATATAACCTTTTAACTAAATACTTTTAATTTTGCAATTCTCTTTAATATATATCCAGAAAATGAATTGGTTATATAATTAATTAAATTATTTTAAAAAAAAATTTCAATATACACTATTATATACTATAAACTAAGATGTTAAAATTGTTTCATTTAAATATAATAACATTTTTTTAGAGACGTCACAAAACAAAATGAATCAAATACTCCAAATTTGTTCAAATGCTACGCCTTTTCTTCTTTTGTTTTTTAATAGGGAGAATTTGCCTAATAACCAAACTACAAATGGAAATTAGGTGCAGGTCATTGATTTTGACGTAATATACAATCTATCATTTAGCCCAATAATTATCCGGTTTTACCCTTCCCTTTTATAAGTATTCGGTAATTATGGGTTTTAAGAAATGACGTACACTATAAAATATATGGTGCAAATCAATTATCACTACATGCTTATTTATCTATTAATTATCACACCACGTAATGCAACTAACACCACACGCTTGTTTACCACATAAATATGCATCCGATTTTTCTATACCATATCACTACAATAGAATATCACCCAAACTTTTGTTGGGAACTATACATATAAAGTTAACCACAACCGCTAGTAAATATACCCAAATTCCTACTTAATAAATCTAAACCCTAATTAGGAAACTATAAACCCAAATATAATTTATAAATTATTTTTTGATATTAAACCCATGAAGAAACATTTAATTACTTGGTTTGAAAAGTTGGATATGCTCTATTCCATATATGCTAAGTAGTATAGTAAACCAATACATGCTTATTTACATTTTACTTTTATCTTCAAAGAGGTAAATAGACACATTCCTAATACACGCTTATTTTACTATAAAATTACATTTTATTCTACATTTGTTGAATAGTATTATATTCCATATAGTCAAATAGTATATGATTCCAATTATAATTCTAACCCCTAAATACAAAAAATCTACCACAACCCCAACCCCTGATTACTAAACTTTAAATCCTAGCCACTAAATCTTAAACCCAAATATAAGCTATAATATATATTTAAAATAAAATCTAAATCTAAAATATATTATATTTTATTATATTTTGTTTTTCATGTACAATACATAATACATAGTATGGATTCGCTATAAAATAATATGGACTATCTATACATAGTATAGTTGATGACTTCATCTTCTTCACCTCCTCTTCTTTTGCAGACATGGTGATACACAATTACTGGTCTACAATCATTATTTTCACTACCATATAAAGTCGGCGAGTAAGCATCTCTTCTTTTTATGATACAACCACATATTTATCGGTCCGTCGTTAAGCATTAACTCACGATCCGCCTCTTTCATTCTGTCATTCTCATACAACCGTTGCTTTTGAAATCTGAGAAGCCTCTTCTTTTCTTAACTAATTGTGCACCTGTTACGGTGTCGTCACCTTTGTAGATTTCACAATCCCTGATGCTTCTCGTCCATAACCGCCAGAGCCTTTGCAAACTGTTTTCTCCTCCACAAACTACTATGAAAGTACAGTCGGTGGTCACACAGTCACCCAGATTTGAAAATGAAACTATGCACATTCTAAAAAAATTACCAAATAGAAAGTAACTTTCAGATGATTTGTGAATATCAAAGGACCACGAGTTGCTTTTACTTTTAATAATTATTAACTGAAATTGTTTTTATTTGTAGGTTTTGCCGGTTGGATACAAGGACAAAACAGAAATATTATATAAAAGCCATATGATATATCGGTAAGTTAGGGTATTTGGTTACATTATGAATTATAATTTTTTTGAAGGTTATACACCCCAATTCCCCTTTTTAATAATCGTTTCCGTCTTTTTGAGAGAAAAGAGGGTTTACGGGTGCTTTATCTTTTTCTTGTGCCACAGCAAAAGCGAGTTGGTCTTCCTTTTTTATTATTCTTTTACCATCTTTGTGGTATATGTTGTAGTGTCTAATTCCTTTCTCTCCTTCTCCACCACCTTAGTCGCATTTCTCCATTTCTTAGTAGAGAAGGAAAATCCAATCATCAAAAAGCCATACATTACTTCAGTTAGTTTATTATGTGACTAATGGTTCATTAAGAGGGGGAAAATCCGTATCATCATAACATTTGCCTCACTTTTTCATGCAACTAATTAACTAAAGACACTTTAGGGTTTTAATCCCCTTTATTGTCTCTTTAGAATGCCCTTGTAACACGTACTTATACATTCTGAAATTGTATTTTACTTCATTTGGTATGTATGAATTGTATAAAAAAAAAGTGTGTTGTCTCCATGTTTCAGGCTTTCAGCGAAGCTCCTTACTAAATTCGGAGGTGAACAAAAATTTTAGAAAAATGTTTCCACAAGCTTTCTACAAAATAACCCACTAATGAAAAAGATTTACAGAAAGTAGTTTATCAGTAAATTTGTTCATAGTACCGGTTTTACCAACATAATATTTCAAATTTCGTTAGAATCTCCTATCAAATATACTGTGGTAAGAAAGTGTATAGTCAAAAGCACTTGATGTCTATGTCGGAAAAAGAAATCTTCATGTAATTAAGTTATTTCAATAAACTTACAGTGGCCCAAACCATTAAGACAATAATCGTGTACGTTTACCATTCAAATTTGAAATGTGAGAAAAAAGTTACTTTTACTTTTCCAACGTTGGTCGTTTAATGGATCTATATATGGATTACCCAATTCTAGTCGTAGTTCTCTGTAAGAAAAACAAACTTGAGCATTTAAATACAAAACAGCCAAACAGAGCAAAACAATCCATCCATGGAAGCTTCTGTTTATCGATTGTTCCTACTCTTCTTCTTGTGTTTATATGCTCTTCATCAAACAAGTAAGTTTATTCAGTTTCATATTTGTATACGTATAAAACTTCTCTAAAAACCGGATACTTGCATATGCATCAAACATACAGAGTCTCAGCCATTCATTGGAGTAAACTATGGCCAAACCGCCGACAATCTTCCTCCACCGTCAGCCACCGCAAAGCTCTTGCAGTCTACAACTATCCAAAAAGTCCGTCTTTACGGATCTGACCCGGCTATAATCAAGGCCCTAGCAAACACTGGGATCGAAATCGTCATCGGAACAGGCGAAGTACCCGGTTTAGCATCCGACCCAAGTTTCGCTCGGAGCTGGGTGGAAACCAACGTGGTCCCTTATTACCCGGCGAGCAAGATCACTCTCATCGATGTCGGAAACGAGGCAACAACCTTTGGCGACCGCAATTTCATGTTGCAGCTCTTGCCGGCTATGAAAAATGTCCAAAGTGCCCTCGAGGCAGCCTCTCTCGGCGGGAAAATTAAGGTATCAACAGTACACACCATGTCGGTTCTGAGCCAGTCCGACCCTCCTTCGGCCGGGGTATTTGCTCCCGACCATGCTGATATATTGAAAGGGTTGCTAGAGTTTAATAGGGAGACGGGGTCGCCTTTTGCGGTTAACCCGTACCCGTTTTTCGCTTACCAGAGCGATCCTAGACCCGAGACATTGGCCTTTTGCTTGTTTCAGCCTAATCCTGGCCGTGTCGACACAAACAGCAAGATCAAGTATATGAATATGTTCGATGCTCAGGTTTTACATCTCTTTACTTGGTTTGCCTTAATTTTATGTTCTACTTAACTAGGGTCTATGAACAAGAAATTTAGTTGATTAAAAACAATATTTTTTCTATACACAAAAAGTAATTATTTCATGAAATTTTAGTTGAACTTTCACTTTTTATATAAGGACTTAGTTTTCTTGGTTAATTTAAAAAACGTTTGGTTAAAGAACAAGGCATATTTAGTTAAGTCAAATTAATGAAAAGTGAAAAGGCGGTGTTGGAGGAAAAGACCCTGAAAAATAATTGAAGAAAGAAAATTGATATCAATTTTTGTAAATATGGATTCCTATTACTACAGAAAGAAATATTAATAGAAAATGTGATCTATAACATATAAAAGAAGGAAGATATAGATAATGAATTCGGTTTATGAAGGTTGATGCGGTGTATTCAGCTCTTAGCTCGTTTGGGTTCAAGGACGTAGAGATAGTTGTGGCTGAGACTGGGTGGCCATACAAGGGAGACCCGGACGAGGTTGGCACGACAATAGAGAACGCTAAAGCTTACAATAAAAATCTTATCGCACATTTGAAATCAATGGCCGGAACACCGCTCATGCCTGGGAAAGTGATCGAGACATACTTGTTCGCATTGTACGACGAGAATCTCAAGCCCGGCAAAGGATCTGAACGAGCCTTCGGTTTATTCAAACCTGATCTAACCATGACTTACGATATCGGTCTCACCAAAACTGCCAACCAAGTACGTTTTCATTAGATAAATGATGTTAGTTAATTCGCAACCGGTAAGAGTATCCAACTGGATTTAACCGATTCAAACCGAAATTATTTGAAAACGATTACTAAATAGAATAAAAAGGAAAACAGATTCTGTGATGATTTCCTTTATCACCCGTATTTTAAACTGAAAATAAATGAAAAATATTAATCAATTATTATAAATGTTTAACTTAAAATATTTATATTCGAGCACAAGAAAGTCACCTAGTATTTAAGTATTTTATGAAAACATGGCCAACTGAAAATGCAATCCAATGATAGTATTTGGTTTTTATAGAATTTTGTGTGTTCATAAAATAAAATAAAGAAAACAATAAAAATCCGAACCAAAAATTGGATTAACATCTTAATAACCAGTCATTGAAACAAATACCCTACTAAAAAATTTACATGGAATAAAAGAGAACAACTAAAAAACTGGTAGTTACATAAGATTTTATATGATGTTGATCTAAGGTTGAGGCAAGTCGAATAAAGACTATGGCAACTTTTTATTTAAAATAACTTACTAAACTATAAATTGTTTTTGCTACGTTTCTCAGACTTCTATTGCTCCACAGTCGCCAACACCACGTCTCCCACCAGCTGCAGCCCCAACGAGTCAAACCCTACCTGCTCCCCCGCAGATGATCCTCCCTTCACCTACTTCTCCCTCCGACAAAAATTCTGGACAAACCGATGTTCATAATTCTACCCCACGATCTGCTTCTCTAGCTCACTTATGTTCTTCTCTTTCTGTTCCGTCGATGATGTTGTTTGTTTCGGTTATGTATGCATTGATCATATAAACATTGTGGAGTATTTTCATCCATTTTTAAGTTGAAGTGTTATATTGTTATTTGTCTCTGACTAGTGGCGGATCTAGAAAATATTTTGAGTTGAGGTATGGAAAATTAACTTTTAATATAATTTTTATACAATACTTTACATGAATGAATTTTATATCTTTAACATGTAGAAGAAGAAAAGTAAACTAAATAACAATTAAGATAAAAAATATTTATAACTGAAGGAAGAAAAAAAATGAATCCACTAACAAAAAAAAACTGGAACTATTTGTTAAAACAAAAATTAATTGAATGACAAGAACAAATGAGCAAAAATGATTGGAAGGAAAAAATGATGAGCTGAAAAAAAGAAATCTAACACATGGAAAAGTAAAATCAGAAAATAAAAGAATGAAAAATATTAAAAATAGTGAAAAGAGGTAGCTGGTACACAAACCTCGGCTTATGTGGGTATAAAGAGAGGTCTTTAGTCAAAAATGTTGTAATATATATGTTTACTCTAATGCAAATAAATTTACTTGTAACTTTTTTTGTGGGGGCAGCTGCACCCATTCTGGGCTACGTAGATCCACCTTTGTCTCTGACTAATTTAACTAAAAAAGAATATATCACAAAGAATATAAAAACAAACTAAACATAGTGGACAAAGAATGTTATTGGTATAAATAAATATTATCCACCCGATACCAACATTATGTTTTAGTCTCAGTTGAAGAAACTAGCTAAGAAATTAGTCCTAGCCGAAAATCCTAAACCTTGCAAATAAACCCTATAGAAATCGTCAATCATGGCATTTAATGAAAAAGAGCTAAGCAATTTCTCTACTTCCAAAACTTGGGAGGTGATATGAACCAGAGCTCTACAACAATCTTGGACAACAAATGTCTGGTTTGATTCACAGGCCCGGTGTAGAGTCCGTGTTCCGCAGATCAAAGTAAGATGATCCAAGAAATTTTTGACTTTTACCGTTAAGTTGAGCTTTGGGATTGGATGATAATAGAAAGACCTGGCCAAAATTGAAAGGTTTGACTGCAAGTGGAAGAGGAGTTCGATCGATGTCTGTTAGGATCTGATGGGATGACCCCATAACCTGAACATATTTAGGATCATATCTGTTTTTGAGCCATTCTAAGATCAGTTAGGGGGTCTTACCCTCGGATCATGCCATAGTAATACAGTCTAAAAATTTCATAAATGTTCAGACATATGTTCAGAAAATGCAGAATTTTCAGATAACATTTGTCGGAATTTAGAAAAGTATTGTCGGATTCGGACAGTGCAGTTGAACTGGTTGGTTGGACATTGATTGTCAGAAATCAGAAAAAACTGTTGAGATTGTCAAACGAACTGTAATGAGCTGATACATACAGTCATGGTTTAATTCAGAAAAAGGGGTTCGATTCAGACAAAGCAATTAGACTTGTCGGCTTGGACAATCAGCTTGAGCTCGAGTTTTCGCCTAATTAAAATTGGTGGGAACGGCTATAGTTCAAAAATAGAAAACTCGTTGGGAAGTCTCTTTAGCACGGGGTGACGGGTTACAGTTTATGACCATGTGGGAAATGAGCGGAAATGGTTTCTTGGCAGGTTTCTCATGCCTAAACTGCCCAATTGTTCATTTAGTCATCTCCTTCTTCATTTTTTCACTTTTTCTTCACGAAAATTCGAAGGCAGAAAGTTGAGAAAACTCAGAAAGAGAAATCATCTGGTCAAGAGAGAAAATTCAAGATTTGGCTGGATCGATTAAGTCCGAGTCAGAAACGATTGTATGGCCTAAGTCTGATCGAGAAAGTCGGTTTAGACTCGTACTGATGGTGCAAAAGAATGGGCTGGGTCCCTTTGTCCGGCCCATTATTATTTGGCATCTAAATCTCCAAAATCGAGTCCAACTAAAAGACATTGTAAAGAATCAAACACTACGTCTTCGAGAAGTAAACTGACAATTTAACCACTACACCACAATAAGTTTTTAAACATTTCTTACATTATAAATAAATAACACAATTTGGCGCCTAAAGCATGGGATTTACCAACTTTAGTCTAGGGCCGGCCCAGGGTTTGAAAGTACCAAACTAATACACTTCTTCACTATGTTGGTCACCTACCTCCACTGTTTTCCCACAAGATAACATATGCCAAATTGGGGACTGAACATCCATACCTACGGCGACTCCTTTGAAGAAAACATATATTAAATGTACTTAAGATGGGAAAGTCGTGAACAAGTGTGGGACTTGGTTCTTCACAAGTTTGGGTCCCAACCGCTTTCCTTCCACACATAGATTGATTTTGGCTCTCCGTAAGGACACAAGCATTTCACCTCTCTTAAAGCGGCTAGTCTCTCATGCAATAATCTAAATAATTTAGTCTGATCTTAACAATCAAAGGACAGACAATGACACCAATCACAATTATTAAAGATGTTGACATGTTCATTCGTGATGCAATACTAGGCAAGATGATCGAAATCCCTTATGGAAACCTCATGCCAACTTGGTTTGGTTAAAGAATGAATAGCATTTCGTAACCATAATTATCTAGATTTCATTTATAAATATTTATCATGCAAGCTTGGTTAACCTTACTGATGTAATTTGGTAAGCTCTTATAAACTCTTCCAATATATTTATCAAATTCACATATTTGACAAAAAAGTAAGGCACAAGTGGTAGCAATATTTGAGATACAAATACTATTGGGGATAATTAATCTAGGAAGTCATTTCTGCTGCTTATGAGCAGGATGCATGTCTTCTCCTTATGCCTCAACAATTTCCAGCTTCTGGGCCGGGTTTTTCCCTACCTCCGGGAAAAATGAAAAACTTATACTAAAGGAATATCTTTCTATATTTCAGAATATGGAAGTATCTAACCTAATTCTTGACTAAAGACAACCTATAAAACGAGAAACCAAACCGTAGAACAAGAGTGACTATTCAATGCTTTGAATATAGAGTTAGGCAATCATAACTAGGGTTATTAAAACAATACATTGTAGTCCTGACTCTCTTGATCAATAAAACATATTTTTGGTCCTTGAATCTCGTTTTCTATTGCTTACTTCATGTTTCTGTAGTATCACAAAGAGCCTCCAAAAATTTACTATAACATTTTTGGTCTAGAAAGAGGGAGGAGGGGGGAGGATAACCAAGACTACGTGATGATTACAGAAAGTGAGCATAACGAGCAGACTTCGCCACCCCAATAAAAATTGAGTTATGAACCCAGCTTGCAGCTACGAAAAGATGCAAACAGCTCGGGAAATCAACACCTCTACTTATAATCATGTAGTCATCTCTGAGGTACAAAACTTGAAAGATATATGTGATGGAATAACACTCCAATCTGTTGGAGCAAAGCGCATAGAAGCTATCACAACTCGAAGTTGAGAACTTAGTTCTCCGGGAGGAAAAACCAGCTCTCAACACAATAGGAAAGAAAAAATGCAGGTTTCAAACCCGTGTTCAACCTATGCAACCCTTAGGAACTCCGACTGAGGAAGTCAAAACGATTCAACGGGCTCCACCACTGAATGGAGAACCAATGAATAGGGCCAAAACTCTGGGGTTAAACGTAGTGAACCCAACATAAGAAGATGATTCCAACACGGATACAGATGCGTAGATGCAGGAAGAAGCTGCATCAGAAGCAACATCCTACCTAGAAAAAATCTTCTCATCGAAGTTCAAAGCAGTACATTCACTGATTAAGAGACTTATTGGGTGTCGCTCTCCCGATCAAAAGAATTACCCCCGATTCCTATGTGGACATTCTCTTTGTGGAAGAGATTGCACTGATTGAGATACCAAGGAAGTTCTCCTTCCCAAACATGAGGATGTATGATGGAACCATAGGTCCAAATAATCATGTGGCTAAATACAAACAACATATGCTTACTATAGCTATCTAAAAAGGACTTTGGGAATTTACCATGTGCACGGAATTTGGCACAACTCTGACAAGACCCGTCCTGCAATGGTACATCAACCGACCAGTTTGTAGAATAGTTTGCAAGTAGCATGAAATTAGAAAAGACGGATGAAAATCTCTACGAGATCCTGCAACACCTAGCTAAACCAGGAAAGAGGCATGCTTCCTGATGGGGACTTGTACAAAGAACTAACCAATCACCAGTGAAAAACCATGGAGGATGTTTTATCCCAAGCTTGGACACAAGTAAAGTGGGGAAAACATTCAGCGTATCAATCCAAACAATCCCATAATCAAGAGTCTTGGGTTGCAAACAATGAGAAAACCAACAAACCCGACAAACCCTATCAGAAACCTGGGAAAGAGGCAAGAGGAAGGAATTATGGTATGCACCACAACCGACCTATAGAGAAAGCCGAAGGAATGACAGTGTCAACTTGGCCAGATATCTCCAGTCTCTCCATCTCAAAATTGGAATTGGTCAATGCTCTGGGACAGATGAGCTACATGTCAAGTGGCCTCAAAAGATTAAAACACCAGAAGCATTCCAGAACCCGAACCGATGGTGTGAATTCCATAATGACCACAATCGTAAAATGGAAGAATGCATCTCACTGAAGATGGAAGTGAACGAGCTACTAAAGAAAGGATACCTATGAGATTTTTTCTCATATAAGCCAAGAACCTCTTCAACAATAGAGAGGAGAAAAATCAACCGGCCAGAACTATTCCTTCCTCACCACCTCAACATTATAGGGTAATTATCAATGTAATATCTGGTGGCTCCAAGGTAAGCAACATCACACATGCAAATTCCAAGAAAAGCACTAGAAATGCCAAGAATGGCCAAGAAACCGGGAACCCAAAATGTGTGCTCCTAAAAACCGACGATAAGCTTCACGACAAAGAAGCAGGAGAAAGTCTTTGCTCCCCACCATGAAGCCATGTATGTATCTCTCATGGTGGTAAACTGTGTTGGTGAAGATGATACTAATGGATAACATAAGCTTACTAACATCATTTTGTAGCAGCTTATAACGACTTAGGACTGGAAAAGAGACCCGTAAAGTCACATCACTTATACACTAAACGAAAACTGGGTTTTAACGAGGAAGATTAACGAGGAAGATTAACGAGGAAAATATTTCCTCGTTAAATACCTTCGGTTTTACGATGAAGCAACGAGGAAAAAAGCAATCCACGTTATTTCCTCGTGAATTAACGTGGAAAGTATTTCCTCGTAAAGATAACGTAAACTAACGTCGCATTTACGAGGATGACGTCTTAGTTACGAGGAAAAGTAATTTCGTCGTAAAGTGAACGTAAATGTAGCTTCGTTTTTACGTGGATTTTCTTGGACGAGGAATTAACCACGAACCTTTTGAAACCCATTTTTTTTGGTTTCACCTAATTATCTTTGCGTGCTTAATTCCTCGCTAAATCTCACCAACCAGATTCGAAAATTCTATAAATATGGACGTTTGAACCTCATTTTAGACACACCAACAAGAAAAGAAAGAGTTAAAAAAAAAATTATGTCCAGGTCTGGGAATATTTATGAGTTCCGAAGGTGGATGTATATGCATAGAGATGGTAACGGGAGAGTGACGAAAGAATTCCTTACGGAGATGGAGACTTTTATTCATCAAGCAGATTCTACATCGCTCGCCCAAGAAAGCGGTAAGATATTCTGCCCTTGTAAAAAATGCAACAATTCAAAATTAGGAAATCGTGAAAATGTTTGGAAGCATTTAATAAATAGAGGTTTCACGCCAAATTACTATATCTGGTTTCATCATGGAGAAGATTATAATTATGATCAGAATGAAGCTGCTAGTAGTAGTAATAGCAACTTTCCGGTAGAACCGGTAGATCATCATTTGGTTAATGAACATAACCATCAGGAAGAGCAGATGCTAGATTGTGATAGGGTTCATGATATGGTAGCTGATGCATTCATAGCTCATGATGAAGATGAGGAACCTAACATAGATGCCAAATTTTTTTATGATATGTTGAATGCGGCAAATCAGCCACTTTACAGTGGTTGTAGAGAAGGTCTCTCTAAATTATCGTTGGCTGCTAGAATGATGAATATAAAAATGGATCACAATCTACCTGAAAGTTGCATGAATGAATGGGTAGACTTGTTTAAAGAGTATTTGCCGGAAGGCAATGAGTCTGCTGATTCTTACTATGAGATTCAGAAGCTTGTCTATAGTCTTGGGTTGCCTTCGGAGATGATAGACATTTGCATCGACAACTGCATGATCTACTGGGGAGTTGATGAGAAGTTAGAAGAATGTCGATTCTGCAAGAAGCCAAGATTCAAGCCGCAAGGACGGGGACGTAATAGGATACCGTACAAAAGGATGTGGTACCTACCAATCACAGATCGATTGAAAAGATTGTATCAATTAGAGGAGACTGCTGGAAAGATGAGATGGCATGCCGAGCATACTCAGACGGATGGTGAGATGAGTCATCCATCAGATGCAAGAGCCTGGAAACATTTTAACAAAATATATCCGGAATTCGCTAGCAATAGCCGGAATGTGTATCTCGGTTTATGCACAGATGGATTTAGTCCATTCGAAATGTCAGGGAGATAATATTCATTGTGGCCAGTCTTTCTTACGCCATACAACCTGCCACCGGAGATGTGCAATTTACGGGAGTTGATATTCTTGACCATATTAATACCTGGTCCAAACCATCTAAAAAGGTCTCTGGATGTTTTCTTGTAACCACTTATAAAAGAGTTGAAGGATTTGTTCAAATCCCTAAATCGTATACTCGCTATTTAAAGCGTATACTCGCTATTTCCACGTCAACACATTTCCTCGCCACTTCCTCGCTATCTGACGTGGACTTAACGAGGAAATGTTCAAATCCCTAAATCCAAACCCTAAACCCTAAACCATTTCTCCTTTTTCCTCGTTAATAACACGTCATCTGGCGAGGAAGTCGCGAGGAAATGTTCAAATCCCTAAAATCCAAAACTAACCGTAAACCCTAAACCATATATTCCTTATCTTCTACTTCATATATTCTAAATACATCTTCCTTTAAACCAAAATCTCTTCAAACCAATCCAAATTCTATCTTATCCAAAATATACAATATTAATATCTCTTATTTACAATATTAATATCCTAAATCAGATTTATAATTTTAAATCATCTTACAAAAAAAATGTTCAAAGTTAAGTTTTATAGATTTGAAAATAAGGTTTATATTTTTATAAAAAAAAATTAAATTAAATTTGCAAAATTTTAAATAAAGATTTTCAAAGTTGTTTCTAAAGTATTTTCGATTTAGAAAACTAAATGTTGAAAAGAAAAAATTAAATTTAGAAATAGAGGAGATTGAGGAAAGATGATGGTTTGAGAATATATGAAGTAAAAGATATGAAAGATGAGATTATAAGTTTGGGGTTAGAGATTTTAGGGGTTAAGGATATTGGCCTCGGTATTTCATCGTAAACAAAAACACGTGCCTCACTATTTCCTCGTCTCAAAAAAGACGGGCCTTGCAATTTACTCGTGGGTCTACATGGTCTTTACGAGGAACAGACACGGGCCTCGGGCTTTCCTCATTAATTAACGAGGAAATGGCGAGGAACCCTAATCTTATATATACGCGAAGCCACGAGGTCTCCTCATTTCTCTCCATTTCCTCTCCTCTACCTCTCCAAATGGTAAGCCTCTCTCTTTCCTCTCCTAGTATAGGGTAGATTAGGTGGTTAGTTTAGGGAATTTAGATTAGGTGCTTAGTTTAGAGAATTTAGATAGGTTTAGGGAATATTTTAATAGATTTTAGTTTAAATGTTGATTTAAATTTTGTTTTTTTTTCCAGAGTATTCGCAATTATCAGCGCACTACTCATTACGCACAGATGTTCGGTCCGCCGGGTAGCCGGTTAGACCCGCCATCTGTTTCAGGTCCCGGTTCTTCTAGCAGTCAGCAGGAGACTGTCCCCGAGACTCAGTATTCACACAGAGTCTCGCCTCCTCCGATGGCTCCTCCTCAGATGGCTCCTCCTCCTCCGATGCCAGCTCCTCATGTGCTGCCTCCTCAGATGTCCGCAAATCCAGTTCATGCTGATTTGCAGGTACCGCCGAGTGCCCCTTATTGTCAGTACACTGTCGAGGACATTCTCGCTATGCCAGGCAGAGAAGGCTTACCGATTATAGACCCCGACCGACCAGAGGGAACTATGTGGTAAGTTAAATTACTTTATATTTCTAAAATACTTTTTATTAATAATTTTAAGTTACAATATTTGCTCGACGAAATGTTTTTTTCAGGTTTGGGGTTGACGGACGACTTGCAACGGACGTAACCGACACCATGAAAGGTTACTTCGTGTTGCCACATCCTAACTGGAAGCTAACTCCGATCCACGTCAGAAGGACGTGGTTCAAAATTTACGCTGTAAGTTATTAATTACTATTATTTTTTGATTTTTAAATTTTTAAATTTTTAAATTCTCATAAATTATTTACTAATTTAATTTTTTGGTGGCAGCAAAAATATAATTGGTCTTTGGGGGTCACGGAGAAGGTGCGGCAAGTGTTTTACGAGAAGGTGAAACCACGGTTGCTGGACACGGTCTCCAACTGGAAGGGTGACTGGATCGTGAAGGGTTATGTGAAAGGCAAACCCGCTGAGCTCACCACGGATGTCTGGGATGGCCTCATCGCCTATTGGAAGGATCCGAACTCCATCAGAGTCGCCCAGTCTTGCTCTAACTCCCGTAACTCAGTTGATGAGAACGGCCGTAGGGCAATGCTACACTCTACGGGCCAAAAACCCCACGCTGCTATCCGTTTGGAAATGGTACGTAATTAAATTTTTTAATTTGTTATTTTTAATATATATATATATATATAATAAAAAATTTAACTAATTTTATTCAATGTTTATAGGCCAAAGAGTTGGGACGCATGCCCACTCTTCTCGAACTTTACGCCCGCACCCACAGGAATAAGGCGGGCCAGTTCCTAGATGAAAAGTCCGAGCAAATCTACAACGAGGTGGCAGCTCGGGTTGCGGAGCGTAAGACCCAGCTGACCCAGGAGTCGCCCGACGGATTGCCTGTCAGTTTATCCGTTCCTGAAGTCGATCAGGTTTACGAGGAGGTAACTTTTTCAAAATTAAAATTAAAATTATTTCTTTAAATTAAAAAATTTAATATATACATATATATTTTTTTGTTTTTTTAAGGTTGCCCCAAGGAAAAAGGGGTGTACGATGGGGATTGGTTCTGTCAACGATGTTCCGAGAGCGACATCGTCTTATGGTTAGAGACGGGAGGACGAAGTCTCTCAGCTACGTACCGAGTTGGACTCGACAAAAACGGAGCTGGCCTCGACAAAAAATAAGCTGGCCTCGACAAGAACGGAGTTGACCTCGACGAAAACTTCGTTCACAGCTCGTATGGGTGGAGTGGAGGGCCTTTTGGACGTGATAGCCACCACAAATCCGGAATGGGAAGCATTGTTGAAGACCATGCGAGAACAAAACCCTGTTCCAGGCGAGCCACCAGCCCCCATCCCACATAACGAGGAAGATGTCTCGAGGAGGAGCGATAAATTCTATCAGGCGATGCACGAGCCTACTTAGTTTTTTTTTTCTATTGTTCTTTTCTTTTTTTATGAATGTAAAACTTATGACATATTAATTTATAAATATTTATAAAATAAATAATTTTAGATTTTTTAATTTTTTAATTTATAATTTTAAAATAAATTTAATTTTAGTAATTATTATTTGAATATATTTTTAAAATAAGAAAAATAAAAAACCACGTAAATTCGAAGCTAATTTACGAGTCTTTTACGTGGAAAATGGACGTGGATTTAACGAGGAAGAGTGGACGTGGAATCCACGAGGAAATGTTTTCGAGGTGTTAACGAGGTTCTTAACTCGAAAACTTTTCTTGGTCTTTACATGGATATTACGAGGAATACTTTCCATGGTATTTTTCGTGGTATTTACGAGAAAGCGTCTACGTGGTGTTTACGAGGAAAGTCAGCGACGTCTTTACGTGGATATGTCACGTGGTATTTACGAGGAAATCTTTACTTCGTCTTTACGAGGAAATATATGACTAGCTAATTAACGAGGAACTGGCGAGGAAATATATTTAACGACAAACGAATTACGACGATACGGGTATCCTCGTTAATTCTTCGTAACGTCACTTTTACGATGAAGTCACGAGGAAATTGGCCCTCGTAAAATAATTGTTTTCTTGTAGTGATAGGGTTCAACAACAAAATAAATAAAAACAATAACTTGAGTTGTACTCCCTGTTTACGCAAAAGGAGTAAACATGTCCACAAATTTCCTGGTCATCGACTGCGCTTCATCCTACAATATGATAATGGGGAGCCCATGGATCCATAAGATGGGAGTTTTCCCTTCTACTTTCCACCAGGTAGTCAAGTTCCCACTTCTGCTACTAGACAACTCTATGATATGCTCAAATTTACCCTATGAACAACTCTACAATTTCAGAGGTGTGATGTACCACTTAGGGATCATATCCACAAAGACTCAAATCACACAATAGATTTTTGGTTTTAGAATTAAGCTATATTGTAGTAATTGTAATGCAATAAAAGAAAGTAAATAAAAGAGTGGTAAGTAACTCAGAATAGCGCTAGACTCAGAGAATCTCGTAGGTAAATCAGAATTGTAGATCAAACAATTGTCACAGGTTTGTGAAAAACAGTTACAGAACTCAAAGCAATATAATCAAATCAATCAACTTTTGTTACAGAGATAATCTATGTCTAATTCATAGAATCTCAAATCTCTTTGCAAATCTAATTAGTTTGATAACTTCCATGAAATCCCTAAATCAAATATGTAAATAAGTATTTAGCTCATCAAAGATTAGTTCATGCAATCAATAATGCTTTCACATATACTAATTATCTTATGATCTAGATTTCAGATTGTCAATCCAAATCTACCATTAAGAACGACCAAGATTAAGAATAAAAGCTAACCCTAACAATTCATCATTCCTTTAAAGAACCTTAAATATAACATGTGGTTTACTCATACATGATCAATCAAACACAAAGCATGATCTCAATAAACTGCATAAACAAATCAAAGTAAGAGATACATAAGTTCAAAATCTTCTCTCTGCTGAGTTGTAATTTGTCTCTCCAATAGTAATATTAAGTGTAGCTTAAACAATGACTTAAAATTGTTAATACTGGGTAAAACACATTCATGGACTCCTTTGCAGATACAAAAACTTATGGGCCTTTTTAAATTTTTGAAACTTTCTTTAAAAACACATGCAAGGATGGGTGCTAATCGACACCATGTGTAATTTTGGTCCCCGACTTCAACTTTTAGCATCAATTATCTTCATGGTCCAGATTGCTCTAGAATCCCCAAAGTTTTCCAAAACGTATCTAAACATGAAAAGGCTTGAAAATGACTCGAATATATAATAAAGACTCTAAATAAGACTTATATCATGGTTAAAAATCAATAAAACCTTGATATATCAACTCCCCCAGATTTAGCTCTTGTCTTCTCTCAAGCAAAACATAAAACTAAACTGTAAAAGAGGTTTGAAAACTGATGTGATCATGTTTTAACCACTAAATATAAACTGCAAGTGCACATGAGTGCGTAGTAGTACTTAGGGAGCATATCCACATAGACCAAGGTTACACTACGATGCTGTAAGAGAAGAGTAAATATAGAACAAACAAGGGGTTTTGTGTTTTTAACTTGTAAGAATGAAAAAGCAGAAAGTAAATAACAATGTAGACAAATGGATTAAGAGCGTTAGACAGTGAGTAATTTTCAGGAAATAGAGATCCTGAAACAACGGCTAGATAAGGAATGCACTAAGAAACGTTTTCAAACTCAAACAACATGATTAGACTAGCCTACTTCTGCAGCGGTAAACCCTATGTATTAGAATCTTAGAGACTAACTTCTGTTGAATTTCAGATTCTCAACATGTTATACGATTGAGTTGGATAAGTTCACAAAACTCCCAAACATCAACTTCCATAGGTTAAGAATATTTCACTCATTCTAGGTTCATTCAAGCATTTAATCAAACAGTTTTGGTGCGCTAAAACTACCTAAGATCAGAAACTAGTTCATGAATCTATTTTCTGCATTAAGATCAACCTAGATGAAAAAGCGAATGAATAATTACCAAATCTAACAATTCACTTTCCACAATCCATAGATTCCTTCAAACAACCCTAGGCCTAACAAGAGGACTACTCAAACATGAAATAAAAAACACGTAAATAACTGAGTAAATCATGGAAACAATAGAAATCAATAAAATGGGTTCAAAAATCTTCTCTAGAAACGGCTGAGAAACATAAAATATAGGCTGAGAAACATAAAATATAGGTCAAAACTCGTCAGGCTCGAGTTTCTAGGTGAAAACTGGTTTAAAGATGAAATAAAACCAAAATTTTCAATTTTTCTCAGATACTTGCTTCTTGTGCCCAAAAATTCATTCTAACATGTTTTAACCTGAAAAGACTCAGTAGACTCCAAAAGTACTCTATAAAAAACTCAAAACAAAGGTTAGAAACAAACAAAAAAACCGTTAATAACTCCCCAAGACTTTGACTTCTGTTTGTCCTCAAACAAAACATAAATCAATGTATAAGGAAGACGTTTGAAAATATGAGAAATCACATATCCTTTAGAAAGTCATCTTACCACTGCTAGTTGTAAGCCAAATCAAAAGGTGCCAACTTTACAAGGTACTGCCATGTACTTGACCTTAGCTTAGAAACTTCCATTTTCAGCCTACAGCCCATAGAAGTTGTCCAAATTCACCACCACTGACCTTATATTAGAATTGAATGTGCAGTCTCATAGAGGGAGTATTGATTATATGATACATGGATTCTTACTCATTCAGTTTTTTGATCACACATACAATCTTACTTCCGGTTTCTTTCCTCTCTCTTTCTCACTTTCCTCAGTCGATTTTCCATATCTTGTAGATTATCATTTTATTTTTTCTATCGACTAAGTTTATTGGACATACCTCCATGAGACACAATGACTAATGGTGGTAGCCACTAAGCACCTGCTTCACTTCTTTTTGTCCTCTACCCTTTTTAGTTCTTTTTTTAAGGGAAGAGAGAGGAAAATCATACTCACACAGACTACTCTTTTCAGACATGTGCGAGGAGTCCCATCCAGTGTATACTGATATAACCTATTTATTACAAGTTTTAGGCCATGTTATAGGCTCTATTTAGAGTCTATTATGTGTGTCTAGGCTATGTTTTAGAGTATTTACAGGTCTAGGAACGTTTTGGAGATATATTAGATACTTGGAGCTTTTGGAGCATCTAGAGGACAAGAATCCGTAGCTGATCATTTAGGGAGTCAACGAAGCCATCGATCGATGGAATACACTTGGCGTCGACCGATGATTAAAGCCCAAGATCGATCGAGGTGGCACACTTGCCATCGATCGATGACAGACGATGATCAAAGCCCAAGTCAGAATGACAAAAATGCCCTTGACAAGTTTTGACCTAAATTTAGGGTTTTATATTTATGTCTTGAGAAAGAAAGAGAGAGAACACAGTTTATTTTAGAAAGAAAGAACATTACAACACTTTAGTTCTATTCATTTTGTATTAGGGTTAGGAGAGAAATGAGAGACTCCTTTAGAGTTCTCTTGGAAATCCTTTGGTTTTTATATATTTTATATTTCATATCTATTTCGTCTATGATTTCTTTGAAAAGATAATGTTTAAGTAGTTATTAACTAGATCTAGAATTTAATGATAGCAATCATGGATTAGCCCAAAAATAGGATTGCTAGGTTAAGTTAATATCCATCAATTGAGTTGTGCTTAATGCTTGCTGATAGGACCTGATTTTCACCACTATTGTGCCATGATATCATCCCTATTTAGAGTCTATTATATGTTTTTGGAGTATGTTTTAGAGTATTTTCAGGTTCGGGTACATTCTGGAGAACTTTGGTGATTTTGGAGCTTTTAGTGATGCAAAACTGCACAAATACGTCCGATGTTTAGCTATTGATGGAGACCTAACCATGGTGAGATTGAGATGATATTTTTACATAACATATATATTTGAGTTAGATTTCCAATGCCACCGGTTTGAGATTAATCATGATCATAGAGCCAAAGTTATTCCCATTTTACAGGAGAGTGGTCTTTCTGCCTCGCGAGGGAAAGCTGTCGAGAAGATGAATGAGTGCCATCGACGACACAGCCTTGGTGTCGATCGACGGTCATCCCAGAAGATAGACCCGACTTGTTTAATGGTCGACTTAAGTCCAGAAGCCATCACAAATTACCAGAATGCCATTGGACGATTTAAAACCTTATTTATATGTTTCTAACCCATTGTTGAAGGCTATGCATAACACTTACCAATCTTTCTTTTAATCATTGTTCTAAGGTTAGGGGAGAAAGGAGGAACTCCTTCAGAGTCCTCCTGGAACTCCTTTGGTTCTTTATATTATATCTATTCTATTCATCTATGATTTCTGTGACAAAGATCATGTCTGAGTAGATCTCTTGTTAGGTTTAGGATTTATTAATGGTATTGATGGATTAGCCAAACAATAGAATTACTAGGGTGATTATTAGATCTATCAATATAATTGTGTTTATTTCTTGTGTTCTAGAGTAGCTAACTAGAAAAAAATCAAGAGATCATTGATCGACGCAGGATCATTGTCATTGATCGACGGTCATTATGTGTCAACAAGCGAGAGCTGAGACATCGTACACCAAATTCTATGATTAATACCTTTAGCTTCTATCCTCTATAATTCACTTGCCTGAACCCCTAAATATAGCTATTTATTTTAATTGTTTACTTACCAATCAATCAATTATCTGCTATAGTTTATTTTTTGCTTATTAATCTATTTACCTAGCTTAATTGCGACTGTATTGAGTTTATTGTGTGCCTATGCTCCCTGTGGATTCGATCCCTAAATACTACAATTTGATCTTTGTTGGCAAGAGTAGTTCGTAGGGTTAATTTGATAGAGTTTGCATTAAAATACATACAAACCCTCCTGTCAAATTTGGCACCGTTGTCGGAGAGTAAGGATTCGCCATTAGACTCAATTTGTTTGATTTAGTCTAGGTATTTTTCTATATTAGTTTACTTACATACATTTTTTTTCTTGTGTTTCAGGTACATACATATTAGTACCAGGAAGCAATGAGGAGAGGATTTTTGGGTTCTTCAAAAAAGGAACATGCTGATTTGCGCACGATCCATAAGTCTACGAGGGTAGTCGACATCCTCCAAGCACTGATCGCTAGCAAAGAGAAGCGAGCATCGATCGACACCAATACTTCACCATCGACCGATACTAACATCATGACATCGATCAACACCAACATTTCACCGTCAACCGATACTAACATCATGACATCGATCGACGCCCACACTTCACCGTCGATCGATACTATTCGCGGGAAGACAGAGAAAGACGAGCATCGATCGAAGCATAATTGATCAGTCCTACTCAACTCTATGTTAACAGGTCTGCGATTCAACCTCGAGAAATTCAGGGGATCGGCGGCCAGATAAGACCTGCATACTTTAATCATGTGCGCGAGCACCCCTTTCATGGTCTTCCCCATGAAGATCCATGGACCATCTTGAAACACTAGAGGATTTTGTGTTTAGCATCCCGAAGCATGAAGGAACTACTGACTATCTCCACTGTAAGTTATTTAAGTATTCTCTTTTTGGGAATGCAGTTGTTTGGCTGAAACTTCTACCACCAGGATCTCGCACTACTTGGAACGATGTCAAGACTGCGTTTATGACTAATTTTTTTGATGATGCGAAGACCGAAGAGCTAAGGGATAAGATTATGGCATTCTCTCAAGGACCTACCTAAAGGTTCAGAAGTTCTTGGGACAGATTTAGGGGGTACCAAAAAGACTGTCCACATCATGGTTTCACAGAAGTTCAACTGTTGAGATTCTTCTGCAAGGGTATTAATGTGCAGTATCGTATGATGCTGGATCAGGCAAGCGAAGGGAACAGACAAAGCTAAGAGACTGATTCAGAACTTTGTGTCTAGCAACAATATCAAGAATATGGATACTCGCATGATGCAATCAGGTGTTATGAATAAGGACAAGATCATTGAGGCCGAGGACAAAACTGATTTTATACATGAAGTCTCGTTGGTGGAACAGGCTACAGAAGAGGACAAGAATCATATATATCAAAGGATGGAATCCACTATGGAACGAGTGATAGAAATTCAGCAGATGACAAGTGCATACTTAAATCTGAGGTTGGTTTATATCCACAAAGAGCTGAATGAAAAATTTGAAGCCTTGGACGCCCATGTCATGATGCTAAACACTCAGGTTTTTCAGATAGCAGAAGTTGTAAAGAAGCAAGAAGCTCTGGTTAAAGAGAAATCTGAGGAGAGCAAGAGCATTGAAAAGTACGTAGGAACAATAAGAATTCAGAGCCACTCAGACTTCACCACACGACACCCGCATCCTTCCAGCTTGTACTGTGTTAAAATGCACGCCGTTGATCAACACAAACAAAAATGACATCGGTCGACATTAACGGGCGACCAATGATCGACATCAGCAGCCGAGCATCAATCGACACCCACCCATGTGAAGTCCAAATGCACACCGCTCATCAGAAAGGCCAACAGTGAACACCAATCAACAGGATGTTAATACACCATAACAAGGGCAATTGATCCCAGCTGAAACCTCTTTCGTTTGCAATATCGATTGACAGTACACACCATATATCGATCGACACCAACAAGACGACATCGGTCGACATCAATGGGCGACCAACGATCGACAACAGCAACAGAGAATCGATCGACACCCAAGGGATATAATCTATCGACAAACACCACCTGATATCGATTGACACCTATAATTGGACAAAGAGTCAGGTTACATGATTGAACCAGAAATGGTTGAGGAGAGAATTCACGAGTCCAAGGGTTCACACCTTGCTGTTCCAAAATATCTAAAACACCTATTTGTGTAGAAGAAGCTGCTGGGATTCATAAAAGAGTGAAGTTGATACATGACCCTGTGAAGTTTGTGGTTCTTTGTGCTATAATGGAAGTTGAATTTCCTATCCCACCAGATAGAGGTACGCATCTAGGTTCCTACAGTGTGGCATTTGATGATCAAATGTATGTGGTAGCTTCTTAGGCAGGGTTGAGATATAGAAGTGACGTCGACAAAAGCCCAGCATAAGTAGTATCGATCGACACTAGAACTGCAGAATCGATCGACGGCACCATTGAAACATCGATCGACAACAACACTAGAGAGTTGATTGACACTCATCACGGATCAGAGCCGGAAAAGTCTAAAGTGTTTTGAAATCTTTTTGATGGATGCACCACGAGATCAGACAAGTCTGGGGAAAAAAAGAAGAGGAATTTGAAGAAGAGAAAAAGGACCAAAGACGGTCCTCAATTATCATTGATTCCCCACTTCTCGGATTGTGTCAGGAAGTACATAGTGCGCATCATATGCTTCTCACATCCATTTGCAAAGCTTCGAGCATTCCTTATTGCTGAGATGATAGACAAATAAGAAGAGTCTATGTAAACTTTCACAAAAAGGATGATTAAGCTTCATAGAGTAGACATTGAGAGTTGTTTTGGAACAAGTTCTCATTCTCATCTAGACTGAATTAGATCTCTAGAAGTCAAGCTAATGACTAAAAATAAGCGCTGAGTGGGAGGCAATCCACTGTTAGGTTTATTTTAAATTTGGTTTTATTTTCATTTGTTACTGATTTTTTGTTTTTATTGATTTCAAGTTAAAATAAAAATGAACAGTCTCAACACTGTAGCAGAGACACTGTAGCATCGATCGACACTGTAGCATCGATCGACACTGTAGCATCGATCGAAACTGTAGCATTGATCGACACTGTAGCATAGACATCGACCAACACTGTAGCAGAACCGGCGATCGACACTGTAGCAAAGAAATCGATTGACACTGTAGCAAAACCGGCGATCGACATTGTATATGCGTTACTGTAGTTGTGACACTGTAGCAATGTTCATCAAAAAAAACTTGTTTTTGTTTATTAGTATCTATTTGTGTTTTATTTCTTTAAGATCAAGGAACATGAGTTTGCACAAGCATCGATCAATGGCTGGCCAGCAGAGATCGACAGAGTAACCACGTCATTGATCGATCACCATTTAACTGTGTCGATCAACGGTCACCATCAGTAAGCAGGTATACCGTTTTCCTTGATTAAATTGTCCTTATGATTTATTTTCTTCACCAATCTTGGACTGTATGACACTGGGGATAGTGTTATTTAAGTCTAGGGAAAGGTTTACTAATAATGTTTTCTATTTTGAGTCTTAAACTTATAAAAAAAAGAGAAAGCCGAAACTTACAGGTGCAACATCGATCGCCACAATAGAGGCACCATCGGTCGACAATGGATCGTGAACATCAATCGAGCCCACCTGCCTACTATCGATCGACACTCTCTTACAGAGAGAGGTATCGAGTTTTCTATTTAAGCTATTTACTTATGATTAAATTTTTCCTAACCAATCCGGGACGGATTACACTTGGGACAGTGTAATTTAAGTCTTGGGGAGGTTCTCTAACGCTATTTGATTTGTTTTGAGTTTTATGCTTTATTTGCTATATATATATATTAAGTTTTTCAAAAAGTTTTATTGAGTCAAGAAGGAGATTATGATCAAGATTTATTATTGACTAACCACACTTTAGCACCATTCTTAGAAGGTTGTTTGCAAATATTACTAGAAATACTAAAGTGGATCATCTTGCCACTATATCACACTTGCTAAGAAAGTTTGAAGGAACCGAAGCTGCTTTCCAACACTAATCCTGACATTATTAGCTTGTTTTGGGGCTTGGTATGCACTGGATCAGATTCCTTATGCAAGTCTATAGGTACAAGTCATTGCATCTTTGGTTCCCTTCTCTCTCTCTCCCTCTTCAGCATCTACCTAAAAGCTTAAAAGATTGAGATGATTTCCCGAGATGCAGAGGGGTAGGTACATTACCGATGACCCCATTATTCTAATTGGGAGGAATGACCACACATTGTTGGAAGTGAAGGGTAAATAAATTACCAATGACCCCACTATTCGCCTACAACTTTTCCCAAGAAGCAAAAGAAAAAGAAAAAAGAAGAAGAAGAGAAAATTGAAAATAAAATGGCATCATTGTCCATTAAGTTTGAGATCCAAAAAGAAGAGAAGAGAGAAAAGAGGGAAGAAAGGGATCAGAGAAGACTTTGTGCCTGGTTGTCCAGAAATGCAGGGGGTAAGAGTCCATGTATCCTTTGATCGATACTCCCAAGGTAAAGCCTACACTTTTATTTTATGCAAAGAAATGAGATCAGTAGAGGGGTGAGTCAGACTAGTATTTGCTAAGTTATTAATATAATTGATTTGGTTGCTATGCTAAGATAAGATATATAAAGTTTCTCTCTGACTGACTTGATAGGATATGGTTGCAACAAAGTAGGATGACAATTATACTTAGATATTATGTGAGTCTCCGCTTTTCAAGACCTCTTTCACAGACTTTGTTTGCTTTAGGACAAGCAAAATGTTAAGTGTGGGAGAGTTGATAAGACCTGATGTTTATAACTATTATGCCATGATATCAGCCCTATTTAGAGTCTATTATATGTTTTTGGAGTATATTTTAGAGTATTTTCAGGTTTAGGTACATTCTGGAGAACTTTGGTGATTTTGGAGATTTTAGAGATGCAGAACTACGCAGATGCGTCAGATGTTTAGCTACGGATAGAGACCTTCCCACGGTACAATTGAGCTGATATTTGAGTGTAACATAGAGCTTTGAGTTAAATTTCCAATTCCACCAGTTTGAGGTCAATCAAGATCCTAGATACAAAGTTATGCCCATTTTACTGGAGAGTGGTCTGTCTGCCTCGCGAAAGGAAGCTGTCGAGAAGATGAATGAATGTCGATCGACGACACAGACTTGGTGTAGATCGACGGTGATCCCAGAAGACAGACACGAATTAATTTATGGCCGACATAAGCCCATAAGCCATCATAAATTATCAGAATGCCCTTGGACGATATAAAATCCTATTTATATGTTTTCTAAGCCATTGTTGACGGTTATGCAAGACACTTACCAAGCTTTATTTTATTTATTGTTCTAGGGTTAGGAGAGAAGGAATGAACTCCTTCAAAGTACTTTTGGAACTCCTTTGGTTCTTTATATTATATTTATTCTATTCATCTATGATTTCTGTGACAAAGATCATGTCTGAGTAGATCTCTTGTTAGGTTTAGGATTTATTAACGGTATTGATGGAGTAGCAAAACAATAGAATTGCTAGGATGATTATTAGATCTATCAATAGAATTGTGTTTATTGCTTGTGTTCTAGAGTAGCTAACTAGAACTCTGATCATAGGCTAGTTAGGCGCAAGCGAGAGCATGGTCTATTACCAGAAATAATCATGTTGAGCTACGGTGCTAGAAACAAACGAGAGTTGATTTAGTTAATTTAGTAAACTCAAGAGACTATTGATCGACGCAAGATCATTACCATCGATCGACGCAAGATCATTACCATCGATCGATGGTCATTCCGTGTCAACAAGCGAGAGCTGAGACACCGGACACCGAGTTCTATAATTAATACCCTTAGCTTCTATCCTCTATAATCTACTTGCCTTAAACCCTAAATATTGCTATTTATTATTATTGTTTACTTACCAATCAATCAATGATCTACTATAATTTATTTACTGCTTATTAATCTATTTGCCTAGCTTAATCGTGACTGTATTGAGTTTATTGTGTGCCCACGCTCCCTGTGGATTCGATTTCTAAATACTACAATTTGACTTCTCTTGGGAAGAGTAATTTGTAGGGTTATTTTGATAGAGTTTGTATTGAAATACATAAAAACCCTCCTCTCACTTGCATTCTAGAGTAACTAACTAGAATCTCGATGATAGGACATGGACAACTACGAGAGTGGGTTCTGTGCCATAATAGATTATGTTGAACTTGGCTGTTAGGCGCATGTGAAAGCTGGTCTAATAAGTCTGGTGAACTTATCAAATCTCTCTCACACTTCCTTCTGTTTCACCATCGATCGACACCAAGCCTTATCCGTCGATCGATGGTCTTTCCTTTTGCTCGCATACGAGAGTTGGAGTTAAAAAGGTCAGAATAGTTAACATTTGATTTCTAATATATTTACATTTTCGTGCTTCCCATCCCCTATAATTCATTTAGCTTGAAACCATAGATCTAGCATATTTACATTCATATTTACATATAGTTAATTAATAGCATATTTACATATTTGCATTAGTAGCATATTTCCATATTGCATCTTACTTTTTGATAAAGAATATTTCCTTAAATTGATTGTTCACCACCAATATATATATTTACCTAGCTTAGTCTTTAGAAATAAAAAATCTATTGTGTGCCTTTTCTCTCTATTGATTCGATCCCTAAATACCACACATGATCTCTCTTGGCAAGAGTATTATTGTGTGTGTTAAGATTATGGTTAATTTGATAGTTAATTGTTTAGGATATTTATACTCTGCTAGAACAATAAACACCACCCATGTCAAATTTGGCGCGTCGCCGAGGAGCATTTATCACCATTAGATTTAATTTCTAGGATTTAGTCTAGGTTCGTTACTAATATTTAAGTTACTAATTTTCCTTTTCCTTTGTTTTCAGGTACATGAAAAGAAGCACCAAGAGCAATAAAGGACAAGAACTAGCATTATCCTCTGATCTTGAAAGACTTGAACGCACGATCCACAAAGAAAGACGACAAGCATCGATCGACAGCACTAGTACCGCATCGACCGACACTTCTTCACAGACCGTATCAACCATCATCTGAACTCCACCGTCGACCGACATTGATCACTTAGCATCGATCGACATCAATCTACCGTCATCGATCGACATCAACTTAGACACATCGACCGATACTGATCACTTAGCATCGATCGACATCAATCAACCCGCATCGATCAACAGAAGCAAACGAGTTCAAATGGTTGCAACTTTGATACTGATTAGGGATGAGAACGGAGACCTGCGTGACCCCGATGATCACCTGTGTAATACAACTGATCAAAAGGTAGACGATCAAGGGACTATAATCCTTGATGCAGAAGCAGAAGCAGACGCTGCAGAAGCTCAACCTAAAGCCAATGCCCAAACTGCTCAGAGAAGACCGGCTGACTACAACCGTCCATACCAGTACTACACCAACAGATCCGCCATTCGTCCTCCAGCTTTTCAGAGACACGATTTTGAAATCAAGCCTGCCTTTTTCGGACTTGTAGCACAAACACCCTACCATGGACTACGACATGAGCCCCCTATGGATCATCTGGAGCGATTTGAGGATCTAGTGACTGCCATCAAAGCCAATGGAGTCCCTGAGGATTATCTTTTTTGTAAGCTCTTCAAGTACTCACTTGCTTGAGAAGCTTCATATTGGCTCAAGCAGTTACCACCAGGATCTCTGACATCCTAGACTGACATCAAAAATGCTTTCTTACGCAACTTCTTTAATAATGCAAGAGCAAAAGACCTAAGGAGCAAGATTGCTACCTTTTCACAAGACCCTTCAGAATCTTTCAAAAACTTTTGGATCATATTCAAATCATACCAGAGAGATTGTCCACATCATGGGTTCAACGAAGTGCAACTTCTCAGCACTTTCTTTAAAGGTATTGGACTACAGTACCAGATGGCTTTGGACACAGCCAATGAAGGAAATTTCAGCACTAGGAGTCCTGAAGAGGCTACAAGGTTGATTGAGAATCTGACATCCAGCAGCAGCACCAAGAACACAGACTTTGAGAGGAAGAAATCAACTCCAACAATGAGGAAGGAGCAGATTGAAGAAGTCAAGGCAAAACTTGATAGTGTTCAGAAGTTTCCCAGGAAGCAGGTCACTTTTGCAGAAGTGGAAGAAATGGAGTCTGGAGATGATGATATTGAAGAGGATGTGAACTAAATTGATGGGAATGGTTTCTAGAGATAAGGGAATCAAGGTTTCAACAGGAACTCCTATGGGAATGGTCAAATGAGTAATTTTAATCAGAGTTCACAGCGAATGTCCTTCAACAACAACAAAGCTTATGAGTCTTCCTACTACCAGAATCCTCCTCCATAAGCTTAAGGAAACAAGATTGAAGCAATGGTTTACAAAGTTATAGAAGGACATCAGAAGATGACCATGGATTTCAATGGAAAGATAGATGGGTTTTACCTCTGACAAGAGGACTTTTCAAGAGCCCTAATGCTCAAATCAAAGTAGTACTTTAGATGTCAATCCATTCCTAGAGGATTTAATTGCAAAGGGAATGCAAGTACAAGCTTAATCTAAGTGCAATCCATAAAAGAGATAAGTTTTATGATCAATATTCAAATGCAATAAACAAGCTATGAATGCAATAAAGATAGAAACTTTCTTTGATTATGAGATGGGAGAACTCATGGGTTAGGGAATAAGACCTTGGGTGATTAGGTTTTGGGCTAAAGATGTAAACCTTCAATCAATCTAACAACCTTAAGCCTAGACACAATCCTAAACAAGATCTATGTCTATATGAATGCTCATTTACTAACATATCTCAAGCATCTAATCTCTTAGGTTGAATAATATGAAAGTAATCATTAATATCAAGCCTACTAGCCATCTTAACACCTTTAACAACAAATCTCTTTGGTAAAGAGTGTTAAAAGCTCAGGAGAGTTGGTTAGACATTTCATCAAACACCTTGTGGGTGAGAAATGTCTAGAACTCAACGTTTGAGAGGCCAACTCAAAAGAAGCATTAGAAGTACTCTACTAGCAAGGAAATAGATAGATCTACACTAATACATCTTAGATCTAGCCTAATCACCCTTAATCTCCCTAACCCATAATTCAAAAGTGGATTACTCACTAATCACCATGATTCCTCTTAAACCCATGGTAGATTTAAGCTTAACCATATGAAGAAAGGAATATATGAACTTAAAATTACTCAAGAACACACAAGAACAAGATGATGAATTGATTAAAGGAGAGAACTTTCACCAAAAGAGTTTTTTGTTTTCTTTAGATCTCATAAGATTTCCTTCTCGTCCATGCGACCATCATCACGCCCGGGTAAGCTTCCCTGGTACAGTCCACCCGGTCCTTTTCCTTCTTTTCACACCGAGTAAGCTTCCCCGGTACAGTCCACCCGGTCCTTTTCCTTCCTTTCACGCCCGGGTAAGCTTCCCTGGTACAGTCCACCCGATCTTTTTTCCTTCCTTTCATGCTCGGGTAAGCGTCCCCGGTCCTTTTCACCCGGTCCTTTCAAATTTTCACCACTCTTATTTCTTTGCTTCTCCAACCTCGTTTCTTGCTTTTCCAATCATGGAAACCAAGCCCTCATGACTCTAACCACTCCACTTCATCCAAATGTCTTGAAAAAGAAACCCTAATGCAATATTTACAAGGATAGACATGGGACTTCCTCCCAAGTGAGCTTGTGTAAAGTCTCTAGCTTGACTTTGCTTCTCTTTGGACTAGGCAGGGGTACGATCAGAAAGTGGAATAGAGGTTCCATCTTCCTCAGGTGCAGTGGCCATGTAGAGCTTGACTCTTTGTCCATTGACTGTGAAATCTCCTCCATTCTTATCCCACAACACAATTTCACCATATGGCCTTACTTCCTTGATCTTGAAAGGTCCAGACAATTTTGACTTTAGCTTCCCATGAAACAGTTTCAGCATAGAGTTGTAGAGGAGAACTTGATCTCCAGCCTTGAACTCTCTCTTCAAGATACTTTTTTTCATGAAAAGCCTTAGTCTTCTCCTTGTAGATCCTTGAGTTCTTAAAACCATCCATTCTTATCTCATCAAGCTCATGAAGCTGGAAAAATCTCTTCTCCTTAGCACTCTTGATATCAAAGTTCAGCAACTTCACAGCCCATAATGCCTTGTACTCAAGTTCAACTGGTAGATGGCAAGCCTTCCCATAGATAAGGTTGAAAGGTGTGGTTCCCAAAGGAGTCTTGTAGGCTGTCCTATAAGCCCAAAGTGCATCATCAAGCTTGTCGGACCAGGCCTTCCTCTTAGATCCTACAATTTTCTCCAAGATGCCCTTGATTTCCCTGTTGGAAACCTCAATTTGACCACTTGTTTGAGGATGATAAGGTCTTGCCACCTTGTTCTTCACTCCCTTCTTCTTGAGAAGACCTTCAAACAACTTGTTGATGACGTGTGAACCTCCATCACGTATGACCACTCTAGGAACTCCAAATCTTGGGAAGATAATGCTTTTGAACATCTTGATCATCACTCTTGAGTCATTTGTAGGACTTGCCACAGCTTCTACACCCACTTGGACACATAATCCACAACTACCAAGATGTATTTGTTGCCATAAGAAGAAGGGAAAGGTCCCATGAAGTCTATTCCCCATACATCAAACACTTCCACCTCAAGGATTGGGTTTTGAGACATCTCATTCCTCTTGGTGATGTTCTCTCTTCTTTGGCAAAAATCACACCTTGATATAAAGTCTTGTGTGTCCTTGAACATGTGTGGCCACCAGAATCCAGCTTGTAGAACCTTAGCAACTGTCTTGAAAGTAACAAAATGCCCTCCATATGACGATCCATGGCAGTGTGTGAGGAACCCATCGATTTCTTCTTCAGCCACCACTCTTCAATAGAGCGGATCCTTGCAAATAATGTAAAAGCTCATCCCAATAGTACTTCTTCAAATCTTTGTAAAAATTCTTCTTGGCATAGCCTTCAAGACCCAATGGTTCATTCCCAGTAACACGATAGTTCACAAAATCATCATACCAAGCCCACTTTTCATTAGTTGCCTTGACTTCTTCAATCTCCTTACCAGTCTCGCAAACTGCAACCACTGCTCTAATAGCCATGACCTGCTCCTCCGGAAGTCTTTCATCAATAGGGATCCCACCTTCAATCTTCAGCCTAACAAGTGATCAGCCACTCCATTCTAAGCCCCGGGCTTATCTTTGATCTCTAGGTCGAACTCTTGAAGCAAAAGAATCCACCTCAAGAGCCTTGGCTTTGCATATTTCTTGGCCAAGAGGTGTCTCAAAGCAGCATGATCTGTGTAGACAATGACTCTAGATCCCACCAAGTAGCTTCTGAACTTCTCAAAGGCAAAGACAATGGCCAACATCTCATTCTCAGTTGTGGCATACTTCATCTGAGCATCATTTAAGGTCTAGCTCGCGTAATAGATCACATGAGTTTTCTTGTCTTTCTTCTGCCCCAAAATTGCTCCCACAGCATAGTCACTAGCATCACACATAATCTCAAAGGGAAAATCCCAATCTGGTGGCTGAACAATGGGAGCACTGATGAGTTCACCTTTCAGCTTCTTGAAGGCTTCAAGACATTCCACATCAAAGCTGAAAGTGGCTTCCTTGCATAGCAGCCTGGTCAATGGTCTAGTGATCATGGAGAAATCTTTGATGAACCTTCTGTAGAACCCATCATGGCCAAGAAAGCTTCTGATGTCCTTCACTGTCTTTGGTGGAGGCAAAGCAGCCATAACCTCAATCTTATCCTTGTCCACCTCAATCCCCTTCTCTGAAATCTTGTGCCCCAGCATAATCCCTTCTTTAACCATGAAGTGGCACTTCTCCCAGCTCAGCACAAGGTTGGTGTCTTCACATCTCTGTAGGACCCTGCATAGATTTGACAAACAAGCAGAAAACGAAGATCCGTAGACAGAGAAGTCATCCATGAATACCTCCACAAAATCCTCAATGAGATCATAGAAGATAGACATCATGCACCTTTGAAAGGTGGCTGGAGCATTGCATAGCCCAAATGGCATCATTCGATATGCAAAGGTACCATAAGGGCATGTGAATGTTGTCTTCTCTTGGTCATTGGGATGTATGGGGATTTGGAAGGACCATAATTACCCATCAAGAAAGCAATAATATGGATGGTTTGCAAGCCTCTCAAGCATTTGATCAATAAATGGCAATGGAAAATGATATTTCCTAGAGGCTGAGTTAAGCTTTCTGTAATCAATACACATCCTATGTCCAGTTACAGTTCTAGTGGGTATTAACTCATCCCTGTCATTTTTAACCATAGTGATACCACCTTTCTTTGGAACTACATGCACATGAGATACCTATTTACTATCTGAGATAAGGTAAATAACACTAGCATCTAAGAGTTTAAGAATCTCTTTCTTTACAATATTCTATGCATGCACAAAGAAGGTGATATCCCTTTAATATCATCAAGTGAGTAACCTATTGCCTTTCTAAACTTTCTAAGTTCATTCAAAATTTGAGACAGCTCAAGGTTTTGAATGGTTGGCTTCTTCATCACCTCATTGATGTCAAAGTGAAGAATGTTCCCTTTTCCAAGGTGAAGATCAATCTTCCCTTCTCTCACATTCACAATGGCTCCTGCTGTAGCTAAGAAAGGTCTTCCAAGGATCAAGGGATCTTTAGCCTCCTCACCCATCTCCAACACAACAAAATCAATGGGTATCTCAAAGTTACCAACCATCACATGAAGATCTTCTAGGATGCCAATAGGGATCTTCACTGACCTATCAGCCAACACCAAGGAGAGTCTACATTTCTTGTACTTAGTAAACCCAAGCTTCTTTGCAATAGACAAATGCATCAAACTGACACTAGCTCCAAGATCGCAAAGACACCTCTCAAACACCATGGGTCCAAGAGCACAAGGCAAAGTGAAACATCCTAGATCCTCTAGCTTCCTTGGAACATCTAGCCTTTGGATAATGGCACTGCACTCATGAGTTAGGATCATCATGCCCTCCATCTTTTTCTTCTTTGCAGCCACAACATCTTTCAAGAACTTGTTGTACTGAGGGACCAACATAAAAGCATCAATGATGGGCATTGTGACCTGAACTTCACTCATTTGTTTCTCATTGAGTGTCTTGTACTTCTCCAATAGCCGTCTCTTGAATCTTCCAGGAAATGGTAGCTTTGGCTCATAAGGAGGAGGAACAAAAGAGGATTCCTTTGTTGGAGTAGCAACTTCACCATGTTTCACTGTCCTCTTCTCTTCTCCTAGAAAAGAGTTCTTAGCAGCAAACTGGTTTTCCAAAGCTATGATCTTGTTGTGGAGCTCATTGTAGCTTCCATCAATCTTGGAATGAATGTTCTTGAACTCATAGCCCATTGTCTTCTCATTCTTGGCCTGAGGATCCAAGAGTTTCTTGAACATTGCATCAACACTTGTATCTGAAGCTGGAGCTTGTGAAGAACTGCCTTGAGCCTGAGTAGACTGACTGCCTTGATTGCTGAAACCAGGAGGTGTGTTTTGCCTAGGCTGATAATTCCCTTGCCGAGTGTTTTGCTTGGGCTGGTAGTTATTGTTCTGAAAGTTAGGTTCCTTCCTGTACCAAGAACCATTATTGTTGATGAAGCATAACTCTTCTTGGCCTTCCAATCCATCAACCTCATTCACCTTAGGAGGTGCTTCTTGACTAGGACCGCCCACAAAGTTCATCTGATCCTGTTTAGCTTTGTTGGAAAGAAGCAAATACATCTTCTTCTGCAAGGACTTAAGCTCTTTCTTTGTCTGCTGATCATCACTCATGTTGACTCTATCATGCTCCTCACTGTAAACTGAATCACTCTTAGCCATGTTCTCTACCAACTCTTCGGCCTCTTCCTCAGTTTTTTCCAAGAAGAAACCATTGCTGGCAGTATCAAGCTTGTTCCTACATTGTGCTAGAGCTCCTCTGTAGAAGGTGCTGAGCAAACTCTCCTTGCTGAAACCATGATGAGGGCATTGAGACCAGTAGCCCTTGAAACTTTCTCATACTTCACTGAAGCTCTCAAGATTCTTCTGTTGAAACTCAAAGATTTCATTCCTGATCTTAGTTGTCCTTAAAGTAGAGAAGAACTTGTCTAGAAAAGCTCTCTTGCAATCATCCCAAGTAGTGATGGTATCACTTGGGATAGTCTTCTCCTACTGGTGTGCTTTGTCTCCCAAAGACAAAGGAAACAGCTTCAGCTTGAATGCATCTTCAGATACACCATTAGTCTTGGACAAGCCACAATACTTATCAAACTTGTCCAAGTGATCAAATGGGTCTTCAGCAGCAAGACCATGATACTTGTTGTTCTCTATGGTGTTGAGCAGCCCTGACTTGATCTTAAAGTTGTTGTTCTCCACTGCTGGTGCTCTGATTCCCAGCCTATGACCATTAATGTGAGGTTGATCATAGGCTCCAATGGCACGAGCTTGGTGTGGAGGGTGTTGTGGCTGGCGCTGAGGTCTAAGGTAGCCAGCTCCTTGAACATTGCCAGCTTGAGCAGCTCTATCTTGAGGCAGGTTCTCCATCTCAAACCCCAACTTCTGAAAGTGAGCTTGTTGCTCTTCTTCTCTTCTCTTTCTTGCTATCTCCCTCTCAAGTGCAACTAGTCTGTAACCCTTGGAAGTAGGCTTGATGAACCTTTCCTCCTTAAGTTCATACACCTGAAATGCACTAAGCGATGAAGAAAGAGATTCAATATCAAAAGAAAAATAAAATGACTTAAGTCTCAAGCAAGTGACTAAATCCCAATGTCAAATCAAACTAGGATTGGCAACGGCACCAATTTCACAAGAGGACTTTTCAAGGGCCCTAATGCTCAAATCAAAGTAGTACTTTAGATGTCAATCCATTCCTAGAGGATTTCAATGCAAAGGGAATGCAAGTACAAACCTAATCACCCAAGGTCTTATTCCCTAAGCCATGAGTTCTCCCATCTCATAATCAAAGAAAGTTTCTATCTTTATTGCATTCATAGCTTGTTTATTGCATTTGAATATTGATCATAGTTAAACTCATCTCTTTTATGGATTTTACTTAGATTAAGCTTGTACTTGCATTCCCTTTGCATTGAAATCCTCTAGGAATGGATTGACATCTAAAGTACTACTTTGATTTGAGCATTAGGACCCTTGAAAAGTCCTCTTGTCAACCTCAACCTCAACACCAAATTCAAAAATCTCAACACCCATGTAAAGAAGCTGGAGAATCAGGTGATGTAGACAAATGAAACTATTAGGAGACATGAGAACCTGATCAAGGAGAAAATAGAGGCTGAAAAGAATCACCACGTCAAAGCATTGAATGATGACGATTTTTGGGTAGAAGTCAAGATAGGAAGGCTGCAAGAGGGGGATTCCCGTATGGAAAACTCGAGTTTGTTCGACAGATCGTGCAGGCATTGATTGATGCTGGTCAAGGCGCATCGATCGACGGTACCCATGGAGTTAGCAGAATCAGGAAAACTCTCAAGCATTGATCGACAGAGAGACTGTAGAATCGATCGATGGTTTCCAGCAACGAAACAAGTTCATCTACCAAAAGTCACGAATATGATAACTCCAGAGTAGAGGATGATTCTGAAAAAGAAAAGTGATCCTGGGAAGTTCATGATTTCATGCTTGATCAAAGGTCACGAGTTTCCCGATGCCCTCTGCGACATTGGATCATCAGTGGGCATCATACCCAGAGCTATGGCAGAAAAGTTGAACATGAGAGTGGAGCCTTCCAGTGATTCGTTCGTTTTTGTGGATTGCTCTAGAGTGGATTCAGGGGGTATTTGTAGAGATGTCCTACTGCAGATTAAGAATGTCCTAGTCCCTATAGACTTCCATGTGATGGATATCCAGATCAATTGGAACTCCTCACTACTACTTGGGAGAGCATTCATGGCTACCGTGGGAGCTATCTGCGACATGCAGACTAACAGTTATGCCTTTCCTTGATTGATCCTAATGTTAATTATGAAATTTATAAGAATAAACCTTCCCTCACAAAGTTGTCTAATAATGCAGAAATTGTGGCCACATGCTTATGCAATTATGAGTTTAACGAGGAGCCTGAAGATGGAGCATCGATCGACACCAAACTCAGAGCATCGATCGATGCGTTTGCTGTCCAGCAATCAACCGACATCCACCCTTACTTATCAATCGACGGCCTAACCCCAGAACCGATCAACACCTGTCACACAGATGGCAATTAAACCCCAGCCTACCTCGAGTACGACGAAGATTACAGAGAAGAAGAGCTAATCGAATATCATGGTATTGCAATGGAAGAGGTTGGTGTTTTTCAAATTTTCCATCAACTCGAGAAATCGACATCGATCGACGACAACCATTCCGCCATCGATCGATCCTGACCAAGAAGCAGAGTCAAAACTAGATTCAGATGATAGCAGAATGCTTGTAATGGCCAATGTAGTTGGACATCTGTTCGGGCAACAACTTGGTAATCAAGCATCGATCGATGGCCACCATACACCATCGATCGATGGAGAAGGAGATCTGATTGAATATCACGACCTAGTAACGGATGACGCCAGCTAGGCGAAAGTGGATAAACGCGCATCGATCGATGCACCTCATTCAGCGTGGATCAACATTGAGAAGCAGAAGAATGAACAGATCCGTAATATTCCATCCATGTTTCCACATCTTAGATCGATAGACTGCAGCCAACAAGCACCGATCGACAACACCCTTCTGAAGTTCTACAAACTTCGTACTTCTACTGCCTACTATCCAAAAAATCCAGCATTGATTGACAGGATCCACCCAACATCGCTCGATGGCTGTATCGAGCATGGTATGAGAGCCTATGATGCTAAGGGCAGAAGAACTTTCCATTGGGAAAAAGATGAGTATGGTGGTATCTACAGAGATGAGAATGGTATTGCAAGAGCTACAGACGAAAGAGTAGTGAATATGCAAGCTGAAGACATCAGAGCAATTGTAGAGAGAGCTATTATGTTTGAGCAGAGCTACATATGTTTACCAGAACATGCAGCAAAGATCGGTATGTCTAAGGAGAATCAAAAGACATAGAGCAGAGCAGAGATTGATGATATTGTGCATGAGATCTACAAAGCTCAAGAGATATCACTGGATGATTTCTACACGAGGCTTGATGATGTCTACTATCCTATAGAAACGTGCCTCACCAGTTTGACTACATGATGTCGTGGGTATTTTATATCACTTCTCAAATTAACCATATTTCCCACTTTACTCTCTCAAATAAGAGGTTCAGTGTAGTACTTAGGGATATAATCCACAAAGACTTATTGTTTTCGAATTAAAGCTAGACAAATTGTAATAATAGTAATAATAAAGATGATTTCAAGATTGATTTAACTTGTGAAGATTGGATTAAGGGATTAGATTTAAGGAAAATTCTCATGCTGTATTAGATAGTGCAAATTACTAGATTGTTAGGGTTTTAATTAAGTGTCGTTCTCGAACTCAAACCTAGGTGTTTATGAGATCGCTCTCGCGCATCTAGATTGTGTGTCGATCGATGCCCACAAGGTGGCGTCGATCGATGCTCATTCTAAACAATAGTGATTTCGCGGTTTGATAGGTTCTCTAAACTTCTGATTGAACTCTTGTTTGTTACCAGTTATTTAGATTGTTTAAGATAGGTTCAGGGTCATAACCATGCCCTCGCTTGCGCTATGGAACCCTAGTTTCTAAGATTGAGGTGATCAGATTCAACCTAGCATTAAGAACAACTTAAACAAAGAACCAAAAAGGTTACCCTAACAATTCTATAAAATCAACAAGATATTACTACCATTGATAAACCCTAAATCTAACAATGAATTACTCAGAAATAGCAATAAAGAACATGGTTAAGGTTTGAATAAATTGCATAGAATAAACTGAATAATAAGATAAGGAGTTCAAGATCTTCTCTGTAATGATGGTTAGATCTCTCTCTCTAATAAACGTAACAAGATGTTCCAACTCTGTTTCAGTCTCTCTATTCTCTGGCTGCTTGCTTCTCTAAAACTAAGATAGAAAACCTAAAAAATAGTCTAAATTTCAGCCAGGGACTTGTCTTGCAAATGATGAGATTTTTGGGTAAAACTTGTAATTTTTCATGTCTTCATTAATCTTGCAGTTGACTTGTCCATCGATCGATGCACAATGTGTGACATCGATCGATGCTTTACGCATAAACTGGATCCGGTATTGAATATCTGGCTGAGCATCCTAAACGCTCCAAAATAGCCCAAAAGTTCCAGTTGCTTCCAATAAGTACCAGAACCTGTAAATACTTTAAAACATAGTCTAGACACATATAATATACTCTAATTAGAGCCTATAACATGGCCTACAACTGGTAATAAATAAGTTATATCAACTCCCTCAGACTTACCTTTTGTTTGTCCTCAAGCAAACATAGCCTGTGAAAGAGGTTTTGAAAAGCGGAGATTCACATAATATCTAAGTATAAGTGTCACCCTACTTTGTTACAACCACATTCTATCAAGTCAATTACAGAGAAACTTTATATACTATATCCTAGTATAGCAAGCAAATCCATTCTACCAACAACTTAACAAATACTAGCTTGACTCGCCCCTCTACTGATCTCATTTCTTTGAATAAAATAAAAGTGTATGCTTTACCTTGGGAGTATCGATCAAAGGACACATGGGTTCTTACCTCTGCAAATATCTAAACAACTAGGTATAAAGTCTTCTTTGATCCCTCTCTTCTCTCTTTTTCTCTCTTCTCTGAATATTTTTAGATCTCTTCTTCTTTTATTTTTATTTTAATTTTTTTTTTATTTATTTTTTTTAATGGCAAAGTTGTTGGCGAATAATAGGGTCTTAGGTAATTTACCTACCTCTCGCTTCCAACAATGTGTGATTATTCCTTTGAATTAGAATAATGGGGTCATTGGTAATGTACATATCCCGTTGCATCTTGGGAAATCATCTCAATCTTTTAATCTTTTAAGTAGATGCTGAAGAGGGAGAGAAGGGAACCAAAGGTGCAATGACTTGTACCTACAAGCTTGCAGAAGGAACCCGATCTAGTGTATACCAAGCTCCAAAGCAAGCTGATAGTGTCAGGATTAGTGTTGGAAATCAGCTTCGGTTCCTTCAAACTTTCTAAGCAAGTATGACATAGTGGCAGAATGATCCACTTTAGTATCTCTAGTAATCTCTGTAAATAACCCTCTAAAAATGGTGCTAAAATGTGGTTAGTCAATACTAAATTTTTGGTCATAATCTCCTTCTTGTCTTAATAAAATATTATAAAAAACTTATACATATAGCAAATAAAATTCAAAACAATTCAAATAGCATTAGCTAACCTCCCCCAGAATTAAATTACACTGTCCCTTGTGTAATCCGCCTTGGATTGGTTAGGAAAAAATAAATCATAGGTAAATGGTGTTAGAGAAAGTGGATTATTCCAAACTGCCGAGCACGTCGATTGATGGTTATAGGCTCGTGTCGACCGATGGTAGACCAATACTATCGATCGACGGTACATTCGAACTATCGACTAAACGTATCTGTTAGATCGCCATCAATCGACAGGAACAAAGATGCGTCGATCAATGTAAGGCGTGTTAGACTGCAATCGTGTGTGTGTGCCTACTCTCAATGGATCATCTCTCTTTGGTTAGCTCTGTTAGACACTCAAACATATATCAAAACGTCAAAACAACATAATAATAGTAATAATGAGTCCAAATATAAAAATAATATCATAAAATATGTCTGAAAATAAGATAAAAAAGAGACGAAAGAGCAACAAGGAAGGCTACTCCTCGTCCAATGTGTCCATGTAAGGCTGCTGAGTCTGTGGCGCGGCTCCTGGTGGCGATCTCGCTCTGGTCATGGGACGGCTGAAGCACTGGCATCGACACATCATCTCAACCCTAGCCCATATGGCACGAAGTGCGTCCACCAAACCTCTCTGGAAGTCACCATGGTCGTGGATGGGTATCTCAGGAATCTCAGGGAAGGATGGAAGGGGTGGGTGTAGCTGTGCAGGCTCGGGTGCTGCAGCTTCTGCTACCGGATGGGCTGGTCTGAGGCCTCCTCTGCGGCGTACTCCGTATCATCAGCAAAATTTATCACCTCCGGCGCTGGGAGAGCTCTCATCCTAGGCCCCTCGTCGTCTACAAAAGACCAATACTTCCCCTCCTTCAGCCACTAGGTCCTCGTCACGTGACTGTCATCCATGAATCTCAACTCACTCACGACAGAGGCTCCATCAAAGCTGATACCAAGGAAGCTGAAAATAGGTGTCAGGAGGCTCCCAATCGTCTGCTTCTTCGAGTCGGTACCCTTGAAGGGTTTGTCGTTCAGGGTCGCCAGATGCTCAGCAAAAATAGCTCCCAAGTTCACCCGCTGATCGCTCATCGGTGGGAGAAAAATCTCATCGTCGAGCGCCACTAAGTCTCTGACGGAGTAGTACAGCAGTGTGAGATCCTGAACCCTAATGTTATTGGGTTCCATCTTGCAAGGGCCTTAATGAAGTAGCGAAGTTGGCAAGGGACTTCATGAAGTAGCGAAGGTGGGGTGACAGACGTCCGTCTGAGTAGTCGAGCCTGAGTCGAAAGGGCCTATAGCAATAAGTTCCCAGAAAGGATGCAGACCTGGGAAAGGAGCGACTGTGTAGGCTAGAGTGTCGGACTCAAAATCGTAAATCTCGCAGAGCTATGAGATGGTGATCCAGTACCGGATGCCTCTGATAAGAAAAGTCAATGTGGCTTCGTTTGCCACTTTCACCCGCAGGCTCTTGTAGAGAACCTGAGCTGTAGCGATGCACTGACGGACCAAGTCGGGGTAGAGAGGGTATGTCCTAATGGCCATCGTTCCAAGTCTTAACTCCCGTACCATCTGTCTGAAGTCAGTCAGTAGCCCTAGCTTCTTCAAGGTGCGTCTGTCGACGAACCGTGTGGGCTCTATAGAAACGCTTTGCCAAGCGTTGTAGTAGAGGCTGTCAAAGTCGTCCCAAACCTCACTCACAGAACGATGTGTGTATTCCCTTGATGCTACAGCCTTTCGAGGGTTGGGATAGTCCTCGAATGTGACAAGTAAAGCCTCTTCTTATTTGGGCCAAGCGTCTCGGCATGGAGGGCCCCGTAGCTGAGTACTAGAACCACCAATATCGTATCGTGCCTTTGTTCGTCGTTCGTCCATCTACATATAAGATAGAAAATCAAGAATCAGAATCGTTGTTGAATAAGCGACCATCGATCGATGAAACGTAATGGGCATCGATCAACAAGATCTTGTGACTGTCGATCGACGACGCCTCATAGGCATTGATCAATGGTTCATAGCGAACCATGGGTTACAAAATCCAAAAGAATCAAAGTCAAATCGTGCAAATCATAAGTAAATAACGTAGATAGTTCCTAATATAGCACTCCGATGCTTTAGATCGTCCTAAAATCCGAGCTTAACTCTAAAAAATTAGATTTTTCTTCAAACCCTAGAAAGTTCCTAAACTAAGAGATTTAGAGAACATACCTTGATGATTGAGTGGTTTAGTGAGTTAAACAAGTATGAGGGTTGAAATTCGAGTGATTTAGGCTCAAAACGAGCAAAATTGGCCAAAAGTTTAGAGAGAAATCGAGTGTTTACTCGTATGAGTTTTTTTGGCGGTTTGGAGAAAAGTGTTTTCATGAATCGGGATCGTGTCGAGTTAACCTACTCGATGCTCTCCATCGATTGACGATACCTCTTGGGCATCGATTGATGGTTTGTTCTGTGATTCTATTTTTTTAAAATTATTATTTAAGAAATTTGTAAATAAAATTAATCATATATTTGTTATTAATAATTTATTTTATATATATATATATATATATTTAAAATGTAAATATTAAATTAGTGGGTTGCCTCCCACCCAGCGCTTGTTTAGAGTCACTAGCTTGACAAGACATGGGTTTATCATTCAGGGTCTGGCATCTCGAGACGCATGGTCTGAGTATGCAGAATTTCATCTTTGGCCCAGTAATGTTTCACTTTTTGCCCATTCACCATGAAATCCTCTCCTTTAAGATTAACTAGGACAATTGCCCAATAAGGCGTAACTTCTTTAATGGTGAAGGGTCCGGACCAATGAGAACGTAGTTTTCCGGGAAACAGAGCCAACTGTGAGTTATACAAGAGTACTTGGTCGTTTGGTTCGAAATGCCTAGAAATAATTTTCTTGTCATGATAGACTTTCGTTCTTTCCTTTTATAACTTCGAGTTTTCGTAGGCGTGGTGCCTAATTTCGTCTAGCTCATTTAGATGGATTAATCTCTTTTCTGCTACGGGTTTAGCATCAAAATTTGTCTTTTTGATAGCCCATTCAACTTTGTGTGTTAATTATACTGGGAGATGGCATAGTTTTCCATAGAGCAGGTGGAATGGGGTAGTACCTAATGGTGTTTTATACGCTGTTCGGTATGCCCATAGCGCATCATCCAGTTTAGAGTCCAATCTTTTTGGGATGATCCTACCGTTTTTTCTTAAGATTTCTTTGATTTGACGGTTGGATACTTCTACTTGTCTGCTGGTCTGAGGATGGTAGGGTGTGGCTACTCGATGTTGACCTCCATGTTACTTGAGTATTTTTTTGACCATTCTGTTTATAAAGTAGGTACCTCCGTCGCTTATAACTATTCAAGGGACTCTAAATCTAGGAAAGATGATGCTTTAAAAGAGTTTAACTACTACGGAAGCGTCATTTTTCGAGGTTGCTATCACTTCAACCCATTTGGATACGTAGTCTATGGCAACTAATATGTATTCATTTCCGTGCGAAGAAGGGAAAGGGCCCATGAAATCGATGCCCCAATAATCAAACACTTCAACTTCGAGTATGAAATTTTGTTCCATTTCGTTTCTCTTGGTGATTTTGTACTTTGGCAAGGAGCGCATTTTGCTACGTAGGCTTGAGCATCTCGAAACATAGTTGACCACCAAAAGCCTGCTTGTAGAATTTTTGACACTGTCTTAAAATTAGCGAAATGTCCAGCGTAATCGGACCCATGAAAATGATACAGGATTTCATGTATTTTGCTTTCAGCAACGCATCGTCTGTATATTCCGCTAGAGCAATGTTTATAAAGATAGGGTTCATCCCAATGATATCTCCGTATTTTTCTCAAATTTTTTCTTAATGATATCCTGTGAAGGGTTTGGGTTCCACCTTGGCCACAAGAAAGTTTACTATATCCGCATACCAAGGTCTATCAGTGGTGTTCAGTGCACACACACCCTGACTTAAACCTCTACCTCCGGGAGAGTCATTAATTGAGAACGAAGGATTACAACTAACGTTGATATATATTGGAATGCTTATGTGATTGTCCTTTTTGAATGCATTATCGATCAATGCTTTGCGGTTATAATTGTTCGATGAGCTTAGCGTGTTATCGGTCGATTCCTCTTCATATGCCGAACTGACCTTGCCAACGAAGGTTGATTCTGTGAAGTAGACATTTTCGGTGGGTAAGAAGTCATCTATAGGAACATTGTCGTCTACTCTTATTCGTGATAAGTAATCTGCGACTCTGTTTTCCACTCATTTATTGTCTTTTTCTTCTATATGAAATTCTTGGAGATGCAGAATCCATCGTAAAAGTCTCAGCTTGGCATCCTTTTTGTTCATTAAGTATTTCAACGCCGCGTGGTCGGTGTGAACAACTACTTTCGAACCGACTAGATAGGATCAGAATTTTTCAAAAGCGAATACCACGGCTAGTAACTATTTTTCTGTTGTCGCCTAATTGTGTTGTGCATCGTCCAGAGTTCTACGCCGGCGTAGTATATAGCATGCAACTTTTTGTCCTTCTTTTGTCCAAGCACTGCGCCTACAGCGAAATCGCTTACGTCGCACATAATTTCGAATGGTAGATCTCAGTCTGGTGCTTGGACAATAGGAGCAGATACGAGTGCCGATTTGATTTCTTTAAACCCCTCGAGAAATTCAGGTGTAAAGTTGAATTTTACTTCTTTGCATAGAAGTGCAGTGAGATGTCGAGCAATTTTGCTAAAATCTTTATAAATGTCTTATAGAATCCAGCGTGTCCTAAAAAGCTTCTAATGTCTTTGACATTAGCGGGTGGCGGCAGCCCAGCCATTACTTTAATCTTTGCCTTGTACACCTCGATTCCGGCTGCTGAGACCTTGTCTCCCAAGACAATTCCGCTGATAACCATAAAGTGGCATTTTTCCCAGTTCAAAACAAGATTTTTCTCTTCACATCTAACTAATACCTTACACAGGTTATCAAGACATGTTTTGAAGTTTAGGCCGTATACTGAGAAGTCGTCCATGAAAAACTTCTGTGAAGTCTTCGATAATATCCGTGAATATTGACATCTTGCATCTCTGGAAGGTCGCAGGAGCGTTACAAAGTCTGAATGGCATTCTGCGATATGCGAATGTTCCATATAGACAGGTGAAGGTAGTTTTTTCTTGATCATCCGGGTGTATGAGAATCTGGAAGAATCCTGAGTACCCGTCAAGGAAACAGTAGTATTTGTGGCTTGCAAACCTTTCTAACATCTTATCGGTAAAGGGTAAAAGGAAATGATCTTTTCGTGTGGCAGCATTTAGTTTCATGTAATCGATACACACCCTATGTCCAGTGACAGTTCTCATGGGGATCAATTTATTTTTGTCATTCTTTACTACTGTGATTCCGCCTTTCTTTGGAACAACATGAACCGGACTAACCTAGTTGCTGTCTGAGATCGGGTAAATAACGCATGCTTTTAGAAGCTTCATGATTTCCTTTTTGACTACTTCCTTCAGGTTGGGATTTAATCTCCTCTAATGCTCAACGGATAATTTGGATTCATCATCAAGGTGTATCTTATGCATACATAAATCGGGAGAAATTCCCGGGATGTCATCTAATGAATATCCGAGAGCCTTGCGGTGTTTTTTCAATTTATTCAGCAATAATGCTTGCTCTCCGCTGCTCAGGTTGGCATTGATGATGACAGGATAGTAATTTTCGTAAAGCGTATTTAAGACCAGCGGGAAGTGGTTTAAGATCGATTTTAGGTGCTTTCTATTTGCTCCAGTCGTCGGTTACACCATGCTGTCGATCAACGGTACTATCGGGGTGTCGATCGATGGTGGTAGGTAGATCAAGTTCTTCGGTGTCGACGTTGAATATTTCTTCAGTGGCTTCCATCAATCTCGTATATTCTTCATTCCGATCATCTATCGCGATGTCATCTTCAGGAGATGTGATTGCTCGCTCGAGAGGATCACTTGAGCATGCAACCATGAATGATTCTTCTGCTAGGTCGGAGAGATAATCGATATTGTAGGGTTGACCGTCGATCAAAGGCTGTTTAATTATTTTTTCCATATCAAAGACCATCGGTATCTTCCCGATGTTTAGGCATATGCACCCTCCTCTGACATCAATGATCGCTCCGGCCGTGACCAGGAAAGGTCTCCCCAAAATAATCGGATTTCCGGGTTCTCGCTCGTATTTAAGCACTATGAAATCTGCAGGTATGTCGAAGTTATGAATGCGTACGGGCAAGTCTTCAAGGACGCCTTCCGGAATTCTAGTGGATCTATCGGCTAGAACGAGAGTGACCCTGGTAGGTTGAAACTGTGTTAAACCGAGGGTGACTGCAACTGAATAAGGCATCAGGTTTACACTAGAGCCTAAATTACAGAGGGATCTTTGGAATCTTTCATCGCTGATAGTGCAGTCCAGAACAAAGCTACCAGGATCAGGGAGTTCAAACAAGTCCTCAAGGTGCCAGTTTGGTCTAATTCTTCAATTTCTGGTGAGATCTCAGGAATCTGCTCGCCAGTCTCAAGCGGAACGGGATTCGATTTTTCTTTTTCCTCCGTTGGAATTCTCGCGCATTCATCAATAGTTATGCTTTCTCTAACGCCATTTGCGAGTCGTTTACCACTTCGTAAGGCTACGACGTTGCAATGTCTCTTAGGGTTAGCGTCTGTTTTACCACGTAAAAATATGTCCTCTCTCCTGATGGACATAGTGTCATTCGCCACTTGGATATCGATCCTCTTAATGTGTTCACTTAGAGTTTCGAATTTTTCCGTCATCTCCGCATATATCAGATCTTACTTCTCGTTGAGGTTGGCGGCTATTCTACGGTTTCCCGTAAAGACTTGATTCATCTTTCACTTTGGACTTCTTTCATATCTATCGACGGTGGTGTCGTAGTTGCTTGCGAAGTTTTCAGTGCTCTCCCTAAATCGTTGGTTGTTAAGACTCATCACATTTGAGAATTCAACTTGCTTTTTGAAATCGCGAGAAGCAGCATTGTCTAGGAGGTTCGCAACTGATGCCAGAGTCTTTCTAACTCGGATTGAGTGCTTCTCCTCCGTGAGCATTGGCGGTTCATTCTTCTTGGCGTCTCTCATTTCATTAGGTCTACCTAAGGCCATGTTCTCTATTAGCCTTTTTTGCGTTTGTGGGGCTTCTGGTGCCGAAGTTCCCATCGCTGGCCGTATCAAGGTTGGTTTGGTAGTCTAAGTTTAGTCCTCTATAGAAAGTGTTGATGATTTGGGGTTTCTAAGAATCCATGGTGAGGGAACGAAAGCTGGTAGCTTTTGAATCTAGTCCAAGCGTTTTGAAGGATTCACGGCTACCTTGAATGAATGTGGATATTTCTCTCTTTGCTTCCCAGTATCTTTCCTCGTAAAAAAGGGGAAGAGTTTGCAGCGATTGAAATCGTTGTTCACCATGTCTTCTAGCATCTCGATGTGATCGTTCGGATGTTAAGTAAGAAGACCACTGAACTTATTTTTGCAGGCCATAACTAGGAAGTCGATATCAAGCTCAGAGCTTCATGTATGGTTGTATGGTAATCGAATTGCAGAACTATTGGAATAGGTCCTGCTGGGTTTAGGTATTCGAGCATTGGTATTTCATGCTTTATCTCATTCTTTGGAGATTTAGTGATTTGATCAGGGGTTGCAGTCCCCTGATAGTTAATGAGTTGGCTTGCTTTGTTGCTTTTATTGTTCATTCGTTCTATCAAGACTACTTTCTTATTATCAGCATCAGTAAAGGTGTACTTACCTGCTTTCGGCTGATCGGTATCAATCGATGGCAAAGGAAGGATGTCGCCTGACAGAAATGGACTTGCGTCGATCGATCCCAGATGAGCTCAGTTGATCGATCCGTGTTGTCCTGAATCCATATTTTCTCCTTCAAGTACCTGTTTCACAGGACCAGGGAAAGAATAATTTAGCATAAAGTAAAAAATCTAGACGATATTCAAAACAAAATCTAATGGCAATAAGAAAGAGTCCCCGGTAACGGCGCCAAATTTGATGTTGTGGGTATTTTATATCACTTCTCAAATTAACTCTATTTCTCACTTTACTCTCTCAAATAAGAGGTTCAGTGTAGTACTTAGGGATCAAATCCACATAGACTCTAAGATCGCACAATAGGCTTATTGTTTTCAAACTAAAGCTAGAAAAATTGTAATAATAATAATAATAATAAAGATGATTTCAAGATTGATTTAGCTTGTGAAGATTGGATTAAGGGATTAGACTTAGGGGAAATTATCATGCAGCATCAGATAGTGCAAATTAATAGATTGCTAGAGTTTTAATTAAGCGTCGTTCTCAAACTCAAACCTAGGTGTTTATGAGATCGTTCTCGAGCATCTCGATTGTGTGTCGATCAATGCCCACAAGATGGCGTCGATCGATGCTCATTCTAAACAGTAGTGGTTTCGCGATTTGATAGGTTCTCTAAACTTCCGATTCAACTCTCGTTTGTTACCAGTTATTTAGATTGTTTAAGATAGGTTCGAGGTCATAACCATGCCCTCACTTGCACTATGGAACCCTAGTTTCTAAGATTGAGGTGATCAGATTTAACCTAGCATTAAGAACAACTTAAACAAAGAACCAAGAAGGTTACCCTAACAATTCTATAAAATCAACCAGATATTACTACTATTGAAGAACCCTAAATCTAACAATGAATTACTCAGACATAACAATAAAGAACATGATTAAGGTCTGAATAAATTGCATAGAATAAACTAAATAATAAGATAAAGAGTTCAAGATCTTCTCTGTAATGATGGTCAGATCTCTCTCTCTAATAAATTTAACAAGATGTCCCAACTCTGTTTCAGCCTCTCTATTCTCTGGCTGCTTGCTTCTCCAAAACTAAGATAGAAAAAACTAATAAAAAGTCTATATTTCGGCCAGAGACTTGTAATTTCTCATGCCTTCATTAATATTGCAGTCGGCTTGTCCGTCGATCGATGCACAATGTGTGACGTTGATCGATGCTTTACGCATAAACTGGATCCGACATTGAATATCTGGCTGAGCATCCTAAACGCTCCAAAATAGCCCAAAAGTTCCAATTGCATCCAATAAGTATTTGGACCTGTAAATACTATAAAACATAATCTAGACAAACATAATAGACTCTACATAGAGCCATAACATGGCCTAAAACTGGTAATAAATAGGTTATATCTCTACACGCATGGATGAGATGAAGCAAATTTTGGATAATATAAAAAGACTGCATGCGATTAGCCCAAACGAAAGAGCATCGATCGACGGCACCCTACGACCATCGATCGACACTGAAACTAATAGACATAAGACAGCAGCAGAAATACAATTACAAGATATGTTTAATGAGATTGCTTTTTCTCAGAGCTTAATGAAGGAAGATATTTCTCAACAGTTTGAAGATATATCAGAGATTACAACTGCAAGACTTAGAATGCTACAACACAATATTGAGAACCTACAAAGAAGAATGCATTCAATGGAGGTTGCTAGCGAGGTTACAAAGAATGAGAGAACCATAAGTGATGAACCAATGAGGAGATTTATTGGTACATGGTTTCAGAAGAGCATAGAAGATGTAGACACTTGTTTCCCAAGTGTTGATCCACCTCCATACAAGTCAGAAAGTTCAAACGTCGAGCTTAAGACTATAACCAAGCGCTGAGTGGGAGGCAACCCACTGGTTAGTAAGTTTTAATTAGTTTTAGATTATATTAGTCTAATTTCGGATTTTATTATATTATTACAGGTTTTTAAAAGAAAAAGGAAGATAGTCTGCACAGAGCATCGACCGACACTTGATCTTTGTCGATCGATAGAGTAACCCTAGTGTCGATCGATCGCCACTTAACTGTGTTGATCGACGGTCACCATCAGCAACCATGTATACCGTTTTTCTTGATTAAACTGTGTCCTTATGGTTTATTTTCTTCACCAATCCTGGACTGAATAACACTGGTGATAGTGATGTTTAAGTTTGGGGGAGGTTTACTAATATTGTTTTCTATTGTGAGTTTTATACTAAAAAAAAAAAGAGTAGAAACCTACAGGTGTACCATCGATCGAGTTTGAAGCATCCACATCGATCGACCATGGATCATGACCATCGGTCGACATCAACATCGTCATATCGTTCGACACTCTATTACAGAGTCTGGTACCGAGTTTCTCTCTTAACTACTTACTTATGATTTAAATTTTCCTAACCAATCCATGTCAGATTACACTAGGGACAGTGTAATTTAAGTCTGGGGGAGGTTCGGTAACACTATTTGATTTGTTTTGAGTTTTATTTGTTATATATATAAGTTTTTCAAAAAAGTTTTATTGAGTCAAAAGGGGATTATGATCAAGATTTTTTATTGACTAACCACCCTTTAGCACCATTCTTAGAAGCTTTTTTGCAGAGATGACTAGAGATACTAAAGTGGATCATCCTGCCACTGTACCACACTTGCTTAGAAAGTTTGAAGGAACCGAAACTGATTTCCAACACTAATCATGACATTATTAGCTTGCTTTGAGGCTTTGTATACACTGGATTGGATTCCTTTTGCAAGTCTGTAGGTACAAGTCATTGCACCTTTGGTTCCATTCTCTCTCTTTCTTCAGCATCTATTTAAAAGCTTAAAAGATTGAGTTGACTTTCCGAGATGCAGAGGGGTAGGTACATTACCAATGACCCCATTATTCTTATCCAGAGGAATGATCACAAATTGTTGGAAGCGAGGGATATGTAAATTACAAATGACCCCATTATTCGCCTATAACTTTGCCCAAAAAAAAGCAAAAGAAAAAGAAAAAAATAAGAAAAGAAGAAGAAATCTAAAAAGATTCAGAGAAGAGAGAAAAGAGGGAAGAAAGGGATCATAGAAGACTTTGTGCCTAGTTGTTCAGATACTTGCAAAGGTAAGAATCCATGTATCCTTTGATTGATACTCCCAAGGTAAAGCGTGCACTTTTATTTTATGCAAAGAAATGAGATCAGTAGAGGGGCGAGTCAATCTACTATTTACTAAGTTTCCTTGTGATTGACTTGATAGGATGTGGTTGCAACAAAGTAGAGTGATAGTTATACTTAGATATTATGTGAATCTCCACTTCTCAAAACTTCTTTCACAGACTTTGTTTGCTTAATGAAAGCAAAAGGTTAAGTCTGGGGGAGTTGATATAGCCTATTTATTACCAGTTTTAGGCCATATTATAGGCTCTATTTAACGTCTATTATGTGTGTCTAGGCTATGTTTTAGAGTATTTACAGGTCCAGGAACGTTTTAAATATATATGAGATACTTGGAGCTTTTGGAGCATCTAGAGGAGAAAAATTTGTAGCTGATCATTTAGGGAGTCGATGAAGCCATCGATAGATGGAATACACTTGGCGTCGACCGATGATTAAAGCCCAAGATCGATAGATGTAGCACACTTACCATCGACCGATGACAGGCGATGATCAAAGCCCAAGTCAGAATGACAAAAATGCCATGGACGAGTTTTGCCCTAAATTTAGGGTTTTATATTTATGTCTTGAGAAAGGCAGAGAGAGAACATAGTTTATTTTATACAGAAAACACATTACAACACTTTAGTTTTATTCATTTTATATTAGGCTTATGAGAGAAAGGAGAGACTCCTTCAGAGTTCTCCTGGAACTTCTTCGGTTTTTATATATTTTATATTTCATATCTATTAAATCTATGATTTATGTGACAAAGATCATGTTTGAGTAGTTATTAATTAGATTTAGGGTTGAATGATAGCAATCATGGATTAGCCCGAAAATAGGATTGCTAGGTTAAGTTAATATTCATCAATTGAGTTGTCCTTAATGCTTGCATTATAGAGTAGCTAACTCGGATCTCGATGATAGGACATGGACAACTACGAGAGTAGGTTCTGTGCTAGAATAGATTCTGTTGAACTACGCCGTTAGACGCATGCGAGAGCTGGTCTAATAAGTCTGGTGGACTTATCAAATCTCGCCCACACTTCCTTCTGATTTCACCGTCGATCGACACCAGGCCTTAGCCATCGATCGATGGTCTTTCCTTTTGCTCGCATACGAGAGTTGGAGTTAAAAAGATCAGAATAGTTAACATTTGAGTTCTAGTATATTTACATTTTCGTGCTTCTTATCCTCTATAATTCATTTAGCTTGAAACCTTAGATCTAACATATTTACATTCATATTTACATCTAGTTAATTAATAGCATATTTCCATTGTTACATTAGTAGCATATTTCCATATTGCATCCTACTTCTTGACATGGAATATTTCCTTAAATTGATTGTGCACCACCAATATATATATATATATTTACCTAGCTTAGTCTTTCGAAATAAGAAATCTATTGTTTGCCTTTGGTCTTTGTGGATTCGATCCCTAAGTACTACACATGATCTATCTTGGCAAGAGTATTATTGTGTGTGTTAAGATTACAGTTAATTTGATAGTTAATTTTTTAGGATATTTATACCATGCTAGATCAATAAACACCACCCATGTCACATACCAAGCCCTAAGAGAAAAAAATTATGTAGATTAACGTGGAGATCAGCTTTGGATCCTTCAAACACCCTAACATGCATGAATGTCTTTGGCAGATCAATTCACTTTGGCATTTTTCATGATGTACAATATGCAATAAATAATTGAAAGAATGGTCATTGAAACATTAGTTAGAAAATTAGTTCCAAGAAAAGTTCTTAGACCCCGACTAAATTTTGATTCAATAAAACATGAGACCCAAAACTCTAAAAAGTAAAAGAAGACAAAATAAAGAAACGAGTTAGTAAAGATAAATACCCTCCCCCAGACTTACTTCACAACATCTCAGTGTGAAAATAAATCAAGAAAAAAGTGTAAAAAGAAAAGTTTTTTTTTCTTCTTTTGCAAAGGGTCGAAGACTTACCTGTAGAGCATATCAACAGATCTTAATATGAAGATCGACCGATCTTGATATGAAGATCGACCAATCTTGATATGAAGATCGACCGATCTGAACATGATCAACCAATCTTTTTGTCTTGCTTGATTTTCATCACATGCACAAATTTTTTTGTTGTTCGGGTTTCAAGGAGATCGATCGGTCAAATATTATGATCAATCGATCTTAATACAAGATTGACCATTCTTGGTTTAGATCAACCAGTCTCGGCACTTTGCACCCAAAACCTTTTCTTTTTACACCTAAAACTCTAAGAGCCAAAACCAAAAATCAGTTCAAAATAAATAATGAAAGAAGTATGTACACTTACCAGTGGTTGCCTCCCACCAAGCGTTTGTTTTAAGTCTTTAGATCTACTTCAATATATAGATCAACCGGGTTGAGTAGAAGAACTTGCTCCAAAACAAGTTCTACATTTGGACATGCTAATCTCTAGAATTCCATTCAACACATCCTTCACAGTATTTTGTTCTTTCTCTTTGAAAATCAGATGTAAGGAACACTCTAACCTTAGAGAAGGGTTTTGATGTTCCTCTGCATTTCACCTAGTACTCAACTGAGTCTCCATCACATTTAAGAGGAACCAAAGTCACAGGACCTACCATGATCCTTTCGCTCTTCACATTGACTATGGAACTAGGCTGCTTACAGGTTTTCATGTCACATAGCGGAGAGTCTCTATCAATGACTTCTTTGTTCTCTCTTTTACCATAAACCTCTTTTCCAGGAACATCCATAGTGACACAAGATTCATGCCTTTGTACTTTGCTTGTCGGAATTTCCTTGTAAAATACTTTCTTGTTTGTGTTTGTAAATGAAACTCGCTTGTTGGGGAGATCAATTATCTCACACACTGTAGCCATGAATGACCTCCCAAGCATCAATGGTACAATAGACTCCTCAACCATCTCCAGAATCTGAAAATCAACATGCACCAGACAATCTCCTATTTTCACATGTAATTCAGGGATTATACCATATGGAGTTGTTGGGGAAGAGTTAGCAAATGCAAGCGTCATCTTGGGTGGCTGAGTCATACCGATTCCTAGATTCTCTGCGATTTCCTTTGACATGATGTTCACACTAGATCCATAATCACACATAGACTCCTTGAACTCAAAACAAGCTATTGAGCATGGAATGGCAAATTTTCCAAGGTTTTCAATCTTATGCAATACTCTCAATGGTGCGGGTCCATTCAATGTCTCAGTAAAAAGAGCTTTAATCTCCTATTCAGTCTCTCTACAATTTTCAAAAAACATATGCAATAGACGAATCTCCCTAGCATTTTCGAATGAGGTTTCTTTAGGAAGTTTTCTCACCATTTTGTTAAAGCATGCTAGCTAGCTTTAAGCACTAATGGGATCCATCAAGTGTCTAGGTGGCATTGGGTATTGAACCCTAGAAACCTATGGTCATGGTTCCACATATAAAGGTTCCCCATTTTCAAATATCTCCTCACTCTCTTCCTAGCTAAGACCACATTGCACTGCTCTTGAGGATTTACCTCAACTCTTCCTAGAAGAATTCGCTGCAGCCTTTTTATCGTCTCGGTGTTCTCAGATACTTGTGTATACAGCTTGTCGACGTGAGCTGGAAGAGACACCAACCTGTTGTTCAAGTCCTGTTACATGGTGTCTACTTTATTATTGATGCTGTCAAATTCATATTCACATCACTGGCTGCCTTTTGCTGATTGTCTATGAATTGCTGTATCATCAACTCAAATTATATTCCTGAGCCACTGGAACCGAAGTTTTAAGAGGCTGACAATAAGCTAGAGTATTTTGTTGGATATCATTGAACTGTTCTTCTCTCAAAACCTCCATGATTGAAGTTGCTGCCTTGATTTTAAAACATGTTGTGCCCATATCCTTGAACATTCACATATTCCACCTTACCTTAATAATTGCAAAGATTTGATAGAGATATTCTTCTCCAGCATTTTCACATGAGTTGATAGCTCTTTGATCTCTTTGCATCAGCATGTCTATCATTTAACTCCTCGATCTTTTAAGATTCCACACTACTGACTTGTGTAGTTCTATCATATTCCTGGCAGTGATTACTAGAGCTGGAAGTGAGGTTCTCGATCAGTATGTAAGCTTCATCGTGAGTCTTTGTCATGAAATCTCCATTGCCGGCTGCATTTAGATAACTCTTGACATTCCAGTTCACTCCATCATAGAAGATGTTGAGGATATGCTCATTAGAGTAGCCATAATGAGGACAGTCTCTGAGATACTCCTTGAACCTTTCCTATGCCTCATTCATAGGCTCAGAAGCGTGTTGCTCAAAATTGGTGATCTTACTACTAAGAGTAGTTGTCTTGGAATTTGTGTAGAATCTGTCCAAAAAGATCGCTCTACACTGATCCCATGTGGTCAAAGATCCAGCATGAAGATATTTCAGCTATCTCAATTCTTTATCGCTTAGAGAGATATCGAAAATCTTGTAAAGAAGTTAGTCATAAGGGGATCCACTAGACCTTGTAATACTGCAGATTTCCTCGAGGTTCTCTATGTGTTCCATTGGACTCTCTGGGGTAGTCCATGGAACAAGTGCTGCTTGAACAAAACGACAATATGTGGCTTTATCTCATAGTCATGTCCCTGAATCGGAGGAAGCTGAATCGCATATTTATTTTGGTAGACTGATGTTTTTTCCCACAGCAGCAGCATTGATGACATTCTGCTCTTCTTCGTTGTCAGCCATGTCTTTCTTATGCACCTGGAAGAAACAAGAAGAAGAACAAAAGATTGTTAGTACTGAAATAAAAGTCCTAGACTAAACTCTAGTCCTAGACTCGTAGGTATGCTATTGGTCCCCGACAATGGCGCCAAAACTTGATGTGATCAGGTTTTAACCACTAAATATAAACTACAAGTGCACATGAGTGCGTAGTAGTACTTAGGGATCATATCCACAGAGACCAAGACTACACTACGATTTTGTGAGAGAAAGGTAAAGATAGAACAAACAAGTTTTTTTTGTGTTTTAACTTGTAAGAATGTAAAAGCAAAAAGTAAATAACAATGTAGACGAATGGATTAAAAGCGTTTGGTAGTGGGTAATTCTCATGAAACAGAGATCATGAAACAACTGCTAGATAAGGAATGCATTAAGAAACTTTCTCGGACTCAAACAACCTGATTAAACTAGCATACTTATGCAGCTCTAAACCCTATGGATTATAATCTTAGAGACTAACTTCCGTTGAATTTCATATTCTAAACATGCAATATGATCGAGTTTCATAAGTTCACAAAAATCCCTAACATCAATTTCCATTGGTTCACTCATTTTAGGTTCCATGTATTTAATCAAACACTTTTGGTGCGCTAAACAACCTAAGATCATAAACTAGTTAATGAATCGAATTTATATATTAAGAACAACCTAGATGAAGAACTGAATGAATAATTCCCTAATCTAAAAAAACAGTTTCAATAATCCATGGATTCCTTCAGACAACCCTAGGCCCAACAAGAGGATTACTTAAACATGGAATAAGAAACACAGTAAATAATTGAGTAAATCATGATAACAGTGGAAATCAATATAAGGGGTTCGAAAATCTTCTCTAGAAAAATATGAATCATCTCCCCGATGAAAACTAATTTTCCGAAAGATGTAAAATCCAATGTAAAACAAAGCTTAAGACTAACAATGGCTGAGAAACATCAAATACAGGTAAAAACTCGTCAGGTTCGAGTTCTTAGACGAAAACCGAACATAAAAAAAAAAAGAAAACCAAATTTTCTAAAAAAAAATTGCGCAGACCGGACTCGAGATTAACCTGGATATCGACCATAGTGGACCGAGATCGAAAAATCTCCTGGGGTCGAGCATAGGATCGATCAGTCTGAAAAGAAATTTACCGATCTTAGCCAAAAGCGTCCAAATTGCTTTAGTTTTCTCAGATCCTTGCTCATTGTGCCCAAAAGTCGATTCCAACATTTTTAACCTGAAAAGACTCAATAGACTCCAAAAAAACTCTATAAAACTCAAAATAAAGGTTAGAAACCAACAAAAACACCAATTATCAAAAACGAAGGAACTCACAAATTCTTCAGAACCATCACTTTCACAAATACTTGTTGCCAGGTACATCAAATAGTAACAACATTAGACGGTACTTCCATGTACTTGACATTTGATTAGCAACCTAACCATTTTTAGCCCACAACTCATAAGAGATATCCAAAACCACCACCAATGACCTCATTAAGGAGCTTAATGTGCAAACTCATATATGGAATATTGATCACAAAACATGGACTCTTATCCATTTAGTTTTCTGATCGTACATACAGCCTTACTCTGGTTCCTCTCCTCTCTCTTTCTCATTTTACTTTGCCGATTTTCCCTACTTTGCATGCACATTTAATTTTTTTCTATCACTAAGTATTACGAATATGCTTCCATGAGATACAAGCACTAATGGTGCTTGCCATCAACACTTGATTTACTTCTTTTTGACTTTTATTTTTTTATTCTCTTTCTTAATTTTTTATTTAAGGGAAGAGACAGGGGAACCATACTCACAAATAATTTCCTTTCCAAACATGAAAGAGGAATCCAATCAAGTGTAACCTCCGGACAAGAGATTCAAGTTGATTAATGTTATATGTCATTTTTTGATCATTCAAACACTCTCACAAGCATAAATATTATTGGCAAATCAATGTACTTTAGATTTTCCATGTTGTACATCATGCAATCAATAACTCAAAGAGTAGTGATAGACTAAACTATTAGATGATTAGTGCCAAAAAAACCGCATAGTTCCCAACTGACTCAGTTTTGACTCAATAAAGTGACACAACTAGCACTCAAAATAGAACACAATGTATGTAACTATTTTTTTGTCTAGAAAGATTACCTAATAGTGGGTTGTCTCCCCCTCAACATTTGTTTACAGTCACTAACTTGACTTTGGAATCCAGATTCAGTAGAGATGATATTGGAAACTTGCTCCAAAATAATTACCAGTGTCCAATAGCTTCAGCTTCAACACACCACACATAAAATATTTCATAGAAGCCTCACCTTTGTCAATCATCTCAAAAACGAAGAACGGTCAATGAAAAGGAATATATGATCCACGTCAAATCTCCAACACATGATAATAAATAGGAAAAATGCAGTTCCTAACTTTCTCATCCAAATTGTTGAACAACACCATGTGGAGATTTGGTGGAGAGATTTGAAAAAGTTAGTTTAACCTTAGAAGCTTTTGTTGGAAGACCAACTTTATCAGCAATGTCCTTAGACATGATGCTAACTGCAGACCTTGTATCACATAGAGAATCAGAAAATAAGACTCTTGATGTAGTCAAGGAACTACAAAATTCCTAGGGTTTCTTAACTTTGTTAGTTTCTTGACATCTGTAGATGCACTTCTCACTGTTATGAGTGACATTGTATTTATCACTTAAATCTACCTGAGAAACAGCTAGACACAAAGGATCATCAAATATGTCAATGTAAAAAGCTAGATGCATATCTCTGTTCTGTGGCATAACTTTGTAGATGATATTCTCATCAATGTTTGCAAAAGAGATTCTGCTCTTAGACATGTCAACTACTGCACCCACTATAGTTATAAAAGCTCCTCAATGAAAAGCAATATATGATCCACGTCCAATCTCCAACACATGAAAATCAATAGGAAAAATGCAGTTTCTAACTTTCTCATCCAAATTGTTGACAACACCATGTGGAGATTTGGTTAAGAGATTTTAAAAAGTTAGTTTAACCTTAAAAGCTTCTATGGGAAGACCAATTTTATCAGCAATGTCCTTAGACATGATGTAACTGCAGACCTTGTATCATATAGAGCATCAGGAAATAAGACTCTTGATGTAGTCAGGAAATTACAAAATTCCTAGGGTCTGTTAACTTTGTTAGTTTATTGACATCTGTAGATGCACTTCTCACTGTTATGATTGCATTTATCACTTAAATCTACCTGAGAAACACCTAGACACAAAGGATCATAAGATATGTCAATGTAAAAAGCTAGATGCATACCTCTGTATTGTGGCATAACTTTGTAGATGACATTCTCATCAATGTTTGCAAAAGATATTCGGCTCTTGGACATGTCAACTACTGCACCCACTATAGCTAGAAAAGCTCTTCCATGAAAAGGCATATATGATCCATGTCCAATCTCCAACACATGAAAATCAATAGGAAAAATGCAGTTGCCAACTTTCTCATCCAAATTGTTGACAACACCATGTGGAGATTTGGTGGAGAGATTTGAAAAAGTTAGTTTAACCTTAAAAGCTTCTGTGAGAAGACCAACTTTATCAGAAATGTCATTAGACATGATGCTAACTTCAAACCTTGTATCACATAGAGCATCAGGAAATAAAACTCTTGATGTAGTCAGGGAACTACAAAATTCCTAGGGTCTGTTAACTTTGTTAGTTTCTTGATATATGTAGATGCACTTCTAGCTTCATTGAATAGTGCTTTGATCTCTTCCATAGTTTCTCTAGTGTTCTTGAAAAACTGATTAAGGAAAAATTCATCACAAGTTTTCTCAAAGGAGACACCTTTATGAATCATTTTCACTCTCTTGTGGAAACCAACAAGTTCTTTTGCACTGGTTAGCTATCCCAGATGCCTAGGTACATGAGGCAATGAGACCTTGGGCTTGTAGACTCCATCCTAAACTGTTTTTGGTGTAATGAAAAGATGTGGTGATGCGTCGAGCCAATATTGACCGATTCTAGATGAGTGTCGATCAACACCAATCTTTGATGTTGACATTTTTGTGTCGATTACGGTCAATTTCAGCAAGTCTCTAAATTTCTTTGGATCTTTTCATGTATGGTGTCGATCGACACAAGGAGGATGTTGGTCGACATTAAGCTTCAGTGTCGACTCTTCATTGTCGAAATGACAGTTCATGGTCGTTTTAGTTCGATAAAAATCAAAGATCAATGGTTCCTATGGGTGTCGAGCGACACCAGTACTGGGTATTGATTGACACTAAGCTCTTAGCTCTAAAGTCGCCTTCATTCATCTTGTTTGACTCTCCAGATTCATGTTTTTCATCATCCTCTACCATAATGGCATTGATAATGTGTTTGGGATTGGTGTTAGTCCTTCTAGAAAGAATTCCTTCTTGCCTTTTAAGAGCCTCAAAAATGTGTTTAACCTGAGTGTGCACCTTCTTTACATGAGTGTCAAAGTTTCAAACTTCCTATTCAGATCAATATACATGGCATCCACTTCTTGTTGAACTCTGCATCATGTTTATGATGTCCTTCCTAGATCTGATCGAGCATTGATTATATCCTACTCTCTTGAGTTGCTGCTACTCTTTTGAGTTGCTGTAGGAGGATTCTTATAAGTAAATGATCCATAGGTCCTTGTAAAGTGACTGTTACTCTAAAAAGGCTTCTTAAACTGAGTTCTCTGATTGTAACCTTGAAAACCAGTTACATTCACATAGTGGCAGTCCTTCTCTTCTTCTGGTTCTGTGGTTTCAACCCATGCATCAAAGTGAACATAATGCTTGTCCACAAGGAGATTGTGAACCGAATCCAGCTTCGCTTTTACCTAAACAATGCAACCATAATCTATGTTTTTATTTACTCTCTTCCTATCAAGATCTGCATTTTCAGTATTGCTGCTAGATACCAAGTTTTCAATGAGCCGGCTAGCTTCTTCTGAACTCTTGGTTTTAAAGTTTTCTTCACTTGCAGTATCTAGAGCCATCTAATACCTCCAATCTATTCCACCGAGTAAAATACCCAGCAGCTCAACCTCACCCAAGATGTCTTGAATGCCTCAGTAGGACCCATAAAAATGTAGACATTTTATTTCTCAGCTCCTCAGACCTTGTATCATCAAAGAAGTTGTTCAAGAAGGTACTCTTGGTATCATTCCAAGTAGTCAAAGATCCTGGCTGCCACTGTTTGAGCCACTATGCTGCATCCCTAGCAAGAAAGTATGGAAAACGTTTGCAGAAACAGCTAGACACAAAGGATCATCAGATATGTCAATGTAAAAAGCTAGATGCATACCTTTGTTTTGTGGCATACCTCTGTTTTGTGGCATAACTTTGTAGATGACATTCTCATCAATGTTTGCAAAAGAGATTCTGCTCTTAGACATGTCAACTATTGCACCCACTATAGCTATAAAAGCTCATTAATGAAAAGGAATATATGATCCACGTCCAATCTCCAACTCATGAAAATCAATAGGAAAAATGGAGTTTCTAACTTTGTCATCCAAATTGTATAACAACAACATGTGGAGATTTGGTGGAGAGATTTGAAAAAGTTAGTTTAACCTTAGAAGCTTTTGTTGGAAGACCAACTTTATCAGCAATGTCCTTAGACATGATGCTAACTGCAGACCTTGTATCACATAGAGCATCAGAAAATAAGACTCTTGATGTAGTCAGGGAAATACAAAATTCCTAAGGTTTGTTAACTTTGTTAGTTTCTTGACATCTGTAGATGCACTTCTCACTGTTATGAGTGACATTGCATTTATCACTTAAATCTACCTGAGAAACAGCTAGACAGAAAGGATCATCAGATATGTCAATGTAAAAAAGCTAGATGCATACCTCTGTTTTATGGCATAACTTTGTAGATGATAATCTTATCAATGTTTGCAAAAGACATTCTGCTCTTAGACATATCAACTACTACACCCACTATAGCTAGAAAAGCTCTTCAATGAAAAAGCATATATGATTCACGTCCAATCTCCAACACATGAAAATCAATAGGAAAAATGCAGTTCCCAACTTTCTCATCCAAATTGTTGACAACACCATGTGGAGATTTGGTGGAGAGATTTGAAAAAATTAGTTTAACCTTAGAAGCTTCTGTGAGAAGACCAACTTTATAAGCAATGTCCTTAGACATGATGATAATACGGACCTTGTATCACATAGAGCATCAGAAAATAAAACTCTTGATGTAGTCAAGGAAATACAAAATTCCTAGGGTCTGTTAACTTTGTTAGTTTCTTGACATATGTAGATGCACTTCTAGCTTCACTGAATAGTGCTTTGATCTCTTCCATACTTTCTCTAGTGTTCTTGAAAAACTGATTAAGGAAAAATTCATCACAAGCTTCCTCAAAGGAGACACCTCCATGAATCATTTTCTTTCTCTTCTAGAAACCAACAAGTTCTTTTGCACTGGTTAGCTATCTCAGATAATTAGGTACATGAGGCAATGAGACCTTGGGCTTGTGGACTATATCCTCAACCGGTTTTGGTGTAATGAAAAGAGCTGGTGATGTGTTGAGCCAATATTGACTGATTTTAGATGAGTGTCGATCAACACCAATCTTTGATGTTGACATTTTTGTGTCGATTACGTTCAATTTAAGTTTGTCTCTAAATTTCTTTGGATCTTTTCATGTATGGTGTCGATCGACACAAGGAGGATGTTGGTCGACACTAAGCTTCAGTGTCGACCCTTCATTGTCGAAATGACAGTTCATGGTCGTTTTGATTCGATAAAAATCAAAGATCCATGGTTCCCTATGGGTGTCGAGAGACACCAGTAGTGGGTATTGACCGACACTGAGCTCTTAGCTCCAAAGTCGCCTTCATTCAGCTTGTTTGACTCTCCAGATTCATGTTTTTCATCATCCTCTACCATAATGGCATTGAAAATGTGTTTGGGATTTGTGTCAGTCTATCTAGAAAGAATTACTTTAAGCCTTTTAACAGCCTCAAAAATGTGTTTAACCTGAGTGTCCACCTTCTTTACATGAGTGTCAAAGTTTCAAACTTCCTATTCAGATCAATGTGCATGGCATCCATCTTCTTGTTGAACTCCACATCATGTTTATGATGTCCTTCCGAGATCTGATTGAGCATTGATTATATTCTACTCTCTTGAGTTGCTGCTACTCTTTTGAGGTGCTGCAGGAGATTCTTATAAGTAAATGATCCATAGGTCCTTGTAAAGCGACTGTTACTCTAAAAAGGCTTCTGAAACTGAGTTCTCTGATTGTAACCTTTAAAACCAGTTACATTCACATAATGGCAGTCCTTCTCTTCTGCTGGTTCTGTGGTTTCAACCCATGCAGCAAAGTGAACATATTGCTTGTCCACAATGAGATTGTGAACCGAATACAGCTTTGCTTTTACCTAAACAATGCAACCATAATCCATGTTTTCATCTACTCTCTTCCTATCAAGATCTGCATTTTTAGTATTGTTGCTAGATACCAAGTTTTCAATGAGCTGGCTAGCCTCTTCTGAACTCTTGGTTTTAAAATTTTCTTCACTTGCAGCATCTAGAGCCATCTAATACCTCCAATATATTCCACCATATAAAATACTTAGCAGCTCAACCTCACTGAAACCATGATGTGGGCAACCTTTCTAGTAAGTTATAAATCTCACCCAAGATGTCTTGAATGCCTCAGTAAGACCCATATAAATGTAGAGATTTTATTTCCTCAGACCTTGTATCATCAAAGAAGTTGTTCAAGAAGGTACTCTTGGTATCATTCCAAGTAGTCAAAGATTCTGGCTGCAACTGTTTGAGACACTATGCTGCATCCCTAACAAGAAAGTATGGAAAACGTTTGCAGAAAAGATAAGTCTTCATAGTCCCCATTCAGCGTGATGTTTGTCATTAGATCCTCAAACCTCTTCAAGAGGTAATTGATTCTCTCTCTCCTCCCATATCTCTTTTATCCTTGCACTCTCTCTCTCTCCTCTCTCTTTTATTTTCCCACTCTCTCTCCTCACTCTTGTCACCGCCCATATCACATCATGCAAGAGTTGTCTCCTGTATATCCTTTCCCGAGTCATCTCCCAATTCCTCCTCACCTCGAGTCCTCTCTAGTTAGTCACCTCGAGTTTTCGCCCCTTGAGTCGTTGCCCACTTTTCCTCACCTCAAGTTGTCCCCCACTTCTCCTCACCACAGGACATCGCCCACTTCTCCTCACCACAGGACATCGCCCACTTCTCCTCACCCCTAGTTGTCGTCCATTTCTCCCTCTTTCCATTGGCATATCCCACTCTGAGTGTCGTCACCCGCTCCCTCATCTTCATTATTATATTTTTATTAAAATTTTATTGATACGAGAATTAGAATAAAGTTTTACGCATTTTGCCAGAGTGCGTCGAAAACAGCTATCCATTGATAAACAATTAATAAGTTTTTGACAATATACAAAGCGTACTTGATCATTTGTGTAAAACCAACAGTACAAAGAGAACGAAAAAACAAAACTTAGATCAGAAGACTGAAACTGACAAATTTAACCACATAACAGACTAAAGACCTAACACATCCCAAAACATAACCGGACCTAACAAGGTGTCGGTTTGTTTACTAGGCGAGGAAGACAAGGTAATCATAAAATGAAAAACTAATAAATGGAAAAACAGAAAGAAAAAGGAAATGGTGAAGAAAATGGAAATAATATCGATGCAAATCTTCAAGAGAATCAATGCCTGATCGACTTAGAGGGAGTATATAAACAAAACACTGAACTTCTAAGAAAAGCATTCAGAGAAGAAAATACTTAAGAGATAAAAGTTAGCTTTAGATAACTTGGGATGTAGGTGTTTAGTCTACCGAATATAAAACTTAGATACTTTTCTGCTTCATTTTGTTGTTCTTTCTTGTTGGCGAATCTTTGTACGGATTCTCATAAAAAAGATTTAAATCATTCTTGTTATGATCAATAAATTACTCTCTGTAGCTTTACCCTATTAATTGTCTTCTCAATTTTGTGTTTGCGTTGTTATTGCGGAAAACCTGGTTCCCCAATAAAGTTAGCTTTTTCACTATAAATTTGATTGTGCAAGTTTTGGCTCCACCACACACTTTCCACCATAAAGTAGTTAGCTGAGTTTCATGTGTTTTTGTTAGGATTAGGACAAGTTCTTTCATTATTCATTTCTAAGTTTTTTTTCTTATCTTATTATATGCATTCTACTAGTTGAGTAGGTGCCTTGGGCTTTTATTTAAATTATTATAATCATACATCCTATTCTATTTATTCAATTCGTTTGTTGGCTTTTAAAGTTCCATAAGTATAGTTCCAAATTGTTATGAGTTTTTCTCGAGGATTACTTGTGTCTTTGATGTTCCATCTGAGGTTGGATGTTTTTGATTTAAAGATTTAAGGCTCCCAAAATTCATTTTAAGAGAAAGTCCATAAGTTCTATGATTCATTAGGGTTAAACCTAAGTTCCTTTATTTTTTCTAATAGATAGAGATAACACCTTCTCAATTTTCTCATCAGAGGTTTACTAGTAAATACATTGAGAGTTCCAAGCAACAAGCTGTCATGTTCCCCGAGCCCGAGGCGGTGTTGTTGTTACCGAACCACTATAGACTGCAACTCACCTTTGTCACTGATCATTGTCTGTTTACTCTCATATCAGCTGCCGCCGCAGTGTGCCATCATCGCTCACTTGCCATTGCTCAGAATTTTACAGGTCGTCAGTACTTGTCTTCCATCGTGCCTCAGTTCTCAACCAGATCTCGTTTGTGCTTCTCGTATTCTTCTTCAGATATGCATCTTTGTTCATCTCCTTCAGATCTTGTTCATCTCTGATCCAGATGAGGCTTTGATTCTCAATATTTCAAGATGTATGGATTAGGATTGGGTAGCTTTGTTATTTAATGTAAGGTTGTTAGATCCATTTTGAATGATATTTAAGTACACTTGCACTGTTAAATGATTAAAACTGAATGTGTTGATGTGATTGATTGTGTGGTAACAATGAATCATGATAATGAACGAGCTAGGATTGTTAATGAATGGAAGGAATTGGTTACTATTGAATGTTGTTGAAAATAGGGTTGTGTTGTGTGGAATTGGTGAGGGTACAAAGAGTAGTGGATGAGAATTCGAGTCTTGGCATAAGTGTATGTGGTGCGACGTGGATAGTGCATGGGTTCCGTAGAGCCACAAGCGGGAAGTTAGTATGACCACAGGCTGGCAGACATGATAGGTATGAGCCCGGGGGAGAATCATAGTTTTAAACTGTTCATGTATGGTGAAAATTTTTAATAGTCATGAGATGTGGTGGTGATCTTGTGGAATGGGGTTGTTTTTTAGTGAATTGCTATGTGCAACTATTCGATTCTCGTTCTACATTGAAAAAAATAATGCTTCATGTAGGGAGGCTGGTCTATATCTGTCTTACTGGATAACCCAAATTATTCATTCTCTCATCATCTTTGCCTATTCAGCTCCACAACCGGCTTTTACAGCTTTGAGAGAATATACTCATAAAGAACATCTTTGGTGAGTCACTCCGCTCTTAGCCGAGTCACTTTATCAATGAGTTGTCGGTAGGCACATTCTCTTCACCGACCAATCGGCAACCAAACATATCTTCCACAAGCTGTCACTAGGCACATTCTTTTCGCCGACCTACCAACAGCCAAACGCGTCATCTCCGAGTTATTGTTAGACACAAAACCTTCAACTCAAGCACATACCTTCTCATAAGCACTTGTCGCCTTTGTAACAAACTACGATTGGCTTGATCCCTATTCAATGGGTACGTAGGCAGCCCTCCACCGGGTCCAGCTATAATTTATAAAAACTCTTTTATGCTCATCCGCCCAGTTCGAGCTCAGTACGAAGACTTCTCCTAAACCCACCATCGAAATTGTGTCTACTTCCAGTACAACACCGATTTTAGATTTAACAGTTAGCGCCCACCGTAGGACCTGGGAAAGTACCTTTAAAGAAGATCGGACTCAGTGTCAAAAAAAATTGCTCAAATGACAAGTTGCATCTGTTGCGTCAAAAAAAAAAACAAATGAGCAAATGACAAGTTGCATCGCTCGTAATATTTGCTCATAAAAAAGGGGCTGGGCCTACCACATTTATCTTCCTCGGCAATAAACAAAACGAATTGGTAGGTTATGTGTCGACATAAAAAAAATTACACTGGGGATTTAATTCGCGAAGACTAAAAGTTTAAAGTTCCATTTTGATCGGCAAGTGGGCCACTCTTGCTATCTCATCGGAAACACTCACTACAGTTAAGTTCAATCGGCATATTGTGTCGTGTGGGAAGGCGACCTGCAAGACGACGACGAGTCCATATTATTGTTGGAACAAAAAGTCCAATGGACTTTATAAAAATGTGAAAACAAATGACATGGGCTAAAGCCCAATGAATATGTCAATGAAATGAAAAAAAATTGCTTATGGGATAGTCCCACATCGGCAAAGAAGAAAGGAATGTGGCAGTTTATATATGCCCTTGTGTTATGAGAGTGTAAATGGCTCATGGAAATAGAGGACTCCCCACGCGCACGCCGCCGCCGCCATCCGTCCGGCTCGGCTCGGCTCGGCTTGGTATGGGCTTGGGCGTGGGCTTGGGCTGTGGCTTGGGCGTGGGCTTGGGCTGTGGCTTGGGCGTGGGCTTGGGCGTGGGCTTGGGCTGTGGCTTGGGCTTTGGCTTGGGCTGTGGCTTGGGCTGTGGCTTGGGCTTTGGCTTGGGCTTGGTCTTGGTCTTGGTCTTGGTCTTGGTAGAGGGCCTCCGGCCTAATAAGATTCTTTTTGGACTAAATTAAGCCCAACGTTTTGCCATTTATTTCCAAAAAACAGCATGACATTTGTCTAAAAACGACATGAAGTTTGTTTGTTCGAAATGGATCATAACCGAGTCAACATAAGAGAGATCTTGCGGAGTAAGTTTCTCAACGCATTACTCCCAAGATTTTCGGGATATTTTCGTAACAGTTGCGAAAATCAAATATCATTCCTCTCTTTAAATAGCTTGTCTCCTCCTCTTTCATTTCTCACGTTTTTCATACTTCTCCAAGCGAAACCATCAAAAAAACCTTAGCGTAAGTCTATAGTCGAGAGTGTTTCGTAGTAATAGTTCGTTAGGGCATTCACGAGTGAAGCGTAAATCGCCAACCATGGTTGTATCCTGAGACTCGGTATTCGCACAGTTTCGTGTCACTACGAAGCGAATATTTAGAGTTAAGGAAAGAGATCATATCTCGCCTCCATCTTTATTACGAATGCGTTTTACTTATTGGTTTCAATTCGTATTTTCATTTGTCTATTTCCTTAAGATCGTTTTATTATTATCGTTTATATAAGTTCGGTTTTTCGGCTTCTACAATTTTAACTCTAATTTCGCTTTCTGTTCAAAAGATTTAATCGGATTGAAAACGATTTATTAAACGGTTTATTTAAGGATTTGTAAACGTTTTTTGAAACGGTGTTTGCGATCTGCTTTGTAGCACTTCCGCGAAACGTTTCTTAAGTATCTCATAACGGTTTGCGTTTTGTTATATAGCACTATCGCGAACGTTTATTGTTATACGATTCTTAAACCGTTATAAAAACAATTTGTTTCAACGGACGCTTTTTAAAAGCGAGTCTGTGAAACAATCAAAACGCCTTTATTGACGGTTTCTACGAACGCTTTAAGCGAGTTTGTAAAACGGGTCTTGGCTTATTATCATTTCTGGTTGTGATCGATTGTAAACGATCTCCATTAAAACCAAATGATTAACGGTTTGCGTTTTGCTTTGTAGCACTTCGCGAAACATTTTTTTTTAATTTTTTCTATAAACGGTTTTACGGTTTGCTTATAGCATTTTCTGCGAAACGTTTTAGTTATACCCTAAACGGTTTCTTCGAACGCTTTTAAGCGAGTTTGCAAAACGTTTTCTCAGACTTATATCGATATGATTTGGTTCAAACACCAAAAATAACAATCGATTTAAAACTATTATTTTTTTATTCAAATAATATGTTAATATGTTATTGTTGAATGGAGTACTAATCCATTTTCATGTTTTCTCAACAGAAAAATGACGGATTCAAACAACACCCCCATTGACACCACCATCAACCAAACTCCACTCAACGTTGCAGCAACTGATGCAACAGTAACAACTGCTGAAATCACAGCGTCAACCGCTGCAGCAACAACAACAACTACCCTACATGTGGGAAATGGTGCTGATGAGACCACACGCCGTAGCCTTTTTGGTGCTGGTCTTTATCAAACCGGTTCTACTCAAGGAACCACAGGTGCTCCTGTTGCAGTTGTAACTCCTCCAGCCGTACCTGGGATGGTCTCTCAAGGATTGATGCCAGACAAATTTGACGGCAAAGGCTTCAAAACATGGCAGAAGAAGATGTTGTTCTTCCTCACAACAATGAAGCTTGATAAGTTCATCCAGGAGGACAAGCCCATAGTCCCTTACGGGATTGAAGATGTGCACACCCTCGCAAGTGTTGACATATGGGTGCATTATGATTTCATCTGCAAAGAATACATTTTGGGTCGTCTCATTGACCCATTGTACCGAGTCTACTGTGAGACTCCCACTGCAAAAGAGTTGTGGAGATCATTGGACAAGAAGTACAGAGGTGAAGACGCTGGCTGCCAGAAGTATGTGGTTGCCAAATTCCATGACTTCAAAATGGTGGATTCAAAACCCATCATGGATCAGGTGGAAGCATTTCAGCTCATTTGCCATGAAATCGCTGCTGAAGGGATGTGTATCTGTGAGACATTCACAACTCTCAGCTTCATCCAAAAGCTTCTCCCAAGGTATGCGGATTTCAAGGACTACTTGTAGGACAAGAAGAAGAAGATGGGTCTCGAGGAGCTCATCATGAGGCTTCAGATGGAATCCAGAAACCGAATTGCTGACAAGGTCAATGCTGTTAATGCTAAAGAGCATAGTGTCAACATGGCCGAGTACAAAGGCAAAGGAAAGGCACACGCCCACTCTCATGCTAAGCCTTTCAAAACGGTTACACCATTGAAAGCTTCTGGACCTAACTTCAATAAGAAAGGTGGTGAATTGACTGTTGAGTGTCGCAGCAAGATCAGAAATGAGAAGGCTCAAGAGAATCTCACTGAAGAGGATCTCGTTGCAGTGGTGACTGAGGCCAACATGGTTGAAGGTAACAACCCTAAGGAATGGTGGTACGATACAGGTGCTACCACCCACATTTGCACTGATAGGGCGATGTTCAGCACCTATCAGAAGAGCAAGACTGAAGAGAAGTTGTTCATGGGGAACACTGAAGTTTCCAAGATTGAAGGCGAGGCAAAATGATTCTGAAGATGACATCTGGACATGACATCTGGACATGAAGTCACTCTGACGAATGTGAAGCATGTGCTTGACATGAGGAAGAACCTGGTCTCGGGAACCTTGCTCAGCAAGAATGGATTCGTCACAACTCTTGAGGCGGACAAGCTCGTGATTAGGAAGAATGGAATGTATTTGGGGAAAGGGTATGTTAAGGATGGACTGGTCAAAATGAATGTAGTGACAGTCCCTCCAAAAGTTGTAATTCCAAAAGTTGTAACTCCAGAAGTTTCAACGTCAATGAATAAGAAAAAGCGAGTTGCTTATTTGGTTGAGTCGTTTAATATATGGCATGAAAGATTAGGCCATGTAAACAACAAATCGATACAAAGATTAATGAATTTAAATATAATTCCCAAATTTAAAACAAGTAAACAAAAATGTGAAGTATGCGTACAGGCTAAGCTCACAAAAATGCCCTCACCTCATGTTGAAAGAACTAATAAACCTCTAGATTTAATTAACACTGATTTATGTGATTTAAAATATATACAAACTAGAGGTGGAAAAAAGTACTTTGTGACCTTCATAGATGACTGCACAAAATATTGTTATGTATATTTATTACATAGCAAAAATGAAACATTAGAAAAATTCAAAGAATTTAAACTCGAGGTCGAAAATCAGCTTAAAACAACTATTAAAATAGTTAGAAGAGATAAAGGAGGCGAGTATGATGGTCCATTTAATACATTTTGTAAAGAACATGGAATAATCCATCAAAGTACAGCTCATTATTCACCAGAATCTAATGGGCTTGCTGAACGCAAAAGTCGAACTCTAAAAGAGATGATGAATGCAATGTTGCAGGATGTGGGGGGAAGCGTTGCTTACCACTAATTATATCCTCAACAAAATTCCACACAAACTAACTGGCAAAACTCCATACAAATTATGGAATGGTAATTTACCTTCGTATAAATACCTCAAAGTGTGTGGGTGCTTGGCAAAAGTTGCGGTACTGCCACCAAAAAAAGTCAATATTGGACCCAAAACAATGGATTGCATTTTCATCGGATATGCACATAATAGTAGTGCTTATCGATTTCTGGTACAAAAATATGAAATATCAGATGTCCATGTAAATACAGTTATGGAATCAAGAAATGCATCTTTCTTTGAAAATATTTTTCCATGCAAGGAAAAACAAGATTCAAAACGAACTAGAGAAGAAAGAGACGATGACAATGACTCAGAAATTGAGACAAACATCGAAATTTCTATAAATGATATTTCAAAAAATGAAAAAGAAGATGAACCTAGAAGAAGCAAAAGAGCTCGAAAGGAAAAATCTTTTGGTAAAGATTTCTTAATGGCATTTTTAGTGGAAAATGATCCAAAAACTTTAGCAGAAGCCATGTCTTCACCAGACGCTCCATTTTGGAATGAAGCCGTCAAAAGTGAATTCGATTCTATCATGCAAAACTATACATGGTATATAACGGATTTACCACCAGGTTGCAAAGCATTAGGGAGTAAGTGGATTTTAAAACAAAAACTAAACCCTGATGGAACACCTGGTAAACACAAAGCTAGGCTTGTAGTTCAAGGATTCCGACAAAAGGAAAGCTTTGAATATTTTGATACATATTCTCCAGTAACGAGAATAACATCAATAAGGTTGATGATAGCAATCGCAGCCTTAAGAGACCTAGAAATACATCAAATGGATGTAAAAACCGCTTTTCGAAATGGTGATTTAGAAGAAGAAATTTACATGAAACAACCTTAGGGTTTTGTCATTTCTGGACAAGAAGACAAAGTTTGTCGACTTGTAAAGTCACTTTATGGGCTTAAACAAGCTCCTAAATAATGGCACGAAAAATTTGACAATACAATGGTGTCAAATGAGTTCAAAATTAATGAATGTGATAAATGTATATATTAGAAAACTACCAAAAATGCGTATGTTTTGTTATGCTTATATGTAGATGATATGCTCATTATTGGAAGCAATAAAGACATTATCAATCAAACAAAAAATATGCTCAAAGGAAAATTTGAGATGAAAGATTTGGAATTAGCAGATGTTATTCTCGGGGTTAAAGTTACAAGAAATTCAAATGGAATTATCCTAACCCAATCTCATTATGCCCAAACAATATTAGAGAGATTTAAAAATTACTCTAATGGTACTGCAAAAACTCCGTTAGATCTCTTACTTCACTTAACAAAGAATTCAGGTGAAGCGGTTTCACAAAACGAGTATGCACGTGTGATTGGAAGTCTTATGTACTTAACCAATTGTACTAGACCAGATCTTGCGCATGCAGTAAACGTAATAAGCCGATATACAAGTAATTCAGGTCATAAACACTGGAAAGCTATAACAAGAGTACTCAATTACTTGCGTCATACCAAGATTGTGGGCTTCACTACGGTAAAGAACCAGCAGTTTTAGAAGGATACAGTGACGCTAACTGGATATCAGATTCTAAAAACTCAAAATCTACAAGTGGATATGTTTTTAGTCTATGAGGAGCAGCAATATCTTGGAAATCTACCAAACAAACAGTGTTAGCCAGATCCACCGTGGAATCTGAGTTCATAGCCTTAGACAAAGCAGCAGAAGAAACTGAATGGCTTAGAAATTTTTTGGAAGATATTCCTATGTGGGAGAAACATGTACCAGCTATACGCATACATTGTGATAGTCAATCAGCTATAGCTCGGGCTCAGAATAATCTCTAAAATAGTAAATCTCGTCACATTAGAAGACGACATAAAACCATTAGACAACTTATCTCAAATGGTGTAATCACAATTGACTACATCAAATCAGCTGAAAACCTAGCAGATCCATTCACTAAAGGTTTACCACGAGATGTTGTTGCTAAATCATCAAAAGGAATGGGTTTAAAGCCTATAACGAATGAGGATGCTTGATTGCAACCCTACCTATCATGACTGGAGATTCCAAGACGTAGGTTCAAAGGGAAAACAAAATCAAACATAATCAAACCAAAGCACTTTGAGATAAATTAGTTTCATCCCAGCTCCTAAAGATGATAAAAGTGCTAACAAATGTGAGAAGGATAAGCATAAGCTTTTAATGATTCCATAGCTTCTAAAGCGAAGTATTACTTAATACTTTTCATGGTCAATCACCTAATGAGTGTGAAATGGGGCCGTTTCTAGGAGAATGAATGCAAGGTTATATTCTCTAAGTTCACTCATGAAAACCAGGAATCCTTCATGGCCACAATGAACACAATAGAGAACTAAGTTCTACGAGAAAATGAAGCTGCGTTATGCATGTTGTATCGGTCTACATAAAACACTGGTTGGTTCAAGATACCATGTTCACCTTCTGGTAAAGTAAACCCGACAAATATTAACTATGAGTGGGTCAAGGCTTAAAAATGCCACCAACTCAAACACAGTGAATTTTCGCAAACACTCTTGATAAGTCTGTACTAGAATAAGTTTAGTAATTAGAGTTTTCGAGTCTGCATCTAGTCTGCATCCGTTTAGAGTCATTTTTATTCATGTGGGGGATTGTTGGAACAAAAAGTCCAATGGACTTTATTAAAATGTGAAAACAAATGACATGGGCTAAAGCCCAATGAATATGTCAATGAAATGAAAAAAAAATTGCGTATGGGATAGTCCCACATCGGCAAAGAAGAAAGGAATGGGGCAGTTTATATATTCCCTTGTGTTATGAGAGTGTAAATGGCTCATGGGAAGAGAGGACTCCCCACGAGCGCGCCGCCGCCGCCGTCTGTCCGGCTCGGCTCGGCGTGGGCGTGGGCGTGGGCGTGGGCTTGGTCTTGGTCTTGGTCTTCGGCTTGGTAGAGGGCCTCCGGCCCAATAAGACTCTTTTTGGACCAAATTAAGCCCAACGTTTTGCCATTTTATTTCCAAAAAACATCATGACATTTGTCTAAAAACGACATGAAGTTTGTTTGTTCGAAATGGATCATAACCGAGTCAACATAAGAGAGATCTTGCGGAGTAAGTTTCTCAACGCATTACTCTCAAGATTTTCGGGATATTTTCGTAACAGTTGCGAAAATCAAATCTCATTCCTCTCTTTAAATAGCTCGTCTCCTCCTCTTTCATTTCTCACGTTTTTCATACTTCTCCAAGCGAAACTATCAAAAAACCCCTTAGCATAAGTCTATAGTCGAGAGTGTTTCGTAGTAATAGTTCGTTAGGGCATTTACGAGTGAAGCGTGAATCGCCAACCATGGTTGTATCCTGGGACTCGGTATTCACACAGTTTCGTTTCACTACGAAGTGAATATTTAGAGTTAAGGAAAGAGATCATATCTCACCTCCATCTTTATTACGAATGCGATTTACTTATTGGTTTCAATTCATATTTTCATTTGTCTATTTCCTTAAAATCGTTTTATTATTATCGTTTATATCAATTGTAACTCAAGTTTTCGGAAACAGCTCGCCAAACACAAGACCACCAACTCGTCACACCAATCTATCGCCCGGCTCGAGATCAAGAAAAGACATCATCAAGCTCCATCAATGGAATAAAAGCAGTTTGTGTTATCTCTTTACGACTTTTTCTGCCGACTAAAAAGCTTATTGCCATTCAAAAGTCCGTCACGACTAGGCCATCACAGCTCACAGCTCAATCTTGGAAGCCTTGACTTGTACTCGACCGATCTCGCTCGGCATGAATTCAGCTCGTCGAATCTCGTTCTACATGAATTCGGCTCGCCAGAACGACGTCTTCAATTGAACCTTTGTTGTCGACTTGATCTCCTTTCAAAATATATATTTATTGATGCTGACCATTAGTTGGGTGATATTGGGCTCAATGATATCAATAAATTATGTTGGGATTAGAAGCCCAAGTTGGACCCAGTATACCACTAAGGTCATCTCGTTATCAAACTGCTTGGCATTTCATTAAGTTGCTCGGCTCTCTCATCTCATCGCACAAAGCTCATAAGTTCGTCGCATAAGGCCCACCAGCTCACCAAAAGAAGCTCGTCAACTGATCCCGTAGAACATGGATCACTTCGTCATATACGTCGTCATAGCTGGATGAACACGTTAACAACTTGCTCGGCGCATGACAACCTCGACAAAAGACTTTTGGTCGGCAACAACTTGTTGGCTAAAGGGTTTAAGTTCATCACTGTTGGTGATGGGCTTAGCACGGGCCCAACAAAAGCCAAGCCCAAAATCAGGCTCCACCCGTCAACCAAAATAATGACCTCACTAGAAGATAAAGTATACTTTCCTATAAAAAGAGAGCGTTAGATTCATTGGAAGTGACAGTCAGAAACGTACGAAAAATACGGAGAGTACGGAAAATGAGAGCTCCCTCTTAAGACGACCTGCACTGTTCAGAGCAGTTCGTCTTAAACTACCAAATACCAAAATAGAGAGATATTTGTTTAGACGACCCGTATAAGCAAACATCTTTAATTTTTGTAATTGTCCGAGCTGTTTGTTACTTAAACTATTAATACGAAAATCTTCACACCTTCAACTCATTTATCATTATTGTATCACCAACCAAGTATGGAATCAACAATTGGCGCCCACCGTGGGGCAGGAGATTCTTCTACACTTCAAGACAGCTCGACGGTCACAGAATCCACACCTACCAACGACCCAGGAACATCAAACATGGCAACCACGATGACCGTGAGACAGACGACCGTGGGACAAACGACCGTGGGACAGCCGACCTGCCACACCGTGCCGACGATCGTCGCTCAGCCATGGAACAACATCACCCTGACGAGCGTCGCTGAGGCAGGGAGCAGTGTCACCCCGACGACTGTCGCTGAAGCAGGGAGCAGCGTCATCCCAACGACCTTCGCTCAGCTAGGGAACAACATCACTCAGACGACCTTCGCTGAGGCAGGGAACAACGTCATCCCAGTGACCTTCGCTTAGCTAGGGAGCAGCGTCATCCCGACAATATCTGCTCAGCTAGGGAGCAACGTCAGCCCGACGACCGTCGCTCAGCCTGGGAGCAACACGATGTTGATGATCTCCACTCAACCAGGAAGCAACGCTATGACGACGACCTCCTGCTCGCCAGGGAGCAGCGTCATCCCGACGACCTTCGCTCAGCCAGGGAGCAGCGTCATCCTAGCGACCTTCATTCAGCTAGGGAGCAGCGTCATCCCGATAATATCTGTCAGCTAGGGAGCAGCGTCAGCCCGACGACCTTCGCTCAGCCAGGGAGCAACACGGTGTCGACGACCTCTGGCCAGCCACTCTCCCTTGACGACGAATCAGAGGACAATGAACTTTTGACTCTTGCCTCTTTCTCAACAGCAAACTTATTCGCAACATCAAGTCTATCTCTCATCACAACGCTTATGACCCTCGACGAGCTTTGCTATCGATGAGATCCACGGCGATAGCTCGTCCGAGAAACTACACGGACTCCGCTCGCCAAACCACCTCTCATCGCAGGACATGTCGCCACCGACCCATGTTGACGACAAGCTCAACGGTGCCAGCTCACCAACGACGCCCGTCACTGTCTCCCCCATCGACGAAGATCTCCATGTACCTTGCTAGGCTGAACATAACTCGTCACCAGCAGTTGCAAGGATGACCCTCTCTCTAATAGGCCTCACTTCCTCCTTGTAAGAACCAGTCACAACGGCTCCTAACTCACTGACGACCCGCGCCAACGACGAGCTCCACGGTGCCAGCTTGCCGACAATACTCGTCACGGTTTCCTAACGCTCGCCGAAATCAAATTCTCCAGCAAACTCCATCGACGATGACATTCGTGCCCCTTTCTCAGCTAAACACAGCTCGCCATCAATAGCCGCAAGGATGACCTTATCCCCAACAAGCTTTGTTCTCTCCTCGCAAGAGCCAATCGCGGCAGCTCCCAAGCCACCGACGACCTTCAGTTCGACGATTCTTCCTCCACGCTCAAAATCGTCATCAACCAAACCCATCTAAGTCCACGATGACGTAATCTCTCTCCCACCATCATCATCGACGATCTCTGATGATGTTTCTCACTCGACGACCTCCAATCAGCGGGAAACGGTAAGCAACGACTCATTTCACCTATCACTGTGTGCAACCCACTGGATGAGCTCCCCTCACCAGCCGCCGCACACAGCTCCCTTGACAAGCTCCCCAAACCAACCGCTATATTTACAACCTCACGCCATCAATAACCTCACCTCGCGCCATTGATGATCACGCGACATCAATGACCTCTCACCATCAACGACTTTCGCCATCGACAACCTCGCGACAACGATGACCTCGCACCATCGATGGCTTCGCTCCATCGCCAACCTTGCACCATTTATGACCTCGCATCTTTGATAACCCCGCGCCATCGACGACCTCGCCACATTGATGACCACGCCACATCGACGACCTTGGGTCATCATCGACGACCTTGGGTCATCATCGACGACCTCGCGTCATCGATGATCTTGGACATCGACGACCTCGCGCCATCAATGACCTCGCCTCCCGACATCAATGACCTCGTGCCATCGATGACTTGCGCCATCAATGATCTTGCATCATCGACAACCTCACGCCATCGTCGACCTCGCGCCATCGTCGACGTTGACCTTGCGCCATGAACGACTTCACCAAATCGACGATCTCGCGTCACCGACGACCTCGCATCACCGATAACCTCGCGTCACCGATGACCTCGCGTCACCGACGACCTCGCGACACCGACCACCTTACGACACCAACGATTTCACGACATCAACGACCTCGCGCCATCGACGATCTCAAGAACCTCGTGGGATCGATGACCTCGTGCCATCGATGACATCGGGGACCACTTGCTCATCTCAGCATCAACGTTCACCTGATCATCGCCAGCAGAATGCACATGCTCATCTCAGCATTGATCAACTGCTCGTCGCCAACATCATCACAGAATCCCTCTCGATGAGCTTGGCACCGCCGTTGACGAGCTTTGAACAAACCCCGCTGACCTCGAAATATAAACAGTCAAACCTTCGACGACCTCCATATTAAAAGATGGCCATCTTTGCTCAAACATCATGTGCTTGTTCGCCACTCACTCGTCAACATGCCCATCGACAACCGCATCTCGTATGGGAGACGAACTCCACCATCCGTCGTCAACAACACCAGTTCGTCGTCAACAACACCAGCGCGTAACGACCAAGTCCCTAATGAGCTCCATCTTCGATGAGCTACGCTATCTCCGCCCAATCGCCGTATGCTCAACCTCCCTTTGCTCATCGATGAGTTCACTAGCTACTTCCGCTCGTACAAGATACGATCTCCATCTTCCACCGACAACAACACTCACTTGTCCAAACACTAAGGCGTCCAATTCGATGAGCTCCATATTTGGTTCAATCATCTTGAGCTCGTCGTCTCGCCCCACCTTCAATGAGCCGCACCACTCTCGCTCGCCCACCGGCCAATAACAACGACCTAACATGCTGTAAACACGACCTCACTTGTTCTCTCAAAATCAGCGACAACCACATGTCACCACATGCATCAATTTCACGGTGAGATCTAGAAGACGACGACCTTAACACATGCTCGTCGATAATACTAGTTGATGATGACCTCAGCTGCTCTCCAAGAGCTAGTGACAACCTATAGTTTGCGACAAGCAACGACGACAACCTCCTGTCCATATCAGTTGACTAACTCGGTATCATTGACAAGCTTGAAACCATCACCGAGCTTTGTTTCCCATTTCAAACAAGATAACCTCCCTTTTTATTTATCTACTATTTCATCTGCAATCAAAGATGTTTCCGCTTGCTATATAAAAAAAAATCACAACAAATGAAGAAAACAAAAGCCACCATGATAAGAGTTCCAACGAGTCTTACCATTTTATACGAGATCCGTTCCCAAGTTATGCAGCTCCGGCTTACACTTCATATTTTTTGCAAACGAAATACGAGACCAGTTCTCAAAGTGCCGCAGCTCCACGCTAACACTTGAAACATTTCCCAAAAATACGGGACCAGTTCTCAGTGATGCAGTTCCGTGCTTACACTTCATATTTTTTGCAAACAAAATACAAGACCAGTTCTCAAAGTGCCGCAGCTCCACGCTCACACTTAAAACATTTCGCAAAAATACGAGACCAGTTCTCAAAGTGCCGCAGCTCCACGCTCATACTTGAAACATTTCGCAAAAATACGGGATCCATTCCCAAGTGATGCAGCTCCGCGCTCACACTTCATATTTTTTGCAAACGAAATATGAGACCAGTTCTCAAAGTGTGACAGCTCCGCACTCACACTTGAAATATTTCGCAAAAAAACGAGACCAGTTCTCAGTGCTGCAACTTCGTGCTTACACTCCAAAATTATTTACAAACAAAATACGAGACTAGCTCTCAAAGTGCGACAGCTCCACGCCCACACTTGTAACATTTAACAACCAAGGAGACTTTCCTCTCAGCATCATACTTCTTACGCCAAGTGGCAACTTCCTCTAAACTCGAGCTCCCCTCCAAAACCGACGACCGACGGATTGATGGCTGTCCACCCATCCCCCAAACCAATGACCGACGGTTCGACGCCCGTCCTCTTCTCCCCCAAGACGACGACCAGGGGATCGACGATCTCCCTTCCTTTACCCGAGCTCACTAAAGACAAGCTCCTCTTTCCTTTGGCGACCTCCGCCAGCGATGAACACCGCTCGCCTGACCCCGATTCGATGACCTACAATGAGACGAGTCGCTCCCCAGCTCCCGACAAGACGAGCTGCGACGAGCTGTTCTCCAGATCCTAACCTGACGACCTGCGATGCGACAGGTTGCTCCCCAGCTTTTGATGCGACAAGCTGCGACGCGACGAACTGCTGCCGAACTCCCGAGCAAACGAAAGACAGCTCAACAAGCTGCTTCCCAGCTCCTAACACGATGAAATGAGGCTCAACAAGCTGCACGGAACCAAGAATGCTCATCACACTTTCTCTCAGACGCTGATCGTCAATATCAAGGTCTTCGATGAGGTCCACCGATGACATCAGCGTCTGTTGCTCAGCTAAATACAGCTGATCACCAACAGTTGGAAGGACGACCTTCTCTCCAACAGACCTCATCCCCTCCTCGCCGTAATCAGCTGCAACAGCCTCCAAATCACTGACGACCTGCGATTCAAGCACCACACCAACAATGAGATGCGCACAACTCCCTCGACGAGCTCCCCTCACCAGCGGCCGCGCGTAGCTCCCTCGACGAGCCATACACCAACGGCTGTGTGCAGTTCTCTCAATGAGCTCTTCTCATCAGCGATCCGCGCAGCTGTCCCTTCACCAGTCGCCGAGAGCACCTCCCTCGACGAGCTCCGTTCACAGCCTCCGCGCGCAGCTCATTCGACGAGTTCCTTTCACAAGTCGTCATGTGCAGCTCCCTCAACAAGCCTGCGAGCCCCCTTCACCAGCGGCCCGCACAACTCTCCCTTCACCAGCGCCCCGCGTAGCTCTCCCTTCACCAGTCGCCGAGCGTAGCTCCCTCGACGAGCTCCCCTCACTAGCGACCGCGTGTAGCTCCCTTCACCAACGGCCGCGCGCAGTTCTCTCAATGAGCCCTCCTCATCAGCGATCCGCGCAACTCCCCCTTCCCCAGTCGCCGAGCGCAACTCCCTCGGCGAGCTTCCCTCACCAGCGGCCGAGCATAGCTCTCTCGACGAGTTTTCCTCACCAGCATCCGCGCGCAGCTCTCCCTTCACTAGCGGCAGCGCGCCGCTCTCCCTTCACTAGCGGCAGCGTGCCGCTCTCCCTTCACTAGCGGCAGCGCGCCACTCTCCCTTCAACAGTGGTCGCGCCCAGTTTTCCCCTCACCAGCGGCTGCGCGCAGATCTCCTTTCACTAGAAGCAGCGCGCAGCGCTCCCTTCACCAGCAGCAGCGCGCAACTCTCCCTTCACCAGCAGCAGCGCGCAGCTCTCCTTCACTAGCAGCAACGCGCAACTCTCCCTTCACTAACGGCCGGCGCAGCTTCCTCGACGAGATCCCCTTACCAGCGGCCGCGCACAACTCTGTCTTCACCAGCGGCAGCGTGCAACTCTCCCTTCACAGCCGCCGTGTGAAGCTCCCTCCACGAGTTCCTTTCACAAGTCGCCGTGCGCAGCTCCCTCAACGAGCTCCCTTCACCAGCGGCCCGCACAACTCTCCTTTCACCAGCGGCCTGTGTAGCTCCCTCTTTACTAATCGTTGAGCGTAGCTCCATCGACGAGCTCCCTCGACGAGTTCCCCTCACCAGCGACCGCGCGTAGCTCCCTCAACGGGCCCCCTTCACCAACGGCCGCACACAGTTCTCTCGATGAGCTCTCCTCATAAGCGATCTGCGCAGCTCTCCTTCACCAGTCGCCGAGCGCAGCTCCCTCGACGAGCTCCCCAACCAGCGGCCGAGCGTAGCTCCCTCGACGAGCTCCCCTCACCAGCAGCAGCACGCAGCTCTCATTTCACTAGTCGTCGGACGCATCTCCCTTGATGAGCTCCCTTCACCAGTCGCCGAGCGTAGCTTCCTCGACGAGCTCCCCTCACCAGCGGCCACACGCAGCTCCCTTGACGAGCTCCTCTCACCAGCCGTTGCGTGCAGCTCCCTCGACGAGCTCCTCTCACCAGCCTCCGCGCACAGCTCCCCCGATGAGTCCCCTCACCAGCCGCCGCGTGCAGCTCCCTCGACGAGCTCCCCTCATCATCCCCCGACAATCTCCCATCCCAGTTCCTTCTCTTCGACTAGCTCCAAAAATCTCCGACATCATAGCAGTCCAAACCTGATTTTTCACTCAGAAGATTCCAGAAGAATTCATCAAGATTCAAATATAATGAACTGAGGGGGGCTATTGTTGGAGATGGGCTTAGCACGGGCCCAACAAGAGCTAAGCCCGAAATCAGGCTCGGCCCGTCAACCAAAATAATGACCTCACTAGAAGATAAAGTATACTTTCCTATAAAAAGAGAGTGTTAGACTCATTAGAAGTGACAGTCAGAAACGTACGAAAAATACGGAGAGTGCGAAAAAGGAGAGTTCCCTCTTAAGACGACATGCACTGTTCAGAGCAGTTCGTCTTAAACTAACAAACACCAAAATAGAGAGATATTTGTTTAGACGACCCGTATAAGCAAACATCTCTAATTCTTGTAATTGTCCGAGCTCTTTGTTACTTGAACTATTAATACGAAAATCTCCACCCCTTCAACTTATTTATCATTATTGTATCAAGTATGGAATCAACAATCACTTTCTATATCATATTCCTCTTTGCTGACACCGAGTACATCATCTTTGTGCCGAGCATCACAACATTAAGAAAAAAAGAGATAAAGTCCATATTTTTTTCGGCATTATTTGGGAGTCATGAGAAGCTTGGTCGGCAACAAACTTGCTCGGCATAATAATATGCAATGGAGCTTAGGCCTCGTAAGAAAAAGCAAAAGTTGAAGTCCAACAAGTTTGTTAAAATGTTCGGCTCGCTAACTCGTCAACAAGACGGCGAGATTGAATTAGAACAAGGTCATGCTTGGCATGCAAGAATCGCAACAACAAATTAAAATAGGGAAGCGTTAATTAATCAGTCCAACAATCATCTTTATCTGTGGAGTGTTGAATCTGAAATCGGTTACCCTGATCGGTGATAAATTTCGATGGTGGGTTTATCAATTAGACGATTTAGAGAACAAATCAAAAGGTTTATTAATTGAAATTGGGTGTTTTGATGTAGAACAAGGCTAGAACAAGTAATATGAAAATCCTAGTTCTAGGCTTGCTCTGAATATATGTGTATATGTGTCCCTCCTTCATCTCAATCTCTTCTTTATATATGTTCTCCAAGTATCTCCAAAGTCGGTTCGATGGACTACATGGACCGACTTCGATGTTGATCTTTGGACGAGTTCGCGCCTAAATGGGCATATGTGGGTAGATGTAATATATCCCCAATAATAAGTCCCCACCCCATTTCATCAAAAATACTGTCACTGTTGTTTATTCGGTGAGTTCCTCGACTAGGTAAATTTAAGGCATGATCTCGGTCATCCGTGTTCTCGGTAGATGTGTGGGAGTTGATTTCTCCAACTTCCTTTGTTGAGCAACAAACTCATTCTCGGTTAACAAATCTCTGGTTTTAATTCTTTTTCCTCGTCGAGTCTACGCGCCCCCTTCGTTTCCTTAAAGTAGGTAATACTCTCGAGATTCGGAGATAGTGGGACACATCACAATTATAGGTTTTTAGACCTAATCATGACAACTGCTCGTCTTCCGCACCGAGATATATCTATAAAAAGCTTCCCCTAATCTTCATTTCCGCATCTCCCTGCTGCTTATCTTCAAAGACAAAGGTATTTCTCTACCTTCTCTCTTCCTTCTCTCTCTAGATATTTTTACTCCGATCGAAATTTCTTCTCCGATCCGCCGGTGCTCCTTGAAAGGAAAAACAATCGCAACCGACTCCGAGTCGGAAAGTACTGGTTCTTCGTTGATACGTAGACCGAGAGCGATAACACTCGGAGGGATGGATAACCCACGACCAACGACCGCAGATTTAGCTTCGATTGATGACAACGAACGCGACATTGTTAGATTCAGTCTAGAACTGGAAGACCGAGAAACAACAGGTCATACTCCTGCCGACGATGTGGAGCAGGAAAGTGAACTCCAACCGGAACAGCCAGTTACTCCTAGCGCAGATGTTGATTCAGTTAACAATGAAAAAACCTCAGCTAAGAAGGCGGTAAACTCTGCTTTAGCCGACTACCTTCCGATGCGATGGACCGGGACCGACTTCGAGTTTGACGAGGAGATAGATCCGGAACAAGAGCGCACCCTTAGCGCCAAAAAGAAACAAAACTGGGCAGACCATTTTCCTACCAAGTCTACATTCAAAACCGTCTAAAGGCTTATCTTCCAAACAACTCCACGTGCTGGGTTTCGTTCTTGATCCCTGCAGAACATCAGAGACTGTGGACTCTACCCTAAGGATACGCCTGCGTATACGAATCGTGGTTTGTCAACTCCTCACTCTGGTGGCCTCTTCCTGAGTTCCTGACGACTTACTGTTCTCGGCGGAAGATAGTTCTCGGTCAATACACCGCGAATGGGATCAGAATCATGGTGACCTTGACGGTTCTTGCTGCCGAGTTGGGTATAAGAATGTCGGTCTGTCTCTTTGAAGAACGCACGACACCAAGTATCACCGTGAAGACGGGGTTCTTTTACGATTAGATGGTCCCCAAATACAACGTGATCACCGGGAAGCCGTCGCAATTGAACTTCTGGAACCACCACTACTTCTATGTGAAGATCAACGAAGCATCCTTTGAAGATCCCACAATAATCCTGAACGGATATTTCAATTCCAATATCGGTACGATTTCGAATCAAGTTCAGCACTTCTACTGATCTACTTCATCTGTTTTCTTTTTTTTTTGCAGATGGTCTCAGTAAGTGGTCCCAAGGCGGCTCTCAATCTTTTCTCGAGGAAGTTGAAGCCATCAGGACATTGAGTCACCAGCATTGGCCATATATCAGCAAAGCTCGTATCCAGGCCGCCTTAAACAGAATCAACCGAGGTAACCATCACCCAGTTATATGCCGATATTATTCCATACCGACTTCTTTAATTCTAATGACCTCTATTCCACATAAAACCGAGGTTCCAACCGAAATTCCTTCGCGGCACCGACATCATAGGATGGGGAAATTGAACCTATCCTCTCTTCCTTGCTACGCTGATACAATTGGTACCCCGAAGCATGGTCGGGGGTCTTCCGATGTTAGTAGGCCAGCCAAACGAAGGAGGGACTCGAGCGTACGCGTCGAACCCTCTCATGTGAGTCCTAGCTGATCTCCCCTCATGAAAGATCAGAAGAGCATCTTGGTGGTGACCAAGGGGATCAAAACCCATCCTTCGAAGAAAATCCTCCGATCGACCCTGCCAGTGAGGTTGGAATGATAACGCCTACCGAGATGCCGATGGAAGGGCATCCAATAGATCCTCCAATCGAAGAAGGGTTACAGGGAGATCAACATCAAGAACATGCTCCAGCTTCCCACGGTGACGAGGTGGTCGAATACCCCCATGTTATCAACTTTAAATACCGGTCTATCGATGTCCCTTTCATTGAAGAACATGAAGAACCGACATGTCTGTTTCGCCAAATTAAACTTAAAAAGCGAGAAATGCCAGAATTGGATCAACTCCATCAAGATAGCCGATATCGAGAGATGACTCAAGCCGGCGCCATAGTAAGTGTTATTTTTACCGACTTTCTTCCATGTTGTATGTCGCTTGCAGTAATATATATATATGTTTTCTTGTTCGTTTCAGTTTTTGGGGAACGCTAACCTCATGGTGAGAGACTACGAGGTGAAACTCAGGGCTCAGGAAGCTTCTTTAGAGGCAAAAACTGGGTCTCTGAAGAAGAAGAGGAAGGAGATCACCGAATTGGCGTATAAGTGCAGTTCCTATGAATGACAGATCGAGGCCCTAGTCTCCGAAAGGAACGAAGCCTCGGAGAGAGCTGAGTTCGAGAGATCTCATAACGAGCTTCTGTCCGCGGAGTTGGAGGCGTTGAAGGCCCAAAAGGAACTTCTTTACTCCCGGTGCCTCAGTCTGGAGCAGGAGAAATCTGAGCTTTCTCAGAATTTTGAGACGACGACCAGGAGGTTGAGGGAGTCTCGGGAACACGAAGTAAAGAAGGAGAGGTTGCGAGTCAAGTCTGCTCTTCGGCAGCAAGTAATGCCGATATACGAGAAGATGGGCCAGTTCATAGGAGAGCAAACCGAGATTCAATCGAAGCTTGCTCTTTACTCTCAGGCGAAGGGGACCCGAGAAGGTCTGGAGAAGATCCAGTCACAAGGTCTATCTATGAACGAGGTTCTTCAAAAGGCGAAAGCTGACGAACCCCACTTCTTGGAGGAACTGTAGAAGATGGAGATTGTTGACGCCTCCGAGATCAACCTTCTTCCGATCGCCCTTGATGAGCATGGTTCCAACATGACAACCTTCTCCCCTCAAGATATTGAAGATCTTCGTACCTAACCCGCTATCTATTTTATTTTGTTGTTGTAATCTTTTCTTCCCTTTTTGTAACAACTTCAGCCGAGTATGGCTTTAATTTATCGTTTTCAATCAATTTGCTTTCAATCCGTACTGATTTAAGCAATGTCATTTAAAATGACCGGAAACCGACATTGATCGATGCCTTGTCGAAGGACAATAGCATTAACCAAGTATAGACTTAGTAGTAGTTTTTGTAGAATAAACGAATAGAACTTTATCTCGTCAGATATGTCGATATCGTTTGATCGCACAAATAGGAAGAAACATACTGGCAAACTTTTTAAGTTATCGAGCAGTTTTTCCTCTTTATCGCCTACTGTGATGTCGCGTTCATCATTCGACTTAATAATCCTCTATGTTTTTGATCAGAACATAGAGGAAGTAAATCCATTCGACATGTCTGTCTACTGTGGCTTACTACCGACTTCAATCTCATAACATAGTATGAGTTTTAAGTGGTGTAATTGTTACGAAGTCCGAGTTTGGAAATAACAATATATCTATTTAAATGATCAGAGCGGGATATAATTTTTGCAACTGAACCCGGTTAAAGGTTGCCTACGTACCCGAGAAGGGATCAAGTCACTCGTAGTTCTTCTTCTTCTTCTTTTTTTCAACTGAACCTGATTAAAGGCTGCCTACGTACCCGAAAGGGGATCAAGTCACTCGTAGTTCTGCATTCTTCTTCTTCGGTGCCGAAGTAGCGCTTTAGGTTGATCGAGTTCCAAGACCTTGGGACTTGTTCACCAGAAGATGTCTCAAGTCGGTAAACTCCAAGTTTGACCACATGTGTTATTTTGTATGGGCCTTCCCAGTTGGTGCCGAATTTACCTGCTCTCCACTCCTTAGTATTCTCGAAGACTTTCCGAAGGACGAGATCGCCGAGTTGTAATGGACGGGATTTGACCTTCCTGATGTAATAGGACTCGGCAAGAAGTTGATAGTTTTGAATCCGTAACAAATCTTGATCTCGTCGTTCTTCGAGTTGATTGAGGGCATTGATCATCATCTCATAATTCAAGTCGCCGTGTTGAGGCATCTTCAATCTTCTGAGACTGGTGACATTGACCTCGGCGGGAGCCATTGCTTCGGCTCCGTAAGCCAGCGAAAATGGTGTTTTTCCTGTTGCACTCCGAGGCGTAGTCCGATGAGACCATAGTACTCCATCCAACTCGTCGGGCCAATGTCCCATTTTGAGATCTAGCCTTTTCTTGATCCCGTCGATAATAACTGTATTGGTTGCTTCGGCCTGACCGTTCCCCTAAGGGTATCATGGAGTGGAGAAAGTGAGGCGGATTCTCCATTTGTCGCAGAATTCTTGGAACTTGTTTGAGGTAAATTGGGATCCGTTGTCGGTGACTATTTCGTAAGGAAGTCCATGATGACAGATGATGTACTTCCAAACGAAACTCTGAACTTTGTTCTCGGTGATATGGATGTAGGCTTTGGCTTCTACCCACTTGGTGAAATAGTAGGTTAGGGCGAGTAGGAAACGTCTTTGTCTAGAGCTAGGTAAAGGGCCGACTATGTCCATTGCCTATCGTATGAACGGATACGGGGCTACAGAAGTTTTCAGTAACTCGGTTGGTGAGTGTATGTTGGGCGCATGTCGTTGGCATTTCTCGCATCGTGATGCATACTCGTTGCAGTCCGTGACCATAGTGGGCCAGTAATGCCCCTAAGATTTAAGTTTTAACGCGAGAACTATGCCTCCGCTGTGATTTCCCCCCTCTCCTTCATGGGTTTCGATCATAACGAGCTCTGCTTCTTCTTTTCCGACGCAGGTGAGAAGTACTTTGTTCGCGGTCCATCGATGTAACTTACCGTTTACGGAAACGTAGTTGGAAATCTTTGCCTTGAGTCGACGAGATTCCCACTTGTCTTCCGGAAATATTCCTTTGTCCAGATAATCTAGAAAGGGAGTCCGCCAATCTGCATCTTGAGCTGTCGAGGTTGTGATCTCGGCGAGAGTGGAAGAGATGGCTAGGACATCTTTGCCCAATGGTAGCGTGATACTCGGGTTTTCCACTGTATGGATCGGAATTGCCCTCCTGACTTGATCTTGCTGATTGCTTCCCAACGCGGCTAATGCATCTGCGAAGCAGTTGTCTTTTCTGGGAACCTTGGTGAGTTCAAAGTGATCAAATTCCGCAGCTAAGTTTTTGACAATGCCGAGATAAACATCCATTCTCTCGTTTTTGGCCTCGTAATCACCACTGCATTGACTGGCAACGAGTTGATAGTCGCAAAAATCCTGTAATCGCTTCGATCCCACTACTTTGGCCAAACAAAGTCCTGCGATCAATGCTTCGTACTCAGCTTCGTTGTTCGATACCGCGAAGCCGAGCCAAAATGATTGCTCGATGAGTTATCCGGTGGGTGATTGGAGGTGAACGCCTATTCATGATCCTTTGTTAGATGATGCTCCGTCGACGTGCAAGATCCTACTTTTTACTGGGATATCGAGCTCCGCTGCTTGATCTGGAGGGATCTCGACAATGAAGTCAGCCGATATTTGAGCTTTGATTGCTGGCCAACTTTTATACGAGATGTCATACTCACTAAGTTCGATGGCCCACTTGGAAAGTCTACCCGATTGGTTTGCATTCTGGAGTATGGTTCGTAGAGGCAAGTCGGTGAGGACGACAATGGAATGGGACTGGAAGTAGGGCTGCAATTTTCTTGCCGATGTGACCACCACAAGGGCCATCCTCTCGAGAGTGGGGTATCTCGTCTCGGCATCGGTTAAGCGCTTACTGGTGTAAAAAATAGGATGATGTTCACCTCGGTCTTCTTTTATGAGAACGCTGTTCACTGCTAAGGAGGAGACCGCGATATAAAGATACAAGGTATTGCCTGCATCCGGTTTTTCTAACACCGGGGGACTCATCAGATACTGTTTCAACGCGGTAAACGCCTGTTCGCATGCCTCATCCAACAAAAATCTTTTATTTCCACGCAACAACTCGTAGAATGGAAGACACTTGTCCGTAGATCTGGAGATAAACCGGTTAAGGGCCGCAACTCGTCCGGTAAGGCGCTGAATTTCTCGCGATGTTTTCAGATCGGGAAAGTCTAAAACCACAGAGATTTGTTTCGGGTTTGCTTCATTTCCTCTTTTTGTTACGAGAAATTCACCCGAAGTAACTCCGAAGGTGCACATTGTTGGGTTAAGCTTCATCCAGTACTTATTCAAGGTGTCGAAGCACTCAGAAAAATGTCGGATGTGGTCTTTGGCGACCAGTGGTTTGACAAGCATTTCGTCAATGTAAACCTCCATAATAATCCCTAACTTATCGGCGAACATTCTGTTGACGACTCGCTGATAGGTGACTCCTGCGTTTTTGAGGCCGAAGTGCATCACCCGATAATAATACGTCCCTCGATCGGTAATGAAGGACGTCTTCTTGCGATCATCTGAATGCATCATGATGTGATTATAGCCTGAAAAGGCGTCCATGAAGGAAAGCAGCTCGTTCCCGGCTATGGATTCCACCATCTGATCTATGTGAGGCAAAGGGAAATTATCCCTTGGACATGCTTTATTCAAGTTGGTAAAGTCGATGCACACCCTCCATTTCCCTTCTTCTTTTTGACTACAACCGGGTTGGGTAGCCAATCTGGGTATTTAACTTCGGCGATGGACCCTGCTCCCAACAGTCTGTCGACCTCGTCGTTCACGGCTTTGGCTCTTTCGGGGCCGAGTTTTTGTCGTTTTTGCTTGATAGGTTTGTATAATGGATCGACATTGAGTCGGCGGGCTGTGATGGTCGGATTAATACCAGGAATGTCGGCCGTCGTCCAGGCAAAAGTCGATTTGTTTGCGCGAAGGAAGGTAGAGAGCTCGGTTGTGAGGTCGGTGCTGACTTCGGAGCCTATCCCGATGGTTCTATCCGGGTGATCAGGATCGATGCCGACTTGGATCGTTTCTTCCTTTTGCGGTGATAGTTTCTTCTCTGGTTCAACGAGGAAGGCAACTGCTGAATTTTGAAGTCGGAGATCAACATGCTTCGTGCAAGGCGGTGGTTCCCTTTGAGCGTGAAGACGGTCCCTTCTCTGGTAGGGAACTTCACGCATTGATGGTACGTTGACGGGATTGCTTTCATCATGTAAAGTCATGGAGTGCCCATGATCGCGTTATATTGGGTTTTTGTGTCAATGACGGAGAATTTAACGAGTTTGCTTATTCCTTCGACAAAGACGTTAAGGTGGATGGTACCCAATAGTTGTGTCGACGAACCGTTGAAACCGGTAAGAGCCCTTGATGAGGGCTTGATGTCTTTGAGATCCACCATCATTTTTATCAAAGTCTGACGGAAGATAAGGTCAACCGAGCTTCCGGTGTTGATGAGTACACGTGTGACCTCGCAAGTGCCGATTTGCAGCTCGACCAGCAGGGGATCATTATACGGCTGATCTATGTCGATGAGGTCGCCTTCTGAAAATGTTATCAATGTTTCCCCCTCGCGCTTTGTCGGCCATCGCTGAGCGGTCATGGCTTTGCGTTGGTACTCTTTTATTGATTTCACTGAATCGTTGCACAGAGGTGATCCTCCGAGTATTACGTTAACTCGGCAAAAAACGCTGGGGCGTTTGTCGGATAATGTCTCTCGTAGATCAGATGTTTTAGTGTTCTTCTTGGGGGTAAGCTTCTGTCGGAGGTTGTCTTTTGAAAGTTTTGGCTTTTTGCCCCGAAGGAGAATATCTCGTAGATCAGTCCTAGAACGTTTGTGCTGCAGATGATCTCGGAGATCTCGGTTATCGTTGTCTTCCAAAGAAAGCGGCGATGGATGCGCTAAGATAAGGTTGATTCGTCGAGCTTCCTGCGGCCTCTCATCTTCTGTGTCTGTATCGTCACGGTGTCAGGGTGGAGCAGCTGCGTCTTGATCGACAGGGTGGACCGCTTGGTTAGATTCATGTTTTTTGGCGTTTGCTTATCGGTTCTTTGTCCAGCTCCCTTTTTTCCTAGCTTGTTTTGCCTTTGGCGGATCGGGTGTGACGACGCCGCTTTTAAATGCTGAGAACAAGGCTTCTGCAAGTTGTTTGCACTCTTTTGTGTCGGGGCCTTTGGCTTTGTGGTAGATACAGAACTTAGTTTCGTCATACGTCAGGGGCTTCCCTTCCAGAGTTCTGTCCCACACATTCCATGGTCGTTCTGTTGGTGGTGCGGCAGAGGTAGCACCCGGTTCCTCGGTTGCTGAGTAAAACTTACCTTTCTTTTCGTTAGTTTGGTGTTGGTAAGGTTCTTGGTAGGTAGTACTCGATTTTGGCGTTAGTTGAGCTTTTAACGCGTTTTGCTTCGCAGTGTAAGCCGCGTTATCTTCCTCCATTCGAATGAAACAGTTCGCTCTATGAAGTGCGTCTTCCAAGGTGATTGTACTGTTTGTGTAGAGGTCAGATCGGAAGTGCGATCTGATCCATAACGCGTTATGTAATGCCTCCACTGCGGTTTTGTCCGGAACGTCGAATTTGGAGACGAGGTTCTTTAATCGTTCCATGAAATTGTGGAGAGATTCCTTATGCCCCTGTGAAATTTTCTATAAGTAGGTCGCCGAAGCCCCATGGCGAATGTACATGAAATAATGCTTTAGGAACTCAGTAGAAAGTTCCTTGAAGGTGCTGATGGAGTCTGCTGTTAGCCGAGAAAACCAGGTGAGGGCTGACCCTGCTAAACTCTCGACAAAGAGTTGACAGTAACCGGCATCTCGTTCTTCCATGGTGAAGTAGGCTCGACCCATGGCAATGTTAAAGCTGGTCATGTGGTTGCTAGGGTCGGTGTCTCCGCGGAAAGACGGTATCCGGAGTTTATCCTAGTGTCAAACTCGGATATCGGTAATCTTCTTGGTGAAGGGAGTTTTTTGAGTTGCTTCCAAGACTCGATCGATTTCTGGTGCGAAACTTGTGGCTTGATGAATTTTAGACGACATGTCTTTGATCGTCCCTTGAAGGCGCATAAACTCTTCGTTGGTCGCCTGATCGGATGTTTGATTTCGTATCTTAGTTTGGAATAGAAGTCGTCGAGCCGTATCCGGATCTTGATCATCTGTTTGTGCAGGAGGAATGCAAGCGGCGGTGATTATTTCTAGACGTTCTTGAGTTGCCTTATTCACGGCATCTTGCTGATCAAGTCGTTGAACCACGGCGGCGAGAGATGCCAAGACGGTGTTTAGGTCAACTGACTGTTGACCCGTTGGATTTGTCGGAGATCCCGTCATCGTCTTGATCAATGTTCTTGATCGTTACTATTTGAATTTCCCCACAGACGGCACCAATTGTTGAATCTGAAATCGGTTATCCTGATCGGTGATCGATTTCGATGGTGGGTTTATCAATTAGACGATTTAGAGAAGAAATCAAAAGGTTTATTGATTGAATTTGGGTGTTTTGATGTAGAACAAGGAAAGAACAAATAATATGAAAACCCTAGTTCTAGGCACGAGTTCACAATCAACTAACCTAGCAAGAGTAAAACTCACCTTTCACTAGGCATGAGATTTTGGCCGAGCGACAACTCCTCCTTGGCACGAGCTCACAGTTAAGCCGCCTAGAAAGAGTAAAACTCGCATTTCACAAGGCATGAGTTCCTGGCGAGCGATGGCTCTTCCTAGGCACGAGTTCATAGTCAACCCGCTTATAAAGAGTAAAACTCGCCTTTCACTAGGCATGAGTTACTGGCCAAGCGACGGCTCCTCCTAGGCACGAATTCACAGTCAACTCGCCTAGCAAGAGTAAAACTCATCTTTCACTAGGCAAGAGTTCGACGGCTCCTCCTAGGCGAGTTCACAGCCAACTCGCCTAGCAAGAGTAGAACTCACCTTTCACTTACCATGAGTTGGCGGCCGAGCGACGGTTCTTATGCACGAGTTTAGAGTCAACCCGTCTGACAAGAGTAAAACTCGTCTGGCAAGAGTAAAACTCGTCTTTTACTAGGCATGAGTTAATGAGTGAGCGACGGCTCCTTAACACGAGTTCACAGTCAACCCGCCTAGCAAGAGTAAAACTCCCCTTTCACCAGGCATGAGTTACTGGCCGAACGACGGCTCCTCCTAGGAACGAGTTCACAATTAACTCGCCTAGCAACAGTAACACTCGCCTTTCACTAGGCATGAGTTTGATGGATCCTCCTAGGCAAGAGTTCACATTCAACTCACCTAGCAAGAGTAAAACTCGCCTTTCACTAAGCATAAGTTGCTGGCCGAACGACGACGACTCCTAGGCACGAGTTTACAGTCAACCCACCTAGAAAGAGTAAAACTTGCCTTTCACTAGGCATGAGTTGTTGGCCGAGCGATGGCTCCTCCTAGGCACGAGTTCACAATCAACTAACCTAGCAATAGTAAAACTCACCTTTCACTAGGCATGAGATTTTGGCCGAGCGACAACTCCTCCTTGGCACGAGCTCACAGTTAAGCCGCCTAGAAAGAGTAAAACTCGCATTTCACAAGGCATGACTTCCTGGCGAGCGACGGCTCTTCCTAGGCACGAGTTCATAGTCAACCTGCCTATAAAGAGTAAAACTCACCTTTCACTAGGCATGAGTTACTGGCTAAGCGACGGCTCCTCCTAGGCACGAATTCACAGTCAACTCGCCTAGCAAGAGTAAAACTCATCTTTCACTAGGCAAGAGTTCGACGGCTCCTCCTAGGCGAGTTCACAGCCAACTCGCCTAGCAAGAGTAGGACTCACCTTTCACTTACCATGAGTTGCCGGCCGAGCGACGGTTCTTATGCACGATTTTAGAGTCAACTCGTCTGGCAAGAGTAAAACTCGTCTTTTACTAGGCATGAGTTAATGAGTGAGCGACGGCTCCTTGACACGAGTTCACAGTCAACCCGCCTAGCAAGAGTAAAACTCCCCTTTCACCAGGCATGAGTTACTGGCCGAGCGACGGCTCCTCCTAGGAACGAGTTCACAGTTAACTCGCCTAGCAAGAGTAACACTCGCCTTTCACTAGGCATGAGTTTGATGGATCCTCCTAGGCACAAGTTCACATTCAACTCACCTAGCAAGAGTAAAACTCGCCTTTCACTAAGCATAAGTTGCTGGCCGAACGACGACTCCTCCTAGGCACGAGTTTACAGTCAACCCACCTAGAAAGAGTAAAACTCGCCTTTCACTAGGCATGAGTTGTTGGCCGAGCGATGGCTCCTCCTAGGCACGATTTCAAAGTGAACTCGCCTAGCAACAGTAAAACTCGCCTTTCACTAGGCATGAGTTTGACGGCTCCTCCTAGGCACGAGTTCACAGTCAACTTGCCTAGCAAGAGTAAAACTCGCCTTTTTCTAGGCATGAGTTTCTGGCCGAGCAACTATTCCTATGCACGAGTTCACAGTCAACTTGCCTAGCAAGAGTAAAACTCCCATTTCACTAGGCATGAGTTAATGGCGGAGTGACGGCTCCTAGGCACGAGTTTACAGTCACCCCGCCTAGCAAGAGTAAAATTCGCCTTCACTAAGCATGAGTTACTGGCCTAGTGACGGCTCCTTGACTTGGTGTGTATTTTGTTCTAGCAGTGTAATGAATAACCTAAACAATCTACTGTCAAATTAACCCTAATCTTAACACACTCTATAATACTCTTGTCAAAAGAGATCAGGTGTAGTACTTAAGGATCGAATCCACAAAGAGCAAAGACACACAATAGATTTCTTATTTCTAAAGACTAAGCTAGGTGAATATATATATTAGTAATGAATAACCAGATTAAAGAAATATTCCTTGTCAAGAAGTAGGATGCAATATGGAAATATGCTACTAATACAGATATGGAAATATTCTAGATGTAAATATAAATATAAATATGCTAGATCTAGGATTTCAAACTCTATGAATTATAATGGATAGGAGGCATGGAAATGTAAATATTCTAGAACTCAAAATGTTAACTATTATGATCCTATTAACTCCAACTTTCGTATGCGAGCAAAAGGAATGACCATCGATCGATGGCTAAGTCCTGGTGTCGATCGACGGTGAAATCAGAAGGGAGTATGGACGAGATTTAATAAGTCCACCAGACTTATTAGACCAACTCTCGCATGTATTTAACAGCCTAATTCAATATAATCTATTTTGGCACAGAACCTACTCTCGTAGTTGTCCATGTCCTATCATCGAGATCCTAGTTAGCTCCTCTAGGATGCAAGCATTAAGCACAACTCAATTGATGGATATTAACTTAACCTAAACAATCCCATTTTTGGGCTAACCCATACATGCTATCATTTAACCCTAAATCTAATTAGCAACTACTCGAGCATGATCTTTGTCACATAAATCATAGATGAATAGAATAAATATGATATAAAATATAAAAACCAAAGGAGTTTCAGGAGGACTCTGAATGAGTCTCTCCTTTCTCTCCTAATACAAAATGAATCTAAAATTCTCTGTAAAACTCTGTCTATCTCTCTCTTTTTCTCTGTCTCTCAAGACATAAATATAAATATAAAAAACCCTATGTCTAGGTCAAAAACTCGTCAAGGGTATTTTTGTCTTTTTGACTTAGACTTTGATCATCGATCAATGGCAAGTGTGCTACATCGATCGCTCTTAAGCTTTGATTATCGGTCGATGTCAAGTGTGTTCCATCGATCGATGGCTTTGTCGACTCCCTAGATGATCAGCTACAGATTCTTCTCTTCTAAATGCTCCAAAAGCTCCAAGAATCTCATATATCTCCAAAACGTTCATGGATCTGTAAATACTCCAAAACATAACCTAGACACACATAATAGACTCTAAATAAAGATTATAACATGGCCTAAAACTTGTAATAAATAGGCTATATCAACTCCCCTAAACTTAACTTTTTGCTTATCCTCAAGCAAACAAGTCTGTGAAAGAGGTTTCTAAAAGTAGAAACTTACATAATATCTAAGTATAACTATCACCCTACTTTTTGCAACCACATCCTATCAAGTCAATCTCAGAGAAACTTTATATACCATATCCTAGTATAGCAACCAAATCCATTCTACCAACAACTTAGTAAATACTAGCTTGACTCGCCCCTCTACTGATCTCATTTCTTTGCATAAAATAAAAGTGAATATTTTACCTTGTGAGTATCGATCAAAGGACACATGCGTTCTTACCTCTGCAAGTATCTGAACAACTAAGTACAAAGTCTTCTTTGATCCCTTTTTCCCTCTTTTTCTCTCTTCTCTAAATCTTTTTAGATCTCTTCTTATTATTTTTCTCTTTTTTCTTCTTTCTTTTTCTTTTTGGGCAAAGTTGTAGGCGAATAATGGGGTCATAGGTAATTTATCTACCCCTCGCTTCCAGTAATGTGTGGTCATTCATTTGAATTAGAATAATGGGTTAATAGGTAATGTACCTACCCGTCTGCATCCTGGAAAATCATCTCAATCTTTTAGACTTTTAGGTAGATGTTGAAGAGAGAGGGAAGGGAACCAAAGGTGCAATGACTTGTACCTACAGACTTGCTGAAGGAACCCGATCTAGTGTATACCAAGCCCCAAAGTAAGCTGATAATGTCAGGATTAGTGTTGGAAATAAGCTTCGGTTCCTTCAAACTTTCTAAGCAAGTGTGATATAGTGGCATGATGATCCACTTTAGTATTTATAGTAATCTCTGCAAATGACCTTCTAAAAATGGTGCTAAAGTTAGGTTAGTCAATAATAATTTTTTGATCAGAATCCCTTTTTGACTCAATAAAACATTTTGAAAAAATTATATGTATATATATATATAGCAAATAAAACTCAAAACAAATCAAATAGCGTTAGCGAACCTCCCCTAGACTCAAATTACAGTCCCCAGTGTAATCCACCCCGGTTTGGTTATGAAAAATTTAAATCATAAGTAATAGTTTAAGGAAGAAACCCGATACTAGACTCTGTAATGAGTATCGATCGACGCGAGGTATGATAAGTCGATCGATAGTCGTGATCCATTATCGACTGATAGTGACTCCGTGGTGTCAATCGATGTCTGACCATTAAGTTCATGCTCTTTTTTTATAAGTATAAAACTCAAAAATACAAAATAATATTAGTAAAACCTCTCACAGACTTAAACAACACTATCACGATTGTTATTCAGTCCGAGATCGGTGAGGAAAATAAATCATAAGGACACAATTTGATAAAGAAAAATGGTATACCTGCCTGCTGATGGTGACCGTCGATCGACATAGTTAAGTGGCGATCGATTGATGTGTGGGATACTCCATCGATCAATAATGATCAAGTGTCGATCGATGCTCTGTGCAGACTCATGTTCCTTTTTCTTAAAAACCTGTAATAATATAATAAAATCTGAAATTAGACTAATGTGATCAAGAAAATAATTAAAAACTTACTAAATAGTAGGTTGCCTCCCACTCAGCGCTTGGTTATAGTCTTAAGCTCGACGTTTAAACTTTCTGACTAGTATGGAGGTGGATAAACACTTGGAAAACAAGTGTCTACATCTTCTCTGCTCATCTGAAACCATGTACCAATGAAGCTCCTCATTGCTTCGTCACTCATGGTTTTCTCATTCTTTGTAACCTCTCTAGCAACCTCCATTGAATGCATTCTTCTTTGTAGGTTCTCAATATTGCGCTGTAGCTTTCTAAGTCTTGCAGCTGTAGTCTCTGATATGTCTTCTAGTTGTTGAGAAATATCTTCCTTCATTAAGCTTTGAGAAAAAACAATCTCATCAAACCTATCTTCCAGTTGTGTTTTTGCTGTTGTCTTCTGCCGGTCGGCTTCAATGTCGATCGATGGTCGTAGGGAGCCATCGATCGATGCTCGCTCGTCTGGCCTAATAGCATGTTGTCTTTGTATATTTTCCAGATCTTGCTTCATCTCATCCATGCGTGTAGTCAGACTGGTAAGGCATCTGTCTATAGGATATTAGACATCATCAAGCCTTGTGTACAATTCCTCTAGTGACATCTCTTGAGCTTTGTAGACCTCATGCACAATATCTTCAATTTTTGTTCTGTTGTATGACCTTTGATCTTCCATAGGCATACTGATCCTTGCTGCATGTTCTGGTAGACATATGTAACTCTGCTCAAACATAGTAGCTCTATCTAGAACTGCTCTAATGTCTTCAGCTTGCACATTCACTACTCTTCCGTCTGTAGCTCGTGCATTACCATTTTCATCTTTGTAGATGCCATACTCATCTTTCTTTTCCCAATGGAAAATTCTTCTGCCTTTAGCATCATAAGCTCTCGTTCCATGCTCGATACAATCATCGATCGATGTTGGGTTTTTCCTGTCGATCAATGCTGAACTCTCCGGATAGTAGGCAGTTAAAGTAAGAAGTTTATGGAACTTCGGAACGGTACCATCGATCGATTTGTGATGTATGCTATCGATCGATCTGAGATGTGGAAGCGTGTAGGGAATCTTACGAATATGCTCGCTCTTCTGCTTCTCTATGTCGATCAACGCTGAATAAGGTGTGTCGATCGATTCACATCTCTCCACTTTCGCCCAGCTGACGTTGTCTGATACAAGATCATGATATTCAATCAGCTCTCCGTCGATTGATGGTGTATGGTAACCATCGATCGATGCTTAAGTACCAAGTTGTTGCCCGAATAGATCTTCATCTCCGTTGGCAAGTTTAGACTCATCTTCTTGGTTAGTATCAATCGATGGCGTAGGGTAGCCGTCGATCGATGTCGATTTCCCGAATTGATGGGAAATTTGGAAAGCGTCAACCTCTTCTAGTGCGGTACCATGGTACTCAATTTGCTCCTCCTCTCTGTAATCTTTGTCGTACTCAAAGTAGTATGGGGTGTAATTGCCATCTTCATGGCAAGTGTTGCTTGTTTCTGGGGTGAGGTCGTCGATCGATAACAAAGGGTGGGTGTCGACTGATTGCTGAGCAGCGAATGTGTCGATCGGTGTTGTGGGTTGGGTGTCGATCGATGCTCCATCTTCAGACTCCTCGTTGAACTCATAGTTGCATAAGCATGTGGCCACAAGTTCTGCATCATTAGACAACTCAATGAGGGTAGGTTTATTCTTATTAATTTCATAATTAATATTATGATCAATCAAGAAGAGGCACAACCTGTTAGTTTTCATATCACAGATAGCTCCCACGGTAGCCATGAATGCTCTTCCAAGTAGTAGTGAAGAGTTTCATTTAATCTGGATATCAATGACATGAAAGTCTATAGGGACTAAGACATTCTGAATCTGCAGGTGGACATCTCTATAAATACCTCATGAATCCACTCTGGAGCAATCCACAAAAACGAATGAATCACTGGAAGGTTCCACTCTCAGGTTTAACTTTTCTGCCATAGCTTTGGGTATGATGCTCACTGATGATCCAGTGTCACAGAGGCATTGGAAAACTCGTGCTCTTTAATCAAACATGGAACCACAAACTTTCCAGGATCACTTTTCTTTTTCAGAATGATCCTCAGCTCTGGAGTTGTCACATTCATGACCTTCGGTAGATGAACACTTTTTGTTGCGGGAAACCATCGATCGATTCTGCATTCCCTCCGTTGATCGATGGTTGAGGGTTTCCCCGACGATGTTAACTCCATGGGTGCAGTCGATCGATGCGCCTTGACTTATGTCAATCGATGCATGTGCGACCTGTCGGACGAACATGAATTTTCCACACAGGAATCCCTCTCTAGCAGCCTTTCTCTCTTAACTTTTACCCAAAAATCATCATCAGTCAATGCATTGAGGTGGTGACTCTGTCAAACCTCAATTTTCTCCTTGATCAGGCTCTCATGTCTCCTAATAGTTTCACTTGTTTGTATCACCTGATTCTCTAGCTTCTTCACATGGGTGTTGAGATTTTTGAACTTGGTGTTGAGGTTGAGGTACATGCTATCTATCTTTCCAAAATTCTATCAACCATTGCTTCAATCTTGCTTCCTTGAGCTTCAGGAGGAGGGTTCTGGTAGTAGGAGGACACATAGGTTTTGTTGTTGTTGAAGGGCCTTCGTTGTGAACTCTGATTAAAGTTACTTCTTTGACCATTCTCATAGGAATTCCTGTTGAAACCTTGATTCCCTTGTATCTGGAAACCATTCCCATCAAGGTAGTTCACATCCTCTTCAATCACATCATCTCCAGACTCCACTGCTTCGACCTCTGCAAAGGTGACCTGTTTCCTGAGAAACTTCTGAACACTATCCAGCTTTACCTTGACTTCTTCAATCTGCTCCTTGCTCATTGCTGGAATTGATTTCTTCCTCTCAAAATCTGTGTTCTTGGTGTTGCTGCTGGATGCCAGATTCTCAATCAACCTTGTAGTCTCTTCAGGACTCCTGGTGCTGAAATTCCCCTCACTGGCTGTGTCCAAAGCCATTTGGTACTGTAGTCCGATACCTCTAAAGAAAGTGCTGCGAAGTTGCACTTCGTTGAACCCATGATTAAGAGAATCTCTCTGGTATGATTTGAATCTGATCCAAGAATTTTTGAAGGATTCTGAAGGGTCTTGTGAAAAGGTGGCAATCTTGCTTCTCACATCTTCTGCTCTCGCGTCATCATAGAAGTTGTACAAGAAAGCCTACTTGATGTCAGTCTAGGATGTCAGGGATCCTGGTGGTAACTGCTTGAGCCTATATGAAGCTTCTCCGGCAAGTGAGTACTTGAAGAGCTTACAAAAAAGATAATCCTCAGGAACTCCATTGGTTTTAATGGCAGTCACTAGATCCTCAAATCGCTCCAGATGATCCATAGAGTGCTCATGTCGCAGTCCATGGTAGGGTGTTTGTGCTACAAGTCCGAAGAAGGTGAACTTGATTTCAAAATCGTGTCTCTGATTTGCTGGAGGATGAGTGACAAATCTGTTGGCGTAGTACTGGTCTGGACGGTTGTAGTCAGCCAATGTTCTCTGAGCAGCTTGGGCATTAGCTTCAGGTTGAGCTTCTGCAGCGTCTGCTTCTGCTCCTGCATCAGGGATTATAGTCTTCTGATCGTCTATCTTCTGACCAGTTGGTGACCGTCAGGGTTACGCAGGTCTCTGTTCTCATCCCTAATCAGTATTAAGGTAACAACCATTTGAACTTGTATGTGTCTGTCAATCGATGCGGGTTGGTTGACGTCGATCGGTGCTAAATGATCAGCGTCGATCGATGGATGTATGTTGATGTCGATCAATGGATGTAGGTTGACGTCGGTCGATGCTGAGTGAACAATGTCGGTCGACGGTAGCGTTTGGATGATGGTTGATACGGTATGTGAAGAAGTGTCGGTCGACGCGGTACTAGTGTCGTCGATCGATGCTTGTCATCTTTCTTTATGGATTGAGCGTTCAATTCTGTCAAGGTCAGAGAGTGCTATCAATTCTTGTCCTTTGTTGCTTCTGGTGCTTCTATTCATGTACCTGAAAACAAAGAAAAGAAAAATTACTAGTAACCTGAAAAATAACTAACAAACCTAGACTAAATCCTACAAATTAAATCTAATGGCTATCTATGCTCCCCGGCAATGGCGCCAAATTTGACCTGGTGTGTATTTTGTTCTAGCAGGATAATGAATATCCTAAACAATCTACTGATAAATTAATCATAATCTTAACACACTCTATAATACTCTTGTCAAAAGAGATCAGGTGTAGTATTTAGGGATCGAATCCATAGAGAACAAAGGCACACAATAGATTTCTTATTTCTAAAGACTAAGCTAGGTGAATATATATATTAGTAATGAATAACCAGATTAAGGAAATATTCCTTGTCAAGAAGTAGGATGCAATATGGAAATATGCTACTAATGCAAATATGGAAATATGATACTAATGCAAATATGGAATATTCTAGATGTAAATATAAATATAAATATGCAAGATCTAAGGTTTCAAGCTTTATGAATTATAATGGATAAGAGGCACGGAAATGTAAATATTTTAGAACTCGAATGTTAACTATTATGATCCTTTTAACTCCAACTCTCGTATGCGAGCAAAAGAATGACCATCGATCGACGGCTAAGGCCTGGTGTCGATCGATGGTGAAATCAGAAGGAAGTATGGACTAGATTTGATAAGTCCACCAGACTTATTAGACCAACTCTCTCATGTATCTAACAGCCTAATTAAACATAACATATTCTGGCACAGAACCTACTCTCGTAAATGTCCATGTCCTATCATCGAGACCCTAGTTAGCTACTCTAGAATGCAAGCATTAAGCATAACTCAATTGATGGATATTAACTTAACTCAATAATCCTATTTTTGGGCTAATCCATAGATGTTATCATTCAACCCTAAATCTAATTAGTAACTACTCAAGCATGATCTTTGTCACAGAAATCATAGATGAATAGAATAGATAAAATATAAAATATAAAAAATAAAGGAGTTCCAGGAGGACTCTGAAGGAGTCTCTCATTTCTCTTCTAATACAAAATGAATCTAAAATGCTGTGTAAAACTCTGTCTATCTCTCTCTTTTTCTCTGTCTCTCAAGACATAAATATAAATATAAAAACCCTAAATCTAGGTCAATCACTCGTCCATGGTATTTTCGTTTTTCTTACTTTGGCTTTGCTACATCGATCGATGGCAAGTGTGCTACATCGATCCCTCACGAGCTTCAATCATCGGTCGACGTCAAGTGTGTTCCATCGATCAATGGCTTCGTCGACTCCCTAGATGATCAGCTACAGATTTTTCTCTTCTAAATGCTCCAAAAGGTCCAAGTATCTCATATATCTCCAAAACATTCTTGGACCTTTAAATACTCCAAAACATAACTTAGACACACATAATAGACTCTAAATAGAACCTATAACTGGTAATAAATAGGCTATATCACTCCACCTAGGCACGAGTTCTCAGTCAACTTGCCTAGCAAGAGTAAAATTCGCCTTTCACTAGGTATGATTCCTAGCCGCCCATTGGCTCCTAGGCACAAATTCAAAGTCCACTCGCCTAGCAAGAGTAAAACTCGCCTTTCAGTAGACCTAAGTTATTAGCCGAGTAAAGGCTCCTAGGCACGAGTTTACAGTCAACTCGCCTAACAACAGTAAAGTAAATATTTACTAGGCATGAGTTTACACAAACTCGATTTCATCTAGGCATGAGTTTACTGAAATTTTCTCCGAGGTCGTCATAGGCATGAGAGAGCTATTTTCATTGTCTTATAAACCCCTTTCCTAAAATTCGCAGAGATCAATTTCATCTCTCTGAACAAACTGGGGGGATTTAATATTGGAGATGGACTTGGTCCCTCAATAAGGCCTATTAGACAATGCACTCATCCCATTTAAAAGGAGGTTATTAGAAAACCTAGACTTTATCCTTGTATAAATAAGGAGGCATCCCCTCCTTAAGAAGGGACTTGGACTTTTGATGGGAAGAGAGAGAAAAGATGGAAACACTTCCAGATCAACTACTGATATTTCGTTTTTTATTGATTACAGGTGAAAAAAAACACAGTATCGACACTGTAGTAGAGACATTGTAGCAAAGACATTGTAGCATCGATCGACACTGTAGCAGAACCGGCGATCGACACTCTAGCAAAAACATCGATCAACACTATAGCAAAAACATCGATCGACACTGTAGCAGAACAGACGATCGACATTGTAGATGTGTTACTGTAGTTGTGACATTGTAGCAATGCTATTGTAGCACGATACTGTTCACCGAGAAAAAAAAACTTGTTTTTGTTTATTACTGACTATTTGTGTTCTATTTTTTTTAGATCAAGGAACATAAGTTTGCATAAGCATCGATCAATGGCTGGCCAGCATATATCGGCAGAGCAACCCTAGTATCGATCGATCGCCACTTAACTGTATTGATCGATGCTCACATCCAGCGAGCAGATATACCGTTTTCCTTGATTAAATTTTGTCCTTTTGATTTATTTTCTTCACCAATCTCAAACTGTATAACACTGGTGATAGTGTTGTTTAAGTATGGGGAGGTTTATTGATATTGTGTTCTATTTTGAGTTAAAAAAAAGGAGGTAACTTACATGTGTACCATCAATCAACTTTGAAGAAACAACATCGATCGACCATGGATCGCGACCATCGATCGATCCCACCTGCCTACCATCGATCGACACTCTCTTACAGAGAGAGGTATTGAGTTTTCTATTTATGCTATTTACTTAAGATTTAATTTTTCCTAACCAATCCGGGACGGATTACACTGAGGACAGTGTAATTTAAGGCTGGGGAGGTTCGCTAACGCTATTTGATTTTTTTTGAGTCTTATTTACTATATATATATATAAGTTTTTCAAAAAATATTATTGAGTCAAGAAGGAGACTATGATCAAGATTTATTATTGACTAACAACACTTTAGCACCATTCTTAGAAGGGTGTTTGCAGAGATTACTAGATATACCAAAGTTGAACATCATGCCACTATATCACACTTGCTTAGAAAGTTTGAAGGAACCGAAGCTGATTTCCAACATTAATCTTGACATTATTTTCTTGCTTTGGGGCTTGGTATACACTGAATCGGATTTCTTTTGCAAGTTTGTAGGTACAAGTCAATGCATCTTTGATTCCCTCATCCCTCTCTTCAGCATCTACTTAAAAGCTTAAAAGATTGAGATAACTTTCCGAGATGTAGAGGGGTAGGTACATTACCAATGAACCCATTATTCTAATTCGGAGGAATGATCACACATTGTTGGAAGTGAGGGGTAGGTAAATTACGTATGACTTCACTATTCGCCTACAACTTTGCCCAAAAAGAAAAAAAAAAGAAAAAAGAAAGAAGAGAAAATCAAAAATAAGATGACATCATTTTCCATTAAGTTTGAGATCTAAAAAGATTGAGAGAAGAGATAAAAGAAGGAAGAAATTGATCAAAGAAGACTTTGTGCTTAGTTGTTCAGATACTTGTAGAGGTAAGAGTCCATATGTCCTTTGATCGATACTCCCAAGGTAAAATCTGCACTTTTATTTTATGCAAAGAAATAAAATCAGTAGAGGGGTGAGTCCAGCTAGTATTTGCTAAGTTGTTGGTAGAATGGATTTGGTTGCTATACTAGGATAGGGTATATAAAGTTTCTCTGTGATTGACTTGATAAGATGTTGTTGCAACAAAGTAGGGTGACAGTTATACTTAGATATTATGTGAGTCTCCGCTTTTTAAAACCTCTTTCACAGACTTTGTTTTCTTAAGGACAAACAAAAGGTTAAGTCTGGAGGAGTTGATAGGGTCTGATATTTACTACTATTGTGCCATGATATCAGCCCTATTTAGAGTCTATTATATGTGTTTGAAGTATGTTTTAAAGTATTTTCAGGTTCAGGAACATTTTGGAGAACTTTGGTGATTCTGGAGCTTTTAGAGATGCAGAACTGCGCAGATATGTCAAATGTTTTGCAATGGATGGAGACCTTCCCATGGTTCGGTTGAGCTTATATTTTGACACAAGATAGATATTTGAATTAGCTTTTCAATTCCATTGGTTTTAGGTCCATCTAACGGTTAGATCTGATGTTATACCCGATGTACTGCAAAGTGGTATGTCTGCCTCGCGAGAGGAAGCTGTCGAGAAGATGAATGAGTGTTGGTTAACAGTAAAGTCTTGTTGTCGATCGACGGTAATCCCAGAAGATAGGCCCGACATTTTTTATGACCGACTTAAGCCCAGAAGCCATCATAAATTACCATAATGCCCTTGGACGACTTAAAACTCTACTTATATGTTTTCTAAGCCATTGTTGACGGCTATGCAATAACTTACCAAGCTTTCTTTTATTCATTGTTCTAGGGTTAGGAGAGAATAGAGGAAATTCTTCAGACTCCTCCTGGAACTCCTTTGGTTCTTTATATTATATTATTTTATTTATATATGATTTTTGTGACAAATATCATGTATGAGTAGATCTTTTGTTAGGTTTAGGGTTTATTAATGGTATTGATTGATGTAACCATGGTTGAACCAGCTGACTATTCAACAGAGGATAAACCGGGATGGCTGAATGGAAGACTTGAAGATGAATCTAAGATTGGAATGGAGCATGCTGAGCTTATTTTTCAATCAAGTTACAATGAAGAACATGTCAAACAAGCTGTAAAAGATGTGATCAGACTCATGAACGAGTTTGAACTTTTCTCAGCCCAAGAGAAGATCATCCTTCAAAAGAATCAAGGACAAAATGATCTCCTCACAAGGGATTCATCAAGTGGTATCATAGCAGATCTGAAGGCTCTTGATCTTGGTTTGATTCTGAAACTCTCATATCTGGGTTTGCATCTGAAAATCTCTATTTCTGTTGGGGATAGATTGCATCTACCCCCATAGGCCCATCTTGGCGAGATCTCGGCCCAGAGTAAGTACTGAAGTCGGCCCAGAAGGCCCAGATCACCAACTTCAAAGGTGACTATATAAAGAGAAGGTTGAATGGGAGCTGAGACACACAGACATTGGAGAATAAAGCCTAGAAACTAGGGTTTCCTTTGAATTGCTTGTTCTCGCTTTATTCTTCATAAAAACTCTCAAATTCATTCAATAAAGACTCGATTTGTTCTCTAAATCATCTATCTGCCAAAACTCACCATCGAAATCGATAATTACTCAAGATCACCGATTTCAGATTCAACAATTGGCGCCGTCTGTGGGGACTAGGCTGATAGCAACGATCAAGAACGTCAAATCAAGATAATGACAGGATCTCCGACAAACCCACCAGGTCAACATCCAGTCGACCTAAACACTGTTCTCGCGTCTCTCGCCGCCGTGGTTCAACGCCTTGACCAGCAAGAAGCCGCAAACAAAGCGACTCATGAACGTCTAGACACGATCGCCGCTGCTTGCCTTCCTCCAACGCAGGCCGACGATCAAGATCCAGATATCGTTCGTCGACGTCTCTTCCAGACTACGGTGCGCAACCAAGCAACCGATCAGGCGACCAACGAAGAACTCCAGCGTCTTCAAGGGACAATCAAAGATATGTCATCTAAAATTCATCAAGCCACCAGTTGCGCTCCAGAAATCGATCGAGTTCTGGAAGCAACTCAGAAAACTCCCTTCACCCAAAAGATAACCGACATCCGAGTTCGACACCAAGATAAACTCCGAATACCTTCTTTCCGCGGAGATTCTGACCCTAGCGATCATATGACTAGCTTCAACATCGCTATGGGCCGAGCCTATTTTACTACGGAGGAACGAGATGCCGACTACTGCCAACTCTTCGTCGAAGCCTGGCAGGACCGGCCCTCACTTGGTTTTCTCGGCTAACCGCTAATTCCATTAGCACTTTTAAAGAACTTTCTACCGAGTTCCTTAAACATTACTCCATGTATATCCGTCAAGGAGCCTCTGCCACCGATCTCTGGAAAATAGCTCAGGGCCAGAAAGAATCTCTCCAAGACTTCATGGAGCGATTCAAGAATCTCGTCTCAAAAGTCGATGTACCCGACAAAACTGCCGTGGAAGCATTACGTAATGCATTATGGATCAGATCTTCCTTTCGATCTGACCTATACACCAACAGTACGATTACTCTGGAGGACGCCCTCCACAGAGCCAACTATTTTATACGGATGGAGGAGGACAACGCGGCTTATACAGCAAAACAAAATGCGTTAAAAGCCCAGTTGACCTCAAAGACGGCTTTCGTCACCCCGGAACCGCGGCAGCATCAACCCAATAACGACAAGAAAGGGAAAGTTTATTCGGTAGCCGAAGAACCGGGAGCTACTTCGTCCACAGCACCTACCGAGCGACCGTGGAATGTGTGGGACAGAACACTAGAGGGAAAACCCTTAACCTACGACGAGACCAAATTCTGTACCTACCACAAAGCTAAGGGCCATGATACAAAGGAATGCAAACAACTCGCAGAGGCTCTGTTCTCGGCATTTAAGAATGGTGTCGTCACTCCCGATCCGCCGAAAGCCAAACAGGCAAAGAAAAAAGGAAGTTGGACAAAGAACAAACAAAATAATACCAAGGCGCAAGAAGTCCGACAAGAAGACCGAGATGCAGCGGCTCCGCCGAGACAGCGAGATGATACTGATACCAAAGACGAAAGACCACATGTGGCACGTCGGATCAATCTCATCTCGGCACTTTCCTTAACACCATCTCATGAAGACACCGACCACCGAGATCTACAAGAGCATCTCCAGCAAAAGCGTTCCAGTACCGACATGCGCGACATCCTCCTCCAGAGGAAGAAGTCTAAGCTATCAGACAAAGACCTCCGCCAGAAGCTCAAATCCAACACAAGCGCGACACGAGCAGATCTCAGGAAATCATTATCGGACAAGCGTCCCAGTTTTTTCCGCCGAGTCAATGTCATTTTGGGAGGGTCTCCCGTATGCAACAGTTCAGTGAAGGCCATCAAGGAGTATCAACGCAAAGCCGTGAGTGCTCACCGCTGGCCGGCGAAGCGTGAAGTAGAAACACCTATCGCATTTTCTGAGCTTGACCTTACCGATATCGATCATCCGCATAACGACCCTCTGATAATCGAACTACAGATCGGTACTTGTGAAGTCACCCGAGTCCTCGTCGATACCGGAAGCTCTGTCGATCTCATCTTTCGACAAACACTGATTAAAATGATGATCGACATCAAAGACATCAAACCTTCCTCCCGCGCGCCCACATGGTTCAATGGATCGTCAACTACCTTACTAGGCACCATCCGCCTCAACGTGTTCGTAGGGGGAGTGAACAAACTCATCAAATTCTCCGTGATCGATACCGAGACCCAGTACAATGTGAATGCTGGGATTGAACGACAAAAAGAATTTAGAGATTACAACATACCAGAAGATTTCTTCTACGCTAAGAAGTCTGCTATGTGTCGTTCTGAACTCCAGAGGAATGACATTGGACTCTATCCTGCATACATCTCTCTTGTGGGTCAGCATTCTTTTTATGGTCTTCTTCCTGAATGTCCTACTAACCACCTCAGATCATTCGATGATTTAGCATCGACCATTAAGTGCAATGGAGTCTCTAAAGATTACTACTTCTGCAAATTATTCTCATACTCTCTTGCTGGAGAAGCAGCATGTTTGTTCAAGAGGTTGTCACCAGGATCTCTCACTACATGAAATGACATCACGAACGCCTTCCTCATAAAATTTCTCGATGATACTGAAGAAAATATTAAGATCGAGATGGAATCTATGTTGAGATATATGGTAGAGGAAGAAGAAGATGGATATGAAGAGCCAAGCAGAGCAGAAGAAGCTGATATTAGTGATCTTATTCCACCAACGATCGACACTAAGACCTAAACATCGATCGACACTAAGACCTCAACATCGATCGACACTAGGATGATTATTAGATCTACCAATAGAATTGTGTTTATTGCTTGTGTTCTAGAGTATCTAACTAGAACCCTGATCATAAGATAATTAGGCCAAGGGAGAGCATGGTATACTACCAGAATTAATCATGTTGATCTAGGTTGCTAGAAACAACCGAGAGTTGATTTAGTTAATTTAGTGAACTCAAGAGATCATCGATTGACGTAGGTTCATTGCCATCGATCGACGGTCATTTCGTGTCAACAAGCGAGAGATGAGACATCAGACTAGTTATATGATTAATACCTTTAGCTTCTATCCTCTATAATCCACTTGTCTGAAACCCTAGATCTAGCTATTTATTATTATTGTTTACTTACCAACAAATCAATTATTTGCTATAGTTTATTTACTGCTTATTAATCTATCTGCCTAGCTTAATCGCGACTGTATTGAGTTTATTGTGTGCCCACACTCTCTGTGGATTCGATCCCTAAATCCTACAATTTGACCTCTCTTGGCAAGAGTAGCTCGTAGGGTTAATATGATAGAGTTTGCATTAAAATACATAAAAACTCTCCTGTTAAATTTGGCACCGTTGCCGGGGAGTAAGTATTCACCTTTAGACTCAATTTGTTTGATTTAGTGTAGGTATTTTTCTATATTAGTGTACTTACATAAATTTTTTTGTGTGTGTGTTTCAGGTACATACATATTTGTACCAGGAAGCAATGAGGAGAGAATTTTTTGGTTCATCAGAAAAGGAACCTGCTGATTTGCGCACAATCCATAACTCTATGAGGGCAGTCAACACCCTCCAAGCAGTGATCTCTAGCAAAGCGAAGCGACCATCGCTCGACATCAATACTACACCGTCGATCGATATAAACACAATAATATCAACCAACACCAACACCTCGCTGTCAATTGACACCAACCACTCTTCGTCGATCGACACTCCTCGCGAGAAGACAAAGAAGGTTGAAGTACTAATACTGAGTTTTGACAAGAAAGGTATTTTACGAGAGGAAGAAGGTTGCGCACGCAACAGAGCAGGGCAATTGATTCATGCACAGGGGAATGCAATCCCTGATGCTACTGTTGTTACTGTGAATGCTGGGATTGAACGACAAAAAGCATTTAGAGATTACAACATACCAGAAGATTTCTACGCTAAGAAGTCTGCTATGCGTCGTTCTGAACTCCAGAGGAATGACATTGGACTCCATCCTGCATACATCTCTCTTGTGAGTCAGCATTCTTTTTATGGTCTTCTTCCTGAATGTCCTACGAACCACCTCAGATCATTCGATGATTTAGCATCGACCATTAAGTGCAATGGAATCTCTAAAGATTACTACTTCTGCAAATTATTCTCATACTCTCTTGCTGGAGAAGCAGCATGTTGGTTCAAGAGGTTGCCACCAGGATCTCTCACTACAGGAAATGACATCACGAACGCCTTCCTCATAAAATTTCTCTATGATACTGAAGAAAATATTAAGATCGAGATGGAATCTATGTTGAGATATATGGTAGAGGAAGAAGAAGATGGATATGAAGAGCCAAGCAGAGCAGAAGAAGTTGATATTAGTGATTTGATTCCACCAACGATCGACACTAAGACCTAAACATCGATCGACACTAAGACCTCAACATCGATCGACACTAAGATCTCAACATCGATCAACACTAAGACCTCAACATCGATCGACACTAAGACCCTAACATCGATCGACACTAAGATCTCAACATTGATCGATACTAAGACCTCAACATCAATCGACGCTAAGACCTCAACATCGATCGACACTAACCCCTTTTGTGGGTCAACACCTCTTGAAATTCCTGATAGTTTGAGTTGTCCTCACGACATTGCAGACTCGACATTGAAGCATAGCATTGATCGACACCCAAAGGAGAGAATCGATCGACACCCTAAGAAGAGCATCGATCAGTACCCAAATGATAGCATTGATCGACAAACACCACCTGATATAGATTGACACCCATCATTGGACAAAGAGCCAGGTTACATGATTGAACCGAAAACAGTTGAGGAGAGAATGCACGAGTCCAAGGGTTCACACCTTGCTGTTCCAAAACATCAACAACCACTTATTTATGTAGAAGAAGATGCTGGGATTCACAAAAGAGTGAAGTTGATACATGACCTTGTGAAGTTTGTTATTCCTTGTGGTATATTGGAAGTTGAATTTCCTATCCCACCAGATAGATGTACGCATCTAGGTTCCTATAATATGGTATTTGATGATCATATGTTTGTAGTAGCTTCTCAAAGAAGGTCGAGATGTAGAGGTAAAGTCGATAAAAGGCCAGCAGAAGCAGCATCGATCGACACCGACCAGATACCAATGATCGTCACCGACCAGATACCATTGATGGTCACCGACCAGATACCATCGATCGACACCAGATGGGTATCTGAGCAAAATGGGTTCAATGTGTGAGGAAATTGTTTTGAAAGGGACACCACGATAAATCAGACAAGTCTAGGGGAAAGAAGAGGAAGAATTGGAAGAAGAGAAAAAGGAACAAGGATAGTCCTCATTTATCATTGATTCCCCACTTCTCAGATGGTGTCAGGAAGTACAAAGTGCGCAGCAGATGCTTCTCACAGGCATTTGCAAAGCTTCGAGCACTCATTATTGTTGAGATGATAGACACAAGAGAGGAGTCTATGGAGGCTTTCACAAAATGGATGATGAAGCTTCAGAGAGTAGACATTGGGAATTATTTTTGAGTAAGTTCTTATTCTCATCTAGACTAAATCAGATCTCCAAAAGTTAAGCTAATGACTAAAAATAAGCACTGAGTAGGAGGCAACCCACTGTTAGGTTTGTTTTAAATTTGGTTTATTTTCATTTATTACTGATATTTCATTTTTTATTGATTACAGGTGAAAAAAACACAGTATCGACACTGTAGTAGAGACACTGTAGCAAAGACACTGTAGCATCGATCGACACTGTAGCAGAACCGGTGATCGACACTCTAGCAAAAACATCGATCAACACTATAGCAAAAACATCGATCGACACTGTAGCAGAACAGACGATCAACATTGTAGATGTGTTACTGTAGTTGTGACACTGTAGCAATGCTATTGTAGCACGATACTGTTCATCGAGAAAAAAAAACTTGTTTTTGTTTATTACTGGTTCTATTTTTTTTAGATCAAGGAACATAAGTTTGCATAAGCATCGATCAATGGCTGGCCAGCATAGATCGGTAGAGCAACCCTAGTATCGATCGATCGCCACTTAACTGTATTGATCGATGGTCACATCCAGCGAGCAGATATACCGTTTTCCTTGATTAAATTTTGTCCTTTTGATTTATTTTCTTCACCAATCTCAGACTGTATAACACTGGTGATAGTGTTGTTTAAGTCTGGGGAGGTTTATTGATATTGTGTTCTATTTTGAGTTTAAAAAAAGGAGGTAACTTACATGTGTACCATCAATCAAGTTTGAAGAAACAACATCGATCGACCATCGATCGATCCCACCTGCCTACCATCGATCGACACTCTCTTACAGAGAGAGGTATTGAGTTTTCTATTTATGCTATTTGCTTATGATTTAATTTTTCCTAACCAATCCGGGACGGATTACACTGAGGACAGTGTAATTTAAGTCTGGGAAGGCTCGCTAACGCTATTTGATTTGTTTTGAGTCTTATTTACTATATATATATAAGTTTTTCAAAAAATATTATAGAGTCAAGAAGGAGACTATGATCAAGATTTATTATTGACTAACCACACTTTAGCACCATTCTTAGAAGGGTGTTTACAGAGATTACTAGATATACCAAAGTTGAACATCATGCCACTATATCACACTTGCTTAGAAAGTTTGAAGGAACCGAAGCTGATTTCCAACATTAATCTTGACATTATTTTCTTGCTTTGGGGCTTGGTATACACTGAATCGGATTTCTTTTGCAAGTTTGTAGGTACAAGTCAATGCATCTTTGATTCCCTCATCTCTCTCTTCAGCATCTACTTAAAAGCTTAAAAGATTGAGATAACTTTCCGAGATGTAAAGGGGTAGGTACATTACCAATGAACCCATTATTCTAATTCGGAGGAATGATCACATATTGTTGGAAGTGAGGGGTAGGTAAATTACCTATGACTTCACTATTCGCCTACAACTTTGCCCAAAAAGTAAAAAAAAAAAAAAAAGAAAGAAGAGAAAATCAAAAATAAGATAACATCATTTTCCATTAAGTTTGAGATCTAAAAAGATTGAGAGAAGAGATAAAAGAAGGAAGAAATGGATCAAAGAAGACTTTGTGCTTAGTTGTTCAGATACTTGTAGAGGTAAGAGTCCATATGTCCTTTGATCGATACTCCCAAGGTAAAGTCTGCACATTTATTTTATGCAAAGAAATAAAATCAGTAGAGGGGTGAGTCCAGCTAGTATTTGCTAAGTTGTTGGTAGAATGGATTTGGTTGCTATACTAGGATAGGGTATATAAAGTTTCTCTGTGATTGACTTGATAGGATGTTGTTGCAACAAAGTAGGGTGACAGTTATACTTAGATATTATGTGAGTCTCCGCTTTTTAAAACCTCTTTCACAGACTTTGTTTTCTTGAGGACAAACAAAAGGTTAAGTCTGGAGGAGTTGATAGGGTCTGATATTTACTACTATTGTGCCATGATATCAGCCATATTTAGAGTCTATTATATATGTTTGAAGTATGTTTTAGAGTATTTTCAGGTTCAGGAACATTTTGGAGAACTTTGGTGATTCTAGAGCTTTTAGAGATGAAGAACTACGCAGATATGTCAAATATTTTGCAATGGATGGAGACCTTCCCATGGTTCGATTGAGCTTATATTTTGACACAAGATAGATATTTGAATTAGCTTTTCAATTCCATAGGTTTTAGGTCCATCTAACGGTTAGATCTGATGTTATACCCGATGTACTGCAAAGTGGTATATCTGCCTCGCGAGAGGAAGCTGTCGAGAAGATGAATGAGAGTCGGTTAACAGTAAAGTCTTGTTGTCGATCGACGGTGATCCCAGAAGATAGGCCCGACATTTTTTATGGCCGACTTAAGCCCATAAGCCATCACAAATTACCATAATGCCCTTGGACGACTTAAAACTCTATTTATATGTTTTCTAAGCCATTGTTGACGGCTATGCAATAACTTACCAAGCTTTCTTTTATTCATTGTTCTAGGGTTAGGAGAGAATGGAGGAAATTCTTCAGACTCCTCCTGGAACTCCTTTGGTTCTTTATATTATATTATTTTATTTATATATGATTTTTGTGACAAATATCATGTATGAGTAGATCTTTTGTTAGGTTTAGGGTTTATTAATGGTATTGATTGATGTAACCATGGTTGAACCAGCTGACTATTCAACAAATGATAAACCGGGATGGCTGAATGGAAGACTTGAAGATGAATCTAAGATTGGAATGGAGCATGCTGAGTTTATTTTTCAGTCAAGTTACAATGAAGAACATGTCAAACAAGCTGTAAAAGATGTGATCAGACTCATGGACGAGTTTGAACTTTTCTCAGCCCAAGAGAAGATCATCCTTCAAAAGAATCAGGGACAAAATGATCTCCTCACAAGGGATTCATCAAATGGTATCAGGGCAGATCTGAAGGCTCTTGATCTTGGTTTGAGTCTGAAACTCTCATATCTGGGTTTGCATCTGAAAATCTCTATTTCTGCTGGGGATAGATTGCATCTACCCCCATAGGCCCATCTTGACGAGATCTTGGCCCAGAGTAAGTACCGAAGTCGGCCCAGAAGGCCCAGATCACCGACTTCAAAGGTGACTATATAAAGAGAAGGTTGAATGGGAGCTGAGACACACAGACATTGGAGAATAAAGCCTAGAAACTAGGGTTTCCTTTGAATTGCTTGTTCTTGCTTTATTCTTCATAAAAACTCTCAAATTCATTCAATAAAGACTCGATTTGTTCTCTAAATCATCTATATGCCAAAACTCACCATCGAAATCGATAATTGCTCAAGATCACCGATTTCAGATTCAACAATTGGCGCCGTCTGTGGGGACTAGGCTGATAGCAACGATCAAGAACGTCGATCAAGATAATGACAGGATCTCCGACAAACCCACCAGGTCAACATCCAGTCGACCTAAACACTGTTCTCGCGTCTCTCGCCGCCGTGGTTCAACGCCTTGACCAGCAAGAAGACGCAAACAAAGCGACTCAGGAATGTCTAGACACGATCGCCGCTGCTTGCCTTCCTCCAACGCAGGCCGACGATCAAGATCCGGATACCGCTCATCGACGTCACTTCCAGACTACGGTGCACAACCAAGCAACCGATCAGGCGACCAACGAAGAACTCAAGCATCTTCAAGGGACAATCAAAGATATGTCGTCTAAAATTCATCAAGCCACCAGTTTCGCTCCGGAAATCGATCGAGTTCTGGAAGCAACTCAGAAAACTCCCTTCACCCAAAAGATAACCAACATCCGAGTTCGACACAAAGATAAACTCTGAATACCTTCTTTCCGCGGAGATTCTGACCCTAGCGATCATATGACTAGCTTCAACATCGCTATGGGCCGAGCCTATTTTACTACGGAGGAACGAGATGTCGGCTACTGCCAACTCTTCGTCGAAAGCCTGGCAGGACCGGCCCTCACTTGGTTTTCTCGGCTAACCGCTAGTTCCATTAGCACTTTTAAAGAACTTTCTACCGAGTTCCTTAAACATTACTCCATGTATATCCGTCAAGGAGCCTCTGCCACCGATCTCTGGAAAATAGCTCAGGGCCAGAAAGAATCTCTCCAAGACTTCATGGAGCGATTCAAGAATCTCGTCTCAAAAGTCGATGTACCCGACAAAACTGCAGTGGAAGCATTACGTAATGCATTATGGATCAGATCTTCCTTTCGATCTGACCTATACACCAACAGTACGATTACTCTGGAGGACGCCCTCCACAGAGCCAACTGTTCTATACGGATGGAGGAGGACAATGCGGCTTATACAGCAAAACAGAACGCGTTAAAAGCCCAGTTGACCTCAAAGACGGCTTCTGTCACCCCAAAACCGCGGCAGCATCAACCCAATAACGACAAGAAAGGGAAAGTTTATTTGGTAGCCGAAGAACCGGGAGCTACTTCGTCCATAACACCTACCGAGCGACCGTGGAATGTGTGGGACAGAACACTAGAGGGAAAACCCTTAACCTACGACGAGACCAAATTCTGTACCTACCACAAAGCTAAGGGCCATGATACAAAGGAATACAAACAACTCGCAGAGGCTCTGTTCTCGGCATTTAAGAATGGTGTCGTCACTCCCGATCCTCTGAAAGCCAAACAGGCAAAGAAAAAAGGAAGTTGGACAAAGAACAAACAAAATAATACCAAGGCGCAAGAAGTCCGACAAGAAGACCGAGATGCAGCGGCTCTGCCGAGACAGCGAGATGATACTGATACCGAAGACGAAAGACCACATGTGGCACGTCGGATCAATCTCATCTCGGCACCTTCTTTAACACCATCTCCTGAAGACACCGACCACCGAGATCTACGAGAGCATCTCCAGCAAAAGCGTTCTAGTACCGACATGCGCGACATCCTCCTCCAGAGGAAGAAGTCTAAGCTATCAGACGAAGACCTCTGCCAGAAGCTCAAATCCAACACAAGCGCGACACGAGCAGATCTCAGGAAATCATTATCGGACAAGCATCCCAGTGTTTTCCGCCGAGTCAATGTCATTTTGGGAGGGTCCCCCGTATGCAACAGTTCAGTGAAGGCCATCAAGGAGTATCAACGCAAAGCCGTGAGTGCTCACCGCTGGCCGGCGAAGCGTGAAGTAGAAACACCTATCGCATTTTCTGAGCTTGACCTTACCGAGATCGATCATCCGCATAACGACCCTCTGATAATCGAACTACAGATCGGTACTTGTGAAGTCACCAGAGTCCTCGTCGATACCGGAAGCTCTGTCGATCTCATCTTTTGACAGACACTGATTAAAATGATGATCGACATCAAAGACATCAAACCTTCCTCCCGCGCGCTCACGGGGTTCAATGGATCGTCAACTACCTTACTGGGCACCATCCGCCTCAACGTGTTCGTAGGAGGAGTGAACAAACTCATCAAATTCTCCGTGATCGATACCGAGACCCAGTACAATGCAATTCTAGGAACGCCTTGGCTTCATTCAATGAAAGCGGTTCCGTCAACATACCACCAATGCGTCAAGTTTCCTACCAGAGAAGAAAAAATCTTCATGCTCGCTGGGAACCAATGATTGGCTCGAAGTATGTTGATCACCGATTTCAAAAACAAGCAAGTCAGCTACACCATCGAACCAGAAAAGAAACTATCCCCCTCCAAAGAGGAAACGATCCAAGTCGGCATCAATGCCGAAAATCCAGATTGAACCGTCGGGATAGGTTCCAAACTTAGCGATAGTCTGGCAACAGAGCTGACCGCTTTCCTTTGCGCGAATAAATCAACATTCGCCTGGTCGACTGCCGACATGCCCGGCATCGATACCGCAGTGACAACTCATAGACTAAACGTCGACCCCACTTACAAACCAATTAAGCAGAAACGACACAAATTGGGCCCCGAAAGAGCAAAGGCAGTCAACGCCGAGGTGGACAGGCTTCTCCAAGCAGGATCCATTGCCGAGGTAAAATACCCAGATTGGTTAGCTAATCCGGTAGTCGTCAAAAAGAAAAATGGGAAATGGAGAGTCTGCATCGACTTCACCGAGCTGAACAAAGCCTGCTCGAAAGACAGCTTTCCATTGCCTCATATAGATCAGATGGTGGAATCTACTTCCGGATATGAACTACTCTCTTTCATGGATGCATTTTCGGGTTATAATCAGATCATGATGCACCCCGAGGATCGTGAAAAAACATCGTTCATCACCGACAGAGGAACATACTGCTACCGAGTAATGCCTTTTGGACTCAAGAACGCAGGAGCCACCTACCAACGACTCGTCAACAGAATGTTTGCTGACAAGCTGGGAATCACTATGGAGGTTTATATCAACGATATGCTCGTCAAATCGCTCATCGCGAAGGATCATATTCGACATCTCTCTGAGTGCTTCGAGACCCTGAACAAATACGGGATGAAACAATCCGGCAAAATGCACTTTCGGAGTTACCTCGGGCGAGTTTCTCGGATATATCGTGACCCAGCGAGGTATCGAAGCAAACCCAAAGCAAATCTCTGCAGTCCTAGATCTCCCCGATCCAAACACGTCTCAAAAAATTCAGCGCCTTACTGGCAGAGTGGCGGCCATCAACCGATTCATTTCCAGGTCCACGGACAAGTGCCTCCCATTCTACGAGTTACTACGAGGAAACAAAAAATTCCTGTGGGACGAAGCATATGAAAAGGCTTTCGCCGCGCTGAAGCGAGATTTGACGACCCGACCGGTCCTGGCGAAACCCGATGCAGGCGACACCCTGTATCTCTACATCGTTGTCTCTCCGTTCGCGGTCAGTAGCGTTCTCGTTAAAGAGGATCGAGGCGAGCATCATCCTGTTTTCTACACTAGCAAACGCCTAACCGATGCCGAGACAAGATACCCCACGCTCGAAAGAATGGCCCTCGCAATTGTCACTTCGGCAAGGAAGCTACGTCCTTATTTCCAATCTCACTCTATCGTAGTCCTCACCGACCTCCCTCTGCGGACCATGCTACATAATGCAAATCAATCAGGGAGACTTTCAAAATGGGCCATCGAGCTCAGTGAATACGATATCACATATAAAGGTAGGCCAACCATCAAAGCCCAAGTTTTGGCCGACTTCATTATCAAAATTCCTCCCGATCAAGCATCAGAACTCGAGATCCCAATCAAAAGTTGGATCATGCACGTCGACGGGGCCTCATCTAATAAAGGGTCTGGGATAGGCGTCCACCTCCAATCACCCACCGGCGAACTCATCGAACAATCGTTTCGACTTGGTTTCGCGGCATCAAACAATGAGGCTGAAAACGAAGCACTGATTGTCGGCCTTCGCCTGGCAAAAGTAGTCGGAGCAAAGCGGTTACAAGCCTTTTCTGACTCTCAACTCATCGCGAGCCAGTACAGCGGCGACTATGAGGCAAAAAACGAAAGGATGGATGCATACCTCGGTCTTACCAAAAGTTTAGCTGCCGAATTCGATCACTTCGACCTCACCAAGGTCCCTCGAGAAGAGAACTGCTTCGCAGACGCACTTGCCGCGTTTGGGAGTAGTCAACGGAATCAAATCAGAAGGAAAATCCCGGTACATACATTAGAAAGACCGAGTATCACAGTACCCAGTGGTGATAATATTCTAGCCATCTCTTCCAACACCTCCGAGATCAATTCCCAAGGACAAACTGGTGACGACTGGCGGACACCCTTTCTTGATTACCTCGACAGAGGAATACTTCCCGCGGACAAATGGGAATCCCGACGATTTAAAGCCAAAAGTTTGAATTACGTATCAATAGACGGTAGATTACACTGATGGACGGCAAACAAATTACTCCTTACTTGCGTCGGAAAGGAAGAAGCAGAGCTCGTCATGATGGAAACCCATGAGGGCGAAGGGGGTAACCATGGCGGAGGTCGATCTCTCGCATTAAAACTAAAAACCCAAGGTCATTACTGGCCAACCATGGTCGGTGATTGCGAAGAATACACGTCCCGATGCGACAAATGTCAACGACATGCCCCTAACATACACTCTCCCACCGAGTTGTTGAAGACATCATCGGCACCGTGCCCATTCATGCGATGGGCAATGGATATCGTCGGTCCCCTGCCGAGCTCTAGACAAAGACGTTTTCTGCTCGTCATGACCGATTAGTTCACAAAATGGGTTGAAGCAAAAGCTTATGTCCAAGTCACCGAGAAGGAGGTCCAGAGTTTCGTCTGGTAATACATCATATGCCGACACGGATTGCCCTACGAGATCGTAACCGACAATGGAAGTCAGTTCACCTCTACCAAGTTCCGTGAGTTCTGCGAGAAGTGGAGAATCCGTCTCAGCTTCTCAACTCTCAAATATCCGCAAGGGAACGGGCAAGCGGAGGCAACGAATAAAGTCATTTTCGACGGGATTAAAAAGAGGCTCGATCTTAAGAAAAGACATTGGGCGGACGAGTTGGATGGAGTACTATGGTCTCATCGCACAACACCACGAAGTGCTACAGGAAAAACCCCCTTTTCCTTGGCTTACGGCGTCGAAGCAATGGCCCCAGCCGAGGTCAATGTCACCAGTTTTAGAAGATTAAAGCTCCCTCAACATCAAGATCTCAATCATGAAATGATGATCGACGCTCTCGATCAACTCGAAGAACGTCGGGATCAGGCTCTGTTACAGATTCAAAACTATCAACATCTCGCCGAATCCTACTACAACAGAAAAGTCCGATCACGCCCAATACAACTTGGCGATCTCGTCCTCCGAAAAATATTCGAAAATACCAAGGAATGGAGGGCAGGTAAACTCGGCACTAACTGGGAAGGACCCTACAAAGTCACGCACGTGGTCAAACCAGGAGTTTATCAACTCGAAACATCTTCCGGCGAGCAAATACCGAGATCCTAGAACTCAATCAACTTGAAGCGTTATTTTGGCGCTTAGAGGAAGAAAAAAGAACTACGAGTGACATGATCCCTTCTCGGATACGTAGGCAGCCTTTAACCGGGTTCAGTCGCAAAAAAAAAAAAAAAAAAAAAAAAAAAAAAAAAAAAAAAAAAAGAACTACGAGTGACTTGATCCCTTCTTGGGTACGTAGGCAGCCTTTAACCGGGTTCAGTCACAAAAACAAACAAAAATATATATATATTGTATACTTATGCACATTCGCATGACGATCTCTCCTTGATCACTATTCGGTTAAACCTAACTTGGTTCTCGTCGAATTTAGTCACCTTCTCTTCTTCAAAAGAACAGAAAGTCGGCACGTAATCCAGAGTAGGACATCGCGCCGAAAGGACTTACTTTATCTTATGTCCTGATCAGACACTTAGAGTTCAAAAATCGAATGATATCATATCACAGTAGATAAAAGGAAAAACTATTCGAAACACTTTGAAAGGTTTTAAGTATGTTTCTTCCTAGACTTTACATGGTGACGTTGTCGGTCTATCTGACGAGATAGTTCCTATTCGTTTACCTAGTAAGTAACACGAAATATGGACATTGGTACGATTATCATATCGGTTGATGCTCTTAAACTTCGTAATAAAAATCGAGTAAAGAAAACTTACTTCATAAATTAAAAGAAGAAGCCGAACTCGGCAATAAGTCTTTACATCAAAAACAAAAGAAAATACTTAAAAAGTACGGCATCTTATCCAGATCGGAGATCTTCAATGTCTTGTGGAGAGAACACCGCCATTTTCGAGCCATGCTCGTCGATTCGCGTCAAAGTAAGATCGATCTCCGAGGCTTCGACAACCTCCATCCCTTGAAGCTCCCCTTGGTATTTCGCCTCGTCGGCCCTGGCTTGTTGGAGGATCTCCTCCATCGACAACCCCTGGGAGTTGATCTTCTCGAGACTCTCTCGGATTCCTTTCACTTGGAAATACAGAGCCAGTTTGGATTGGATCAATGGTTGCTCCTCGACGAATTGGCGCACCTTGTCGTACACCGGCGCGATTTGATTCTTCAAGATAGATTCAACCCGGAGTATTTCCCTCTTGACCTCGAGCTCTCGAGACTCCCTCAACCTTCTGGTCGTCATCTCAAACCGTGCTAAGATCTCGGCATTCTCCTTCTCCAAGTTCTGGCACCGAGTCTCAAGGCCCCCATTCAGAGCTTTGAGCTCCTCTAGCTCTTTTGAAAGAGCTTCTGCACGCTCTGCGGCTTCAATTTTGTCAACGTTCAATACGCCGATCTGCTCTTCGTAAGAGCCGCACTTGTAAGCCAGCTCAGCGATCTCTTTCCTCTTCTTCTTCAAGGCTCCGGTTTTGGACGCTATCTTCTCGTCCTGAGCCTTCAACTTGGCTTCATAATCTCTAACCATGAGATTAGCACTACCGAAGAACTGGGTGAAAATTAAAAGAAAAAGAAAAGATTAGCAATGAAGAGATCGACCAACGGTAAGGAGACAAGGTACTTACGAGGGCTCCCGCTCGGGTCATATCGCGATACCGGTTGCTCTGCGAGAGTTGCTCCAACTCGGGCATTCCCCTCCTCTTTAGTTGAATTTGGCGGAACAAGCGCGCCGGCACCTCGTTATCTTCAACAAAAGGAACAGAGAGATGCCGATATTGGAAGTCCACGACATAAGGATATCCAATTTCTTCTTCTTAACCCGCCAAAGCTGGTTCAGTAGGTTCCTCACATTGAGTCTCCACCATCTGGGGGCCTACCGGGTGCTCACCCGACGGCATTTCGGTAGCAGTAGCGGGGATAGTAGGAGAAAGCACAAGTACCTCCTCATCACCGAGACCTTCAAATCGGCCAGCATCCTCCACATCTTGATGTGGCTCTTCAGTCAATGGAGATCGAGTTGGGCTGCTCCTCGAAATCTCTTCTTCAGCAGTTGCAGACCTTCTCCTCTTAGCAGGTCGGCCGGATCCAGGTAAGTCGTCCCCATGGACCGGGGTTCCGATGTTATCAGCATATGAAGGAAGAGACGCAAGATTGATTTTTCCCATTCTTGGGTTGCGACTTGGCGAGGAGTCAGTAGCTGCATTTTTATCCAAGTATTTTGTCAGCACAAGCAATAATATCGGTAAACAAGACATGGTTGAAGAATAGCTTACATCGACTAAGTCTCTTTAAAGCGGCTTGGATGCGGGCTTCACTGATATCGGGCCAATGCTGATGGCTCAGTGTCCTAATAGCTTCTACTTCTTCAAGGAAAGATTCGGTGCCGCCTTGTGACCACTTAGAAAGCCGATCTGCACCAAAGAAGAAAACAGATGAAGTGGATCAGTAGAAGTGCAGTAATATCAGATCTCGAAGTCATACCAATGTTAGCATTGAAATAGCCGTTCAAAACTATGGAGGGGTCTTCAAAAGAGGCTTCGTTAATCTTGACGTAGAAATAGGCCCGGTTCGAGAAGTTCACTTTAGACGGCTTCCCGGTGATTACATTATACTTTGGGACAATCTTCCCGTAGAAAAATCTCGTCTTCACCGTAATGCTCGGCGTCGTAAGCTCTTCGAAGAGACGAACCGGCATCGAGATGCCCAGCTCGGCAGCAAGGACGGTGAGGGTGACCAGAATTCTAATCCCGTTAGCAGTATATTGACCGAGAGCTATCCTCCTCTGATGGCAGTATGTCGTCAAAAACTCCGGAAGAGGCCACCATAACGAACAATTGGTGAACCACGATTCATAGTCGCATGCATATCCCGCAGGAGGAGTCCAAGGTCTCTGGTGGTCAGCCGGGATGAGGAATGAGAATCCCGCAGGCGGATTGGTCTGAAGAATCAATCTACGAACACTCTTGAACGTAGATCGAGTGGGGAAATGGTTCACCCATCTTTGATTCTTCTTAATACTCAGACGACGCTCCTGTTCCGGATCAATCTCTTCGTCAAATTCAAAATCAGTCCCGGTCCAACGCATCGGAAGCAGGTCGGCTAGATGCAGGCTTATCTCCTTCTCGGCTGCGGCTTTATCCTTGGTAGCAGGAGGAAGTTCTTCTGGTTGTGAACTCGGTAATACCTCCTCTGCCCCGTCATCTACGGCAGCCTGACCTGAAGCATCTCTATCCTCGAGATCCAGGCTGAATCGAACGATGTCACGCTCGTTCTCGTTCAAAACAGCCAAATCTGCACTCGTCGGTCTCGGAATCATTCCTCCGAGTGTGATCGCTCTGGGACCAAGAAGTCAGGGGGAGCTGCCGTTATCGGAATCGGAGGCGGTGGCGATTGCTTTTCCTTTCAATGAGCAACGGCGGATGGGAGAAGTCATCTTGATCGGAAGGTTAAAAGTTCTAGAGAGAGAAAGAAGAGAGAAGTCAGAGAGAATGAACATACCTTATCGAAGAAAAGAACAACAAATAGAAGAATCAGAAATGGAAGGAGGCTTTTATAGAAAACTTAGTGCGGAAGACGAGCAGTCGTCATAATTAGGTCTAAAAACCTATGAACGATGACACGTGCCCCACTAATTTCGAATCTCGAGATAACACGGAAGAAAAACGTGGAAGAGCGCGTAGCTGTTACGGGAGAACATACCGAGATAGATTTGTGAAACTGAGGACGACTTTGAAGCTCAATAACCAAGATCACAGCATCAATGAACCCATACAAAGAAATTCATCGGAAAGGAACGAGACGACACTTTCGATGAACTGGGGGGGGGGACTTATTGTTGGGGATAGATTGCATCTACCCCCATAGGCCCATCTTGACGAGATCTCGGTCCAGAGTAAGTACCGAAGTCGGCCCAGAAGGCCCAGATCACCGACTTCAAAGGTGACTATATAAAGAGAAGGTTGAATGGGAGCTGAGACACACAGACATTGGAGAATAAAGCCTAGAAACTAGGGTTTCCTTTGAATTGCTTGTTCTTGCTTTATTCTTCATAAAAACTCTCAAATTCATTCAATAAAGACTCGATTTGTTCTCTAAATCATCTATATGCCAAGATCACCGATTTCAGATTCAACAATTTCTTCTTCTTTGTTTGGGAAATCTGATTTCTTTCTCTGCAATTCTCATAAAGTTTTTGTCTTTCTATATGTATAAACTGCAAGAGGGCCAACTGGATTAAAAAAAATAATAATAATAATTTTGAAAAGTTGAAGAGAAATCCAACTTGGCTGCAGAGAAATCCAGCTCTGGTGGTAATGCCTCTTGCAAACAAAAATCTTGCAATCTTTCTATCTTTTTCTTTTGTTTTGGGGTTGGGAAATTGATCTCTAAAATCTTGATCTTTGTTTGTTGTTGAGCTACTGGATTCACAGAGAAATATCACAGAAAAAACAGAGAGAAATATCACAGAAAAACCAGAGAGAAACACTTGAGAGAAGTGAGGCTTCAGCTATATGTTATTGTGTTAATTTTCTTGTTGAGTTTCTTAATAGGAATCCATGTATGGAGGAAGCAATGGCAGAAGGAGACGTCTTGAAAAGGAGTTAGATTCCAACATGTTTGACTCTGCTACAAAAGCAGCCTTGGAAAGAAGAGAAAAATCTATGAGAAAAAGAGATTTATATGATATTGATGAGTCTGGTTATGAGCATGAAAGGATACTATCTAGGAAGTCACTGAAAAATCTTAATAGGAAGAGCACACATCATGATCAATTCAGTTCTTCCACAAAGAGTTTGCTGGAAAAAAGACAGAATTTGATAAGAAAAGAAAAATCGGTTCTTAACCATTCTGATTTTGTGCAGGAAAAGGCACGACCAGAGAGACAAGAGGAACCAATTAGGAGGATTAGAGAACATCCTAGATATGCCATAGAAGAGAAAGGTGCTTGCTTTGGTCGTGATCCCATAAAGAAGTCTCAGAAATAACAAGCAGAATTTGATTATTTGCACAACCATTTGTTTCAAGATAATTTCAAAAGGATTGCACAACAAGTAATCAAGGAGTTTGCAAAAGACCATAGTGTGAGACCATCCACACAACCTTCCTCAAAGGTTACTGACTCAATGAGTTGCAGCAAGCAGAAGCAGATCATCCAAGAGCTGAAAACAAAGCCATATAAGGTAATAGAAGAAACTGAGACAGAAAATGAGTTCTCTCTTTTCTCTTTTCAATCTGAAAATTTTATCAGTAGTGCTTGTGATGAACTAACCTGTATTGAAACGGTGCAACCGAGTAGCCTTGATTTAGTATCTCAGGTCCTAGAAGAAAACCTATCAGAAGAAGCACAAAAAAGTTCACCACCAGAAGAAGAGTTGGAGCAGCCCAACACTGAAGCAGAAACAAATGCTAAGTCATGCTCTTTAAATTCTCAAGAGCATTGTAAGGGATTTGATCTGATTAATTATCTGCCTCAAATGTTTGTTAAGGTTAGTTCCAGTGATGTCAAACGTTTTGTCTAGAAAAAGTAAAAGAATTTTGTGTTTCAAACTCTGTTTTTGATAACATGATTAATTCTCTTAAAGTGTTTGAACCTGATAAACTCTCTTATCAAAAAAAATTCAGTGTGTTAATGACATCAATTTTGATCATATTTTGAGTCTTGAGCAATTTATGGAACATAACATAAGCTTTGATCATCCTGAAAAGTTACTAGGACTTGTTCTACAACAACCTGTTTTTTGTTCTAGAAAATTGTTTGATTCATTTGTTTTCAAAGAAAATGGCTTTGTTCTGAATTGTTCTAAGCATAAACTAGTCCCTGGTGATTTGTTTGCATCTGCTTATGCCATGAGCGAACCTAGAAAGTTGCAGGAACTTAAAGCACTTAGGGCTGAAACCGAGTTTGTTCTTGATTCTGATTTGAAACTTGCTCATGTTTGTTCTGAAACTGATAAATCTTGGTTTGTTTTGATATCATGCTTGCAACACATTCTTTGAAAGTCATGATAAACCTGTGAGACATGTGCTAACTGATTCTGAATCTGATCTTGAACTTAAACTTTTGTGTTCTGATTATGATCATGTGCGGCATGTTTTGAAGTTGATCTATGGTACTTCATGCCTTGAAAACATTCTGGTTTACAACACTTTCTTTGATAAGCATGCTGATTCTTGGTTAAGTAATTATCAGTTTAAACTTGATCTTTTGTGTTCTGAATCTGAGAAACTTATGTCTGTTTTGAAGTTGTTCTTTAGGAGCTACGCTATCACGTGCCTTGTAACCATTCTGGTTTACAACACTTACTTTGATAGACATTTTGAAAGTCTGAAACAAGTGAAAAATGTTCTTAGAAAGAAACTCTTTGTTATTGATCAGATTAAGAACATGTCTTGCACATATAATACTGGATATGCTGGCTTTGTTTTGAGTTTCCAGGAAGAACAGGATCTGTCCCAAAGGAGTGCGAAGGACAAGAGCAGAGACCATGATTATCAGCCAGAGATTTGGAGATGGAAGTACTTGAGGAAAATGGATTTAAAACTGAAAGGAAGTTTCTGTCCAAAACCTTACTTTGATGTTGCTTTCATACTTATTTTCTTGATAATTTGTCGCTTCTTACTTGTTTCCTTTTGATGTAGGAGATACAGATTTGAGGACAAATCTTTTCAAAGGAGGAGGGGGTGATGCAACCATTGTTGAACCAATTGACTATTCAACAAAGGATAAACCGGGATGGCTGAATGGAAGACTTGAAGATGAATCTAAGGTTGGAATGGAGCATGCTGAGCTTATTTCTCACTCAAGTTCCAATGAAGAACATGTCAAACAAGCTGTAAAAGATGTGATCAGACTCATGGACGAGTTTGAACTTTTCTCAGCCCAAGAGAAGATCATCCTTCAAAAGAATCAGGGACAAAATGATCTCCTCACAAGGGATTCATCATTGATGGATTAACCAAAAAATATAATTTCTAAGGTGATTATTAGATCTATCAATAGAATTGTAATTATTGCTTGTGTTCTAGAGTAGCTAACTAGAACCCTGATCATAGGATAGTTAGGCACAAGCGAGAGCATGGTCTACTACCAGAATTAATCATGTTGAGCTAGGTTGCTAGAAACAAACGATAGTTGATTTAGTTAATTTAGTGAACTCAAGAGACCATTGATCGACGCAGGATCATTGCCATCGATCGACGCAGGATCATTGTCATCGATCGACGGTCATTCTGTGTCAACAAGCGAGAGCTGAGACATCGAACTAGTTCTATGATTAATAATCCATCTGTCTGAAACCCTAGATCTAGCTATTTATTATTATTGTTTACTTACCAATCAATCAATTATCTACTATAGTTTATTTACTGCTTATTAATCTATTTACCTAGCTTAATCGCGACTGTATTGAGTTTATTGTGTACCCACGCTCTCTGTGGATTCAATCCCTAAATACTATAATTTGACCTCTCTTGGCAAAAGTAGTTTTATGATTTTTAATGTTTAAATATCTATATATAAAAATTATTGATTATAGTTTTATGATTTATAACTTAACTTAATGATTAAAAAATAAAAGTTTAATAGTTATGTTTAGTTTTAGTGTTTGTGATAGAAAAGTTTGGAGTATAAGTTTGAATTTAAGGTGATATTGAAATTAAGTGTGAAAATAGATTGTTAAAGTTTATGTTTAAGATTTTGGGTTAAAATTTGAATATATTAGATTTGAAAAATTGATGTCTTGTCTGCAATGCTTCTGCAAGGTCTATGTACCATATTTATTTTGACTGTCCATTCTCTTGATAAGTTTAGAGACCAGTAGCAACCCGATATTAGATTCTTTCATCTGGTGTTAGGATTTTTATGATTCCTCACCTATCAATGTGGCTATTCCATCACTTCACTGAAAGGTGCATTTTGCTTGTTGAGATAAGCAAAAAATAAGTAATCCTAATGTGTTTAGGATATTAAGTTATATTAATCCTAATGAGCTTAGGATAATTAAAGAGTTATATAAACGATGCAAAGAGTGTTTTGCACATCTCATGAGTTTTGAGAATCTTAGTTTTGAGTTATTTTCTAAGACATTAAGAGATCAATAAAGAGTTTGAGAATTTTGTGTTAAGACTTTGATTCAATAATTGGTATCAGAACTTTCTATTGAATCAAAGAGAACATAGGAGATATCATCGCAGTGAATAACAACAGAGCAGTGGCTCTTCATCCATTCAGTGTCCGTTACTCAATGATACTAACTATACCGTGTGGACAACGAGAATGCAGGCAGCATTAAAAGTTCACAAGGTCTGGGAGGCCATTGATCTAGGAGAGAATGGAGAAAATAATGACATAGCAAGAGCGTTATTATTCCAATCGATACCAGAATCATTGTTACTTCAAGTGGGGAACCTTGATACTGCAAAAGATATTTAGGAGGCAATAAAGACGCGTCATATGGGTGCTGATCTTGTCCGGGAAGCTCGCTTACAGACCCTAACGGCTGATTTTAACAGACTAAAGATGAAAGACACAGACTCCATTGATAGCTTTGTCGGAAGAATCTCTGAACTTTCAACAAAATCAGCAGCACTTGGAGAAATCATGGAGGAGCCAAATAATGTTAAGAAATTTATTCATAGCTTACCGAGAAAGAAATATATCCATATCATCGCTGCTTTGGAACAAGTCCTTGACCTACACAAAACAAGCTTTGAAGACATGATGGGACGTCTAAAAGTGTATGAAGAAAGAATCTCCGAAGAGGAAGAAGAGAAGCAAGAAGAACAAGGTCAAAATAAGTTGATTTACTTTAATACGGATACACAAGCTCCACCACAAGGTTATCAAGACAGATACAACTCACCTCGGGGCAGAGGTAGAAGTGGTCATTATGGATTTCGAGGAAGAGTACGAGGACGGTATGGGTAGCAACAGAATGGTGGAGGCTACTATCGACAAGAACGAGATGCATCTAGACTAATATGTTTCAGATGCGATAAACTAGGTCACTTCGCTTAAAACTGTCCGGATCGCTTGCTTAAACTCTAAGAAACACATGAAAGCGAAGCAGACACTACACACGAAGCCGACGAGCTGATGGTTAATGAGATCGTGTATCTCAACGAACAAAAGATTATACCAAACAAACTCGAGAAAACTGCAGCTGGAGAAAATATATGGTACTTGGACAACGAATCCAGTAACAATATCACAGGTAATTTAGAGTACTTCTCGAAGATAGACAGAAGAATAGCTGGTAAAGTAAGGTTTGGAGACGACTCTTGGATAGACATAACCGGAAAAGGGTCAATCATACTCGTAACTAAGAGTGGTGAGAAGAAGATACTTTCAGATGTATATTACATTCCGTACCTGCGAAGTAATATTATAAGCCTTGGAAAAGCAACTGAGTCGGGTTGTGAGATAAGAATGAAAGAGGACTTCTTGTTTCTGTATGATCGTGATAGCAAACTTATAGTAAGAGCAAGACGATCTCCAAACCGGCTATACAAAGTAATCATGGACGTGGAGATGACAAAGTGCTTACAAATGGCTCATCATAAGGACTCTACAAAGTGGCACTCCCGTTTGGGCCATGTTGGTCTAAAGAATCTGAAGCTAATGGTGGATAAAGATATAGTGATAGGCATGCCTTAATTTGGAGTAGAGAAAGAGACGTTTACGGCATGTCTTCGTGGGAAACAAATAAGACACTCCTTTCCGCAAGCAAGCTCGTATCGTGCATCCAAAATCTTAGAGTTAGTACACGGAGATCTATGTGGTCCGATCACAGGACCCACAGCCGGAGGAAACAGATACATCTTTTGTCCTAATCGATGACCACTCGAGATATATGTGGACTATTCTCATGAAGGAGAAGAGTGAAGCTTGCACTAAACTCAATTTAAAGCGCTAGCAGAGCAGGAGACGAGTACTAAGCTCAAATATTTTCGAACAGACAGAGGAGGAGAGTTCACTTCATGAGAATTCAAGGAGTATTGTCAGCTCAACGGCATCAAACGACATCTCACAGCACCATACTCGCCCCAACAGAACGGAGTCGTCGAGAGAAGAAACAAAACACTCCTTGGGATGACACAAAGTATATTAAAGCATATGGAGCTCCCTAATTTCTTGTGGGGAGAAGAAGTAAGGCATGCTACTTACCTCATCAACAGGATAGTGACAATGACTCTAGTGTTTCAAACGCCTTATGAAAGCTACAAAGGAAAGAAACCGAATGTTGGACACATAAGGGTCTTTGGGTGTGTTGGTTATGTGAAAGTTGACACACCACACCTAAAGAAACTGGATGACTGATCAAGAGATTTTGTTCACCTTGGTACGGAACCCGTAACAAAATCATATCGACTTCTTGAACCAACAAGTCGAAGGATAGTGGTTAGTAGAGATGTGGTCTTTAACGAAGAACATAGGTGGGAGTGGTTAGAGTTAGAGAAAGAAGTACATGATGAACCTACTATAATCGATTTCGGTTTCAAAGGAATTGGAGACGAAGCTGCTCTGCAGATTGACTCAATGCTCGACAAAGAAGATGAAGTTGATACATAGGCCGGTAATAAGGAGAGACAAGAAGAATCACCGGTGCAGCTGAGACGATCTTCAAGGATCAGCAACAAGCCAAGCTATCTCGACGACTACGAACTCTTGGCCGAAGAAGATGAGATGTATGAAACGCTCTGCGAAATAGAATGCGACCACCTTTTAATACTTGTAAATGAGGAACCTTGGAACTATGATGAAGCAAAAGAACTAAAGGTGTGGAGAGATGCTTATGAGGATGAAATTAAGTCAATAGAGAAGAATGAGACATGGGTTCTGGTTGATCTTCCACCGGACTGTAAAGCAATAGGTTTGAAGTGAATTTTCAAAGTTAAAAGAAACTCTGATGGGAGCATCAACAAGTACAAAGCACGGTTGGTTGCGAAAGGTTATATACAAAAGCATGGAATAGTCTTTGATCAAGTATTCGCGCCTGTTGCACGGATAGAAACAGTGTGTTTGGTCATTGGAATAGCGGCTTCATACGGGTGGGAACTACATCATCTCGATGTCAAAACTTCATTCCTGCACGGTGAGCTAAAAGAGGAAGTTTTTCGTATCACATTCAGAGGGATTCATCGTCGAAGGTAAAGAAACAAAGGTCTATAAGTTAAAGAAGGCTCTCTACGGACTGTGACAGGCTCCGAGAGCTTGGAACAAGAATCTCAATGACGTGTTACTTGAGTTGAACTTTTTCCATTGTCTTAAAGAACCATCCCTTTATCGAGAGCAACAGCAAGAGCATCTGTTGGTGGTAGCTATGTATGTAGACGATTTGCTCATAAAAGGTTCTAGCTTGGTGATGATTAACAAATTCAAGAAGGATATGGCAGCAAAGTTTGATATGACATACCTTGGTAAACTGAGCTACTACCTTGGGATAGAAGTCACCCAGAGAAAGGGGAGTATAGTTCTAAGTCAAGAGAAATATGCAGCAAAGATACTTGAGGGAGCTGGGATGAAAGGATGCAATGTGACACTCATATCTATGGATGCTGATCTTAAATTGGACAAGGAAGATAAGAACACTAGCGTTGATGAACATGAATACCGATGACACATTGGTTGATACATGCACTGTCCGAAGGAGTCCCATAAAACTGCACTTAAACAGGTTCTGAGGTATCTAGCAGGAACTTTATTGTATGGATTGAAGTTTGAGGCAAAACCCATGAGGGGTTAATAGGTTATATTGATAGTAATACAATGTCGATCCAGACAATGGCAAGAGTACTACTGGACATTTCTTCTACCTTGGTGGGAACCCAATCACATGGTGTTCAAGAAAGTGATAGTTGCTCTATCATCATGTGAAGCTGAGTTTATGGCTGCAACAGAGACAGCAAAGCAAGCCATATGGTTACAAGATCTTCTTAAAGAGATATTCAGTCATCTAAACAACATTGTGGTGATAAAAATTGACAATAAATCTGCAATAACTTTGTCCAAGAATCCAGTGTTCCATGGACGTAGTAAGCACATTCACAAAAGGTTCCATTTTATCTGAGAATGTGTTGAGAAAGGACTTGTAAGAGTAGAACATGTTGCTGGAGTGAACCAAAAAGCTGATATACTTACAAAAGCACTTGGGAGAGTTAAGTTCAAAGAAATGAGAAGTCTTATTAGAGTTCAAGATGTGAAGAATGAAGCTTTCAAGCTTAAAGGAGAGAATGTTGAGATAAGCATGAAATAAGTAATCCTAATGTGTTTAGGATATTAAGTTATATTAATCCTAATGAGCTTAGGATAATTAAAGAGTTATATAAAAAATTCAAAGAGTGTTTTGCATATCTCATGAGTTTTGAGAATCTCAGTTTTGAGTTATTTTCTAAGACATTAAGAGATCAATAAAGAGTTTGAGAGTTTTGTGTTAAGACTTTGATTCAATATTGCTCACATGGCAAAGTACCATCTCCCTACCAAGGGCTGAACTAAATTGATGCCTCCACTGTAACCTTTTCAAATCGCCAAACCAGATTTTTAATCAGAATGACTCAATGATTCAAAACTGTATTGGTCCCTCGGATCTTTGAATCCAACCGCCTCCTCAGAGATACATTCCTACGGAATGTCTTGATACACCTCACTCTCTTTATGTTTTATGGATCTACCGTAACTTATCGGATATGAAGTTTAGTCTGATTCGATTGTCATCAACATAGATGTTTACAACTCTTGCATGCCTTTCTTCTTCAGAGTTCTTCTTAGGAAAAGAAATTGTAAATATTGTCAAATTTTCATTTTTACTATGTGATTAGATTTGTTTTGTGCTGGACTCTGATGTTTTTGGAAAAATCTGCAACTATTTTAAACTCTAACATTTATTTAATTATTTTAATTTAAATTAAAGACTCGTTTTCAAAATAAAATTATACCCCATTTGTTTCACAAATGTGTTAATTTGACATATTTTTTAGTTACACAAAGAATTCCATTTTAGAATTTCAGATAGAATTTATTTTTATTTTCAGTTTAATATTAACTATAAAATACATTGATTTTATAAACAATTTTATTTAGATAATATTAGTTAAAATAAGTGTAATTAATAAAAATATAAATATATTTTAATTATTTTTAAATATATCAATTGTAATATTATTTACGAAATGGTAAGAGTATACTTATGTGTAAGTGCCAAAGGACGTCAGCTGCGTTTGTAAGCACTGCATACTTATGTGTTTCTTTTTGTAGGGCTTTGGTATTTTAGTTATGTTTGTCTTAATTGCTATGCTTGTCACCACGTTTCAAGTTTCTCCTGAAGGTCCACGGAAATTCCTTGTTATGTGTTGTTTCTACCATCATTGTGTCTAAGACACCACATACTTGTTTATCTAAATTTCGGTTAACTTAAGAAGAGGAAGATGTGTTGAACTGTTTAGCTGTTTAGCTTCTAGTTAGTTGTTCTTGAGTCCATTTTTGCTACATTTTATTTGTTTGTGGTAATCTATGTTTATACCTTAATTTAATCTGTTTTCTTTTTGCAGCCTTGCAAATATTGATCCTGTTGATGTTGCTAGAAATACCAATGGACTAAATCCAGAAACTACCCTTGGTTCATGCTCAAACCTGTCAATAAATTCACCTATATAATTTTCATTTATGAAATTTGACTCTAACTAATTCTGATGGTACCTATAACTCCAGTTGTGGTTGTCTCAAAAACATTTACAACGGCTGAAACAATGCTGAACGCTAGGACACTGAGGGAGTGGATTACAACTGTGCTTCGGTTAGTATTTCTTTCTTTTGTCAAAGCTATGCATCTGTTTTTCCCTTCTCCTTTCAGACTGTCCTCAGTCTTTGTAGAACCTATACATTATTGTCAGAGAAAAGTGTTTATGCTTATACATATCTTACAATCAATTTTGATCAAATTATAATCCATGTTTGGGGTATGGTGAATTAACAGCAGTTATTTAACATGTTGAAAGTTAACAGGGCTCAGGCTGTTGCAAAACACATGGTTGCTGTCAGCACTAACCTTGCGGTATGCATTAGCCATATTTCTTTTGGGACTTCATTTCTTATTTGTCCGTCTTAGTATATACCAAGGAACATATATACTCGAGTGTAGCCTTTCTAATTAAATACGGATGGACACTTTATAGTATTTTTGGAAATTGTATCAGGTCTAATGGACAACAATATTCTCCATGTTACTGGGACTATGATTCATTTCTACTTCCTTTGACATGTTTCATATTCAGACAATATAGATCTTTTTTTTTAACTCTGGATTGTTTGTTTACTAGTTAGTGGAGAAGTTTGGTATTGATCCGAACAATGCATTTGCGTTTTGGGACTGGGTTGGTGGAAGGTATAGTGGTAAGTGCTCGTCTGTTTGATTGTATTTATTTCTCTTCCATGTCCACATGCTCAGTCTATAACTGAAATTGTTTTGCAGTTTGCAGTGCTGTTGGAGTGTTACCTTTGTCTCTACAATATGGCTTCTCAGTGGTTGAGAAGTACGGTACCTTCTATTCATTATGCATCCTAACATTTCTTATGCATTCTTGTAAATTTTATTTAACATAAGTTTGCAGATGTAATTCTAACTACAAGAAGACTGGAATGAAGTTCATAATTTTTTTTCTTTATCTAAAAGCTTTCTTCTTTCTATTGTACTACTGTTTATTTTAAAATATATTATATGTTTCTAAATCCAAAAGGAATCGTCAATCGTGTTACTAGATCTGATTAATATTCAGCCTTTTGTACTGCAGGTTTTTGGAGGGAGCTTCAAGTATTGATCAGCATTTCGAGACCACACCATTTGAGAAGAATATACCTGTGAGTGCTTTATATTGATATTCGTTAAGAGTTGCTGGTCTCCCTAAAATTTGATTGTGTCCTTTTAACAATATGTATGAGTGCATTAAGTGTGTGGTAACTGGTTAGTTTTCTTATCTTTTTGCTATGTCCTATAACTCCAAATAATTTTCCATAAGTTTATTAATAATTAGTGTAGTCAGGACAGAGTGAGAGATTGATTTGGTGAGTTTTGACGATTTCAGATAATTTTGGGGTTGTTGAGTGTATAGAATGTATCATTTCTTGGTTATCCTGCCAGGGTAAGAATTACATCCTGTAATAGGAAGTGAAATTTCCTTCTCATATGAAGATTTTCAGTCTTTAACAACATCCTTTTTTTTTTCAGGCCATCTTACCTTACTCCCAAGCCCTTGAGAAATTTGCTCCGCACATTCAACAGGCATTTGAACTATTTTGCCTTTTGTCTCCTTAATCGTTGCTGCTTCATACTTGCTTTGAAATGAAATAATACTAAAAAAAAACCATTGTTTTTTTTTTGTAGGTTAGTACGGAGAGTAATGGAAAGGGAGTCTCAATCGATGGTCTGCCTCTCCCTTTCTAGACTGGTGAGATTGATTTTGGTGAACCTGGAATAAATGGCCAACACAGCTTTTACCAACTAATTCACCAGGTATTTGCTACATTTAATTTGATTTTACTGGAAACTGGACTTGGGGAATGTACTTAAATATTTCTTAACGATGTTCTAGGGACGTCTAATCCCTTTGATTTCATTGGCATTGGAAGGTAGGCATTTCTTAACGATGTTTCCTGTTGCTGTAAATTTGACTTGAGCTCTTTTAAGCATATCTCCTTTTCAAATTGGAAATTAATTCTGAACTGACATAATTTCTCAAACATACAAATTAAAGACATGATACATGGTGCATAATTTAAGGACATGCATAATGCAGAATTGTAAAGACATGATGCAGAACATATTTACTAATCAAATCGTGAATTAAAAACAGTCTATTATGCAACTACTAAAAAATTCAGATAAAAAATTATTTGGAGTCAATTTGAATCAAACAAATTTATATACGTTTGAAAGAATAAAACATCCTTGATCCAATAAAATTGAATCATTACGTAGCATAGAACAAAATTCACTTTAAAATCATTCATGGTTTTGATTTGGTTAAAACGAACACTATGTGGCCTTATCAAACTACATATAATCCAAATATTTACAAAGTAACTTTGGAAAAAGTATTATCCACATGCATACAGTGGCGGAGCCAGGATGATTGCATAGTGGGGGAAATGTAATATAATTTTAACTTATACTATTACTATTTGTAAAATAAATGATGTGTGGATGTGGATCATGGGGGCAAAAACAATCTAATCTATAAACTAGAGGGTACATAATGATAAAGTACAACCAATATTCTACTACATTAACTAAACATTTAGCCAAATAATTTAAAATTCACAAATGAACTGGGGTCATGTCACCCCCCTATGGATAACATAGCTCCGCCCCTGCATGCATACCAGTTATACATGTGACATAAATGAACCCTTTATTGAGTATAGTTTAAGATAGACATATATTTTTTCAAAATAATTAATTTAAAATCAAAAGTAGAGATAGTATTATCCACGACCATACCAAAAAAATCAAGATCATATTCAGACATAACAAAAATATATACACAATCAACTCTGTACGACTAAGAGAACTAGATAAACAACACTAGTACCACAACCAAATCAATTTTTTGATCAATGTACATTAAAAACTCATGTAAATAGCACTTGGATAATATAATACAATAATAGTCATAAGTGTATATAAACTATGATGCAGAATGACATAATTTCTCAAACATACAAATTAAAGACATGATACTTGGTGCATAATTTAAGGACATGCAGAATGCAGAATTGTAAAGACATGATGCAGAATGCAAAATGTAGGACACGCATACAACAACCAAAATTAAATTATAAAATTACAGCAACGTGATCATATGTTCTCACGTTGGGTTAGTGGATAACACAAATAAAAACTTTCTCAGACATATAAACTACAACCATAAACTACAGAAGTCTCACATACCTTCAAAAATATAATATCTACATTAAACTCAGCTAATTCAAAGAGAAGTACCTGTTGCAGAAGTCTGCTACACTTGCAATCTCCTCAGACCTACTAAAGCACAAACCTGAAAAAAAATCAAATTAATTAGTTTTTACTTACATGTAGCTTTATTAAGGCTTGGGTAAAGTAAGGAATTTGTTACTAATTTGTGTTTGGTTTTAGTCTTTGTCTTGAGACAAAACTTCTGTAACCAAAATTAAATTATAAAATTACAAGAACGTGATCATATGTTTCTCACGTTGGGTTAGTGGATAACACAAATAAAAAGTTTCTCAGACATATAAACTACAACCATAAACTATAGAAGTCTCACATACCTTCAAAAATATAATATCTACATTAAACTCAGCTAATTCAAAGAGAAGTACCTGTTGCAGAAGTCTGCTACACTTGCAATCTCCTCAGACCCACTAAAGCACAAACCTGAAAAAAAATCAAATTAATTAGTTTTTACTTACATGTAGTTTTATTAAGGCGTGGGTAAAGTAAGGAATTTGTTACTAATTTGTGTTTGGTTTTAGTCTTTGTCTTGAGACAAAACTTCTGTAAGCTTTTGTAGACTTTTATAAGCTTTTGTAAACTTTTGTCTTAATACTTTTGTAAGTCTTGTCTTGAGACTTTTGTAAGCCGTGTGTAGTGTGAGCTAGTGAAGTATATGTCTTTTTGTCTTTTAAAGACAACTTTTGTAAGCCTTTGTAAACTTCTATAAGCCGTGGGTAGTGTAGTGTGAACTAGTGAAGTATATGTCTTCTATGTCTTTGTCCAAAGACTTTAAAGACTTTTGTAAGTCTTGTCTTGAGACTTTTGTAAGCCGTGGGTGTGTCTTAATACTTTTTTAAGTCTTGTCTTCAGACTTTTGCAAGCCGTGGGTAGTGAACTGGCGAATCTGTTTTTAATTTGTAGTGAAGACTCTTAAGCTGTGGGACTTTTAACTGACAAGACTTATGTCTTTGTCTTAATACTTTTACTTATGAAAGTCCGTGTCTTAAGACTTTTGTAAGCCGTGGGTAACAATAAAATAAGAAATCTGTTTTTAATTTCTAGTCTTTGTAAGACTTGTAAGTGTTTGTCGTTATACTCCATTCCATCCAAAAAATCAAAACAGATTTTCTTAAGCCGTGGGTAGTAAAGAATTTGAAAATGTGGGTCTTTTTAACTGACATGCCTTATACATCTTTGTCTAAGACTTTGTAAGCCCCTTTTAACTGACGTGCCTTAGATTCTTCTTCTAAATACTTATATGTAAGCCGTGGGTCTTTTAACTGACATGCCTTAGATGTCTTTGTCTAAAGACTTATATGTAAGCCAATAAGGATCTGTTTTTGATACGCAGTCTTTGTCTAAAGACTTGTAAGCCGTGGGTACTAAAGACGTTTTAAGCCGTTGGTCTTCTTTAACATAACATGTCTTTATGTCTTTGTCTAAAAGACTTGTAAGCTGCGTTTTTTTTAACTGACATGCTTTTGTCTATGTAAGCCGTTGGTATTTTTTAACATAACATGTTTTATATGTCTTTGTCTAAAAGACTTGTAAGCCGTGGGTACTAAAGACGTTTTAAGCCGTGGGTACTAAAGACGTTTTAAGCCGTGGGTATTAAAGACGTTTTAAGCCGTGTGTCTTTTTAACACAACATGTCTTATATGTCTTTGTCTAAAAGACTTGTAAGCCGTGGGTACTAAAGACGTTTTGTACTAAAGACGTTTTAAGCCGTTGGTACTAAAGACGTTTTAAGCCGTGGGTACTAAAGACGTTTTAAGCCGTGTGTCTTTTTTAACATAACATGTCTTATATGTCTTTGTCTAAAAGACTTGTAAGCTGTGGGGTTTTTAACTGACATGCATTTGTCTATGTAAGCCGTTGGTCTTTTTAAACATAACATGTCTTATATGTCTTTGTCTAAAAGACTTGTAAGCTGTGGGTACTAAAGACGTTTTAAGCCGTGGGTACTAAAGACGTTTTAAGCCGTGGGTCTTTTTTAACATAACATGTCTTATATGTCTTTGTCTAAAAGACTTGTAAGCTGTGGTTTTTAACTGACATGCCTTTGTCTATGTACGCCGTTGGTCTTTTTTAACATAACATGTCTTATATGTCTTTGTCTAAAAGACTTGTAAGCCGTGGGTACTAAAGACGTTTTAAGCCGTGTATCTTTTTTAACATAACATGTCTTATATGTCTTTGTCTAAAAGACTTGTAAGCTGTGGGTTTTTTAACTGACATGCCTTTGTCTATGTAAGCCGTTGGTCTTTTTTAACATAACATGTCTTATATGTCTTTGTCTAAAAGACTTGTAAGCCGTGGGTACTAAAGACGTTTTAAGCCGTGTGTCTTTTTTAACATAACATGTCTTATATGTCTTTGTCTAAAAGACTTGTAAGCTGTGTTTTTTTTAACTGGCATGCTTTTGTCTATGTAAGCCGTGGGTGAGTAAAATAAGGATTTGTGTTTTGATTTCTCAAGTCTTTTGTTTTAAAGACTTCCCTAAACCCTTGTAACTCCCATTCCTTCCAAATAGATTTTCTCAAGAATCTGTTTTTGACTTTAGTCTTTTGTCTTAAAGACTTTCTTAACCATTGGTGGTCGTTATAATCCATTCCATCCAAATAGTCACAAACAGGATCTTTCTTAAGCCGTGGGTAAGGAAAAAAATAAGGATCTGTTTTTGACTTTAGTCTTTTGTCTTAATGACTTTCTTAACCATTGGTCGTTATAATCCATTCCATCCAAATTATTAAAAACAGGATCTTCCCAAGCCGTGGGTAAGTAAAAGAAGAATCTGTTTTTGATTTTAGTCTTTTGTCTTAAAGACTTTCTTAACCATTGGTGGTCGTTATCATCCATTCCATCCAAATTATCAAAAAACAGATCCTTTTTAAGCCATGGGTAATAAGTTTCCTTTAGGGACAGCGAAGGTACAATGTTTCCAAAACAAAAATCTGTCAGAACACTATTAGATTAGTGTCTGCCTAAGATCTTTTTTTTTGGGGGGGGGGGGGGGGGGGGTTGAAGTGGACAACCAAAAAGAAAGAATCCCAAAACCGATGAGGAAACTGTAGCATGGAAAGAGTTATTTACCTTAATGGAAAGGTTTTTCACATGGAGTCACTGCAAAAACGTTCTGCTATAAAAACCCATGTATCTTGTTTCTTCTCGTGTGAAGCTCTTCCATCTCTCTCTCTCGTCACACTGTTTCTTCTCGTGTGCAGCTCTTCCATCTCCCTCTATTTCGTCATACTGTTTCTTCTCCTGTGAAGCTAACTGAAACAGTAGTAAGATACAAAGAATCAAGACGCAGCTCTAGAAACTATAGCATAAACTCTTTACCATTGTTCAGACACTACTAACTCACGACAGGGCTTGTGAGAATTTGAGAGCAAAACAGGGTTTTTCTATCGATTGATTCTTCACAGAGTTTTATTACCAAAAACCAAACAAATCAGGATCCAATCTGTATAAAACAAGACAATCAATCGAACAAGAAAGATTCACACGAAACCCTAACATAGAGCGAGAAACCCAAACCAATCGGGACAGAATCTAAAGAGAACAAAACCCTAAATAAAAATTGCGATTGAACTATAAAGGAACACGACAATCAATCAAACTATAAAGATTCACACGAAACCCTAACACAGAGCGAGAAACCCAAACCAATCGGTACAAAATCTAAAGAGAACGAAACCCTAAATCAACATTGCGATTGAAAATCCTCAGAGAAATTCATGATTTACAGAGAGAGACAGAGAGGGAGAGAGAGAGGTCGAAACACTTACTATGTTAATGAATCTTCCGCTTCTGCAAAGTTTGGAAGAGTCAAAGCACTTTTACAAAGGTTGAGAGAGTTTTTCAAAGATTTGTTTCTTTCTTTTTGATTTAGGGAAAAAAGTGTTCTCTCTTTTAAGTATTTAATAGTGTATTATTGTTACGCGTTTTCCTAACGTTCATGTTTTAAAATTTGAGTCAATTTATTCTGAAATCAAACCGGTCCTAATTCACCACTTAAACCGAACCGGTTCTTTTTCCATGATGTCTACTAACTATTACGCCGTCGTTTCCATGTCTCTCTAATTTGTTTGGCAATTTCTAATTTCTCCTTTTTGTACCAAACTTTGTAATGAGTGTTGATCGATGCGCGGAGTGACATGTCGATACATGGTTGCGATACATTATCGACTGCTGGTGACTTTGTGGTGTCGATCGATGTCTGACCTATAAGTTCCTGCTTTTTTTTTGTATGTATAAAACTCAAAACTCGAATATAGAAAACAATATTGGTAAACCTCCCCAGACTTAAACAATACTATCACAAAGTGTTATTTAGTCCGAGATTGGTGAGGAAAATAAATCATAAGGACACAATTTGATAAAGGAAAATGGTATACCTACATGCTGATTGTGACCGTCGATCGATCGATGCGGGGGATACTCCGTCGATCGACAATGATCAAGTGTCGATCGATGCTTTGTGCAGACTCATGTTCCTTTTTCTAAAAAACATGTAATAATATAGTAAAATCTGAAATTAGACTAATGTAATCAAGAAAATAATTAAAACTTACTAAACAGTGGGTGCCTCCCACTCAGCGCTTCGTTATAGTCTTAAGCTCGACGTTTGAACTTTCTGACTAGTATGGAGGTGGATTAACACTTGGAAAACAAGTGTCTACATCTTCTCTGCTCATCTGAAACCATGTACCAATGAAGCTCCTAATTGCTTCATCACTTATGGTCTTCTCATTCTTTGTAACCTCTCTAGCAACCTCCATTGAATGCATTATTCTTTGTAGGTTCTCAATACTGCACTGTAGCATTCTAAGTCTTGCAGCTGTAGTCTCTGATATATCTTCCAATTGTTGAGAAATATCTTCCTTCATTAGGCTCTGAGAAAAAACAATCTCATCAAACCTATCTTCCAGTTGTGTTTCTGCTGCTGTCTTCTGCCGGTTGGCTTCAATGTCGATCGAGGGTCGTAGGGTGTCGTCGATCGATGCTCGTTCGTCTGGCCTAATTGCATGATGTCTTTGTATATTATCCAGATCTTGCTTCATCTCATTCATGCGTGTAGTCAGACTGGTAAAGCATCTGTCTATAGGATAATAGACATCACCAAGCCTTGTGTAGAATTCATCCAGAGACATCTGTTGAGCTTTGTAGACCTCATGGACAATATCAACAATTTATGTTTTGTTGTATGTCCTTTGATCTTCCATAGGCATACTGATATTTACTGCATGTTCCGGTAAACATATGTAGCTCATCTCAAACATAGTAGCTCTCTGTAGAACTGCTATGATGTCTTCAGTTTGTACATTCACTACTCTTCTGTATGTAGCTTGTGCATTATCATTCTCATCTCTGTAGATGTCATACTCATCTTTCTTTTCCCAATAGAAAATTCTTCTACCTTTAACATCATAAGCTCTCGTTCCATGCTCAATACAACCATCGATCGATGCTTGGCGTGTCCTGTCGATCGATGTTGAACTCTCCGGATAGTAAGCAGTTGAATTACGAAGTTTGTGGATCTTCAGAATGGTACCGTTGATCGATGCGTTATGTCTGCTGTCGATCGATCTAAGATGTGGAGGCGTGTAGGGAATATTATGAATCTTCTCGATCTCTTGCTTCTCTATGTTGATCGACGCTGAATGGGAGGCGTCGATCAATGCGCGTCTCTCCACTTTTGCCCAGCTGGCGTCGTCTGATACAAGATCATGGTATTTAATCAGCTCTCTGTTGATCGATGGTGTATGGTAATCGTCGATCAATGCGTGATTACCAAGTTGTTGTCTGAACAGATCTTCATCTTTGTTGGCAAGTTCGGACTCATCTTTTTGGTCAGTATCGATCGATGGCGTATGGTTGCCGTCGATCGATGTCGATTTCCGGAATTGATGGGAAATTTGGAAAACACCAGCCTTTTCCAGTGCGGTACCACGGTACTCGATTCGCTCCTCCTCTTTGTAATCTTCGTCGTACTCAAGGTAAGCTGGGGTGTAACTGCCATCTACACGGCAGTTGTTGCTTGTTTTTGGGCTGAGGTCGTCGATCGATAACAAAGGGTGGGTGTCGACCGATTGCTGAGCAGCAAACGCGTCGATCGGTGCTCTGGGTTGGGTGTCGATCAATGCTCCATCCTCAGATTCCTTGTTGAACTCATAATTGCAGAATCATGTGGCCACAAGCTCTGCATCATTAGACAACTCAATGAGGGTAGGTTTATCCTTATAAATTTCATAATTAATATTAGGATCAATCAAGGAGAGGCACAACATGTTAGTTTTCATGTCACATATAGCTCCCACATTAGCCATGAATGCTCTTCCAAGTAGTAGTGAAGAGTTCCAATTGATCTGGATATCCATGACATGGAAGTCAATAGGAACTAAGACATTCTGAATCTGTAGGTGGACATCTCTACAAATATCTCATGAATCGACTCTAGAGCAATCCACAAAAACGAATGAATCACTGGAAGGGTCCACTCTCAGGTTTAGCTTTTCTGCCATAAATTTGGGTATGATGCTCACTGATGACCCAATGTCACAGAGGGCATTGGGAAACTCGTGCTCTTTAATCAAACATAGAATCACGAACTTCCCAGGATCACTTTTCTTTTTCAGAATGATCTTCTGCTCTGGAGTTGTCACATCCATGACCTTCGGTAGATGAACATGTTTTGTTGCGGGACACCATCGATCGATTCTATAGTCTCTCCATCAATCGATGGTTGAAGATTTCCCCAATAATGTTAACTACATGGGTGCCGTCGATCTATGCGCTTTGTCCTGTGTCGATCGATGCTTGTGCGATCTGTCGGACAAACACGAATTTTCCACACGGGAATCTCTCTCTGGCAGCCTTTCTCTCTTAACTTCTACCCAAAAATCATCATCAATCAATGCATTGACGTGGTGACTCTATCCAACCTCTATTTTCTCCTTGATTAGGCTCTCATGTCTCATAATAGTTTCACTTGTCTGCATCACCTGATTCTCTAGCTTCTTCAAATGGGTGTTGAGATTTTCGAACTTGGTGTTGAGGTTGAGGTACAAGCCATCTATCTTTCCATTGAATTCCATTGTCATCTTCTGCTGTCCCTCCAAACTCTATCAACCATTGCTTCAATCTTGCTTCCTTGAGCTTCGGGAGGAGGGTTCTGGTACTAGGAGGACTCATAGGTTATGTTGTTGTTGAAGGGCATTCGCTGTGAATTCTGATTAAAGTTACTTCTTTGACCATTCCCATAGGAGTTCCTGTTGAAACCTTGATTCCCTTGTCTCTGAAAACCATTCCCATCGAGGTAGTTCACATCTTCTTCAATCTCATCATCCCCAAATTCCATTGCTTCCACCTCTGCAAAGGTGACATGTTTCCTGAGAAATTTATGAACACTATTCAACTTTGCCTTGACTTCTTCAATCTGCTTCTTGATCATTGTTGGAGTTGATTTCTTCCTCTCAAAATATGTGTTCTTGGTGCTGCTGCTGGATGCCAGATTCTCAATCAACCTTGTAGCCTCTTCAGGACTCTTGGTGTTGAAATTCCCCTCACTGGCTGTGTCCAAAGCCATATGGTACCGTAGTCCAATACCTCTAAAAAAGTGCTGAGAAGTTGCACTTCGTTGAACCCATGATATGGACAATCGCTCTGGTATGATTTGAATCTGATCCAAGAATTTCTGAAGGATTACGAAAGGTCTTGTGAAAAGGTGGCAATCTTGCTTCTCAGATCTTCTGCTCTCGCGTCATCAAAGAAGTTGCACAAGAAAGCATTCTTGATGTCAGTCCAGGATATCAGGGATCCTGGTGGTAACTGCTTGAGCTAATATGAAGCTTTTCCAGCAAGTGAGTAGTTGAAGAGCTTATAGAGAAGATAGTCCTCAGGGGCTCCATTGGCTTTAATGGCAGTCACTAGATCCTCAAATCTCTCCAGATGATCCATAGGGTGCTCATGTCGCAGCCCATGGTAGGGTGTTTGTGCTACAAGTCCGAAAAAGGCGGGCTTGATTTCAAAATCGGGTCTCTGAAAAGCTGGAGGACAAATGGCAGATCTATTGGCATAGTACTGGTCTGGACAGTTGTAGTCAGCCAGTGTTTTTTGAGCAGCTTGGGCATTAGCTTCAGGTTGAGATTCTGCAGCGTCTGCTTCTGCATCAGGGATTATACTCCCCTGATAGTCTGTCTTCTAACTTGCTGCATTACACAGGTGACCGTCAGGGTCACGCAGGTCTCCGTTCTCATCCTTAATCAATATCAAGGTAGCAACCATCTGAACTCGTTTGAGTCTATCGATTGATGCGGGTTGGATGTCGTCGATCAGTGCTAAGCGGTTAGTGTCGGTCGATGAAGTATGTTGATGTCGATCGATGAATGTGGGTTGGCGTCGATCGATGCAGAGTGATCGGTGTCGGTCGATGGTAGAGTTTGGGTGATGGTCGATACAGTCCGTGAAGAAGTGTCGGTCGACGCAGTACTAGTGTTGTCGATCAATGCTTATCGTCTTTCTTTACGGATCGAGCGTTCAATTTTGTCAGGGTCAGAGAATGTTATCAATTCTTGTCCTTTGTTGCTTGTGGTGCTTCTTTGCATGTACCTGAAAACAAAGAAAAGAAAAATATTAGTAACTTGAAAAATAAATAACAAACCTAGACTAAATCCTAGAAAATTAAATTTAAAGCGATCTATGCTCCCCGGCAACGGCGCCAAATTTGACTTGGTATGTATTTTGTTCTAGTAGGGTAATGAATATCCTAAACAATCTACTGTCAAATTAACCTTAATCTTAACACACTCTATAATACTCTTATCAAAAGAGATCAGGTGTAGTACTTAGGGATCGAATCCACATAGAGCAAAGACACATAATAGATTTCTTATTTCTAAAGATTAAGCTAGGTGAATATATATATTAGTAATGAATAACCAGATTAAAGAAATATTTCTTGTCAAGAAGTAGGATGCAATATGGAAATATGCTACTAATGCAAATATGAAAATATTCTAGATGTAAATATAAATGTAAATATGCTAGATCTAGGGTTTCAAGCTTTATGAATTATAATGGATAGGAGGCACGGAAATGTAAATATTCTAGAACTCAAATGTTAACTATTCTGACATTTTTAACTCCAACTCTCGTATGCGAGCAAAAGGAATGACCATCGATCGATGGCTGAGGCCTAGTGTCGAACGACAGTGAAATCAGAAGGAAATATGGACGAGATTTGATAAGTCCACCAGCCTTATTAGACCAGCTCTCGCATGTATCTAACAGCTTAGTTCAACAAAATCTATTCTGGCACAGAACCTACTCTCGTCATTGTCCATGTCCTATCATCGAGATCCTAGTTAGTTACTCTAGAATACAAACATTAAGCATAACTCAATTGATGGATATTAACTTAACCTAACAATCCTATTTTGGGGCTAATCCATAGATATTATCATACAACCGTAAATCTAATTAGTAACCTTCGTCACAGAAATCATAGATGAATATAATATATATGATATAAAATATAGAAACCAAAGAAGTTCCAGGAGGATTCTGAAGGGGTTTCTCCNTCTCTCTCTCTCTCTCTCTCTCTCTCTCTCTCTCTCTCTCTCTCTCTCTCTCTCTCTCTCTCTCTCTCTCTCTCTCTCTCTCTCTGTTTTGTCTCTGTCAAGATATAAATATAAAACCCTAATTCTAGGTTTCTAGTGTATTTTCGTCTTTTTGTCTTGGGTTTTGATCATCGATCGATGGCAAGTGTGATGCATCGATCGCTCTTGAGCTCAGATCATCGGTCGACGCTGAGTGTGATCCATCGATCGATGGCTTCGTCGACTCCCTAGATGATCAGCTACAGATTCTTCTCTTCTAAATGCTCCAAAAGCTCCAAGTATCTCATATATCTCAAAATGTTCTTGGACCTGTCAATATACTAAAACATAGCCTAAACACACATAATAAACTCTAAATAGAGCCTAGAATATGACTTAAAACTCGTAATAAATAGGATATATCACTAAGTTGTTGGTAGAATGGATTTGGTTGCTATACTAGGATAGGGTATATAAAGTTTCTATGTGATTGACTTGATAGGATGTGGTTGCAAAAAAATAGGGTGATAGTTATACTTAGACATTATGTGAGTCTCTGCTTTTCAAAATCCATTTCACATGCTTTGTTTACTTGAGGACAAGCAAAAGATTAAGTCTGGAGGAGTTGATAGGGCCTGATATTTACCATTATTGTGTCATGATATCATTCCTATTTAGAGTCTATTATATGTGTTTGGAGTATGTTTTAGAGTATTTTCAGGTTCAACTACGTTCTGGAGAACTTTGGTGATTCTGGAACATTTAGAGATGCAGAACTGCGTAGATGCGTTATATTTTTAGCTATGTATGGAGACCTTCCCACAGTGAGATTGAGATAATCTTTTGACATAAGATAGGGCTTTGAGTTAGCTTACCAATACCACCGGTCTGAGGTCAATCAGGATCCTAGAGCCAAAGTTATGCATGTTTTACTGGAGAGTGGTCTTTCTGCCTCGCGAGAGGAAGCTATCGAGAAGATGAATGAGTGCCGATCAAAGGCACAGCCTTGTTGTCGATCGACGGTGATCCTAGAAGACAGGACCAACTTGTTTTATGGCCGACTTAAGCCCAGAAGCCATCACAAATTACCAGAATGCCCTTGGACGATGTAAAACCCTATTTATATGTTTTCTAAGCCATTGTTGACGGCAACGCTTACAAAGCTTTCTTTTATTCATTGTTCTAGGGTTAGGAGAGAAGGGAGGAACTCCTTAAGAGTCCTCTTGGAACTCCATTGGTTCTTTATAATATATATATATATTCTATTCATCTATGATCTTTGTGACAAAAATCATGTTTGAGTAGATCTCTTGTTAGGTTTAGGGTTTACTAATGGTATTGATGGATTAGCCAAACAATAGAATTGCTAGGGTGATTATTAGATCTATCAATAGAATTGTGTTTATTGCTTGTGTTCTAGGTAGCTAACTAGAACCATGATCATAGGATAATTAGGCGCAAGCGAGAGCATGGTCTACTACCATAATTAATCATGTTGAGCTAGGTTGCTAGAAACAAACGAGAGTTGATCTAGTTAATTTGATGAACTTATCGAATAAGATCATAAAGCTTGACTCAAGAGACCATCGATCGACGCAGGATCATTACCATCGATCGACGCAGGATCATTGCCATCGATCGACGGTCATTCCGTGTCAACAAGCGAGAGCTGAGACATCAAACTTAGTCAATAGATTATACTCGCAGCGAGAGCTGGTCATCTTTTACATTAGATATCGAGTTCTATGATTAATACCCTTAGCTCATATCCTCTATAATCCACTTGCCTGAAATCCTAGATGTAGCTATTTATTATTATTGTTTACTTACCAATCAATCAATTATTTGCTATAGTTTATTTATTACTTATTAATCTATTTGACTAGCGTAATCGTAATTGTATTGATTTTATTGTGTGTCCACGCTCCATGTGGATTTGATCCATAAATACTACAATTTGACTTTTCTTGGCAAGAGTAGTTTGTAGGGTTTATTTGATAGAGTTTGCATTGAAATACATAAAAACCCTCCTATCAGAGTTTCAACAATTGTAAAAATGTAGTTGGTTTGCGATCGAGCTTTATGAGAATCTGATAAGTATTTTGCATCTGTAAAACCAACCATACCAAACTCAGGTTTTCAAAAATAAAATAACTCTAAGTTAATTGTACCTTGAAGATGACGGAATATATGCTTTATTTTGTTTCAATGCCAGTGAGTATAAGAAGAACTATATCTTACAAGTAGGTTAGTAGTAAAAGAAATATCAGGTCTAGTACAATTTTCAAGATATAAAAGCCCACCGATAGAACTCATATAATGTATTTATGGACCTAATATTTCTTCGCTATCTTCAAAGGGTCTAAAAAGATATTTCTCGATGTCGAGAGATCTATTAACCGTTAGAGTACTCAAAAGAGTCCTTTATCCATATAAAAGCGTTTCAATAACCTTTTCGTATAATTTGATTGATGCACAAATATTCTTTCTCGGTAATGCTCTATCTAGAGCCAAAGACAAAAATTTATCTTCCTGAGATTTTTCATTTCAAACTCTTCTTTCATATAAGTTCGTGCATCATCAACCTCTTTTTGAGTTCCAACAATGTTCAGGTCATCTATATTTACATCAACAATCACAAAACCAGATGACGATTTCTTAATAAATACGTAAGAACATATCGCATTATTAATATATCCTTTTCTCAATAGATATTCACTTAAGCGATTGTACCATATGCGTCTGGATTGCTTTAATCCATAAAGTGATTGATGTAACTTGACCGAACAAATCTCCCTGAATTTTGTTTTCAATGCTTATGGCATTTTCAATCCTTCAGGGATTTTCATATATATATATATCATTATCCAAAGATCCATACAAATATATTGTCACAACAACTATGAAATGCATTTCAAGATTTTTCAATACCGCTGGGCTCATAAAAAATCTGAACTAATTGCATCCATTACCGGAGAATACATTTCCTCAAAACGAATTACTAGTCTCTGAGAAACCTTAGGCAACGAGTCGACTCTATATCATGTTACTTCATTCTTCTCATTTATCTTTCTCACAAATACCCACTTGTACCCAACTAGATTTATATTCTCAGGCGTTATGACTATAAATCCAAAGATATTCTTTTTATTCAGGAAGAGTAACTCAGTTTGTATGGTTATTTTCCACTTCTCTCAGTCATGTTTTTTCTGATATTCTAAAATGGACTTTGGATCGGGATCATCATTTTCATGATTAATCTTTTTGGACACAGAAAAAGAGAACATTCCATCAACATCTTTAATCTTATTCATGACCCATATGTTTTCATATTGGGTGTAGTTGATGAAAATCTCATATTTTCTTTTCCCTTCTCGTCATCTGAATCTTTTTCTTTATTTAGTTCTTCTTGAATCTTTTCTATTATCTATTCTTTCAGATATTTTTTATGGGAAGTTTACTCAAATATTATATATTTTAGGATAATTAACTAGAACCATACAATTTTTTTTCTTACTGTTATTTTTTTAATACCAAACGTGCCCTTATTTTACGTTATGAGAAAAACCCCGGCGCCACGTAGGAATTTGATTCTGTGTTTTCATTAAGTCAGCCGTAAAGCGCTACGTACGTCGTTACGGTTGAGTTATTGTTACATTGCGGTTGAACTAAACAACGAGGCTGATTTATGAGAAATCGGTTGACTTATGAACATAAGTCAGTCGTTAGTGATGGCTGATTTACAGATTTCAGGCTGATTTATGGAATAACGGCTGACTTACAAACACAAGTTACGGCTGACTTATACATCGGTGGGCTGATTTCTCGAAAATTTGGCAGAGTTATAGTTAAGACATGTCTGAGTTATGTTTCGCCGACTGATTTGGTGATCATAGCCTATCTGAGTTACTAAATTTACGGCTGACTTATGAGAGGTTGTTACGGCTGAGTTATATTTAACCAACAGTAACTGACTGGATTAACAGCAAACTCAACTTAATTATGGCTGACTTATTAGCGAAAGATTAATTAGTAGAATATCATTCATTTGACGGCTGATTTATTTGACGATACAACTGATGTATGATTTTTCATTCTAATTACGGCTGATTTATTAGCAAAAGATTAATTACTTAAATAGTATTCCCGTTACAGCTGACTTACCTTGTACATAAGGGCTGATTTATCTAGGTTGAGTTATATATTCGTTTGGCGGCTTACTAATCAATTTCCCATGTCATCTGCCATGTCATCAACTCGGATTTTCCATGTCATTACTAATGATACAACATTAAAATAAGGGTATATGTTATTCTTTATCTTCTTTACCTATCTTTTTCATCTTATTCTTTATATTTTTTTGAGATCTTATGGATATGGTAATTATTGTTTCCGCAATTGGATCTAAAAAATATAGATTTTACAAAAATTGAAAATATGAGACAGGTCTACTGTAGTCGTAGTCGTTTTTGATGATGATCGGTTAAAGAATAAACTTCCTCTCCTCCAGTGTCATGTATGGTGGTCCAACATCATGTTGCTCCCTCTCTCATTGGATTCGTCGTCTTGTAGAAGAAGAAAAACTCAAAAAGAGAGATGAAGAAGCAAAGTCTTGTAAATTGTAAGAAAATGAGAGAGTTGAACAAAAAAAAGTAAGAAAATGAGAGAAGACGAAACGTCGCGAAACAAAAGTGACATTCAGATACGTTACGGCTGAGTTATGCATACTTTACGGCTGAGTTATACCGTTAAGATACGTTACGACTGAGTTATGCATACTTTACGGCTGAGTTATGCATACGTTACAATTGAGTTTAATTCTAAACTCTAAACCTAAATCTGAAACTTTAAAATAATAATAAATATTAGATTTAATATTTAAAAGATAAACTTTATAATTTATATAATTTTATAGTACTATAGTTTAGAGTTTGAGCTTCAAATTTAAGAAAAGATTAAAGTTTTAATATTATGTTCAGAGTTGAAGGAATGATTTTGTTCCCGCCCAAAATATGAAACATCGCGAAACAAATTATACTTGACGGCTGGCTTATAGGAACACTACGGCTGACTTATACCATTCAAATACGTTACGGCTGAGTTATGCATACGTTATGGCTGAGTTTAACTCTAGACTATAAACCTAAATGTTAAACTTTAAAATATAATAAATATTAGATTTAATATTCAAAAGATAAACTTTATCATTTTTATAACTTTATAGTACTATAGGTTAGAGTTTAAGGTTCAAATTTTTAAAAAGATTAAAGTTTTAATATTGTGTTCAGAGTTAAATGAATGATTTTGCTCCTGCCCAGAATATGAAACGTCGCGAAATAAAATACACTTGACGGCTAGCTTATAGGAACATTACGGCTTACTTATACCATTCAAATACATTAAGGCTGAATTATGCATACTTTACTGTTGAGTTATGTATACGTTACGACTGAGTTATAATCAAATTACGGTTGAGTTATGCATATGTTACAGCTGAGTTATGCATATTTTACGGCTGAGTTATGCATATGTTACCAAGTCGACCAAAAAGCTTTTAGCAGGCTCAAGATTCATCATCCAAACTTAAATTGAATTTAGAAACCAAAAGAGAAAGTAAAAAAATGAGTCTATATATTAGGAATCCAGAGATAAATCAGTCGTATAAACAACACATATCTAAAAACTCAAAAATCTGAGACACATTTATTGCAGTGGTTGTCGTCTTCGATCGTGGTCGGTTAGAGAAAAAGCTTTCTCTCCTCCAGTGTCATGTATGGTAATCTGACATTTTGCTTCTCCTTCTCTTATCAGATCCTTCGTTTTGCAGAAGAAAGAGTTAAAGAGAGAGAGAGATGAAGAGGCTAAGTCCCGTCAATTGTAAGAAAATGAGAAAATGATTTTTGACCTTTATATTTCATTTAATCAATGACCATAAATTGTGATCCTTGAAAAAGAAAGATTAACCAATGAGAAAAAAAAGTGAGGATAGACAAAAATATATTTTTTAACCCTCAGATTAAAATCAATCAATGGTCATAAAAAAACAATATAAATTGTAATTTTAGTTCTTTCCAATTTGTTTTTAAAATTGCTTACACTTAAAGAATGTAGTTACGAGTTTAAATCAAAATTTAATATGAAATTTAAAAATTAAAGGTTATTTTCTTAAAAATGATTAAAGTTTGAGTTTAATCTAAACGATAAACCTAAACTTTAAACTTTAAATAATAAAAAATATCATATTTAATGTATAAAGATAAACTTTATAACTTTTTAACTTTATAATTTTTATAACTTTATAATTATATAGTTTAGGATTTGAGATTGAGATTTAAGAAAATATTAAAGTTAGAGTCTTGTAAGTAGAATTGTATAAGTCATTGTAAGAGAACATATATCTCAAGATCAAGTTAAAGTCTCAACTTGAAAATTCAAGAAACTATACACATTAAGTTGATTTATATTCACTTGATATTGATAAGGTGATCTTCAATATAACTTTTTAAAGTACTTGAATTCAGTTTTCCAGTTTTAGGGTATGTTTGAGGTATGGCTGAGTTATCTAAACGATACGGCTGAGTTATCTAAACGACACAACTGAGTTATATAAACATTTTCTGATTTTAGGGTATGTTTGAGGTATGACTGAGTTATATAAACAACACGGCTGAGATATATAAACGACAAGGCTGAGTTGTGTAAACATAGCATAAGTCAAATACAAAATACATGGGTGAGTTATGTTTCTTACATAGAAAACCAAAAATATAAGTTTTCTGCATCATTCCGGTGATAACTCCTCCATGTCTCCAAGCTTCATTGAACTCTTCTATGTCGTCTCTTCTGAATCCATCACTTCTTTCCGTATCCTTCATTCTCTTCTTGTTCAATCTTCTCTTTTACTTAGATCTGAAAAAAAATTAGATCGTACAAATATGGATATCAAATCACAAACAAACTTAAATGAATACACCCCACAATTACCAACTTCTGTGTTTTTGGAATGTATTTGTCTTTTCTCGTTGGAATGCACACTTCTTATAGTTAGATTTTTGGAGATTGGCGGGAAGTAACTCAGCCACAACTGTATATATAAATCAGTCGTAAAAGAAAAGTAGCTCAGACACAACATAAATTAAAACTCAGCTACAACTACATATATAAATCAGCCATAAAAGAAAAGTAACTCACCCACAACATAAATTAAAACTCAGCCACAACTGCATATATAAACCAGCCGTAAAAATAAAGTAACTAAGCCACAACATAAATTAAAACCCAACCACATACTCGAAAAAATCAGCAGAGAAGATGATTTCGGACGATTGCAGCGAAGAAGTTTTCGTAGAAACGCTTACGAAGAAGACAATTTCGGCGAAGGCGTTATCAGAGAAGACAGTTTGAGAATTTTGGACGATAAACAACAATATCAACTCAAAAGATTAGGGTTTAAGTGATGAATGATGAAACTTGTCGGGTTATTTTCAACACATGAAGTTTAGTTAGAAAGGTGATTCATTGTCTTCCTTCTCTTTTGATTAGAATAATTATAGTTATTAAAGATGTGGATATAGTAATTAGTGACATGGATTTATTGTTTAAAAATAATTTGAATTAAAAAAACTAATCAAGGGTCTTAATTGTAATTTACTAGAGGCTACAAACACTCTAGTAATTTTTACAAGATGTGTGTTATTCTAGTCATATCCCAACTTTTCTATAATATTTAGTAATTTTCTCTTTTTTTATTAACATGTTCTTCTGGAATCTTTTCACTTTGCTCTACCAATTTTTTTTTCTTTCAGGGATTTTTATCTTTAGAATCCGTTGGTCTCTCCTCTTTAAATGTACCCTAGGTTCATTTATTTTGTTACCATCAATTTGTTCTTCAGGAATAAAATTCTTGATGGAATATTTTATGTGGGTATATATGATGTTGTAACCCTTCTTGTATATGTAAACACATCAGGTAACTGATTTGCCAAATTTTGTAAATGTACAAAACTTTGAACTTTGAACTCTCGTTGATTCATAGGGGGATTAAGGTGTAATGATGACGGTGTACACCATTTAATCTCTTTAGAAATTTCTCTATTTCTCCCCCTAACGCTGTAAATTCATCCTCATTAAAATTGCTATCGACAAATCATGCTGCAAACACATATCAAAAATTATATCGAGATTTTTCAAATACAAAGGATTTACTTGTTACTAATGAAGTCTACCCTTTACTCTTCATTAGATCCTGTATTCACCAGTTACCAGTTCAAGATACCTTATTATACTTGGTGAGGTAAAATCCACATATATTCTCAATCTATTTTGTGAGCCCATTTTAGTTCTTTGAAGCAGAGCTATCGGAACATAGACCGCACACCTAAAGATACAAAGGTGATATATATATGGCTCATGACCATATGTCAATTGTAATGGGAAATAATTATGATATGCACTCGGTCTTAACCGAATCAATGCAGCCTCATTCAATATATCATGACTCCTTACTGAAACTGGAAAGTTTGTTTTTAATATCAACGTCTTGCTATCAACTGCAACTATTTTATCAATGACTCGGTCATGCCATTTTTGTGTATGAACATGGGGAACTTGATGCTCTACATCAATCCCCACTGACATACAATATTCATTAAAGGCTTGCAATGTAAACTTACCAGCATTATCAAACTTTACTTTCTTAATGGCATACTCAGAGAACTGCATTCTCAGCTTTATTATTTGGGCAATGAACTTTTTGAAAGCCATATCTCTTGTCGTCAAAAGACAGACGTTTGACTATTAACTAGATGTGTCAATCAATACCATAAAATACTTAAAGTCTCCACGATGGGTGGATCGGTCCACATATATCACCATGCATTCTTTCTAATAATATTAGTGATTCATTCCCAACTTTTGCTGGTGGTGTCTGACTTATAAGTTTTTCTTGAGAACATGCATTACTTGTGAACTCGTCTATTTGTAAAATTTTCTTGTTTTTTCAACGGATGGGCCATTTGCATTTTGCACTATTTTTTCTCATCATGACTGAACCAGAATGTCCAAGCCTCTCATACCATACTTTAAATGTACTAGTAAACTTTAGGTTTATTGTGGCATAGGATTTATTCATGTTTATTTTTGTACAACATAATCAAGGATAACATTCTTAACACTTCCAATATATGTTTCCTCTCAAATTTAATGCAAAGATATTCAATATATATTTTCTCATAGTCTCAATATGATATTCATTTCTTTGGATATCCTTATAACTTAATAATTTTTATGAGATTCGGGAGAATAAAATGCATAACTTATTTCAAAATTTGTCCCCCTTGGCATTAACAAACTGACTTTTCCAGAGCTTATAATAATCTTTCACTACTAGATATTGGAATTACTTTTCCAGCATAATCTTTTAGTTTAAGAATGAAAAATATTTCTTATTTTTAATTATTTCCATCCAAAGTCTCAAAGTCTGGTATTTTTCTAAATTTAAAATATTCAAAAATATGTATTAACATAAATATTAATTATGAAAGATAACATCTATTTTACAATAAAATATAAAGATAATACAACATAGTAAACATTATCTTCTTCAGGAAGATAATCATTATATCACATCGATTTTTATTACCCATCGATATTTCTAGATCAACTAGAAAATTTGATACGTCAAGAAGAGTGTCATCATTTAACCCATGAAAAGATGATCCAGGTTCATCAAAGATGAAGTTCGTCTCACTTGCTTTCTTAATCGTATCATAATCACTTATTTTCTCTCTACATAACATCATCCTCGATGTAATTCTAAACATCACAGAATAATATTCACTTACACTTTTGTAATTCTGTAACCACAGATGGATCCACTCATATTTGGCTTTCGGTAAGATCACATATTTCTGGTGATCAAACCTCTTTTAAAGATTACCAAAGATGCTCAGGATTCTCTTTTGTAATATATTCATCTTTTAAACCATCATGTATGTAGTGTCCTAAAAATATTATGGCTTTTGTCTTTTCCTCATCCGACACCATTTTTAATTATCAAAGGTTTCCAAAAGTTTGTTCTCTCTCAGGTGCATCTTTGTCCCTACTGTTCAAGTTATATAATTATTCTCATTAATATCAAGAGCAGTTATTTTGGCTTTGTCAAATTAGATATGATAACGGTATTCATAAAATAATAATATAAAATATAATAAAATAGGAATTTAAATACAAAAGTTAAAGGCGTAAAATAAGGACTAATTAAATGCATAAATGATACACAAAATGAATCTTATGCTACAGTCAAATTAATAATGGTTGTTGTAATACTTGAGATTCAATTCCAGAAGACCAATTTACACTTTATTTATAAGTGAACAATTTTAAATTAAGACAAATCGAGTGGTGTAAAAAAAAGAAAGTAAAATAAAGCAGGAAACATATTGGTTTAAGGTTTTCAGATGATTAAGAATGCTAGCCTAAGGTGGTTCAATTAGGTTTTAAACATATGTGAGTGAAAAAATTGTTCAAGTTCAGTTAAGAGCAAGTCTAGAATTCGGAACACATGAATAAATCATCACACTGTCGTGGAGCTTCACCTTTTGTCAATTGATCTCATTACCTAAACTGTCGTTTGAACTAAGACGTGATGACAACATTAAGATCAAGTCTGATATGTTCCCAAAACACCCTAACATCTACTTTCGTTGGCTAGGGATGCAATGCTCATTTATTCAATGTCTAGCAACCTATAACACTTTTGATGAATATATTAAGTCTAGATTCATATAATAAGTGATCAGTTTAGCATAAGCATTAAGAATTACAATGAATGAAGACAATCGATTTATAACTCATTTATGTCTAACTCACGAATCTAACACTTTAACACCCTAGACTAAGCAAGCTGGCTACTCAGTCATGGAACAAGAAAATGCATACATAGAGATGTAAAGTAACATGAACTACGTTTACAATAAAATACAAATAGGGTTCAGGGAATACTTCTCCAAACGAGAGAGATGAAGCATTCTCCCTAACAAGTAGTAAATCGCTAAGCACAAAATTTCTAAGGTCTGTTTTCTTGTGTAAAAATAGTCTAGCTAATAATAGAAAGAGGAAGAGAATATATATGGAGACCACTGACGGCTGCTCCGATTATCTGTCTGCTCTCCTCTCTTTCGACTCGGTACCCACTCTTTTGCCCGACCTTCCCAATGGCTCCATGTTTCTTTTATTTCTTCTCCTTCTCAATCACCTTATTTTTGTTTTTTTGTTTTTTTTTTCTTTTTTGGCAACATGGTGATGTAACGAAGAATGGTGTAATACATGGTGGTTCTGATGTGCCACTGGTGGTCCTGATTGTGCAACCATTCTGGCTATCCACCTCGCTCTTGTGCGGTTCATTGGTTATGGAGCAGTTGCTCCCCTTAGGTCACACCCCTTAGGTTTCTCCACTTAATATTACATGCTCTCCTCAATTGGTCTGATTTATTGCAGCAACAACGAGTAAGAGGCTATGTTAATCCTTTCTTCTCTGACTTTTTTCACATATCTGCACATATAACACTAAAAAACAAATGCATGAAGGTGGAATAAAGATGAAGGTGCAGGGTAGAAACTAGCTAAAAATGAGCTAGCCACTTAGGATCAACAAGATGGATAGAAAAAGATAAGAAGTTCTGAGTGTATTCTCGTTCCCCTAATCTAATGGCCATAATAAGCAGAATTGCAGTCAAGATTGGGTTCAAGTTAAATGGAGCTAAGTCTTTCCAGTGTAACCTCAACAAGCAGAAATCTCCTGGAGAACCAGATGAGATAATTAAAGCACAATGTGGTTAATGATCATTACAAAATAAAGTCCTAATTTCCTTAAAAGTTTTGACAGACTCGATCTTGAAAACTTACTCAAACTGACTAAAAAAAACGAGTTAGTAAACGACAAAAACCCTCCCCCATACTTACTTCACACCATCCTTGGTATGAGAATAAATCAGGGACAAGGTGAAAACAAAAATATATAGTTTTATTTTGGTCGAGATACTTACATGAATGGAGCGGATGCTCCACAAAAATTTTGAGTGCTCCATCTAAGATTTGTGCCTAGAGCAGCCACTCTTTTCGGAGGGATGGTTGCTCTATTTCTGAAATCTAGAATTTTGAAGTATCTCTTGTTTTTTGATTTCTAACTTGAGACTCAATAAACTAAAAGAAAAAAATAAGCAAAAACAATTCCTAATGATATATACACTTACTGGTGAGTTGCCTCCCACCAAGCGTTTGGTTTAAGTCACTAGCTTGACTTGGTGATAGGGATCAGTCGGGTTGAGCATGAGAGCTTGTTCCCAAACAAGCTCCACAATCAGACATGTTCAGATTCAAAACTCTCTCAACGACCCTTTCACAACAGCTTCTCTTTCTCTTTCAGCTCATGTGTGAGAATAACTCTAACTTTAGAGAAAGGTTTAGAGGTACATTTGTACTTTACCTCATACTAAATGGATTTCTCATCACACAAGCGAGATATCAAAGTCATTGTAGGATCACCCTTGACCTTTTTTCTCTGGACTTTTTCAATCACCTTTGCATACTCACTGAGTTTCTTGGTATAAGTGTGAGGATCTCCATCCAGTACTTCTTTGATCTCACTCTTTTTACCAAGCTCCTTTGGAACAACTTTCAGCCTTTCTCCACTGACCACCGAGATGCAAAAGGCGTATACTGTAAAAAATCTGGTGGGAACAATCTCGTATAAAACCTTCTTATTAATGTTGGAGAAAGAAACTCTCTTATTAGGCATATCGATGATTGCTCCCACTGTAGGCTTAAATGTCCTTCCAAAGATAGAAGGCATCTCATAATCATTGATCATCTCAACAACATGAAATCTGGTATGTAGAGTACAGTCCCCTACTTGGAAAGAAAGATTGCGAATGGTGCCATAAGGGACTCCCGTGGAAGAGTTTGCAAAAGCCAGAGTCACCAGAGAAGGTTCAACATCAACAATGCTCAGCTCGTCTACAATTTCCTTTGAGACAAGATTCACACTAGACATGGAGTCACAAAGAGCTTCCTTGAATTCACTTCCAGCAATGGAAAATGGAAAAGCAAATTTTCCAGGATCATCAACCCTAGGCAATACCTTCAGTGATGGTGTTAGTACTTCAGTAAAGAGCGCCTTAATTTCCTCTTGAGTTACTATGTAATTTTTGAAGAACATGTGCAATGGCCAAATCTCCCAAACATGTTCAAATGAAATCTTTTGAGGAAGCCTTCTCACCATCATCTTTCTAAACCCAGCCAGCTGCTCTGCACTATGAGATCCATCAGATGTCTAGGTGGAAATGGATAGGGAATCTTAAGAACATAGACTCTAGGTGGTGGAGTCTCAATAGGTTCGTCGAGAGCAGTCACTTCAGAGCTAGCATGGTGCTCTGTTCTCTCCTCTGCACCTAGAGAAGTCTCAACAAACAGCTGCTCTGTTTTGTTTTCCTCAGACTTCTCACATCTCAGCTCTATTGCATTGCAGTGCTCAGCCCTATGATTTTTATCATTTTTCCAAGGAGCGTCTCTTGCTGTCTCTTGACACTCTTATCTGTTTGAGAAAGCTAAACATCAATCCTCCTTATGTGGTTGCTCACAATATCATATTTTATATTCAGCTCGGTGAATATGTTGGCTATCTAGGTGTTGATGTCTGTGGCAACCTGATTCAGTGTATTGACCTGAACCTGCTGGCTCTGGAGCATATGTTGCATCATGATGTTGAAAATTTCCAGCTCTACTTACGAACCGCTCGCTGTTGGAATCAAAATTGGTCACAACAGAACAATTCCCACAAGTTCTCGTGAATTATTTCTTCTCTAAAAAGAAATATAAATGCGATGTTTAAGACGCTGTATGATTAAAAACTATACGATAAGTTCCCGGAAAAGATTGTTCAATCTCTTAGCAAACAACTTCCGGAAAAATGACGAAATTGGAAAAAGACCATCCATCGCTTCCCTACCGTCCAAGTCACCAGCAAGCAACCACGACTCAGCTTCAGCCTTGTCCAATTTGCCATATGGGCCGACCATGTCCAGCTCGCCATATGGAGAGTTGGGTTGACCACGTCCAGCTCGCCATATGGTGGGTCAGGCCGACCACGTCCAGCTCGCCATATGGCGAGTCAGGCCGTACACGTCCAGCTCGCCATATGGCGAGTCAGGCCGTACACGTCCAGCTCGCCATATGGCGAGTTGGGCTGACCACGTCTAGCTTGCCGAGATTGTACCAAAGGTGATTTTTCAAGGAAATCGTAAAAACGTTTAAATCGAAAAACAAGCCAAAGATCTAAAACACGGCTAAATCCCACTTACTATTTGGGAAATAATGAGACCAAGACTACTATGACGGTCTATCGATTATTTGTAGGAGAAGATAAATGTCAAGTTTCGAAGATAAATGTCAAGTTTCAAGGGATAATCATGAAGATCGAAGAAAAATGGAATATTTATGTGAAGCGACATACTCGACCCGTGGACAGAAAGGAAAGAATAAACCGACTTAGGAGTCATATATAAGGGGAGCCAAGACTAGAAGCGCAAAGACGATTTTCTAGACACTTAGAACTCTCTACACTTAAAAACCTTAGGATTTATTCTCGACAAGGTTGATTTCTATGACTGGCACTCGATTACTAGAACTCGCCCATGCAGTTTGATTTCTTGTTCCAATCTTTTAATTGAACTATGTTTGGCTTGATCCTCGAAAGGGGTACGTAGGCAGCCTTCTATAAGGTTCAGTCCGAAATCTTTAAAACATTTTTCATCTTTTTTAATCTATTTCTAAGCGAGTTGCGACCACATAGGTTTTTCTCGACATAGTTGGTAGTGCTAGCAAACTTAGTCTCGTTTTACTTTGTAATCATGTTTCCAGACAAGCTTCATGTATGCTTTTGTCTCTAAAACACTCATACACAAATCGGGATAAAGATCTATTTCGTTTTCTAAACTCATTTTGTTATCTTTCCATATTTTCGGCATTTATGTGGCTCTCATAGAGAATCCAGACCTTAAGGGAAGTAGGTTTTCTTTTCTTTCCTCCATTTATGGAAATCGAAGGTGTAACTTTTGGTTCATACACTCGCGGTAACGGGCGTAGCTTGATGGTTGCTCTGCGGATTCTGCTGGTTATGGTTCTGACCCATGAACCGGTTTTGTGACTGATTAAAAATGAAGATTTTACCCTGAATGTTCTGTCAGAAGCCTTGCTGATACCCCGCACCTTGTGCATGGTTGTTCTCCATGTTGTTGCTCCTGTACGAGAACAGCTGCGGGTTATTCTTAACGTTGGGGTTCTGATTATAGTTTTGGTTCTCCACATACTCATGTAAGTTGATGTAGCTGACCTCTTGCTGATCGTTTCCTTTTTTCAACCTCGGAAGCAACCTCTTGAGTTTCTGAATTTTCTTAACCGTAGCTTCCTCCATGATGAAGATTTGCCCTTGGTTGTTTTTCAGTAGATGATCAACCTTGGCCATAAGCTCATCTATCTTCTGGGTGTCGATACTATTGACTTTCTTGGAGCTATCGCTTTCTTGGAGCTATCGCTTTCTTGGTTCTTATTGGCTGAGCTAGCAGCCATGTTCTCAATCAGCTTAAACTCTCCATCAGTGGTCTGAGTCATGAAGTCTCTATTGCTCGCAGAGTTTAGATCCTTTCGTTATTCTGAGTCTGCTCCATCATAGAAGACTCCCAAAAGGTAATCATCCTCAAATCCATGGTGAAGACATTCTATATTGTAGTTATTGAAACGGTCTCATGCGTCGCAAAAAATTTCATCAGTGAGTTGCCTGAAAGAAGAGATCTTGTTCCTCAAGGCTGCAGTTTCTGTCTTTGTGTAGAAACGGCCCAGGAACGCTGATTGAAACTGCCCCCATGTAGTAAGAGAGCGGTAGGGAGAGAGTTCAACCACCGTGCTGCTTTTCCATCAAGAGAGAACGGAAAAACATGCATTTGATGTAGTCTAGTGGTACGCCATTTACGCGTGTAAAGCTGCAAACTTTTTCAAAACTCTTGATGTGCTCCGTTGGAATCTCTGTCGGGAGACTAGTGAACACTTTTCTTTGTACTAGAACGATCAAGGCAGACTTGGACTCGAAGTCTTGTCGTGTATAAAGTAACAGAGTAATGGCAGAGCGCGTAGTAGGAAAATTAAGCGGAAGGTTTCTCTGCCCAAATGTGAACAACTTGTTCCTGCTGCTGGTAGAGCAACTTGTTAAGCAGCTTCTTTCTGAGCTTGAATGGTCTGCTGCATCTGGAGCATCTGATATTGCATGTTGCATCTGTTGCAACTCAGCATCAAGTTGCTCTTGATTGCCGTAATCGCCCATCGTGGCGTTAGTCAGCTATGACTATTAACGGTTTGTTCTTTCTAACCTTGCTAGCTCCTGGTTGCTAAGTGTAACCAATTTTCCTTGTGCGTTTCTCCGAATATCTCTACTGGTCATGCACCTGAAGTATTAGCTGAAACAAAAAAAGATAGAATAAATTAGAGGTTTAGACTAAATAAATAACCGGAAAATAAAGGTAAAAAAAACTGGTTTCTGTCATAACGGCGCCAAAACTTGATACACTAAAAATGAATCTTATGTTACTGTCAAATTAACAGTGGTTGTTGTAATACTTGAGATTAAATTCCATAGGACCAGTTTACACTTTATTTCTATGTGAACAATTTCAAGCTAAGACAAACCGAGTGGTGTAAAAATAAGAAAGAAAAATAAAGCATAAAACATATTGGTTTAAGGTTTTCAGATGATTAAGAATGTTATCTTAGGATAATTCAACTAAATGTTAAATATATGTGCGCAAAATAATTATTCAAGTTTAATTAAGAGCAAATCTAGAACTCGGAACACATGAATAGATCAGCCACTGTCGTAGAGCTTCACCTTTTGTTAATTAATCTTAGACACGGTGACAAACATTAAGATCAAATTTGATACGTTCACAAAACATTTTAACATCTATTTTCATTGACTAGGGATGCAATGCTCATTCATTCAATGTATAGCAATTTATAACATTTTGATGAATAATTAAATGTAGATCAGTATATTATAGTATAATAACATTGTGCTGATAATGTGATATGAATATAATCAGATGAGATTTATATATTAGTATTTATTATAATATTATTATATATTATTTGTGTTTGAAGAGGAACAAACGTGAGAGAAGGAGAACAAGACTTTCTGAGTATTGTTATTTGTGTTTATTATTTTACAAAAGGAAGTGGCACTATTTATAGTGCATGAAGTCGATAAAAAATGTAAGAAAAAGATAAAACTATGAAGAAGTGATGGGTAAAAAATATGCTTCGACAAGGTCTGAGGAGGACTATCGGGTCTGGTCATGAGACTAAAGTATGGTACGAAAATTGGATTCCAGATTATCCGGCGAGGCCTCCGAGAAGGCTAATGCGGGGGAAAGCCCAAGATCATAATCTTATGGTTCATCAGTTGATTCTACAAAATACCAACGAATGGGATATTGACCGTCTCGTCTCTTTATTCCATCCTGAAGATATCTCCCTAACTCTAGGGTTGTGTCCGAGTAGTGTCTATTTGAAAGATTCGTATACTTGGAGTTATACAAAATCCGGAATCTACACGGTCAAATCAGGTTATGAGATGAGGAGTAAAGATAAGTTAGCCAAAGAAAATGAAGCTGTCACAGAACCAAGCATCACCCCCCTTAAAAGCCATGTTTGGAAGATAATGACCCCTGGCAAAATCAGACACTTCATCTGGCAAGCTATTTCTGGGTGTGTCGCTACTTGCCAAAGTCTGGCTTTTCGACATCTGGGTACTGACAAGAGCTGTCCGAGATGTGGTGCACCAGAGGAGACAATAAATCATCTCCTGTTTGAATGTCCCCCAGTCCTCCAAGTTTGGGCCCTTTCGGACTTTCCGTCCCTTCCAGGTTTCTTCCCGAGTACCTCCCTATATCAAAACATGAACTTCCTTTTTTGGAAAACAAAACAGCTGGGCGTTGTGGATCCACAACGTAATAACTATCCTTGGATCATATGGTATATTTGGAAAGCTAGGAATGATAAAGTGTTTAATGGGAAAGAGAGATCACCAATGGATACACTCCAATTGGCTAATCTTGAAGCTGAAAGCTGGAGGATAGCTATCCAGAGAGAAGACGAAGAAGAAATAATTCTAGCGGACGAGCCTCAACCCGCTAGGATCTCTTCTGCCTTATCTCCACCCATGAACCGTCATTTCCCAACATGCCAGATCTATGCCTCGTGGGTCGATCATGGGCCTTGTAGTGGTTTGGGCTGGTTTATGTGGGATACCAGGGGAGAGAAGATACATGGTGAAAAGAGTTGTAGAAGAAGTCTATCGGCACTCCATGCGGAATTAGATGGACTTATTTGGGCAATTTTAAGTATGCGAGAGCTGGGTATCCTCTCGGTTTTCTTTGAAACAGATTGTGCAGACTTGGTAAAAATGATTGAAGATCCTTCTGACTGGCCAACCTTCAGATCAGAATTATCCGCTTTACAATCTCTTAAAGATCGTTTCGAGTTTTTTTCGTTATCTTTTATTTCCAGAACCCAAAATGTTTGTGCGGATCGGCTTGCTAAAAGCGCTCGAGCACGTGGGTGTTTCTTTTTCAATATAAGTTATGACTCGTCAGCTAATGCAGATCCACCCGGACCTCGTATAACTGATCAACTATAATTTTTTTTGTGAGGGTCGTATTGGAAAGAAAAAAAAATGATGGGTAACAATTTTGCAGAAGAGTACATGTGTCCCAACAGTTGTCTCATAGATGAATAGTCATCATTTATAGTATTTTCTAGGATGTCTTCAGAATCATTATACAACTGTTCGTTATTTCCTTTCTTCAAGCAATTGGATAAAATAGGAAACCGAGAAGCTTTGTTTTCTGAAACCAATAGTAAATGGCGAAGACTCTATTATCAGCCTATGGTGAGCAGAACCAAATCCTGCACACTCTTTCAGCTCCACATTTACTTCAACTGCTACTCAAGTTTGTTCCAAACATTTCAAGTATTGGGTTATAGAGCAGCAAGAAAAAGGACAACTAAAAACAAAACAAAACAACATTTAGTCGAACACTCCTGCATATATCTATTTTATATATGAATCTATTACCACAAATTATTCCAGAGAGTTAATCAATTAATAATCCCAATTACTACAGTCTTGTATTCCTCTAAACTCGAAACCATAGTTTCAACCAAAATTATAGAAATTTACTGGTTAGAGCAGAAACAATTTGAAATAGACAAAAGAAGCTGATGCTGTATAAGATGACGGTTACAGAAGACGGTGATGATAGTAGCGAAGATGATCCGATTTGTCCGGTTGAGAAAAACAAGAAATGCTTTAGCGTATTGCCAACCACATGATAAAGAAAAGATGCTAGTAAACGACGAAAAAGAAAAGAAAAGAAAAGAAAAGAAAACGATTAGGCTTTAGCGTTACTACAACAACCTCATTGGTCTTATCTTTTTTCTTCTCCTTCCTTACTCTCTCAATCAATGGCTTCTCTTTTTTCTTTTTCTTCTCTCCTTCAACCAAAAGTCTCTTTTTCTTCTCCCCTTAAACCAAAAGCTGTAAAGACTTCGATTTCAGCTCCCCAGACACAGACAATAACTGAAGGGCTTGAAGAAAAATTTGGACGAAAAGGCATAAAATTCTCGGAACCAAACATGGTCGAGCTTAAGGTCAGAAACGGAAGCTCTTTAAAGCTGAGTCTATCAGACGCTCATGTTGTTTCATATCAACCAAAAGTGTACTGGAAAGACGACGGATTCGAGGAAATCCTTTACACAGTAGAGGACGGTAATAAAACCAGAGGCGGGGTTGGTCTTGTTATCATAAACGAAGAGGAAGCTTCTTCAGTAATATCAGGTTGTAATTGGACTGTTAAGGAAACTGATTCAGACGCCATTGATGCTCTTCAGGTGAGGTTTGGTATTTACCTAAATACACCCAATTTTTTTATTATCAATATTTTTTTTGTTGACACAAAAGATGAAATCTTGTGGCTTACGTTTCTCAGATTGAATTGAGCTGTACCGCCGGATTTCTTGACATAACCTACATCGTCTCTCTCTATCCAGTAAGCATAGCTACCGCTGTGGTGGTGAAGAACAACGGTCGCAAACCGGTTTCCCTTAAACCGGGGATTATAAGTTCCTTGAGATTCAAGAAACGGAGTGGTGCTGGAATTCAAGGGCTTAAGGGCTGCTCCTATTGCCCCAGTCCTCCACTATCTTCGCCTTTCGAGCTATTGTCTCCTTCTGAGGCAATGAAGGCGGACTCTTCCGGGTGGTTTGGGTCAGAAGATGGGGAAAAACCAGGGATTTGGGGAGTAGAAGACTCTGTTATTACACTTCTTGAGAAGAAGATGAGTAGAGTCTATGGTGCCCCTCCGGCTGAGAGACTAAAGGCCGTCTATAACACTCCACCTTCTAAATTTGAAACCATTGATCAGGTAATTTTAACTACATTATATTTTATAGGTTACTCTCTGTTCTGATATTATGGTCATTTTTCGTTTATGCATATGGATGCAACATACGGTTGCAAATGGATCATGTAGTATGTTCAATTTGGCCTCACGTTTAATGCTGCATTTTGGTGCAGAACCAATCATACAATAAAATCTGATATGGTGGATGCAAAATGTTTGTAGTTTTGGTGAAAATATGCATCAAAACTTAATAAAATAGCAATTGACAACGAGAACATAACTAAATATATTCATTTTATGTTGTTCTTTGGTTCAATTTTATATATGTTGTTGTATCAGACTTTCGACTAAAAACTAATTTACATTGAATAGGTATATAGAATCGTGTATCTTTGTTTATCGTCTAAGTGAGTGTTTATAATATAACTACGAATTTATTAGAATCTGATGTTTGAAGTTTAAAATTTGTAGGGACGAGGATTGTTCTTCAGGATGATAAGGATGGGGTTCGAGGACATGTACGTGGGATCCCCAGGATCAATGTGGGACAAGTTTGGGAAGCAACATTATTTTGTGTGTACCGGTCCTGCATCCATGCTCGTTCCCATTGATGTTGGTTCCGGTGAAAGCTGGAGAGGAGCAATGGTAATTGAGCATGATAATTTGTAAATTTCGTTTACTATATATACCTATCATCTTTATTTTCTTACATATTTTTGTCATTCTGCAACGAATAAGATATTATTTCATATTGTATATATGCAAAGTCATAACTACAAGTATCATCCCCATTCTCTATGTTATAACTGAAAGGTCTTCTGACTATAATATTACTAGAAGAAGAGGCAATCTGATAACGATAAATGTAGCTTATGGTTATTAACTCGATTTGATATTCCTCAAACACCAAATCGAAGCTCAATTTGTAAAAAAAATATGGTTTAAAAGGGTTTTTCTCACAAGAATGAACTCAACAAATTATAGATTTATTCTAGAATTAGAGAAAGAAGTTTCATAATACTTTTCTGAATGAATCTAACAAAATGAAAATGATTCTGTTTATACAACGAACACTCTTCAACAGCTTCCATGTGTCTTTATTTGATTCGCTCTACTCTCAACTATCTAAGGACTTAACAAACTTCTCCTTATCCATTCTACGTCTGCCCCGTATCATTATGTTTCTTCTTTTCATTTTCTCTGTAGCAAATTTTCTTTTCTTCGAAAAACCTTGTCCAAAAGGTTTAATTTGAAACTGAGGATACTTCTAGCGAATGTCAAACAAATACTCCCACGTTGCCTCGTCTGCTGGCTGATTTTCCCATTAAATCAAAACCATAGTTGCAGCTCATCCTTGCCTTTATACCAACTTTTGTGCCAAACAACATTCTGTTTTCACAAAACAACATTCTGTTTTTTTCACCATCACCTCATTCACTACTATTGGCAATTGATTTGTAGTTACCACATTACTGACTAACTTCTTCAACTGAATCACATAAAACACTGGATGAATATGTGAAGTTGAAGGTAATTGTAGCTTGTAGATGAATGGTCCCATCTTGTCTATTATTTTATAACGACCATAATACTTTGGGAGATCTTGTGTGATGATCTGTTGACAACATATTGTTGCCTATAAGGCTGCAACTTCACAAAAACCCAATCCCCTATCTCAAAAGATCGCTCACTGCGTCTTCTATCTGCAATTTGTTCCATTTGATGTTTTGCTCTCAATAGATGAAACTTCAATATTAACATATTTTCTGTCCTAAAGACACTTTGCCACAACATGAACCTTAGATTCACCAGGAAGATACAAAAAATGGATTGGAGGTGGTTGTCCATACACAACTTCATAAGGTTTGGCTTGAATAGCTGAGTGATAACTCGTGTTGTACCAAAAATCAGAAAAGAGAAACCATTTATTTCACAATGCCTCTTTATCACTCGTCATGCACCTCAAATAAGTCTCCAGACACATGTTAACAACCTCCATTTGCCTGTCACTGAGGATGGTAGGCTGTAGACCGATTTAACGCACATCCTTGAAGCTTAAACAACTCCTGCCAGAAAGCACAGACAAACATATCATCTCTATCACTCACATGCATCTGTATATCTAAACGAAGATCAGCCAAGTACACACTTAACAAATACTCTTTTGACATGTGTAATCTTGATCTAATCAGCTCAAATTTTGCATAATCAATAATGCCTTCAGTTTCTTTCAACTCCTTAAGCTCTACAATGGGATCATCTAACACCTCCTCAAAATCTTTCTTTGCGTATGTTCTTGTAACCTCTCAAATTCCTTAACACTAATGCTTCTTCATCCTCTTGTACTAAGGCTTGGTGCCAAGTGAAGCGTCTCTTTCAAAATGAATTGATGCAATATTAACTTTTGTTTCTTCCGGTGTATACCAATCACAAAGAACTTCTGATGAAAACCATTCCTTGATCTTACTACCATCAAATCTGGGAAAATCGATCTTGGCAAATCTCGGCATACCAGTGTAATTGCGATGATAACCTTGCTGATGAAAACGATTACCTTCATTTTCTAGAACTCCATCACGATCTGGGAGTATACCACTCGTTGAAGCATTCATCGGCTTACAACTCATCATCAATTTGAATGCCTCGATCATTTCCCGGACGCTCTCATCTATCTGTGATGTCTTTTTGTTTTGTAACGCTAACACCTTCTCTATCGCTTTAAATCTGGTCGTTGTCGCTCCTTCCGACTCACGCGCCCCGATCCTTTCAACGGTTCTTGCAATCTCGTCTCCACCATCGATTTTGATCAATATTTCCACTAACTCCAAGGATGAGAGACTTTGATACCACTGATAACGATAGACGTACCTTATGGTTATTAACTCGATTCAACGTTCATAAAACACCAAATTGAAGCTCAATTTGCAGAAGAACACGGTTTAAGAAGGCTCTTTTAGAAGATGAACTCTACGAATTATAGAATTGTGCTAGAATAAGAGAAAGAAGTTTACAATATTTTTCTGATTGATTCTAACAAAATGAAAGTGACTCTGTTTATACAACAAACACTCTTCAATAGCTGCCACATATCTCCATTTGATTCGCTCCACTCAACCATCTAACGACTTAACAAACATCTCCTTGTCCACTCTACTTCTTCCCCATGTCACCTTGTTTCTCCTTCATCATTTTCTCTGTAATAAAATCAACGCTTTTTGGCAAGTTTCACCAAATTTGAAAAGTATTATATACTTTTATGATCGAGCTTTGTGTGGATCAAACAAATTTATGCATATGCAAAATCAATTACCAAAAATTTCATGATAAAATAATAAAATAAATAATTTATAAATTTACAATAACTGAATATATATATTCTAATGTGTATGCATACGAGATGAGTTGTCTCTTACATAAATTAGTAGCAAATTTTAAATTTGACCGAATACAAACTTAAGAATAGATAACCCACTAATAGTGCGTATAAAAATGTAACACCCATATTTCTTATTCAAATCAATAAATGAAATTTCTGAAATTTTCAACTTACTAATACTTAAAAATTGTCTCCTATATTAGAAATCTAATAAATATAGTAAAATCCAAAAATACGTCGATAAACTCATAAAAAGGGAAATCAAAAAAATGTAAGAAAACAATCCTCAAAACTTAAATATGATATACATCATTCATACTTGTCATTGTCACTTGAAAAGAAAAAGATAGATGGGTGAATAACATGTAAGTCACTTATTGAGATATAAAATGCTAAACTCACAAACTAATGACTCAATAAATAAAATTGTGTTTATGAGAGTTTACCTCTAATATGAACAAACAAGATGCATAGTGTACCACAAGAAATAATCAATGTGTTGATAGTATGTAGCTATTCTATGCACACTACATTTCCCTTATACGAATATACGATATAAGAACCTCTACGTCAATGTATAGAAATCTGTCTCTACACCCCCGTAATCATCTACTATGCATCGCTCTGCAAACGTCTCTACACCCCGCAATCATCAAACAACATGCGCCGCTAGCTCAGATGTTGATATGTAAACATATTACAGTAGTACATGTTGTTAAGGAATAGCCCTTACCTTAGAAATATAGGAAGTGGTGCCTACAAACTCAGGTTATTCAAATATATTCCAATCTAGAATCATGGTGAGCAAGAGTACATTTTATTGGTCCGGAAACCTTAGTTCTAGATGCATACTTATATTGTCGAAGTGTTCAATAGTTGATCCCCTTCTTCTAGAGTTTAAGAATCTCTTGTATCAATCCTTTTATTTGAAATATAAGTTAAATCATTCTATATCCTAAAATATGGAAAGATCTTCTTTTACTAGAAGTTAAATCATTCTATATCCTAAAATATGGAAAGATCTTCTTTTACTAGAAGTTTTTCATTTTACCCGAAGGTAAGAGGAAAAAACGATCTGGAAGCCGAAAGTCGTCTAGTTCAGAAAAGTCGGTGTACTACTCTAAACAGGAAGAATGATTTTATGGATTAATTATCTTTAATATATATGATCTACTTTCTAATATTTTAACGTCTAAAAAGATTATTTAATAAATTAATAGTTTATTAATACTAATTAAAATATTAGGCTTTTTGCAAATATGACTCCAAACTCAAAGTTAAACACAAAACTAACCCATGATTTTTTTGAAACTTTCATTTTCCCTATTCACCCTAAAAGTTAGAATTATTCATGAAAATGCTATTATTTTTTTTCTTTTTTCAAAAATGAGTATTTTACTATATCATTTTTATCTTCATCAAGTATTTACAATATTGACATTGCCATCAATACACCAACCACCATGAAAAATCAATATGAATCTCTTAATGCACCTAAAAATCAATTTTCAGTCCTCCTATCTCTTTTCTTATGCTCAAAAACTACATCTCTTTCACTTTCTCTCTATATTCATCCAAGAAACCCAAGATTTTGATTTTAAATTTTGTAAGGTTCAAACTCATGATTCTTGGTCATAACAAGTGGGTCTGTTTCTTGGTGAAGTTATGTGTGCTAGGAGAAGCTAGTCAAGTTATCTCACTGGTTGAAAGTATGAAATTGATTTTTTCCATATATGTTGGTAAGAAGACTCCGTGTAAATTTTTTGGTCTTGGAAGACTTATACGAAAGTCTTCTGGTCAATGCAGAGGTTACTTTTGCAATTGAATTTATGTATTTTTTTAGAGATGACTTCTCTGGAACTCTTTCAACTTTTCTTTGTTAACAAAAAAATATTGAAAATACCACATAATACATCCCGGTAAGTCGTCTAGAATAAACATGTTAGTTTTGCAATTGACCGGATTGTGTCAGAAATTTGACTTTCTCTAGACGACTTATAGGGAAGTCTTCCGCCAAAAACACTTCCATGTAAGTCTTCCGAAACTTTGGTGGAAGTCTTCTAACTGTCGGTGAAAGTCATCTCAAGTTACTTTTGTAATTGAAAAATAAAACTTAAATATTTAATTTTAATTAGATGTCTTCCATGTAATTCTTCCAGAAGACGACTTACACGGAAGTCTTCCATAATTTTATTCTGATATTCTGGTCAAACCTTGGTTATCACAGAAGATTTCCTTGTAAATCGTCTGCCGGAAGACTTACATGAAAGTCGTCTAATTAAAATTATATATTTAAGTTTTATTTTTTAATTTCAAAAGTAACCTGAGACAACTAGTATTCCTCTGGATGTAGAGCACCCCTAATGGCAGTAAACAACTTCGTATCATCAGTATGATACGAAATGCTTTTGACTGGTTCGGGCTCTTCCCCTAAGGTAAATAACCTCTTTGGGAGTTCTGGTAAATCCATTTTTAGTTTGCAAAACAATCAAAACCAACATCTCAAACACAAACCAAACAGAGAAAGGTTTATACACTAGTAAATTTAGGGAGTAGAAGACTTCCTGGTAAGTCGTCTAGGTAGGATGTGTGTAGATGACTTCTTTGTAAGTCGTCTGGTACAATACGACTTTCCTGGAAGTCATCTGGAACAAGACGACTTACCAGGAAGTCTTCTGGAACATCGTGTTAAACCTACAGATCTGAAAATCGTGTTAAACCTATAGATCTGACGTTTGTAGTAACTAACTAGATTGAACGGCTACAAATGGATGAACTTACAGTCGGAGGCGAAGAAGTATTGGTCGTCAACGACAACAGTGGTTACAGATCTGCAAAACAAGAAGGGAGATAAGAGGTAAGACTATAAAAATTAGGGTTTAACGGCGGCGAAAACGATTCTCCTTAAGCAAAACACTGAACGACGGCAAGGAGAAAGAACTTACCGGTGGTGAGATCGACAACGAAATTTAACAAAACGCAAACGTTTAGATCTGGGAAAAAAAATGAAGAGGGTTAGGTTACTCTTCCTCGGACGTGATGGAGAAACAATATTCGATGGCAGAAACAAGGTTACCGGTAGTGAGATCGACGGAAAACGGCTAGAGGTGTCGACGGAAGACGGTTACGGTTTCGCCTTCAAAATCGCCTTGGAGAGAAAACGGCTAGGGTTTCTTTTTTTTCTTAGTAAACAATGAAAATAACAGTGAAAAAATAACTATTTATATTTTCGGTAAAAAAAGTGGTTAGATAAATGTAATTTGGTAAAAGTAAAAGTTATGTACGGTTTGGACGACTTCCGGATAAGTCGTCCGAAACCCTATAATATAAAATCTAACTCAAATAACTAATAAAATAACATTTAAACACTTCGTTAAACTTAATATCAACTTTAAAAGTGTTTAATATACATAAATATAAACACATATACCTCAAATATAAAATTTTCAAGAGAAAAGTTAAGCTTCCAGCCTCTTACCTCTAAATGTACATACAATACTACAACATATGTCACCAAACCCTTAACCAACTAATACCATCACTTAGTTCATTCATCTCATCTAGGTTTAAATCAATTTAATTTAACTAGATCTTAAAAGATTGCGCAGACAACTTACTGGGGTTAAATTCGTAAAAACACACTGTTTTTTTGTTCGGTCATAAGGGGTTTTTGACAATTTTACACTATTTTTTTTTGTTTGGTTTGGGTTACTTTTGCATTTCATTAAAAAGGGGGTTTAGATTTGCATTTAAAATCAAGTTTTAGTTCAATTTTTGCAATTTTCCCCTATAAAAATATGAAAGATACTATTAATTAATTAATTAATTAGAAGTGAATTTTGCATTATCACCCTTAGTTAATATCGATCTAAGTATTCAAATATTTCAATTTGTGTTTTTGTAAACTATACGTGAAGCTAAGCTTAATTTCATTAAAAAAAAAAGAATAGAGGTTCAAAAACTAAAACTTGTTTTACAAAACAAAATGATTTATGTTTTTTTAAAAAATAACAAATAAAATATAGGATTGGTGACTTAAAAGGATAAAATAATCTTTAAATCCAGTCACAGCATAAAGCTTTTCAGATCACAAAAGCCGTAATCTAATTTAAGCATGACCACTGAAACAAAAATCTAATACCAGAACCGACACAAAAACGACCAGTTTGGATTGATTTCAGGTATAAGGTATTTACTCGACGGTATCTGTTTGGTTCAGGTTTCCATCTAAAACCGAAGGCTACCTGACTAAACCATATCTATGCCGGAATTTAGGAATTATAGAAAAAAATGTCACCTTTGTGGCTTTGTTGATCAAACTTGATGTCAAAAAAAAAAGGTGTTGTTCAAACTCTAGCTGAGGAGATGAATGGCTATCCATTTTTTTTTTTATTCCAAGAAGTTCTAGGCCGAAACTTATAATCACTTTAGGCTAGGTATAAGATATGGTTGTTAAATTCTTTTCCGCAATTGCTAAGATTCAAACCTAACACAGCTATCCTAAAAAAGAAGATTTTACCGGTACAGCTATCAGCTTTGTATGTCTAGTTCCTCAACAGAATTTTGTGTTTGACAAATTAAAATATCATCATGATATACTTAGAAATCAGAATGACAATGGTAATCAAGATCAAAACTTTCTATCAATTCTTACCATGTCTCAACTTCACACAGGGGACAACTTAATTTTACTATTGGATGTAGTTGTACATAAATGCGTAGAGTTTGCGTTTTACTTAAATCAAATTTTTTTATTAAAAAAAAAAAGAACTAAAACTAGTGGACACTCGAGCTCGAGATTTAGTTGGTCAAAATCATTACACTAATGCAGTATTCTCGTAATTGATGCAACTTGAGCGTGGAGCCACTCGTTTGATCTTTTTAGCAGAAAAGAGAAGGCCACTGGTTAAGCATAGATGAACGTATGCCTTTGTTATTATGTGTGGTTCTCTTTTCTTATCCAGCAATTTGCCACATTCCTTCATTATATATCCAGACAAAACCTTTATTCGCATCAGGAGAAGAAGAAGAAGAAACAATGTCTAAAATAGAAAACAAAAAGCAAGAAGAAGAAGAAGAAGAATCAACTACAAGCAATACTATGGCATGGCCGGATATTGAAGAAGAACTCGTGATACCTGAGCTTTTACATAGCGAAGGAGTGAAGAAACTTCACATAAGCATACAAAACGAGTGGGATTACCTTCAGAAGTCTGCGTGCCAAACTGCTGCAGGAAGAGCTCTTTGGAAACATGTCATTCACGATCCTCTCGCTCACTTGTTTGCTGGAGAGACACATTTGAGAAACCTACACACAAAGATTCAGAGAGACCGGCTCAACAATGCTCGAGAGGTCTCTGGTGTGATTCTAGCCGTTCGAACTCTTTGGTTTGATACAAGGATCCAAGCTGCTCTAGACTCTTTCGACAATGATGCAACACAAGTTGTTCTACTTGGTGCAGGTTTGGTTTTCCCTACTTTGGACCTTTTTTTTTTTTTAATTATTTTTTTGTGAAGCAAGAATAAAAGAAAAGTAGCAAAAACACACACAATGTTGTGATTGAAATTTCAGGAATGGACGCAAGATCATACAGACTAAACTGCTTGAACAAAAGTGATGTATTCGAAGTGGACTTTCCCGATGTCTTGCAAACCAAAACGAGCCTGGTCCAAGCTGCATTAAGTTCAAGAGAGGAGCTTAAGATGACGGCCAAATCACTAATCGAAGTAGCAACTGATATCAGAGACAAGGATTGGTTTGAAAAGCTTAAGAAATCAGGTTTTGTGCCAGAGATTAACACTGTATGGGTTCTTGAAGGCATTCTCTATTACCTGTCTCACACAGAGGCGATGCAAGTACTGAATCTCATAGCTGAGAAATGTGCAGTAACCAGGACGGTTCTCTTGGCGGATTTCATGAACAAGCCGTCTGCTTCTCTCCCGAACTCTGTGTTCCACTTTTACAGTGACTGGCCTGATCAGCTCTTACCATCCTTGGGGTTCTCTCATGTAAAGCTTTCACAGATTGGTGATCCAGATGCCAATTTCGGTTTACTGCACAATCCACTCAATCTCTTTAACAAACTTCTTCGCCTGCCAAGGACTGCACAGATCCATCCAGACGACGGAACACCGTGTTGCCGCTTGTATTTGGTCGAGGCTTCTGGTTTACCGCCTCCGGATAAATCCATAGAGAACAATGTGAGCTTGTAAGCTCTCACTTATTCCACTACAACGCATTTACAAAACAAGTATATGAGTCTTTCACACCATAGAAACTGTGTAGGAGATTGTTTCCAATTTGAATGTATAAAACCATTGATATGAACAAAATCACTATATGTTAAACCATAAACTCAAAAAATTCCATTTTCTTTCTCCTTAGAAATTCAAACGACTTTATAAGTGAAAATGAACCTAAGCGTCAAGCGTATGATTATGTTCAAATAAAACGATATGTATCTCACTTTCCACAAATTGTAACAAAATGTCGGTACCACTAAACAGCCATAACTATTCCAAACTTGACTATAAGAAGAGAAGAACAGACTTCATCTCAGATCTCAAGGCACTCTTATTAACATATGCTCTCCAGTGACTCTGAACAAACCAGAGTCTCTCCAGAAACAACAAGTTTGTGCAAGCAGATCCTGAATGCAAGCCCAATGATTTCAGACCATAGGTCTCCCTCAACTGCTATCAACAACTCCTCCACTACAAGACAGAAACATAGTCACGTATGAGGTAAAAGGAAAAAGCAAAGTAATGGTGAAGACAATATGACTCTGCATTTGCAGAATCGATTATCAGCCCTTGATGGAAATGAACAGTGAGGATGAAGTTAACTAATAGGGAACTAGGATTTATGTTATCTTGTATAAATGCTTGCTCTATCCATTGTAAACGGCTAAGCCGAAGGTAACAATTTTCAATCTAAAAGAAAGTTCTTTCACTTCACCAAGTTTTGTACTTGCGTTCATGGTATTAGAGCTATGGGCGTCTACAATCCGCCAGTGTTGAACATAGTCAATGATGTTACTGTTAAACTCACAGAGAAGAACTATATCATGTGGAAACGATAGGTCGAAGCATTTCTTAATGGTTAGGGTTTGCTTGGCTTCGTCACCAGCTCAACACCCCAACCAGTCACAGTCTTGAACATCCCAGGCATCAACGGCAGCACGACTCATGTCGCTAACCCAAATTATCAACTCTGGTTCCCAACAGATCAAGTGGTGCAGTCATGGCTTCTTGGATCTTTTAAAGAGGATATTCAAAGCGTTGTTATCAGCTGCAACTCTGCTCAAGAAATCTGGGGAACCTTGGGAAGATACTTCAACAGACTTTCATCAGCTCGCTTGTTTGAGTTACAAAGAAAGATTCAGACTGTGTGTAAGCTCAACAAGCCAATGTCTGATTATCTTAAGGAAATAAAGACTATCAGTGACCAGCTTAGTTCCATTGGTAGACCTTTAAGCGAGAGAATGAAGATCTTTTCAGCTCTTCACGGTCTAGGAAAGGAGTATGAGACAATCAAAACGAGTATCGAAGGCTCCATGAATATGCACCCGTCACCAAGCTTTGATGATGTTTCATCCCGTTTAACGAGCTTCGACGACAGACTTCAAAGCTACACTACGTCTTTGAAGCCAAGTCCTCACCTTGCCTTTAATACCATGCGCTCTTCTACAACCAGTATCCTTTCAGCCATGGTCGTGGGTCAAATAGAAGATTTGGCAGAGGACGTGGATGTGAGTTCTTTTCCACAAGAGGGCGTGTTTTTCATCAGCAATTTACTTCTTCACAAGGCTCTTCTGTTGCTTCTGATTTAGATAGTCGCCATGTGTGCCAGATATGTGGTCATCCTGGTCATGTGGCTCTGCGTTCTTGGCATCGTTTTAGTAACAACTACCAGTTTGATGAACTCCCTACTACTTTAGCAACAATGCGTGTCACTGACGTCTCAGATCAAATGGGAGCAGAATGGTATGCAGATTATGGGGCAACCTCAAATGTTACTAGTTCCCCACAACACCTGACTCAGGCTCATGTATACAAAGGTAATGACTCTATAATGGTAGGTGATGACAACTATCTGCCTATTACTCATGTAGGTTCTGCCGATATCCCTTCCAGTTCAGGTACTCTTCCTCTCAAGGACGTGTTGGTCTGTACAGCTATTTCAAAGTCATTACTATCTATGTATAAACTCATAATTGATTATGCATGCTCTTTTAAGTTTGACTCTAATGGTGTTCGTGTTAAGGCCAAGGGAACCAAACAGCTTCTGAGTTCAGGAAGCAACAATAAAGGATTGTTTGTTTTGGATGCTTTGAGGCTTCAAGCTAACTTCTCAACACGACAAATGACCACAAGTGATGAGGTGTGGTACCGGAGATTGGGACATCCTAACTCACAAGTCCTTCAGTTTCTTCGACAAAATAAGTCTATCACCATCAATAAGAATACCTCGAAGTTTTGTGATTCTTGTTTTCTTGGGAACATATGTCACCTGACGTTTGTTGCTTCTTCTTATAGTGCTTTTATACCTCTAGAGAGAGTCCATTGTGATCTATGGGGTCCATCTCCTACTTTATCAAATCAAGGGTTTTGGTTTTATGTAATCTTCGTTGATAACTTCTCTCGCTTTTGTTGGTTCTATCCATTGAAAGTTAAGTTTGATTTCTTCAAAATCTTCGTCATGTTTCAGAGATTAGTTGAAAATCAATACTTTACGAAGATCAAGGTTATTCAGTGTGATGGAGCTGGTGAATTTGCAAGCAATATGTTCAAAGACCATTTACATCAAAGTGGTATACAACTCTACATGTCTTGTCCTTACCCCTCAGCAAAATGGAATTGCTGAGAGGAAACACATGCATATCACTGAGCTTGGGCTTGGGCTAACTATGATGTTCCAAAGCATAATTCCTGAAAAATATTGGGTTGAGGCATTTTACGCTGCTAACTTTCTACGCAATCTCCTGCCTTCCTCTGTTCTGAGCAATAAGAAGAGTCCATACGAGGTTCTACATGAGAAACCTCCTAATTACTCCTTACTACGGTCTTTTGGTTGCTCGTGTTTTCCCATAAGGGATTATGCAGCTAAAAAATTTGACCCGCGATCTCTACACTGTGTGTTCCTTGGTTAAAATGACATGTACAAAGGATACAAATGCTTGTATGATATTCGCGTTTTACCACAAGTCAATTAACCTATTGTGTAAACAATGCCACAATCGAATGACATGCCATTGTAACACTTAAGGATCGAATCCACAAGGAACTAAAGATCTATAACACTAAGAATTCACAAACTTTCATAACTACGCAAATAGAAAGATGATTGATTGGTAACAAGCTAAGATCCTAGAAATATGAACAAGGTGATCTCAAATTCAATCAAGAAATAAGTGCAAGAACTAATCAAATACTAAGGATGGATCCATGGGCAAGTATAGGGACTTGATTTCAAGTGATTAAGATTCAACCTAAGGTGGCAAGCTATCAATCAAGGGTTTCCTTAAGTCTATCAATCCTAAGCAAGTTCTTTTACAAGATGAATGCTCATTTAGTTTAACTAATCAAACATCAAATGTTTTTGGTTTAAATAGTTAAAGCAATCATTAAGAACTAGTCTATTAACTATCTAAGAAATCCTAACATCAAATGTCTTTGGTTAAGAAGGCTAAGAGCAAGATCAACTTGGTTCATACATTTCATCGAACACCTTCCGGGTGAGAAATGCCTAATGATCTAGATTAGAGAAGTCAACTCTAATCTAGCATTAAGAATAGTAGATAAGCAAGGAAACAAGATGATCTAACACTAAACACCCTAGATCTTCACTCCATCACTCTAATCACCCTAACCCATGAATCCAAAAGGTAACTACTCACTTATCTCCATGAGAAACCTTAAACCCATATGAGATTCAAGGCTAATCATGTTAATAAGCAAGATAAACACAAAATAAGATGAAGAACTTCCTTAGAATGGTTCAAAGGTTCAAGCTTTTAGAAAATTAGACAAAGTCTTAAGAGAAAAATGAGATATCTATAAAACTTAGGTCTAACAAGTATTTATAAAAGTCTCAAAACGAGTTGGGTCAACCAAATAAAAATGATATTTTTATCTGTAGCGACATGGTCATCCCGCTACAAGTAGGTCGCTACAGCACTTAGTCGTGTAGGACTTCTTGGAGAACCGTAGCGACATGCTTTGGTCGCTACAGTGGTTGCTAGGACATTCGTAAACCCTCCTAGCGACATGCTCTAATCGCTACGGTTCTGGTCAATACAACTCCAAATGACATGAAACCACTTCCATTAGAAAGATAACTCAATTTCTTATATTTTCCCAAAATTTGAGCTTTAGAAGATATCAGTAAGACCTTCATCCATGTTAATCTTTCACCCCTTTGATTTTAAACCCCTAAAATGCCTTCAAACTCAACAATAATCATCTCCAAAACCTGATATAGACAAATGTAATGCAATGCAACCTAAATATGTCTAAATGATGACTTAGATGATCAATATGTACAGAAAATGATGGTTAAAATCATGAAAATTCATAAGATATCAAATTCATAACAAATCTGACCCGCGATCTTTACACTGTGTGTTCCTTGGTTAAAATGACAGGTACAAGGGATATAGATGCTTGTACCCTCCCACGGGGCGCCTATACATTAGTAGACATGTACTTTTTAACAAGGAGCAGTTCCCATTTCATGACATATATCAAAGGTATCATCCTGTTGCTTACACTCCAACTATGAAGGCATGGCAAAAGAGCTTTCTTCCTCTAGATGTGGCACATGTGACTCCCCCCATGGAAAGTCTACAAGTGCATGCTACAGTTTGTCTTCCCCAAGCGACGCCTCAAGGTTCCAGGGTTACTCCATCAGTCCCATTGTTCTCGGAGAAGGGCTTTCCACCACTGGCAAGTCGGAACAATGCGATTTCTCTAACCATCAGAGAAAGAAATGAGAGTTCCTTAAGCTCTGAACTAAGTCAACCTTCGGCTTCTGATTCAGTATCAGTTCAAGCAGCCCCCCGTCTCCTCAATGACATAGCAAGTCAGTTTACACATCAGATGGTCACAAGATCACAAACGGGTACTAGGAAACCCAATCCTAAGTATGCTCTCAACACTCACCGTGTGTCACACCCGGAACCTACAACTATTGCAGCTTCTTTAAAGCACAAAGAATGGACATCTGCAATGGGGACAGAAATGGGTAATTGTAAAGAAACTAACACCTGGACTCTTGTTCCTCGTACTCCAGACATGCATGTTCTCGGAAGTAGGTGGATTTATTACACCAAACTCAATGCAGACGGGACACTCAACAAATTGAAAGCTCGGGTTGTTGTAAAAGGAAACAACCAGGAAGAAGGAGTAGACTATCTTGAAACATATAGCCTTGTTGTTCGGTCTACAACAGTAAGGATTGTTTTGCATCTTGCAACTTTAATGAACTGGTAAGTAAAGCAAATGGATGTCCAAAATGCCTTCTTGCACAGTGATCTTAATGAAATTGTGTACATGAAGCAACCAGCCGGCTTTGTTGACAAGAATAGGACTGATCACGTATGTCATCTTCATAAATCTCTTTATGGCTTGAAGCAGTCTCTTCGCACTTGGTACGATAAATTCAGTAATTTCTTGTTGGACTTCGGTTTTGTATGCAGTCTAAAGGATCTTTCTCTGTTTATCTACAACCACGACAACAACATCATCTTGTTACTACTATATGTGGATGATATGGCAGTAACTGGAAACAACTCTGCTGCACTCGACAAGGTGCTTGTGGAGATGAATAAGCAGTTCAAAATGAAGGACCTCGGGACATTACACTACTTCCTTGGCATTCAAGTGGTGTCTCATACTCAAGGTATGTTTATGTCTCAATGCCAATATGCATATGACTTGTTGCGAACTGCTGGTATGGATGAGTGTGCGCCTGCAGACACAATGTTGCCATTAATTATGAGTAGAGTCCCAAATCAAGATACTCTGTTTTCAGATGTCACATACTTTCGAAGTCTCGCCGTTAAACTCCAATATCTCACTCTGACTAGACCTGATACCCAGTTTGCCGTCAGTTACGTGTGCCAAAATATGCATGCTCCCACAGTGTCTGATTTTACCAACCTGAAAAGGATACTCAGATAAGTCAAAGGAACTTTATCTATGGGAATTTCTCTCACACGATACACTTATTGCTCTCTAACTGCATATAGCGATAGCGATTGAGCTGGTTACTCTGAAACTCGATGGTCTACTGGGGGTTTATGTACTTATCTGGGTTCTAACTTGATTTCTTGGTCATCAACAAAGCAACCTACAGTCTCCAATAGCTCCACAGAGGCAGAGTATAAAGCTCTATCGGAAGCAGCTTCAGAACTTACTTGGATCAGCATCATCCTCAGGGAACTTAACATTTCTCATCCTGCAACTCCAGAGCTTTTCGGTGACAACTTATCCTTCGTTTACTTAACCACAAACCCAGCTTTCCACAAGAGAACCAAACATTTTGAAACTGATTATCATTATGTAAGAGAATGGGTAGCCTAAGGTTCTCTTGTGGTTAAGCATTTTCCTTCTCAGCTGCAAATTGCGGACATCTTTACAAAGTCCCTTCCTACGGACTTATTCTGTCATCTCATGTACAAAATCGGCGTAGACTTGCCTCCCACGCAGAGTTTGAAGGGGGGTATTAACATATGCTCTCCAGTGACTCTGAACAAACCATGGTCTCTCCAAAATGACAGGTTTGTGCAAGCAGACCCTGAATGCAAGCTCAATGATTTCAGGCCCATCGGTCTCCCTCAATGGCTATCAACAACTCCTCCACTACAAGACATAAACAGAGTCACGTCTGAGGCAAAAGAGAAAAGCAAAGTAATAGCGAAGGACAGTACGACTCTGCATTTGCAGAATCGATTCTCAGTCCTTGATGGAAATGAGTGAGGATGAAGCCAACTAAAAGGGAACTAGGGCTTATGTTATCTTGTATAAATGGTTGGTCTATCCCTTGTAAACGGCTAAGCCGAAAGTAACAATTTTCAATCTAAGAAAGTTCTTTCACTTCACCAAGTTTTGTACTTGCGTTCAAGTTTTTGACAAATTAAAACAAGTCAAATCATTGCACTCAAATTTGTCGAGAAAAGAAATTGCCTCCATAACTGCATTTATAATCTTTTTCTGATAACAAATTGAAACATTATTTTGCTTTAGTGATACAACTAACATGAAGAAACATGATAGCATCTTCCATGATGATAAAGGATTATCGAAAAAATAATTAACTTATCAGACGGAAGATTCATATCAATCCCATTCGTGAGAACGACAAGAGAACCAAAGGACCTCTGACATAAAAGTGTGGAACCAACTAATTGTGCAACGAGCAATAATCAAATGAAATCACAACATTGGCATAACATTTATGTGATTAAGCGGCCAGAAACTCAAAATAGCATCACACTAACACAGATTATAAGTTACCTAATGATATCATGTAGTATATTAATTGCTTCCAATTTGAGTGGATCCTTATCATCTAGTAATGAAGCAGCATTTTTCGAAACAAGTTTTAACTTGCAAAACTGAAATATAAACTTCATAAGAACCAAATCTTTTATTAAATTATTAGCTCCACATATGGCCACGCAGATATGGACTTATTTCCTACGGTCCATTTGAATATCCGAGAGAGTGTCTATTTGTGGGGTGCGCCTCCCAGCCGGAGGTTAGGTATGTGTCTTTATTTTCTTTCAACCCTGTTTTTACAAAAAAAAAATTGAAATCGATAGAATGAAGAAAACGTCAACTCAGGTTGTGTCAATTGATGATGTATATTCTCTTACTGCCAAGAATTTATTTTCAAACAATTTATTTATAAAAATTAAATTAATTTTAGTTTCTTTAATTGAAAATTTTATTTAAATACTAAAAATCCTTATAACATTTTTCTATTTATTGATTGTATAACCCTTTTAACATAATTCATTCCCTCCCTTCCTTAATCTAAACTAAAACATCTATTTTCTTCTTACTTGAATCCTTCATCGTATCATTCTTCTTCTTTGATATCTCTCTTCTATCTTCTCCTTTTTATTCAAATCCTTTATCATACTCATCTTCTTTGATATTTCTTCCATTTTCTCCTCCTCTTCTTCCTTCGATTTTTCTTTTATTCACCTTAGATTTTGTGTTCTTCTCTTCTTCGATTTTCTTTCTTTTCTGTATTTTCAAATTTTTAGAATCTGAAAACGCAAAAATCAAACTGGAATCCAAAAAACTAGAATCTAGAAAAACAGCTTGACCAAATTGTATTGTCGATCGAGTACAACTTGGTAAAATTGTTTAACATAGTATAATTAATTTCTAGTTATATCAACTTATACCATTATCGATGCACAACTTGGTAAAATTAGAACCTAGTTATATCAAGTTATACCTCGACATGGTAAACTTAGTATAAAACTACAATTATAGTTTTATCAAGTTGTAACACAAAATTTCAGATATATAATTTTGAAATTTAAAATTTGAATTGAAGGGGGGACATATAAATAAAATCAGAATTATATTATTTCAGTAAGGATAGAGAGTATGTCTGATGCGACCATCAACTCAGTAGTTGAACCAGAAGCACTAATCAGCCAACCGAAGTACCAACCATGATATGTGTCCAGTCAAAACTGCATATCTCACCAACCAAAAATAATTTTGGCACAAAACATTTTTTAATGGATTCTACACTCAACAAAGTTTCAATCCCAGCTGAAATAATCCTGAAATCTACTCGGACCAGAAAGATATGAATTTTACAAACCAGAGGTTTCCCAACCCGTCCATTTGTGAGTACCAACTTTAGAAGTGGATCCCAGCCAATTGAAGAATCCTCTTGAACAAAAACCGATCATATAGTTCAAGATGAATCTCTTTGCTTTACAACAAACCGAGAATGAAAAGAAATTATCACAAAATATCAAATTATGGGCCATTTCTTAGAACCAACCAAACCAGTTCTACAATTGATTTAATTGGAAGTTTCAGATTTGCGTTCAAACCAAACTCAATTATGGCAACCTGGAGATTTTTTCGACTTCTAGAGGCATTATATATTATCCTAAGAAGCACAAGGCCACACTGGATTAAGTGGATCGTTGAAGAAGATATCCAACCCACCCAGAGGGATTTATGGAAAGATTAGACAATCTTTCAGTTTAATGATTTCCAAACCAATCAACTCTGACCAGAAGACATTCTGTCGAAACCAAGGATTCCTGAAGAAAAATCAAACCTCCAGAAGATCTTGCCATCAACTTACTGTGGACCAGCAAGCATAGGAACAAGATGACCTACATTTACTCATACTTACCTTATATGGAGTCTCATGCATTCAAACTCCAAACACATCCTTCTCATTTAGTTTATGCACGAGATCAGCACCTTCACAGCCATAAAGAGAATTCTCAGGAAGCTCACATATCCATTAAAACCGTCCAGGTTCAAGGAGACTCAGATTCTTGACTTAGAGACAAAATTCTAACATTCTCTCCAATGACTAGTTTCTGATTTTGTTTTCTCATTTGACTTGTTCCCTTTCTTTTCTTTATGAACGTTAGCCATAGATGTTTCTGAGTATTATATAAGCTCATGGTCGACCTTTGTACAAATCACCTTTCAATCAACCAAAATTTTATAAAAGTTATTTTGTTTTATCAAAGAAAAGTCTTTGCATAAAATCGGTCTTTCGAATTCAAACAATAAAAGTGATTCTTTGTAATTCTACTGATTTCATGATTCTAGTTTGTTTGTGTGATTGAAATATACTTAGTATGTAGATTAAGAGAGTCAATCAACCCACAAATTTAGAGAGTCAATCACCTATCTGTTGGTTTCATCGCATCCACTTTAACCATCAATTGATCAAGTTGAGAGTGTAACATAACCAACATCTTGACTCTGCCACATCTATCGTTCTTATCTCTTTTCATTCTTTTTGGAGAAAACAGCCAAAAAACTTTTAATTTTTAAATTAAAGCCAAAAACCTCCAACTCATGTTTGAGCCAAAAAAATACCTCAACTTTCAAAAATTGGTTGTTTTAACTCTCATATTTTGTTGACTCGGTCATAGTAGAAATCCGGATTTGTTAACTGTTAAACTCCTAAATGTTTATTAACTCTCTAAATGATGTCGTCTTAAGAATTTATTAAACATTAATGAAAAGATGTTGTTTTGCATATGTAAACACTTAAAGCAGCTCCTCTTTCGCGAAACCAGAGCCCAAATTAAGAACCCTAGATTTTCTAATTCTCTAATCTCTCAATCCTCTAATCTCAAGAGCCATTGATGACGCAGAGGATGGCTAGGAAGATGGGATTACTTCAGGTTCGTCGTACTGAGAGACCTGAAGTGGAAAGTTTTTGGGAAGCTAGAGAAGCTACGATTGAGCAACAAAATCAAATCGATGAAGAAGGTGATAATGAAGGTGATAATGAGGCTGATCTGAATGATTATGAGGCTGAGAAGAATGGTATTGGTGTTGAAGAAGAAGTTGTCGGGGATTCAAGAGCTCACTTTGGAGATGATGCACGAAACGAGGGTGATGTGAATGACGGAGACAGTGGTGATGATATTTGGGATGATGATAAAATCCCAGACCCATTATCATCTGATGACAATGAAAAAAAATTTTGAGCGTTGAGAAGAGGTTGCAAATACACTTGGTTGTGAAGAGATTCTGTATTTGGGAAAATGTTCGGATGTGCGTCTGATTTCAGAGTGGCTTTTCTTAGGTATTATCTTCGATCAAGGTATGATATCAAGATTTGTAAGTCTTGTGCTAAGTCGATTGGTGAAAAAATGCTCTGATGTAGAGTCTAAGTGTCCTTGGATAATTTATTGTTCATAGGAAAGAAAAAGATGTAAGATATAAGTGAAGGTATTTGTGAATGAGCATTGTTGCATTAGGTCAGGGTCACCAAAGATATTAAAGACTTATTAGATTGCCACACTCTTTGAGGAGAGGCTAAGAATGAATCATAAGTTTACTAGGACAAAGATTGGGGATGGGATAAAGAGAGAATATAATCTCATTGTCACCGAGGAGAGTGTGGAAAAGTGAAGTCTAAGCTTTATAGAGAAAGGAAAGCCAGTCATGAAGTTCGCTTTTCTCGGATTTAGGACTACCAAATTGAGGTCCTAAAATCTAATATGTACTCTACTATGAAGATTGAGACAGTTCAAGGGCATGTGGTACAGAGCAAACAGAGATTTGATCACCTTTACGTGTGTTTTACAACTTAAAGAGAGGCCTTGATTGGAACTTGTAGGCATATCATTAGTTTAGATGGAGCATTTTCAAATGGGATATAAAAGGACACTTATGGCTGTTGTTGGAAGAGATGGTGACAATAGAATAGTTACAATTGTTTGGGCTGTAGTGGAGGTGGAGAAAGTGAAGGATAAAGAATGTAAAAGATACTTTGTTTGTGGAAATGTTGCTTATCGTGTGGACATGAATTTCAAACATGTAAATGTATAAAATAGTGACTAATTTAGAAAAACTGAGAATAAAAAAATATCCTTAGAATATTCATAATGGAGATTTTAGTATTGAATTTCTTAAAAATATGTATATATATTATAATAGAGAAATACTCATAGATAGCGTTTTTAGTTTCTTTTCACAAAAATAGTCTTCAATGAGGAAAATGACTAAAATAGTTTTTATTAAAGGGTAAAATATACATTTATACACCTAAGGTTAACTAATCTAGACTTAGGGTTTAGGGTTAAGGAGTGGGTTTTAGGGTTGTGGTTTCAAATTTTAAAAAATAAATATTCAAATTTCAAAATAAAAAGATTATTTTAGTTATTTTATTTTTTGAATGTTATTTCTGTGATAATTTTTTTTTTTAAAAAAAATTATTTGAAAAAATTGTCAATATTAATATTAGTATTTTACTGTATGGTTTTTAACTTTATAATAACTCAACCCACTGTTTCTCGTTAATGGTGATATTATGCAATATGATAGTTAATAGGGCTTTTTTTTCTTTGTCAGCAAATGAAGTTAAACGGGGTTTCTTAAACAAACATAAACTGGAAAACCGATATCGGTCGTCATTTGGGTTTCTGATCGACAGTGTACTCAAGCTCAGCGTCTCTATCCAGAAGAAAAATGGAATCGGATCGTCCTCCTCACTTCAAGGTCTTCTTCTATACGAGTTTTACCACCTTAGGTTTCCATATGTCCCCCGATCCTTGCATTCGATTTCGGATTGAACTGTTTCTGTTTCCGATTTTGTGCGCGATTTCGAACTATTTGAACCTCTTTTCTTTCTTAAGAACCTCCTGAAATCTTATAGTTTGTGGCTCTGAAAGTATTTGTTAAAGCTGGAGTCTGTAGGGTTTCTGATTTCTTTTTAAAAAAAATTGCAGCTAATTTTGGGATCTTCTTCGATTGCTAGACGGAGTATATTAACAGATATGGGATACCAATTCACGCTAATGGTACTTTCTTGTTCCTTTGAAACTTAGTAAAAAGAAATCTTCACTTTGGGTGATATGATTCAATGTGATTTGTGTATGTAGAGTGCTGATATTGATGAGAAGAGCATCCGTAAAGAGAAACCTGAAGAGTTGGTTTTAGCTTTAGCTGAGGCAAAGGTACTAGCTACTTCATTACTCATTTTGAAGCATATCTTCTGCTTTCTTCGTTTTGGTAGTTGAAATGGTTATTTTGTATGCTTCATGTTTCTCCACTATCATCAAATCCCATTTGATGTTTCTGGGAATGCATCATCTTCTATTTAAGTACCTCTACTAGTCCGGCACCAGAGTAGCCTTATGGATTTTATCTCTTTTGGGTCCTCTTTATCTAACTCTCAGGCTATTATGTTCTTGTTTTTCCGTATGTGCATCATTTCATTCAAAATGCAAACTAGCTCACTACTAGAGAGTAGAGAAAGATTACAATCTGGTTCATCTCTGCACATTATTAGTTTCGCCATGTTTTGTATTATCTGGTAGGAACTCTGTCATGTGTATATATATGTCCTTTTCTCTAAGTTCTATATTGGCCTATTAGATAGCATTTCTTCTTCTTTATAAGGTTTAATAAACGGGGTGAGTTTTTTTACCAGGCTGAAGCAATCATGCAGCGGATCCCTGATGATGTGGAGGATAAACCGACCTTACTTGTTACTTGTGACCAAGTACTGATCTATATTTAAATTTCCTTTGCTTGCGGAAACTCTACTTGATACTCCTCATGTAGCTAGCTGTTTTTAAATAGCTTAGTGATTAAAAGGAGTGCAAACAGCTACAATTGTTAGTTGGTAAGGTAGTTCATAGGAGTTTACAAACGAAAGATGGGCCATTAGAAAGTTTGGTGAGGACTTCAATGGATAGTTATTAGTGAGTTTTGTATTTAATGTTTTGAATGGTTATGAAGGTTGTCGTCTATGAAGATGTCGTCAGAGAGAAACCATCTAGTGTGGAAGAAGCAAGGGAATACATACGAGGTAAAAAAGCTCGCATGACCTTCTTTGTTAGCTACAGTTGTCAAGGCTTAAGAGTTGAAATATGTAAACTGAAAACACAGGCTATTCTAAGGGACACACAGCAACAGTGAGTTCTGTAGTTGTAACTAATCTCAAAACGGGATTCAGAAAAGGAGGTGTCGATAGAGTGGAGGTGAACATTTAACTTATGTGTTTCATTAGAGTTGGGATTTTACAGTTTGTATCATCAGATGAGGATTTTCACTTCTTAACAGATCTACTTCAACGAAATATCAGAGAAGACTATTGAGAAACTGGTAATAGGTGGTTGGTGCAAGTATATGATTTTTCTTCTAGCTCCGTATCATAATTGCTTCTACTAAGTTAAATCTGTCTTGATGAGCAGATTGAGGAAGGTATGGTGCTTAAGGTTGCTGGTGCACTCCTAATCGAGCATCCTCTAACATTGCCATGCGTCAAAGAAGTGGTTAGATTTTTTTGCCTTTTGCACTGGAACATATTTTCAACCATAACACGACTTTACTTGGATTCGAGTCTAGAGTCTTATTCATTCATCATCATAGAGGACCAACAAACAAACTGTACATTAAGTTAATCATCTTATGGTTTTGTTTTCTCTTGTCATTTTTATACCAACTTGGACCATGAATTTTGAATTGTAGTGTATTATTGTTGTATCAGGTTGGAACAACTGATAGCGTGATGGGTCTGCCCAAAGAATTGACTGAGAAACTTCTGAAGGAAGTATTGGCAACCACTTAGGTGCCTTTGAATTGGAGAAAATGTTTGGTCTCTAAATGTTGGTGTATTCATGATATGCAACTCGTGAGGATTATACATCAGTTATTAGTTGTTTAACTTCCTCTTTATTCCGGACCAAACCTTTAGATGGACTGGTAGTTCTGTTTTTGTTGCAGTGTGATATTAATCAAACCAATTAAAACGAGTTTACTGCATCCACCTGCAGACTGTTCGAGGTTTTTAACGGCAAAAGTTAGTGACATCAAAATGATTTGTAATTGTAAAAGAACTGTAAGAAATTGTAAGATACATTGAAGATGTAAATTTTGGTATCATTTTGATTTAATGTATCCAAGAACAGAAAAGATTATTTGATAATTGAATAGGCTGAGGGTATTGGTTTTGGTTTTTACAATGTTATACGTGGTTTGACCAGATTCAATCGAATTTAAGTATTTAACTGAGTCTAAACATATAATCAAAAGAGAACTAAATATAAATTATTTATCCGTTATCTTTGGTAAATTTATAAACATTATTATATTTACTTAATAAAACCTTTCAATAGAAATAGTTTATTGAAATAGTTATAAAATAAAATTTAAATACAAACTAAATGAAACTTATAGAAAACAAATATTTTAACTTTAAATTTAACATTAATATTTTAATTTAAATATTTATTATCCTGAGTTATGATTTCTTTTTAAAATACAATAAAATATAAAAGAGTTGTTATTTTTATGATTTAAAATATAAAAAACAGTTACAAAAAGTATTTTATGATAATAAATTACAAATAATCCAGTTTTTTTATCCACTAACAAAGATATACTAGGTGTTTTGCCCGCACGTGCGGGCTTAATCGTTTTATAAATATCTATTAGTTTATAATATATATATATAAGAATTATTTTATTTAATAAAATTTTAATATTATTAATTAAAATTCATTTTTAATTATATACAAAATTTATTAACATTAACGCTAACCACTTAATTATTATAAATTATCTTTTTAAATTTTAAAATTGAAAGATATGTTTTAAGATAACAACACAATATATAAGAGTTATCTTATAAAAAATAATATTATTAATAAAAATTTGTTTTTATTATATAATTAATTATATATAAAATTCATTAAGGGTAATATTTATTTTCAATTATGTGAAATTAAGAATTTTATTTGAATAATATTTAGTTTTGTATTTTTTGATTTTGAATTTGTAGATTTTAATTAACACATTTTCAGATAATAACACAATATATATAGGAATTATTGTTTAATTTTAAAATATATTTTTAGATTTTGGATAATTCTTGTTATTGTCAATTTTACCCGCATATGCGGGCTTAAGCGTTTATAATTATTTATTAATACATATATTATCAATGATAAATTATTATTTATGTTTTCATTTGAAAGTTCTTACATAATATAACTTTTTGAAAATTTTATTGTATACTATATTCATTATTAATAAATAAATTTTTAAAATCACTCAATATTTATTTTTAATTATGTAAAATTAAGAATTTTACTTGAATACTATTTAGTTTTGTATTTTCTGATTTTGAATTTGTAAATTTTAATTAACACATTTTCAGATAATAACACAATATATATAGGAATTATTGTTTAATTTTAAAATATATTTTTAAATTTTGGATAATTCTTACTATTGTCAATTTTAATCAATTATCTAATGAATTAAATTTGAAATTCGTTTTTTAATTTTAGGTATTTTTTATTAAAATTCACTAAGGGTATAAACGATATCAACCGCTCTAACTTTTAACGTGAGAGCTCCGTTGCGAAAAATCACTTCGCAAATAATAGTATAGATTTTCGGTTCATGGTTTAACCCTGGATCGATTCGTCTCAGGTTTAAAAACACTGTAGGTTTAAAAATGGAACCATCTAAAAGCTATATGCAATTTGGTTTGTTAATTCACAAATGTTTACTCCTAAAATATAGTTCTGATAGTAACAGTTTTCTTATATTGCATAATCTTTTATATTCAAAGGAAAATATTAAAACAACTTATTTTAAAAATAAGGACAATTCTTTTAAATAGTACTATTTTAAGTTTTTGTCACAAAAGTAGCGTTCAAGAAAGAAAATGACTAAAATAGTTTTTTTTTTTTTTGAAAAATTTAATATTTTATTTTTGTTTTGAAAATTTGAAACCCTAAACCCCAAAACTCCATCTTAACTCTCAACTCTAAGTCTATAATAGTTAATCATAGAGATAAAAGTATATATTTACCTCTTTAATGAATATTTTGGTCATTTTTTATTTGTGTGCTATATTTCTTTTATTATTTCTATGTGAAAATTATATGTAATACTCATATGGCATGTTTATTATTTATATAAAAAATTTAAAATAAAATATTATTAAATATATTGTCAAATAATTATTATCTTTATTAAAAAAATATTAAAAGAGTTAAAACTTTAATTGACAAAGCATGTCGATTCAATTTCTCTTCTTTTATTCCTTTTGGTGAATTTTATTCCTTATACTCGTTTTTAGTTTTTCTTCGGAAACCAATACTATAGATAATTTAGAGAAAAAAATTATGAATTGGGTACCAATTAAATTACCAATTTGAAGAATGGATTCCAAGTGCTCCTAGGAATAATATTAGGATCAGCAACAGATACCAAGTTCACTTAGACAAAGAAATAACGTTGGAATCAGTCATGTGCTTTGCTCGCCCTCCCCTTAAAGATGCCGTATTTTGACTTGATTTTATTTGATACGCATGAGGAGTTCTCGGGTTCTTGCTAATGTTTGCAAGCTTCTCGAAGAAACGAAGATCGTTGTCGACATCGACTTCCGCCCCCATCACTAGAGCCACCACCACATTCCACATAGCTGCCAAAGTAAACTGCGATAAGGCCACTTCCCGAACCTTGGCGTACAAAGTCAAGAGTCGAGGAATAGGAAACCAAAGGCCAGAATGTGAGAAGAACACCTCGCATAAACACATCCACCCAGGAGGTTTGGTCCAAGGCCTCTCTTCAGCAGAAGGAACTCTAAGGGAAAGCGGTAGGTCCCGACAATCCTACTCATGGCCTTGTCCGTCAGAACCGAAGGAAGTTTGAAAAGACTTTCATCCCATTCAGGAGCGTTACCTGACGACAGTGTCAAACAAACACTTCGATGCATAGAGCTCGCCTCACTCCCCCGATGAGGAACCGAGCGATGAATAATCAGAATATTATTGTATTTGGATTCCGACAACCGAACACTAACTGGAGAAAATGAAGACTGCAGAGAATCAAAGGGATCATCTAAAGAAGCGGGAGAAAGACTGGAATCGGTCCTCATGGCGTAGAAATAAGAAAAGTTGGTCGGGAGAATAACGAAAGTTAAAGAAATTTAAACAGTGAACGAAAACAGGAGAAATGGAGTCTGAGCATCCAATTTATATAGGCACTGACTGTTGGGGTCAAAATCGGTCACAACGAAATCAACGGCTTAAATCTTTCGATAAAATATTCCTTAAACAAATACGAGTCGGAAATGTCGAATAAATACACCACATAAACCGAGCCTATTCGAGTAAGGATATAAGAATGAAACTTCATCTTGGATGAGAAACGACCAAGTCTCCATCCAAACATGAAAGATTGGAAAAACGTTATTAACATAAGGGTTTTATGATCTCTTAGCGAATTTTACGAAACAACCTTCCATAAAATAGTTCTCTAGAAATCTTTGTGGACGAACTTACATAAAAACTATATTATGAAAGTTCACGGAACAATCACCATATATAATGAGAGCGGAAGAAAGGAACCAACACTCTTCACACTAACTCTCATCGCCCCACACTCTCCTCATCACCACGCACAGCCCCTCTTTGCCACACTCACTCACTCTCATTGCCCACACTCTCCTCATCGTCACACACGGCTCCTCATCACCACACACCGCTCTTCATCGCCACACACTCTCCTCATTACCATACACAGCTCTTCATAGCCACACATGGCTCCTCATCGCCATACACGGCTCCTCATCATCACACACACTCTCCTCATCACCACACACAGCTCCTCATCGCCACACATGGCTCCTCATCACCACACACAGCTCCTCATCGCCACACAGGCTCCTCATCGCCACACACGGCTCCTCTCCGCACACAACATTCCTTGTTGCCACAGAGTTACTTCCTCTCCCACATGTCGCCACATAACTTTTCTGAGCCTTAGTGAGGCTCTCACTGTGTTCTCCTTTGAATCTCGACAAAATGTCTTTCGTTTCGTCTCAATTAGAATTTCCATTGAGATTTTATGATAAAAATAATTAAAGACTTGTTTTCTCGTAAAAGTTCGAATCAATTGCCAGAGATGATGATGTTTAACTTAACACCACTGTCTTCTCAACTAAATGATTGATTTCCATCATTCCATAGGTCGACAATTTAAAAAACTAACATCGTATAAATCGACGATTTCTCCGAAGATAATCGTAAAAACGTTTAAGACGTAAAACTGTCTGAGAATTGAAGGCCTAAAACACGACAAAAGCCCATTTATGATTTGAAACAAGAATAGACCCAAAGTACAATGACGGTTTATTCGATTTGGGTAAAGATAAATGGAAAAGAATATAATTGCTAAACTTCAAAGATAAACATGAAGATTGAGAAGATAAGGAAAACTTCCAAAAAGAGATAAACTCAAATCGGGGGGAGGGGGGGGGGCAGAAAGGTAAAGATGACCGACCTTGGAGGCATATATAAAGAGGACCAAGGTGAGGAGAAAGAGAGACAGAAAAATTCATAGCAACTTTAGCACTTAGAGCAATTTAGGCAATTTTTGTTTCTGTTATCGAGCTGTGACTCAACTAGGTTTTAAGGTCGTAGGTGGTTAGTACTAAAGAACACGCTGACAGCTCTTGCGGCTGAAGCTTTTTCACTTGTTGTAACGCTCATACGCAGATTCGAAATAAGATCATCTTTACTTTACTCTCTATTTTGATTTATTTTAATTTGTTTGTTTCTCGTAATTTGATCACTTTGGTGTGCTAGCAGATACCCGAATTCTCTGGGAAAGAAGATAAGTCTTTGCTTTCCTCCAAGTACTAAAATCGATAGTGAAAATTTTGGTTCCCACACTGACGACGTTTTTCCCAAGAAAGGAAACAGAACTCAAAAAGGGTTAAACATGGACCGTAAAGGGGGAATATTCTTGGATATGGGCTCATATACCTGCAGGGGCCCACGAATGAAAGCAGAGTGAAGCCTAAAGCCTGTACGCACATGTGATCATCATTCCACCTACTCGTCAGAACGACCCTGACACACGCAACGTGACAGCCTGACGTCGTAGGACACAAAGGCTAACCACGACGCTGAACATAGCTGCTAACTGCTCCGCCTATTGTTGTGCTACCACAGAATTACAATGATGGCTACGAGAAGCAGGTAAACAGGAAGGAGAAAATGATCTATAAAAGGAGGAGAAAGGAGAAGAAGAGAAGAGAGGGAGAGAGTACGACTACGAGCCTAAGAGCAATTGACTACCTTTTCTTATCTTAGAAAACTAAACTTTGTATTTTATTTTTGGTTACGGCTTAAACATTTTAATAAAAGGAGTCGTTAGCCTTAAATCTAATTAATATTGTTTGATTACTCGTTAAATTAGAATACCGGTTTAGAATTCAACATTTAGCATAAACACCATGCATTTCTCTTCCATACTTTGATTTGTTTGTCCTAACACCTGCAAATTTTGATTAGATCTTTTAGTCATATATGTGTTTACCATAAGTAAAAGTGACTCTTGAAGTCAATCTATAGATTATTTAAGGTCTTATTTGCTGACTAGCCAAATTGGGAGTGAAAATTAAGAAAATATTACTGATTTTAACATAATGAATAATCTGAAATTTACGGCATAAGTGATCCGGTTTTAGCCCTCTCATTTCCAGCTACCCAGTAAACGTGTGCTCTAGGTGATGATGTAGCCGATGAAATATATGGTCAAGAACACTTGAAAATTATTCCACATGAAAGAAAGAAAACCACTGCGTCACATGTTTATTGACCGCATACATATCCACCGAGTAATCTATTACCTATCGTCAAAGTAGTATATGATTATAACCTCACCCTCAACTCCTACATACTAAACCCTAAACCTCAATCACTAAACCAAACCCAAATATAAACTATAATATATATTTAATATCTTAAATAAAATTAAATATAAAAATAATATATAATATTTTGTTATACTAAACTATACTATATAAAATGAAAAGAGGAATAGACTTATGAATTAAAATTATTTTTTGGATGTGGTTAATGAAATGATAAAATTGAGTTTGTAAATCACTTGTGTAGTGGTTAACACATAACCAATATTCTTATTCACTGTAAAATCATATTATATTCTTCATTCATCAAATATAATAAAATAAAATAATATTACATTGCAAAATTAAAAGGAGATGAGGAGACTATATGTGGTGAGGTGCAGGAGGATAGGACGGTGGCAACGATGAAGTAACCGGTGGTACTGCCAATGTTTTAGGTGGAGTAACAACAAACATAATACATATCATGCTACATATATTATATATGTCTATAATAGAATAGAAAAAGAACCAGTCATCTTCTCTAATCTTTTTATCACATACAGAAGTATATGAAATTAGTATATAAAATCTATAAATAGTATAGTTTCTTTCTGATTCACAGTATTCGACACCTGTGGCCATAGTTTATTTTCAATAATGTATACCAGACAACATTGAAATGCTCGTTATCTATCATTGTCTTTATCAGCTCTATCCAATGGTGGTTGAAATAATTATTAACTCGTTGCCGTCCAACTAGCTCAAAACCGATTTTCAATTATCTACTTGGCAGTTGTAACTCATCCATTCCTAACCTGAAACAGATTAAGAGAATAACATTATGCATAATATGGCGAACAAAGCGTGCCTACATTGACTTGTGCATAACTTACGAAAGAAAAGAGACATACATCACTTTAAATTTTACCGCATAAACAAACACATAAAAAAGAAGATGAATGCAAGAAGAAGATAATGCTTGTCAGATTGCATGTATACTATTCTATATCAGTTGCGCTTATACTATTTTATCTTGGTGACATTGTACATCACCCAAACCTTTACCGGGAACTATACATATAAATTCAATCACAACCGCTAATAAATATACCCACACCCCTACTTAGTAAATCTAAATCCTATTCAGGAAACTATTTACCCAAATACAATCTATAAATTGTTTTTCGATATTAAACCCATGAAGACACATTTACTTGGTTTAAAATTTTGCCAGAGAAACCTACATATGGTGCACGGTATTCAGTAAAAATGTGTGAAAATTAGTTGATACAAGTATTCCATTTACACCCAATGACTTGGTTAGTTTCCATGGTAAATAAGTGGATACAATACAACACTGTACATAATTGAAGTTTGGTAGGACATCCACGTACTATTCTATTTTAGTGACATAGTATATATATATATAAAGTATACATGTTTTATTCTGTTTTTTTTAGTGTTGTATCCATAGTATGGAATGAAAATAGTAAACCCTCCCCACCCGCGAAAATACAACAATACAAGACATACCACTGATTAGTAAAGATGAACCCTAATCAAGGAAGAATAAACCCAAATAGAATGTATATAATAGTGTTTACTATAACCAAACCTTTACTTAGTAATTAGTAAATGTAAACCCTAGACATTACCTACAAACCAAATACAATCTATAAATTGTTTTTCAGTATTTGATACTTGGAGGCACATTTACTTGGTTAGCAGGTTGTATATCTTCTATTCCATATAGTCTAAGTAGTATAGTAAACGAATGTTCCAAATAATCTAATTTGTCCAACACTCAAAAAAATAAATTTCATATTTCAAACAATCACAAAATAACAGAGAATAGAACTATCAAATTTGAAAACATGATAGAATATTATATATTTAAGGAATAGTATATAAATATGTCTCAAATAGTATGGTACCCTTATATAAAAAGGTACACTAAAGAATATATGTACTATACTATTCCTTTCCGAATATTGTATAGACGACGAGTTCATCTTCTTCATTTCTTCCTTTTTAAGACATACTGATGCTGATACACATTTACTAGGCTCACCATCATTATCCTTCATCACCATATAGAGATTGTCTTCATCTCCTTTCATTTTTCTTACACAGCGACATTTTTACCAATCCGCCGTCGTTATTCTTCACCACTATATTTGTAAAACAAAACCATAAATAAAAACAGAGTATTAAAGCAAAAGCATGATTGTAAGAATCAATGATCTAAGATAAGAAGAAATTAAGTAACGACGCCCTTCACCTTGAGAGACAGAGATTCGCTGAAAGTGATCATCATGAAGAAGAGAAGGTAACTTTACCTTTCTGTGAAAATGAAAGGCCAGGGAAGTAACACGAAGTAAAAATAAAAAGTCAAAATAATTATATATTTAACTACTTTAAATCTAAATGGAGAAACCGGTTGTGTGTGGTGTGTGGGGGGGGGGTATAAATGCATTTACACATATTATACACGTTGTATCGTAGCAGTTTAGGTTAAATGGTCACACAATGAATTATATATTTTTTGTGATATAGAGTGCAATTTCCCTAATACTAACTATAAAATGAATAAATTTAAATATAAGGTTAGAGTTGACAATTTGTCAAAACAATTGTATTGAATTCCGAAAACCACCCTTGTATGTAACAAATTGAAAGTAGTCAAAGTGATACTCTTGTAAAACGAATGACATACTTGAGTTTAACATCAACTCTTGGATTGTTTATTTCTAATCTCTAACTGAACTTGTATTAGCTATCTATTAGAGTTTCTTGTAAGCTTTGCGGAGGAAACTCGAGGATAAACAAGTGAAGCTTTATTGATGACAAATATATGTTTGAGAGTGATTCTACGCTTACAGAACAATGATTTACGATTGAATAATTATATTGAGATAATTTGTTTTGTAACTTAATGATGCAACTCAAATTAACCCCTGAGTCAACTCTCTCAAATAAGATATCAACTATAGTACTTAGAGATCGAAACCACATGGAGTGGAAGCACACAATAGATTAGATTATATGTAAAATTAAGTTAGATGAACAAGTATCAAAGCAGTAAATAACTAATAAAGCAATAAACAAAATAGATGTGGTTTGATAAACATATAAGATAGAAGCTAGACTTCAGGTTTCATGTAATCCAAATTATGATAAATAGATGCTAGGAATATGTGATGATCAATCCTATAACTCAAATGCAATTGTAAGATATCTAACTATCACTGTGAGTCTACATGTTTAAATCAGTATTCATACTTTCGTATTCAATACATAACGAATATCGATCAGTACACTTATAGAGTGATGATCGATAAGACTTTCAAAAAGGCTCTAATGTTTGGACCGATAAGTTCACTAGGTCAATTAAACTAGCTATCGCTTGTCTCTAACAACTTAACTCAACATAATTGTTATCAGGTATGAACCTACTCTCACAATTGTCAAGAACTAGTTTAGGATTCTAGTTAGCTACTCTAGAATGTAAGCAGTAAGACCAATTCTGTGAAGGATTCTAGATAATCACCTTAGCAATTCTATAATCAGTAATTCATCATAACCATTATAAAACCTAAGTCTAACAAGGTAAACTACTCAGACATAATTAAGCAAGATAAAAAGATAAACAAAATGAATTGCATAATTCGATTAGAGAGAGAAAAAACCAAAGTTCTAATACAATACTCTGAAGGAGTCTTGGCTCTTTTCTCTGAACCTCAAAAAGCTTCTAAGAATAATTATATCAAATATGTGTCTCTCCTTTTCCTAAACACTGACATGAATATATATATATATATTAGGTCTAAGCTCGCAAGGGGCAATCTTACAATTTTGTGGAAACTTCTGGGCCTAATTCTTGAACTTGAGTCGGTAAGGCCTTACGGACTCGAGTGTCGATCGGCACCAATGATGTGTGTCGACCGACACTTCCTCTATGCATCGACTATGTCTCCTCTTCATTTTCTCAGCTACGTGTTTTCTCCCCTTCAAGCTCCAGTTAGCTTCATAAACTCCAAAATACTCCAAAACGTACCTAAACCTGAAAAGACTCTAAAATATACTCCAAACATAATATAAAGACTCTTAATAGAACATATACTATAACATAAAAAGTAGTAAAATCCATAGTATATCAATTCTCCTAGACTTATCATTTGTTTGTCTTCAAGCAAAACATACAATAGTTTTGTGAAAGAGGTTTAAAAACAGCGGGACTCAAACAATTTTTAAAACTACTATCATCACCTATGCAATGTTGCAAGCCATATCAGATTGGTGCCAAGTTCAGGGACAATTTCATGTACTAGACCTTAGCTTAACAACCATGTCATTCCAGCCCACAGCTCAGTTGATTCTGTCTGATATACCGCTCTACTGGCCTCATTTCTGCAGTAAATGTGTAGGCTAAATCTTGAAAATATCGATCAAAGGATTCTATCTGACATATCCCTCTACTGACCTCATTTGTGCAGTAAATGTGTAGGCTAAATCTTGGAAATATCGATTAAAGGACACATGGACTCTTACCCCAACAAGCATGTGGACCAACAAGTAGTCTTCTCTGATCCCTTTCCTCCATTTTTCTCTCTTTTCTAAATCTTTTTCTTTTCTTTTTTCCAATAAACGGTTACGCTGTTACAGTCTGTTTTGTTCATCTTCTTTTTTGATTTTTTTGGGCAAAGTGTAAGTGAATAATGGGGTCATAGGAAATGTTCCTACCCCTAGCTTCCAACAATGTGTGATCATTCCTTTGAATTAGAATAGTGTGGTCATAGAAAAGTTTCCTACCCCTCTGCATCTCAGGAAATTATCTCAATCTTTTCTTTTTTTAGGTGCCAAAGAGAGGAGAGAGGGGAACCAAAAATACACAGACTTTTACCTTCTAGACTTGCAGGACAACTCTGATTCAGTGTATACCAAGCCCCAGAATAAACAGTTGAGTTGATTAAGGTTGGTGGTCAGCTTTAGTATCTCTAGACTTTCTCAGCTAGCGTGGATGTTACTGACAGGTCAATCTACTTTGGCGTTTCCATTAAGTACAACCTGCAGTCAATAAAATCAAAGAATGGTGCTAAAGAGTGGTTAGATAATAGATAAAAATTGAAAAATTTATCATCATCTTTTTCTTGACTCAATAAAAAAAAAAAACTCAAAATAAAATACAAAATTAGTAACAACATCCCACATACTGAAACAACATTGTCCCCATTATTATTCAGTCTAATATTGGTGAAGAAAATAAATCATAAGTAAAATATAACAAGGAAAATCGAGTAACTTGCTTTCTGTGACCAGTATTGATCGACGATGGTAAGGTGTCAAGCGACACTCGTGTCTGATTAGTGTCGACCGATACTTGGGATGGTGTTGGGCGATGCTCGTAACAGAACTTGTGTTCCTTGGGTCTGTAAACAAAATAATAACATAAATAAGTAAAAATAAAAACAAAAACATAAATAAAATATCTAATAATGGGTTGTCTCCCATTCAACACTCTTTTATAGTCTATAGGTTGACGTTTTTGAGTATTGGAACTAACGAGGAGGGATAGAAGAACTTATTGGGAAACAAGTCTCAACATCTTCCTCAGACATCTTGAACCATGTGCCTACAAAACTTATTATGGCTTATTCTCTTTTGGTTCTCTTTCTTTCCAGCCTCTCCACAGTGCCACTGACTTGATCCAATCTAACCCCAAGATCTTTTAGACATTTTGTTTATCCATGCAATGATGCTATCTAGGGGATAGTATATCTCATCAAACCTCCTGTAAAAGTCATCCATCATTCTTTCTTTGGATGTGTATACTCCAACTATCATGTCTTCAAGCATGTCTTTGGTTTCTAGTTGTGGTGGAATCGGTTTGCTCATCTTGACACTTCCTTCATACTGTGGTAAACTTAGATAAACACTTCCCATATCATCAGCCATTTCAAGGACATCTGCCATGTCTTGCTTGGCTACATGAATGATCCTTCCATTTTTGGCTTGCGCGTTTCCTCATTAGTCTATGTAAACTCCATACTCATATGGTGTGAGCACTTCGAATCGTGATGGAGGTGCTCGAGGAGGACCAGTGGCTTCAAGTGTCATAGCTCGGAGCTGTTCTGCAATCTAAGCTGTGTTGATCAATGCTGATTGGTGTCGATTGACAGTCCATCATCATCGTCGTCTTCGCGTTCAAAATTGCAGTAACATGTTGCCACAACTCCTGGGTCGTCCCCCAGCTCAATGTAGGACGTGTTCTCTTTTGAGACTTGGACATGGTCATAGAAAACATTCCCATCAACAAGGGTGAGACACATCTTGTTTGTCTGCATGTTGCAAACAGCTCCTACAGTTGCCATAAAGGCTCTCCCAAGCAGTAGAGATATATTCCATCTTATCTTAATATCCATCACCTGGAAGTCTATAGGGATCACAAAATTACAAATTATTACCTCAAGATCTCTGATTATTCCTCCTGAATTTACCTTAGAGTAATGGTTTACATTCATCTAGCATATTTACATCCATATTTACATTTAGTTAATTAATAGCATATTTTCATATTTGCATTAGTAGCATATTTCCATATTGCATCCTACTTCTTGACAAGGACAAATTCCTTAATTTGATTATTCACCACCAATATATATATATTTACCTAGCTTCGTCTTTAGAAATAAGAAATCTACTGTGTGCCTTTATTCTCTGTGGATTCAATCCCTAAGTACTACACTTGATCTCTCTTGTCAAGAGTACTATTGAGTGTGTTAAGATTAAGGTTAATTTGACAGTTGATTGTTCATGATAGTTACACCCTGCTAGAAGAAACAACACACAGTGTCAACTCGATAACCTCTCATGCCTTATCCATCCAGATAACATACCATATGCTAGAAAAGTACTTATTGTCCATATAAGTAATGTCCGCATCTGAAATTTTTATTTACACGAAATATTGTATGTCTCATCACCATGCGTCCATAGTTGTTGCAACTCATATATCAGTGGCTGGAGAAAGATATCAAGTTATCTCTTAGGATGTTCTTGTCCGGGGATAAGAATGGTGAGAAACAAAAACTCTCGTCGCATACACAAACTTGGCGGTAAGTTATACGGTGTCACAATTACTGGCCATAGAGATATTGTCTTCCATGCTTCCCAAATGGGTTGAAACCATCAGTACATAATCCAAGATAGACATTTCTTCTCTCATGCACAATTTCTAGATATGTTGATTGAAAATATTTCTAAATTTTTGCATTTGAAGGATGTCTAATATGACCATCTGAGGTGTGCTCGGCATGCCATCTAATTGGTTGGGCTGTGCGTTCAGATTGATAAAGCCTTTTCAATCTTTCCTTCAAAGGAAAATAGCACATCTTTTTGTATGGCACCAGAACTCTTCCACTCGTAATTTGATATCGAGGTTTCCAACAAAATTTGCATTTATCCCGGTTCTCTTCCACTCTCCACTATATCATGCAATTGTCGATGCAAACATATATCACCCGATACGCTAAACCAAGACCCAATACAAGTTTCTGAATCTCATAATATGAACCTGGTGCAAGATTATCCTCTGGTATAATACCTCTAACAAAATAAGCAATAACATCCACGCTTTTTTCAGTCAAAATACAATATGTCTTAATATCCATCAATCTAGTTGCAGATGATAAAGGTGAATGACCATCTCTACATCCTTTGTACAAAGATTGTTTTTTTGCATCTAACATATCCTAAAATCTCTTAGCTTCTGCAGCGGGTTCTTCCCTTCTAGAATGATTCATTTACAATCTTGTCAGTACATACACCATAATCTACATCCGTTCTTTGTTCTTCTAACCTATCCATAGTCTGAGGTTCACTTGTAATACCATATTCATAACGAGTTTCTCCATGAAAATACCAAACCTTGTAAATCCGTGTAAACCCTTTCAAATATAAATGAGTCCAAACATACCATTCATTTAAACCCATTATTTTTACAGGAAGAGTAGGCACATCTTAACATACCAAGATTTTATTCTGATTATCATTGAACAAACACCACGAATTCGCTAATGCATTTTTCGTACTCTTCGTTAAGTAAATTGGCGTTTGGATCCATATGAGGTTCATCCATCCATGAACGAAAATAATTTGGAGAAGACATAATTTTTTCGGTTTTGTAGTGAATAAAGAGGATGAAGAGAGCATGAAGAGTGGATGAGGAGAATGAAAGGAGCTCATATTTATAGAAGAAAGTTGCTGACACTTCCGATGGCTACATTAATTCTTGTCAAAAATCTGTCAAAATTTTCAAAAATTAAAACGGCTATTAAACGATCAAAAATTTCATCGGATTTTCATTGAACTTATTTGGATATACCGTCAAAAATTCATCGGACATATCAATTTATTCAAAATATTATCAACGGTAAAATGTTTCGTCGAAATTTTTTGACGAATATCCGACGATTATCAAAATTTTGATAGATTAAAATAGTCTTGTAACGGTTCTATGTTTCCTCAATATATCATCAGTATTTTGTCTGAATATTCTGAAGAGACACTTTACATCGTTTTCTCATAGAAACTTTTTGACAACTTTCAAAATTCGTCTTTTGTCGAAATTTTCTCAGAGTTCTCTGAAAATATTTTGACGAACTAATGTCCCGTTGGAATTCGCCTAGTTTTCTTGTAATAGAAGGATACCACGAGGGTAAATGCATCAGACAAAATAAACTTAAAACTTATGATAATCCTCATATATCATTCCTATGAGCAATTGTGTAACATTCCAAAACCCAACCCAAATTTTTTTGAAAGAAAATAGGCCTGTTTACGGCCTGTTTGACAAAAACCTAGGGTTCTCTTTCTTTTTTCTTATAAATAGAGAGCCCCTCTCCCTTTCTCTGCATTCACCAAATTTGAAGTGAATTTTTGCAGAGAATCTCCGGATCGAAAGTCCTAGCAGTCGAGCCCCCCCCCGCGTCGCTGTCTCTCTCTCTCTAACGTGTCTCTCTCCTTGCCGTCACGCCCCTCGCCGAGTGGGGGTGGTGTGGAGGTGACCCGATCTTGTCTCCTTCTTGTTCTCTTGTTCCAGATCTAGAGAACCAGATCCAGATCTAAAACCTAAGGTGAGGTGATTCGATCCCAGATATGTTCTATTGATCTCTAGATTCTTTATGTTGGAACTAGGATTTGGTTAGATCCTGTTTGTAAGTTAGGTTGACAGATTGTAATGGGAGGTAGGGTGATAGATGAATGGATCATGATGCATAAGAACCGTCACTCTGTTTTAAAGGACTTAATGAACTGCCTTGTGTGCTGCGATGAATAATGATGAATGTTTACTTGATTGTTTGATTGGTTTCTATGATTCCATGTGATGATTGAGATGAGACGCTAAGTTTCTAGAAATAATTGCACGCTTAGGGTGATAGTGAAAGTTACAATTGGTATTAGATGGCAATTGGTACTCTTTGATGAATGTTATGAATGAATGATGGCTGTGAAGTGTATTTTGTGGGACACCGATAACGGGTGCCGTATAGTGGTCGAGTCTAGTATGAGAAATGCGAAATGCGAAATGCAAAATGAGAAATGCGAAATGAGAAATGAGAAATGAGAATGAGATTGAAAAACCATTGATCGAAGACTAAGGCCTGGTGTCGATCGACGGTGAAATCAGAAGGAAGTATGGGCGAGATTTGATAAGTCCACAAGAATTATTAGACCAGCTCTCGCATGCGCCTAACAGTCTAGTTCAACAGAATCTATTCTGGCACAGAACCTACTCTCGTAGTTGTCCAGGTCCTATCATCGAAATCCTAGTTAGCTACTCTAGATGGAAGCATTAAGCACAACTCAATTGATGGATGTTAACTTAACCTAGTAATCCTATTTTTGGGCTAATCCATGATTGCTAGCACTCAACCCTAAATCTAATTAATAACTACTCAAACATAATCTTTGTTACAGAAATCATAGATGAATATAATAGATATAAAATATAAAATATATAAAAACCAAAGGAGTTCCAAGAGGACTCTGAAGGAGTCTCTCCTTTCTCTCCTAATACAAAATGAATATAACTAAAATGCTCTGTCTGAAACTCTCTCTAAACTCTCCCATCTCTCTGTTGTTCTGTCTATCTCTCTCAAGATATAAATATAAAACCCTAAATTTAGGTCAAAACTCGTTCAAGGTATTTTTGTCATTCTTACTTGGGCTTTGATCATCGATTGATGGCATGTGTGCTGCATCGATTGATGGCATGTGTGCTGCATCAATCAATGGCATGTGTGCTGCATCGATCTATCTCGGGCTTCAATCATCGGTCGACGCCAAGTGTGTTCCATCGATCGATGGCTTTGTCGACTCCCTAGATGATCAGTTACGGATTCTTTTCTTCTAGATGCTCCAAAAGCTCCAAGTATCTCATGTATCTCCAAAACGTTCATGAGTCTGTAAATATTCTAAAACATAGCCTAGACACACATAATAGACTCTAAATCTAGCCTATAACATGGCCTAAAACTGGTAATAAATAGGGTATATCAACCCCCCAGACTTAAATTTTTGCTTGTCCTCAAGCAAACAAATCTGTGAAAGAGGTTTTGAAAAGTGGAGACTCACATAATATCTAAGTATAACTATCATCTTACTTTGTTGCAACCACATCCTATCAAGTCAATCACATAGAAACTTTATGTACCCTATCATAGTATAGCAACCAAATCCATTTTACCAATAACTTAGCAAATACTAGCTTGACTCGCCCCTCTACCGATCTTATTTCTTTGCATAAAATAAAACTGCATGCTTTACCTTGGGAGTATCGATCAAAGGACACATAGATTCTTACCTCTGAAAGTATCTGAACAACTAGGCACAAAGTCTTCTCTGATCCCCTTCTTCCCTCGTTTTCTCTCTTCTCTGATTTTTTTTAGGTTTTTTCTTCTTTTATTTTTATTATTTCTTTTTCTTTTTGGGCAAAGTTTGTAGGCGAATAATAGGGTCAGTGATAATTTACCTATCCCTCACTTCCAACAATGTGTAATCATTCATTTGAATTAGAATAATGGGGTCATTGGTAATGTACCTACCTCTCTGCATCTCGGGAAATCATCTCAATCTTTTAAGATTTTAAGTAGATGCTGAAGAGAGAGAGAGAGAGAGAGAGAGAGAGAGAGAGAGAGAGAGAGAGAGAGAGAGAGAGAGAGAGAGAGAGAGAGAGAGAGAGAGAGAGAAGAGAACCAAAGGTGCAATGACTTGTACCTACAGATTTGCAGAAGGAATCCAATCTAGTGTATACCAAGCCCCAAAGCAGGCTAATAATGCCAGTATCAGTGTTGGAAATCAGCTTCGGTTCCTTAAAACTTTATAAGCAAGTGTGATATAGTGGTAGGATGATCCACTTTAGTATCTCTAGTAATCTCTGCAAACAACCTTCTAAGAATGGTGCTAAAGTGTTGTTAGTTAATAATAAATCTTGATCACAATCTCCTTTTGACTCAATAAAACTTTTTTTGAAAAACTTATATATATAGCAAATAAAACTAAAAACAAATCAAATAGCGTTAGCGAACCTCCCGCAGACTTAAATTACATTGTCACCCGAACCAAAAAATCTGATTCGTACCCGGTCCGAAATATAAAAAATACTCGAACAGATCTTGTAAGGTGGTACAAAAAAATCCAAACCCGAAGTGTTATTAACCAAACCCAAATGGGTAACCTGAAAAACCGAAAAATTTGAAAAAATATCTGAAGAAACCGATCTGAATGTCCAAAATACTGTACAATATAATTATATGAAACATAAATATATACTTCAAGTACTCAATTTCATATTTATTTTGATATGGTATCTACTAATAAGTACCTAAAATAAAAATAAGTACCTTAAATACTTAATTATATATAAATAAGTATATATTTCTTTTGTTTTACTTTTAAATTTTAGATTTTATTTTGGGTATATCCGAACCTATATGATATAACCCAAATCCAAATGATATATGGTTACTTTATGGGTTCTAGGATGTGATACAAAATCAATCTGAACTCGATGTGTTATATCTGAACCCGACCCGTACTTGCAAATTTACTAGAATGGGACCTAAGAAGTGTTATAAAAAAGAACCAAAATCCAAAAAATACGATACAAATGCCAACGGGTACTCGAACACCCATGCCTAGTCACCAGTGTAATCCGCCCAGGATTGGTTAGGAAAAATTTAAATCATAAATAAATAGTTTAGAGGGAAACTCGATACCAGACTCTGTAGTAGAGTGTCGATCGATTTGAGGTATGTTGTGTCGATCAATGTCGCGATCCATTGTCGACTGATGGTGACTCTATGGTGTCGATCGATGTTGCACCTATAAGTTTCTACTCTTTTTTTTATAAGTATAAAACTCAAAATAGAAAAAAATATTAGTAAACCTCCCCCAGACTTAAACAACACTATCATCAGTGTTATTCAGTCCGAGATTCGTAAAGGAAATAAACCATAAGGATACAATTTAATAAAGGAAAGCGGTATACCTGCTTGCTGATGGTGACCATCGGTCGATCGAAAATGATCAAGTGTCAATCAATGCTCTTTGCAGACTCATGTTCTTTTTTTCTTTAAAAATCCTGAAATAGTATAATAAAATCCAAAATTAGATTAATATAATAAAAAACTAATTACTACTTACTAAACAATGGGTTGTCTCCCACTCAGCGCTTGGTTATAGTCTTAAGCTCGACGTTTGAACTTTCTAACTACTATGAAGGTGGATCAACACTTGGAAAACAAGTGTCTACATCTTCTCTACCCATCTGAAACCATGTACTAATAAAGCTCTTTATTGTCTCATCTCTTCTGGTTTTCTCATTCTTTATAACCTCTTTAGTAACCTCCAATAAATGCATTCTCCTTTATAGGTTCTCAATAATGCGCTGCAGTATTCTAAGTCTTGTAGCTGTAGTCTCTGATATATCATCTAGTTGTTGAGAATTATCTTCTTTCATTGGGCTCTGAGAAAAAACAATCTCATCGAACATACCTCCCAATTGTGTTTCTACTGCTGTCTTCTATCCGTTGGCTTCAGTGTCGATCGATGCTCTTAGGGTACCGTCGATCGATGCTTGTTCGTCTAGCCTAATCGCATGATGTCTTTGTATAGTATCCAAATCTTGCTTCATATCATCCATACGTGTAGTCAAACCGGTAAGGCATTTGTCTATAGGATAGTAGACATCATCATGCCTTGTGTAGAACTCCTCCAGTGCCATCTCTTGAGCTTTGTAGACCTCATGCACAATATCATCAATCTCTGCTCTGATGTATGTCCTTTGATTCTCCATAGACATACTGATCTTTGTTGCATTCTGGTAACCATATGTAGCTCTGCTCAAACATAGTAGCTCTCTCTAGAACTGCTCTGATGTCTTCATCTTGCACATTCACTACTCTTTCGTTTGTAGCTTGTGCATTATCATTCTCATCTCTGTAGATTCTATACTCATCTTTCTTTTCCCATTGGAAAATTCTTCTGCCTTTAGCATCATAAGCTCTCGTACCATGCTCGATACAGCTGTAGATCGATGTTGGGTGTGTCCCGTCGATCGATGTTGAACTCTCCGGATAGTAGGCAGTTGAAGTACGAAGTTTGTTAAACTTCAGAAGGATGCTGGTGATCGATGCACGTTGTCTGCTGTCGATCGATTTAAGATGTGGAGACGTGTATGGAATAGTATGGATCAGCTTGTTCTTCTGCTTCTCTATGTCGATCGACGCTGACTGAGGTGTGTAGATCGATGCGCGTCTATCCACTTTCGCCCAACTGTCGTCGTCTGATACTATGTCATGATATTCAATCATCTCTCCTTCTCCATCGATGGATGGTGTATGGTGGCCACTGATTGATGCTTTATTACCAAGTTGTGGTCCGAACAGATTTCCAGCTCCATTGGCCATTGCAAGCATTCTGCTATCATATAGTTCGGACTCTGCTCTTGGTCAGTATCGATCAATGGCGAATGGTTGCCGTCGATCGATCTCGATTTCTCGAATTGATGGGAAATTTGAAAAACACCAGCCTCTTCCATTGCAGTACCACAATACTCGATTAGCTCTTCTTTTCTATAATCTTCGTCGTACTCTAGGTAGGCTGGGGTGTAATTAATATCTGCGTGCTAGGTGTTGGTCGGTTCTGGGGTTAGGCCGTCGATCGATAACAAAGAGCGGGTGTCGACCGATTGCTGAACAGCAAACGCGTCGATCGGTGCTCTGGGTTGGGTGTCGATCGGTCCTCCATCTTCAGGCTCCTCGTTGAACTCATAATTGCAGAAGCATGTGGCCACAAGTTCTGCATCATTAGACAACTTTGTGAGGGAAAATTTATTCTTATAAATTTCATAATTAACATTAGGATCAATCAAGGAAAGGCACAACCTGTTAGTCTTCATGTCGCAGATAGCTCCCACGATAGCCATGAATGCTCTCTCAAGTAGTAGTGAAGAGTTCTAATTGATCTTGATATCCATGACATGGAAGCCTATAGGGACTAGGACATTCTAAATCTATAGTAGGACATCTCTACAAATACCCTATGCATCCACTATGGAGCAATCCACAAAGACAAACGAATCACTGGAAGGCTCCACTCTCAGGTTCAACTTTTCTGCCATAGCTCTAGGTATGATGCTCACTAATGATCCAGTGTCGCAGAGGGCATTGTGTAACTCGTGATCTTTGATCAAGCATGTAATCACGAACTTCCTAGGATCACTTTTCTTTTCAGAATGATCCTCTGCTCTGGAGTTGTCATATTCGTGACTTTTGGTAGATGAACTCGTTTCATTGTTGAAAACCATCGATCAATTCTAGAGTCGCTATGTCGATCGATGGTTGAAGGTTTCCCGATTCTGCTAACTCTATTGGTACCGCTGATCGATGAGCCTTGACTTGCGTCGATCGATGCATGTGCGACCTGTCGAACGAACTCGAATTTTCCACACGGGAATCCCTCTGTTGCAGCCTTTCTCTCTTGACTTCTACCCAAAAATCGTCATCAGTCAGTGCATTGACGTGGTGACTCTATCAAGCCTCTATTTTCTCCTTGATCAGACTCTCATGTCTCATAATAGTTTTACTTGTCTGCATCACCTGATTCTCCAGCTTCTTCACATGGGTGTTGAGATTTTCGAACTTGGTGTTGAGGTTGAAGTATAGCCCATCTATCTTTCCATTGAAATCTACTGTCATCTTCTTTTGTCCCTCTAAAACTCTATCAACCATTGCTTCAATCTTGCTTCCTTGAGCTTTTGGAGGAGGGTTCTGGTAGTAGGAAGACTCATAAGCTTTGTTGCTGTTAAAGGGCCTTCGCTGTGAACTCTGATTAAAATTACTGCTTTAACCATTCCCATAGAAATTCCTGTTGAAACTTTGATTCCCTTGTCTCTGGAAACCATTCACATCCACGTAGTTCACATCCTCTTCAATCTCATTATATCCAGATTACATTGCTTCCACTTCTGCAAAAGTGACATGTTTCATGAGAAACTTCTGAACACTATCCAGTTTTGCCTTGACTTCTTTAATCTGCTCCTTGCTCATTGCTAGAGTTGATTTTTTTCTCTTAAAGTCTGTGTTCTTGGTGCTGTTGCTGGATGCCAGATTCTCAATCAACCTTGTAACCTCTTCAGGAATCCTGATGCTAAATTTTTTTTTTCATTAGCTGTGTCCAAAGCCATCTGGTATTGTAATCCAAAAAGCAAAGAAAGTGCTGAGAAGTTGCACTTCGTTGAACCCATGATGTGCACAATCTCTCTGATATGATTTGAATCTGATCTAGGAGTTTTTGAAAGATTCTGAAGGGTCTTGTGAAAAGATGGCAATCTTGCTCCTCAGGTCTTCTGCTCTTGCATAATCAAAGAAGTTGTGCAAGAAAGCATTCTTGATGTCAGCCCATGATGTCAACGATCCTGGTGTAACTGCTTGAGGCAATATGAAGCTTCTCCAACAAGTGAGTACTTGAATAGCTTACAAAAAAAAAAATCCTCAGGGACTCCATTGACTTTAATGGCAGTCACTAGATCCTCAAATCGCTCGAGATGATCCATAGGGTGCTCATGTCGCAGCCCATGGTAGGATGTTTGTGCTACAAGTCCGAAGAAGGTGGGCTTGATTTCAAAATCATGCCTCTGAAAAGCTGGAGAACGAATGGTGGATCTGTTGGCGTAGTACTGGTTTGGACGGTTGTAGTCAACCAGTGTTCTCTGAGCAGATTGGGTATTAGCTTCAGGTTGAGTTTTTGCAGCGTCTGCTTCTGCTTTTGCATCAGGGATTATAGTCCCCTGATCGTTTTATCTTTTGACCTGCTGCATTACACAGGTGACCGTCGGGGTCATGCAGGTCTCCGTTCTTATCCCTAATCAGTATCAAAGTCGCAACCATCAGAACTTGTCTGCTTTTGTCGATCGATGCGGGTCGGTTGATGTCGATCGATGCTAAGTGGTCAGTATCGGTCGCTGTGAGTAAGTTGATATTGATCGATGAATGTAGCTTGATGTCGATCGATGATGAGTGATCAATGTCATTCGACGGTGGAGTTTGGATGATGGTCGATACGGTCCGTAAAGAAGTGTCGGTTGACGCGATACTAGTGCTGTTGATCAATGCTTGTCGTCTTTCTTTATGGATCGAGCGTTCATGTTTGTCAGGGTCAGATGGAGATATTAGTTGTTGTCATTTGTTGCTCCTGGTGCTTCTTTGCATGTACCTGAAAACAAAGGAAAACAAAAATTATTAGTAACTTAAAAATCAGTAACAAACCTCGACTAAACCCTAGAAATTAAATTTAATGGCGATCTATGCTCCCCTGCAACGGTGCCAAATTTGACACGGTGCGTTGTTTGTTCTAGCAGGGAGTAAATATCTTAAACAATCAACTGTCAAATTAACCCTAATCTTAACACACTCAATAAGAGTCTTGCCAAGAGAGATCAAATGTAGTACTTAGGGATCAAATCCACAGAGAGGAAAGGCACACTATAGATTTCTATTTCTAAAGACTAAGCTAGGTAAATTTATATATTGGTGATGAATAATCAAATTAAAGAAATATTCATTGTCAAGAAGTAGGATGCAATATAGAAATATGTTACTAATGCAAATATGGAAATATGCTATTAATTAACTAGATATAAATAGAAATAGAAATATGCTAGATCTAGGATTTCAAGTTTAATGAATTAAAGGGTATAGGAAGCACATAAATATAAATATTCTAGAACTCAAAACTATTATGAACCTTTTAACTCCAACTCTCGTATGCGAGCGAAAGGAAAGACCTTCGATCGACAGCTAAGGCCTAATGTCGATTGACGGTAAAATTAGAAGGAAGTTTAGGCGAGATTTGATAAGTTCACCAGACTTATTAGACCAGCTCTCGTATGCGCGTAACAACCTAGTTCAACAGAATCTATTATGGCACAGAACCTACTCTCGTAGTTTTTCATGTCCTATCATCGAGATCCTAGTTAGATACTCTAGAATGCAAGCATTAAGCACAACTCAATTGATGAATATTAACTTAACCTAGCAATCTTATTTTTGGGCTAATTCATGATTGCTATCATTCAACCCTAAATCTAATTAGTAACTACTCAAACATGATCTTTGTCACATAAATCATAGATGAATAAAATAGATATGAAATATTAAATATATAAAAACCAAAGGAGTCCCAGGAGGACTCCGAAGTAGTCTCTCCTTTCTCTCATAATACAAAATGAATAAAACTAAAATGCTCTGTCTAAAACTCTCTCTAAACTCTCCCCTCTCTTTGTTGCTCTCTATGTCTCTCTCAAGACATAAACATAAAACCCTAAATTTAGGTCAAAACTTGTCCATGGCATTTTCGTCATTCTGACTTGGGCTTTGATCATCGATCGATGGCATGTGTGCTGCATCAATCGATCTAAGGCTTCAATCATCGGTCGGCGCCAAGTGTGTTCCATCGATCGATGGCTTTTTCGACTCCCTAGATGATTAGTTATGGATTCTTTTCCTCTAGATGCTCCAAAAGCTCTAAGTATCTCATATATCTCCAAAACGTTCCAGGACCTATAAATACTCTAAAACATGGCCTAAAACTGGTAATAAATAAGCTATATCACATGTCTATAAGATTGCACAAATGCTTTCCAACTAAAAAACAGAAGAAAAACGTGTTGATTTGACTGTCATAGAAGATTTCTATCACCCAATCGTCCATATCGTAAGAGTAAAATTTTGTTTACAAAGAACAAGAAGATGTTTGACAGTCCACCTCCAGAAATTAGTGAAGAAAATGTGTGGAAACAGTTAAGAGATTTTGGTGCAGCTAGGACGCCAGACGTAGGTGGACATGAACATTTCTCAGTCGACTTTGTTGGAGACCTACACAATTGGCACAAAAAGAGTATTTTCTGGGATCTGTCGTACTGGAAGGATCATCTGTTGCGGCATAATTTAGATGTTATGCATATTGAAAAGAATTTTTTCTACAATCTGATGAACACAATCCTTAATGTTTGAGGTAAAAAAAGATAATATAAAGTCAAGACTAGATTTAGTCGATATTTGTGTTCGTTCAGAACTTCACGTTGATGAGAACAATAAGGCTCATGTTCCCATATACCAGCTGGATGCAGCTGCGAAAGGGAAGTTCTTTGATTGGATTACAGATAGTTTAATAAGGCTCATGTTCCCATGACATTTCCAGACGGTTATGTATCTAATTTGTTTAATTGCGTAGATAAAAGTGAAGGAAGGTTTATTGGCTTGAAGAGTCACGATTGTCATGTAATAGTGCATCACCTTCTTCCGTTTATCTTCTCAGGACCATTGACACAAAATATTCATGAAATAATTGCATATATCTTATATTTTAACCCTTTTAATGGTTTGTCAAATTATGCTTATATAGATACTTAATTCTGGAAATTGTTTTCTTTATATATATGCAGGGGTAAGTGCTTTTTCTGCGATTTATGCACGAAATCACTCTTTGCAGAATGTATTAGTAATTTGTAGGCTAACATACCTGTGATCCTTTGCAACCTCGAGAAGATATTTTCTCCATCATTTTTTGATGTTATGTAACATCTTCCTATTCATCTCGCAAGATAATTGGAACTTGGTGGTCCAGTGCAGTACATATGGATGTATTTTTTAGCGTTATTTGTTTCATCTGAAGAAAAATGTCAAAAATTTAAATAAGGTGGAAGGATCTACAGTCGAACATTGGATCGATGAATAAACTTCAAATTTTGCTGAAAACTACTTTCCATTAGAAGTGCAAACAAAAAACTGAAAACCTGCTCGACATGATGACGGAGGGAAAAGGGCAACATATTATGTTTACGTCCCAAACATCTTCACAGATATTGAACGACCTAGTATAAAATCAAAGAACCAAAGACTTACTGAGAGGGAGCACACTCATTTGCAAACATATTTGCTAACCAACTGGGAATATAAATATTTTTATTTCATTTAAAAAGTCAGATCATTAAGTTATATTTTAGATTAATGACATCAATTTTGTATATGTTTTATATATCAAAGCTACAATTTACTTACATACACATCACAAAAGAGGAACTTGAATAACTCAAAATGAAAGGATTTTCTAGATGGCTTCTTAATTATGTGAGTATGTGCAAGAATTAGTTATTATAAATAAAACAACATATCACTGGTAAGGCACTAACATGCTTCTTATTTATAGGTGGCTGAAGATTTCGTTAGAGGTAAAATGTTCAATGATTGGATACATGAATTTGTGTGTAGAAAATAGTGTAAAATACATTAATTCCCCGGAAAGAATACATTCTTGAAAGTAGAAGTCGGAAACACCTTGGTAAATAGATCTCATAAATCTTCACTTGAATGAATGTGTAGAATACTTACATCTCTATTCTTATTTGGTACATGTGTCTTGTTAATGATATATCTTATCATTATATTTGATTTTTCTAATCTCAAAAACATAATAAAATTAAGTAATAAATGGTCATCTTTGAATTATATCATTTTTGTGGTATCTATCATGTGGATCTTCATAACTGACTCATTAAAATCTTATCACAGAAAAAGTGCAATAAAATCTATCAAAAGAGAGTTATCAAATAAAAATTTGTCAGATCCTTTTATTTAGAGCTTTGATATATTGGTTATTCTACTTCAGTCTAGTTACCAAGACCACTTCAAATTTGAGTAACTGAATAGCCGTTTATTGTTAAAAAAAAATTAAAATTGGCAAGAGACAATTCTCTAGAGAGGTGATTTCCGGCAAGGAATAACATTTCATTTCTATATTTTCTTTTATTTCCTTACAGTGAGTGGAAAATTACTAGCCCTTGAACTAAAATATTTTTAAGGAATTCAAATTCCCTTTTTCCTTTTGTTGAATTTGTATTTCTTTTCTTCTTCCACACGGTTCTTTTCCTCATTACTTTCTTTCCTTTTAACTACCATTCCTCCCAATCACAATGATTTCATTGCGGATACTAATGGAACTATGTGATAACAAAGGAAAATAAGACTTGATTTTCTCGGATCTGTTTCCAAAGCTCCTACCATCACAGTGCTCTACAAGTCATAACTCAAGCGTCTCGGCGAATATGACTGATTTCCTCCACAATAAAATGAAGGCTATGTCAATCAAAAAAGAGAACCAATTAACCTTGCCAGACAGACCCCGGGCTAGGGCATCTGCTGAACCCATATTTATAATCTATGGTGTGTAAGATTGAATACATGCCTACTGCATGGCATGTATATGATAGAGTTTGTGGTATTTCTCTATCACGAGACTGTTTTCAGTTTATATTCCAGATGGAGGATGATTTTCAAACTGTTCTTAGAGATATGCCCAAAAAAAAATTTTGATCCTTTGAGATGGGGGTTTGTTTACGCCATACCCCGATGAATTATTTCACAACTGAAATCATGTTCACTCTGGCTTCTGAAGTGGGCAAGGTAGTGGAAATAGTTTATGATCTGAAGGTCTACCATACCAAGGATTATGTACGTGTGAAGATTACCTTTGACCCAGCGAAAGCACGAGGAAACTTAGCATCCCGGGTGGAGATCCAGTGATTATTGAGTATGACTATGAGAAGATTCAGAAGTGGTGCTTTCGTTGTCTTCGGTTCACCCATGAGAAAATGAAATGTCCTCTGCTGAGACGTGGCTTTTGTGAATCAGAACCCTACTGTACATGTAAAAGATGAGAGGGTGACACAGGATCAGAGAAGTTTGGTGGCAGTGGCCCCATTGGAGCATAGTAGGGAGGAGGGTCCCCCTGGATTCCCTTCGCTTTCCCCTAAGCTGTCAGGCGAGGATCAAAGTATGGAATTGGTATACATATCTCATGCTGACACTACTGAGAGAGCTGCAAGAATCCAATGAATCAAAAATGCCATAACAGAGAACACATTAGAAACTTCAGCAACTTAATTAGGATAACCAAAGAAGTTGATAAAGGGAAGGACCATGTGTTTGGTTACACTGATATGAGCACACAGTTGAAGGTGTACAATAGGAGCGCTGGTCTTTCCTCCATATCGGCCCAAGTCCATGATCTAAAGAGTGATCTTGAAGCAGAATCGTCCACTCTTAAATCTGCTAACGATATTGATGGTGCTTATGGAGTTTCAACGGGTTTTCAGGTGGGATATACCAAGACTCAGTGTCTGGTAACCTCAGGGGGGAAGCCTCGACGTAGACCGCCATCATGAAGAGAAAGTTCAGACCTCTAATTTGTTGGGTGATCATTTAGCCCTATCTACAGGGACAGTTTCACTCTCAGATGAACATATGAAGCGTAAGACTTCTGCTATCCTTTCAACCATACCAACTATGTCTCTTAATACCCAACCAGATATGGTGGCTTCCAGTTTGAAACCACTGTCTACCTAGTGAGCATATTTAGTTGGAACTGTAAGGAGCAGGTAGCACTGAGACAGTTCAACAAATTTGGAAAATTCGTCGTAGCGAGACTTGGAGGACCGATAATTTTAATTTGAGTTATAGGATTGAACTTAATAAACCATTAGCAACTATTGATCTGAGTTTTGATTGTATGTTAGTGTTTTCCCTATATGTTTACACACCGATATCTTGTTTTGTTTGTCTTTACTACTTTATATTTATGTTCTAGATTTACCAATAAATGATAGTCTACTGTGTGATCCATGCTCCATATAGATTCAATCCACAAATATTACAACCTATCTCTAATTTTAAAGAGTTCTCTTGAGGTAATTTGAGCATATCAAATTTGACGTCGTTGCTGGAAAGTGTTTGATTCACCATTAGACTAGGTAAAAAGGTATTATCTAGATCTTATTTTTCTTTGTTACTGATAAATGTTTCTTGTTTCTTTCAGGTGCATGTCTAGCAGTACCAGAAGCAAGGAAAGAAATCTCTTTTACCATCCAGATCCTTTTGAACTTGAACGTACGATCCACCAAAAAAGCAGGTTGCATCTATCGACATTCCCACAGCACCAATCGATGCAGTCACTCAACTAGTTTCGCTCGATGTACCTCCATCACCGATCGACGCCCATGTCCAACTTGCATAAATTGTCACATATATTGTCTTGATTCAATATGATGAAGGAGTCTTGCGTGACCAAGAGAGTCACCTGCATAATGCAGCATAACAAAATATTGATGATCAAGGGGATGTAATCCATTACCTAGAGACAGCTTCTGCTGAAGCTGCCGGTAAAGAGAATGTTGTAGCCAATGCTGAGGCTCCAGCTGCTGGAAACGCTCAGGATGCTCGGCCTAGGACCTTGGCTGAATATAATTTCCCATACCAGTACTACCACAACAGGTCCGCCATTCATCCTCCTACTTTTCGGAGTACCAATTTTGAGCTGAAGCCAATATACTTTACTCTTGTGGGGGCAGCAACCTTATCACAGACTTCTACAAGAGCATCCTATGGACCATCTAGAGCGGTTCAAGTATTTGGTCTCTGCTATTAAGGCCAATGGATTCTCTGAGGACTATATTCTCTGCAAGCTCTTCAAATACTCTCTTTCTGGAGATGCTTCCTACTGGCTCAATCAGTTACCACCAAGATCTCTTACTTCATGAATAGTGATAAAGCACGCGTTCTTGCGTAACTTCTTCGACGATGCACGGTCTGAAGATTAACAAGATCTCCATGTTCTTGCAGGTGCATGCTGAATCCTTCATGTATTCCTAGATCAGATTCAAGTCATACCAGAGAGACTGTCCACACCATGGGTTCAACAAGGTGCATCTTCTCAGCACCTTCTTCGGAGGTCTCACTTTAGTCTACCAGATGGATCTTGACACATCTAGTGCAAGAAATTTCAACACCATTAATCCAGAAGAGGCTGTGAGATTGATAGAGAACTGCTCATCTAGAAATTAAACCAAGAAAACATATTACGAGAGGAAGAATTCTATAAACATTTTGGATAAGGGGCAGATGGGCGGAGGTTAAAGCGAAGTTGGATTCTGTTCATACTCTTCTTAAGAAGCATGTCAGTATTGCAGAGGGTTTAGAGGTTGCTGAGATTGCTGCTGAGAATGAAGATGTGGAGGATGTGAATTTGTCAGCAGGAGTGGTGTTTAGAGTCAGCGACTTGGGAATCAGCAGGGAAACATAAACTTCAATGGTGTTGGCTAAAGAAGTAACTTCAGAAATATCCAGAACCCGCAGTACCATAAGCCTTTCAACTTCAACAACAACAACATGAACTATAGAGCTTCTTCTTACCAGACTTCTGCTGGAGCTACACAAGAGAGTAAGCTTGAGTCCATGATTGATCAAGGTTTTGAGGGACAACAGAAGATAACTGTAAGCTTCAATGGGAAGTTGGATGATGTATACACTGAGCTGAAAAACAAATTTGAGGCTCTAAACACCCACGTGAAGAAACTGAAGACTCAAGTTGTCCAGACAAATGATGATCTAAGAAGATAAGAAGCCTTGATTAAAGCAAAAGGATAAAGCTGGACAGAGGCATCAAATCAATGCCATCATTGAGGATGATTTTTGGCAGGAGGTGAGGCATGAGAGACTGCAAGAAGATGATTTGCAAGTAGAAAGTGCTATGACCGGAAGAGATGCCGACCATCATCGATCGACGCCCCTATTGTGTCGATCGTCTACCTCATTATATCAGGAATATTATCGGCTAAGGGGTAGCGTCAAAAATCACTCTACAACCATATATCAACGCTTGACAACCTCGAGGAACAGACCACAACTGGAAAGCAAAGATGGGATGAGATTGCTGAACATCTGATGTAGAGAACTAACCAAGAAAAGATGGACAGCATCATTGGAAAGGTTCATAGTATCCCACAGAAGAAAATTTTTGTGATTCCTACCATAAGTAAGAGTTCTAGACATACTTCAATGAGGTCAATGAGAAAGAGGATGACATCCATCTAATGTTTCACTCTATCAGAAGCAAGATGAGGAAAGTGATTAAGTTTGAGAAGAAACGTAACCCAAAGAAGTTTGTGGTCCCATGTATTATAGTTGGTCACAAGTACCCAAATGCTTTGTGTGGCACAAGCTCTTTGGTAAGCATCATGCCTAGAGGAAAGGCTATTCAGTTGGGTCTAAATATCAAGCATTTTTGTGACATCTTCACATTCCAGATTAATCAAGAGTCAGTTCTAGAGGGATTCTAAAAGATATTCAGGTTGAGATTGGTGATGCCATTTTCCTTGTAAATTTCTACATAATGGATATTTAGTTAGAGTGGAAAACCTCTTTACTTTTTGGGAGAGCTTTCATGGCTACTGTGGGAGCAATATTTGATATTGATATGAACAAGTTGTTCATGTCTTTCGAGGATAAAAATATTTTCTATGACTCTGCCAAGGTGTTTAGAGGGCACGCGTTTTACATAGGGATTGGAGATGAATCAGGATTTGTGGAAGCCATTAACACTAAACCCGACCAAGAGAGTGAATATGAAGAGGCAGCGTCGAACGACACCCCTCGTGCGTCGATCAATGCTCGCCACGTATCTGAGCGAATGTAAGCATTGACACTTGAGGGTACCACACCCTATAGACTCTCGAGACAGCCACATACTGTATTAGCACCGCACAAATATGGAGTCTTTAGAGACCAGGAGGGACGTGCTAGAGTTAATAATGGGAGGATCATTGATAGTGGTTCCTCATGATACATGACTGGAGATGGCTGTGTGGTAACAAATCTTGTTCAAACGACCGGAAAAGGGTTATCTTAGGTGATAACAAGAAGGGAAAATCCAAGGAATCTGGTCGATTAACAGATCAGTACAGCCACCACTCATCAATGTCTATCTGGTAGAAGGACTAAAATCGAACCTCATCAGCATAAGTCAGCTATGTAACGAGGGATTTACAGTCTTGTTCACCAAAACTGACTGCAAAGCGGTAGATGAAGAAGGAAAAATAGTTCTTTCAGGAGTTCAAACTAAAAACAACTGTTACATATGGAGAGTTACTGAAATCATCAAACAGAATATGGAACACTCTACAAGTCAGAACAACTCTCAGTGGCGAGACTTGATGGGATGATGAATTGATGAAACTATATGAGTCATAAATGTGGAAACTGCGCCAATATCTGAATTGTCTACACTGTTGTGACATCTCAGCGAACGAAGAAGGTCTACACAAGAATGTGAGATCGGACAGCGGTATCAGCATGCGTCAAGCAGGCTGTCCATATCTGTGGAAACAAGAGTACAATTGAGCGTCACAGGAGAGCTTGTGTATTTTCTCGGATCACAAAAAAGTGTTTGGAACGTGAGTTAGAGGCTCAAAGTCTGACTCGACACTTTGGCCTAGAATCAAGCAAGTTGGTGAGTTTGAAGAACAGTGTTAGTGGAGTGGTTCAGTGCAACAAGGCATTGGTGACAAGTTTTGTGTACATCACATCCAGCCATTTAGATCTTTGCATTGACTTGAGCCTTTGCAAGGAAACACAAAGGGGTTATAATCAATATCTTCTTCATGGAGTGATGTGAGTGATTGAATTCATTCGGGAACAAATTGTTTGCAATTTTAAAGAACTCACTAATAGGAACTTTTGCCTTGCAGAACTGTGTGATGAATGCTGGTCCAAGTTATAAGAACTGTACAATGGTGATAGCTAGGATACCCTCTTTCTCACTCTGAGAGAGTATTTTAGTCTTGGAAAGGGATGTATTCAGGTTATATGGTTGAGACACCTGATCAACTGTTATGGTAACATCAGTAACTCTAGAAGGTTTGCATGCAACAATTCGAATCATGTTCACTTTGTGCCTGAAGGAAAAGCATATGTTAGTTCTAGACATATTGATGTTAAACGCCGTTTTGTGTTCACCCTGTTGGAAGAAAAACTAGCCATTTTTAGACATAAGCCTCATATCATCTGTTAGCTGATTTCTTTAGGAAATCTGTGGATCTCAACAGTCTCTTGCATGCACTAGAGGCTCTTGGAATTCACGATCTCTAGAGAAATAGAACCTAAGTCATATGATTTCCCGTAGTTAAAATAATAATCCGTTTGGTTGAAAAAGTATGTGAGACACTAGTGAAGAATATCAACCTACCTTAAGAAACTAAATAGAATTTGCAAAACCCAGTCTCAGGAAGATAAACACTCATGTCGGGTCAGACTGATACCACAGTTTGCATCTGAGTTTGATCACTATTTGGACTAAGTTTAAGCCACATCTTAAGAAAGGTTTACTACACCTTGTACCACCTGCTAAAAATAATCTCTTGTAAAAATGGGCAAGGTTGTAGATTGTTATGAAAATGCCTGTTGAAATCCTAGAACAAAAAAAAGCATAAATTGGTATGTATGCATTTCGGCTGAGAAAAGGAGTATCAATAAAAATGTTCAATAAACTTAGGACAACATGATAACTCTTTCGATGACAAGAATCTATCTCTAAGTTTGGTACTGAAATTTAATCAAACTGAATCTCAAGGGAAAGAGATATTGCATTAGATTGATAAGAATGCATCCCAGCTGAAAAATGCAGTATTGATGTGTCTCTAGTGTACTTAAGTGATTATGTTTCAGTGAAAAATTTAACTAAACTCGGGAAACATTATTCATTAATATGGGTTCATATATCTAGTAGATGGTTTTGAGATTCTAAAAAGTGTTGTGTGTTTTTTGTGTGTATAAAAGTGGCTATAAATTTTATGAAAGTTCGGAACGTAAATTTATATTCAGAACTGTGGAGCACTGGATTCGAAAATTATAAAATTATTCTCTATGAGTATGTGCACAAAGGGGTAAAACTTGTGGGTCCTACATTCCTTGTCTACTAACCGTGTTTTTTTGATAAGTGTGTTCAGGAAAATAGTGCAAAAGCATATATCATGGTTTCAGATCGGTTTGTCTCCGATGTTGCTCACAAAAGTACCAAAGTCTTTGTCTCAGAGGATTTCGTGTTCATGGAATCAATTTGTGCATGTTACAGACCGTCAATCAGTCATGAATCTCATAGACAGCTTAGGGTGGGGATCTGCGGTAACCAATGTTTGTGCCTTTTCATCCATTTTGGCCAGAGAGTGTCTTGCAAATTTTGGTGAACTGAGTTTGAAAGTTCAAATTAGAGATGAATGATGTGTTACGTTTTTAGCATATTCTAACCCATATTTTCAATTTTTTTTCGAGTCTTGTTGTTATTTATCGAGTCTTTTCAGGTAAGGGTGTCTTAGGATGGAGTATTGAGCACAAGGAGCAAGGAAAAGAGGGAATTGTGTGATTTCGGGCCAGATCGATCGATCAGGGAGTGGATCGATCGATCCCAAAGTGAAATTCCGGCCCTTTGGTGCAAGACGAGTTTTGATCGACCAAGAAGTGAATGCTCGATCCTTTCCAACTTAGATCGATCGATCCTGCTTTGGATCGGTCGATCCCTCATGTCGATCCCAGTTGGTATGCGCACAAGAAAATCAGATTTTCGGTTTATTTCAAGTTTGAACCGGTTTTCTCTAGGGATTTTGAGAAAAACGTATTGAAATCTATTTGTTGCAGTTTCTAAGTAGTTTTCTCAGTACGTTACATTTTCATTTGGATTTAGCTTTTGCTTTTGAAGATTGTAAGCTCTAGGGGAGAAGAAATATATACTCTTGATAGAGAAGCTTTTTATGAACCCTATTTCATTCTACATTTCTATTCAATAAATCATTCTGTTATTTTTTGTGTTCTTCATTTCATGTCTGAGTAATCCTATAGTTAGGCTATGGTGAATCGAAGGGATCCATGAATCACTGAGACCAATATGTTAGATAGGGGTTAGATCCATTGGTTCTTCATCTAGATGTATCTTATTGCTTGAACTGGACTGCACACCTAGTTCATGATCTCTAGGTTGTTTAAACTCACTGAAAATGATTGTTTAAGCTCCTGAAACGAATCTAGATGAACAAGCATTCATAACCGGCAGAATTCGTTGTTAGGAAGCTTGTGAACAAATCAAACTTGTTAAATTGCATGTTTAGAATTCTAGAAAAAACGAAAGTTGATCTTTAGATTTCTATAACATAGGGTTTAGTTTATCGAAAGTTAACTAAACTATGCTTGTTGTTTGAGTTCGAGAACGGTTTAAATCTCAATTCCCTATCTAGCATTCATATCTTGATTTATGTTTTCCTGAGAATACCCATGGCCTAGCGTTTTTTATTCATCTGTGAAACTTCATTTACATTCTGTTTATTACATTTCTGAAATTGAAACTACCAAAACAAACTCTTGTCGTTCTAGCTTGACTTTTCTCTCGAAAATTTATAGTTTAACCTTGGTCTTTGAGGAATTCGATCCCTATATACTACCGTGCACTTGCGGTTGGTTTAAGTGGTTAAAACCTGAGTACATCACGTTTTTGGCGCCGTTGCTGGGGATCGAACATCGTTACCTTTGAATCTAGGACTAGAGTCTAGTCTAGAATTTTATTTTTGTTGTTACTAATACATTCTTTCTTATCTTTCTTGAGTGTGTTTCAGGTGTATGAGCACAAGAAGCCAACGTTCAGCGAATCTGGTGATTGTCTCCAACGAAGAACTAGAAAGAATCGAAAGAGAGAACAACATAATTAGAAGAAGAGACATGGCTGGTCAACAAGATCTGCCAAAAGGATTGGGAGATAACAAAAATCTCCACATGGGTAATGAGCAGGAAGTTAACAATTATGCTGGCAATGCTGGTGGTGGTATTCCACCGCGCCACCCTGCTCAAGAGCAAATGAGACCTCAGCTTCGTCCTATTGGAGCTATTGATACTCCACATGCCTTCTATCAGAACCGGTCTGCGATCCATCCTCCTCTGATCAACAAGCATGACTATGAGATCAAACCACAGATCATAACATGTAAAGTAGCACATGTTCCATGGTCTGCCTTCTGAGAGCCCTATGGATCACATTGAGAACCTTGAGGAGATCTGTAGCACAACAAGATCCAATGGGCTCCCTGCTGACTACGTTCGATGCAAACTGTTGGCATTTTCCCTGGGATATAAAGCATTAAGATGGCTGGAGTCTCAACCTACATGATCTATTACTACTTGGGATCAATGCAGAGCTTTGTTCTTGGACAGTTTTTACACCAAATCCAAGACAACTAACCTGAGGAGTAAGATCAGAAACTTCCAGAATAATGCTTCTGAACCATTGAATGAAGCATGGGAGAATTTAGAGAGTATCTGAGAGAGTGCCCACATCATGGGTACTCGAATGAGCACATCTTCAACATGTTCTACGATGGAGTGAACTGGACTTTTCAAGAACTCCCTCAATGCAGCCAGCAATGGGGATTTTATGAAAAAAACTCAAGAAGAAGCTTACACTTTGATCGAGAACCTAGTTGCTAGCTCCAGCAATCAGTGTGAGGAGTATGATAGATCGAGGAAGGTCAGCAGTGTAGACACTAAGAAGTTTGAGGAGATGAGTGCAAAGATTAACATGCTTATGCAAAGAGATCAGAAGATGGTCAGCTCTGTTGAGGACAATGGAGAGGGAGCATTTCAGCATGTTTTCTCTGATAAAGAGCTTGAGGATCAGCAAGCTGAAGTCAACTATGTGAATGGGCAGAATAGAGGGTACAACCCGAACTACCAACAGCAAGGGTACCAGAACCAACAAGGTGGACAAAGCTCATGACATAGCCGATATCAGAATCAGAACTTCAACTACAATCAGGGAGGATACCAGCAGAAACAACAACAAAGCTCCTACCAACCCAAGAACACATCAAATGTTGCAAACTCAATCCCAGCTGCTCAAGAGTCTAAACGTGGCTGTTGATGCAACAACTGATGATAACCAGCAAAAGACTGCTTCTGAGATAAACATCAAGGTTGACAACATCAACGTTAAGGTCGACAGCATGTACCAAGATCTGAACAACAAATGAGAATCTCTTTCAGCTCATGTGAAGAAGCTTGACACTCAAGAGGCTCAAACCGCAGAGACTGACAAAAGACCTACTGGAGTTTTTCTTGGAAAAAATGAACAAAACCCAAGGAATGAGTTTGTTAATGCTATCACTCTTAGGAGTGGTAAAGAGCTGCCTCCTAATGAGAGGAGAACTGTGGAGACTAAAGAACCAGTAGTGGTGAATGCTGAACCAGAAAATGTGGAGGTTGCTGAACGAGAAACTCTGGAGGTTGCTGAACCAGTTGAAGCTAATGTTGAGAAGGAGACTGTGGAAGTTGTTGTAGACACACCTCCTCCAGTTCGAGTGTACACACCAAAGCTTCCATATCCAGTGAAACAAAAGAAGTCTCGCAGAGATTTGGAGGCATCTAAGTGTAAGGAAATGGTGAGCGAATTGACTGTGAAACTCTCATTTGAGGATGATGTTGAGATGATGCCATCTTTGAAGAGGTATGTGAAGAGTTTGGTGACGAACAAGGCTTCTCCTAGAGAGAGTGTTATGTCTATCTCCAAGAGATGTAACACACTACTTCAGAACAAAGTTCCAGAGAAGATGGAAGATCCAGAGAGCTTTGTATTGTCATGTGAGATTGAAGGTGCTATCTTCAAGAGGTCTCTCTGCGATTTGGGATCAAGTGTGAACTTGATGCCATACACTGTGGCTAAGAGGCTTGGTTTCACCAACTTTAGACCCACAAAGATCCGGCTAGTATTTGCAGATCGCTCAGTGAGACATTCAGTTGGGGTTGTCTTAGACATCGACGTAGTGATTGGAAACTACAAGATTCCTGCAGATTTTATAGTGATGGAACTGGATCAAGAGCCTAAAGATCCTCTCATTTTGGGGCGTCCATTCTTAGCTACAGCAAGAACTATCATTGATGTGAAGAGAGGCAAGATAGATCTCCATCTGGGAGACATAATCATGAAGTTTGAAGTGGATAAGATGCTGAAAAGACCTACACTGGATGGTCATACTTTTTCCATTGATCATGCTTCAGAAGATGATGAAGATGAGGAAATGACTGAGGAGTTACTGAGAGATGATCCTCTGGAGATTGCTCTTACTCTATCTGAGAGTGAGCATGGGTACTTGAATGAGGATACAGCCGGGTTTGCTAAGGTGTTGAATTTTGGGATGCAAATGACACACATGGTAGCCTTTATGAGCCTTGATGAAGGGAAATCACCTACACCAAAAGCTACTGCGGATCATCTCAACCCATGGAGTGAACTGAGAGCTCCAAAGGTGGAACTCAAAACACTTCCAGCAGGGCTAAGGTACGCATTTCTTGGTCCTAACTCGACTTATCATGTGATCATCAATGTTAAGATGAATAACGTTGAAACTGCTAAACTTTTGTGTGAGTTAAAGAAGTTTCGTAGAGTAATAGGCTACTCGCTAGATGACATTCCTAGTATCTCACCTGACCTTTGTATGCGTAGGATATATCTAGAGGATGAATCAAGGAATTCTATAGAACATCAGAGGAGGTTAAATCTGAATCTAAAAGATGTTGTTTAGAAGGAGATAATGAAACTTCTAGAAGCTGGAATAATTTATGCTAACTATGATAGTAATTGGGTTAGTCCTGTGCATGTTGTACCTAAGAAGGGTGGGGTAACAGTAATCAAAAATGATAAGAACGAGTTGATTCCCACTAGAACTGTCACTGGTCATAGAATGTGCATAGACTATAGAAAGTTGAATGCTGCAACTAGGAAAGATCATTTTCTTTTGCCATTTATTGATCAGATGCTTGAAAGATTGGCTAACCATCCATACTACTGCTTTTTAGATGGTTGTTCAGGTTTTTTTCAGATACCGATTCATCCAAATGATCAGGAGAAAACCACATTCACATGTCCTTATGGCACATTTGCTTATCGCAAAATGCCATTCGGTTTGTGCAATGCACCAGCCACGTTCCAGAGGTGTATAATGTATATTTTTACTGACATGATTGAGGATATAATAGAAGTATTCATGGATGATTTCTCTGTCTATGGATCTTCATTTTCTGTTTGTCTTTCTAATCTGTGCAGGGTACTTGAGCGGTGCGAGGAAAAGGATCTGGTTTTGAACTGGAAGAAATACCAGTTCATGGTCAGGGATGGCATCGTTCTTGGGCACAAGATTTCAGAAAAGGGCATTGAAGTTGACAAGGCTAAGATCGAGGTGATGACGATTCTACAGCCACCTGATTCAGTAAAAGAGATCAGAAGTTTTCTGGGTCATGCAAGGTTCCACATGAGGTTCATTCAGGACTTCTCCAAGATTGCAAGGCCTTTGACTCGTCTTCTCTACAAGGAAACTAAGTTTCACTTCAACAACGAGTGCTTGGAAGCTTTTCATACCATGAAGGGAGCACTAGTTAGTGCACCAATTGTCCAACCACCGGACTGGGAATTGCCTTTCGAGGTGATGTGTGATGCCAGTGACTACGCTGTGGGAGCTGTCTCGATGATGCACAATGCACCTATGCCACTACTGAGAAGGAGCTACTGGCCATTGTATATGCTTTTGGGAAGTTCATATCCTATCTTGTTGGATCTAAGGTCATAGTCCACACCGATCATGTTGCATTGAGATATCTACTCTCAAAGAAGGATGCAAAACCGAGGTTGTTGCGATGGATTCTTTTACTGCAGGAGTTTGACCTTGTGATCAAAGACAAGAAAGGGATTGAAAATGGAGTTGCAGATCATCTGTCTATACTGAAGGTGGAAGAAGAGTTACCTCTGGCTGATACTCTTCCAATAGAAATTGTTTATGTAGTAAGTATCCAGTACAATGATGGTAATGTGCCAGGAAAAGATGCAAGCATTCAAAAGGTGCCTTGGTTCTCTGAAATCGCCAACTACCTAGCTGCAGATCAAGAACCCCATAAGTATAGTGGAAATGACAAGAAGAAATACTTAAAAGATGTCAAACGCTACTTCTGGGATGAACCATTTTTGTATAAGCAGTGTGCTAACAATGTTTTCAGAAGGTGTGTCACTGAAGAAGAGATTCCAGGCATCATATTCCGCTGTCATGGTTCCAACTACGCTGGACACTTTGCTGCGAACAAGACTGTTTCGAAGATTCTACAGGCTGGTTACTGGTGGCCTAAAATGTTCAAAGATGCCCATTCCTTTGTCTCTAAGTGTAATGCATGTCAGAGACAAGGAAATATCAGCAAAATAAATGAGATACCTCAGAACTTTATCTTGGAAGTTGAGGTGTTTGATGTATGTGGCATTGATTTTATGGGTCCATTTCCATCCTCCCACAACAATCAGTTCATTCTCGTCGCAGTAGACTATGTCTCTGAGTGGGTAGAGGCAATATCAAGTCCTACAAATGATGCTAAGGTGGTTTTAAAGATGTTCAAGTCTATCATTTTTCCAAGATTTGGAGTGCCAAGGGTGGTGATTAGTGATGGAGGAACACACTTTATCAACAAGGTATTTGAGAATCTTCTCAAGAAAAATGGTGTAAGACACATGGTGACAACTGCATACCATCCTCAGACAAGTGGACAAGTTGAAATCTCTAACAGAGAGATCAAGAGCATCCTGCAGAAAACAGTTGGAACAACTCGAAAGGATTGGTCAACCAAGCTGGATGATGCTTTGTGGGCATACAGAACCGCTTATAAGACTCTTATTGGCACAACTCCATTTCATCTGGTTTATGGGAAACCATGTCATATTCCAGTGGAGTTAGAGTACAAGGCAGCTTGGGCAGTCAAGCAAATGAACTTTGACATGAAATCTGCAGCTGAGAGAAGGATGATTCAACTCAATGAGCTAGATGAGTTTCGAAATTTGGCTTTCGTAAACTCAAAGATCTACAAGGAGCGCACTAAGGCTTATCATGACAGGAAGATCATTCCAAAGACTTTCACTGCCAATGATCGGGTTCTACTTTTCAACTCTCGTCTGAAGTTGTTCCCTGGAAAGCTTAGGTCTCGATGGTTTGGTCCATTCACGATCAAAGAAGTAAAGCCTTATGGTGCAATTGTGTTGTGGAATCATGATGGTGGTGAATTTGTGGTTAATGGTCAACGCCTGAAACCATATCTTGCCTATTCAGAGATCCCTAAGGGAGAAGTTGTCTCTCTTTGTGAACCACCTCTAGCATAGAGAGTGCCAAAGTCGAGCTAATGACGTTAAACAAGCGTTTGGTGGGAGACAACCCACTGGTATGTGTACATATTTTCTTTATATTTTCTCTTTCTTTTTGAGTTTGGGTTTTGTTTTTAGTTTTGTAAGTTTATTAAAAAAAAAAAAAAAGAGCTAAGGCATGGGAAGCAGGGATTGATCGATCCTGATATGCACAGTCGATCCTAAGGTCGATCAGTAGAGGGAAAGAAATTGCGCCACTGATCTTGATCGACTGACACATTCCAAGTCGGTCCACCCAGCTCGATCCATATACAACGATCGATCACGTGATCGATCCATAGAGAAGCAGGAAATAAGAAAAAATTGCGAGTCCATTCTTGATCGACCAGCACACGCAAAGTCGATCCCCCCGAACTCGATCAACGCGGATTGATCGATCCTCTCCGTACCGGTCGAACCCTCTGCTCGATCCTCTGATACACGGAAATTTGTGCGGCTATTCTTGATCGACCGGTACACGCCAAGTCTATCCAGCAGGTGTCGATCCGGCATGGATCGATCGATCCACCACCCCGATCGATCGATCCCGACCCAGGTAAGTAAACCCAATCGATTTCTATGGTTTTCTCCGGTTTAATTCAACTTGAATTGAACCAAAGAAACACGATTCTGAGCATGTAAAATCGATTTTTGGGTCGAGAACACTTCATTTCTCCCCTTCAAAATCGATTTCAAAGAGAGAAAAAGGGTTCCAAAATTCCCAACTCTTAACTTCTTTAATTTCACTCCGTTTTTGACGATTCTTGAGTCTATTCCATACGATTTTGCAAGCTCTATCTGAATCTGTCACTATCTCCTTCAATATGCAAAGGTATGAAACTCGAAATCCATTTTTTGAGTTCAAAAATATAAGAGAAAAGGTGAAATTTTTGAGTTTGTTAGGATGGTTTAGCTTGAATCGTGTGCTAGGATGTTGATTACGGATGATTTCGGACATAATCCATGCCTTAATTCATAATTTTAGTGTTGGTTTAGGAATTTAGGTTTTGTTCTTCATAAAAAAAAATAATTTCAAAAAAATATATATATATATTTAAAAAAGGGGTTTCAAAGAGGTCTTGGTTTAGTTCGTTTTCATCTTTGAGTTTCAATGAGATTGAATAATTGTTGATGCTATATCACTTGTTTTATCTTTGAAAACTCAATTTGGTACTATGTGTATTGCAGATAATGGGAAAGTCTACATCCAAAAAGAATTCGAAAAGGGGTCACTGATCACAGGCAGACTCTCCGGCAGTGGACACAGCAGGAGTATCGAGCTCAGCTCAACCAGAAATTCAGGTTGCATCCCCTGGGCCACGGGAACCATTGACACCATTTCCCAAGGTCCCAAAAATACATGGAGAGACCATTATAAAGAAGAGTGAACTGAAGATTCTCACTTCCTACCAAACAAGGGACTGCAGCGCACCTTGGAGTGACTATCATTGCCTCTTCTACAATGGTCTGTTGCGGATGACACTTAATCCAACCAAGTTCATCTACGACTTCACAACAAAGGAGATAGGAGTTGTGTGTGATGTCAAGAAGATGTGGAAGAAGATGGAACTTGGAACACTCGGTTACAACCCTGATCCTATATACCCAGAGTTGGTTATACAGTTTATCGCTTCAGTTGAGCTGCATTATAAGTCAGAGAGGAACAAGGTTGCAAGCGAGGGTAAGCTCACATTTTTATCCAATGGAATCCTCTACGAGATGTCCATCCATGAACTGTGTATGCTTTTGGGTTTGATCCCACACATGAGGCATGTTCTTTGCCGGAATTCCCTTGGGCCTACTTATTTGTGGAGGGAGATTGCGCAGCCAGGCTACAAATCTCGAAAAGCTAAGCTGGCACATGTTAGGAACCCAGCATTGAGAGTGATAGCAAAGTATTTGGGACATCTCCTATTGGGAAAAGAAGAAGCAGGGTCACTTACTCAGGATGAAGCACAACTCATCCACTACAGACTTCCTTTAGCTGTCAGGCCCGTCTATGATCTTAGAGATCAACCTCCACCTCAGCTACAGGTGAACATGGGAGCATTACTTGCTCAGATGTTTTTTGTGAGGAAGTTGAGAGGTATTCGTGCTCCTCGCTTGAAGCCTTTGGATGAGTCAGTGGGTGGTCTCCTCACTCAGATTTTCAGGTTCCACAATATAAACCTTTCGCGCACTCCTTGTCTGTATACTATTGAGAGGTTCGATGCCAAGTTTCTCCACCACACCAGGATACTATTACCTGGTAAGATCTACCGGTTTATCTCTCCTGAGAGGGCTGTCCTTCACTGCAAACTCCCGCAGCCCGGTATCACTTCTCTCACATCTGCGGAGAATTTTCATTTTGGACCGGCTGATGAGTGTCTCTGCGACCCTCCTGAACCCCCACCTCGACGTCGCCGTGGTTCCTCTTCTTCAGGTCCAGCTCATGGATAAGACGAGCACGACCCTACTCCTGACTTCACAGCTGATCACACTCCACATCCTTCTATGGAGTACTTGCTACCAGCCTACACAGGTCAGTATGATTCAAGAGCGCCACCATTGGATGGTACATCGCACCAGCAGTTCGCTTGGACTGCAAATACCCTAGGAAAGCTCTCGAAGATGATGCAGACCATATGGGGAGCACTAGCGAAGATCCGATGTCCACCGCCTCCATCCTGTTGCCGTGCCCCCACAGACTTCAGAGCCTGCTGATGACACTAGAGACATTCATGATATTGCTGGACACGGGGATACTGACACCATGGAGGAGGATGACGAAGCTGATCCAGAGACTGCCGATGAGACTGGAGACGTTCCTGATGTTGCTGCACACAGGGATACTGATATCACTGATGACGACGATGCAGCATATGCACAGCCCGATGAGCGCCTTCCTCGGCGTAGGCGCAGACTAGGACAGAGCAGGACCTGCAGTCCCGACAACCTTACTTGATCAGTATCATCTCTCTCTATCCATTGTATTATATCATTTTTATTTTCTTTATGTACTTTTGCGTTTGTCGTATTCTCTTTTTGATTTATTTTCACTCCGAGACGGTGTGAAGTAAGTCTGGGGGAGAGTACATTCTAGGATGTTTTTTTGTGTTTCATTTGTGTTTCCTTCGAGTCAGTTTGTTTCATGATTTCTGTTGAGTCAGTTTGTTTTATTAAGTCAATTTGTTTTATTGAGTCATAAAAAAAAAATGAGTCGGGAACTATGAGCTTTTCTTGGAATTGATGTCTATCTAATGTTTCAGTGACCATTCTTTCAGCTAATGACTGAAGACTGTACAACGTGGAAACACCAAAGTGGATCGATCTGCCATTACCATCCATACTTGTTTGGGTATTTGAAGGATCCAAAGCTGACCTCCCACCTAATATACTTGATTTCTCTTGTCTTGGGACTTGGCATACATTGGATCGGACTCCTCATTCAAGTCTGAAAAGACTAGTTTTTGTGAGTATAGTTTCCCTTTCTCTTGCCTTCGAAAAAAGGAGTAATAAAAAAAGAAGAAGGATAAAGGTCAAAAAGAAGTGAACCAGGTGCTTAGTGGCAACCACCATTAGTGTTTGTGTCTCATGGAAGCCTGTCCAATAAACTCAGTCAATAAAAAAAACATGATACCCTACAAGGTAGGGAGAAATTGTTTGAGTGAAGCAAGAAAAGAGAAAGGAAAGAAACTATATGTGTGATCAAGAACTTGAATGAGTAAGAATCCATGTGTCCTATGATCAATATTCCCCTGAGGAGACTGCACGTTCAGTTCTAAAATGAGGTCGGTGATGGTGAATTTGGACAACTCTAATGAGTTGTGGCTGAAAACGGTTGGGTTGTTAAGCTGCGGTTGAGTACATGGAGTACCTTCTTAGGTAGGTGCGATTAGATGTGGTTTGCAACTGACAATGATAACGCAGTGTTCTAAAGGATATGTGAGTTCTCACGTTTTCAAACATCTTTCTCGGATCATGATAATTTTCTTGAGGACAAGCAAAAGACTAAGTCTGGGGGAGTTGATGTGTTGCGTTTTTAGCGTATTTTAACCCATATTTTCAATCGTTTTTCGAGTCTTGTTGTTATTTATCGAGTCTTTTCAGGTCAGGATGTCTTAGGATGGAGTATTGAGCACAAGGAGCAAGGAAAAGAGAGAATTGTGTGATTTCAGGCCAGATCGATCGATCCAGGGAGTGGATCGATCGACCCCCAAAGTGGAATTTTGGCCCTTTGATGCGAGACGAGTTTTGATCGACCAAGAAGTGAAGTGCTCGATCCTTTCCAACTTAGATCGATCGATCCTGCTTTGGATCGGTCGATCCCAGCTGGTCTGCGCGCAAGAAAACCAGATTTTTTGGTTTATTTCAAGTTTGAACCGGTTTTATCTAGGGATTTTGAGAAAAACGTGTTGAACCCTGTTTGTTACAGTTTCTGAGTAGTTTTCTCAGTACGTTACATTTTCATTTGGATTTAGCTTTTGCTTTTGAAGATTGTAAGCTCTAGGGGAGAAGAAATCTATACTCTTGATAGAGAAGCTTTTTTGAACCCTATTTCATTATACATTTCTATTCAATGAATCATTCTGTTATTTTTTATGTTCTTCATTTCATGTCTGAGTAATCCTAAAGTTAGGCTAGGGTGAATCGAAGGGATCCATGAATCATTGAGACCAATATGTTAGATAGGGGTTAAATCCATTGGTTCTTCATCTAGATGTATCTTATTGCTTGAACTGGACTGCGCACCTAGTTCATGATCTCTAGGTTGTTTAAACTCACTGTTAATGATTGTTTAAACTCCTGAAACGAATCTAGATGAACAAGCATTCATAACCGGCGAAAGTCGGTTTTAGGAAGCTTGTGAACAAATCAAACTTGTTAAATTGCATGTTTAGAATTCTAGAAAAAACGGAAGTTGATCTTTAGATTTCTATAACATAGAGTTTAGTTTACCGAAAGTTAACTAAACTATGCTTGTTGTTTGAGTTCGAGAACGGTTTAAATCTCAATTCCATGTCTAGCATTCATATCTTGATTTATGTTTTCCTGAGAATACCCATGGCCTAGAGTTTTTATTCATCTGTGAAATTTCATTTACATTATGTTTATTACATTTTTGAAATTGAAACTACCAAAACAAACTCTTGTAATTCTAGCTTGATTTTTCTCTCAAAGATTTATAGTGTAACCTTGGTCTTTGAGGAATTTGATCCCTATATACTACCGCACACTACCGTGCACTTGCGGTTGGTTTTAGTGGTTAAAACCCTAGTACATCAGTGAACACCTTGAGCTCTCAGCACCAGTGATTAATCAAGTGTCAGCACACCGGCTGATGGAGATTTCAAGAATCGGCAGCTCATGGATCTAGATCACTATGTGTCAATTCTCACTGGAGGGCAACATAGCAAGTGGAACGATCTTTCTTTGCAGGATATGTGTCTAATGTACAAACAAATGTACGAGATATGCAGGACAAACTGGATCCGGGTCAGGAAGTTGAAATCCTCGTTTAGCAACGTCTCCAACTATTGAGTTCTCTGGTTATGACGAAACATATCAGCTTTGGTGAGTTTGTGCTGTCTCAAATCCAAAGCTTGAACATGGACTCCGGCGATACTTTGGATATTGTCTTTTTAAACCTTATTCATCAGATTATGGAGTGTCAGAAGGATATTTGTCACATTTTTGACGATGATCAGGTGGTGGGAGAGCCATAGAATATCAGGAAAGGCTGAACATGTGGAAATGTTTATATTTGGCGAGTCAAATATTTAGAGAGATGAGAATTATCCAAGCAGTGTTTGTTAGTGTAGCTGTTATTGTTCTAAATGGTGTTGCTTATGTTTATGTTTTCTTCATGAACTTATTATGCTGTATGAAGTGATAAAGGCTGATCTGAAGTTGACTGAGGAACTGGTTGTACTAGTTTAAACTAATGGTGAATGCGGCTGTCATTACAAATTGTGTGTGTTCTTGTCTGAGCAGGTTCCGGAATGGGGTGACTCGCGTAGACAAAAAAAGGATATTGTAGACTCAAAATTTTGAGTTGGATTAGAACCGGTTAGTTACGTCGAGACATTGAAGAAACGAGATTGACCCAATTTAGTATTTGAATGATCTGAGATCGTGATTTAAGCAGTTGTGTTACAAAAAAACAGTTATGATGAGTTAAAAGAAAAAATTGAAATAAGATTTGAAGAATTTTCACATGCCGTGATATATAAGAAATTTTCGACCTAAGCAAAAAGTTTCACTTTCGGTGGAAAAAAAAATCTAAGCAAAAGAATTTGGAAGAGAGAGTGTTAACAAAAGAACTGTAGGGGTATCAACTAAAATTATTGTTCTCACGTTGTGGACAGTTAGAAATTAATCAGTCGTGATACACGGGTATATGTAATCACAAAAATCTGATTAGATAAGAATGTAGAATTTATTTAAAAGAAAGTGACGGCTAGGGCATCCAGCGAGAGAATGGCGATTTTCCTTCATCCTGAAAGATTTGATCTCATCCTGATTCGTTTCTGCTCATTGGCATATAGAATCAGTGTCTATCTATCTCTGTTTTGGGGAAGTAATCGCGTGGCAAGTGGTTTCTTTTGGATCACTGTTCTCGGGTGTTTGGCAAGTAATCCACGGGAATTAGGTTTGCTATCTCGGCGAAGAAGACGTCGGGATTTAGCTTTGTTTTTGGTGTCCGGGATCTCTGTTCGACTGGATCACTGGTCTCTGCGGAACGAGAAACAAGCTGTATAAGTCGTGGTGATTTTGTTTGGATCACTGATCTCTGTTGCGTAAGGGTTTGAGGAGTGGCATGAGGTGATTTCTTTGGGTCACTGTTTCGGTAGTTTCGTGGAAGAAGAAGATTTGTCGTGGTCTGATATAAAGGTCAAGGGTGCTCTGTTTTTACGTACAAAAACAGAGTGGGCTGGATTTTTCAACGTTCGGGCTTTCACTCATGATGGGAAAAACGAATGATCACAGATCGGCACATATGGCCAATCTAAAAGGCAAGAGCATTATGTATGAGGATGATGATGCGCCTATCATCCTTACGGACCAGGATGATTCCCATTGCATCAAGGAGTTCTGAATGTCCTTGATTGGAAAAGTTCTTAACCCGACGAAACAAAATGTGGAAAAGCTAATCAAAGTTATGCCATCGCAATGGGGAATGCAAGACTGTATTACTGCAAATGATCTTGGCAATGGAAAGTTTTTATTTAATTTTTCGAAAGAGGAGGATCTAAATTATGTTCTAAGACAGGGGCCATTCCATTAAAACTTCTGTATGTTTGTGTTGGTAAGCTGGGAGCCAATCATTCACGACGACTATCCGTGGATTATACCATTTTGGGTACAGTTAACTGGTATGCCTTTGCATCTGTGGACTATGAAGAATCTGAGGAACATAGGTGGAAGATTGGTTCATGTTGATACAGTCGAGATGTCGGAAGGAAGAATGCTCATTGACATTGATTCAAGAAATCCCCTAAAATTCTCAAGGAAGATTCAGGCTCCGACAGGAGAAGAAGTCTCGATCCATATCAAGTATGATATGCTGTTCAAGCATGTTCAAACTGCGGTCTCTTATCTCATGAGAAGAATTACTGCCCATCAATGGATAAAGTGCAAGAAGGTGATTCTTCATCTCGGCCGGATGTTTTTGCGCGAGTTCAGCTGGATAATAGAAGGTTGGATCATCAGTCGGAAAGGACAGTGAAGGCTCATGGCTCTCTCCATGCTCCAAGCGAGAGATTTAGCAGACTGGAGGAGCCTCAAGCGGGAATAACTTACTTGTCCCATAAGGACAGAGTTATGCATCGTAGAGATGAGCATGCAAGAAACAGATTTGGCACAAGAGATGCTTCTTACGAGCGTCGTCCTTATGAGCGTCGAACTGAGCATTTGTGGCGACCAAAGCTCAGTAACGTCATCAAGAGAGTCACTAATAAGACTGCCGATGAGAGACAAGTATCGGCACACCAAGAACTTTCCCAATACGATCATGTCTCTTCCGTCCGTACTGATCGCAGAGAGGAGCTTCCATGCGAGGATGCTGAAGTCTCGGACGTTCACAGTAGCAAGCGGTTGGCTAGCAAGATTGTCACTCCACGTCGGTTCTCCCCATCAACTGAAGATAATGTCACCATTCGTGACAAAGGAGTAGCTCGTTCTCTTTTGTTTACCTCAAAAGACACTGCTGATTTGAGCTCGGGTAATGGAGATGAACAGATGATTGAAGCTTTGGATGGTATGGGGTCTGATATTGTTCCATTGAATAATATGGACAGCGAGATGATGGATTTTGTGGAGCATGAGGATGATTTATTAGGTCCATAGCTTTTGGAGTTAGAACAGCATACAATTCAATCTGTGGAGACAAGTGAGAAGCGAAAGGGAACAACAAAGGCTCGAGTAGGTTCCCGATCAGGTGTCTCGTCGGGCATCCTGTCTAAGAAGAGCTCCTTCCTTTGTCGGGGATCTCCCCGCAGGAGAACTGATCGAGATATGGGGAAACTAAAGAAGGTTCAAAGCGGTATGCTGAGAATGGATGGAGATAATTCGAAAGGTGACGGTTTGATGGGTGCCCACAACCCATCGAGAAATCAAACATGAGAACAATCAGCTGGAACTGTCGAGGGATTGGGAATGACCTCACAGTTCGACGCCTTACGGAGATGTGTTTTTTGGAGACGAAGAATAAAAAGCCACTAGTACAGAACATTCAGGCTGATTTAGGTTTTGATCATTTGTTTACCGTTGAGCAACTTGGTCTCAGTGGAGTTTTAGCTTTGCTTTTTATGGAGGATTTTCAAGTTAAGGTTTTATTTTCAAATAACAGAATGATTGATATTGAGGCAATCATTGATGAAAAAAAGTTTTTATGATGTCTGTTTATGGTGACCCTGTGTTAGAACGTCGTGAACAAGTATGGGAACGTCTTACGCGTTTCTCAACATTAAAAACAGGACCTTGGTTTATGATAGGGGACTTTAATGAAATCACTTGTCATGAGGAGAAGGTAGGGGGACGAAAACGCCCAGACAACTCGTTCTTACCATTTAAACAAATGTTGAACGATTGTGGGATGCTGGAGTTTCCTTTTTCAGGAGACATGCTATCATGGGTTGGGAAACGGTCTGGGCATTCAACAGTTCGATGTGGCTAGATAGGGCTGTGGGAAATGAAGTGTGGCATGAGAGGTTTCCTCATTCATCTGTCAAATACTTGAGGTTGTGGGGATCGGATCATCGTCCGGTGCTAGGAGATATTCTTTCAAATCCTCCTCGGAAGTCAAAGTCGTTTAAATTTGATAAGAGATGGTTGGAAAATGAGGAGTTCAGACAAGTTATTCTTGAGGGATGGAAATCTTCTGATTTGCCTCCTGATGCCAATATAATGGATCATATTTCGAGTTTCCGTAGAGCTCTAGGACAATGGAGAAGGCAACATGAGACGAACTCGGATAAGCTGGTGGAGGAACTGAAAGAGAAGGTGGAGATCCTTTATTCGAAGGATGATACAACAACTGACGAATTAGCAGGGGCTTTAAAGGAGTTATCAGCAGCTCTTAAGGCTGAAGAGATATTCTGGAAACAGAAATGTAGGGTCTTGTGGCTTCGTGAAGGAGATAGAAATACAAAGTTTTCCACGCCATTACTAAACAAAGGAGAGCTAGGAACAGAATTACGCAGCTTAAAGACACAAATGGGAACATTGTCGAGGATGATGATGGATTGGTAGCCATTGCTACTGATTATTTTCGACAGCTCTTTGAATCATCTAACCCTGAGGCTATTGATGAGGCTCTGGCAAATGTCTCATCATCAATCTTGGAAGCCATTAATGTTGATTTAACAGCTCCGGTAACCGAGTGGGAGGTGAAATTGGCGCTTTTTGCTATGCACCCAGAAAAAGTGTTTGGACCAGATGGGATGACGGATTTGTTCTATCAGAAGTTCTGGGACATAGTGAAAGAGGAATTAACTCATATGGTTAACAAATTTCTTTTTGAAGGATCTATGGCGAATGGACTAAATGATACCAATATCTGCCTAATACCGAAAGTGGATAAGCCGACCGATATGTCAAAGTTTCGGTCTATCAGTTTGTGTAATGTTAGTTATAAGATAATATCGAAGGTCCTATGTCGGAGATTAAAGAAAGTCTTACCATAAAGGATTTCAGAAACCCAATCAGCTTTTGTTGCTGGAAGGCAAATATCAAACAATATCATGATAGCGCAGGAAATATTCTATGCCCTAAGAACGAAACCGAGTGGACAAAATAAAAGGATGTCCATTAAAACAGATATGAGTAAAGCGAATGACAGGCTGGAATGGCCATTTATTGAGGCCATTATGAGGAAAATGGGGTTCTCTGAGATTTGGATTTCATGGATTATGTGCTGTATTTCTTCGGTCAAGTATAAGGTGCTCATGAATGGTCAACCACAGGGTAATATCAGGCCAAATAGGGGATTACGTCAGGGAGATCCTTTGTCTCCTTTCATTTTTATTGTTTGCATGGAAGCGCTCGTTAACCTTCTAAATCATGCAGAGACTCAAGGGAAGATAACGGGATGTGTGTGACACGCTCATGTCCCTCGGTGTCTCATTTACTCTTTGACGATGATAGCCTTTTCTTTTGTAAGGCAGAGCCCCGTGAATGTGAAGAAGTAATGAAAGTAGTCAGGATGTATGGACAAGCCTCATGACAATGTATAAATTTTGAAAAATCCTCATTACTCTTTGGTAAGAGGATAGGCGCGAGTGTGCGACAACAGATCAAAGATACACTTGGGATTCAGAATGAAGGTGGAATGGGCTCTTATTTAGGGATCCCAGAGGATATAAGTGGTTCAAAATGCAAACTTTTTGCTTCTCTCAAGGATAAACTTACGCATAGGGTGAATGGATGGACGGGAAGGTGGTTGTCAAGAGGCGGAAAGGAAGTCTTAATCAAATCGATTCTGCTTGCCCTTCCGACGTATGTGATGTCTTCCTTCTTGCTCCCATTGGAAATTTGTGAGAACCTAGCAAGTGCCATTGCACGCTTCTGGTGGAGTTCAAATCTATCAAAGAGAGGAATTCATTGGACAAAATGGAAGAACTTATGTTTACCTAAAGAGGAAGGTGGGTTAGGTTTTCGGAAGATACATGAGTTCAATTTGGCTCTCTTGGCAAAACAGCTATGGCGTCTGGTTCAATACCCAGATTCGTTAGTTGCTTGGGTATTAAGAGGAAGATACTACCATATGAGCTCGCCTTTGCGAGTCTCTCCTGTTAGTAAGCCATCCTATGTGTGGACTAATTTATCTGCAGCAAGAGATCTGATATTTTTAGGAATCAGAAAACAAATCCATTCTGGATATGAAGTGCAGGTGTGGGAAGATCCTTGGATCCCTACTCAACCGGCTAGACCGGCCTTACCATTGGTTCTGGTAGTGCATCTGAATATGAGAGTTAGTGATCTCATAAACGGAGTGACAAAGGATTGGGATGGTGATTTATTAGAGAGTTTAGTAGTGCCTGAGGATATCCCTTTGATAAGAAGTTTGTCCATAAGTTCATCTCATCGACGGGACACTTATTGCTGGACCTTCACTAAGAATGGGCAATATACGGTAAAATCTGGGTACTGGGTAGCTCAAAACTTACTGAATGTGATTGAGGAAAGGATGACTGGAGAGCCTAGCATAACCAAGCTTCTGGATGCGGTATGGAAAGTGAGGGCGCCACAAAAGATACGTCACCTTATGTGGCAATTGATTACAAGACATGTAGCTGTAACAAGGAATTTGGTACGTCGTAAAATGAGGTGTGATAATTACTGTCCAATATGTGGCGCGGCTGAAGAGTCTGTTACTCATGCAATTTTTTAATGTCCTCCAGCACTGCAAGCATGGTCCATGTCAGATATACCTTCTAGACCAGAAATATTTCCATTGTCAAGCATTTATGCTAATATGGATTACCTGTTTTGGAGGAAGAACAGCTTGGTTGGAGCGGAACTTGACAAAGATCCTTATCCATGGATAATATGGTATATCTGGAAGGCACAAAACGATAAGTTATTTAAAGGGATTGATAGAGATCCTTTGGAATTAGTTCAGTTTGCAAAGAGTGATTGCAAAGCGTGGTTTGATGCAAATGAACACATGGCTATAATTTCTCAAGATCACAGCAGGGAAGAATCCCAAGTCATAAGCTTGGAGAATATTTGTATGGTGGACGGATCATGGACAGTCACATCTCTGTATAGTGGATGTGGGTGGATTTGGAAGAATAGAGGAGGGCAGACTCAATTAATGGGAATGCGAAATCTAAGAAGAAAGGAGTCTGCTCTACACTAGAAGTGGAAGCACTGCGTTGGGCAATGGAGAGCATGGTCCAATACTCGCCTTGTCAGCACTTTGGAACGGACTGTAAGGATCTGATTGCTATGGTGAGAGAACCAAAGAAATAGCCAAGATTTGCGACGAAATTGGAGGAGATAAAGATTTTGCAACTATGCTTTCCGGACTTCAAGCTATCGCATATTCCAATGACTCAAAATGGTTTTTCAGATTCCTAAGCTAAGGGTGCAAGATGATTTCATAGATCGCTTTGTTATGTTGGTTGTTCTATTCCGGTCTGGTTACCTAGACCACCTCAAGCTTAAGTAATATAATAGTTGTTTCATGTAAAAAAAAAAGAATGTAGAATTTATTTAAACGATTTCTAATAAAAGTATTGTCGAAGAAAGTGTCTTTGATATTAAATTTCTTATTTCGTCCGTGTTCTAGGTATTTCACTCTATAGCAAAACATAAATGAAATCTTGACATGGTAAAGACTAAGAACAAAACTTTTCACGTAGATACCCCAAGGAAGACAGAAGTAGAACAATACTAGGTAGCATAACGAATAATATTCTAGTCGACACTTACAAGCTCTCATGCAAAATAACATGCCTCGGCAAAGACCCTGAAACACATACCCATCTCATTCCAGGACTAACCGGCAAAGAGCAAACCAAAAAGAAATCAGTTTCTCTGTGTTTAAACAAGCTCTTTTCCTGAATACTAAGTTCACTTATCTTTTGGTCTTTCCCCGAAAGCGGTAACATTAAGATTTTACAGACTTTCAAAAGAGAAATTTCAGTTCATTTTAGTTTGTTCTTCACAAAAATAGTTTTTAAGGAAGAAAATGATCAAAATAGATTTTTTTAGAAGCTAAATTTTTTATTTATATGCATTTATATCCTTAGGGTTATTTAAAGGGTGGGTTTGGGGATAGGGTTTCAAATTAAAAAAAAAAAAAATTGAAAATTTCAAAAAAAAAAATACTATTTTGATTATTTTATTTTTTTTTAACTATTTTTGTGATAAAAACTTAAAAATGACTATTTAAGAGAATTGCCCCTTTCAAAATCAACTTTGATTCAACTAGAAAGCAGGAGGCCGTGAATATAAGCTCATTTTCTAGTGCCAGGAAAATCTAAGCTCATTTTCTAATGCCAGGAAAATAAGAACAACTGTTTAAACTCTGGTTACTAAACTCTTCATGCTCAAATCAATATAACCGTAACTCACACCCGAATAGTCCATTATTATTAAGTCGAGAAGCAAGAAGAGTATGCAACGATACATAGAGCAAGAAACAATACCAAATCATACAAAACAGAAACACACAAACTTTAGGTGGAATTCTCCTTTTTATTGTCACGGATTTGTTGGAAACCAACAGAAAACTAGCGATTTATAAACCTGATCATCGATCCGGCCGTAGTCCCTGAAACAAACAAACAATATCAATCGTTGTTGTATAAACAAACAAACACCAAACCAAGAGAAGATAGTTCGTACCTTATCGAATTAAGTGGATGGTGCAAGAAGTGGGCGAATCAAGTTAGGAACATGAGCCTGGTGATCCTCAAGACGACCCTTAACACTGCCTCCATCCCAGCGAACAAGTGTTGGCACTCCAGTGACTTTGAATCGAGGATCAACTCTCCACGGATGCATCGGATTCCTCCACGTCGGCCTGTCTCCAGCGTAAGCACGAATAAGATTCACTTCCTCCGGTGATTCCTCTAGAGTCTTGTAAATCACAGGCTCAGCTCTAACGCAATCTGATTATAATAAAAAAGAATGAAATCGATCGGTAAGGTTGATGAAAACTGGATGAAATTGAAAAATTGGAAAACCCTAACGGACCAGGACACCAGCTGCGGTTGGTGGTGGGATCATTGTTGGCGAGGAAGAGGATGAAATTGATCTTGTTACGGTTTGATTCGTCAGATTTCAATCCTTCCAACACCGTCTCCAAGGTTGAGGGATCTGCTTCCAGCTTCTTCAAAGTCATTTTTCTTCTCTCTACAGTACTCAAGATTTCGATTTCTTTACCAATTTCGTTGGACTGCTTTCCTTAAATTGAGGCCCGTGTTTGATTTTTCAACGTTGATGGTGGACATTTAACGCTTTATTGAATCATTTAGGGGTATTGGTTCTTTTCCTAAAAATCTATCATTCCAATTTCTGTTTTTTTTTTCATTTCCTAATTTCTAAGGGTATATCTTAAAAATATTTTGAGAAATTCTTTTAGATAATTCATTTTAGTTTATTCTTCATAAAAATAGTTTATTAAAAGAAAAAAAATAATTAAAATAAGTTTTTATTAGAAGTTAAAAATGCATTTATATATATTTATACTCTTAGGGTTAATTAATCTATATTTAGGGTTTAGGGTTAAAGGGTGGATTTGAGGATGTGGTTTCAAATTTCAAAAAAATATATATATTCAAAATTTCAAAATAAAAAATGCTATTTTGATCATTTTATTTTTCGAGAGCTATTTTTTTATATTTTTAAAAATTTGAATTTCTATCCCAAACCATACCCTTTAACTCTAAACTATATGTCTATATTAGTTAACCTTAAGAGTAAAAATGTTTATTTATCTTTTTAATGAAACATTTTGGTAATTTTCTTCTTTGCAGACTATTTTGTGAAAATAAACTAAAATAGGCTATCGAATTTCTCAAATATTTTATTTTAGAATGAGCTACTTCTCTCTTAACTCTCTATGTATTTTCGAGAGAGAGAGAGTTCATTTCCATGGTCTTACTTTCTAATGGTTTTCTCCTGCTTATTGTACCGATAACAAGAGAATTGTCTCTGACAATCGGATGGCTTCATTAGCATTGTTTGTCAACTTTTGGCTTCGACGGCGTATCTGTTTCTCCGATGGCCACTGATACTTGGTTCTAGCGATCGTTTTTCTTCTTCGGTTGTATCGCTGGCTTTTTCCAGATCATTCCCGTTTAGATATGTTCTGCTCTTCTTCGATCTATTTCAGTTCAATCAATTCCTTATATTCGATTTGTAGTCGACTGGATCTCCTAAAATGAATCGGTGAACCTTTGGCTTTAGTCACCTGGTGTTTCCGGTGCAGACTAAGGCGTTGTAAGTTTTGGTGATTTCACTTCATGTACTAATTGGCGGTAGTGGTCTTCAAACAGATTTATGTTCTGGTGTGGTTTCGGTGGAACATTCGACTAGAACCTCCATTGGTGATGCACCAGTTGTGAAGTGGGGGCGGTTCAGTTCTCGGGAACGTGTCCTATCCTCGTTTAAAGCTAATGCATGGATGAGCTTGAACTGGTCCCCTTTCTTCTATTGGACTTATTTTGACTGATTCATTTTGGGCTTTATTTATATTTTTAGTTACCTGTTATTGGACCTTTTTCTATATTTATGTTTTTGTTTATAACAAAATAGATGACGAAAAAAACTCCTAAAAATATCATATTAAAAATATCACATAATATTTTTTTTGCAAACAAGGGTATCACAGTTTACATGAATGATTTGGATATTTCATCCGTATTATTTATAAAGAACCTAAAGATTTCATTGAGTATATATTTATATCAAAGTAAAATCGCAAGAGTATATGCATATCTTTTATTTTTTTTTGGTTCACTATCATTGTAAACGGCAGGGCCTGCTAACTTGGAGGGGGGGACAAGCGGTGCGACCGCTCTGGACCCAATCTCGTGTCCCTCCGTATATTACAAGTTAAGGACCCCAATTTTTTTATAAATACATATTTTTACATAAGAAAAAATAAAAAATTAATTAATTAATAAAATTGAAAAGGGTTCAAAATATTTTATATGTATAATAATTGTATTTGCATTATAAAATATTACTGATTTATTATTAAAATATTAAATAAATTTAAATTTTAGAAGGTAAAATATTTTTGCCCTAAGACCCTTACTTGGGTTAAGACGACCCTGGTAAACGGATTATATAAAAAAAACAGCACAAAAAATATTTGGAATAAAAATATACTAACCGTTGACAAAAAAAAACTATGCTAACCAAAACACATTTCGAGCATCGATTTTACTTATGGTTTAGCGTGTAACACTCATGGAAGTTTTACAAGAAAAAAATTCATTCTCATGTAACAACGTATACTCAAAATATATGATTGAGCTTCAACCATTCATACGTTTTCTATTAAAAATGTGTCATGCTCAATACATATTGATTGGAACAATTTTGCTTTTTCATTGAACATTGAAAATTATAAATTCATTAATATGTACAAATGTACAACTATAGCTCAAAATTATTAGCTATTATAATTGTTGGATTAAAATAAAACTAGTTATTAGTGACATTACAGAAGGTGTTGATGATATTTTATCCATGTAACAAATTATCATGCTTAAAAGAAGACCTCGACTAAAGATGGAAAATGGGCTCTTCCAACCAGCTCGGTTTCATCCTGCTACAATCTCCAGTTCTGATGGATCATTTCATGTTGTCCCGCCGTGATTCGCGGTCCTTGACACCTATGACCAAACACGCCCTGCAATATATATAGGTCTTTAAAGAACGTGAATATGAAGAACTTGAAAAGTAAGTCACCGTGTCTCGGTACTTTGTTTCTTGGTTGTTGCTTGGAAAGCAAGGCACCATGTCTTCACCTGGAATGAGAGAGCTTATCCGATGGAGGTTCATCATTCCTGTTGAACAACAACATGTCAGACTTGTCTAGGTACCGTGTTTGAAAAAGAGTGGAAAGATAAATGCAATCAATGTGTATTTGTCATGAACATGATCAAAGACATCCTTTTTTTTTGTGAAACGATCAGAGACATCTTAAACATTGTTATTATTAGTTCCAAGTCTCTTGTACGTTGTAACTATTCTTTGCATTAGTTTTGATGCAAAATTTTTGCATTATGTTATCGTGTCTTCACCTAACATTTGCTTTAGTTCCAAGTGTTTTGTTCCAAATCAGTGGTCATAATTCAAAACAACTCATTGTTATTAACTTATAATTCCAACAAGATGTACGTACGATCATAAGTTGTTACTAATGCAAACTTGTTTTGTCTTAACCAAATATAAATTTAACAAAACACTAAATTCAAGTTAAGAATCCCAAATGTAAATAAAAACCAAATCCAAACAAATCTCAAATGTAGATAAAAGCAAAACACCAAATCAAAATAACAAATCAAGCTTCTTCTTCTTCATTTTCATCTTCATCATTGACAATGGATTCAAATGATGGTAGTGTCTCTTTTTCACCATCAAATTCATCTTCTGAAAAATATCAATAGTTAAAGTTAAGAAGATTAGTGGTCATGATACTCTTAAATATATGATAATGTGAATAATTTACCATTTTCAAAGCTTCATATCCCTTTGGCCAATTTCTAATACATATCAGAGTTTGCACGTTCTTTGAAAATATATGAATCATGTATTTGTTAAGAACTCGCGATCCAATGCTAGAGGAGGACTCTGAAGTCATTGTTGTAATATGAATACTAAGTAGATCACAAGTCATTGCTGACAAATCGCCATACCTACGAGGATTATATTTCCAAAATTGGAGAATATCCAAGCTCTCAAAATTACCTGGTTATAAAGCTGGTTCATCAAGATATGATTGTAGAGATGTCTTACCACTTGAAACAACACTGACTTTTTGAAATGCAAAGAAATCCTATGAAGTTTTAAAAAAAAAAAAAAAAAATAGAACTAATTTTTTTTTAAACAAAATGTAATTAATTGAAAGAAACACCACATCATAGTTGTTAAACGTTCCTTTAGGTGCCTGATCATAAACATTTGTGGAATCGTCTCGCGTGGCTCTAAAGAAGGTGAGCCGGACTTTGATTTTTTGTCGTACGATTCAAATAGAGTATCCATCTTAAGGTGCAAGTTCTTCAACTTCAAATCATGTGTGCTCATGTCAAGACTCCCTATACAATATTCTGCAAGTGTAAGCTTCAGACATGGATCAAAGACTGATGTCATTGAGAAAACATCACTAACTTCTTCCTAGTACTTATGAAACTTGTCCTTCATTGGTATGACCATGTGTCTGACAATCTCATCTTTGCTTTCCTCATTCATTTGATGCTAGTTATTGATTTTCCAGACCTGACATAAATACAAGTTCGAAGTTGGGTAATTAGAACATGACATCAAACAAGTGATCTCAGCAAAAGGCTTCAAAAACTATGTATCTTCTCAGCTCTTGTCCATTCCTCAGCTGATGGCGAGAAATTTTAGTTTCTCCAATCATATTTCTCCAAGTTATCGAACGCTTCACGGTATTGGATGGATCTTCCAAGCATATGTTATGTAGAATTCCATCTTGCTTGCACATCCAAAATCAGTCATGTTTCAGCTTTATACATGCAACATTAATACATTTCCAAACAATATCTCACGCGCTTGTGATGATATTAATACTCTCTCTCTCACTTTTTGCAAAGAACCTCCAATAACCTTCAAACCATCTTGCACAACGAGGTTAAGTATGTGAGCTGCACATCTGACATGAAAAAACTCTCCTCCGCACAACAAGTCATTTCTCAACATCAGCTGCGATTTGATAATATCTTGCATCAAGTCATTACTTGTACCAATGTCTAGTGTGAGAGAACACTTTTTCAATTCACCACTCTTTCAGTGATTCAAGAAGCTGCATGGCAACATTCATCCCTGAATGTGGTGGTGGGAGAGCACAAAACGTCAGAATGAGCTGCTCAACTTCCAATTATGGCCAATGTAATGAGCAGTCACACACATGTAACTCTCTCACTTCAGAGACGATGAAAAATCAGATGTGAACGAGACCTTACAGGGAGACTAGCCAATTCCCTCGTCAGTGTCTCTCTCTCTCACTTTTATAAAACTGGTACACATCTGCTTTCGCCGTGTTTCGACAAATGAATTGACATCATCATTAAAATATTTCCAAGTCTCTCTCACTTTTTCATGTTCCACATAAGAGTATGGTAGGTCATGCTGGATTATTTTCTTAGATACCTGCTGCTTAAACACAAGATGATCATACTTGCGATTACTAATTTTGCTTCAACATTGAGATACAACTTGCCGATATCCCTTAAATACCCAGTTCATCTTTCCTGATGCCTCCTCAACCCCGTAGTTTCCATGGGAGTGAGATCTCCAGGCATTACTCATTCTTGCATTGATTGCATTTAGCCTTCTCCTCACCATTTGGTTTTCGAAGACAACAAAATTAACCCAAACATCTGAAATTTGTCCATTCTCCTTCTGATCATCCATATCATCCTCATCAGAATATTTATCAAAGTTTATCTCCTCATCATGTTTTTCTTCTTATTTTACGACTGTGATGACTCTGCCTCAAAAACTTTCTTCTTCCCATTACTTGGAGTCAGCATGGAACACTTCCTCCCTCTACGTATTGCAGCACCAACCATTTTTTTCCTTGAGTCGCCTTTGAAGACTTCCCAAATCCACCGGATATAGATGACTGGATCATGGGTGTCTTTGAGTTTGAGACACTCCCTGATCCGAAACTAGGTTTTTTGTGAGGTTGAGCGGGTTGGGTTGGAGAAGGAGTGATTTCAACATCACTATCTTCTTCATCATCGACTACTTCAATCAACCCTCGTTTCCTTTCTTGATTCTTTTCATCAAAACAATTAATCTCTGTCTTAGCAGCAACTTCAAGAGCTCCTAACAGTAGTTGATTCTCAAAGTCACAAGTATCCAATAGCTTGAAATTAGGATTCATTGTCTCTTGCTCTCTTGGTCTCTCAAGTTACTTTTTGTATTTTTTTTCCTCACGATAAGTCATGACTTGGTTAAGTTATGTGTGTTTAGCATTTAGATTAACTTTGTTAGTTTTTTTAAATTTTGTAAATATTTTTTTAATCAATTATTTTCAATTTTCAGCAGCAAGCGACTCACTATAATTGTAAAAAACTAACACAAGAGACAAAACAAGCAGCATAAACAATGAAAAGAATACATGTTAAACCTGGTCAATCTCAATAACAATGCAAACAATCAAATCAAAAGAGAAAAAGTTTCTGATAAACCCCGAGTACATGTGATTCAATCTTATGAAAACAGAACAAACTTCACTAAGCAGAAGTAGAAGTAACTTACTAACTTAAACTCAATGCAGAACAAGTCATCCACCTTGCTTGATGCCTTCTCCTCCTTGTTCACCAATTAACTCGGCACACCTCATACACATGTGATGACAATAATTTAAATAACAGAACACATGATGAAGATATAATTTCATGTCATTCTATCTTAATCAATAAACATATCAGAAAAACTCTTGTATAAACTTAACATAGAGTTCAGCCGCCAAGCAAATGAACCATCATCCTTTGGATGAAGGTTGGTTCTCTTGGAGGCCTGAACTCCATGACCAAGTGAACACAATAGCCAAGAGACAAAAAAGCAACATAACAATGCAATTTTTTTAAAAAAACAACTCACTAAACAATACTAAATAACTAACCTGAGTTCCTTAGCTTCTTGATGGGAATGAAGTCCAAGCCGGTAATGAATCTTGAGGCTGGTGTACGCTCAACATGTACCATGCATTCAAGACCTGGTTACCTTAAATCCATGTTAAGTGTTGAGTGTACACCGGCCTCTACAGTCCTTGTTCGGTATCGCTCCATCAGAACACATAAGACATGGTCTGAAAGAGAACAACTTCAATAAGTTAACAACTTATAAGACATGTCATAATCAAACAGACTAAACGAGACAGAACAAGAAACTAAAAATATCAGAAACTCAAGTCAAACGAAGCAACAGTAACTTACTAAAAAACAAAACATTCTTGTCCTTGTTCACCATTCTCGGCATCAACCCGAGTTCACCTCATACACATGTAATGAACATAATTTTAAAAAATAGAACACTTAATAAATCTACAACTCAATGTCATTCTACCTTAATCAACAAAACATATCAAAATCATACGACAACTTTATTAATCAAATCAAGCAAAAATGAATATTTAGAAACCACAAAATCATCAATCAATATAGACACAAGAGAATCATGTATATATTGTATTAACCGAGCACACCTCATACACATGTAATGAACATAATTTAAATCACCATTCGATAAACCACAACACCATTCGATGAACCAAACATGCATAGACATTAATCGACATATATGAGATCAAGCCTAGAGTTTCATGGCTGCAGAGATTTATCTCTTAAATCGTGTCTACTGAGAAGAAGAAATCATATACCTGTGTAATCGAAGAAGAAAAGAATCTACGTCCTACGGTGGTAGAAAGGGGAAGAAGAGAAGCTATGGTGGTAGATCAAGGAGGAAGAGAAGCTACGGTGGTGGATCGAGGAAGAAGTGAAGCACCGGTGGTAGCCCGACGAAGGAGAGAAGCTCCAGTGGTGGCTCGAGGAAAAAGAGAAGCTATACATCGTGGAACAAAGACAAAGAGAAGCTACAGTGGTGGCTCAACAAAGGAGAGAAGCTCCGGTGGTGGTTTGACAAAGGAGAGAAGCTCTGGTGTCTGATCGTCTCAAGAATCACCTCCTTAATCGCTATTTTTGTTCACTTTTCATTGGTGAGCATACCAAAGGATGAAAGTGAAGAAGCAATGCATGTCCCGCACTACCGCATAGGCCATCCTGCTTAAGCACAGTCATGCCTTGTCACCTTCCCCCAACGCCTGCAATTTATGAGGCCTAAGTTATGCAAGCCCAAACCTGTCCTGCAGTGGGCCTTTACAGGTCAGGCCCGCGGGCTGCAGACCCAATTACCATCTCTAACCTTGACCTTCCTTTCTCATTATTATTAGTGATATTATGAAAGGTGTGGATGATATTTAACCCGTGAAATCAATTATCTTGCTTAAAGGAGAGATATCAGTCTTATTTTCTCATTACCTTCTTTCGTCTTCCCGATCGCATTTTCCTCATGTCTTTGGCTAAAAAAATCTAGATAAAAAGATCTTTCCATGTCTTATGAAGGTTCTAACATAGATTTCTACCATAAGTACCTATAATAAAGACTCAAAACTGTTGGATACTTTAGTTTTGGAGAGGCCTCATCGATGACTCAACCCCCACATGGGCAACATATTGGAATATCGCAGTGGGATCAGCCACGAACCCAATCATGATGAAGTGTTCCTTTTTCTTATTCATATCCCTCTTGTTCATTTTCTCCTCCCATGGATCCATGACGCGAATTTGTTATATTTTGGTTCGTGATGTGAGAGGAGAGAGAGAGAGAAGAACCTAGAAATTGAGAGAATGAAATGAAATGAAGAAGAGAGAGAGTCGTACTTTTTTTTTTTGCCAATTCAGAATTTTCAATTCCCCACCCCCACCCCCACAAAAAAAATAAAATAATTTCATGGTATAAGTTTTACCAAGTTTTCAGTTTACAAATATCTTCAAAGTTTCACTTTCCTATTTTTCATTTTATTAGTTGTACTAGACTCAAGAGAATTATGGTATTGTTATACCACTTATATTCATTTTTCTACAATCATTTATCATCTAACCATGTAATAATATCGAACTCTTTCATGAATATGTAAGTTTTATAATATCATAAGATTATAAGGTCTAAAGTATAAGTTAATACTTGTAAAAAATAAAACAAGTATCAAAATTTTAAATATAATTATTGTTTTGAATTTAAATCACAAATATTCTTAGAATCAAAACAATCAAAGAAGTACCACAAACAAACAAGGTTATAATTTTATCTTAATTTATATATTTTTAGAGTTTTACCAATTTTACTAAGTTTCACTTTATACAACTTTAAAAGCAAAAACATTAAATGTTAAAAAGTATTTCATGAATTTTTTTGTGTTTGTCTGTGGAATTTTCTGCAATCATTTGTTGTTTGACAGAATGATGAGAGAGTTTTATGATTAATATTATAAGGTGATATGTGTATACTTGTAAACAAGCAAAAGAAAGGTTTAGAATTTTATCTTCAAAGTTGTAGAGTAAGTCAATAACTCATAATTACATTAACGTGATAGAAATTCAAATAACTTGTACAACCAAAGAATCAATTGCTCCAGTACTTTTGGGTGAAAAAAAAATTCTCGCTTACTCCTCCCCTTTTTATTAATTTATTAAATTTTTATTTAACTAGGAAAATTTGGTAAAAAAACAACGAAACCAAGAGAAATTTGCATAATTACAACCCAAACCAGGCCATTTCGCGGACCATCCAGACCCAATCTATAAAATTCGGATCTCTTTCTCAATAACTTCTGAAAACTTTATAAGACTTGGTGTAATTGTAAACCTTGGTGTAGTTGTAAACCTTGGTATAATTGTACAGCGTAATAAAACTTCAACTAATATAGATTGTATCAATTACAAAGTTATTCTAAATTGAACTAACTCGCACATTTAGAATTGCAATGTTTTAGTATATTATTGTTTGGACTCATATGTTGTTATTAATATATTTATTAAAGTTAAAATTTATAAATATTACTTTATAGAGAAAAACTAGAAACATTACATTATGTGAAATATATTTTACATAAACTTAGTAAAACTAGATAAAAAGTACATGTCATAACTCATAAACACAACTAATCTTTCAATTGGCCAATGACCAGCGGTAAATTGAATTTTATTGCAGAAGTCCCAAGTTGCACATTGTCAGAAACAACGATCACATCTCCACCGTGTTCTTGATCCATCTAAGGAGATTACAAACATCAGTTCTATTATTTTGGAGCACCAGCAATCATGTGACACGTTGGGATCTATTTTTTTAATAGAGACATAAACATCTCAGGTTTTTGGTAAGCCCAATGACCTGAGAATATCGAAGTAGTGATCAACTGATACATCCGATCAACAAATTCACGATTAAAACTAGAATAGTGTGAACTAATCCTCTATCATCAACACTAAATGCTAAGTTCAGCATACCATCTACGTACTTGGCCAACAACAATCCTTTCTCACCAGCAAGATGGTTTTGTCCCTTCCTTCATCAAGTAAATGGAGGATGAAGAACTCATACATACCTCGCATGTAGATGGCCTCTGGATTACCGAATTGGTAGCACCTAAACTTGAATGTTCTAACAGCATTGACCTCATCTATCCAGTCATTCAAGTGAAAGAGATCTGCAAATAGGTAAAAGTATTCTTTTTTGGCAATTTGATTGAACCCAGAAAAAGCAACTCTTGCACTACTAAAGTCCCGGAGATGGCTTGTTTCTACCTTTGAGAGAATCTTATGAAGCATGGAAGGAGGGAGAGAAACCAAGTTGGAGTTTGACATGGAGAGATATTCATTTTATCAAGTAAATGGAGAGATTTTCATGGGACAAGGTGATAAACCATTTTATAATGGGATGATAATCTAACAGTGGCGAAGAGATAGAATTTATTACCGCACTTAATGGTGTGATTTGATAGACGCCTCGAGAAGACACGAGTTCAGAAGACACGGCTTCTCACTGCAACAACAGGCGCATGGCTTGGATTTGAAATTGTGTAAAACATAAAGATATATATATCTATGTATAACTAAGTAAAAGTAACTGATTTAGATTGTCTGGATTCATGAAACTAAGCAAAATTTTAAGAATTTAGATTGTCTAAATATATGAAAGTATGTAAAACGTTAAGAAAACTAGATATTATATTGTTATAATTTGCTAGAAATAACATCTGAGATAATACATGAAAATATTATTTAATGGAGGATAATATTACCCCAACTACAAGTTGCAACTCTTCCATTTAAGGGTGATTTAACAGTCGCCAAATTTGCCTATGATCATCATTACAATTTTTTTGAAACCCCTCCTTCTCTCTCCCAGGAAACAAGCACAATTTTAGATCAAGTAAGATTGTATAACTTTATAGAACTAAGTGAAAATTTAAATATAATTAATATTGATTATAAAACTTTGATCAACGTAGTAAAACTTTGATCAACGTAGTAAAACTTTGATCAACGTAGTAAAACTTTAACTAATTTATTGATGTTCTTACACCCAACTACAAGTAAACCCGTAATTTTAATGATCCACTTACACACTACAACTAGGAAAGAGTAACTTCTCCATTTAAGATATTTGATTGACGCCTCGAACAGGCACAAATAGAAATTAACTTCTATTCTCTCTTAGATATAATCATCATTAGCCTTGCATGTCTCTCTCTTCTGTCTCCCACTCCACTAAATCCCATTAATTTCAAACTCCATTCTAGTAAATCCTATTAAATAGTCTTGAAAGCCCTCCTTCTCTTCCATTTCTCTGCAAAAATCATCATCTCTCACCATCTTTCATCTTCTCTCTCAAGTTTCAAACACCTCCACAATGACACACTACAATATGCTTGATGAAGTTGTGTATAACGAGAGCATCACAGCGTGGCATTTCAGAGTGAAATTAATGAGGATCTATTTTTTTTAATTCCTATGTTACCGGTTATGGACCGCACTAGATTTATGTGCTAGTGGATGAGGCTGTAAGTTTAAATTATTATCTCTTTAGTTTCTAATAACATGCAACAACAAAAACTAAAAACTTGATACTTAAACTTGTTTTTTTTCAGGGAACGAAAATGGAGCTCACAATCAATAGTAACCTTGCATATATGTTTAGAGGCCTTGAAAACCAAGAGGACAAGTGGATGGAAATATTTCGGATAGAAGTTGGCCATGCCTATCCAGGTTTCAAGGCCACAAAATCTCGATTCCAACTAACAGCTACGCGGTATACTCAAGTCCACATCATCAATCCTCTGAACAATTGACATTACATGGAATTTAAGAGTATCCATTCAGTCCCTCACATCAGCAGCAGGGACAGAAACTATCTCATAGCTATGAATTCTAACCATTAAAATATATTTAAGATATGTAGATGTAAGTAATATAATCGAAAATACTTATATTGTTGATATAATGGGAGTGATCTTCAATACAGAAGCATATTTTGATGACCTTGAAATGCCAAAGATGATGTTTTACATTAGGGATAACATGTAAGTACAAAGAAACATATTATCCGAGCAAGTTGTTTTCACCAATGTAATTGATACACATTCTTTTATTCATAACAGTGAGAGTGAGATAAAATATGTGGCAACTTATGCTCATGCATATGCCTTTCGGGATCAGTTTCAGATTATGAGGGATCGTGGACAGGTAATTGTGGTGCTTAAGATGTGGAGGATATGTGACTGTTTCAGTTAGTATATTATATTATGTGTTTAGTTTTAAATTTGTATAGTTTTAAATATGTTATTTGAGTAAAACGTTTCCTAATTTCATTTATACATATATTTTTAGTCCTTCTGAATTATATCTTTAGACTGAGGGTGGATTATCGGACTACAGGTTCAATCCACGCTTGGAGGCGGTTGAGAAGTTCAGACAATCGGTCAATAACAGTGACCCTTATGTTTGGAGGTACGGGGCAATAGGTCCTTTGTTAGGTCTTATCTTATGTATTGACGTGTCTTAAAACTGGTTTTCTTACTGTTTATAATTATCCAACTTGAAGTTAACATGAATTTCTAAAAATGACATTTTTTTCTAAACTGATGATAACATAACCTCCTAATATCATTATCATCTTATGCATTATTTTGGGACCTTCCCTCCTTATTGTTTGTTTCAGTAATTGAGCTTCTTCTTCCCGCATTCGAACTTGGTAGCCCAACTGTTGAATCTCGTCGGTGAAAGCTTCATTAACCCATTTGAAGACATGATCGTCGTTCTCGAGCTACAACATTTTGTTCAAAAAATTTGAACGTACAACTTAAGAGAATGAGCTTTCGATAACTAAAGCTAAACGGATGTACCTTTAGTGAATCCGCATAGAGACACCGATAATACCAGTGATATGAATTTAGCCTGTATTGGAGATGAGCTTGATAATACCGGAGTTCTTACTCATCTCCGACCACCGGAAATACCCCCAGTCGTAGAAGATCAAGCAGCCGTTAATGGGTTCAACATTATTTCTCTTTCGGGGTTGGGAGAGAATGAGGGAAATGGGGATTCGAGAAAGAGAGGAGAGAGATAAATGGGAAAGAGAGAGAGAGAAATGGGAAAGAGAGAGAAATTAGAAGATAGAGAATGGGGAAAATCCAAAAATTATGGTTCTTATACTCAACCAATTGAGAAGGGGGAAGAGTGAAATTAGAAATTCGAAAAGCTAGTGGGCGGAAAATTTATATCCTATGATGATTTTCGTGATAGAAGTTTTACCAAATTTGCAGTTTTACATAAAACATCAAAGTTGTACTTTATAATTTTTTTCCATTTATCTCAGTTTTACTCTAATTGAATGACTGATTTTATGGTTATACCAATTATATTATGTTTCCTAGATTCATTTATCATAGGATCATCTAAACATAAACTTGATTTCATGTCATAGTAAGTTTTCAAATGAGACAAGGTAAATATTAACGAAAAAGATATAAGAAGACAATGTAATTCCTACATGATTACTAATAAGTAACGAGATGGAATTTTTTTTGTTCTGATTAAATCTTAATCAACACAAAATAACTCATATAGAACCATCTTACTTTTGTGACTTATTAACAAGTTCTTATTTACAATCATATTACTCAGTTTACCTATCGTACTTATACCAGTAAAGAAAAAAGTTTCACTTAGTTGCACAAACACAAAATACAAATCTCACCTTTTAGAATACTCCACCTTTCAATGTTCCCATACAATAAAAACATTAAAACTGAAAGTGAAAGGTTTACAACCTACTTCTCTTTGTGTTTCTTGTGGGGATGTTCATTGTGTTCCTTTTGTTGCAAACCAGTTCCCACATTCTCTTCTTCTCCATATCCACTCTCACGCTCACCATAGTTCCTACTACATGAGCTTTCTTTATCAACTCTTGATAGTTGCTCGGTTATTTGAACTATTTTCAATTCTCGGATGTCCTCTACATGCAAAATACTTCTTCTTTGCTCTTTATCCACTGATGTTAGATAAATAAATACATCTTCATCATCCAAAATATATGAATGCCTCTTAGGTTCCACTACCAATTAAATGTAACCCAAATTCAGCCTCTTCATAAACGGATCTATTCCATCTTCCTACATATCCTCTCATTCAACAACGAATAAGTGATCTCCTCCAATGATGATGTTCTAAAGGATATAGCATACAAACGAGCATCGGTTGGGATCCATTCATAATAATCTACAGACTTAGAATAATGTCCACCATAATTAAAGTGTATGTTTGTAGAAGAAAGACACATCTCCAATACAAAAAAAGATTAAAACATAAAGTTATACCTGGTTATACAGTTATACCATTTAACTTATACTAAGTTATACCTTCTTACACAATATTGTCAGTAACCAAGTCTTACAGTTTACCGTCTAATCTAACCAAGTTTTCTCAACTTTTGCAGTTCTAACTGTTTTCTCCTCCTTAATTCGTTTCAATAGTTACCAGCTTTGATTCCCAACATCTATATTTTCTTAAGATTATACAGTTGTTGATTATCAAATTCCCTAATAGACAGACCATCCACATATTCTGATCCTCGATTAGTCCAGTTCAGTTACAACTACGAATATTGTAAATTAGAATCCCTGTAAATCGATCGATCGTGTAAGATGGATTCTAAACATTAGGTTTAACAGAATACAATTTAAGATACCTACCTATAAAATAGAATCAATAGCTTAATGATTCAGCATCCAAGTGACGAAACCGAGTTAGCTCAATGCTCGGAGCTCACGATGATTGCGAGGAAAAAGAAAAAACGAACGCGACGGATTCTCGTTTCCCTATTTGGGATTTGGAATGATTTGATTGGTCATTCAACCAGTCAATAGAAACGGCACTTTGGACATTAACCATCCATATGGAGAGTATCAGAATAAATTAGTAAGAGTATGACATATTAAATTTTACCTCACTAAGAGCATCTGAGATTATTCCTCACAACCAAATCCCTAAAACTATGACATTAGGAATTAAACAACCTACAACTATCAATATCTTCCTTCCATTATTGGGTCTTTCAGTTCCCATTATTGCTTTGAGAATTTGAAGTTATTTTTATAGCACACGAACTTGGTAATCCAACTGTTGTATCTCATCCGTGAATACTTCATCGAGCCATTTGAAGACATGATTGTCGTTCATAAGCTACAAAATAGAGAAAATAATGGCGGTTTAAAAAACTTGAAACACCAATACTTAAAGTTCAATAGTTTTACCTTCCTTTGAGTTGCATGACGATATTAATAATACTGGCGGTAAAGGTTTGGATCAGATCATTTGGATATGAGCTCGATGACACCCTCGCTGTAGGAAGACCTAATAGGGATCCCATGGGTTATGATTCTTGCCCAGCCATCACTCCTGGAAGAGGAACCGGCTGATTGCTCATTATACAAAGAGAGAGAGATGGGATGAGGGAAAATGGGGTTAAGATGATTGGGAGTATAGTAGAAAGAGGAAATGGGAGGCAAAACTGGTCAGAAACTTAAAAAAAAAAAAAAAATCAAAGTCGAAGTCGAAGTCAAAGTTTTACTTTCCTATTGTTTTCATTTTTCTTAGTACTGGACTCAACATGATTAAACCACTTATATTCAGTTTTCTATAAAAAAAAAATTAATTCAGTAACTTCAAAGTTTACTTTTTTATTTCTAAAACTTTTTAGTTTTATTGTACTTATTCAATTATGAATAATACAAAGCTATGTATCTCCAAAGCTATTTATAAATCTTAAAAACACTAAAAATAGCATATTAGTGTGTAAACAAACAATTCTAAAATATAAATTAACAAGTTTAGAATTTTGTACTTTTATTTATTTTTTTGGTATCCTTTATACTAAGTTTTCCTATCGTTTTAAGAAATCATCTTGTAGAAAAATGAAAACAACTAATCATGGTGTGCTTTTTTCTTTTGGTTTCCCAACATAAACTTTTTTAGAACAAATAAGCATCAAACTATTTTTTGGACCAAGAATCACATATCATTTTCAACCTTCTTTCACTCCGCAACATTTCACAACATATCGATTCATATCAGAATTTAAAATAACAATTCCAAGACAGTTCTTTTGTGATGCTCTATCAACTAAATCTTTCACAACTTCTTTGGTTGGAAACTTTTGATTGATCTCAATACCCACATTGTCTTCCCATTACATAATACATCAAATTTCTTCTATAGTTTTATTAATCTAGTTATACCAAATTTTACAGTTTTCAGGTCCAACTAATACTAAGTTATTCCAGTTGTACCAATGTAGTTTTACCAAGTTTTATGAAGTTATACCATTATTGTTGGGTCCAAACTGAATTAATTTGGAAACACTTTGTGTCTAATATAGTGTTGGGTACACATCTAGTGCTTAATGTACTTCTGAGTATGAAATGTACACTTCTAATTCATCAAAAATTGCTTAATTAAGTGTTGGGTACAAATTGAATAAAATGGAAGACAAGAATCCGAAAAGACACAAAGATGGCTGCGGAGAGAGAGAGAAATTAAATTAGGAGAGACACTACAAGAAAACAGTGGTTTAACAACTACACTTTTGGTCATTAGTTCGTCATAATAGGTCTATTACGACGAACTAACGACGAAAAGCCTTTCGTCGTTAATAGCTCGTTGTAACAAAAAATTGTCATAATTTCATTGTAATATTTACTACTGACAATATTCGTTGTTAATTCGTCATAAATGGTTTCATCGTAAAGCATACAAAAAATTACATGTTATGAATTGGTCGTACATGTGTCATATATTTCGTCGTGACTTAGACGTAAGATATAGTCGTTAAAATCATGTTAAGCGGTCGTAAATGTTACGAAAAATTACATCAACCAATTAACATCGTTTCTAATAATTTAGGAAAAAAATATATTAATTTTAAATTAAAAAAAAAATTCTTATAAATTCTTTAATTTTTAAAATTTTAAATAAAAATCTGATATATAAAATATTATAATATTCAAAATACAAACCGAAAAAAACTAAAGATTAAGGTCGTCGAAGAGCTCATAACTATGGTGATCGGCCTGTAACTCAAACTATGTCTGCTCTTCTGGGGTGGGGTGGCGGTTAATGTTCGGACGTACATTCTAGCACTCCCGCGCAAGAGCCGGGTTTGTTTCTGAAATGAGATCGAACATCCCTGCCGTGGCTCATGTTGTCTTGGTTGTCCGCCTGGAGCTCCGATCTGATGTTGTTAGCAGCCGTCAAATCTACATGGAGCTGAGAATCTTCCTGCCTTGCAACACCGTAGGCTGCTGTCGCCCTTGGGACATTGTCACCAAACCGATCTCGGTCATTTGTCTCTTTTTCTTTTGGAAAACTTTCAATTAATGAATTTGAATATTAGTAAATATATAAAAATAAAAGATTAAAAATAAATATATTTTAAAAAATGATTGATTATTTTACATATTCAAATTTTTTGTCCAGTTCGACGATGGACAACTAAACCGGTTCACCATCCGGATTTTGTTGCGACAACTGGGTCTGGACATCTTGATCCGAGCCTCCACAAATCTCCCATCCGAATGTTGGTGTCTCGTCTTGGTTGCTCTATTCCGATGACGCATAAACCTTTTCGACTGGGCAATTGGAGGAGGTCCTTGATGGTAAAACTAGCGTACGGTGCATCCAGTGGCACCATCAAATCCGTATGGATCCCCCCCCCCCCGGTGAGCAGGAGCAGGTGCTCAGGCAGCATTCGGAGCTGGGGAAGCATCAGGAGGAGGTGGCTGAAGCTGCTGAGGTGGAGGCACATACGGTGCAGGAGGCACATACGGGGATAGAGGAGGAGGAGGAGGAGGAGGCATAAACTGTTGAGTCATCTGCGGTCTTCCCTGAGATTGACTCTCAGGGATAAACTCTGGTGCGGATGCAATACCGGAGGTAGAAGCTGACAGATCATTTCCGTACCGAGAAACATAGCCGCATAGGTGGGTCTCATGTTCACAAGTCTCTTCCTACCACCTGCCATCTATTAGAACAACAAACAAATTAAAATTAGTGATTTAAAAATATTATAATCCATTATAATTATATTTTTAATATATCTAATCTAATTTCATTTTTAAACAAATTATAGATCTAATATAATTTTATTTCTAAATTAATTTATATATCTAATCTAATTCCAGCATAAACTAACCACCTAAAACTATATAAAGAAAAACATATACCTTAGAGAGAAACCAAAGGCTATGTTAGAGAGACAGATGAGGAACTGCAATAGGTCGATGAGTTCGCTATATATAGGGGTTTACAATTCTTCGTAACACAGTGGTTAAATTATGGCGAATTAGGAACGACCTGCGTTTTGGATATTACGATGAATTAGGGACGACCTGCATTATGGATATTACGAAGAATTAGAGATGACCCTTGTTTTGGATATTAAGACGAATTAGGGATGACCCATATTTTTGGATATTACGAAAAATTAGGGATAACCCGCGTTTTAAAGGTTACGACAAATTAGGGACGACCCGTGTATTTTTAACATCAAAATTACGACCAGTAGTGTTTATACCCTAAAATTAAAACCTGAAACCGCAAACCCATAACCCATAATTTCTTAAGTTATATACATATATTTAGCTTCTAAACCCAAACCGCAAACATCTAATAACTTGTTTTCACATGAAATTTTATTTTTAAACATTAATTTGTTGTAAAATTAGAAAGATAATGAAAACAAAGAGTTTAACAATATAATGAAACATAGAGTTGTTACATAATTAAGTAATATGACATATGTACTTAATTGGGATATATATATACAGGCGTTTTAAACCACTTCACGAGGTATTGCTCTTTCCTTTTGTTGGACTCATTAGTTGATATTCCTAGTATAGCTTCTTCAACCTAGACAATGAACTCGTTATTTTCGTAAATGATCATTAATTAAGTATTGAAAGATAATTATATATATGGTAAAAAAATTTAGTGGAACTATATTTACCTTTCAAATGACTGCATCTCCTCGCAGTTAAGGAATATATAAGTGTGGACACTGTGAGCATCTTTTGTACTCGACCACCAAACTTCTTTTCGTTTTTCACCTAAACGTCCAATCTAATAGAAAATGTCTGGAACATCTAGTAAAACATATTTCGGCATAACAACACCATCATCATATCTGCTCGGAGCTCTTTTATGTGTCCGGACTTGTGACACAAAGTAGTACAACGTGAAGTGAGATGTTTCCTCCGTCAAACTCCCAAACACTATTGAACCTTCCATCCTTGCAAGATTTTTTGATTTTCCTTTCAAATGTTTCATGGAGCACCCATAAGGATACATCCATCCGTTATGAACAGGTCCACGAAGCAATGCCTCATACGGGAGGTGGACAACTAGATGCTCCATAACGTCAAAAAAATGACGGGGGAATTTTTTTCTCCAAATTGCACATTAAGAGCATAATATTCTCATCTAGTTGTCTGATAACATTTTCAGTTAAAGTACGCATGCAAAGATCCCTGAAAAACCTCCAACTACAAATATTGTACAAGAAATTAATAAGATAAATGTTTTTTTTTATAAACATAAGTTATATATATATATTATATGTAAATTTGTTACCTGCAAGTGTTTCATGAACATTTTTTGGAAGCAACTCCGCCAATTCAAATGGTAGTAGTCGTTGCATAAACACATGACCGTCATCACTCTTCATCCCTAAAAACTTTTATCTCTCCTCAACACATCTTGATAGATTTGAAACGTACCAATCATAAAACTTCACATCTGATGCCACCCACTTGAACAATGCCGCATTCGCTTCTGCCGACAATCTGAAAATGAAAACCAAAATTTTCCCATTGATTTTTATATGTAGCTCACTCCTAGAACATAGTGCAGGCATATTCAAGCTTGAGTTCTTGTTATCTTTTGTCTTTCCTGAGACGTTCAATAATATAATGATGATGTTATCAATGAAGTTCTTCTCTATATGCATCACATCAAGATTGTATCGCAGAAGTAGATCCTTTCAGTATGGAAGTTCCCAAAATATACTCTTCTTGTGACAATTATGATGTGCCCAGTAACCATCAGCCATATTTGCAGGAGTATGCCAATTATCCCATTTGCGGACTGTTTCTTGTGAACCATAATAATCAATATCTTTCTCGAATTCCTTTTCAGATAATATGGTGGATTGTGTCTCGTACAACCACTTTTGACCTGAAAAATGTTTTGTTCCTTCGATACGGATGTGTCGTCCAACCTGATAACATCCCGTATACATGAAAGTCACTGACGGTCCACAGAAGAACAGCTCGCATTGTAAAGTTTGTTCTCGTTGAACAATCATATGTATGCGCCCCTACTGACCACAATTCCTTCAATTCTTCTATCAAAAGCTGTAGAAAAACATTCAGGGACTGCTTCAGATGTTTAGGCCCAAATATCAATATACTCATGAAAAATAATTCCCTTTCCATACACATCTATGGTGGAAGGTTTTATGGCGTTAGGATGACTGGCCTAAGCGAGTATTGTCTTCCAGACATTCCAAAATTACTAAATCAATATGTGCACACTCCAAGATAAGCATTGTGAATTATGCTTGCAAAATCATGGTGTACCGAATTCACGTGTTTTCCTGATTTTTCATATGAAGGATGATTGATCTCGTCTTCCTTCTGAGTATGTTTTGCATGTCATCACATCTCTGTTGCAGTCCTTTCAGATTGATATAATCTCTTCAGCCTATCGGTAATAGGTAAGTACCATATCCGCTGGTACGATACCCTATTACGCCCATGTCCTTGTGGTTTATATCATGGCTTCTTGAAAAATCGACACTCCAACAACTTCGCATCTTTCCTACAGTAGGTCATACAATTGTCTATACATACATCCATCATCTCTGAAGGTAAACCAAGACTATGAACCAGTTTATGAATCTCATAATAAGATTTAACCTACAAGTTATCTTCAGACAAATACTTTTTAAACAATTCAGCTCATGCATCCATACAAACTTCATGTAAGTTATGATCAGTTTTGATATTCATCATCCTAGCTGCCAATGACAATTCCGAAAGAGCTTCTCTACAACCTTCATGAATTGGTTGATTAGCTGCGTCTAGAATTTTGTAAAAACTGTTTTGCTTCCAAGTTAGGTTCCTCTACATATTCTACTTATGCAACAACTATTAAGGTTGTTTCACGAAATGTATATGTAACCATATCATGCATCCTATCATGATCTACCATCTGATCCTTCAGAGGATAACTACTTTCAGAATGTTAATGACTTTGGTTCTTCCTTATTATCTTCAAAATGACTACTATTACTAGCTTCATTTCTACTATCACTCTCCATGGTGAAACCAAATGTAGTAGTGTGGGCTAAATCATTTATTTACTAAATGTTTCCAAACCGTTCACTATAGCAAACTTGGTATTCTTGCACTTCCGACAGAGACATAATGTTTTACCTATTTCCTGCGTGAGAGGTATATTTCTGGTCTGGTACATGAATATCTCTTCCCCGTTGAGAAATTCATTTGTCATCATTCGCGCAAAATATGTATGTGCATACATCCAACTTCGGAGCTCATAGATATTGCCACAATCAGCCTTTTTCACTCTTTTTCGTTTGTGCATCTTTAGAATGAGAGAGGATAGCATATTTATAGGAAAATTTCAATTGTGGTACGTGGGAATGTTATTAACGAACTTTCAACATCATAAAAATTACTATGACTTAACAACTACATTACAACCATTTTAACCAACCATACATACAAACATTTTACACGTTTTCACCAAACTTCTATATTGCTCGTAATTTAGTCATCAATTAGTTGCAAAAGTTTAGATGTAATTACATTGTAAATTAACAACTACTTTATGGCGACATATACATGTCGTCGTAAATGAATCGTAAACTTACGACTATGTTACGACGAAATTATTTTGTTGTAAGGTTACAACTACATTACGATGATTTATGTTTTAGTCGTAACGTAGTTGTAATGTAGTAAATTTACAACTACATAAATATCGTTGTAACATGTCGTTGTTATGCCCACGTTTTCTTGTAGTTAGAGAGAGAGAAATAAGAAACATCTTGTGATTGTTAGATGAAATAAGGGTATAATTGACTTTAACCATATTTCTTAAAAGTATAGATTAAATAAAGAGTATGATAGATTCATTAAGAGTATAATAGATTAATTTTTTCTCATTAAGAGTATATAAAATTTTGTCCGCTTACAAACCTAATTTTTACCATACATATTAAATTGGAAATTAAGTACTAGCCCAGTCAAGTATATTGGTTAAGGTAACTGGCCTAAGAATCAAACATATATTCTTGTTGCACTTTCCACTACATTAATATGTAGGTAATATGCAATGTCATGTGTCCTTGCGTGAGATATAGAGATTTGACACCATGAGCAGTCTTATTTAAAGAATTTGCAATTACATTGTGAGTGTGTGATGTACATAAGAAATCTTGAACGAATGAAATCTTCTTTGGACCCCCCCCCCCTCTCCACTACCTCCTTCGGATCTGTATAAAAGTTAGGCCATGCAGGTGATCCCTTTATCATTGTGATTAAATCTTTGCAGTTTGGTCCAAAAGTCTGGCCTGTGGAATGGCGTATCATACTTTCCATTTCCCAATTCAAGGCTTCTAGTTCATAATGTAATTGTGACTCCCTTCTTCTTTGATTTTTTGTTCCTAAAAGATGGGTTTTCCAGCCGTATCCTTATAAGCCCATCCACAACCACTAAATTGAGATATAGAGGTCCCAGAACCACCTACCATGCATATATCTTGCAAGCATACGACATGGGACTCCATACGTTGTGGTTACACGTCAATCTGAGAAGATGCAGTTGCCAAAAATCAAACTTTTCATTCTTTTTCCGCATGTCTATCAGATTTTGTGGATCTCTGACAAATTCTCTTAATAATTTATCTTTCCTACTTTTCCAATAGTACTAGAATCCACGGATAAGGATCTCTATCCATATTCGGATCTTCAATAAGTTTATTCTACCATAATATATAGTCCATATTAGTAGACACAAAGATATTCGGAAAATGTTCGGATGAAAAGGTGTGCTTGATAAGGCACATGCCTGCAAAGCTCGGAGTCATTCGAAGATAACATGAGTACTGATTCATCAGTCTCCCACATCTAGGATAATGATTACAACATCACATATGACGATGTCAAATTCTTTGTGACAGCTATATATCATGTGATCAGCTTTCATATTAGATGATGCGTCTTTTGAGGACATTGATTTTTCAAGCAAAGACTTGAAGCGTTTTCATACTTGGTTCAGCCACTACAATATCTGTTTCCTGGTCTTAAAATATTTCTACCAAACCAATATACTGGTCACTCTTTGTAAAGCTCCAGCAAAAAGCATCCTGATGTGCAGTCCGACTTATGGCCAAGCTACGAATAAGAGCTATGTCCTCTGGGACAATAAAATTCTCGAGCATACCCACTATGGGATGGACTACCGGGACTATAGGCCTAGCCGGCCTAGCATGAGTAGTTAGGATCTAAGGATCCTCCCATGCTCTAACCCCATATATTGAATGAATCTTTTGTGTTATTCTCAAGCATGTAGCGGTCTCACGGCTGAGAGACTAATTCATATATACGAAGAATTATCTATATAACTTATCTTCAAAAGCGAACTTAGCCTATAATACTTGCTACGATTACCCAACCAAGTAGTTAATAAGAAAATTGAATTAGTCTCTAAAGTTGATTTGCCAATATGGCTAGGTTAAACTCATAGATCATACAAAAACCAAGGTTGCATTAATCTTTTAGCAGACATAGCTTCTCCCATTTCGACCAATGAAGTCCTCTTTTTGGTGGATTAGAACTCCTCCAAAACTGTACAATGGCACTAGTTAGTTTTCTCAAATATCTAGTAAAGTAATAAAGTGGATATAATATAAATAGGGAGTGTTAATGCAAATATTTTTAGTTACGACCTCTTTCCCTTCATTTGATAGCCACCAAAGCTACCAAACATATACTCTATGTGGTAGTTTTTCTTTTAGAAATCTAACATTATATTAATGATATTCAGCATTATTGCATGTTTGAGTATTTTTAAAAAAACAATTATGTCAAATTCAGTAAATAATTGTGTTTATACTTTTTGAACTAATTATATTCGGATGATATTAATTATCTTTGTAAATTCATAATACATAACATTTTTTACTATGACAAGTACATTTAATACTCATAGAATTGCAAAATGTAAAATTATAAATGTATGTTCAGGAAATAAAATTCATGTACGTACACAAATAAATATGTACCCTAACATTTTTGAAGGTATTAGTTTATTTTTTAATTTACAAATTAAACAATTTAAATAGGAGTTTGCTATCGTAATACTATAAGTACATATATATATTTATATGATAAAAATCTATATGTTTTTCCTATGTTTCTGGAACCAAATCTCCAATTCAAATGGATTTATCCTCTGTTCATCTCATGAAAATTATTGTCAATTTTAAATGATTCAAAACCAAATAAATCTTCAAAAAGACATGTAAAACCACCTATGCAACTACCATGTCTCTTCAAGCTCGTGACCACTGTTAGCCCGTCCTTGGATCATGTACCACCATTCCCTTCGCAAACAATGTCGAGAATCATAGCTAGCTATTGCAAACCAAAGAGTAAATAGCCACCGTACTGGATACAAATTTTGAAGGCAAGTTTAAACACTTTTTTGCTGGCAAATTCCAAAAAACTTCCCAGCTGCACCACTTGCATGAGGAAGAGATCAAATTGACATTTCAAACAATATAAAACACTAAACTAATCGCAGTCAAAAGTAACATAAAAAACATTTGGTTGTACATATCAAAATAAATATTTTATTTAAATCTGTAATAAGAAGTCAAATATCACCATGAAGTAGCTGAAAAACATTCCAAAACATGTAAAAATGCAACTGATGAAAAAGATCAAATAATATAAAATACCTATAATAACAAGTAGAGTGCATAACTTTTGAAGCTTTAAAGATGGTGGGTTAGATTCATCAGAGGCAGAATAACCAAGAGCAACATGCATCAATTTGTTAGAGCTTGAACGAAGCCGAACCAATAAGAACCAAACTATAAATTAGAGAGTTAATGTAATGTTATATTAATCTCAATTACATTTAAGCAACATCCATCTATTTGTACTTTAGAAAGAAAAAAATTTGGCCTTTCATTGTGTCTAAATTGTTGTATGAACTCTTTGAATTTGATATTTCTCATATTTTCAAAAGAGAAAACATACACATAATTATTATTTTTGACAGTCTCCCTTCTTCTTTGTAGTCGACAAAGAAACTGCAATAACAAAAATAACTTTAGGAACCATTAATCAACTGATTTGATAATATAAGAAAAAGTTTAGGCTTTATAAAACATAACCATGAAAGAGAGAAGGAACAAGAAGTTCAGATATGGTATGTCTCGCTTTGACTTAGGAATGTCTTTAGGTTTCAGACAGATGAAGTTAAAAGTGAGAGAAACCAAAGTGGAATGCTTTTCTATGAATTCATAAAGCATAAACTTTACATGAAACACTACAAAAAAATTCACACTGATAGCACATTATGATAGCTCGATTTACTGAATTGCTGCCGTTGATGGATTTAAAATTTACATACTCTATAACAGCATTAAATTAACGCTATTGTAAATTTTTAGTAAGGGGGAAGCTCAAATATGATTTTCCGCGACACACTTAGTGAAAATCAGAAAAGCTCCCTCTCTCATCTCTCATTTTCCCTCTTTTCTCTTAAAACCCTAAAAAATTGATTTTGATTCTACAACTCCGAAACCCTAATTAGCTTATCCTAACCGCAAATTCATCCCCTTTTCCATCACCTAAGGTATCCTTGCTTCAATTGCGAGATTTGACTCGATAGTGAGCTCAAATCGAAGATATGTATCCTTGCTTTGATTTCGTTTTTAATTTTCTGTTAACACTCGTTCTTCAATTCATTATATTTCCTGGTTGATTTCGTGTTTGCTTTCTCTTTCGTAGATGTATCGTTTCCGATTAAGAGTTGTTTAATTTTTGATTTTCTAGTTGTTTGCTTTCGTGTTTGCTTTCTGTTAACCTTTTTCGTAAAATGTTGTAGTTAATTCGTTTGATTTCGTGCTTTCTTTACATGCTTATATGTATTTTATATCTATTTCTCAGTATGATTGACATTGTTTCTTTATATTGATTATGTCTCAGATTGAATGTAACGATCTGTATATATCGAGTTAGCATCTACGGATATGTTTTGTGATATTTGGTCTAATATTTGATTGATTTTACTATGAGTTGGTTCCTTATGTTACTAAAGGTTTCAGTTCAGGTTAGAACACAGAATGATGGACAAAGCATGGGTGCATCTTTGCAGGTAATGAATTCAATCATATATGTTGTTTTACAGTAGGTGTTTAAAGACTTAATTAACTTGTTTATTGCTTTTCCTTTTGATTCTGAACCGTAGAGTTGATCATGCTTATGAGAGAGGGGCTTTAAAGTTTGTACGGGATGTGGCTGCAACTTCGGAAGGGATTGATATGATTGTTTGTCCTTGCATTGATTGTCGTAATATAGATCATCACACATGAGTGTGGTAGTTGACCATCTCGTTACAAGGGGAATGGAGGAGGCTTATAAGATGCGGTATGATTGATACCTAAATGGAGACATCAACTCAGGGGTTGCAGATGAAGGCAGAGTTCATCAATGGAATGATGATATCTTGGGGTTATACAGAGCTGCTAAGTGTTTTGATGAAGTGTTAGCTGGTATTGGGGATTTGTCTGAGATGGCAGAGGGAGACGACAAGAAAGAAGATGAGTTCTTGGCAAAGCTAGTTGATGCTGAAACACCATTGTATATGAGTTGTGCAAACCATAACAAGTTATCGTCTATTGTATCATTATTTAGATTGAAGACACAGAATGGGTGGTCTGACAAGAGCTTCAATGATCTGCTTTAGACATTGCTGGAGATCCTACCAGAGGAAAATGTGCTACACATTTCACTGTATGAGGTAAAACAAAACTGAAGACATTTGATATGGGTTACGAGAAGATTCATGCATGTGTCAACGACTTCTGCCTGTTCAGAAAGAGGTTGAAGAATCTTGAGCATTGTCCTAAATACAAGGCTTCAAGATGGAAGACTAATATCCACACTGGTAAAAAAAAGAAAGGAGTCCCACATAAAGTATTACGGTATTTTCCAATAATCCCAAGATTGAAGAGAATGTACAGATCTGAGGAAATGGCCAAAGATTTAAAGTGTCACTTCACCAACAAAAGCACTGATGGAAAGCTTCGACACCTTGTTGATGTAGTCACATGAAATCAGATGAATGCCAAATACCCTACCTTTGCCGCTGAAGAAAGGAACATGAGGCTTGGACTTTCAACAAACGTATTCAATCCATTCAATATGAAGAATATGATGTACAGTTGCTGGACAGTTTTGTTAGTCAACTACAACTTGCCACCTGATTTATGCATGAAGAAGGAGAACATCATGCTTTCATTGTTGATTCCCGGTCCACACCAGCCTGGTAATAGTATAGATATGTACTTAGAACCCCTCATTGAGGATCTAAACCATCTGTGGAGCATTGGAGATTTAGTGTATGATGCTTTGACTCGATCAATGTTTACTTTGAAGGCAATGCTGCTTTGGACGAGCAGTGATTTCCCACTTATGGGAACCTTGCAGACTGTAAAGTAAATGGAGTAAAGGGAAGAATGGGATGTCCTTTATGTGGGAAAAATATTAATAGTATGTGGCTAAAGTTCAGCAGAAAACATTTGTACATGTGCCACAGAAAGGGTCTGCCACCAACTCATAGTTTTCGGGGAAAGAAGAAGTGGTTCGATGGAAAAGCTGAACAATGAAAAGGAGAATAATTTTAACCGGGCGTGAAATTTCTCAAAACATGAAAAATTTTAAGAACAAGTTTGGAAATGTTAAACGATCTAGAAGTAAGAGAAAAGGGGTGGTCAGTACTGATAGTGAGGGTTTATCCAGTGAATCAGAGGAAGAGGATGAGGAAGATCAAGAAGTCAAAGTATATGAGAATGAGTTATCTAGATGGAAGAAAAGATCAATCTTTTTCAAGCTACCTTATTGGGAGGTAAGATGCTACTTTCATGTGCCTATATATTTCTATTATGAATGTATTTTGTTTAACTTTGGTTTTATGTTTGTTTCCGTTATGATTAGGAACTCCCGATGAGGCACAACTTAGATGTAATGCATGTTGAGAGAAATGTGGCAACTAGTTTGGTTTTAACATTGTTGCACTATGGAAAATCAAAGGATGGTCTTCGGGCTCATAAAGATCTGAAAGATCTTGGTATTAGGCAGGATTTGCACCCTCAAATCCAGGAAAAGAGAACATATCTTCCTCATGCACCGTGGTCTTTGCTCTAGACAAAGAAGAAGGTATTTTGCAGGCGCCTATTTGACTTCAAAAGCCCAGATGGTTATTGTTCAAACATATCTAGACGTGTTTCACTAGATGACTGTAAAATCACAGGGCTGAAATTACATGATTATCATGTCTTAATGCAACAACTTCTTTTGATTGCTCTTTAAGGGTTGTTACCTAAAGGACCTAGGCTAGCAATTACAAGGCTATGCGCATTCTTCAATCTATTGTGTCAGAGTGTGATCGATATGGAGCAGCTTTTGGTTATGGAAGCGAAGATTATAGAGACTCTTTTCTTGTTTGAAATATTTTTTTGCTCCAAGTTTCTTTGATATCATGGTCCATTTGAGTGTGCATCTAGGAAGAAAAGCCTAACTTGGTGGACCAGTCTATTTTAGATGGATGTACCCGTTTGAGAGGTACTATATACATGTCTATTTTTAAAAGATAGTATTCTTTAGCTAATCTATGTTTACTTATTTTTTCAGGTACATGAAAATACTCAAAGACTTTGTAAGAAATACTGCAAGACTAGAGTGGTGCATGCTGACTCTTATCTAGCTGAGGAAATGTATCAAATTTTGCAGTGAATTTATGAAGAAGACAACAAATATAGAAGCCAAAATTGATAGAAACATGGAGTATAAGAACCGCTCTATCTTAGAGGGGCTTCCAATATCCACCGGCACCTCAATTACCCTCACTGAAATGGAGAAGAAAATAGCACATCTTCCTATCATCCAAAACCTGGCTCTCGCCGAACCTTATGTAGAGTAAGTATCATATTCTTTTAATTGATCTTTATATATACTCGTTTATATTTATGGCTTAAAAAATAATTTATTTCTTTTGATCAGTGAGCATCTCTAGTTTTTACAAGACACAGATAACAGATGTCGGCGAGATGCATATGTCTTATGGAGTATGCATACTAAGAATTTTGCGTCTTAGCTAAAAGAACAGGTGCATGATGAGAAATCAAAGTTCTCTTGTTATGATAATATTGTATAGGTGTTTACATGCTTTTTACTTTGTAGGTCCCTCTTGATTCTAAAGAACATGAAAAACACTCAAGTGGTTAGCTTATGGTCCACGTTGTTCTCCAAGGTTATATATATGCTTTATAGTTAATGGGCAGAGGTTTCGCATATCATCAGTTGATAGAAAAAGTCAGAATTCTGGAGTTTACTATGAGACTACCGCAATTTGTAGATCGAGTGCTAAAGATACATCACAAGTGGTTGATTTGGTATCTTACTATGGCAGAGTAACTAGCATCATTTTGATGGAATATTATGCCTTCTATGTTCCTCTGTTTCGATGTAAGTGGGCAGTAAAGGGTAATGGAGTGAAGATTGAAGATGGTTTTACACTTGTTAACATGCATCATAGTCAAGTCTCCTTTTCTAGTGACCCATACATACTAGCATCACAAGCAAAGGAAGTCTTCTACTCAAAGGAAAATGAGACATCAAATTGGTATATTGTCATGAGAGGTCTTTCAAGAAGATACAGTAAGGAAGATGTTCACGAGGGAACTACAGAGATTGGGCCATCGCCAACAAATATTGACATGGATGTTGACAATGATGACGCTAAGAATGCCAGAAATGATTGTGAAGGAATATATGTGTGAAGCATATCTTTTTAGTTGTTGTGTCTTTTGTGTGTGATTGGTCATTGTCCGCTTGTTTGTGTTTTACACTGTTATTGTTGTGTGCTTGATGTGTGTTTAGTATTTGTTCTGTTTTACTTGTTGTCTGCTCTTGAATTATTTGGAATATAGTTAACTCGTTCTTTCATGATTTGTTTCAGGTAAATTGAGATGGGACGTCCAAAGGAAAAGAAAGGAGGAAAAAAAATTACAAAGAAAATAGGGAAAAAAATTACAAAGAAAGTAATACATACAGATGAAGAAGTTGAGTTCGTGTGTACTGTACAAGCAGTTAAAAAGCCAAATGATGTACCAGAACAGCAACAATCAGAAGAGCAAGAAGAACATGTACCAGAACAGCAACAATCAGAAGAGCCAGAAGAACTTGTACCAGAACAAGCACATCCAAATGATATGCCAGAAAAGCAGCATAATGCCGAAGAGCCTGAAAGTGAACTCGAACTACGTAAAGATCAAGAGCATGTAGTTGGAAGCTCCCATAAAAGAAAGCGTGGAACCACAAGGATGAAAGACCTAGCCAAAAGATCCAAATACCAGGGTTCATGTTGATTTCAGTTTATTGGGAGAACCTTATGGTGATGGTTCAGTGAAGTTGTCTTCATATCTAGGTCCATTGATAAGGAAACACGTTCCTATCACACTTGAAAGTTGAAAAAAAATACAGAAGAAGTGAAGACAATACTCTGGAAATCGGTTTAGGTGAGAGTTTCTATACAATGAGCAGGTAAATGACAATAATTAAATAACAGATAATGATTTGTTTTCTATGTGACTGAATGCGAGGTTTAAAATAGATGATGACTACCAAAATGATCATTGCTTAAGCATATGGGAGCCTTGTTGAGATCATCCAAGTCATGCTTAGTCATACAAATTAGTGAAGCGGAGAATATCTAACAAAGAATGAGCTCAGGCCTAAGAATGTTCCTCTGGTTGAGTGGCGCAAATTTCTAAAGCTTAAAACTAGTCAAGAATTCAAGGTATGCTTGTCGAATTGAGTAAGATATTTATTTGAAATTATATTACATATTACCAATTATATGATAGGTTCTGAGTGATAGCTACAGGGAGAGAAAACACAAACAAATTTCTCACACTTTCAGTCGCAAAAGAATGGTTAGACTTGCAGAAGAGATGGTCAGTATACTTTCTTCGTGTTGTTTTCTTTTTAATGGGTAGTTAAGGATATTAACACATATAATATTTTCTTAGAAAAATAGTTCTTAAAACCCATCTGGAGTGACAAGGCTTAAAATCTGGGTCAAGTCACGTACCAGAAAAGATAGAATTCCTATTAACACTAATGCGGCTGAGAAGATTGTGAGTTTAAAAAAAAATATTTACTTATCATGATTTTGGTTTTGAATTTTCTATATCACAAGATGCTAATATTATTCGTTTGTTTTCTGAGGTGAAGCAAAAGGCATATGAGTTTGTTAATGGTTCTAATCCATCATGTGCTAAAAATAAAGATGAGGATATACTTATCCAACTGTTAGGACCTGATAACCATGGTCGTTTGAGAGTAATGGACAAAAATATGAGTAAGACCAAATGAGCTTGCTTCCAAATTAATAACAAGACTATGTCTGAAATGCAAGAGAAGTAAAATGAACTACATAAAACGGTTAATAAGTTACAAGCTGAACTTGCAAAAGTGAAAAACCAGGTCAGAGAAGAAAATGAAGTGGGTGAAAACTCGGCGGCAAGAGTAAGTCATTCATATTAGATTAATGATTTGTTTAAAGTTTTACAATCTCACATTTTAACTCATGACCTTGTTACAAAGTGTGAACAAAAAATCATAGAAGAGGTGTCTTATTATTGATTGGGCTGCAAAAATGGAAACGTTAATGAGGGGTGTATTCTCTCTTCAGACTCAGATGATATAGTGAATGATAGTCAATTAAGCTCTACGGATGTCAAAGTCTTGGTTGATTCTGCTACTGAACCATAAGCGTACCTCTGGAGACCTGCGAGAAACATGTGCATGATTAAGGAAGTTGTTGGCCATATTATTGCATGGCCTAAGAATAAATGTGTTGAACTTGGTCAGGGCTTCCAACCAGAAAAAATTGCACCGCTGGTAAAAAAAATTGTTGTGTTCTCTTAGTAGTTAAGGTTAGACCTTAGAATATTTATTTGGCCTTTGATGATATAGTTTTCTCAATGTATGTGACAGGGTTCAAGAACAAATTCTCTCAACAAAGGCAAACTATTAGATTTATCTGATGAAAGCATTGGTTAATGGAATTTCCCTCGGACCAAAAGAAGTTAAAGTCTTTCTGGATGTGATACTTGAACTTGATACATTTTTTATGGAGACCTACTTCGGATGTGGCATACCTTGAAGACTGCTTAACGACTTTTATATCATGGCCTGTTCGCAAAGTTGTCTTTGAAAACCCATCAGAAAGAACAAGAAAAACTCCTACAGAGAACACTGCATCCTCAGTAGGAAACGCAAGTGTACAAAATGGTCAAAAATCAGGAGCAACAACATCAACAGCTCCTACTAAAAAGTCTCCATCAAGTCGGGTAACATTTTTGTCAAGGTTTTAAATAATATTGTTATTATTATTGTTTGGGTTTGAAATGGATTTGTATCTTAAACATGACAGCTAAATCATCGATCTGAAGCTATACAAGTGAATCAGAAGTGCAAATTGATGGACATTAGTGAAAGGAAACAGGTTGTTGCCGAAGTACATGTGCATTCAACAGACCCATATCAAATGGTTCACTTTGTACGATTGGGTCCGAATATAGCTAGAGTGTGGGTTGATGCAGGGATGGTAGATAATGCAGACGTTTGGAGGAAATATGATGAAATATAGTCTTTAAAAGATGCACATGGTTCATCAATTACATGTCCGGTTGATAAATTGGTCATGTTTTAAGATGCACATGTAAGTGTTCTTCTTTCTAGTTTCAATCTTTCATATGCAATTGCTAAACTATTAAGAGTTTTTGATTGTTGCAGCATGCAGGGAATGAAGAACTTTGGTCCAGAATTATCTAGTTTTAGACTAGCCTAAAGAATTTATAATTACCTTGTTTCTTAAGACTTTGCTTTATGTTTTCGATCTGCTATTTCTGCTCCTTAAAACTTATAACTTATGTATTATCTACATCTTTTATGAATGTTGGTTGTTCTTATGAAAAATGTTAGTTGTTCTTAATGAGGTTTGTATTCTGAAAATAACAATCGACAACAAACTAATCATAGCTCATGAAACAAACCAGCAATATCAAAAAAAAAAAGTTATTCTCCAATATCATAGCGTTTAAAATTAGCTATGAATAAACTATCATAACATATTATAAATCATAACAAAATTAAATATAGCAAGTACATACAGCTATTGTAGAGGACCTATAATGGCACGAAATATGAATCATAATCAATTTATAACATTAAAAAGTTGTGTTATAATTACGCTAATGACAGCTTCCATTTATTTCCATCATATCTGCACATTACGTAGCGTCACAAAAAAAACGCTATCATAGAGGGGGTACCTATGATGGTTGTCGATGACGTAGCATTAGCGGTTTCGCTATGAAAGTCTACTATAGTGTTTATCGTGAGCTAAGAATGTACATATTTCTTGTAGTGAAAGGTGATAATGTGCTTGCTCACCAAAATTACTTTTGCTTCAAAAAGAAGCATATCAACACCCAGAGGTCGCCATATTTCTTCACATTTTTAGCCTCTCAGAATCTGAGGAGTACACTTTAAAGGTAGAGCTACAACGGCTGGCCTTCAAATAGTAATATGAAGGAGGTCGTCATAACAGTCGGTGAAAAAAGTATGCTGAAAAAGTATGAAAAGAAGCAATTGAGAGAGATGAACTAATGATATTTTGGCTATGAAACTTTACATATTTATAGTGAAAGATTCAATAAGCGGATTCATTGAAAGATAGATCATGTGTAGTAGAAAATTGGTGTTAATGTGATCGTCAATAAATGATGCATGAATCCAGCCGACTTCCATAAATGTTCCAAAATTCAATCAGGAGTAGAAGAAGTTGAATCAAACAAACAATACAACGCCTTCCAACTGACCTTGATCGAGATTCAGTGTGACCGGTGTAATAGAAAAATATTCATTGACCTTTAGTTTGAACTGGAACTGTTAATATGTGGCGGCATTGTATATTTGTGGGTGGCTTTTTGGAGAAAAATCCACCTCATGTACACCCTACATATGAAGCCTAATAAACTAAATATGAAGTCTAATAAACTAATTATGTTTAGTCTAGAATATTGATATCAAACACTTAAATGGAGCGAGACTCATTAATATAAGTACTATGCTTTAAAAGCCTGAAACGGCACAAATCGTAGAGACTTAGAAAGATCTTATATTTTATTTTTAATTTATAGGAAGAGACCAAACTTTCGATTGAAAACATTTAACCCTCCAGAAAAAAATTTAAATATAGATTTAATTTTATCTCTAGTATATTATATTTCAAATGATATCGAAAAATTGAGCCATAAAGGTTTTAAAGTACAAACAAAACAGTGTCAAATTTCCACTAAGTTTGCTTATTCCCATTAAATAAATTGGAGAATTTTTATTTGAATTTGATTATAAGGTTAATAAATTAATTTCTCCAGAAAATCGATACTAAATGATAGAACTGTAAATATTACGGTCTTTCAGAAACAAACACTAAAGAAAAAAGGAAAAAGTGGAATTTAGAATCGAATCACTTCTGCTTTATTGTAGTTTTGTTTATCACTCTTTTCTCTATTACTTTCAAGCTTAGTCCAACAACCTAAGCCAAACCCAACTATTAGAAAAATGGATGATTTCTGGATACTCAATTCACGAACCGGACATTTCGTCTCCATCAATCCCACTTCTTCACTTTTTGTTGTTGCTCCACGGCTTCAAAAATAGGTTGAAATGAATCTTATTTCAATCTTTTGAAGTAGATTTTTTTTGTTAGTAGAACAATAGATTAAATGATTTTTTTAACAGATGTTATTTGTATTTACGTTGTTCATTTTCTAACTAAAATTTTAGAAGCTCAACTACACATATGTGCAGAATCCAACCTTAAATGATGGCATATATTTTTGAAAAAAAATACAATTAAAGCTCAACAAAGAAATTTAAGAAAATTTAAGATTTACTATAATTTCTTCTTCATTTATTTAATACATGGCACAAAAGAAAGAGAAAAACATTACTCCCTCCGTTTCAAAAAGATACAAGTTTTAGAAAAAAAAAAATTGTTTCTAAAAGATTCATTTTTTATATTTCCTATGCATATTTTGTCAACTAAAAATGAGCAATTGTAAATTCCAAAAAATTGATTGCATTTCTTGAATTCTAATTGGTTTAAACTTGTGGAAAATAGATAACTACAAAAATCTATGCATTCATAATTAAAATTTATTGTGTTTTATTAATATGTGTGAAAATTCTAGAATATGTATTATTTTGAAACGGGAGTATTTTATATATATAGATATTTGTATTATTATTCTTAGTGCGTTGGTGCATATTAATTGTTCTTTAAGATATAGTGTCCAACAAATTAAATGTATTTATATACAAGTATAACTGCGCATACATCGTAGACCTGTGATATGACCAGTGTGACAGAAAACAAAGAGCCAAAACTACTGTCCCTTAGAAAAGAAAAAAATCAAGATGGAGGCCGCCATTTGTTATTCTATCACCTAATCTACGTTTCTTAAACAAACATCATCATCATCATCATCATCATTATAATCACATAACCGGTGGAGGAGGCAGTTTCCAGAAATTCCATGTGTTAAAGTCCTCCTGTATGTAAAAGTTCATCAAAAATAAGCAAGCAAAACATCGAAATAAAAACGAACTAAATTCAGAAATGTTTATTATACCGGTTCTGAAGAGGTTGTTGTAGCTGGAAACATTCCATTGACAAGAGCATGAAGATTTGTGTATGACCTTGTATCAACCCTACGATTCACAGCTACTTCGCCCTGCAATTCTCACAAGCCACAAGTTTGACATCCTTTCAGAAAATGTTGCAAAGTCATCATCTTTTTGTGAAGGCATTTCCCGTTTTAAGATTTGAGTACCTTTGGGTTAATAGTGAAGATCTTTCCCCGGGGGATTCCGACTTTAAGGTAGCTTATCTCATCCGTGTCTCTGTTTCCAAAACCAGCATAGAACGGGTTGTGTTCGGGAGGAAATAACGCTCGTATTTCCTGTGAAAGATTTTTTTTTAAAAAAGACAGAGTTCTGTAAACATGTTTTAGAGGACATTAAGAGTTTCAAGAAATAGAAAAACCGCATAAAACTAACCTCCAAGCAAGAAATCTTGAATTCATGAGGTGCTCTTCTAATTACTGTCGAGAAAGAAGAAAATCATTCAAGATCAACAAATCATAAGAAGTCTCTGTTTTAGATATGTTGCAGAGGAAACAGATTTACTACCTTCCCGAAACAGCGAAGGAAAGAGGCCATCGGGAGAAATAACAACAGGCCCATCCGGCAATGCTTTTCCGTCCTGTCGGTTTACTTAGCCAAGATTAACAAAGAAAGCTAGATTTTCCATTTTTGCAAATATTTTGGATAATCACCTGCTTGAGATTAACTAGAAACTGTCTTGTGACTGAGGCCTGAGAAATCGCGCGTGCACTTAAAAACATCAGCTGATATCCGTTTTCCTGTTAAGGCAGAGAAAATGAATCTTTTGCTTTTGTCACACTGCTTTCATTTCTAAAGATAAGCACATATTAACAGACCTTAACAGCCGAAAATAAATGTGTAACACCAGTTTGTGACCAATCTATTCCAACCAAAGGCATGAACTGGCCTAACACATCGGATCTGTGACAAAACATAAAAAAAAAAAATCAGAAACAGGCGCAGGATTTGGCTGAAAATATGCAAAACGTAAAAGAAACCAAAGTTGCTCTACCTTGTGATAGTACCATCTACATCTGAAACAACTATCCGAGCATCCCACTTCCATAAGTAGATCCTCGCGTCTACCTGTTGAATTAAAGAGTTTGTGAACACCAACCGAGAACGCTTTGACGATTATATGACAAACATGTCGTAGCACAAAAGGATAAAATGACCTGCTGTGTACCCACAATATTGGTGGAGAACGTGAAGTTCACGGTATTCATTCCTTCTTTCAGATGTAGCGAAGCCAATTGTTCAGAAGTTGGAGTTAGTGCCCTGACTGTCTTCTTCACTGGTCTTGGCGACGACTTCTCTTGCTTCTCCTCAAGTTCAGCAGCGTCTTTAGAAGAAGCCTCGCTATCATTCCTTGATCGTCGTTGAGAGAAAGGCCAAAGGTTCCAGCTTCCACCGCTCGGAGCTAATACAGCATCAGGTTTCTCATTTCGGTCAACAGCTATCATTCCCTTGGGCTCAAATACTTGAGCAGTCCCGAATGAAACCGCTCCTAAGATAATAGGAGCTGCTGCATCCCATGGAAAATAGCATCCACCAATCTTCACTATAAGCATATCATTCTCCAAGACTGATGGTCCCAAAGAAGCAAATTTTTCCATATCCAGTTTTTCTGAATTGAAGGCCTGAGAAGCCGCTTCTGCTCCCATTCCTTCACGCAATAAGTGCTTGCAGAGAGAGAGCTCGACTGAGAATGGAGATAGCAAAGTTAGACTACAGCATCATCCCTCATACTATCTGGGGAGTGAAAAATATAAAGGTAAATAAGTTAAATTTCCTTACCCACTTCAGGATTAGTGATAACATGTTTGAATGCCTTTAAGTTTGGGCTACCTTCAGCAACGTTTTCAGCGTATAAACCCGTCGAGCTCGACTTTAAAGTATTGGAACTTGGGTCAAATGACTGGCTCATGGGCTGACAAGGACTGGCATCGATATCATTGTTGTTCTGAAGCCGCATAATAGGTAATGATTCTGCCAACCGCTCCATCTCTTCTCCAGAGATATTGTTTTTTCCCTCTATGTCAATAGGCTCTGACAAGACCTTTGAGTCCTCCACGCCGTTTTCAGGACTAATCTCATTTTCATCATAAATCTCTTTTCCATCAACTTTTACTGTATGACGAAAACTTGACTCTTCAGAACTACCCTCAGCAGATTTGCAATCGCCAATATCGCTGAAGGAAAATTGTTCCTCTTCAACCTCCGGTAGAAAGACGCTTTCTCCATTTGTTGACTGAGTCTTTTCAAAATCATCGTCAACGGTCATTTTGTTTTCATCTTGAACTAGAGAGCCACTGCTGCTCCGTGTATCTGCTTGGTATGCTAAACCCAACGGCAAATTCTCAACAGATTCAGGAACGACTAACATTTCTTCCTTCGAATTCAAATCGCATCCTGCAACAGAATCCTAGTGGAGATACACAATTTATACAAGACATCAGTCCCATACGTTAGATAGTTTACTTCCAAAGCTACTAGTCTACCATTGGAAAGATTCATTCTAATGACTAACCTGTGCAAGTGGCGGCTCGGTTGGTTCGACACAGATATCTACTTTCCCACTCCCTTCACTAGTAAGAGAGAACACAGTACTCGAAGTCTCACACGAACCATTTTCAAGAAGAATTGAATAATCTTCAACATTGCTGCTTTCACGAAAATCCTGCTCTTTCTCATCAAGATACTGCAATGTAGGAGACGCAACAAGCGGAGTTTCCAATATTGAATCGCTATCTGCTAAGCTTCCCTTGTTTGTTCCAGTTGAAGCTTTACCTTTACCGCACTTACGCGTATCGATATTTGTAGACCACTTAACATCCAACAGATCAGCAGCAATCTCAGCACGTTCCATGGAGGTGACACCATCATCTACCTTGTTTTCTCTAACCGATCTACCACCAAAGACAAACCCTAGAATCCCAGGCTTCCCGATAATCTTCCCATTACCACCAACACGAGGACTAGCAGAATCATAGTTACAGCTCTTCGACTTCAACGGTATCTTAATCTTATCAACGCCATCACTACTACTCTTTCTCCTAGTAGTCTCGGCTTCGTCGCCGGAAGACAAAGTGTAAACTTCGCCACTCTCGGCTTCTCCGATCACATCTTCGACTTCTCTGAGGAAGTAAGCTTGCCCTGTATGAGCCAGATACATAGTGAAACCTGAATCAACACCATTGACCTCGATCTTGATAAGATTCCTTCTGTTCTTCAAAACCCCTTGAAACTTGCCGAATCTGACGTACCAAGGAGACGATTTGAATGTGCCGTCGGGTTGCTCGACGACGATAATGTCAATAGCGCCACCGAATGGATGGAACGGACCTGAAACCGTGCCTACGCCTCGGTAGATGTAGCTCCCGATCCTACCGACGGCGTTCATTTTTCTATGAAAAAGTCAAATCGATTTTTAGAAGATCGCGAATGATCTTAAAAGCCCAGTTCAGCAGACTTGATTGATCATACAGATCGCTCAATCATGTTGAAGAAGAAAGGGAAAAAAAAATATCAAATCTTGAAAACCAGAGAACCGAAAGTGAGAAAATGGTTAGATGAAGAAAGGGAGAAGGGTATATTCTGTAAGAATGATCCAAAGGAGACAGAGATCAAAAGCATCATTAATTATTGCCGCCGGACATTATTTTTCTGCTTCGGTGGGGTTTCGTTTCGTAGTCATCCCAGCTTTTCTTATATTTTTCAGTTTCGCTTATTAGTTTGGTCTAATTTAATTGGACGATAATCCTGGAGATTATATCTCGTTTATTACTACTCAATAAATACATTAAATCATTAATGTTTCCACCAACTTGGAGATTATAGGTATCAACTAATATTTTGTCGACATATTAAACATAAAACCAAAATAGATATAAAATAATACTCCCCGTTTCATATTACTTGTCGTTGTAGGGAAAAAATTTTGTTTCAAAATAAGTGTTGTTTTAGAGTTTCAATGCAAAATTTATTAATAAAATTTTCTAATTTATTTTTCTATTGGTTGAAATATGGTTAGGTGTATAGGTAATTGTGTTTTTATTTTAGAAATATACAAAATCATATGTTTTATTAATATGTGTGCATAAACCTAAAACGACAAATAATATGAAACGGAGAGAGTACTAAATTTTCTTTATTTGATTAATAAATTAAAAAATTTTACACAACAATAAAAAAATTATTAGATATGAAATATCACGTCTGACGTCAATTTTACTGTCTATAAATTATTTGATAATTTATAATTTTTCATTTAGAACTAAATTATTTTATGTCAAATATTTTATGAAATTGAATAACAATGGTACATTCAGAATTAAACAAATAGATTGAACGGGAAAACGATTGTACAACATTTTTAATATTATTTTAAAATGAATACATGTTTGCAATATTTTTCAAAAATATTAAGACTATATTTAATTTTAAAGATTAAAAGTTTGAATTTTTTACAACTAAGATTTTAAGTTTCAATCTTACTTATTTTAATTTTTAATTCATATTACTTATTATATTTTTTAAAGATTAAAACTTATATATTTGCTTGTTTTATAAAAAATAATAATATTAAAGCACAAGCCAAGCCATGTGTCAAAATTTGATTGGCCATGTGACTAGTGCTTTAGTATATAGAGAATTAGAGAAATGTTATCACAAACCGCAATTATATCTCGTTTAATCAGACACGTAATAGCGGTTCACAATTTTGGATCGCTATAATTTGGATGACACTACAATATTTCTATGCGAAAGAAAATAAATTAGTGTAATAGTATGTTGGGTCTAAATCCCGATAAAACAAACCATCCATATAAGGTCTCAAAGACAGAACGGGCATGGTCCGTTATCGACAAATCCTAATGATTTTCTTATATTATTAGAAATAAAAAATTGTAGACACCAAGTTCATTTAAGATAGTCAGAAGACGACCCTAAGACCGTAAAAAAGCCCCGAGTCGAAAACTCGTGCAAGAATGAAGAGACCGGCCTTGGAGAAATATTCTTCCAACCAATAAAACCAAATATCTCAGAACTGTCAGCAAAGAGAAGATTGCGGTAACAAACACAAAAAAAAATTACTATAAAAAAGAGAGAGAAGGAGGAAGAGAGGACACATCTGAAAACCTAGACACTACACACTTGACCTTGATCTCGAACTCTCACTCTCAATACTTTAGTCTTAGTTCTTAGTTATTGTTATTCCATTCATTGTAATCTTCATTATATCCAAATCAATCTATAATCAACAAAAGTCCATCTTTGTCAACCGAATTATGATTACATCATTGTGTTTTGAAGTTATCATTGCACGTGTTATTTTCTTCCCTAACCTTTTACAAACAATCACTACCAAATATCTAGTGTGGGTTTCATGATCCACATTTTGGCGCCGTTAATGGAAGAGAAACGAAAAAATCCTTGCTAAGAATCTGATCTAAGGTTCCTATGCATGATCATGGATCCCACTCAAATCTATTCCAGTTCCACTGAACCAAAAATTATCGACGTCGACCTCCCTAGATCTGACACGAGAAACGAGACACCGGCAGCTGGAGCGGAGCAGACTGACCAAACCGCAACCAATGGCGGGGTTCAAGCGCAGCGGATGCCCCCACCTATTGGTACGGCGGTTTTTTATCCTAGAAGAAACAAACTACGGATCTGGAATCGATCTAGAAAAAGGCAGGCCATTGATGACTCAACCGCTCTGATGCAAAAAAACTCGACCGATCTCCCCTTTGCCTCTGGCGCAGACCCGAGAAGAGGTGGCCGAAATTCAGAGCATAGTTTCAACGCTCATCGATAAATCCAGAGCCAGGAGACCGCATACCAAACTATAACCAATCGACTGGAGCAAGCTGAAAGAGAGCTCACCGCACATCAAGTCGAAGCTCTTGAGAGATCGAGACATCAACCAGATCCGGCAAACCGAACTCCCAACTCTCAAAAAGAAAATCAAGGAGCATTCGAAACCCCTAAATTTCCCAACTCCCGATCCATTCAATTCAAATTTGGGGAAAACTCGAGATCCACGATGCAACCCGGAATGTCCCATCAGAGCTTAAGCTTCAGCAGCCTCGACGAGGTGAAAACCAAGGGCCGAGAGCACGAAAGTACACAGATTCACACCTAGAACAACTAGGCCAACATGCAACGCGAACCATATCCCCGAGAGCCTCCTATGAATCCTTGGAATCCCAAAAATGGCTTCCCAGCGGCCATAAACGCATATCCCACTCAAGTCACCGAGATGCCGAACAATGCACTACGAGCAAAGGAGGATGTTCCTCACGACTTCGTCGACTTAAATCACCTAAGAGAAGATCCAAGAAACTTCACCGACCAGAACATTCTAGAATTACATATAAAGAAATAACGCCGAGCTCAGAAGGATACATGCCATCATGCATATGGTGACAAACTAAGCCCCCGATATTGATAGAGTAATAGAGGAGACTCAAAGAACTCCCTTTACCAACAAAATAGCTAATGTAAGGCTACACGACGTGCGAAATATCAAGTTTCCATAATATTTTGGGAGCACCGACCCAAAGCCCATGTTTGAGCCTTCCGGCTAGCCATATCTAGAGCAACCGAAGCCAATCTTTGGTATCAGATAAGCACCTTTTGAGCCTCTAAGGACATATATCAAAAAATTTAGGGATTTCAAAGCCAAGATCCCACATCTAAACAAAGTGTCGCTCTCACAACACTAAAACAGTGTTTGATTTTCATCAAAATTCAAAGAAAAAGTGGCAGTCTGAGCTCCCACTTTACTGGATGATGCACTTCATCGAGCTTCATACTTTGCAGGGCATGAAGAGAAGGTCGCCGCTTTAAAAAAAAGTATAACGCAAACAAGAACAATGTCAACATAAACAAAAGACCATCAAGCCTCAAAAAACCCGCCACATGAGGCCAACATTCCTTTGAAATTAACAACTCGACCCATAATAGAGACCATCCACCTTCGATCCTAGTAAATTTTGCAACTTCCACAAACGAAAAGGACACTCACCGAAAAGTGCCGAGTTGTACTAAAAATGAAGAAGAAGAACACGACAAAGACTTCAAAAAAGAAGAAGCCCTAGTAACTCCAATGGGCAATGCAAAACCAAAGTCAACCTCTAACAAGAGGGGTCAGAAAACCGAAGAAGAATCACCAAACTTGCCCCCACCAGCACCCAAAAGAGGGTAGACATGATCCTCTGCGGAGATGCGCCCAGAACTGAAACCAATAACGAGCCGAGCCACATCACGCCTGCAACCGAGCTACAAAGCAACCAAGCAGCCAATGTCATCATAACAATAGTAATCTAAAACATCGGAGACCCGAACCAAAACATCAATGTTGAACCAGCCTTGATCCTCCATCTAAACATATCAGCAGCAGCACGGCACTTCGGCCTGGCTGCTAGAGAAGAGCGAGATAGAAAAATGCTCAGAGCCAGAGGACTCCTCAAAAAGCTAATTACCCCCCACGCCCTCCCCCCCAAAAAAAAAAAAAAACTCAACCAAAAAACAGCTCAAGCTCATACAACAACGACCTGTCTGGGGACAAGAGTATTACCCAAAGAAGAATGGTATTACCTAGCGATGAGGAAAGGCTACAACACACAAAAAAAAATGAATTGAATTCATATATGGAGGATCAAAATTTTGCAACTCAGTCAACTCGATCAAGGCTTACTAGAGAAGGGCCAAAACAACATCGGAATCCGAGAACCCATTTATGGTCATGATCCTGAGATAACATTTCACATAATGAAGCCGTTGATTTGGATAAACCACACGGCGACACCCTGATCATACGACTCGACACCAGGGGATGTGAACTCTCTTGAGTGCTGATTGACACCGAAAGCTTCGCTGACATCCTCTTCTACGATGCCTTCAGAAGAATGGGCTTCACCAAAGCCCTCCTCAAACAAGAGCTGACACCACTCATCTGCTTTGCCGGAGAAACAACCTACTCACTTGGATCAATCGAGCTAACAGTCACAGTAGGTCCACAAGATCATCAAATCCATTGTCATAAGCCGACCTGTCCCACTGAACGCAATACTCGGGAGACCTTGGCTTTACAACATGAAGGCAGTGCCTTCGACTTATCACCAATGCATAAAATTCGCGACCTCGAAAGGAATCAAGACCATACGAGAAATCCATAGAAGCTACATTAATGCTTGATCCCTCAACGAGGGTACCTAGACATCTAGAGCTCGAGCCCAACCGCCTTTTCCCAACAACAAATGTTGCAAAAAATAAAAATCTGAAACTTATGCTCCCAAGAAATTCAAAGACATGGTCCCAACCAACATCGGGAAGCCCGAACTACTAATACACGAACTGATTCGCTCCAGCGTCCCCGAAGATCTCAACCACTATAAAAACCCAAAAGGTTGCAAATGCATGCGATCATACTGAAGATGAGTATAGCAAGTTCAACATGTTCTTCAGCCAACCCAGACGATTTGAAATCAATGCACCAAAACCTCCAACCTCTATATCTCCTACGGTGCCGCCTACAGTCATCGAATTTAATACACCATGAACGAACGAAGAAATCAGAGCTGACAACGATAGGGAATGACCTCACCCTCTACAAACTGCTCATGGATAATATCCACACATACATGAAAAGCAAGACCAATAACGACGAAAAACACTCCTTGCTCGATCTCTCGAGCAGCCAGAAAGGAAAAAAAGAAACAAAAATTTAAGAAAGTTTATAGTTTTTAAGACTAAATTCATGTTTCTACCCCGAAAGGAAGCCAATCATAATAAACAACAATTCATTTTTTTACTAGAGCCGTCCTCGGCCAAAAAAATACGATCAACTGTTAATATGGGGCCATGATCAAGATTTACGACACAGTCGATCCCGCTCCACGTGAATAAAAAATTATCGACAAAAGCTTATTAAAGTTCACATTGATTCGATGTCGAGATTGTATCAATTAGATCGATCGAAGGCCTTAGAGTATAAACAACATGCCTAAAACAAGAAAACAAGTCAAGTCAAAAACTAAAGGACTTGGGTTCGCACAAAATAATCGCAACAACATGCATTATATCATAAAAATAAAATAAGAAACTCATGGGTCCTGATTTATTACTAAAACTAAAAATGAGACAAGTTTAAAAAAGACAACAACGAAAATAAAACAAAGAACTTGATGACAACAACTAATCTCCTCCTCCAGGCGCAAACTCGTCATCTTCTCGCTGAGCATCAGAATGACATGAGTTTCCACCAGCATCATTGATTTCAGGAGATTTCTTCGTGAAAAAATCTTCAGGCAAATCCTCCAAACTTGGGGAAGGTATAGCTTACCTACCGAAAAATCAGATATTGCAGGCATTTCTTTTCTCGTCATGATTTGTTTATTTCTATAGTGAAATTCTGCCACTTTGACATTAATATTTCCTAATTTTCAGGAGAGTGGCAAATCCATATATATGGTCAATATTTAAGGAGGTTAAGTTACTTTAATAAACATACTCATCAACTTTAGTTTTCTCTTTCATTTGACTCTACTATATTCTCAATGGCGGATAATTTACGGCATGCAATCTAAGATCTCAACTTGGTTATTGAAGATGAATCGATGGCTTTACCTTTGGAGATTTGCAATGATAAAGTTAGATCTACTCAATTTTCTTAGATGGGCGTTCTCAGATTCAACGTAAGCAGAACATCCGGCAATGTTGACTTTGTTGCCATGTATGTGGGGGGGTATTTCTGGTTTTGTAATTGGATGCACAGTGAAAAATTTGCTTTCAGTTTGTTTTCTTGTCTGAAGAGTTGTTGTCTTTGTTTTTTAATAGAGGTACATGATCTTTCAACGATCATATGATAGTTACAAACCGTTGATCTCCAAATATGGATGAGACTATGCTGATCTCCATTCTCTTTTTGGTCTAAATTATGGCCACCCCTCTCCAGTACCTAACATAGAATGTGATCATACACATTGGTGATACCATGAGTGAAGTTATCAAAGTTGGTTTCAACCAATATAATCAGGCGTTAGTGGAGTTTGTTCGTACCCAAATTAATTGGAACGCTAACTTGCAATTGTATTTTTAACTTAATTATCAATTTTCTCAAGGAGTAAAAATGGTGTTAAAGTTTAAGTATGAGAGACTTCGAGGTTTTTGTGAGGCATGTGGTTTGATGACTCATGATACAGAAGATTGTTTTCAGAACATACATCAGCCTCTCATGCTAATGATTCAGATAATGATGATGATGATGATGATGATGAAGACAATGCGGAGGCTGCAATACAGGAATAGGATTTGCCTCAGGAGAATGTTTAGGTTCTGGAAATTGAAGATCAAGAGGGTGAAGTTCATAATGATATCATTGCGGAGAGAGGAAGATTTAGCTTTACAGGTTTGTTCAAGTTTCTGGTCAACAACGCCAATGGAAGTGGTTCTAAAGAACCGTTCGTAAAAGAAGATTCATTCATGATATTCTTGCATTGTCTGAAACTGAAGTGAATGAAACAGAGGATGCATATAACAATTAAGCAGGGGAGTATGATGAAGATTTAAACTATATTATCTTGGTAATGGAGGAAAAGTGGAATGATGAAGAGAGTATGGGATTTTTCTCTCAAAAGACAATTATAGAGTGCCTTGGGAGGTTCATAATCATAGTCGGGTCACAGTTGAGGCGGGTAAAACAATTCCAGGGAATTTATTGACCTCTATCATGGATAATGTTGTTGGGGGCAATCCTAGGAAGCGGGTTTGGTGATGCAACCTGGATCAGCCTCAAATTCAAAGATTTGAAGCTCGTGTGTCACTACCAAATTCACTTCTTATGGTGTCTTTCAATGAGCCAAAGAAGGTGATTAATGGCTTACACCAAATAAGAACTCATGGAACAACCTTGAAGTAGACTATTAATAGGAGATCGATAGAGAATAGTGTTATATGAGTTAAGAAGGATCTCCTCATGTGCTACTTGGACCAGAAAAGAAGAAAAGATGTGATGAAATTGGTCATGGACGATAGACGGACAACTGAACAAGCAGCTAGGGCACAACCAAATAAAGCTCAAGAAAGGTCTAAGAGCTATTATGGTCGTAATTCTCAAAGAGAATCTTAGAAACACCAATCATAACTTAATTACGTGTAGAGGCCACAATACTGGTTTGATTTGGATGGTCCGCAATACATGGCTCACTTGATGAAGGAAATAAAAATATCATTCAGTAATGTGATGCAAAAACCCCAACTAATGTCAGCACCGCGACCAGAATTATGAGTCCTTGAGTTAAGTTGTTATATAAAGGTACCATCTGAGAAGGAGCGGTCGGCCCTTATTTGTGAAGAGGAATTAACGGCCATTCAGATGAAGCACGAAGACGAGGAGGACGTAGCAGCTTTGTGTGATCAGTGACCTAATCAAGGCTGAAGAGGGTGATTTATGATGTGTTTGTAGTTCATAAGGAGTCGACTGAGACTTTGATTGAACAAGGTGGATTCTTTAGAACTTTTTCTTTTGATTTACTGATAGAACCTCTTTTATGTTTTCTGTTAAATCTTATGGAACATTTGAGATTTGTCAAGGGTCTTCAACACCATGTCTTTGAACTAGGAGGAGAGTTGTGCGTGCATAAAGGAAATACTAACACTTTGGTCTAAAGAGCAACAACCATACACAACTCAATCATGGATCAAGACCAAACCGGTCAATTGAAGAATCAAGATTGAAGACCAAGTCGGTCCAATCCTGTTCTCAACCAACGATCAAAATTAAACTGGACTTACCATCTTTTGCATCTAAGCTGATCCATCAAACTCTCCAGGTTCATCTAATCAAACTGAGGTTCAACCTACCTAAAATAGAGGAGCCATTCGACCATGTAAGGAAACATTTTGAAATTCTGTTTCTTATGTTTCTAACCGATTTTATTGTTTTTGATTTTGTTTATTTTCTATTTTATTTGCAAGAAAAAGCTTAAGGCATTTATTAGCCTATTTCGAGTCCAATAATTCAAATCTTTTGTTTAGTCTTTGCTTTAAATCTAAATATAGTCCATGTTGTTTTGCTTCAAATCCTCTAAAAGGGCAAACCACATTGGATTCTATATAAACCCCTTATAAGTATAATTGTTTCTTTTACCTTGAAATTAACATATGAGTAAGTTTTTCCCTAAGCAAAAACCTTAAGAATTTCGAGTGTGTGTGAGAAGCCAGTCTCTAGAGAAAATTGTGACTTATCAAAGATAATTCCATAGATATTTGTGGTGTTCATCTATCTTACATTTCATCTATTGATCCGCCTTGAGAGAGGCACATGTCCATCAGGCTTGAATTCATCTTCGTTCATCTGATCATCCATTGATCTTGCTGAGAGAGACACACGTCCAACAACAAATCCCATCTTCATCGATCCACTCATCAATCGCAATCATCCATTAACCATCAAACCACAAAAAATCATCATCCGACCATTCTTCATCATTCTATCATATAATCATCCTCATTCATTTCTTATTTCATTATTCATTTCTCATATTTATATTTTATTTTAGGTTGCATATCTTCTAGTTCATCATCCTACCACTCGCCCATACCAGCTCACTACCGGATTTGGAACCTTTATCGTCCAGATCGGACTTATTGGTTCCATGCCCACAATAAAGGATCTTTGGTGATTGTGGGTCAGTTTACGGGGATGGCGGTTCCCCTGAGCTTATGTCCTCTTGAATCAAGTTCCTTCTTGGATGGATTGACTATGGTGTTGGGTACAATTTTTTCTAGGGTTTCTGCCGGCGAAGCTCAAGGATGTGGCAGATGTAGTGTTTTGAGAGTCAGCTTTTCTCTTGAGTTTGGCGTTGTGGCTGTGGGACACCTCTGAGAATGGTCGGACGGTTCATCACGTGCGGATCTAGAGGTTGGTCTTGAACACATCGACCACCGTGAAGCTGTGGAGGAGCTGGTTGATGGTTGCTTGTGTTCATCGGAGTAGATGACTTCTGCTCCACCATCTTCTTTCCCACGCTTGAGATCTCCTTTTTTATATGTTTTTTGTTATATATAGTTTTTAAATTGGTAGTCTTTAAAGTTACTTTTTGAGGCTCTAATCTATCTATATAAAGTTAAACTATTCTCTTTTTCTGACAAGTGGTAGAGGGTTTGTTGTCATGTGTTCTCTTCTTTTTCTTCTGGAAATTCACATATTTGTTAAATTAAAAAATTATCTATGAATAAAGCAAAAACTTATATATTTGGGATAATTAACAAATAACAAAAAGACATTTTCATTAGTTTGAATATAATTTAATTTAATAAGTAATATTGATCTGAGAATTTTAGTTATTTAATCACTCTCGCACTAACCATAAGTTTGATAATCTATTTTTTTGTCACTAAAATTCAAAATAAATAAAATGAATAAAAATAAAAATAAAAATAATAGAAATATATTTTAAATATTTAATTTATTCACAACTTAAAACACTAAATTTTCACTTTATGTAATAGTTTTTACTATTTTCTATTACACATTATATACTTATTTTACTATTAAAAATCATAAAATAATCAAATTGAAACTAAAACACAACACATGATCTAAACCTAAAACCTCCATAATCACAGAGAAAAGCAAAATGTTATAGTAACACTAACTCAATAAAAGTCTAGAGCTAAAAGGAGATTAAGAACAAAGACTAATTTACTTCTCCTTACTATATAATGTCTTGGCCAACGTAAAAAATTAGACAGATAAAATCTGAGACAAAGTAATCCCCAAACACAAAGGAGCACAATCAAGTACGAACGTAAAAAATTAAGAAAGTGGGTTAGAGAAAGAATAATTATCAGAATGCCAAAGTCACCACGAAGCAGGAAGACACATGTCTAAAACACTAAAAGCACAACCACCAGCTAATAGGTAAGAAGCATCACACAAACTAAACAAGCACATACAAGGCGCCATGCCAACGAAGAACCACAAACTTCTGGATAGAAGGAATCAAAGCTCCAAGACTAACTCCGCACACCTATACCAATGGAAGCATGAGAAGGAGAGAAACAACTCGAGGGAGGGAGAATGAAAGCTTGACGCAAAAAATAACCTTCTAAACCTACAAAGCATACACGTAGGAAAACATTATCAAAATCTGGAGTGGTGAACATGGCGAAAAGGAGAGTCACCAAAGACACGAGCAACAATGAAAGCTCAATGAGATGAGAGAATATAGAGAGAAGGGAAGAGAAAACAAAATCAACAAACCGTTAAGCCGTCCTCGAATATGAAAGAGAGCATAGAAGTCAGATCACCAAAAACCATATTTAAAAACGAAGACGAGCATGGATTATCCACGGCAAGCACGAAGAAGACAATATTAAAAACGACTAAACTCTGATCCAACCAAAGGAGTTACAGTCCCTAACATCAGCCAAAATCTAAAAAAAAAAAAGCAAAACATAAAAATGAAATCATTAAAGTTCAATATGTTTTATATCAGAGATTCATTTTACCATTAACAAATACTATTATACATATATTAACATATTATTTAAAAAATATATACATAATGTATTAACATATTACTTAGGGCAATTCTCTTAAATAGCCATTTTTAAGTTTTTGTCACAAAAATAGCCCTCAAAAAATAAAATGACCAAAATAGACTTTTTTTTTTTTGAAATTTTGATTTTATTTTTATTTTTTTTTTGAAATTTGAAACCCTATCCCCAAACCCACCCCTTTACTCTAAACCCTAAAGTCCAAATTAGTTAACCCTAGAGGTATAAATGCATATAAATGAATTTTTTAGCTTCTAAAAAAACATTTTGATCATTTTTTCCTTAAAAGCTATTTTTGTGACAAACAACCTAAAAAGGGCTATCTAAGGGAATTTCTCTATTACTTATTACTACAAAACATAATAAAAATACAGAGAAATACTCTTGATAAATAAAGATGACCACGGTCCACGTCTCTAATAATTTTAATTAAAAAAACTGCCTAAGTTGCACACAAAAGAAAGACAAAGGAAAATGCCTTGACTAGTTCTTAGTTTTTTTTTTTTTTTTTTTGACATGTACTAGTTCTTAGTTGACGAGCATATTTCGAAAAACATTTTTTCTTTTCCGAGAAAGAAAGAAAGAAAGAAAGAAAGAAAGCTAAAGGAGAAAAAAACAGAAAACGGAGAGAGAGAGAGACAAAGTCGCGTGTGTTTCACTCTCCTGGTTATTCGCCGTTTGTCCCTTGTTCTATTTTTCAATGCTTGGGTCACATCGCCTTCTTATTTTTATTTTTTCTCTGTTGTTCCCGTTCTCAATCTTTCAAATCGAATGTTGTAACTCTTTAACATTAACTTCGAAATCAAAGATCATTTATTTTCGTCCTTCCAAAATCCAAAGCTTCGTCTCGCTTCTGTCAGATTAAAGGTACAACATTTACAAACTCACATGTCCGAAACTCATCCTCTCATTGTTGTTTCAATAGACTAATTTGATTGTTTATTTTAATATATAACCCCAAGATCAACAAGTCGATCTCAAGAAAATGCGACGAAAACGAATTGATTTTGTTTGACCAAAAAATCAGATTTGTGATTTCAGTTTGCATTCCGGAAGACTCTTGTTAACAATGTCGGCGGATGATGATAAAGATTCAGACGACCTTAATATATTTCTCAACGCCATTGGCGAAGAACCCGAAGATGAAACACCGATGAGGAAAAGCACCAATGATATCTTCTTCAACTTGGACGATGGAGGAGGAGGAGATTTCCATAACCCATTTCAAGATTTTGCGGATTCGAATCAACCCGGAAGTCCAGTCTTTGAATCTCCTAAGGTTTATGTGGCACCAAGGGTGATGATAAGCCATCAAGATTCCTTCTCAGAAGAAGATTCAAGAATCGAAGATGCCAGGATATTGCCCTTCTCGCCTCGTCTACGAGTTCCTGCTTCTCCTCGAGCTTTTGTGTATCAGAGATCTGTGGAATCGCCTCGTTTTGGGTCTCCCGTTGGATTGATTGATACAGCTTCCCCTTTCGAATCTGTGAAGGAAGCAGTTTCAAAGTTTGGTGGGATTACAGACTGGAAAGCGCATAAGATTCAAACAATAGAGGTTCAATAGCTTTTGTTATTATTACACTTGATAGATGATATCTTTGTTTTTTAAGGAAGGATTGTTGTTTTTATGTGTTATTATTCAGAGAAGGAAGATGGTTGATGAAGAGCTTGAGAAGATACAAGAAGCACTTCCTGAGTTTAAGAGAGAATCTGATTTAGCTGAAGAGGCCAAACACGATGCGTTGAAAGAATTAGAGAGCACAAAGGGATTCATCGAGGAGCTGAAACTCGAGCTAGAGAAAGCGCAATTGGAAGAGCAGCAAGCGAAACAGGATTCGGAGCTCGCGCAGATGCGTGTTGAGGAGATGGAGAAAGGTGTAGCTAATGAGGCAAGTGTTGCCGTGAAAGCACAGCTCGAAGTAGCTAAAGCGAGACAGGAGTCAGCGACTTGCGAGCTACGGTCCGTGAGAGAAGAGATCGAAATGGTTTGTAATGAGTATGAAGATATGTTGAGAGAAAAAGATTTAGCCGCGGAGAAAGCTGAAGTAGCTGTAATGGAAGCTAAAGAGGTTGAGAGAGAAATGGATGGTTTGAGCATAGAGCTCATAGCCACCAAGGAGTTATTGGAATCAGCACACACTGCTCATCTCGAAGCGGAGGAGAAGAGGTTCGGTGCAGCGATGGGTAGGGACCAAGACATGTACAATTGGGAAAAGGAACTGAAGATGGTGGAAGATGATATCGAGAGGCTTAACCAAGAGATTCGTGCCGCTGATGATATGAAAACGAGGCTAGAGGATGCTTCTGCTCTTGAGTATGATTTGAGAGCTGAATTAGCGGCTTTCACAGAAAATTCAACCAGTAATCTATTGATGGGTAATGATAACATACATGCGGCTGTTGATTCTGCAAAGAGAGAGCTCGAAGAAGTCAAATCCAACATTGAGAAAGCAGCCTCCGAGGTGAAAGCTTTGAAGATAATAGCTGGATCATTACAGTCCGAGCTTGCAAGGGAGAGACAGGATCTAGCAGAAACTAAGCAGAGACAAAGTGCGGATTGGGTCGGGAAAACAGATGAGGAAGCAAGAGAGGATACATCCAATAAGTTGGAGCAGGCGATGAAAGAGGCAGAGGATGCAAAGTTCTTAGCCGCAGCTGCTAGAGACGAGCTTAGAATGGCAGAGGAGTTGTCTGAACAAGCTAAAACGGGAATGTCTACGATAGAGAATAGGTTAACCGAGGCGAAAAAAGAAATGGAGGCTGCTAGAGCTTCGGAGAAGTTGGCCTTGGCTGCTATAAAAGCTCTGCAGGAGACTGAGTCTTCTCAGAGATTTGAAGAGATTAGTAATTCCCCGAGAAGCATCATAATCTCTGTAGAAGAATACTACGAGCTGAGTAAGCGGGCACATGAATCAGAAGAAGAGGCAAACACAAAGCTATCACAGATTGTATCCCAAATAGAAGTGGCTAAAGAGGAAGAGTCAAGAATCTTGGAGAAGCTAGAAGAAGTGAACAGAGAGATGAGCGTGCGAAAAGAAGAGCTAAAAGCGGCTATGGGAAAAGCCGAAAAGGCTAGAGATGGGAAGTTGATTATGGAGCAAGAGTTGAGAAAATGGAGGTCAGAGAATGGGAAGAGAAGAACAGAAGACGGGATGGAGCCTGAGAAGAGCCCCACGAGGTCAAGCACGTTTGCGTTTGGTGAACAAGGGACCAGCAGCAACATTGATAACAGTAATGTGAACCCTGAAACAAAGAAAAAGAAGAAGAAGAAGCTTTCTTTGCTGCCAAAGGTTCTCATGTTCTTGTCAAGGAAGAAGTCTCACAAGTGAAAATCTTGGAATACCTTTTTTTTAATATTTTTAAAAAAATATTTTTGATTTTGTTATTTTTTACTTACACCAACAACAATACAGACTTCTTGATGAGTCTGGCCAACTTTTCCATGTATGATTTTTTTTGTTTTTTTTGTTGAATTCACTTGATGGAAATAAAAGCCATTGACACACACACACACTTGCAAATTTGTATATAATATTCGGACAGCATGGAAGAGAAATTCATATTATTAAACCCCAACACCAATTTCCAGAATATAGAAGAGAAGCAGAATCATACAAAGATACTTGAATATATAGACTTTTATTTAAATAGTGACTAGTTCTTTTAGAAAACAACTATCAACTAGAAAAGCAACCCCTTTGAAAGAGCTAGGGTTCGCAATACCATTTTTCTTTTGTTGTGTTCACAACTTAGAAGGCTTAGGAAAAATGTCAGGGGTGAATTTCTGCGCGGCACTGAGACTACCCTTGATCTTCATCGCACCCCTACGTTCAAATGACTCATCAGATGTCAAGTTCTTGGACGAAATCAAAGTCACATAAACAAGAAACCAGGGTGGAAACTTTTGGAGGAAGCTTGTGTTTCTTTTTTGCTAATAGTGGATAGGTCTACAAGACAAAAGCAGTAAACATACTTGTCATATAATGGTAAGGAAATGACAAACCTAATGAAAGCAATCTGAGGATTCATCTTGCCAGTAGCAACTTTGACAAAGTCATCATCTTTAAAGGAAAATGTAGCATCCACTTTACCTCCTTCATATTTCCCTGAAAAAAATCATTCTCAAAATAATCAAATCTCTCTTATTCGAATTATGCCCAATTGGCGTCATCAACTAACCTTTGGTGACTTGTCCTTTCTTCAGATCGACGATGTAAGTAACCTCTTCAAATCCCAATTTCTGATTATTCAAAACAAAAAGGGCAAAAAATTAACAGAAATAAAAACGAAAGACGATGGAGTCTAACAATGAGGGACCTTGGGAGCGACGTTGATCTGATAAACGAGACCAATCTTCTCTGTGAGCTCTTTTCCGGCGTCGGTGGAGAGATGTTGTTTCATCAAATCCATAATTGCGTCCGATTTGAGCTGGGTCGTCGCCATTTTTTGCGATCAAGTAAGATTGGCGAGAGGAAGGGTGCGGATGGATTTAAAAAGGGAGGTTTGGGTTAGGTACAAAGAAAAATGAGATGACGTGATCGATAAGTATGAAAAATTTAGATATTGAGTGCATTGGCACACTTCCCTATTCATAGCTTTTTTCCTATTTCTATTTCCAGATTATTAGGACATGTAACGTTTTCTCTTCTTCTATGGATTATGATTTTCTCCAAATAATGAAAGAATCATTCTTACATTTTAACAGATGGTTAAGATAAAATATTTCGTATTTTTAATCATAGTTTAGTTTTTGTTAATTATTATGTTTCAATTTGGATCCGCAAACCACCTCCAATTAGAATAATAAAATATTTTTTTAATATAAAAAGATCACTTTTATTTTGAAAAATACTACACAAAGAGACATATTTTCAAATTTTTATTACACAATGGAATCACAATTTTATCTATGTGAGTGTATTGTCTTGCATTTAACTGTAATTAATCACATTTGTTTTTATAAAAGGGCTTTAATGAATCACATTTCCCTCGTTAAATTGCATAAGAAGCAAAACTTTTTTCATTCTTTCCACCTAAATTCTTTTTTTTTTATTTGATGGTATTTTCTCGAATCTTCAAAAACTCATAATTAAAGATATATACATGAATATCCAATATCAAATGGTTCCCTTTTTTCATTACTTAAAAAAAGTTTATAGTAATTTGTTAATATAATGTGTTGTTAGTAGCTTTCACCGAGATTCGAGCTCAAGGTCTGTTCGCCAAATTCCTTCAAGTAACTCATTGTCTTTTACTTTCAGATTTGGGAAAATTGTTTTTTAGGCCAAAAATAGGAAAATTGTCCTATTAAGTTAATTTCAAATTTATACCATTTTTACTTATAATGCCCTTTTTATTTATACAAAATAAATCAAATAAATAGTTTTTACTAACAAAAAATTGGAAGATAGGAACTATTTATGAAATACCTATATTAAATTAGAGGATTTTTTTCCAGTTCTAAAAATATTTAAATTAAAATTTCAGATTTTGTTCTACAAACAGCATAATTGACATTCTACGAAGTGAAAAATGAAATCCATATTTTTCATTGAATCTACTAGGATTAGAATACGTCATATACGTAAATAATAGTAATCTAAAAATATTCGGAATACACATTCTACAATTAACCTATTGCTCTAAAACGTATAGAACCCATAATCTACATATTACTAGAAATCTAAAATCAGTAGAAATTGAGTTCAAACATGTTTATTGTATTCTACATATAGTAGAATGCGGATTCTACGGATAAGTATAACAATTCCAAAAATATGAGAAGAAAATATTTAGAAATATTCAGTTTCCATATTTGAAAAATCAATTTCTGGCCCAAAAATATTTGAAAATATTCACTATCCATATTTGGTGATTTTTGATTTTTGATTTAATTTTAATAAATTTAATTATTAACTTATATTTTTAGATTTTATAATTAATTTTAATTATTTTTTGAGGGTACAATTGGCATTTAAAAATATCTTAATTAGTTTTAATTATTTTTTAATAGTTGTGTAGACTTAATTAACTTGTCTACTATATCTGAAAACATTTCTCCAATCGAATATCCACCAGTTAGTAATACTCATATAAACTATATGTTACACGAACTTTGTTAGTTTTGTCCATAGGACATATTTGCCATTTCCTGTCCACGAAAACATATCCACAAATGTTTCATTCATAACTCATTGTATATGATTCTCTCATCCACAAATTGTTTTGACCGATCTTTGTCTATCTATTAATTTATAGTCAACAAAGTTTTATTAATTAATTACTAAAATATATTAAAACAGATGTTGACATATAGAAAAAAATTACAATATTTTATTATACCATCATATTTGCTTATGTATTTTACAATTTGAAATGCAAACAAATAAATACATAAGAGGTGAATGAGTAATAATATACAGAAGAAAAGTGACTACTCACATTTTAAGCCATTAAATTATAGTTGTTTATCTCCAAAAAAAATTATTCACATTTTTCTTAAGTTTCAATTAGGAAAAATAAACAAACTAGTTAAGTGGAGAGCAAAGTTTTCCTAAACATCACTAACAAACAACAAATATTTCATCTCTATACAATGTGTCTTTTCCTGTACAAAAATATCAGAATATATCCTCTAGCGTAATGCTCTTTTTACAAATCCTCACTTTAGTTACCAATCATAATTTAAGAATAAAAGAATCTACCAATATCAAAAGGGTAATATACTCAATGTTCAGCTATGCCACATGGGCTTAAAAAAACAGCCAACCATAATGAAGATTCTAGACAAGATTAAGTCTATCGGCTTAGATAGGATTAATTAGGACTTGGTTTAGTCCGGTTAAGTTTGTAACATATAAATCATACCGGCTCATTCTCTCTTAGTAAATCACGTGTGGTTTGTACATGTCGTTAGAGTTACCAACTCGGTTTATAAGAGTGGTTTAACTTTTAGGATAATGCCGACTTCTTTGAGCTGATTAGGATTGTTAATAGCCAATATAAGAGACTGAGAGAGAGAGAGAGAGAGAGAGAGAGAGAGAGAGAGAGAGAGAGAGAGAGAGAGAGAGAGAGAGAGAGAGAGAGAGAGAGAGAGNAGAGAGAGAGAGAGAGAGAGAGAGAGAGCCTAGGTTATCGTGTAACAAGCAGTGACTCAAGCTTCTGAGTTGTCGATCATAGTGTTGCTGGTTCGACCCCCAGCTCCGGTGAGATATAACGGCCTCTCCTAGTTAACAGAGAGGTGCGGTGAAACCGGGTGAACATGTCGTTGTGTTGGTGATTGATTCACAAGAAAGTACTTAAGAACATATGAGAATCGGTGAAAGGATCTCCACAAATTGGTATCATAGCGCTGGTTTCAAGATCAGAGTCTCTTTCCGGAAGTTTCAATCAAGATTTGAAATCAATCGATTTCGAGATGACGAAACGCAAGATCAAAGTTCCAATGACGATGTTTGACGGCACCAGTGATTTCAAGATCTGGAAGAAAAGAATGCTCGCAAATCTCAGCATGCAAGGTTTGAAGGATGTGCTCACTCCACAGACAAAGACTTTGACATCGAAGGACGATGATGAGGAACATGAAGACTCGAAGAAGAAGAAAGTCCAAGAAGAGATCGCAAGACTTGAAAGAGACGAGAAAACGATGAACCTGATCTTTATGACCGTAGGAGATCATATTCTTAGGAAGCTTGACAAGTGTACTTCTGCTGCTCAAATGTGGGAACTTCTCAATTGTCTTTGCATGGCCAAGACGCTTCCGAACAGAGTTCATGCGCAGCTCAAGGTCTATTCTTTCTGGATGCAAGACACGAGAAAAGTCGATCAAAACTTTGACGATTTCTTGAAACTTATAACCGACCTCAACAATCTTAACACAGATTCCCGAGGAAGTGCAAGCTATTCTACTACTCAATGCTTTGCCAAACATGTATAATTCTGTATAGGAAACTCTGAAGTACAGTAGGGAAGCTATTAGAGTAGATGAAATATCAAGTGCGGCTAGGTCTAAGGAGATGGAATATAAGGATATCCTTAGCTTTGGAGCAACAGGAGAAGGCAATTTTGTCAGGGGTAGAACAGAGAATAGGAACAATAACTCGTATGCAGGTAAAGGCAAAAACATGTCAAGATCAAAGTCAAAGGACAGCAAAAGAGTATGCTGGATTTGTGGTAAAGAGGACCATTTCAAGAAACAATGCTATAAATGGCTTGACAGGAACATGAATCAAAGACAGGTCACTGATAGAGGCGAGTCATCTCTGGCCAAATATGATGCCAATGACTTAGTTGAGTTGCTAGTCGCAAAAGTTAACTCAAGTGAATCAGACAGAGATGAATGGGTTCTTGACACCGGTTGTTCTTTTCACATGACTCCAAGGATGGATTTTTCATCGACATGAGGCTACAACTGGTGGTAGAGTTTGTATGGTAAAGAACACAATAACATAAGTGAAATAGATTGGTTCTATAAGGTTTAAAAATCCACACAAGACAAAGTTTGTTCTACATGATTTGAGGTATATGCCAGGTATTTCGAGAAACCTGATCTCAGTGGGAAATTTGGAAGAGAAGGGCTGAAAATTCAAGGATTCAAACGGGATTCTTAAAGTGATAAAGGGATGTACAATACTTCAAGCGACTGCTCAGTCCACTGGTTTCAGGAATGGAGAAACAAGCAATGTTTCAACTGTGAGGCAAAATCAATCATCTGAGCTACAACTCTGGCATTTCACGCATGGGTCATATGGGTCAAAAGGGTATGGAAGTTTTGATGAAGAAAGGATGTTTTGGTGATCTTAAAAACAAGATCATAAGCTTCGGCAAAGACTGTGTGATAGGAAAAACGCACAAAGTAAGTTTTAGTCCAGCATTGCATGTCACAAAGGATAAGCTGGACTACGTTCACTCCAATCTTTGGGGATCTCCCAATGTCCCTTCAAGTCTTAGCAGAACTCAATATTTTCTCAGCTTCACAGACGGCTTCTCAAGAAAAATGTGAGTCGTACTTCTTAAGGCACAAGGATGAAGCGTTTGAATGTTTTGTCGCATGTAAGAAGATGGTTGAAACTCAGAGTGATAGAAAGATCAAGAAGTTGAGAACATACAACGGTCTCGAGTTTTGTAACATCAAGTTCAACACGTTTTGTTCGGAAGAGGGGATGGTAAGTCATAGGACTTGCACCTATACGCCTCAGAAAAACGAAAATGCAAGGAGGTTAAATAGGACTATTATGAACAAAGTGTGAAGCATGTTGAGTGAGAGTGGTTTCGAGTCAAAATTTTGGGCTGAAGCCATATCTACTGCGGTATATCTCATCAACAGGTCTCTTTCATCAGCCATCAACTTCGAGATTCTAGAGGAGACATGGTCAACAGTTATGCCAAGTTTTGAGAATCTGAGAAGATTTGGATGTCTAGTATTTGTTCATACGAGTGATGGAAAACTGAACCCAAGAGCGAGAAGAGGTTTCTTCACAGAATATCCGGAGTGAGTAAAAGGGTTTAAGATCTGGATGCAATAAGGAAAGGTGATCATCAGTAGAGATATGGTCTTTAGAGAAGAAAAGGTGTACAAAGACTTCAAGAATCAGACCAATGTTTACGATGAACCTAATAATACTGAGGAAACTCCTAATCTTGTAAGGCTGGAGTTGTTGGAGTCTAATGAGGAAGAAGTAATTGAACCTGAAGGTGGTGCTACTGATAAGGAAGCTATGGAAGTGGTTGAAGACACTATAATAGAAGAAGAAACATACCTCAGTGATTATCAGTTAGCTAAGGACCAAACTAGGAGACAAGCTAAACCACCTAAGAGATTTGATGACTACGAGTGTGATGCAGCAGATGGAGAAGACATATATGCATGTCATATATGACATATGAAAGAAGACACGAGTCTCGAGCCGTCTTCATACATAGAGGAAATGGAAGATCCAGACAGTGATATGTGGACAAAAGCTGCAAAAAGAGATGTCTTCATTAAGGAGAAACATGACTTGGGTTCTGGTGAGAAGACCAAAGAATCAAAAGACAATCCGTGTAAGTGGGTTTTCAAGAGGAAACCCGGGGATATAGGAGTGGAACCTCCTAGATACAAAGGAAGATTAGTAGCTAAGGGATTCTCACAAAAGGAGAGAGTTGATTTTCAAGAGATCATCGCGCCTTTTGTGAAACATGTATCTATAAGATACATATTATCAGTGATATGTTATTTCGACATGAAGCTTCAACAAATGGACGTTAAGACTGCCTTTTTCATGGTACTTTGGATGAAACTATATACATGGAGCAATCAGAGGGTTTCATAGACAAGAAGTTTCCGGAGAAAGTGTGCTTGTTGAAGAGATCACTCTATGGCCTGAAACAATCTCAGAGACAATGGAGCCAGAGGTTTGATGATTTTGTATGGCACGAGGGTATTCGAGGAGTGAATACGATCAGTGTGTATACTTCAAGGTTAACAAAGAAGGAGTGTATGTATACATGCTCCTGTGCGTGGATGATATCTCAGTAGATAAGACTCAGGTGGATGAGTTAAAAATAACTCGAAGTTTGGAGTTTGAAATTAAGGATCTTGGTGATGCAAAGAAGATCTTGGGAATGGAGATAAGTAGAAATAGAGAAAACAGGGAGTTGTGGGTTTCACAGGAAGTTTATTTGTGGAAGGTGTTGTCAAAGTTTGACATGGATCAGTCTAAATCAGTTTCTACTCCGATGGAAGCACATTTCAAGCTTAAATCTGTACTGAAAAAGAGCTGAAGGAACATGCGAGCTACATGAGTAAAATTATGTATTAAGGTTCCATGGGTAGTATTATGTACTCCATGGTGGGCACAAGACTTGATCTAGCACATCCAGTGGGTTTGATCAGTCGGTTTATGACAAAACCATTGAAGGAGCATTGGCAGGCTGTCAAGTGGGTGCTCAGATACATAAAGGGAACAGTGGACACTCGATTATGCTACAAGAGGAAAGGAGATTTTGTTATAAAAGGTTACTGTAATTCAGATTACAGTGCTGACTTGGATCACAGAAGGTCAATCTCAGGTATGGTTCTTACAGCAGGAGATAATTCAATCAGTTGGAGATCTTCACTTCAGACAGTGGTGGTTTTATCGACAACAAAGGCTGAGTACATTTCTTTATCTGAAGCAGTGAAAGAAGGTGTGTGGCTCAAGAGGTTCGCAGAAGAACTGGGTTTTCCACGAGTCAGTTGAGATTTATTGTGAATCTTAAAGCGCTATTGCATTGTCTAAGAATGCAGTTTTCTATGAGTGTACGAAGCATGTAGCTACTAAGTATCATTTCATACGTGATCTGATAAGTGCAAGAGAAGTTCAAGTTTTGAAGATTGCTACTGCTTACAATCCAGCTGATATCTTTACAAAAGTTTTACCAGGGTTCAAGTTTAGGGAAGCATTAAAGTTGCTTTGGGTCTCAAAAAAATGAAGAGCAAGGAGAAGAGTGTGATTGCATCCGGTGAAGGCTGCAATGGTCTGGTTAAAGACAGAAGAAGAGAATGATTTGGTAAAGAGTTGTTCAGGTACGTTTTGTTAAAGTTTTATAATGAAGAGTGAAGCAATCTTTTCTAAGGTGGAGATTTGAAAATTGTAGACAAGATTAAGTCTATCGTCTTAGATAGCATTAATTAGGACTTGGTTTAGTCTGGTTAAGTTTGTAACAGATAAATCATACCGACTCACTCTCTCTTAGTAAATCATGTGTAGTTTGTACATGTGGTTAAAGTTACAACTCGAAGAGTGGTTTAACTCTTAGGATAATGTTGACTTCTTTAAGCTGATTAGGATTTTAACAGCTATAGAAGAGACTGAGAGAGCGAGCCAAGGTTATTGTGTAACAAGCGGTGACTCAAGCTTCTGAGTTACTGATCATAGTGTTGCTGATCATGGTGATTGATTCACAAGGAAATACTTAGGAACAGAGGAGAACCGGTGAAAGGATCTTCACACATAATGCAACATTCCATATTTACTTGACAAGTCACATGTTAGCGAGTGGGCCACCGGCAAGATCAAAAGGACAAACCATTTGTTCTGATACCAGATATGGATTTACCATCTTTTTACTTCAACATTATGAATTTTGATATTTGGTAATTTGTATTATGGTTATCAGCAAAGGGATTTTGATATCAATGAGAGGGAGAGGGAGATACAAGAAGATGAGGAGCTTTAGAGGGAGAGGGAGATACAAGAAGATGAGGAGCTTTAGAGGGAGAGGGGGATACATGAAGAGGAGGAGCTTTAGAGAGAGGAGTTTCTAAGGCATATAGGAATTAGACATAAGAACAAGAGGCTCAGGAGAGAGAGAGAGAGAGAGAGAGAGAGAGAGAGAGAGAGAGAGAGAGAGAGAGAGAGAGAGAGAGAGAGAGAGAGAGAGAGAGAGAGAGAGANAAAGCTTCTATACAGAAAATGAGCCAAGAGAAAGCAGTTGCTCATTGAGACTAATAGATGCTTCATAAGTAAGTCTCATTATTTCCTTCCTTATTTTTTTTGCAAATCAAATCCATACAGTGATTTAGTTTTGAAGGGTTTAGATGATATAACAAAAAGTCGATGCATTTGGTGTGTTGATGAAATCCATTAATTGCATGATGTTAATTTAAGAAAGAAATAGCTTTTATTTGGTATCTATATAGTTAGAGAAATACTTATTTGTAATACTTGGTGTGTACAATGGTTTCAACACCTCCTCATTTTCAAACCCCTCATTTTCCCTTTTTAACATTCAACATCATTTTCTCTCTTCCACCTAATTTATTCAACACTCACTTCATTTAAGCCAATTACAATGGTTTGTATTAAAAAATTCAAGACCCTACCCCACAGCTTTTAATTCATTTTTTTTTACAATAGATTAATTACTTACTAATAATTAACTTAAAAACTAAAATAACATAACTTTCATAATATTTATTTTGAATTATTATACTTAGCTTACTTTTTAAATAATACCAAAATCAATATTAATAAAATAATTAAAATTAAGAACATGATCATTTCTTAAAGTTGGATATTTACCTAATTTTATTTTTAAAAGTAAGAAATTTAATATTATTAAAACAACTAAATTAATAAAAATTAAATACACACGATACAAGCACACATTATTAAGAAATTTTAAACACACATAATACAATTTTGGGGTTGGTTGAAAGTTTGGTTTTAAAATTGATAATTGTTGGGATTTTGGAAATTAAACAAAAAATTATAAGAGTTTTTAGTGTTAAACGGATTATTATTCGGATCTATTTAACAAAAACAAGTTTTGAAACACTAAAATAATTATTAAATAATGAAAATGATTTTTTATGTATCCAAATGAAAAGAGAGTAATCTCTATTTATAGATTAAAAAATATTCAATTTTGATATATTTTTAATGTTTTTTAAAAATTTTAATTATATAATAAATGTGTTTGAATTATTGGGTGATGAAAAAAAATCTGCCCAGCCAATCAGAACGCATCATTTAAATCTTATCCAGATTAAAAAAAATATGATAATCCGCATGCGTGTACGCACGCGCTCAACATTTATGCCCAATCACGAACCAACATGTGGCAGCGCTGGGACACAAATTGCAACACATGTTGAAGCCACGTAGATTAACACAATTTATCAACACCTTCATTGCAAGGGTTTCAACTGTTAATAACTATTTCATCACCCTCATTGTGGGTGGTCTAAGCGAGCTGCAAGATAGTTTCAAACAATAAGCACATGGATATGTGATGCAACATTCATTGTTTTCACATAACTTTCTAGAGTGTTGTTGTTTCAGAGCACAGTCTCTCTGTGTGGGAGTCACAGGTCATCTAAGTGATAAATATTTTGGCTTTTAAATTTTGACATGATGGTTGAATGGAAAATCCCTTACGATACAAGCCAGTCATTGCTCAGTGTAAGCCATTGTGGATTTCTTCATCTGTGATTTGCGGAGTCTAGATCTGATATGATCGTCTTCTTTCAAACATGGAAGCATGTTGATGGGGATCCAACCATTGGTTGAGAAGCTTTTTCTCGGATAGGTTCTCCAGTTTTATTATTGACTGTTGTGACCCTATGCAAAAACTTGTTATGGGTGCTGATTTCTTCTTTTTCAGTAGTTGTTGCTCCGCTTCATTTATATGTTTATGAAAAGTATTTGTATAGATTTGAAAGGTAAAATATCTTCCATCCCTATAAAATATTTGTGTGTATATATTGATTCTTCATCTAAACAATATTTAGAGAAATTTAAATTTCCAAGTTAAATCCATATTAGATTTTTCATGTACATATGGTCGAGAAATACTTGTTGTATGTTTTTCAAAATTACTTTTGCTTTTTTAAATAAAGGGTTTAAATTGCTTTTGTTAATTATTATTAGAGATATTGCACTCTAAATCAGATGTAAATGAACTCCAATAGAAAAAAGTCCAAATATGTATATGTAATCTAAACTATTAAAAGGGAAGTACATTTTAGACTTAGTCTTGAGTTTTCCTTAATAATTACCAACCAATACCACTAATCAAAACACTGTAGCTTTACACTTTCGCTATCACATTAATTTCCTGAACCAAATAAATTGTTATTATCGTTACAAAACCATTCCATCCGATACAGATCTAATTAATTATGTTGAACCATCACCTACCTTATATTATTCGAAACCAATGCTCATGTTAAACCAAATAAATCGTTGCTCTCCTTAACCATTATGTCCAGTACAGAATCTAATTAATTATGCTGGACCATCGCCTACCTTATATTATGTGACTAGTCGTAAACTAATACTCATGTAAACCTATAACCAAACAATTCAATTTCATTCTTATTTATAATAAATTGTATAACCTACCACATCAAAAACTGAACCGTAATATATTTTTGTTGTCTAAGTATGTTTTTAATATATAAAACTAAAGGACTGCATGTTTTCGTTCATAGTTATTGTTATATTGGTTTTTCAATTGGTTGTTCTTCTTATATTTACAACCCTTTGTGATTAAAATCTTTTTTATATATTAATTTGAAAATTTATTTAAATGAGTCAAAATGGATTGAGAATATTTAAACTAATAATTTCGTTTCACAATTAAATCAATAATATTTTACTAACCTTTCATATATTTAACTAATCATAATTATTAAACAGATAAAAATCAGCATCATTTGTATATTCTCTAAAAAACCACCTCGCCCATCACGTCCTATTTAGTTAACAAAACAAATATATTGTTACCTAAATATTTTAATCCGATTAAATGAATAATAATTATCCTTGCAAATCACGTTTTACTTACCTGATTCACGAATATTCTGATTAGTTAAAAGAATATTTATTGTGAAATTTTTTTTTTAAAGAATGTTTATTATAAAATCTTTTTTATCAACGTTAACTGTGAAATCTTTCAATGTATATTTTGTTGTTATAATTAATTCAAATTACAACTGAATAAATATTTTCTTCAGATTTCTTATTAAACCTATACATGTTCCTTCACCTATATATATATATATATATATATATATATATATATATATATATATATATATGTGATTCCTAATATTTAAAATTTCATCATTCGAACCAAAGAAAACCTAAACATGTCAAATAATTCATCTTTCTCTCTTCTCACGAAGCTCATGCCTTAGAAAAACAACTAGCGTGTTCAAGTCAAATATTCTAGGGGAAATTTAAATTCTACCACAAGTTTGATACCACTTTTTAAATTTACCACTAATGAATAACTATTTTAATAAATACTCTAATTTTTTGAGAAAAAAACACTAAGCTACTTTTTCTAAATATTTATAAAATATTTATAAATCCAATCTCAGCCCCTTAATAATAAACCCTAAACAATAATCACTAAATCTTAAACCCAAATATAAATATATTTTTGATTTAAAGTATTTTTGAAAATTAATACTAACTTGCGGTATTTTTAGCAATTTCTCAATGTTTTGTTGCCATTGTAAACATCTAGTGCATATATGTTAAATATAGACTAATGAATTAGTTATAATATTTTATTAGTTTTATATGCGTGGAAGCAAAACACATCTTTTGGAGGAGATTCTTAGGAAATGGTTCTAGCCGATAAAATGGTAAGTTGTAACCGTAAACATTATTATGCATCAAAAACGATTTTCTTATGCTATTTTTCTAACGCGCCAGGTGAATCTACTCAAACATTTTGGCTAATCCTTCATAACCCTAAATCTTACAAGGTGAATCTACTCAAACATGATCAAGCAAGACATGATAAATAACTCAATAGATTGCATAAAAGAATAAGGTAAAAAATGAAGTTCCAATACAAGCTCTGAAGGAGTATTGGATATGATTAATCATCTACCATCTCCCTATATCTAATCTCTAATTTTAAAATATCCTTCATCTAATATGATTTTCTTTTCGAATTATTTTTGATTCGAAAAACTGATTAATTATAGTTTTGCTCTTAACTACTAAACCTAAATACCTATGAATCTGTTTATATTTATTTATTCTCTTTTTTTTTTTTTCTCCCCCTCTGTGACTTCTCTCTTCCTCTCTGCAACATCTCTTTTTCTTGTATCTTCTTCTTTCTTCTTCTAGATCAAATCTGATAATGAAGATTATTTTCTTTCTTTCTTTGTTTTAGTTCTAAAAACATGTAATCAAAGATAACATGAAAAATTGTAGCGTTAAACCTGAAATTAGATCTGAAAATTCAAAGAAGAAACATATTCGTGGTGGCTCACAACCTGATATGATGACGAAGAAAATAACAAAAATGGAAAAAGAAATCAGATACTTTTTAGATCTACTTAATTTTAGGGTTCTTATTTTTCGATTTAAGACCGTTAAAGATATTTCTGGATTTTTTTTATGATTGAGGGTTCTTATTGTTCTTTTTCTCTTTTTCAAGGAATTTTCGTGTTTTTTTTAACTTATCTCATCTTCAAATATGGAATTGTGGATCTATAAATTTTGTAATTGGTATAACTTTATATTTGGTAAAAGTCTGGATTCTGTATCTATGGTCGATAAAACTACTACAGTTACACTAGCAGACTATTTGTACGTTGGTAGTTCTATTGAAACAGTAAAATTAGGTATAACTATTTCAGTAAAACTAGTGATACTTGGTACAACTACTTAGTAGAACTAGTAATACTTGGTAAAACTACTTCACTAGAACTAGTAATACTTGATACAACTACCTCAGTAAAACTAGTAGAACTCGGTACAACTATCTCAGTAAAACTAGTAGAACCCGGTACAACTACCTCAATAAAACTAAAGAATTTGGTACAATTACCTCAGTGGAATTGGTAGAACTCGATACAACCACCACAGTCGAACTAGCGGACCAGTTGTTGTACCTTGGTAACTAAAAAATAAAAATATTTGAATTTTGAAATTTAAAAATTCTGAAATTTTAAATTTTCAATTTTTTTTATAATTTAAAATCCTTTAAGAAAAATAATTTGAAAAATAAATAAGGGTAAAATTAGATTTTCATATTTTCATTAATTGGCGTAAGGCATTGAGATTACTAAAGGATATAGTGTCTTTTCTTTTTCTATTGGAGGATATATGAGCTGATGACTCCTTGGATCTTCTCTCCATACTGCTAAAAACCCTAAAATTGTATGATGTGTAGGAAAGAAAATAATAAATTTTGTGTTTCCTAATACAATGGCAGAGCACACAAATATTAGGTTAAAATCGGTCAGGGTAATCCTGTAATTATGTGGATCTTTGGGCGGCCATGAATCAAGTCAATCCTCTCACGCTTCACTGTTGATCGACGATAAGGTGTCTTTGTCGATCGACTATTGTCTCTGAATGTCGATTCTGGCTGGTTCGTTGAATAGCTAAGAGTTTCTCCTATCTTTAGCTCCAAAATGCTCTTAAATTACCACATTGCTTTAAAACATGCTTGAACATGTAAAGACTTTAAAAAGACTTCAAAATATAATAGATAGCCTCTAAAATAACTATATATCATAGCTAAAAACTGGTAAAATCCATGGTATACCAATCTCTAACTCCATTTGTAATAGTTTTGTTTATGGTTTGTTTTGTAATTTATGTGTGTACTCTTTAATTGTGAATTCTTTTGTAAATTTAAAGAGATATTAATGAAAAGTATTTGGTAAATATGTTTATGTTTACAAATTATCTTGCAAAAATACTTGAAGTTATTGATATAACTTCAACAGTAAAACACAATAACACAAAAATTTGGTCAAATTTACTAAAACTAAAAAAGGAGAGGACTTCTTAAGAATAATTAGTTAAATTCACAAAAGATCAAACAATGCTTAAGTTCAAACATGTAACACTTTCAGTAGAAGTCTTCTGGGAAGTATTCGGAAGACTTCTCGGAAAACTTCTTAGAAGACTTCTCGAATGACTTCTCAAAAGACTTCTCGGAAGACTTAAATTTTAAGCGGGAAATTAAAATTTAAGCGGGAAATTAAAATTTTAGTGAGAAACTTAAATTTCAAGTGAAAATTGAAATTATAAATTTTATGAAAGTTAAAAAAGTATTCCCTCCGTTTCAAAATGATTCATGTTTTAGAAAGAAAAAAAATTATTTCAAAAAGATCCAGATTTTACATTTTCAATGTATATAATAATAACAAATTGTAAATTTCAAATATATTAATTGTGTTTACTGAATTTTGATTGGTTAAAAATCATAGGAAATAGCTAAACACGGAAGCTGATGATTTTATTGTCAAAATTTATGTGTTTTCTTAGTAAGTGTAAAAACTATAGAATATGCATTATTTTGAAACGGAGGGAGTATATCTTATGATCTAAGAAGACACACTAAACCACATGACTTAATATTCTTAAAATTACTTAACACTTTTGAAATTTAAAAAAAAAAACTTGAAGTTGAAAATACAAGTTTTACAAAAATTAAAGTAGAAAACTTTTTCAGAAGTCTTCTCTCATTAGCTAGAAATATTAATAAACATGAATGTTGGTAACCTAATAATTATCACCAATTAAGTTATAAATTTCATACATGAGCCCTAATATTGACTAATATACATGAATTAACAAAAAATATTAAAAGATCTATATAATTATAGGGAAATGAAAGTTTAATGAACATTAACCTAATAGACTTTCACGGAAGTATTTCCGGAAAAGACTTCTAGAAAGTCTACCGTTTATGTCATTTTGCAATTGCAAATTTACAAAAGAACACTTCGAGAGAAGTTTACTCTATATAAGATTTCTATGGAAGTCTTCCTTTGTAAATATTGGCTTACTTTTGTTTTTGAATTTTTTCGAAAATATCATAGAAGACTTCCTTGGAAATCTTCCAACAAAAGTCTTTCCGGTAGGTCTTCTCAACTGTCGGTGTAAGTATTCTCACTATCGGTGAAAGTCGTCATAGGTTACTTTTTTCAATTGAAAATTAAAACTTAAATATTTAATTTTAACTTGAAAATTCGAGGAAGTCTTATGACATCTATAATAACCAAATGTTTGACTAGAACTATGAAATAAAAGTTGGAAGACTTATGTGGAAGTCTTCTATAATAACCAAAGTCTTCTATACTAACATGTTTATCCAAAAGACTTCTACTGAAGTCTTCTTGTTTTTCTTTTAACAAATAAAAGTTAGAAGACTTACACATAAAATCAATTGCAAAACTAACATATGCATTGATCAGAAGACTTTTATAGAAGTCTTCTCCGACAAAAATATTTATACGAAAGTCTTCTCTGACGAACAAATTTGAAAAAAAAAACAAAAATCATCCTTAGATCCAATAAGATTAATGATTAAATTCTCCAAGCACACAAAAAAATTCAAATAGCGGATAGTACGGACGAGTGTACAGCGATTTAAATGGCGAAAAGTACGGACGAGTGTACGGCTCCTCCGTGCCGGCTCTGGATAGCCTCTGCCTCACTGATTCCCCCTATCATCTCTCACTCTTAGAAGCTGGAGAGTTTGGTGGAGATCTGTGAAGTTTGGTCAGAAAGGCCTTGCTTCTTTTTCCTCCATAATCGGTGGCCATCTTGCTTAAAACCCTCTCCGAGAAAGCCTCGCCTCTGCACCTCAGCGACTCTGTAACTCCACGCCTCCGCACCTCCGCGACTCTGCACCTCCGCGCCTCCGCACCTCCATACCCATGCTGAAGGACTGTATCTTCTTCTTAAGACCTCCACATATTTTGATCTATTGTTATAAGAGTGTCTTGGTTCTGGTTTAACACTCTCGTATTGAAGTGGTTTTGCCAAAACATTCAAAATCCAGAGAAAGAAGCTTTTCTCTGGCGGTGACAGTCTTCGAGCTGGACAAGGAAGCTGGTTCTTTCCTTGAAGAAGTTTCCAAAAGGACAAAGGAAGAAAGAATAATCAAGTTTCAAAGTAGTTTGTTATGGTTTATCACATTAAATTTTTTGTGTTGATAAGTCCAGTATATATCTACTTTTTAATACCAAAATTTTTCACAAGATAATTGGTGGCGTGAGATTAGTGTTGATAAGTACATTATCACATTAAATTGGACAAAACTCAAACCTTTCTACCCAAATGCAAAGACTTCTCTTTTTTGTTATCTGGAAGTCCTCTGTTTTAGATTTGAGTGTGGATGCTCACCTCTAAATCACCATCCTTTCCAGCTATGAAATCTGAAACCAATGGTGCTGGCCCTTCCGTCTTTGACACAAGCATTCTTAGGCTCTCTTACTTGGAACCTACAATTACCAATTATTCAATTTGTAATTATAGGTGATTATTGTTGTGTTAAAGAAGACTCGAGAGAAGCAAAGCTTGTGGAAATTATTACAAAGTCTCAGGTTTAGGTTTTGTTTGCAAATCTTTACATCGCGGTGATAACGAATATACAGGTCGTCTCCATATCAACAAGCATATCTACAAAGATTTGGTCCTGGCTCATTACATTAATTTTTAACTGGTGTTAATGTGTCCAGTATACTTATATATTTCTAGATATCACTAATTTTGTAAGATGAACACTGTGGCATGGAACTGCCTAGGAGTGAGAGCTGATATGACGAATGAACATCTTGATAAATTATATTATTGTTTCTTACCTCGATTTTTGTTCTTATCAGAGACAAAAAACAATCGTCATATTTTGCAAAATTTGTAAATTTCTTATGGTTACGATCAAGTTTATACCGTTGAGCCTCATGGAGGGAGTGGTGGCCTAGCATTTTTTTATATGGATGATCCTTCGGTTATTATTTTGTATGCGGATGCGCACATGATTGATATTGAAACTAGACTCGAAGGACTTGCGATTTTTATGACTTTTGTGTACGGTGACCCTGTTGTTAGACATCAAGACCTTGTTTGGGACGATTGTCACGCATGAGTACAAACCAAAGAGAAGCATGCTTCATGATTGGAGACTTCAGTGAGATCACTGGAAATCATGAAAAGAAGGGAGGAAAACATCGTTTAGATAGTTCTTTCCTCCCTTTTCGAATCATGTTAGAAAATTGTGGAATGCTTGACTTCCCTTATAAGGAAAATTCATTCACGCAGGTGGAAAAAAGACGTTCAGGAAAAGTTAAATGCAAATTAGATAGAGCAATAGCAAATGAAAAGTGACATGCTTTATTTACCCATACTGTTGTGAAATTCTTACAACTATGGAGATCACACCATAGACCGGTCCTAGCACGAATCCAATCCAATGTTAGGAGGACAAGAAATAATTTTAGATTCGGCAAGAGATGGATCGGGAAACCAGGGTTTAAAAAAGCGGTAATTTTAGGATGGGGACAGTTTGATAAAATTCCAGTTCGGAATTTTCATCAAAAAGTTACCTCATGTCGAAGTAAAATTAGTACTTGGAAGAAGCAAAATCCGTCGAATTATGCTATATTGATTGAAGAACTAAAAAATATGATAGATTTGGCTCAAGATGATGATAATTCTACAACTGAAGAGGTGGAGGAACTGAGAAGACAACTGATAGTGGCGTTTAGAGAAGAAAATACGTTTTGGGAACAAAAGAGCATGGATCAGTGGCATAGAGATGGGGACATAAACATAAAATTTCATCATGCCATTACAAAGCAACGGAGAGCCCATAATCACATCGTTAGTATTAAAGATAATAGTGGGAGGTTGGTAGAGAGTGCAATCGAAGTGGAGAACATTGTTGTTCAGTACTTTCGAGATCTCTTCTCCACCTCTTCACCGTCAGACCTAGATTCCTCACTTCACTTTATTTCTGGAAAAGTGTCTCTCGCTGACAACAGACTACTTCTAGCGGGACCATCAGAACTGGAGATAAGGAAAGCTTTATTTGATATTAGCCCAGAAAAGGCACCTGGACCGGATGGTATGATTAGTAAATTATATCAGAAATTCTGGCGCGAGATGCGTCAAGACATTATTAGACTTGTGCAAGACTTCTTCTTGATAGGAAGCTTTGACCCATTATTGAACCAGACGAATATCTGCCTCATTTCCAAGAAGAATAAACCTTGGGATATGACTGAGTTCAGACCTATTAGTCTCTGCAATGTTAGCTACAATATTATTTCGAAGCTACTATGCAAGAGACTTAAGAGGGTTATCCCACGCTTGATCTCAGAGACGCAATCCGCCTTTGTGGCAAAACGATTGATTACTGATAATATTCTGCTAGCACAAGAAAATTTTCACACCCTACGGACGAACCAGAGATGTAGAGAGGACTTTATGGCTATCAAAACAGATATGAGTAAAGCCTACGATAGAGTGGAATGGAGTTTCTTAGCAGCTTTGATGTTGAAGATGGGTTTTGATAAGAGACTGGTTGACCTCATTATGTGTTGTGTCACATATGTCACGTATCAAGTACTAGTCAATGGCGAACCAAAAGGGAAAATCTTACCAAGGAGAGGTTTGAGACAAGGAGATCCCCTTTCTCCCTTTTTGTTCATCTTATGTACGGAGGCATTGATCTCACTCTTAAACGGAGCTGAAGCGGAGAAGAAGATTGTAGGCCTCCGTGTTGCTAAAGCGAGTCCAAGGATCTCACATCTTCTTTTTACAGATGATAGTCTTTTCTTTTGTAAGGTGCAAGTAAGCCAATGCAGAGAGATCATAGAAATTTTAGACATATATGGAAAAACATTGGGACAAAGATTAAATGCGGCAAAATCTTCGATAGTTTTTGGAAACCGAGTTGATGTTGCTCTGAAACAAGATATAAAAATGTCTTGGGTTTTTCTTCTGAAGGAGGCATGGGGATGTACCTAGGATTACCTGAGAAAATTTGTGGCTCGAAGATGAAAGTTTTTTCTTTTGTACATGATCGTCTCAATGGACGAGCTAACACATGGTCATCGAGACTCTTATCCAAAGGAGGAAAAGAAGTTCAAGTCAAATCTGTGGCTCAATCAGTTCCGACATTTGTGATGTCGTGCTTCTTGCTTCCACAAGGCATTAATGATAAATTTAAAAGCAATTTTTTAAGTTTTGGTGGAGTTTGAAACAAAACAGCAGAGGTTTACATTGGATAGCATGGAACGAGATCTGTACTCCTAAGAATATGGGGGGACTAGGTTTTCGAAATCTCCATGAGTTTAATATAACGCTTCTTGCAAATAACTATGGAGACTAATACATTACCCGAACTCTTTATTAGCACGTGTTTTAAAAGAAAGGTATTACAACCACACCCTTCCTTTGGAAGATCAACAAATATATTCACCAACATATGGATGGCATGGTATCATGGCAGAAAAACCTTTACTCATATCGGGTTTAAGGAAAATAATTGGTACGGGTCAAGATACGAGGGTTTGGAGTGAGTCTTGGATTCCAGAATCAGTTGCTCAACCACCTAGACCTGCTGACCACATTGTTTACATATTTCCCCAACTTCTTGTTCAGTCCTTTATTAGGAATGATACCAAGGAGTGGGATCTCCGACTTCTACGAGAATTCTTTCACCCAAATGATATTCCTTTGATACTTGGACTAAAACTTCCGCACTCTCTAGCTCTGGATGGATATGTTTGGAACCACACAAAATCAAGAGTATATTCAGTTAAATCTGGTTATGACTTACTCCAATCGACCAAGTTGAGGGTTACACATGAAGGAGTTCTAGAACCAAATATTACGAGTCTTCAGAGTCATGGGTGGAAGATAAAGGCTCCAAGTAAGATGAAGCATTTTTTGTGGCAAGCTATCTTTGGCTGTGTGTCGATAGCAGAAAGGCTCACTTATAGACACCTGAACACCGAAGGAGTTGTCCTAGATGTGCTGACCCACTGGAGTCGATTAACCATCTTCTTTTTTAATGTCCCCAACCATGTAGGTTTGGGCTTTATCAGACTATTAATCCCTTCCGGGTTACTTCCCGAGTACATTTATATACCAAAACATGAACTTTCTGTTTTGGAAGAGAAAAAAGGTGGCACCACTGAGACCACAATTCAATACCTTCTCATGGATCTGTTGGTATATTTGGAAGGCGAGGAATGACAAACTCTTTAATGGAAAATTGTATCCCTTATTGATACTCAACAACATGCGTCTCTTGAGGCAGAGTGTTGGAGGAAGGATAATGAAAAGGAAGAAGCAGACGAGGATCATGAGGACCCTCCTTCGACAGAGATTGAGATAGTGCCCCTGTAATAACCCTCCTGAATGAGTAAAATGGTTGATATCCACAAGTTGGAGTTTGAAGCCAAGATTTTGGAAATCGAAGCATTATAAGGAATGTTAAGTTTCCATCACGAAAAACTTAACATGATTCATAGAAAAATAGAAGTTGGTCGAGCATCTACTTAGTGGTCAAATCGCGGGCGATATGGATCGATCGAGAAGCATTAAAGTACGAGGTGGACGAAGAATCTATCTTGGGTGAACCGTGAGTCAAATATGCCACTCGGCCATGGTTAGACATTATGATAGATTGGTTAGAAGAACGTTTTGGAAGCATCACGCTTTTGGAAGCACAACATTTCCGAAGCACGACGTTTTCGTAAAAACTTGTATCAGTGAAATATTATGTTGGGAACATAATAAGCCGGAAGAGGACAGGAACTAAGCAGGATGGGAAGTCAGCAAGATGGTATTAAAGCATGACGGGATCGAAGCACAGCGAGAAAACCCGAAGTTGGGCGAAAACCCTAATCTTAGTATTATGGAATTTTTCGGGGAAGCCGAAGGCTCGGGAAATATTTTCCGTTAAGGTCAGAATTCATTTGGATTTTATTAAAAATATATAGCGCATCAAAACAGGAGCATAAAAATACTCGAGATTGATCGCATGTCAAAATTTTACCAGAAGGGTCAAATCAGGCAAATGAACCGAGAAGCTCGAGGTGTCTCTCTGCATGTGATCAGGACTTGATGTCAACTTCTTAGCAAGACCTTTGTCTACACAAGCACGAGGTTTCGCCGTGCATGGAAGCAGCACACGCAGCTTGACATGTAAAAGCACGAGATGTTGTCTTACCTACAACCGGAGCATGTTGATCGACATGTAGGCAGTGTGGTGTCGCTTTGCATGCAACCCGGCCATGCGGCCAGACATGTGGACGACGTGTTGTCCACTGTCTTACAAGCTGAGTGTCTACAGAATCTCGAGGTGTCACCATGCATGGAAGTGGTACATGCAGCCTCACATGTTGTAGCACAAGGTGTCACCGTGCATGCAACCGAAGCATGATGATTGACATGTGGGAGTTGGTGTGTCGCCTTGCATGCACTTCAGTCATGCAGAAATCCATGTGGACGTGGGTATGTCTCTGTGCATGAGACTGAGGCATGCTGCAAGACATGTGGAGCATGAGGTATCGCAGCGCATGCGACTGGAAGCATGCGGGTTGACACACAATCGATCGGGTGACCTCTCCTTACCGGCCAACGTTTTCTATAAATACCAATGCCTCTCTTCAGTTTTGAGACATCCATTCCACACAAAGCAAGTCCAAAAACGTGCAAAGAGAGAGAGAGAGAGAGAGAGAGAGAGAGAGAGAGAGAGAGAGAGAGAGAGAGAGAGAGAGAGAGAGAGAGAGAAGTCATTTTAAGAGTGTAGTCATTTATGAAGACTGATATTTTAGTGAGAAGTCCAATTCTGTCCAATCGAAGATTTTCTGCGATTGTTATGTGGAAGCTCTGCCCAAATCAATTCGTCTAAGTCAGTCATATTCTTTGATGATAAAGTGGAGGTGTTGTCCAGGGTTAGTTCAATTCCACGGGTTTAGTTCAGTCGAGATCACAATTGAGTTTTGGCTAAGTCATCTCCGATCAACCAACTGCTTTTCGGCATAGAACACTGTGAGTTGGTTTTGTTTGAGTTCCGTTTGGAACTTAGGAATAGATTGAGTCAGCATATAGAGTAGAATTCTCACTTTATTGCATGATAAAGTCCTTAGGGTTGTTTCTTAAACTAAACTCAGTTTAACATGGCGAAGCTGAGATATAAAGGAATTAAGACTGAGTTATAACATGGCTAGGACTAGGGCTAGATTGCATCATGTTTTCTATTCTTGCGTGTTGATATGGTTGAGTGCAGGTTCCGTTATCTTTAAGGATAGTTTCATAGCAAGAGGCTTAACTATCTAGATAATGGTTTGATTAAGTAGATTTCTTGTTAGATTAATTGAATGCTTGCTTATTTAATTAATCTTGTTGTTTGCGGTTAGTCAGCTCCTTGTAAGGGAGTGACTAACTGGTTGATTTGATTAGTGTTCATATTTTTGTTTAATTTATTAGATGGTAGTATTAGTGGTCCTAAGCCATATAGGCCGGACTTCTCGTACTATGGTTAGTGTCGTAGATTCTTAAGTGTTGTTAGGATAGTGTGTCATGTGTGTTGCCGACAGCAGGTGCGTAACCCGCCCATGCTAGGCTTGTTTAGGGGATGATTAGTGTTTCCTCGCCCTCGTATTCAATGAGTTCAAGGAAACCCCTTATTTGCTGGATCGGGAAGACTCAGAGAGACGGGATCATGGCCTATGGCTGAGTATTACACGACGGTGTAATGTGGCAGTGAACCGAAGGACTATGGACTGTCGCGTGGTGACCCGATGGACTATGGGCCACGGTCAGTTGAAATTTCCTTCTTCTGGTCTTTGTGGTAGAGAGATAGGATATTGCCGATAGAGAGGAGGAATACGAAGTCACCAGGGCCAAGGTTAGAGTGTGTGTTGTGTAGAGTGTTGTAAAGGGTTATGGAACCATAGAGTAAGTGGTAACACAGAAATATGGTGTTACAAGTTATATTGAGTCGTAGTTAGATAAAGTCTTATTATTGTGTTTGTGTTTGTGAATTGGTTGATTTACTTGCAGGTTTCTAACATTGACATCTAATTTCGGGTTAGGTACCGGATTAGGTTTGGTGTCTCTTTGGTTAGTGTAGACCCGATGTTGGCTGTTATGTTGTTTGAAGGATTGCTTGTGAGGGGTGGTGGATATTAAAACTATGCAGTATCATTGGTTGGCCGATCATGTTCTTGTGTGATTGTTAGTCAGATGGTTAATGATACTTGTATAGTCTAAGTGTCTAATGCTACATGAGTATTGAACTTCAAGCGCATATATGGTTAACTAGTGATTAGTTGTTAACTTGTTGTTATGCAGGTTCCCGTTACTTGAAGTTAGATTACTGCACGAGGCCGAGTCTAACTTAGTAACAGTTTGTTTAGCCTTAGCTTTGATTGCTTGCTAGAGTTAGATTAATTGTTATTTTGGGTTGTTTGGGTTAGTTAATAGGTTGTGGATAGAGGCTGCCAGCTCACTGAGTGACATTAGGTTACTCATCCAACTCCGTTGTCCTTTTGCAGTTAGTTTTACGTATGGATGATTGGATAGTTTGGTACTGGACATTAGGACTGCCGAAGTAGATTTTCATGCATTTTGTGAACGGTATTTTGATAATTGATGTGTTGACTCGATTTGACATTAGGTCGAGCCCAGTCTTGAATTATTCGATGTATGAATATTTCTTGAATTAATAAAGTATTTATTTTTTCATGCGCATCATGAGTACTCTGATATTTGACTAGTCTGGTCTAACACAACGTTAGGTCTTGGTACGGGTTGAAAAGCCTTAGGCCTCGATCTAACGGAACCGTTAACTCTTGGTACAGGTTAAAAAGCCTTAGACCTTGATTTAGCGGGATGAGTTAGTGGATGAACTGGTCTATGTTGCGGAGTAAGTTCTGCGACTCTGATCGGATTGTCCTTAGCCCGTCACGTAGCGCTTCCGAACCATGGTGTTGGGTTGGATGGTCAGTCATGTTCTTGTTTGATTGTTAGTTGGCCGGCTAGCTCTTTCATCTCTAACCCTGGGTGTTGGTTAGTCGATCGGCCATGTTCTTGTTTGATTGTTGGTTGGTGGATCGACCATATGTCTAGGACGGTTCAGGGGTGTTACAGCCCCCCTAGATACCTCGAATCCTTACATGTCCAACTGATGCATCATGGATTGATAATGACAGTGTCAGTGGCTTAGGGTGGAGTATTAAGGATCAAATGGGTTATGAATCTTTCGGATTACGAGCGTGCAACAGGAGCCTCTCAGCTTTACATGTTGAGATGGACGGCTTACTTTGGACAGTTTTATGTATGAAAGACATGAGGATAACCTCGATCTCTTTCGAGACGGACTGCTCGGATTGGATATGGTTACGAATCCGATGGGCTAGCCAACATTCGCGACGGAGATTGAGATGTTCCAACGATTACAGGGTGACTTTGAGGATGTAAGCATGATTCATATTCATCAGAGTATGAATGGTCGAGCGGACTCGCTAGCAAAAGACGTAAGAACCAGAGTCCATACCTTTTCTCATATAGATCAGACTCGGACATACATAGGTGCTCTTCGGAAAATCGGCTCGTCTGACCAACACTTGATCTAGTTGAAATGGACAGCCGACAAAAAAATGATTCTCTAAGCACACATCACTTTTTAATGAAAATTACCCACTTGTTCTTGACCAAAAATTTAGGTAATTCTGATATATTCATAAATTTTAAAATTTAAAAGTGTGGTTGGAGTATTGATGATAATGACAATATTATAAATAAAACTGGATGATGTGGATGATTGAGTAAAACAAATATTTTTGAAGAAAAAAAAGTAATAATTTTTTCGTAAATAATTTAAACTTTTAAGATAAATATGACAAATGAAAAATTTTAAAAAATTATAGATTACTTTCATATTTACTGATAAAAAGAAACTTTTATATTTGACTTTTTGTTTTGAGCCATATTTAGAAAAATCTTATGAATGTTAGTAACAAAATTATCATTAATAATATGTTTGATAGATTTCTTACTATAAATTATTTATTTTACGAAATTCCACACATATAAAATTTTGGTTAAATTGTAAAAGATTCGGTTAAACTTGTCAAAGTTGATGATCAGGTTTAATACCAAATTCTATTTTTCTCAAATTTAATTTTTTAAAAATTGTAATTTTAAAATATTTTTTATTAATATTTACATTTATTTAGTTAAACTTTTTTTAAGAAAACCTCATCAGTCAAACATTATTTTCTACGGTTCATTCTGTCAAAATTCACATTTTTCGCAGAATCACGGTTTTATTTCGTACTAGTTATATTACCAAATCATGATTCACTTAGATCCTTAATACATTTTTTTATGGTAAAGATCCTACAAATATTTTGGAGAACATGTTAAATAATTCTGATGGATTATGTCATAGTCGACTGAACTATTCATATACATCAAAAGCATATTTCTACAAAAGTACGTAATTACATTTTAGAAAAGTGGGAATAAATAATCTTTTAAAATGGTAATCCGAGAAAAGCTATTATGAGAGGATGTGAGAATGAGGTGGATCTAATCCCATTGGATAGATACGACGAAAAAGGGTGAAGATTGATTAGAAAAAACTGAAAACATGGTTTACCCGAAATAATAATAATAAATAAAGACGGTGGGAAGATATTTTTCCACCGGAAGAAAATATCTTTGATATTTGTTGGTTTGAAAAAATATCTAAAGAGGTTTTCATTCCGCCAAATTGACCGGTGACGACGACATGGCAACCTTACCACGTGTAAAAAGCGTCTACAACTCTATTGTTCTTTTGTCTTTCCGTCTTCTCTTTATTCACCTTCCCCTCCTTTCTTCTGATATTTTTCTCTCTCCATTCTTAACAAGATAGATAGATAGATAGACAATGGTTGGTGACTACAGAGACAACTATAGCCGGAGCTCCGACGATTCTTCTTCCGTAGAGGAAGAGACGACTTCTTCAATGGTATATTTCCTATGTTCTCTTTCTTGTTGCATGTCTGTTTCCTCGCCGGAATCTTCGTCGTTTTTGTTTTACAGATCTGAATAATCGATATCTCCTGTTGAAACATGTTGTTGCAGTATTCTGCGGGAAAAGAGGATACGCCTACCGAATGGACCGATGAGAAGCATAGTTTGTATCTTAAATCAATGGAAGCTTCCTTCGTTGATCAGCTGTACAACTCCCTCGGTTTGCTCGGTTCCAAGGATACTGTCGGACCATCCAGAAGGTTCGGTAATGGTGGAAAACCTTCTGAAGAACAGGTATGGGAACGATACTTTCCTCTGTCTTTTTCCATGGGCGATGTGAAATGATAATGGAGTTTAGTCTTCTTGTCTTGTATATTTTCTTTTTTTGCTATTAGTTCAAGGTTCTTCGTGATGGTTTCTGGCAGAAGATGAATGTGAGACAACCTGAGTATCGTCACAACGGAAGACATGTTCGTGGTTCCCACGAGTTTCTTAGGAGTCCATGGATCAAGCACTATAAGCCTTCACCAAAGACCCTAACGGATAAAGGTAGTTCCGAGCTTGAAAATCAAGTTGTTAGCTCAAAGGGACTAGTCATATGCAGCTCTGGTTCAGCTTCGAGTCTCAAGCAGATCTTACGAGAAGGCTGCTCTCATTCACGTGACCGGGATCAAATCAGCGTGGGAGAAGAAGGTCTTAGTTATTTCTCTCTTCATACATGTTTTATTTATTGTAGATTTGTATACTAAACTGTTTACTGTTTGTCTAATGTTTCACAGCAGAAGTATCTGACCAGAACTTTGTCAATGAAGGCGAAAACGGGAGCTGCAAGAAGATGAAGACAGTGATGAGTGGGTCGTCTAGTACTGATCAGGTGAGTTTCTTCCACCAATTAGTTTTTGATCATCAATGTGTTGGAGTTTATTGTTCTAAATGTATTATCTTGTACCTTGGCGTATAGGTTGTTCCACTCAGAAAAAATCCTGCAAACATGATCACTTAAATTCTAAGTCTGTTGCTGGGTGAGGTCACTGAAGCTGGTTACGAGGAGAATTTTGTTCTGTTTATAGAATTTGATTAGCTAAAATTAAAAAAATATATATTCAACTTACTATGATTAGTAGTTGCATGTGTCTTCATCATATAACCCTAACTATAATTATTTTATATGCGCATGTGAGTGGATTCATATGTAATGTGAACCTTTTATTTGCATCAAGTTATTTTAGTTTTTGATTGTTTATTGTTAGTGCCAGTTTAATGTACTCTATAACTTTGAACTTCCATTAGTATATTTATCTACTACGATCACTTTGATTGTTATAGCCAAATTTGTAATTTCACATTTTGACAAGTGACGATACCGTCTCATTACCGTCTAGAGATCCGAATTTGAAATGGGACTTAAGTTAATTAGATAATTCATATTAAGACTTGATGCTGAACTAGAGCTGCAAATTTTTCACAATTTATGCATATGCTTCTTAAATTCAAAGAAAAATATCTTAAAAGTTAGGAATATGATGTTGGTAGTATGTCTCACCTAGCATCCATAACTTTGTCAGCAATTGTCACGTGGATCCTCTTATAAGAAATAAACTAAAAAAGCAGATATTTTTTTTTCATTTCAAATTTTATATAAATGTGTATAATATTTGTAATTTTGCGTTTATATATACTCCCTCTGTTTCATAATAAGTGTCGTTTTAGCTTTTTGCACACATATTAAAAAAACATTTAATTTTGCATATTTTCTATAGAAAAACATCATTACCCATACACCTAATCATATTTCAACCAATAGAAAATTAAACTAGAAAATAAAATCAATAAATTATGCATTGAAATCCTAAAACGACACTTATTTTGTAACGAATTTTTTTCTCTAAAACGACACTCTTTGCGAAACGGAGGGAGTATTTGTCAACTTTCCTTACATATTTGGAGAGCATTTGATGTTCCAGTTTATAGAGCGTTTTTCATGTATTTCACATCGTGACAATAAAATGATTATTATTCATTTTAAATAATTCAAATTATTTATGGTCATGTTGATTTAATATTTGAAATTTATTAATTTTCAGAAGAAAAATTTCTATATTCAAATAAAAATCAAAAATCAAGTTTCAAAATGTGAATACAATATTTAAATATTATTGTATTTATAAACAAAATATATTGCAAAATTTTATTAAGAATCTTTACTATATAATTTAGAATTTTACAAATCTATAGTTATAATCGCATGATAAAATATTCACATGATAAGATATAATAAAATAATGATACACATTAAGGACATATAACACAAAATCATAATTATATTAGGAGCTGATTTATAGTATTATGAAAATTTAAATATTCTTCACTCATATCACAAAAACAAATAACTTTCAAAATTATCACCATTACAGATATCGATAAGGTAAGCAACTTCTTTTTTATCTATTTGTATACAATATTTTTTTAACTGCCAACCACAAAAAATATATTTCAGAAATATCAATATAAAAAACAAACATTATAATGATTATATTTCTTTCAATCAATTGTAATACTCAATCAACAGGTACATACATGTATACAATAATTGTATCTAAATTCTAAACTGTCTAATATTATTTAAAAATCCGATATATAAACCAAGCTTTCTAACTACGCTTTCTAACTAAACTAACATCACACGTAGTCACTAAAAGCACATCTTTACACAAACAATAGTAAACAAAGTTATAAATCACAAAGCAAACAAAACGAATCAAACATCAATCACAACAACAAATAATAAAGAAATCAAGTGATATATGCAAACAAAGAAGCAATAAACTTTAAAAACAATAAGTTTAGGTTAATATCCAAACATAATTAAAGTAAAACTGGTTGTAAACAACCGGAGCATAAGTCTCAGCATGTATTCGAATAAACATAAACATAATTAGATGACCAAGTTTGAAAGATTTAGAAGCTAATGAGTTACTAATACATATTTAGCTCACCAATTTGAACCAATCGATATTAGGTACCTTCACACGGGTCATCTTCGCCTTTGCAAGCCTAAGATCTGCTCGAAACTTTTCTTTCTCAGACATCAGGGAAGACAACTCATTGAGGTCATGAAGTAACTCCATCTTAGCTTGAATACGGTTCACCTCGATCTCCTCTTCATGCTTGGCAGCAATAGCATTCGTATGTTCCTTATACATAGCAAGCTTCTTCCTATAGTGTGCACTAGCTTCCCTTGCTCCCATTTTGAAATCCTCTTTTGGACATGAACCGTAATCACTCTATCAGACGTTTGAGTTTCAGGTCTCTGTTGTCTGCCATGTTCACTTGTTTTTTACATGTTCATAATCAAAAATCTCGGTTAATAGGAAGCCATAATGTAACAGAACACGAAATAATACAACATTCATAGTGAATGTTTAGATATAATAAAATGATTTGGTAACAATTAAATACATACAGCTAGTTAGAGAATCTAAAATCCTACAAATCTATTCGACATTATGTTCTACATAATGTAAGAATGGAATATAAAGTTCCATCGAAATCAGATCTAACCCTATGAAACTGATATACTTGTATTTTTCAAGAAAATAGAGGAAAAAAATACTTACACAATCGGAATTGGGAGAGACCAAAATGAAGAAGAAGAAGATAGATATTAGAGTTCGTAGAAAAAGTATTAAAGAAGAGTCATATATAAAACAACTTTCTAGACTTAAAACGTTTGAGTTGAACAATAGAGACTCTTGATATTCGTATATTTTATTTGGGCCATAATATATTCGTAAATTCGAATGAGAAAGCCCAAAGACACTATGATAGTATTTATGTTGTTACATCTATATTCTATTAAAACAAATATGATAAAGGCCCATAGAATAAAAAATATTAACCAAAAAGATATAACAAAACAATAACAAATGTAACACATAACACATCTATCTAAATAATATTGTTATAATTTAAATAGTTATATTCTAAAATTCCAATCAATATCTAAAAGAATAAAAAAATTATAAACGACAATTCCACAATAGATAAAATATTCTAAAACAAACTATAATAAAAAGCGTTTTACAAACAACATAAAACAAACTATAAAGTTGACAAAATCACAAATTCGAGAAAATCTCTTTGAAAACCACTTTCTTTGTTTGACGTTGAGACTTTCCTTCACTGTCCACGATCAAAATCTTCAATCCTTTCTTAGAAGTTACTCTAGACACGGCAACATATTTCTACCCATAGGAAAACACATGTTTTGGTAGAAACAAATCAATCTCTACAAGTGATTGACCTGAATTTTATTAATTGTTATAGCGAATGCAGCGGATATTGGGAGTTGTCGTCTCCTCATTTTGAATGACAATTTTTTACCAGAAGGTGTTATCGAGAGTTTGGGAATAAACACAATTTTCCTAACCTTTTCCCATGTGATAACTTTGGCTTCTATCATGAAATCATACATTTGAGTTATCTGAAGTCTAATTCCGTTCTTCAGTCCCCCCGTAAGAAAAATGTTCCTAAGCAACATGACATGACACCCTATTTTCAATCGCAGACTATCGTTAGGTAAACCCAACACCTTGATGATATGCAGAAAATCGGGAGTGCGAACTTGATCATTAATGGAAAACCTGTCTGAAGCGGCGATAGAATCATAAATAAAACCTTTCATCGCCTGCATGAAAGAAAATATTTTATAAAGTATCTCAAACATAAGTAAAATCCATAAGTAAAATCCATAAAATAAGAAGAATGAAAAACTAAGTAAGCCATAATGCTAACCTTGCAACTTATCCAACATGTGTTGATTAATCATGTTCACATCCTCGTTAGTAGGACATAGTATTGTTCTCTCTTGAAAAAATTGTGGTTCCTTTTTCTGCTGTAAAGAGATAGCATCCACATACACTGATTTGCTTATAGATTCTATTGGATCATCGACATCAAGAATAAGAAACTCATCTGGAATCGTGATCAGAGATTCACCATCATTTCTCTCGCCAATATTTCCATCTCTAACATCTAAAATCCATTGTCAATACTATTGTAAATCTTTTGCATCTTCAAGTGACAAATCCTTTGACATCAGCCTCATATTCTTCGTTAGCTGCAACATTTTAACATGCTTCAAAATATAGAAAGGTGAATGTGGTGATTCTTGAGACTGATGAGTTCCCGACGTTTTCAAACCTTTCACATGACTACTCATGTTTTGCTTGAGGACAACCAAAAGGATAAGTTTGCGGGAGTTGATATGCTAAGGAATTTACCAGATTTCTACCTTAGTATATATTCATTTTAGTATTTATTATGTATCTATATTAGCTATATTAGGACTTTATTAGGTACTGGCATGATATGGAGAAAAATTGTGATTATAGAGCTTTATGGAAAGCTAAGGAGTGGAGAATCCATAGCTGATCAAAGAAACATGTAATTGGAGCTGATACTCGAATGGAGTATCGATCGATACCATCATCCTGGTGGCGATCGATACCCTATGCAGAAATAGGCCAAGCTTATGTTTCAAGACTTATGAAAAACCTCGAAGACCATTTATTTTTCGAATGCCCTAGGACGACTTTGTTAGTTTATAAACCCCTTGTTATGTTAGAAGCACGGAGAGACACATTTTACATTCATTAGATTAAGGTTCTTTAGGAGAGAAGATCATCTCTTAGGAGATTGTTGGAACTCCCTTTGTTTCTCTTTTCATCTTTATTTCTTTTATGATTATGCTGTTTCCCATGATCATGTCTGAGTAGTTTTCCCCTATTAGGTTAAAGGTTAATGTGGTATTGATGTTTGTGTGATTGCTAAAATTGCTAGGAAGAACTTAGATTCTCTCATCTGAAGTAAGCTTAATGCTAGTGTCTACATTAGCTACCTAGATCCTTGTGCTTAGGATAATTGAATACTACGAGAGTAGATCAACCCCTTATAATATTCATTTGAGTTAGGTTGCTAAAAACGTACGAGAGTAGATCTATGTTTAACCTAATGAACCTTTAACGATCCGATTGTATTGCTTGGCCATGGCAGTGTCAATAATCGACACTCAGTAATGTTGATCAATACTCGATCGATTGTTGATTTGCGAGAGCAACAACAAGAGACTTAGCCACTAACTGGATTAGATGCGAAAGCTGCCATCCATAGTTAATGAAATCGAGTTCTAGGATCCATAGTTCATCCTTGATAATTTGCAATTACCAAACTGATTACCTAAACCTGATACCCAACTTTTTATAAATCAATTTTACATTCTTACTATTTATTGATTTTTTCATTGCTTGCTTAGCTTAATTCACATTCTTGTTGAGATCTATTGTGTGCCCACGCTCTATGTGGATTCGATCCCTAAGTACTACAACTAACACTCTTATTTGAGGGAGGTAAAACAAACGCTTAAGATAATTTGAGCGATATCAAATTTGGCGCCGTTGCCGGGGAGCATTGAATCACCACTAGATCTTTAGGAATAGAATTTAGTCTAGGTTTTTTTTATTGTTTTTGATACTGATAATTTTATTTTCTCTTGTTTTTAGGTATATATGCCTAGCAATACCAGGAGCAACAAAGAAGGACAACTAATACTGCATTCTGATCCCACCTTACTTGAACGCACCATCCGCAAAGGTAGACGTGAAGTATCGATCGACACTGCACCAGAATTGATCGATACCTCACACGAACAAGACACGATCGACACTGACCCATAGTCGATCGATACCTACTTGGCACCGATCGATACCGACCCATCACCGATCGATACCGACCCGCAAGAAGAAACTATGGTGGTTGTTTTAGTGTTATTGAGGGATGAGAATGGAGACCTGTGTGATCCGCAAGTACACCTGCGTAATACAGCAGGCCAGAGACTTGATAATCATGAGGCTGCACTCCCTGATCAAGATGAAGCAGCTGCTGAAGATGCTGCTGAAACTGCAGCCATTGCTCAGGCTATAGCTGCTGGAAATGCTCAGGTCGCTCGACCTAGAACGTTGGCGGATTACAATCGTCCAGATCAGTACTACACCAACAAATCTGCTATTTGTCCTCCTACTTTCTAGAGGCACGATTTCAAGTTGAAACCTGCATACTTCACACTTGTAGGGCAGACACCTTACCATGGTCTCCCACAAGAACATCCTATGGACCATTTGGAGAGGTTCGAGGATTTAGTTTCTGCCATTAAAGCAAATGGTGTCCCTGACGACTACCTTTTATGCAAGCTCTTCAAGTACTCACTTGCTGGAGAAGCTTCATACTGGCTTAAGCAGTTACCACCAGGATCCTTTACATCCTGGACTGACATCAAGAACGCCTTCCTGTGTAATTTTCTTGATGATGCTCGCTCTGAAGACTTGAAGAATAAGATTGCTACATTCACTCAAGGACCTTCAGAGTCATTTAAAAGCTCTTGGATCAGATTCAAGTCTTGCCATAGAGATTACCCACACCATGGGTTGAATTAAGTACAACTGCTTAGTACTTTCACCAGAGGTATTTCTCTAGCATACCAGATGGGACTTGACACTGCAATTGAAGGGAAATTCACTACCAGAATCCCTGAAGAGGCTGTGAGATTGATTGAGAACTTCTCGTCTAGCAATAGCACCAAGAACACTGACTTTGAGAGGAAGAAATTAGCCACCTTCTTGGACAAGGAGAAGATTGAAGAAGTCAAGGCAAAGCTGGAGAGTGTTCACAAGCTTCTCAAGAGGCAAGTGAACTTTGTTGAGGGTGAAGATATTGCTGACTCTGATGAAGAAGGGGATGAAGAGGATGTGAACTTCGTCAATAGCTTCAACAACATGAACTCTTATGGAAATGGCCAGAGGAGTAACTACAAACAGATCTCACAATACAACAAACCCAACAATATGAGCTATGGTACATCATCCTACAAGAATCCTGCACCAGCTTTTCGGGAAAGCAAGCTGGAGAGTATGATTGATCAAGCCCTAGAAGGACAGCAGAAGCTGACTGTAGACTTCAATGGGAAGATTGATGCTGTGTACAAGAACTTGAATGATAAATTGAAGGTCTTAGCACCCCTGTGAAGAAAATGGAGACCCAGATAGTTCAAACTAGTGAGGCACTTAAGAGGCAAGAAGCATACATCAAAGGAAAGGGAGAGGCTGCAAGTAAGCACCACGTGAGTGCTATTATTGAGGATGACTTCATGGAAGTCGTGAGGCAAGAAGATCTACAAGAAGGGGACTTCTATGTTGAAAGTTCTTTGTCTATTGGCAGTTCGTAGTGGTGTCGATCAACACCATCTGAGCACTGATCGACACCCGCCAAGACGAGCCCAATTTCTCAAGAGCAGAGGTCGCCACTGAGTGAGCAACGGTCGATATCCCCTGCTGAATCAATTGGTTCTTGTGATATAGTGAGCGTCGATTGACACCATACTGGTGACGATTGATACCAACCAGTATCGTCCAAAGCAAGGCTTCTGAGCATCGAGGTTAGCAAGTTGTATGCAAATCAACACAAGACCAAGACACCCAGTGTCGACCGACACCCTCCAAGCCTCGATCGACACCATCCTGTTGATGTACTTGTTCTTATTCCTACTATTAGTACAAGGAAAGTGTACATGACAAAGTACGTCACAGAGCCAACAACAGAGGATATTAACAACCTGGAACAAGATGAAGAGCTAGAGGTGATGATCATTGACAAACCACCTGAAGATCTTGTGCCCAGAAGAAGAAGAAAGGCAATAGACCTAAGCATCTGAAGAGAGATGCAAATGAGAAAGTGATATAGCCTATTTATTACCAGTTTTATGCCATATTCTAGACTCTATTTAGAGTCTATTATGTGTGTCTAGGCTATGTTTTAGTATATTTACAGGTCCAAGAACGTTTTGGAGATATATGAGATACTTGGAGCTTTTAGAGCATTTAGAAGAGAAGAATCCGTAGCTGATCATCTAGGGAGTCGACGAAGCCATCGATCAATGGATCACACTCAGCATCGACGGATGATCTGAGCTTGAGAGCGATCGATGCAGCACACTTGCCATCGATCGATGAGCAAAGCTCGAGACAAAAAGACGAAAATACTTTGGACGAGTTTTGACCTAGAATTAGGGTTTTATATTTATGTCTTGACATAGAAAAAAAGGGAGACATAGCATTTTTAGATTCATTTTGTATTAGGAGAGAAAGGAGAGACTCGGAGAGACTCCTTCAGAGTCCTCCTGTAACTTCTTTGGTTTTTATGTTTTATATCATATCTATTCTATTCATCTATGATTTCTGTGACAAAGATCATGCTTGAGTAGTTACTAATTAGATTTAGGGTTATATGATAGTATCTACGGATTAGCCCAAAAATAGAACTGTTAGGTTAAGTTAATATCCATCAATTGAGTTATGCTTAATGCTTAATGCTTGCATTCTAGAGTAGCTAACTAGGATCTCGATGATAGGACATGGACAACTACGAGAGTAGGTTCTGTGCCAGAATAGATTCTGTTGAACTAGGTTTCTAGATACATGAGAAGGCTGGTCTAATAAAGCTGGTGGACTTATCAAATCTCGTCCACACTTTCTTCTGATTTCACCGTCGATCGACACCAGGCCTTAGCCGTCGATCGATGGTCATTCTTTTTTGCTAGCATACGAGAGTTGGAGTTAAAAGGGTCAGAATAGTTAACATTTGAGTTATAGAATATTTACATTTCCGTGCATCCTATCCATTATAATTCATAAAGCTTGAAACCCGAGATCTAGCATATTTACATTTATATTTGCATCTAGAATATTTCCATATTTGCATTAGTAGCATATTTCCATATTGCATCCTACTTCTTGACAAGGAATATTTCCTTAATCTGGATATTCATTACTAATATATATATATATATATATTCACCTATCTTAGTCTTTAGAAATAAGAAATCTATTGTGTGACTTTGCTCTCTGTGGATTCGATCCCTAAGTACTACACCTGATCTCTTTTGACAAGAGTATTATAGAGTGTGTTAAGATTAGGGTTAATTTGACAGTAGAATGTTTAGGATATTCATTACCCTGCTAGAACAAAATACATGCCAAAGGTCAGAAAGAGATGGATGGATTCTCAGGAGAGTGCTGAAGATCCCTGTAGATGATCTATTTGAAGAAGTCTACTACACCAAGAGACTCTGGATGTTTTTCAGAGAAAGTAAAGAAACCAAAGATGACGCTGAGGTAATGTTCAATCACTTGAGAGACGAGATGAAGCAAAGAATTGTACTGAAGAAGAAGAGTGATCCTGGGAGATTCATGGTTCCCTGCTTCATACAAGGTCACTGCTATCCTAATGGACTTGTTGACACTGGTTCACCTGCCAGTATCATGCCAATGTATCTAGCAATGCAGCTAAGTCTCAAGATAGAGGCTTTTGGGGATTCTTTCTCTTTTGTAGACTGTTCTAAGGTAAAGTCAGGAGGTGTTATCAAGGACCTCCAAGTGAAAGTAGGTAAACACACTGGTCCCTGTTGATTTTCATGTAATGGATATTGATGTTGACTGGAACTTACCCCTATTACTAGGAAGAGCCTTCATGGCTACTATAGGTGATGTTGCTGATATGTAGGCAAGCAGATTGTACCTGACACTGATAAGCGAGACATATTATTATGAGCCAGCATGTGTATATAAGACAAAGAAGCCCTGCACAGAGTTCGAAGATGACCCCGAACTAGTAGCAGCCTGCTACTGTGATCTCGAGCCAAAGGAGGAACCGGATGACACGGTGTTGATCGACACCATGGGAGCATCGGTCGACACCCTGGCAGGTTCGACATAAGGTGGACATTTTGGTGAGATTCTAGCAGATGACTATGGTATATACAGGGACGAGAAAGGCAATGCACGAGCCTTAGATGGGAGGATAATAAATGTCTCCGAGGAAGACATTAGAGACATACTGGAGATGGCAGGCAGCCTTGGTGGTCGTCATCTAAGTCTACCCAGAAATCAGAATTACTATGAAGAAGATGGAGATCATTCCACGACACATTTCCAACCAGATCTTGAGACTTACAGCAAGGATCAAGTTGATGACATGATTGGTGAAACTGTTGCAGCAAATGAAAGGATGATCAACAACCTCTACACCAACATAGATGCTAATTATTTTCCTCTAACCAACAGTATTGGATGGTTGAGCAAATGTATGGAAGAGCTGCAGCTGAAGGTTGATTACACTCATAGGATTATCCAGCGTCGGCAAGAGCACATAACTATAGGAGATGAAGACATAAAAAGCTTTGTGAGCACCTGGTTCGAAATGAGCAGAGAACCAAAGCTTGAAGGAACCAAAGCTAAGAACTCTTGAAGGAACCAAAGCTGACTTCTAACCTATTCAATTCTATCTGCTTGTTTTGGGAATTGGTATACTTTGGATCGGGTTCCTCCTGCGAGTCTAGAAGGTAAAAGTCTATTGTTCTGATTCATGTATTCTACTCTCTATATACAAAGTAAAGAAAAAATGAAATGATTTCCCAAGAGATGCGGAGGGGTAGGCATGTCTCCTGCGACCCCATTATTCCAATTCTTGAAGGAATGATCACACATTGTGGCAGAGCGAGGGGTAGGAGTGTCTCCTGCGACCCCATTATTCGTCTACATTTTAAAAGTAAAAGAAAAAAAAATATATATATACATAATAAAACGATTTAGATAAGAGAAAAAGGAATTAAAAAAAGACTGCTTGATAACTTGTTTGAGTTGAGTCCATGTGTCCTCTGATCGATATTCCCAGAATAAAGCATGCACTTTATTTTATGTTAAGAAATAAAGTCAGTAAAGGGGTATGTCAAGATGTTTCTGGTAAGTCAATGGTATGGTAAGTTGCTAAAGCTAGTGCTAAAATACATATAAATATTTTATGATATGGTTGCAACAGAGAAAGGTGAATGTGGTGATTGTTGAGACTGATTAGTTTTCGACGTTTTCAAACCTTTCACAAAACTACTCATGTTTTGCTTGAGAACAAGCAAAAGGGTAAGTCTGGGGGAGTTGATATACTAAGGAATTTACCGGATTTCTACCTTAGTATATATTCGTTTTAGTGTTACTTATGTATCTATATTAGCTATATTAGGACTTTATTAGGTACTGGCTTGATATGGAGCAAAACGGTGATTATGGAGCTTTATGGAAAGCTAAGGAGTAGAGAATCCGTAGCTGATCAAAGAAACATGTAACTGAAGCTGATACTCGGAGGGAGTATCGATCGATACCATCATTCTGGTGGCGATCGATACCCTACGCAGAAATGAGCCACGCTTATGTTTTAAGACTTATGAAAAAGCCCGAGACCATTTATGTTTCGAATGCCCTAGGACGACTTTGTTAGTTTATAAACCCCTTGTTATGTTAGCAGTAGGGAGAGACACGTTTTACATTTATTAGATTAAGGTTCTTTATGATTATGTTATTTTCCATGATCATGTCTTAGTAGTTTACCCCTGTTAGGTTAAAGGTTAACGTGGTATTGATGTTTGTGTGATTGCTAAAATTGCTAGGAAGAACTTAGATTCTCTCATCTGAAGTAAGCTTAATGCTAGTGTCTAGATTAGCTACCTAGATCCTTTTGCTTCGGATAATTGATAACTACGAGAGTAGATCAACCCCTGATAATATTCATTTGAGTTAGGTTGGTAGAAACGTACGAGAGTAGATCTATGTTTAACCTAATGATCCTTAAACGATCTGATTGTATTGCTTGGCCAGGGCAGTGTCGATCAAAACTCGAATGATTGTTAATTTGCGAGAGCAACAACAAGAGACTTAGCCACTAACTGGATAAGATTCGAATGCTGCCATCCAAAGTTAATGAAATCGAGTTCTAGGATCCATAGTTCAGCCTTGATAATTTGCAATTACCAAACTGATTACCTAAACCTGATACCTAACCTTTTAAATCAATCAAGTTTACATTCTTACTATTTATTGCTTTTATCATTGCTTGCTTAGCTTAATTCACATTCTTGTTGAGATCTATTCTGTGCCCATGCTCCCTGTGGATTTGATCCCTAAGTACTACAGCTGACACTCTTATTTGAGAGAGTTAAAACAAACGCTTAGGGTAATTTAAACGATATCAGCGAGCTCAGTCGTTCAAAGAGCCAGCTCGCCCTAGGGCAAGCTCGGTTCCTCGGGTCAGCTCGTCCCAGAGTGAGATCATTCTCTCAATGGCCAGCTCGCCCTAGGGCGAGCTAGGTTCCTCGGGTCAGCTCGTCCCAGGGTGAGATTAGTTCCTCAACGGCCAGCTTGCCCTAGGGCGAGCTCGGTTCTTAGGGTAAGCTCTCCCTAGGGCGAGCTTAGTCCCTCAACGGCCAGATCTCCCTAGGGCAAGCTCGGGTCCTTCCAAACCAGGTCGCCATAAGGCGAGTATGACTGCATCAAATCAATATCAGGCACTCTCGTCTCGAACCGTGACCATACTTTCCCTTGTTTTGTCTCGATCGGATTTACCGTTGAGGCTTTACGATATAAACTGCAAAGACTTATTTTCTTGTATAAATTCAAATAGATCGTACAAAACAGCGACAATTAACTTAAACGGTTAACTTAAAACACCATACACCTCGACTGTACGATTGATTTAAATTATTTTATAAAAACCGGCGTCGTACCGAAGGTGATTTCTCAAAGAAATCGCATAAACATTCAAAGTCAAAAAACGGCCCAAAGAGGTCTAAAACGCGGCTAACAGCCCACTTGCGATTATAGACGAGAAAGAACCCAAAGTTAGTATGATGGTTTAATTTTTATTTGTAGGAGATGATAAATGTCAAGTTTTGGGAATAATCATGAAGATGGAGGAAAAATGAAATATTCTCTCGAAGGGATAGACTTGGCCCAAGGACAGAAAAGGAAGGTGCTAACCGACCTAAGAAGAGTATATAAGAGAAGCGAGGTGAGAGATGCGAGAGAGGATTTTACACACAGCAAACTTAGGACTTAGAGCAATTTTAGCATTTTTCCATTTTTGTTATTGAGCTGCGTCTCAATTAGTTTTTTCGCAGTCTTAGGTTGCTAGACTAGGGAATTCGCCGTAAGCTCTTGCAGCATGGGCTCTATCCTGTTGTTCACACTTAAACACAAACTCAAAATAAGATTATCTTTGCTCTTTTTATCTTTTATTTATTTATTACTTTATGTATGTTTTTCATATATTGATCGTTTGGTGCATGGCCCTATAGATAACTGGAACCTTCAGGGAAAGTTAGGTTTACTTGACTTTCCTCCAATCATTAAACTTGACGGTGTGAATTTCGGTTCCCACAGTTTGGCGCTAGAAGGAGGGGGTATGGATCTATCTTACTCGCAACCACATCAAGATCGATCAGTATGACCACAGACACTGATAACGCTCAGCAAACGCGCGACAATGATACCGTCAACGCCAACGTTGAGAAAACTCCCACTGGGAATGCCATGACGGTCACTGCAGACGCAAACACCGCGATGTTCGAACATATTAAGGAGATGTTCACGTCCTCCCACAAAAGGTCGGAAGAACAGGACAAACTCGTGAGATCTCTCACAAAACAGGTCGAGACCTTAATTGCGAGAACCAGAGAAATCCTTCCGTGTGGAACCACTAGAATCTGCGGAAGAAGGCTCAATTTCAAAACTCTGTTAAGTAGGGCTGAAAACGCACGGAAAAACCCATCGGGACAAACCCCGACGAAGTAACTCCAACTGCCACATAACCAACCACGGAAGATCTTCAACCCCTCTCAGGAAAACGATGTTGAGCGCATTGAATTGGATATTAACAGTTATATTTTCTATAATTGTTAAGATTAATATATTTCACGGAGTATACATAATTGCAATTGAAAGATTTGATTGTCCGCATACTAATCATTATATTACCATAACTATTTATTATATCAATATATTGTGTTATAAATATTTTCATTTTATTTTTGACGTTAACTTTATAATCGCATATTCAATATCTTAACAATACATTTAAAGGTAATGATATATACAATATTTTAGTTTAGATTTTGTTACATAATCATATTTATCGTCAAAAGACCATTGACTTATAAACTAGATACCCTAGTATATTCATTTTGCCTCCTCTGTGTATATATAATATAAATATTTATATGTTACAATAGCCTATAGGTCGTCTCTTGGAAAACACGAAAGATGAAAGATCTTCAAGTTCTAGGTGTTTTCTCTTAACAAATCTCTTTAAATTCTATTACTAATTGGGTTTTTCGATAATATGTATTTTGTTTAGTTTGAGTATAATATGCTTTATATTTGATGATTATTATACTTTTAATTATAGGATTATATACTACGAAGAAGTTGGTGTTGCCATTTCATCTTCCTGATATACCGATCGATTTTGGTAGTTCTGAAATACCAATCTTGACTCTTTCCAAGATCAAAATTTATATCATGGATGAAGTGTAATACTATTTATCCCAGATGCTCAGCTTATCTTTATGCGGAATTTTCTATTGCTTTTTTGGGGATAATAAGATACGCGATTGGAGACCGCGACATAGGATTTATATACGTGGATTTATCATTGCTAAATGTTGTGATGATGTCAGCAAACTTTACTACTTACGTAAGATGTTACATGTCATAAAAAGTCCATGCTCCTACGCTGATCTTATGACTGTTAATGAGTTTTTATCGTACCTTTAAAGATGCTTAAATAGTAATTATATTTGATAACGACTACTAGTCTCGTCTTTTCTCTTATAGTTTAACTTTTTAATGATTTTCATTTTTAATTTAAATGCATAACAATTAATAAAATAAAATTGCTGGATAACATCTTTTCGTCATTACTAAGACCATCTCCAATGGTTTACTCTATTTTTACACTAAAATAGAGTGACTCTATAGAGTTGGAGTTTGCTCCAATGATATTCTATTTTAGAGTAAAAATAGAGTAATGAATAAAAACAACAACAACTTACTCTATATTTGGAGTAAACATATTTTCACTCTAAACTCTATTTTAGAGTGAAAAATAGAGTGAGGTTGGAGATGCTCTAAGAGTTATGTTGTGTTATTTATCAATCCAATTTTAATATAAACATTAAAAACGATTCATCAATTATTTCTACCTTCAGAAAAGGTACACAATATTAACTTTGCGTAAAAACTTTATATGATGTTATTGAGATAACTTGATAACATCATTTCCAACATATTCTGACATTCATTATTTCTCATCATTAAATTTAGAATTGGTATTATTAAAATAGTAATTTTCTAAGCAATTATATATATTTAAAAGAAATATAAAATATGTTAAACCGAGGGAAAAGTATTCTCAAGTAGAATTAGATATTTTGAGTTGTTTTCTACTTCTGAATATTGTTCTCTTATCTTGACCAACATGACAACATGTACATCTTTATCCACGATGAACTCAAATCCAGAAAACAAACAAAGTATTCAACTTAAGCTTTTACGACGATGGAAAATCAAATTACCATCTCATGGATGGTACAAATTAAAATTGAATTTTATTGATTCTAAGGTTAGCTGTTTACCTTTATTTTTAGTTTTATGCTATACATCGTTATTGATTTTGAATAATTTGATTGCAGATACAAATGAATGTCGATTATAGTTATATTTATTTGATGGGATTATATGGTAGCATGTCCAAATATATGTTATTATAGTTGTACCATGTCTATTTCAGGGGGAAAAAATCCAACCAACAATTCTTCATGAATATGTGATATGTTTTGTTGATGACTCTCAGAAAACATGTGGTATTCTATCAAGAATTTCAAGATAAAAACAAAAGTTGGTAGAATCAGGATAACCGATAACGTTTTTAAGCTCAAATTCACTATATCAACCATCGTGAAGAACATTTCTCTGTATCACCTTCGTTGTATTTCTATCCTTCAAATTTGATGATATTATCCATAAGAGACATGAATTCAAAACTTCTGTTGGTCAGTAATAATAAGTTACCTTATTCTAAAAGTTATATCCAAATAGTTTAGTGAGCCACTTATGATATTCCATGTTAACTTCCTTCCACTCAAGTAGAAATTTGAGGCTTTGTTGATCCGTATGAACTATACTCTGACACCCCAACAAGTAATGTTTCCACTTCTGAACCTCCATTACCACCACCATCAATTCCTTCTCGTAAGCAGGCTTCAGTTGTTTACGAGCAGTTAATGCATTTCTAAAGAACGCAATCAGATTCTTGCCAGCATCAATACAGCTCCAAGACCAAAACCAGAACCATCATTCTCCACAACAATTTTCTTTTTATCAAAGTTTGGGAGTGCTAGCACAGAAGCATAAGTCATAGCCACTTTTAGTTTCTCAAAAGCTAGTCCAGCCTCAGCAGACCACTCAAATTTATCCTTCTTTAACAGTGTAGTCAGAGGCTTGGCCAAAATACCATAGTGTCTCACAAACCTCTGATAATACCCAGTGAGCCCAAAAAAACTGCAAAGCTGTTTAATTATTTTACGAACGGGCCAAGCTTTCATCGCTTCAGTCTTAACAGATTCTGTAGCAACTCTATTTGCAGAAGTGATATGCCTTAATTACTCCACCTGAGTCAATCCGAACACACACTTCTTCTTGTTAGCCAACAACGAGTGCTCCTGAGACACTTGTAAGACTGCCTTCAAATGCTGAACATGTAACTCCATCGGACTGACTAAACACCAATATATCATTAAAAAAAAACTTCCTTAGAAACGGCTTTAATAATTTGGTCATTAAAGCCTGAAAGGTTGCTGGTGCATTAGTCAATCCAATAGGCATAACAAGAATTCATAGTGTGCTCAATTTTTCTGAATGCAGTCTTTTGGGTATCTTTCTCAACCATGCGAATCTGATGATATCCAGAACGTAAATCCAGTTTTGAAAACACCACTGATCCGTGAAGTTCATCAAGAAGCTGATCAATAACTGAAATAGGAAACTTACTAGGAACTGTCACTCGGTTAAGTTCCCTATAATCCACGCAAAAGCAAAAGCTATTTTCCTTTTTCTTGACCAACATAACCAGACTAGACAACGGACTGTTGCTTGGTCGAATTATTCCGGCTTCTAACATTTCGTTGACCATCTGTTCCATAACGATCTTCATAGTATGAGGGGAGCGATAAGGTTGAGACACTTCCACATGAGTCTCTAGTAAGGTAGACGAGACTTCACTACTAGCAGAAAGCACTTCCCTTCATTTAATACTAGCAGTGAAGAAGGGTGGTGGTGACTTGAATACGGAAGGAGCACAATGTAAACTATAATCTCCCCACAAAGTGACTCGCTTTCCTTCGTAGACAAAAGAGAATTCTTGTTCTTTCCAATTAATCTCGCATTTGCCCAGAGTTTCAGTCCACTGAATGCCCAATATAACGTCAACCGATCCCAGTTCGAGAGAGATGAAGTCTGATGTAAATGTAATAGAGTTAAGTTGAAATGGAAATGATCGACAAACGCCTAATCCATTCACAATAACTCTATTACCAAGTAATACATCAAGGCTACTGTCAGCATAAACTTTCAGTCGTAGCCTCTTCACAATTTCAGGAGATATGAAGTTGTGGGATGCTCCACTATCAAGCAAGGCTATCATCTCTAAGTTGCTAATTCACCCTTGAAATTTTGTAGTTTTCGGAGAAATGATACCCAAGAACGCATTGAATGAAAGAGTTTTAAGCTCTGGAGTATCTACAACACCCGCCCATACTATTTCTTCTTCAGTCTCTTCTATTACTTCTAACTCCAATCCGTTAATCACCGTCAAAACTCTCAGTTGTCGATTAGGACAAACTGCAGCATGTGCTCTTGACCACTTTGCTCCACATTTAAAACAGTTACCTTCTCTTCACATATTGTCTAACTTAGCATCATAATATTTTTGACGAGGGAGTTGCATCAACTTCTGTCCCGTTGCAGCATTGTTCTGTTTTCCCTCCATTAATACACTTTTCTGTTTGCCTTGATTTACTGGAGCAGTGTACTGATTTTTAACTGGAGCTTTTGGCTAAGGCTTCGTAACAACATGTATTGTAGTTGTTGCTTCACCTACTACCTTGCAGAATGCACTCGTCGCCGTTCTAAGCACAACTGCAATGTAGTTCTGTAACCCCTGAGGATCCTTCATTCGAATAACTTCTTTCATCTCTGGAGATAATCCATTGTAAAACATACTTTCCAAATGATGATCTTCCAAATCTTAAACCTGAGCAGACAGATCCTCAAACTCTGAAATATATGCAGTTACAGATCCCGTTTGACAAATCGCGAACAATCTTGTCTCTGGTTCATCGTCTATTGACTTTGAAAAACATATCACCAGCCTCTGTTTAAAATCGTTCCAATCATTGAAACCATCTCTCTTCATAACTCAAGCCATCGATCTCTTCACCGATCCTTGTAAGCATAAGGGAACAAGATCCAATTTGGCCTCTTTTGTATATATCTTCCCAATCTGAAGAAATGTTCCACATCCACCAACCACTCATATGTACGAGAACCATCAAACGAACGCATCTCATCCTTGCACAACATACTATTTCTATTCGCTAAGTTCAAGTCCTCAGATCGATAACCTAACGAGACATCCCGGTTTCGTTCCAAATTAGTAGATCGTACCTGAGGAAATGACGGCAATGACTCTGATTGATGCGTCGATTGATGAATCGGTATCTTTCCAACCGCCTTCGTCAAAACATGAATTTATGATGTTAGCTCTAAAACATATTGTTGTAACCACGATAGAGTAGCATTCGTCGTCTCGTCCGCATACTTCAGTCGCAAGTAAGCTCCCATCAGGAACTCCAGCTTCCCTTTTGTCTTCCTCTCGCAATCATCCATGCCATCATAGATTCTTGACTGCATCTGTGAACCACTCGCCGACATCGGTTTCGCGTTGATTCAAACTTTTCACCGCACCAATGATAGATTTTTGATATCGTAAAGTCTGTGAACTCTCAAGAACTTTATTGAATCAATTAAAAACATAGTACATATTTGAATTCTATCTATCAACTTACAAATCGTACAAAGAAATGCTCGATCTCAAGATCTCATCACAATCTTGAGCTTAGACTAATTACGTCCAAGGTTCTACAACAATCAAGCATAAGCCATCTACAACGAACAACAACATTTTAAAACTTCTTCCTTTCTGCTCCAACTGCAAACCCTCCCTTCCCATCTGAGTGTTTGCTTCTCAAATCTATTTTCCTTATTGTTCAGAACCTTCTGTCTCCTGTGGAGACTTATCAACTCTCTCTTTATTCTTCTTTCGAAAATAAGAACATTGATACTTATCAGAAGTCCGTGAGTTTGCCACCAGAAAAGGAAAATCTTTGGTGTCTTATCAGAGAATTGAAGAATGAAATAGGAAAGCTGTGTGATGGAGACGCGAAGCTGAAGGAAACTTTGGACAACAGCAACTCGTTCTGACGGCCCGCAAGCAGATCAGAGTTCTCAGCAGCAATCTCAAGCTAAAAACCATTACTGGTAAATCCATTCTCGGAGTACCAAACCATCGAACATTGGGAAGCCTTTTTCGTCAGTCGAGATGATAGTCCGTTGGGGAGAGGTGGGTTGTTATTGTTGTCGACGTTGGTGATGTGGTGGGTATTTTATATCACTTCTCAAATTAACCCTATTTCCCACTTTACTCTCTCAATTAAGAGGTTCAGTGTAGTACTTAGAGCATCTCCAACCCCACTCTATTTTTTACTCTAAACAGAGTGGAAAATAGAGTAATGAACAAACAAAAAAGCCATTACTCTATTTGCTTTTTTGTTTGTTCATTACTCTATTTCCACTCTATTTTAGAGTAAAAATAGAGTCGGGTTGGAGATGCTCTTAGGGCTCGAATCCACAGAGACTCTAGGATTGCATAATAGACTTATTGTTTTCGAATTAAAGCTAGACAAATGGTAATAATAACAATAATGATGATTTCAAGATAGATTTGGTTTGTGAAGATTAGATTAAGGGATTAGACTTAAGGGAAATTCTCATGTAGTATTAGATAATGCAGATTAATAGATTGCTAGGATTTTAATTAAGCGTCGTTCTCGAACTCAAACCTAAGTGTTTTATGAGATCGCTCTCGCGTATCTCGATTGAGTGTCGATCGATGCACACAAGGTGGCGTCGATTGATGCTTATTCTAACAGTACTGGTTCACAGTTTGATGGGTTCTCTAAACTTCCAATTCAACTCTCGTTTGTTATTAGTTATTTAGATTGTTTAAGATAGGTTCAAGTTTATAACCATGCTCTCGCTTGCGCTATGAAACCCTAATTTATAAGATCGAGGTGATCAGATTCAACCTAGCATTAAGAACAACTTAAACAAAAGAACCAAGAAGATTACCCTAACAATTCTATAAAATCAACAAGCTATGACTACCATTGAAGAACCCTAAATCTAACAATGAATTACTCAGACATAGCAATAAAGAACATAATTAAAGTCTGAATAAATTGCATAGAATAAACTGAGTAATAAGAAAAGGAGTTCAAGATCTTCTCTGTAATGATGTTCAAATATGTCTCTCCAATAAACAAGATGTTCGCACTCTGTTTTAGCCTCTGGCTGCTTGTTTTTCTAAGACTGCCCTCTCTAAAACTATGATAGAAAACTCTAATAAATACGTCAAAACTCGTCCAGAGTATTTTTGTCTTTATGACTTGGGCTTTGATTATCGATCGATGGCAAGTGTGCTGCATCGATCGCTCTCGATCTTAGCTCATCGGTCGAGGCCAAGTGTGGTCCATCGATCGATGGCTTCGTCGACTCCCTAGATGATCAACTACGGATTCTTCTCTTCTAATTGCTCCAAAAGCTCCAAGTATCTCATATATCTCCAAAACATTCATGGACCTGTAAATATACTAAAACATAGCCTAGACACACATAATAGACTCTAAATAGAGTCTAGAGCATGGCCTAAAACTGGTAATAAATAGGCTATATCAACTCCCCCAGACTTAACCTTTTGCTTGTCTTCAAGCAAACAAGTCTGTGAAAGAGGTTTCTAAAAGTGGGGACTCACATAATATATAAGTATAACTATCACCCTACTTTGTTGCAACCACATCCTATCAAGTCAATCACATAGAAAGTTTATATACCATATCCTAGTATAGCAACCAAATCCATTCTACCAACAGCTTAGCAAATACTAGTTTGACTCGCCCCTCTACTTATCCCATTTCTTTGCATAAAATAAAAGTGAATGCTTTACCTTAGGAGTATCGATCAAAAGACACATGGGTTCTTACCTCTGCAAGTATCTGAACAACTAGGTACAAAGTCTTCTTTTATCCCTTTCTTTCCTCTTTTTCTCTCTTCTATGAATCTTTTTAGATCTCTTCTTCTTATTTTTTTTTTCTCTTTTTGTTTCTTTTTCTATTTGGGCAAAGTTGTTGACGAATAATGGGGTCATAGGTAATTTACCTACCCCTCGCTTCCAGCAATGTCTGGTCATTCCTTTGAATTAGAATAATGGGGTCATAGGTAATGTACCTACCCCTCTGTATCTTGGGAAATCATCTCAATCTTTTAGACTTTTAAGTAGATACTGAAGAGAGAGAGAGAAGGGAACCAAATGTGCAATGAATTGTACCTACAAACTTTCAGAAGGAACCCGATCCAGTGTATACCAAGCCCCAAAGCAAGTTGATAATGTCAGGATTAGTGTTGGAGATCAGTTTTGGTTCCTTCGAACTTTCTAAGCAAGTGTGATATAGTGGCAGGATGATCCACTTTAGTATTTCTAGTAATCTCTGCAAATAACCTTCTAAAAATGGTGCTAAAGTATGATTAGTCAATAATATTTTTTTTTTATATCATAATCCCTTTTTGACTCAATAAAACTTTTTGAAAAGCTTATATATATATATATATCAAATAAAAATCAAAACAAATCAAATATCATTAGCGAACCTCCCCCCAGACTTAAATTACACTGTCTCCACTGTAATCTGCCTTGGATTGGTTAAGAGAAATTAAATCATAAGTAAATAGTGTTAGAGAAAGTAGATTATACCATACTGCTAAGGACGTCGATCAATGGTCATAGGTTTGTGTCGACCGATGGTAGACTATCATCGTCGATCGACGGAAGATGCAAACTATCAACTTAACATATCTGTTAGATCGCCGTCGATCGACAGCAACAAAGCGGTGTCAATCGATGTGAGGCGTATTAGACTGAAATCGTGTGTGTGTGTGTGTGCCTACTCTCCATGAATCATCTCTCTTTGGTTAGCTCTGTTAGACACTCAAACACATATCAGATCATAAGAAAAGCAGCATAATAGTAATATTGAGTCCAAATATAAAAACAACATCATAAAATAGAAGTTTAAAAGTAAGATAAAACAAAAGACGAAGGAGCAACAAGGGAGGCTACTCCTCGTCCGATGTATCCATGTCAGGCTGCTGAGGCTGTGGCGCGGCTCCTGGTGGTGATTTCGCTCTGGTCCTGGGACGGCTGAAGCACTGGCATCGAGACATCTTCTCAACCCTAGTCCATATGGCGCGAAGTGCGTCTACCACAACTCTGTGGTGGCTCGGGTGCCATGGCTGCTGCTACTGGATGGGCTGGTCTGAGGCCTCCTCTGCGGCATACTCTGAGCGGTGCTGTGTGGAGGTGATGCTCAGCTGGTTTGAAGGCTAGGCGCTCCAGATCATCAGAAAAATATGTCACCTCTGGCGCTGGAAGCGCTATCATCCTAGGCCCCTTGTCGTTTACAAAAGACCAATACTTGTCCTCCTTCAGCCAATGGGTCCTCGTCAAGTGACTGTCATCCATAAATCTCAACTCGCTCACGACAGAGGCTCCATCAAAGCTGATACCAAGGAAGCTGAATATAGGTGTCAGGAGGCTCCCAATCGTCTCCTTCTTCGAGCAAGTACCCTTGAAGTGTTTGTCCTTCAAGGTCACCAGATGCTCAGCAAAAATAGCCACCAAGTTCACCCGCTGATCGCCCATTGGTGGGAGAAAAATCTCATTGTCGAGCTCCACTAAGTCTCTGACGGAGTAGTACAACAGTGTGAGCTCCTGAACCCTAACCTTGTTGGGTTCCATCTTGCACAACAAAGTGTTGGCAAGGGCCTTCATGAAGTAGCAAAGGGTGGGGTGACGGACATCCGTCTGAGTAGTCGAGCCTGAGTCGAAAGGGCCCATAGCAATGAGTCCCCAGAAAGGATGCAGACCTGGGAAAGGAGCGACTGTGCAGGCGGACGTGTCGGACTCGAACCCGTAGATCTTGCAGAGCTGTGGAATGGTGATTTGGTACCAGATGCCTCTGATAAGAAAAGTCAATGTGGCTTCGTTTGCCACTTATACCCGCGGGCTCCTGTAGAGAACCTGAGTTGTAGCGATGCACTGACGGACCAAGTCGGGGTAAAGAGGGTATGTCCTAGTGGCCATCATGCCAAGTCCTAACTCCCGTACCATCTGTCTGAAGTCGGCCAGTATCCCTAGTTTCTTCAAGGTGCGTCTGTCGACGAACCGTGCGGGCTCTATAGAAACGCTTTGTCAGGCGTTGTAGTAGAGGCTGTCAAAGTCGTCCCAAGCCTAACTCACAGGACGATGTGTGCATTCCCTCGATGCTACAGCCTTTCGAGAGTTGGGATAGTCCTCGAATTTGACAAGTAAAGCCTCTTTTTCTTTAGGCCAAGGGTCTCGGCATGGAGGACCTCGTGGTTGAGAACTGGAACCACCAGGATCGTATCGTGCCTTGGTTTGTCGTTCGTCCATCTGCAAATAAGAAAGAAAATCAAGAATCAGAATCGATGTTGAATCAGTGACCATTGATCGATGTCACCTCATGGGAATCGATCGACAAAATCGTACCATTGTTGATCGACGATGCCTCATGGGAATCGATCGATGGTCCATCGCGAACCAAGGGTTACGAAATCCAAAATAACAAACTCAAATCGTGCAAATAATATGTAAGTAACGTAGATAGTTCCTAATCTAGTACTCCATTGCCTTAGATCGTCCTAAAATCCGAGCTAAACACCAAAAGTTCAATTTTTCTTCAAACCCTAAAAAGTTCCTAAACTAAGAGATTTAAAGAACATACCTTGATTATCGAGTGGTTTAGTGAGTTAAACAAGTATGAGGGTTGAAAATCGAGTGGTTTAGGCTCAAGAACGAGTAAAATCAGCCAAAAATTAAGAGAGAAATCGAGTGTTTGCTCGTATGAGTTTTTTGCCAGTTTGGAGAAAAGTGTTTTTATGAATCGGGGTTGTGTCGAGTTAACCTATCGACACTCGACATCGATCGACGTTCCTATATGGGCATCGATCGATGGTTTGTTATGTGATTCCATTTTCCATTTAAGAAATTTGTAAATGCGTAATTAATAAAATCAAATTTATTATTAATTATTTTTTTTCTTTTTTTTGAAGTCTAAATATTAAATTAGTGGGTTGCCTCCCACTCAGCGCTTGTTTAGAGTCGTTAGCTTGACGAAACATGGGTTTATCATTCGGGGTCTGGCATCTCGAGACGCATGGTCTGAGTATGCGGAATTTCAGCTTTGGCCCAATAATATTTCACTCTTTGCCCATTCACCGTGAAATCCTCTCTTTTAGGATTAACTAGGACAACTGCCCGTAAGGCGTAACTTCTTTAATTGTGAACGATACGGACCAACGAGACATAGTTTTTCGGGAAACAGAGTTAACCGCGAGTTATACAAGAGTACTTGGTCGTTTGGTTCGAAATGCCTAGAAATAATTCTCTTGTCGTGATAGGATTTCGTTCTTTCCTTGTATAGCTTCTAGTTTTCGTAGGCGTGGTGCCTAATTTCGTCTAGCTCATTTAACTGGACTAATCTCTTTTCTGCTGCGGGTTTAGCATTGAAATTTGTCTCTTTGATGGAACATTCAGATTTGTGTGTTAATTCCACTGGGAGATAGCACGCTTTTCCATAGAGTAGTTGGAATGGGGTGGTACCTAAGGGTGTTTTATACGCTGTTCGGTATGCCCAGAGCGCATCGTCCAGTTTCAAAGACCAATCTTTTCGGGATGATCCCACCGTCTTTTCTAAGATTTCTTTGATTTGACGGTTGGATACTTATACTTGTCCGCTGGTCTGAGGATGGTAGGATGTGGCTACTCGATGGTGAACTCCATGTTTCTTGAGTAGTTTCTCGAACACTCTATTTATAAGTGGGTACCTCCGTCGCTTATAACTACTTGAGGGACTCCAAATCTAGGGAAGATGATGCTTTTAAAGAGTTTAACTACTACGAAAGCGTCATTTTTCAGGGTTGCTATTGCTTCTACCCATTTGGATACGTAGTCTATGGCAACTAATATGTATTTATTTCTGCGCGAAGAAGGGAAAGGACCCATGAAATCGATCCCCAAACAATCAAACACTTCAACTTCGAGTATGAAATTTTGTTCCATTTCGTTTCTCTTGGTGTTTTTTTCTTCTTCTTTGGCAAGGATTGCATTTTGCTACGTAGGCTTGAGTATCTCGAAACATAGTCGACCACCAAAAGCCTGCTTGTAGAATTTCTGACACTGACTTAAAGCTAGCGAAATATCCAGTGTAATCGGACCCATGACAATGATACAAGATTTCATGTATTTCGCTTTTAGCAACGCATCGTCTGTATATTCCGTCAGATCAGTGTTTATAAATATAGGGCTCATCCCAGTGATATCTCTGTATTTCTCTCAAAATTTTCTTTTATGATATCTTGTGAAGGGTCCAGGTTTCACTTTGGCTGCGAGATAGTTTACTATATCCGCATACCAAGGTCTATCAGTGGTGTTCATTGCACAGACCTCCCGACTTGAACTTCTACCTCCGGGAGAGTCATTAATCGAGAATGAAGGATTACAACTGACGTTGATATCTATTGGAATGGTTATGTGATCGTCTGTTTTGTATGCGTTATCGATCGATGCTATGCGGTTATAATCGTTCGAGGAGCTTAGCGTGTTATTGGTCGATTCCTCTTCATGTGCCAAACTGACTTTGCCAACGAATGTTGATTCTGCTAAGTAGACATTTTCGGTGGGTAAGAAGTCATCTATAGGAACATCGTCGTCTACTCTTATTCGTGATAGGTGATCTTTGACTCCGTTTTCCACTCCTTTCTTATCTTTTACTTCTATATCAAATTCTTGGACAAGCAGAATCCATCGTAAAAGTCTCGGCTTGGCGTCCTTTTTGTTCATTAAGTATTTCAATGATGTGTGGTTGGTGTGAAAATCTACTTTCGAGCTGACTAGATAGGATCAGAATTTTTCAAAAGCGAATACCACGGCTAGTAACTCTTTTTCCGTTGTTGCATAATTACGTTGTGCATCGTCCAGAGTTCTATTGGCGTAGTATATAGCATGCAACTTTTTCTCCTTCTTTTGTCCGAGCACTGCGCCTACAGCGAAATCGCTTGCATCGCACATAATTTCGAATGGTAGATCCCAGTCCGGTGTTTGAACAATAGGAGCAGATACGAGTGCCGATTTGATTTCTTTAAAGGCCTCGAGACATTCAAGTGTAAAGTCGAATTTTACTTCTTTGCACAGGAGTGCAGTGAGAGGTCGAGCAATTTTGCTAAAATCTTTTATGAATCTCCTAGAGAATTCAGCATCATGTCCTAAAAAGCTTCTAACGTCTTTGACATTAGAGGGCGGCGGTAGCCCAGTCATTACTCTAATCTTTGCCTTGTCCACCTCGATTCCGGCTGATGATACTTTGTGTCCCAAGACAATTCCGCTGTTAACCATAAAGTGGCATTTTTTCCAGTTCAAAACAAGATTATTCTCTTCGCATCTGGCTAACACCTTACACAGGTTATCGAGACATGTTTTGAAGTTTGGACCGTATACTGAGAAGTCGTCCATGAAAACCTCCATGAAGTCTTCGATCATATCCGTGAATATCGACATCATGCATCTCTGGAAGGTCGTAGGAGCGTTACAGAGTCCGAATGGCATTCTGCGATACACGAACTTCCCATAGGGACAGGTGAAGGTAGTTTTTTTTTGATCTTCCGGATGTATGAGAATATGGAAGAATCATGAGTACCGGTCGAGGAAACAGTAGTATTTGTGGCTTGCAAGCCTTTCTACCATCTGTTCAATAAAGGGTAAGGGGAAATGATCTTTTCGTGTGGCAGCATTCAGTTTCATGTAAACGATGCACATTCTATGTCCGGTGACAGTCCTCATGGGAATTAATTCATCTTTGTCATTCTTTACTACCGTAATTCCACCTTTCTTTGGAACAACATGAACTGGACTAACCCAGTTGTTGGCCGAGATCAGGTAAGTAACGTCTGCTTCTAGAAGTTTCATGATTTCCTTTTTGACTACTTCCTTCATGTTGGGATTTAATCTCCTCTGATGCTCAGCGGATGATTTGGATTCATCATCAAGGTGTATCCTATGCATACATAAATCGGGAGAAATTCTCGGGATGTCATCTAATGAATATCCAAGAGCCTTGCGGTGTTTTCGCAGTTTATTCAGCAATAACGCTTGCTCTCTGCTGCTTAGGTTGGCATTGATGATGACATGATAGGAACTTTCGTAAAGAAAAGCGTAGTTAATACCATAGGGAAGTGGTTTAAGCTCGATTTTAGGGGTTTTCTCTTTGCTCCAGTCGTCGGTTACACCATGCTGTCGACGTCGAATATTTCTTCAGTGGCATCCATCAATCTGGTATATTCTTCATTCTGATCATCTATCGCAAAGAAGTCATCTTCTGGAGATGTGATTGCCCACTCGAGAGGATCACTTGAGCATGCAACCATGAATGATTCTTCTGCTAGGTTGGAGAGATAATCAATATTGTAGGGTTGACCGTCGATCAAAGGCTGTTTAATTATTTTTTCCATGTCAATGACCATTGGTATCTTCCCGATGTTGAGGCATATGCGCCCTCCTCTGACATCAATGATCGCTTCGGCCGTGGCCAGGAAAGGTCTCCCCAAAATAATCGGATTTATGGGTTCTCGCTCGTATTTAAGCACTATGAAATCTGCAGGTATGTCGCAGTTATGAATGCGTACAGGTACATCTTCAAGGACGCCTTCCTGAATTCTAGTGGATCTATCAGATAAAATGAGGGTGACTCTGGTAGGTTGAAATTGTGTTAAACCGAGGGTGACTGCAACTGAATAAGGCATCAGGTTTACACTAGAGCCTAAATCACATAGGGATCTTTGGAATCTTTCATCGCTAATAGTGCAGTCCAGAACAAAGCTACCAAGATCAGGGAGCTTAACCGGAGTTTTCCCTTGAATGATTCCACTTACTTCTTCAGATACCATCATTATGCAATGTTCTGATTCATGGAATCCTCGCGTTGCTGCATCTTTCAAATATTGCTTAATAGCAGGTGAAATGTAAATGGCATCGCTCAGTGGCTTCTCAATGCTTACTTTGTCGAACTTTTTTTTGCATATTGCTTTTTCTTTTTGTTTCTTTTTCTGCTTAGCGTTCTTTGGGAGAAAAGGGGCGGTTGCTTGGTAAACCCTTGTTCTAACCGGTTCGGTTGGTTCTGGGTCCGAATGTCGATCGCGCGTTGTTTCTTAGGGTCAATCGATGGTAGGTTCAGTCTGTCAAACGATTCTTGGTAACGAGTGTCGATCGACGTCTCCTACTTCCGTGTCCTTTTCCTTTTGTTTGTCAAACAAGTCCTCGAGGTCGTCAGTTTGGTGTAATTCTTCAATTTTGGGTGAGATCTCGGGAATTTGTTTGTCAGTGTCAAGCAGAACGGGATTCGATTTTTTTTCCTCCGTCGCAATTCTCGTGAATTCATTGATAGTTATGCTTTCTCTAACGCCAGTTGCCAGTCGTTTACCACTTCGTAAGGCTACGACGTTGCAATGTCTCTTGGGGTTAGCGTCTGTTTTACCAGGTAAAAAATTGTCCTCTCTCCTGAAGGATATAGCGTTATTCGCCACTTGGCTGTCGATCCTCTTAATGTGTTCACTTAGAGTTTCGATTTTTTTCGTCATCTCCGCATATATCAGATCTAACTTCTTGATGAGGTCGGCGGCTATTTTATGGTTTCTCGTAAAGACTTGATTCATCTTTGACTTTGGACTTATTTCGTATCTATCCACTGTTGTGTCATAGTTGCTTACGAAGTTTTCAGTGCTCTCCCTAAATCGTTGGTTGTTCAGACTCATCACATTTGAGAATTCAATTTGCTTTTCGAAATCGCGAGAGAGAGCATCGTCCAGGAGGGTCGCAACTGATGCCAAAGTCTTTCTGACTCGGGTCGAGTGCTCCTCCTCCGTGAGCATTGGCATTTCATTCTTCCCGGCATCTCTTATTTCGTAAGCTATACCTAAGGCCATGTTCTCTATCAGCCGTTTAGCACTTCTGGAGCTCTTACTGCCGAAGTTCCCCTCGCTGGCCGTATCAAGGATGGTTTGGTAGTCTAGGTTCAGTCCTCTATAGAAAGTGTTAGATGAGTTGGGTTTCTAAGCATCCATGGTGAGGGCACGAAAGCTGGTAGCTTTTGAATCTAGTCCAAGCGTTTTTAAAGGATCAGCTACCTTGAATGAATGTGGATATTTCTCTCCTCGCTTCCCAGTATCTTTCCTCGTCAAAGAAGTGAATGATGAAAGCGCTTCTGATATCTTCCCAACAGGTCAGAGACCCTGGTGGTAGCTGGTTCAACCACCTCCTGGCGTCACCTTCAAGGGAAAAGGGGAAGAGTTTGCAGCGATTGAAATCATCGTTCACCATGTCTTCTAGCATTTCGATGTGATCGTTCGGGTGTTCAGTAGGAAGACCACTGAACTGGTTTTTGCGGGCCATAACTTGGAAGTCGATATCAAGCTCAGAGCTCCTTGTATGGTTGTCTGGTAATCGAATTGCGGACCTATTGGAATAGGTCCTGCTGGGGTTTAGGTATTCGAACATCGGCAATTCATGCCTTATCTCATTCTTTGGGGATTTAGTGATTTGATCAGGGATTTCGGTCCCCTGATAGTTAACGAGTTGGCTTGCCTCGTTGCGTTTATTGTTCATTGGTTCTATTAGGACTACTTTCTTATTATCAACATCAGAAAAGGCGTACTTACCTGCTTCCGGCTGATCGGTATCGATCGATGGCACCAGGAGAGTGTCGCCCGACAGTAATGGACTCGCATCGATCGATCCCGGATGAGATCCGTCAATCGATCCGTGTTGTCCTGAATCCATATTTTCTCCTTTAAGTACATGTGTCACAGGATCAAGGAAAGAATAATTTAGCATTAAGAAAATAAAAAATCTAGACGATATTCTAAACAAAATCTAATAGCAATAAGAAAGAGTCCCTGGAAACGGCGTCAAATTTGATGTGGTGGGTATTTTATTTCACTTCTCAAATTAACCCTATTTCCCACTTTACTTTCTCAAATAAAAGGTTCAGTGTAGTACTTAGGGATCGAATCCACAGAGACTCTAGGATTGCACAATAGACTTATTGTTTTCGAATTAAAGCTAGACAAATGGTAATAATAACAATAATGATGATTTCAAGATAGATTTCTTCTGTTTGATTAGATTAAGGGATTAGACTTAGGGGAAATTCTCAGGTAGTATTAGATAATGCAGATTAATAGATTGCTAGGGTTTTAATTAAGCGTTGTTCTCAAACTCAAATCTAAATGTTTTATGAGATCGCTCTCGCGTATCTGGATTGAGTGTCGATCGATGCACACCAGGTGGCGTCGATCGATGCATATTCTAACAGTACTAGTTTCACGGTTTGATGGGTTCTCTAAACTTCCAATTCAACTCTCGTTTGTTATTAGTTATTTAGATTGTTTAAGATAGGTTCAAGGTTATAACCATGCTCTCGCTTGCTATATGAAACCCTAGTTTCTAAGATCGAGGTGATCAAATTCAACATAGCATTAAGAACAACTTAAACAAAATAACCAAGAAGATTATCCTAACAATTCTATAATATCAACAAGATATGACTACCATTGAAGAACCCTAAATCTAACAATGAATTACTCAGACATAGCAATAAAGAACTTGATTAAAGTCTAAATAAATTGCATAGAATAAACTGAGTAATAAGAAAAGAAGTTCAAGATCTTTTCTGTAATGATGTTCAGACCTGTCTCTCCAATAAACAAGATGTTACCACTTTGTTTTAGCCTCTGGTTTCTTGCTTTTTTCTAAGATTCCCCTCTCTAAAACTATGATAGAAAACCCTAATAAATAGGTCAAAACTCGTCCAGAGTATTTTTGTCTTTCTGACTTGGGCTTTGATCATCGATCGATGGCAAGTGTGATGCATCGATCACTCTCGAGCTTAGATCATTGGTTGACGCCAAGTGTGATCCATCGATCGATGGTTTCGTCGACTCCCTAGATGATCAACTACGGATTCTTCTCTTTTAATTGCTCCAAAAGCTCCAAGTATCTCATATATCTCTAAAACGTTCATGAACCTGTAAATATACTAAAACGTAACCTAGACACACATAATAAACTCTAAACAGAGCCTAGAACATGGCCTAAAACTGGTAATAAATAGATTATATCAGTTGGCTTGAGTTGATTTTGTTGTGATGTGCTATAGATTGAGACGGTCTGGCGGATCTGTTTGTGGAGATGTCTCCTTTGCGATGAGTTCAGAAGCTGCTTCTGTTTGTTTCCCTTCATGTTGGTTAAAGGGTGGTTGGGCATAAGCTAAATACTTCTCTACTATTTCGTTCAGTGCAATGATTTTTCCTAGTTCTTTATGGATCTCTTCTGTTTGTTTCGTTTGTGAAGAACATAGCTCATCGATTCGTTTGCTCATGTCGCTTAAAGCGGTGGTTGACCTTGTATCAGTAGTTTATTTATGAGGAATTTATGCTATGATACCAGTAAACAGTAAACTTGTAATGTAAGTCTCAAACTAGTAACTCTACTTGCGGATTACAAGAAAGAGAATGCATAGACTTAGAAGATAATCCTTGAGGTAGAAGGATCAACTCGAAGAACCTGAGATCATGATGATAGTTGTATTGCTTGCACAAAAAGTTATTAGAGGAATACAAGATTGTAAAACGTATTGTTATTATTGAAACTTGTGAAGGTTAAGCTTTATATAAAAACAAGAGATGCTAATCTCAAAACACTTATGATAATCATCCTAACAGATTGATAAGTATCCGAGATATGAAATTTAAATAAAACCAATAATAATAAAGTTAAAACCAGTATGAAGTTGGTTTAGAACACTCGTGACGAACTCCCATCGCACTTCACCGCCAGGAAGGTCGCCACCAGAAAATCCAGTCAAGATGGTGTTAAGGGACCACCACTTGCCGGAAAGGGGGGGCGATTAAATCATGCTGATGGATGTGTGAGTAAGACTATCTATTCATATCATCTAAATTTGGTGTGCTCCTCATTGTTTCTATGTGTTGTTCTTCAAGGACTGTCTCACCTTTGTTAAAGACTTTTCCTCTCTGCAGAGCTTGGGACTTGGGGACTTGGAACTGTCATTTTATTTGCATTAGCCATTATTAAGGGATAAGTACTTCGACATCAGTATTAAAAATATATGTAGGAGCAGACAACCCTACACTGATAAACTGATGTCATGGGCAGAGAGATTTAAGGGGCAGTGATATTCAATATACTAAAAAGGCCAGAAAAAAAAAAAAGATAGTAAACTTTTAAACTATTAGAAACGGAAAATTAATTCGGAGAAACAAAAGAGAAGCTCAAACAACTTGGATTTTGAGTAGTTTTGAAGAATTAGAGAGGCAAGTTCAGAGAGTGACAGAAACAGAATGCAAAACCTTGTTGTGGTCTTGAAAAGGTTCAACGGAAGGCATGACAATATTAGACCGCTCAATGTTGCCCCAAATCTCGCCTCCTTCAAATCTCTGCAGTGAAATCTCCGCAGACCAAATGTGAAGATATCCCAACTCGTCGGTGGCGTCCCAGAAAAGCACAATGTTCCCACCAGAGCTGCACATTCTGGCACCTGGACGTAAACGTTCGAACTTCCACATTCTACTAAACTTGCACGGTTTTAACGGGGCCATACCTTGCATGATCCTATTGTGTTCCCAACGATCAAGAATCTGATCACCAAAGTGGACAACTCTGGAAAGAGAGAGATCGAGGTTGAGAGAGCTAAAACCCCTGACCTCCTTTGTATTCATCATCCTCTCTTTTTCACACAAATCCAACTCATCAGCCTCGCAGCAAAATATAGTTCCGTTTCTGCGAAGAAAAAAGAGAAAGTTATCAATCATACACCAATCCCTTTGGTTTCCTACCAGTTGGCCACGATTCCCGGATCCCCATTTACTTTCCCTTGGTGAGTAGTAAAAGGTTCTCTCCGTTTCATCTACTGCGTAAACCTTTTGATCCCTCACCATACTATCGTGGATATGCTTATCACCTACCTTCCGTTTCGGCATAGGCGGCAAAGGATTCCAGGTCTGAGTCTCTGGGTCGAATACCTCTCCATAGTTATCATGGACATCACAGCCTCCAAAGACATAAATCTTTCCGTCTACTACACCAGCAGCCCCGTAAGCTCGAGCCGCTCTCATGGAAGGGACAGGGTGACACACGTGAGTCCGACAATCCAAGAGCCAGACAGCGGAAGTGCGCTGCTCTCCCTTTATCAACCCACCGATTACATATATGCTACAATCCAGCACCACCACGGATGATGCTTCCGAAGGCTGGGAGGGGAGCGAAGGGATCGGAATCAGATCAGAGGCGTCTAGGGTTTTTCTACGGCGGAGGATATACCAGCCTAGGCTTGGATCAGGAGTAGGGGTTCGTAAGCATACGTAGACGTATGTTTCGGTGCGACCAATCAGCGATCGGATCTTGTACAGATCAGGCGACGCCACTAGTGAACGATAACTCTTGGACACCAGAGACAAGGCTGCGTGGTCTGATCTCGACACTCTAGCAAGGCAGTTCAGAGCCAAATCTTCTGGCAAATACGATACCGGAAACGGAATCGCCTCTCCCTTGGCCTTCTTCGCACGGGGCTGCTCTTCACAATTACACATCGAATTCATTCTGTTTTTTTTTTGTTTTTATCTTTTCTTTTTCTTTTCAGAAAGACAAGTCTTTTTATACCCACTCAAACTCACTGACTCCAAACACAAGTAGGAAACTTCTTAATTTTGTAATAGATTTTTATTTACCTCTCATCTTTTTAAAATCAAATGTAAATTTTGACTCAGAAAACAAATACGAATTTAGTTAACTTTATTCCCATTAACTTTATATAGATTTCAGATTGCTGCAGCTTCTTACATTATCTTCCTACGAATATTTACTACTACTAGTTTAAGTTTTATTAATTTATAAAATTAATATGATAAGTTTAAATCAAACATTTAATTATGTATATATGACAAAAATTTCATCAAAATATATATGTTTATTATTGTGTTAAAATTTAAAAAACACTCACATATTAAAAATATTTTATGTAAATTAAAATTGTTTTCTATGGCTGTATTTAATTTATACAATCAAATAATTCAATATATTATTTATAATTTCGTGTTTTATATTATGTATCTTTATAACTTTATTGTGTTTTTGGATATAGTTAATATATCAATAAAAAAATAACCAACCCGTTTTTATGAATATCTTATTGTATTTTTGATATTGATTAAGTATAATTTATTGTTTAGCATGATTCTATGAAGTTTTATTTAAATAAATTATACATAATCTTTTATACTTTAATTTAAAGAAATGCATTAATTAATCTTGAAAAGAAAAATAATCCTAAAAGGTATGTTAATAAATAATTTCAGTGGCATGCCCTTGTAAATAAGTTGAAAAACTAAGGGGTAATTTATATTTGTATTCTCCTTTTAATAGAGTAGATATCGTTTTCGGTTTTAAATGCAAAATTTATTGATAATATTATCTATTCAATTTTTATATTGGTTGAAATATAATTAGATGTATTGGTAGTAGTATTTTTATTTTGAAAACATGTAAATTTAAATATTTTATTAATATGTGTGCATAAACCCAGAATGAGAATTAATATAAAACCGAGGGAGTACTTAACTTTATTTCATTAACTTTATTCCATTTTTGATCCAAATCAGAGAATTTTTTCAATTTATAAATAGAAAATTGATCTTATACCAAAAGAAAAAACAACAACTAGACAGTACATCCAAATGGAATTCAAGGAGGAAGATTGGGGGTTTGGGGTTGTGATAGTGTTTCTCTCTCTCTCTCGGCTTTGCGGAGGTTTGATGTTCCGCTTCCTTTTCTGATGGTTTATTGCCTGAGTCGGAGGTTCCTGTTCTGTAAGGTCTTATCGGCGGTCTTCTATGCCGGTGTTGACCAGGGCATCCTGAGGCGGTGGTTTTCTGTTCTGTAAGGCCTTGTCGGCGGATTTCTTAGCCAACGGTGGTCAGGGAGTTTCTAGCGGCTACATTTTGGATGTCTTCAGTGCGTTGGTTTAGCTAGGGTTTTTGGTTTTGGTTGTTCATGGTTTGTCCAGTTTAACCCAGTCGTTCGGTTAAGGTTTCATCTTATTTGTTTGGTTAAGAATTTCTTTGCCTAGCCCATTAGGGATTTTGACTAGGACCATATAAACACCAAAAAACACAATAATTAAAAATATATATTATTATATGAAAATATTTATTATGGTTACATTGTTATAATTTTTGAATAATAATTAAAAAATAATAATTTTTAATTAATTTCAAATAGTTGAATAACAAAAAAATTAAGTATATATTTTTAGAAGACCTGTAAAATTTAAAATAGTTCAACAACATAATGTTTTTCATTACAAATATTTCTATTATAGAAAATTAATATTATAATCAATTCAAATAATTGGTTGTAGAATTACTTCATATTTTATTTTAACACGTGAAAAAAACGGGAATACTTTAGCTTTCAAGAAATAAAAAGAGAGCTTTTATGTAGGACCAATACAAAGATCTGATGCTTTATCATAAAATTTTTTTGTAAACGCTTTTTGTGGACTTTAAAAAACATAAAATGTTCTAACAATTCTTTACCTACAAATCTAATTCTTTTATACAATAGTATATAACCATTAAATTTCTTTCAATAAAAAAAGTTAAAGTATTTTATTTAATTACATATAAATAATTGATAAAGAAAAATCAATTGATAAAACATATATATTATTTCTCCAATTCTAAAATTAGTTACCATAAATCATTATTTGTAATATTATTTGTGTTATTTGGTAATTTATATTAATTAGTTATATAGTTACCTTTTATTTTTAGATCTAACTAAAATAAATAACTAATAAATGTCAACAACCAATCAAATTATAACTATTTTTTAAAATTTAACATATTAACAATATATAAGAAAAAACCACTTAAGTGATTTTTCAATTAATATATAGTATGATTCATCTTTTTAAAACCAAGGATAAATTTGGTTAATGTAAACATGAAAACATATATTAGAAAAATGTACTCTAAGTAATTTCTCTCATAATTTTGTCAAATCACAAATCAAACTTTCTCACTCATTTTTTATTTACTGTTTAACATAAAATTTAAATGGTCTAAGCAAATCATTTCTTCTTTTAAAACGTACATATTTTAAATGAATCTAATTAATAAATAAGAAAAAAAAACTAATTTTAAAAATTTTAAATAACAAAATGTTGTTATTTTAGGCATATATAGTTAATATTAATGTGGGATCCAATATTATATCAAATAAAATATTTTTATTTGTATAAAATTTGTTATAATTTTATTATTGTACATTTTAAAAGTTTATTATACAGCAAAATATACATCTCATTATTCTAAACAATTTATCCTACTTGCAATTACATTACCAGGGCCCCCCGCCCAACGGGCGGGATGAAAATTTAAAAATAATTTAAATAGTTATAGTATATGTTAAATATATACTCTTATTATATAAAATATACATATTAGTTAGATTTTATACATGTTATTGTATTTGAAGACTAAATAAACCATGTTATCTGGAAATTAGTAATTATTTTCTGTAAAAATAATATTTATATTACATAATTCCTTTGTTAAGTAACATATGTTTTAATTATACATTAAGAATTGGATTTGGCACTACACCATTCCTTGTAATATTCTGTAGTTGGATGAACATATATATATATATATATATATATATCTTTGATTTTTATTAACCCTTTTTATATTGATGGTTAGATCTCATTGGGGAGGTGAGAATGCAGGTTTGGTTTTTAAGTCGAAGATGAGTTTATATAGAGGGTATGTGTCCATGGTGTGTTTTCGGAAGGTTGTAATATTTGTATCGTATGTTGATGTGTTTATGTTCTTAGAAAGTTGATATTCTAGGTTTAATATAGTCACCTGATTGAAACGTTTAGATGTTATGGTTTAAGAGAGTTGTTATTTTTTGTGTTGTTACTAGAATGTGGTTGTTATATATGATGGAGTTTCAATTTTGATATATTTATGAGAATATTTTTTTTTGTTGACTATGTTGAAACTATTACAATTGATTAAATTTGAAATGTCAGTGACAAACAATAAATTTCTTTGTTAGGTTAAAACTATATATTTGTATATATTACTAGGTATGTGCCCGTGCTACGCGCGGGATTTTGTCATCATCTAAAATATTGTAAAAATAGTTCAACATGTACTACAAAATTAACTACAACGTTTACACATTGCAAAATTGTTATAAATAATTTGTGATGTTTTTTTTGTAATGTTATTTTTCTTACCATTGTTTTGAAAACTACCTGTAGCCTTTGTTTAGACTTTCGGTGTTTTTATAGTTTTGCAAAGAGCGAGTAGGTATCTTTTGAAAATAACTGGAGGAATAAAGAAAAGTACTCAACAAAATAGTAAAAGGAGCGTTGAGACCTATTATTTGGTAAAAGAATGTTTTAAGGTTAATTTTGTGTATAAGCTAAGTAATTTTAATCCAGAATTAGCAAACGAAGATTTTACAAATTGGAGTCAAGCCCAAACTTCTTTTTTTTTTGTCAAGCCCAAATTATTTAGAAGTTAAGTTACAATTATACAGAAGTGAGTGAAAAATGTATGGAATTGAATCCTCATATATCGAAAATAAAGAAAATTTGGAATAGAGTAACGGAGAAAAATATTTTATTGCATCAAATTTCTATATATACAAAGTAAGCTCTTTGGAAATCATTAATCATAGCCATTAAGTAGTCAACTAAATAGAGAAAGAAAACACATATTAGATATATGTAGTAAAATGTAGTAAACTAACATAAAACACACACATACACCACTTAGGTTATATGTACATATCTTTAGTTCTAAAATTTACGGGATTTTTATGATGGAGTCAAGCTCTCAGGTTCCTTCTCTATTTTTGCGTGCTACACCTGTTCTCTAACTCCGACCAGGTACATGTAAATAAAGTGTATCTGAATGGCAAAGAAGATGCAAAAGCATCTCTGCTTGTTTATCTTTCGTAGGCCCTTGAATATGTTTGGTGAATGATGGAGGGGCTGATGAGAAGTTGGAATGAAGCTTAGAAAACCTAAGGACAAAGATATAATCCTTTGTGTGAACTATCTAAAGTTAATCTAATATAGAACTATTCATCATAAGCCTGCCAATTCCGACATTTAAAAAGCATACATTGGATTTTACCTTTTACAAGCTGTCACTTGTTACACAAAGGAGCTTCTTTTGGCATCAATAAGGCGGAAATATATTCAGCGACTCCTTCAAATCTGTATCACCTGGTGACATTGCTAATCCTGCACATATGGACCAAACGTAGCGCTACGTCCTTGGTTATAGACTCTTGGGTCATAACCCATCAGAGAGAGGTGAGCTATATCACTACCGCCTCCCAAGCTAACTTCCAGTGATCCATTAGACCAATGATACCAGCATATGTGATTGTGACACGATCATGTATGTGTACTGCATGTGAGGTGTTTTTGTGGCCTAAGCTGGGCATAAATACGTATCCAAATCTATCGACCAGGAGGTCCAGGACGAAAGCAACTTTTTCTACTTCTCAGTCACCTTGTTCCATCTTGCTACATTTTCTGCAAGTTATAATGTTCTAATGGTCAATCTAGAAACATAAAAAAGCAAGGAATTGATGTCATTGCCATCACACCTTGAACTGCTATGAACATCAGGAGTCAATTAAAAATTGCAATAAAACCATGAAAAATATCCCATTGTGTGTGATACACAGTTACTGTAATATGAATGTATTTGCTTAGTTTTTGACCATGTTCTTTTAAAAACTGGTACATTTAATAATTATTATCAAATGTTAAAAATATCTAAAAAACAAATAAATTGTTAAAAATAAACACTCTTCTCACTTGGAAAATATAGTTTTGAAGCTCTACTTAGTCAAATACATATTAGCGCTCAAATTCTATCGACAAAAAGTAGGGAAAAATAAAAAATATAAAGATTAATATGTCTGCATTAAATTAACATATAGCTTAGCGTGGCCAGATGGAAAAGATCATAAGCACCATTTATGTACCTTATGCGTGCATCAAGACCTAATGTAATTTTGAACAACCCCAAATACATAATGTGAAGGAAAAAGGTGAATCAAGAACATAACCTTAAGTTAATCTAGTGGCCAGTGGGCATGAATTAAATATGCGATAAAAAAAGGTGAAGCAACCTTCTATCACTCAATAAGAGAATTATAGATAAATACATTACAAGTATTGAAATGATTGGTGAAATGGTCATAGAAGGAGTTGAAAGAATTACCCCAGAAGGTATGAACTCAAGACTCCAAGAGTGAACCCAACGGTGTTGCAATCATTCATATTTCATACACATGAACAATGAATACGTTTAAGCACAAAGAAAAATATAATTCAGACTTTAGTGTTTCTTCTGTGTGACCAACTTATTAAACTATTAAAATTCAATCCAATGGTGATGGATTATATTATAACATATGACATCAAAGAAAATGATCAATATATATGCAAGTTACGGAGAAAATCAGAAGTGTGTTGATGAAATTACTTAGTAGTGTTTGAACTCCATGGATTCAGGAGCACAAAGAGAACACCATGAATTCCTGAACACTTGCAAAAATCAAGAGACATCAATTACACAATCATATACATATTGTTTATGTATTTAAACTTGATTTACAAAGAAAACTAAGCTAGGAATTACAAAGTACATGCTCATGGAGATCTGTTCGAAACGGATTCATAGCTAAACAATGCGTAGTGCAAGAAAACATAAAATGACTTACATTAATTATTTCTTCAGTCTTCAAATCTTTCCACTCAAAAAGTGAAATATGGATTCAAACTTTCTGAGTGACAAATACAAACCAAAAGATAAATCAGAAAACGCATTGATGACTTAAAACCTGGAAAATCCATTGTTATGGAGCTTACACTATGAAAAACCCTAAAACTCAAGTTATAGAGCTGGCATGAAACCACCAGAAAACAAAGTAAAATTCAGTCAAAGAATACAGAGAAAGTAATCATAACAACACATAGGGAGGAGAAAACATCTAAGGAAACATACAATGGGCTGGATCATAATCCTCTGGAATTTGGTGGTCACCATGGCTGTCGAGGTTTTGAGATCTCTCTAAAGCTTTAGGAAAGTTGTAAAAAATCTCTCAGAGGACCAAAGCCGAGATCAGTGAGACAACGATTGGTGGACCCATCCCCTGCTGTGCCTGCTGATGATTTGGTGAGTAGTAGTAGGAAGAACGTTAGGTTAAAGTAATTGTGAAGATATGCAAGTGATTTGACACTGTCGCCAGCGCATCAGAGGATCGCCGGAAGACAAAGCGTTGAAGATAAAAGACCACTTAACACCCACTTAACAAATCATCTTAAGCCCAAATAAGCCCACTTGACATATCCTCTGACGAAACTTAATCAATTGATTTGTACGAAAGTCTATTTATCAGACACGTGTCATTAGCTTAGAAACTCAGTTAGTGACTTGGACGAAGGAGGAGTGAGTTAAATTGTTCTTTATAGTATTAGATTTCCAGAAACTCTATATCCATAGTCGTTGTACTTAATTACAGAAAGTAGAAACGATGAACCTCAAAAACTAAAAGATCGCCATTGTTGAAGAAAGAAAAACATCAATCGATACAGTTTTTGTTTTATGTAGATAGACCAAATTAATTAATTTCAAGCTTCATAATGAAAATTTAAATAACTTAATTTGAAGTCCATAAATTAAATATAACAGCTCATATACAAAGATTCAAACGAAAACAATAAAACTTAAAAGGGAAACGGCCACGTGGTGCAATTTGCCTCTTCTTCCAGATGATGTGACAGCTTATATGAAGAGAGGCAGCTATTTTATATATATAGATTATAGATTATTGTTTGCGTAGAATTATGTATTAACGGGTATTAATGAGTAGATCGTAGGAAAAATCTAAGGGTTTTCTAACTCTTTTTTTTTTTTATTTTTTTTATATATATTATGTATTAAATTGTAATAATGAGTATGAATTAATATACATTTCTTTACATCAGAATATACGAAGAATACATTTTTTTAACTATTATTATTATATTTACGTGTTTCTAATTATGTTAGAATAATTTATACTATATGGATTATATTTTATGGGGCTATATATTTTGTATGAATAAGGTAGTACGAATAAAACTAATTGTGTTGATTTATTTGACATATATTTTTTAATTTGCTGTATGAATAACGTAGTAAGATATAATCCATGGATATATTAAATCATTGGAAACACAGTAGATATGTATTATGGACTCTGTATTTGAAACCAATAATTTGATGTATGTGTAAGTGTTAATTTGATGTTTTTCAATAAACCGAGAAATGTAAAACTCTAAAATATGATACCGTCTAGTATATGTTTGATGTGTAGTTTCTTATAAAAAAAACTATTGAGCTTTTGTATATTTGTTATGCAACGGGGTCCGTATTGGACGTGATAGGGTGTTGATGTACATTGAGATAGTATATATTTGTGTGGTGATGTAATTTTATTGTTAAAGTATTGGACGGTTATTATTTGTAAGATCCTATGGATGAATTTTCATATATATTATTAAAACCAAGCTGGAATAGCAAAAACTAAGAGCATCTCCAACGCGGGATCCTTAAGGGAAATCTTTAGCGAAAAATAATTAAATAATTAGTGGATCCCACCAAAACTTAAGGATTCAATTTTTAAAATCTCTAAATAAGGATCGATCCTTGCATTATTTGCGACACATGGCAGCACGCGATTGGTTGATATTATTATTTTTTTTTTAAAATCCAAAAAAAAAAAGTTAAGGACTCCACAATAGGGTACACCATTGTGGATGCTCTAACCATGCAGCTGAAGAGTTGTGAGGCCTTCTCTTCACTGTACATTTCTAGTTTCTTCTTAGAACCAGTCGAAGTTTCCGGACCAGAGATGTCTAGATGACGATGGTCCACCATGCTCGCTCATGCTTCCTCTCAATCTGGAAAAGAAAATTAAATCATTGGCTCAACGCTTTTTGAAGGATATTTGTATTTGAGGAATGCATCTTTGATCATCCATTTAAGTTCAAAGTTAAGAACAAAAAAAGTTAAAAGGAAAAAACAAATCTGAAAGATTGAAATGTATCTTTTTCTTGGAAGTAGGCTTGGGCGCTTGGGTTTTCGAGTGGGGTTTAGATTGGTTCCTTTCAGGTTTGGGCCTTTTAGATCCTAGACATCCAGATCTAATAAGTACTTGTAAATTTTTGGTTTAGATTCGGGTTGGTTCTTTTTGAATTCGGATCGATTTCAGGTATATAATTAAAATACCTGTAAAATACCCATAACTTTTGGATCTGGATCGGGTTTGGGTATTTAAGATCTGAAAAAGTCACAAAATACCAAAACTCCATCAAATTTAGTCAAAGAAATTTGTCATATATATCTAAAATTTTACAAAATAACTTAAAATCAACAATTAGTAATTTAAATAAAACATTTTTAAACTTTATATTTTACATTTAAAGCTTTATATTACTTGAAAATGTTACAAAAGTAATAACAAAGATTGTTAACAAAAAGACATTTCAACTAAATCATAAAATAAAATATAGAAAACAGAACATAAAAAATCATAGTTTTAGATATTCATATTTTTAAGTCGGGTATGAATCAGTTTTTATCAGGTCTATTTGGATTTGTTCTTTTTGGGTTCAGATATATTGTAAATTTTCAATTCGGTTTTGGGTCAGATATTTTTAGGCCGGTTGCCAGTTCGGGTAAAATACCCAAACCTAGAAATGAGGAAAAATATGTGCTTTTTAATCTTTTTCTGTAAAAAGAGGATGGAAATATTCTTATTTATTTATTAGGGTCTTTAACTAAAACTACTTTATTACTTTTGTTATCTATACTATTATTTGCGAAGTGATTTTTCGCAACGGAGCTCTCACGTTAAAAGTTAGCGTGGTCAAAGTCGATATTACCCTTAATGAATTTTATATATAATAAATTATATAATCAAAAACGAATTTTTATTAATAATATTATTTTTTATAAGATAACTCTTATATATTGTGTTGTATCTTAAAACATATCTTTCAATTTTAAAAATTTAAAAGGACAATTTATAATAATTAAGTGGTTAAAGTTAATATTACCTTTAATAAATTTTATACTATTATTTGCGAAGTGATTTTTTGCAACGGAGCTCTCACGTTAAAAGTTAGTGTGGTCAAAGTCGATATTACCCTTAATAAATTTTATATATAATTAATTATATAATCAAAAACGAATTTTTATTAATAATATTATTTTTTATAAGATAACTCTTATATATTGTGTTGTATCTTAAAACATATCTTTCAATTTTAAAATTTTAAAAGGACAATTTATAATAATTAAGTGGTTAAAGTTAATGTTACCTTTAATAAATTTTGTATATAATTAAAAACAAATTTTAATTAATAATATTAAAATTTTATTAAATGAAATAATTTATATATATATATATATTATAAAATAATAGATATTTATAAAACAATTAAGGCCGCACGTGCGAGCAAAACACCTAGTTGTAAATATGTGTACCGTAGTAAAACTATATAATATTTTTCTTTCCTATATCTATATTAAATTGGAAGCCAAAAATGATGATTTTATTATTGAAAACAAAGAAAAACAACTTTATAACTAAACCATAAATGGAGCAAAATATCTTAAATGTCAACTAAAGAGTTTATGGAATTATTAAAAGGGAAAAAGTCATGAAACAAACGCTAATAGGGTTCATGCACAAAAGAAAACTCAAATAGGATTCACAGTTTGTAGAATTATTGAAAACGTAGAAATCATAAAAGGCTCATTGCCGAAATAGCTGCGACAGTCAGAGAAATTTAACTCAGCTCTTCTTAGCGCTAGGTGCTTCCTCTTCAGCTAACTCATGTTTCTCTAGTACACAGTCAGTTGCAGGACCCTGATACGGGACATTGTCAGGGACAGCTTGGCCATCAGCATTCACATTAGCTGTGCAGCTGTTAGTGTTCAGGGGAGGATCGGAGTGCCCACAGGAGGATGTGCTTTTCTCCAGCACCGGGCATATCAGTCAAGAAGCAATAACTTTGCAGAGCAGCTAAAGATACCATCAACAGTCATACTCACGTTGGCGTCAAAATTAGATAGAGGAGGTCGCTGGTTGCGATCAAAGATGCGGGACACTGTGAAACTCTGATGTTTGATGAGAAGTTGAATTGGGAGCGCTTGAGATGGAAGGCATTGGGGAAATGCCAATTCTTGGATGTCTTGGTCGCCCTCGTTCTGTTGCATAGTTAAATATTAGTTAGCGAAAATAATCCTTCCAACATAATGGTCATCCCCTGTTCATGTTCTTGGCCAACATAATGATCCTTCCACGTTTTATTCATCTTCTGTTCATGTTCTCCTGTGGTCAGAAAAAGTAGGGCATAGAGGTAATTGCCTTTGAGGCAATTGTTGTTTGCTGAGATCTTCAAATGTCGTAGGCCTTTTTGATGTTTGTTGAAACCTAAATATTGTTTCGACCCTTCGACGAAGTGCGCTTCTCCATTTCTATGCTGCAAGCAAGATTTCAAAACGTCCTGGTACTGAAGTCTTGGTACTGACGGTTAGGGAATAAACCGCACCCGCTTTCAGATGAGGCTTGTGAGTCGCAAGCCGGTTGAGACTCACGGTGGCCGGCATCATGGTTGCCTGAACATACATGGAAGACAAACAAAAATCATCAAAACTTGCAAAATGGCTTAGTGGAAAAACTTGAGAAATGAAAAACGATAAATATGATTAACAAAAACTTCAAAAATGAAAACGATAAATATGATTCAACACAGCAGAAACGTTTAAAGAATTATACCGGCAAAATTACTATGATTGTGAACAAAACTTCTAAGATAATTCAGGCTCTGTTGAATCAGCAATCTAAAGAAGAAAAATTGATGATACCTGAGAAGCACATCAGAGAGAACATTGGCTCCAGAAGGAACATGAACAATGTGGCTACCATCATTGTTATTGACAGCTGCAAGGAGGGCCTCAAGTTTCTGAGGTTTTTCCTCATCGTCATCATCTCCAAAATTGACAGTGTCACGAGAGACACTATTCTTTTTGAGCCTTTTCCCAACAACCTCCAAGGCCTTCTTTTCATAGGCCTTCTTTTCATACTTGATTGGGCTAAAAAAACAGAAGCACAACACAAATATCAGATACCTATATATAAACAGATACCTATATATTAAAAAAAACAGAAGCATACAGGAAAGTGAATCCAGCGAAAACTATAATCCTTTGGCGTTGATTCTTGTTTTGACAATGCTTAAGAGCTAGCTGAGCAAATCTGGATCGCTGCTGTTAAGTTAATCTCTCCTCCCACTTCAAGGCCTGAAAAGATGGCGCAAGAAAGCAAAATTGATGTTAAAAACAAAATAAAACACTCAATGAATCTTCAAGTTGCTTTTTTAGTAGACTTATCTTGCATACACGCCAAGATTTTGCCAAGATCCAAGGTAAGCGTTGTCAAAACTCTAACTCCTTTCCCTGCCATCGTCAAGATCCCCACCGTGTTCTCTGGATTCGACTGCAGTTGCAAGAAACGAAAGATCCCTAATTCACAACCAACACCACAATCTAAACCCTAACCGAATTGAAGTGATCAACTTTTACCTGGGTTTTCGCCCCGCAGAGAAGATTAACAGCTTCGGTTTGAGCCTGAAGCCTAGAGGGAGAGTAATCACCATTTCGCATCCACTCAGAGTTTTTAAGATGATAAACGGGTCAATCGTAACGTTGCTTTACTATGAAGAAGAATTTAGAAGGTCGATTAGAAAACCATCGACATGGTCGTTCTTGTGCGGAAGAAGATTACTGGGAAAACCCTAAATGATAACGCGATTCTATCTGTTGGGCATCACCAAAAGGACCGTCAGCACAAAAAGCCCAACAAACTCCACAGAAGTCTGGTGTAAGACGAAGCCCAACAAGAAACTTAAAGCCCGATCGATCTGAAGCAAGGTTTAATGAAACACAACGTTTCATTAAAAGGGACACGTGTTGGCTCGACAGCGTCTGAATTAGTGACGTGGCAGACAACGTGGACAGCCTAGGAGTGAAACAAACTGTACTTTATATAAATATAAATATTTTTTATCTTTGACTTTAACAATTATAGAACATGTTATTTTTATTGATCTTTCTTAATCAATTTATCACAATGTTTTAAAAACACATAAAACTAATTAGTTTACATTTATAGTAACAAGACACTAGTTAAGCTAGGTTATCTCAGACCAGTGAGTTTCTTACAAGACACTAGTTAAGCTAGGTTTACCTTCTTGATTACTCATCACTCTTTGTGGTTCTTTTAAACCTTCAGATGGAGAGAGAAGCATATGAAGTGATTGTGGAAGATGGTAGACTAATGTACAAACAAAGCATGACTCTGATCAACTCAACTGATGAATCAAAGTCTATCTTTGTACTTAGCACGACTAGAACCTTATACGTAGGGAAGAAAAAGAAAGGCGTTTTCCAGCACTCTAGTTTCTTATCTGGAGGAGCCACAACCGCTGCAGGAAGGTTGGTGGCCTGTGATGGGATCCTTGAGGTACTTAAGTTACATGTCTTGTTTCTCCATCGTGTATGAATCTCACTTTGTATAAAACTAAAAGGGTCTTACTTCTCTTTAGGCTATATGGCCATATAGTGGGCACTATCTCCCAACAGAAGAAAACTTCAAAGAGTTCATAACTTTTCTTGGAGGAACACAATGTTGATCTGACCAATGTTAAGGTAAGAAAACAAATAAAAACATTACATCCTTTGACATCTTTGTATTCAAGAGAGATAAATCTTTGTATTGCAGAGATGTGCTGTGAATGAAGAATATTCATCTTCATTCAAATCCACTGAAGACAAAGAAGAAGAAGAAGAGCAAAAGAAGTACCAGAATTGAAGAAGTTGAGTTGCCTTCAGAGCAAGAAGAGAGAGCAAGACCAGTGTTTGATCCTGCGAAGACTGTCTTGTAAATGGTCAAGTGGATACGGTCCAAGAATTGGTTGTGTTAGAGATTATCTAGTTGAGCTACAAGCACAAGCATTGGAGCAAGTCAATCTCTCACCTCGTGTCTCACCTGTCACTTTGTATGGACCAATACCATCCCCAAGACCGACTCCTAAAGTGTGGGTTTCCCCATGTTTGGCTTATATGGGGATTGTTGGAGATGGGCTTAGCACGAGGCCACCAAGAGCTAAGCCCAAAATCAAGTTCGGCCCGTTAAAATCAAGAATGATGACTTCGCTAGAAGACAAAGCATACTTTCCTATAAATAGAGAATGTCAGACCCCTTGAAAGGACAGTCAGAAACGTACGAAAAATACGGAAATGACAGAAAATGAGAGCTCCCTCTCAAGACGACCTGCACTGTTCAGAGCAGCTCGTCTTTGACCATCAAACACCAAAATAGAGAGATATTTGTTTAGACGATCTGTATAAGCAAACATCTCTAATTCTTGTAATTGTCCGAGCTCTTTGTTACTTGAACTATTAATACGAAAATCTCCACCCCTTCAACTCATTTATCATTATTGTATCACCAACCAAATATGGAATCAACAGGGATCCCAAGCTCGAGAGGTGTAAAATGCTAAAACACATACGTCTTTATGTAACTTGTTCTCTAAGAAAGAAAAAGAGGAGAAGCTAACCTCCATCTTTGTTTGTTCTTTTATATCTTTTTGTATATTTCGTGAATTGCAACTTTTTCGCTTAGCTATTTGGATGATCTTTGTGTGAGCTGATTAGATCAAAATACTTGAATAAAACTTAGGAGAATTTAACTAAAAAAATACATTTTATTTTGTAGGTGTAAATGCAGTTGTTTAACTATACAATCTATATCGCAAACCATTATCATTTCTTTAAAATCATTGATATACTAATGTTTTTAAAAAGCATTTCTAAACTATAATTCACCTCTATATTTTTTTTTTGAAAAAATCTAAAAATAAGAAAAAAACTTTCTCAGTATATTTTTCTAAAATAGAAAATACTATTTATTCTTCCAAATATAAAATAATATTATTTTCTGTATTATAAGAAAAATAACATCTAGCTTGTATTTTAGAGGAATACATTACATTCTCTTTTTAGAATTTTATTTTTTGTGGAAAAATATAAAGTTAAGTTGAGATTATGTTAAGAATTGTTGACAATTTATGCTTCGTTTTGGTTTAAATGGAATCATTGACAAATCCAATTACAGAACCAGTTTAGATTTGGTTTTGAGTCACGGTTGAACCAGTCCAACCGGTCTGACCATTCCGGTTTTCAAAACACAGGTGTAGATGCAACTGTTTAACTACACAATCTACCGCAAACGCACTGACATTTCTTTAGAATCATTGACAAAGACTCGTTGTTATTTGAATGGAATATGGATAGAAATGGAATCTTACATATAGAATCTTGAGAGAGTTACACTGAGGGACACAATATGACTTTGTTTCTTGCTGAGAGATACTTTACGAAGTTGGCACACATTCTTCATACAGCTGTCTTTTTTAGGCCAGAACTACCCATGCTTAGTGTAAAGAGAAATGTGTTTCTTTTAAGGAATATAAGTAGTTATTATTTTTTTTCTAACTAATTCACGATTCAGTTGTAATTAATGTTAAAGGATGTAAGTACAAATGTTGATATATGGAATATAGGGAAATATTTTTTGGTGGTAGGATCTAACAGCTAAAATTTAATGTTTTTAAAAAGAAAAAATCTAACAGCTGTGGATATGCTAGCTTCTTAATATTTTTTTTTAAAAATTAAACTTTAGTTATATAGTAAATATTTTTTGGTGGTAGGATCTAACAGCTAAAATTTAATGTTTTTAAAAAGAAAAAATCTAACAGCTGTGGATATGCTAGCTTCTTAATATTTTTTTTTAAAAATTAAACTTTAGTTATATAGTAGATAAACTTTAGTTAAAAATTCCTATAAATAGAGAATGTCAGACCCCTTGAAAGGACAGTCAGAAACGTACGAAAAGTACGGAAATGACAGAAAATGAGAGCTCCCTCTCAAGACGACCTGCACTGTTCAGAGCAGCTCGTCTTTGACCATCAAACACCAAAATAGAGAGATATTTGTTTAGACGATCTGTATAAGCAAACATCTCTAATTCTTGTAATTGTCCGAGCTCTTTGTTACTTGAACTATTAATACGAAAATCTCCACCCCTTCAACTCATTTATCATTATTGTATCACCAACCAAATATGGAATCAACAGGGATCCCAAGCTCGAGAGGTGTAAAATGCTAAAACACATACGTCTTTATGTAACTTGTTCTCTAAGAAAGAAAAAGAGGAGAAGCTAACCTCCATATTTGTTTGTTCTTTTATATCTTTTTGTATATTTCGTGAATTGCAACTTTTTCGCTTAGCTATTTGGATGATCTTTGTGTGAGCTGATTAGATCAAAATACTTGAATAAAACTTAGGAGAATTTAACTAAAAAAATACATTTTATTTTGTAGGTGTAAATGCAGTTGTTTAACTATACAATCTATATCGCAAACCATTATCATTTCTTTAAAATCATTGATATACTAATGTTTTTAAAAAGCATTTCTAAACTATAATTCACCTCTATATTTTTTTTTTGAAAAAATCTAAAAATAAGAAAAAAACTTTCTCAGTATATTTTTCTAAAATAGAAAATACTATTTATTCTTCCAAATATAAAATAATATTATTTTCTGTATTATAAGAAAAATAACATCTAGCTTGTATTTTAGAGGAATACATTACATTCTCTTTTTAGAATTTTATTTTTTGTGGAAAAATATAAAGTTAAGTTGAGATTATGTTAAGAATTGTTGACAATTTATGCTTCGTTTTGGTTTAAATGGAATCATTGACAAATCCAATTACAGAACCAGTTTAGATTTGGTTTTGAGTCACGGTTGAACCAGTCCAACCGGTCTGACCATTCCGGTTTTCAAAACACAGGTGTAGATGCAACTGTTTAACTACACAATCTACCGCAAACGCACTGACATTTCTTTAGAATCATTGACAAAGACTCGTTGTTATTTGAATGGAATATGGATAGAAATGGAATCTTACATATAGAATCTTGAGAGAGTTACACTGAGGGACACAATATGACTTTGTTTCTTGCTGAGAGATACTTTACGAAGTTGGCACACATTCTTCATACAGCTGTCTTTTTTTAGGCCAGAACTACCCATGCTTAGTGTAAAGAGAAATGTGTTTCTTTTAAGGAATATAAGTAGTTATTATTTTTTTTCTAACTAATTCACGATTCAGTTGTAATTAATGTTAAAGGATGTAAGTACAAATGTTGATATATGGAATATAGGGAAATATTTTTTGGTGGTAGGATCTAACAGCTAAAATTTAATGTTTTTAAAAAGAAAAAATCTAACAGCTGTGGATATGCTAGCTTCTTAATATTTTTTTTTAAAAATTAAACTTTAGTTATATAGTAGATAATTTTCTCGTGGATGTATAATTTCAGTAGACAAGACTCGTGAATATCTTATTATATACAAATTTGTGGTGGATGTGTTCTTGTGGACATAATAATAGCCGAATTGTGGATACACCTTATAGCACTTCTGGACAAGCTTCAACAAATGAGTTATGGATAGAGCATTGTAGATGGCTAAACATATTGAATATAGATAACATGCATATAAACTTGTGTATACAACTTTTCCAATCATGTAATTCCATGTTTGTTTCTGATTTAAAACCAAAAAAAAGGTATAGAAAAGATCTTTAATCTTACAAGAGGTTTCGTGTTCAAGGTTTTGAGGATGAAGATTCAGCACATAAGTCTTGTGGACGAGATCATGTGGACATAACAAAAGGATATCAATCAGAATCAAGGTTTGTGGATGGAGATCTTGTGGATAAGGTCTTATGTTCAAGGTTTTGTGGATGAAGATTCGGCAGCCACCTCCACTAACCACCACCATTGTATCCACACTCATGTCTTCCACCCTATCTTCCATAACCACCACCGCCTCCACTTTAGTATCCACTGCTTCCTCCACCATAGCCTCCATATCTATATCCACCATCACATCATCCACCACCACCTCCTCCTTCTCACGCCTTCCACCTTTGTATCTACATCCACAACCACGACATCCATCAACATCTCCTCCTCTCGGTTAGCCACCTCCACCATTGTTTTCACCCTCATGTCTTCCACCACCGCTTCCATTGAGGTATCCACCGACATCTCCACCACAAGCTCTAACATTCTCATTTTGAGAAACTTAAATCGGCGAGAAGAGAACAGTCGGCGAGAAGAGAACAGTCGGTGTCCAGAAAGTCGACGGTTAGAAGATAACAACTGATCGAGAAAGACGAAGAGGGATTCAAAAGAGTGGGATTTTAATTTAACTATACTGGGTTAGATTTGAAGATCTAGAAGATGAAGAGGAGTTAGATTTCCCTAGGTTTGTGGTTGAGGAGGAGTCGAAGAGATAAGGTTATATATTTTCGGATCTAGCCGCCTTAGTGAGTTTGTCTATTTTCAGATTGCCTCTAAGTCGTTGCTCCTTCCTCTTATATAGTTACTCCGATACTTCTCCGTGACCTAATATGCGCTGTCTTAGTGGGCCTTTGGCTCGTTGGGCCGAAAGACCGTAGTTCGATAAAGCCGGCCGCCAAGCCGAGTACGTTCGCTCGGCAGCAGCTCGACTAAAAGTACTCTTAAGCTGTGTCGAGGTATCGACCTGAGGAGACATTTAGCCGAGATATTGCTGCAACTGACGAGTCGGGCTGTTGATTCTTCGGGCCTTGTGGGATGGCAAATTCCATCCTATACAGTAAGTCCCCCAGTTCATCGGTGAGCGACGTCGTTGCGAACTCGATGAATTCAGAGACTGTAGGCTTGGAAGAGTTGACGGCTCGTCGTTTATAGGCTTGTCACGGGGTTCATCGCGCTGAAGGACACCTCCTCGTCTCGCGGGATACGTGCTAGTTCGGGTTTTAATTGAATCGGTTTTATTGGATAACTCCGGTTTGGTCCTCTCCATTGGTTCTTTTAAATCGAACCCGGTTATTGCGGGAAGACGATGCGACGCGTAGGTCCTGTGGGCAACTAGGCGTTCTTTCGAGGCCCAAATGGGCCAATGTAGACCTAATGATGACGGCGTGGGGGATCATGCCGCTTTTCTCCTATAAATACGCCTCCCCTCCCCATTTCTTTCATTCTTCTCGGCACGTCCAAGTACTTTGTTTCTCTTGTTTATGCTTCTCTCTCTAGCTTGTTGTTGTAAGATAATTAGTACTATGTCGTCCGGAGGAAGATTGTCTCGCAAAGAGAAAGGGAAAGCAGTTGCTTTAGAGTCTAGTCATGCGAGAGATGTGGATGGGACTCCGCTCGACGACTTCGAGCTGGTTCATCAGGAGGCGATGATGGACACCCGCAGTCTAGGACTTCCCGAGAGATTGCTCGTTTCTGAATCGGCGCGTTTGCACCGAAGGGAAGTGGCTAGGACCACCACCGAGGCGCAACTTTGCGCGAGGGATGGTCAGGAAGGTGCGAAAGACGGGACTCCTCCTATCGACTTCGTTCCGATATGCTACTACCCTTGCAGGATTTTCGAGGAGATGCCGCCTCTCTCTCCCGAATCACTTCGTTCTCCCAAGGCGAGGGGCAAGACATGGGGAAACGTCCTCCCGACGCGATCGACTGTTGGGAGTGTAAAAAGGCTTTTGAGGGCAAGCGGAGGAGTCAGGGTTACTTTTCTCATTCCTTCTGAGGAACAGAGGCCGTGGTAGCCACCCATTGGCTTCCAATGCGTCTACAAATCGTACTTCCAGGACGATACGAAGCTCTGGTTCCCAATTCCGCGGTTGGTTACTTCATACGTGAGGCGACGGGATGGCACGATAAGCCAGTTTCTGAATGGCTCGTGGCGCCTTGCGGTAGCGTTAATGGTCATGGCTGCCGAAATCAACGTCACGTTGAATGTCCGTGTCTTCGAAGAACTAACCTATGTCAATCCGTTGGATGAAGGCCTTTGGTCGATCAAGATGCGACCAAACTACAATGTAGTAAAGGGGTATCCGAACAAGAAGGTGAACTGGCAGAGGTCTTATTTTTACATCAAGTCAGATGATTCTGCCTTCGAAGATCCCCCGGACGACAACTGTCGCGTGTTGTGGAACGCTTTGCTTGGTAGAATATTTTCATTAACTCGCGTAGGGTCTCCGTATACTAACCATTCTTGTTTCATTCCTTCGTAGCTGATCATCCAACTTCTTGCAAGTACTCAGAAGAATTCTTATCGAACGCTCGTGTTATAGAGAGACTCCAACCTGAACGTTGGGGAAACGTTACTAGAGACAGGATTCGTCGGGGCCTCGACCGGATTTCTAAGAGTAAGTTTTTAATTAATGCGATCTCTTGCTTCTTGTCTTCAGCTTTTAACTCGTTGGTTCTTGACTTGCCGCAGGAGACTGGAAATATCTCTACCTTCTCGAGACTAATACTGTCAAAAGGAGGATCTTGCTCTTTACGAGAGACGAACAACGAGCAATCAACGCCTCTAGAGGAATGAAGGGGCTTCCCAATCTAAGTGCCATGATGGCTTCTCAGCTGGGCCTACCGAGGCCTGAACCGGTGAACCCTCCGAGCGAAGTGGGGGTCACCAAAACAACTGAGAAGACGACGACACCTGCTCGTCAAGACCTTCCGCCTGTCGTCACAGCTACTTCCGCGAAGAAGAGGGGTGATAGGAAAAGATCCTGCGACGATCTCGCTATCCATGAGACTCGCGACATATCCCTAGAAGGGGTTGATGCTACCTGCCAAGAGAACACGGCCAAGCCACCTAGGGCAAAGAAGAGGAAGAGGCAGCCAAACAACGGGCCCTCTCCCGTGAGAGAAGGGCCGAGCCTGAACTTTCCTTTGGCAGACGATCCGGATGATGCATCTCCTCCGGCTTCACTTCAGTTAACAAGGAAGCCAAGGAGAACAAGCGAACAAGAAGGATCTCGTCCGGAGGCTCCTCCTGGCGCGACCTCGGATACATCTGTTGTCCCGAACGTCGCTGAAGGCCCCATTCTGGCGACTGTCGGAACATCTACCGGCGGAGTCCCGGTGCTGAAGAAAGTCCCAAGGGTCGTGTTCCCAGACCGAGTCTCGTTTGGATACGACGGGCCGAGCCCTCTCATATACATTCCGCATAAGTGCGCAGAACTGGTGAGTCAGATCAGGGGAGGACCGAGGTCTCTTCCTCCCGTGGCTGATCTATTCTTCAAGGACGAGTATGTCGACGCTGCTCGTACCAAGTTGCTGGTAAGAGACTCTGCGACTCCTCCACCTAATTTGGCTGCTACTTAACGATTCTGACTCCTTTTTGTTTTGTTTTGCAGAGTGACAGAAGCATGAACTTCGTCATCGAGAAGTACAACGCAGCCCTGAAAGAGGCACTTGCGAACTCTGAGAAGTTGAAGGAGAAATCGGCGGCCAAGGGCAGGTTCTTTCGTAGGAAGGCGGCGGAATGGACCGCCGCATACAAAGAGATGGTTGCCAAGAGGGAGCGAGCGATTGCTCAGAAGAAGATCCACCAGGAGCGAGCTAACGTCGCTGAGGCTGACCTCCGTATCGCCAATGCCACCATCTCGACCTTGGAAACGAAGACGGGTCAGCTTAAGGAGAAGATAAGGCTGGAGACCGAGAGCCACAAGAAAGAGCTGGCTCGCCTGCGGGAGTCTCGCACCTTCGAGGTAACGAAGGAGCGAGTCAGGGTCGAGACTGAGATGATTGCGAAATGCAACAAGCGTTTTGAGAACATCTGCGATTACCAGACCCGCCGAGCCCCGTTTGACACGATGCGGCTGCTCCAGAGTCAGGCGTTTGACACGAGGAAGTGCCTTGAAGCTTTGAAAGACAGTGGTCGCGACATCCTTCAGGAGACGATAAAAATGTTTGTTGCTCAAGAGAAGCATTTCGAAGAAGAGGCCCTTAAGCTGGACGTCGAGGAGATTCCAGAGGCCGACCTGACCCTATCTCCGCTCAAGCTCGACTCCCAGTTCGTCGACGAACATATCATGGTTGGTGTTGATCCATTTGGATCTAACACCAACTTGATTGATGCTAGGACTGCTTCGCTTCTTCATACGCCGAGCTCTTCTCGCGGACTTCATGCTGGGACTTTGGCGTCGCCCGATCATCGCCCGACCGATGAGACTGCAACATTCTCTCCGGGTGGAGATTAATCGGCAATTCTCCTGTTATCAGACAACTCGGCGGCGGGCCAGGAGGAGGATGGAGGAGAGGAGAGGAGTACGGGCGACCAAGGAGACAAGGTTAGTGACGGTGGCGTCGTGGGAGCAACCGAAAAGCGGGACGCGGCGGATCTCGAGGGCGAGGGAGATGCCCAGGTTGGGGACCAGGACACGGTCGAGGATCTGGCTGGGCGCGTTGAGGGGACGACCGAAGGTGTCTGAGGGTCGACTGATTATCTCTTTTGTACTTGGTTTTTTTTACTTTTCGAACTTATTGACGCTTGTATTCCTAAGTACTTGATCCCTATTTGTGCAATCGATTCTTCGTTTTTATGACTCCATTTAGTAAGTCTCCGGATCTTTTAGGACTCAGAACAGTTTTGGTTCAGCTGGTGGTGAAGTAATTTTAGATTACCGACTGAACAGCTACGTCGTTGAAGTGAAAGTAGTCGATCTGTCGTCTTTATTTTTATCGAAACGGTCACATTAACTCGTCGAAGAGGCGTCCCTCTTTTTTGCGATCTCATTCGGTGGGTCCCCAAATCCTTTTAGAACTTAGAGTAGCTTTGACTTGGTTGGTAGCGAGTGATCCTGAATTGAATTGAATCATGAATCGAATCATCAGTATGGCTTAGACTTAGATCATCAGACGAAAAGATTAAACCAACATGTCAGAGTGTCGTTGTTCCTGAGAAGGAGGATCATCAAGGAAACAACCGAATGTTTGATACCAAGTCCTGAAATGATAAGTTCCTTTATACATTCGGGCCTCTACCAAGACGTCGGCTAAAAAGCGCCACGGATAAGCGAATCGGGACTGGGCCCCTTTTGAATGACGACGGTTCTAGAAAGATTTCGAAGTAACTCCTAAGCATTTGGTCGGCCAAACCTTGCTTAGTGAATTATCAAAACGATCAAGAATCGTCATTTCGACCGTATTGGTTAACGCCGTAATACGACCGAATCCCCGCGAGAATGTGTTTGATCAGAACATGCTCGATGGTGGGGCGCGAGTGCCGATACCCTCGACTGAAAGTTCAGTGCTTGCTCGTGTCGGCATCGCACGAATTAACGCGCTTCTGTGCGTTCATTCTGGGGACACTCCTTTTGAAGGAGGAGTTTGGTTATAGCTGAACCTGTAAAGGCTGCCTACGTACCCCTTGTGGGGATCAAGCCATTCGTAGTTCGTTTTTTTTTAAATGAAAGTGGCTGTGGGGCGCATTCACTCGTTTTTTTAAAAAAGTGAGAGTGGTTGTGGGGCGCATTCACTCGTTTTTTTTTTTTTTGGAGTGGCGAGTGTTTGTTCAGGAGAAAAAGAGTCGAAGATGCTTCGAGTTCCAGGCTCTCGGCAGTGCTTCTCCATCCGATGTCTTGAGGCAGTAGAGTCCAGGTTTGATTACTTCGATGATTTTGTAGGGTCCCTCCCACTTAGCTCATAGTTTACCAGTCTTCTATTCCTTGGTATTTTCAAATACTTTTCGAAGGACGAGATTGCCTAGTTCGAGAGGTCGGGACTTAACCTTCTTATTATAGTAGCTCTCGATTTGATTCTGGTAGTTTTGAATTTGAAGCAACGCTTGGTCGTGTTTCTCTTCGATTCCTCTAGTGCGTCGAGAAGCATGTCGCGATTAAGTTTGATATTTTGTAGCATTTTGGAGCGACGCAATCTTGATACGTTTACTTTGGCGGACACCATTGATTCGATTCCATAGGCCATTGAGAACGGTGTTGCTTTTTTCGCTCCGTGAGGGGTTGTTCTATGGGACCAAAGGACGCCGTCCAATTCATCAGCCCAACATCCCTTCTTCAAGTCGAGTCGTTTCTTCAGTCCGTCGATGATGGTCTTGTTGGTGGACTCGGCTTGACTGTTACTCTGCGGGTTCCTTGGTGTCGACATGTTGAGGCGGATACGCCATCTGTTGCAAAAGTCTCTGAAGTTGTGCGAGTTGAATTGGGACCCGTTATCGGTTATTATTTCGTAGGGAAGTTCATGCCTGCCGATTATGTTCTTCCATACGAACTTTTGTACCTCTTTGTCGGTTATCTTAGCGTATGCCTCGGCTTCCACCCATTTGGTAAAATAATCCGTCAAGACCAAGATGAACTTTTCTGCTGGGAGTTCGGCATCGAACCTATTATGTCCATTCCCCACCGTATAAATGGGTATGGTGCGATCAAGGTGTGAAGAAGTTCTGTCGGTCTATGGATGGTGGAAGCGTATCGCTGACACTTGTCACATCGCTGGACGTATGATTCGTAGTCTGTGTTCATTGTAGGCCAGTAGAAACCGTGGTTCTTGATTTTTAATGCGAGAGCTCGCCCACCGGAGTGATTACCTCCGGCACCTTAGTGTGTTTCGACCATGACAAGCCTTGTCTTATCGCTAGAGATACATTTGAGAAGTACTTTTGTCGCGGTCCATCGGTGAAGTTCTCCTTCCATGATAACGTAATGCACGCTACGTCACTTAAGCCGTTGTGCGACCCATTTTTCGGGGGGCAGTTTGTTGTCAGCTAGGTAGTCGATGAACTCCTTTCGCCAATCTTGGTTTTCCGTCATACGGGGCTCTAGTTCGTTGATTTGCGTTACATTGATGATGGATGCGGTGGTATCGATCGGCTCAGCCATTGTGTCGATACTCGATTTTTCAATCTTATGTATCGGGATCGTTCGCTTGACCTGGTCGTGCAACTTGCTTCCGAGGGGGGGGGGGCGAGGGGGTACATGCATACATTCTCCCCGCGGGGAACCTTGGTCAGTTCGAAGAATACGAAGTCCTGCGTGAGTTCTTGGACGAGCTTGAGATACGCGTCCATCCGCTCGTTCCTTACATCGTAATCACCGAGATACTAGCTGACGACAAGTTGAGAGTCGCAGTAGGCGCTGACCCGCTTGGCTTTAACCGCTTTGGCCAGGCGGAGTCCCGCGATTAGGGACTCGTACTCGGCTTTGTTGTTTGACGCGGCGAAGCCAAAGCTGAATGACTGCCTGATGAGTTCGCCCGTTGGTGATTGTAGTTGTACACCTGCCCCCGAACCTTTGTTCGTAGACGATCCGTCGACGTGTAGTATCCAGTTTTTGCTGGGTAGAACTAGGTCTTGTTCAAGTTCTGGTGTCAATTCGATCAGAAAATCGGCCAGCACCTGAGACTTAGCGGTTGTTCGGTTCTTATACACAATGTCGTGTTCACTAAGTTCCATGGCCCATTTGGTCAGCCGTCCTGACTGGTTGGTATTCTGCAGTTCCGTTTGGAGGGGCTGGTTTGACAATATCTCGATCGTGTGCAATTGAAAATACGGCCGGAGTTTCCTCGTCGAAGTCACGACAACGAGGGCTATTTTTTTGAAGGTTGTATACCGTGACTTTGGTTCTGTCATTCGCTTACTGATGTAAAAGATAGGCTTTTGCTCGCCTCGATCTTCTCGGATAAGGACGCTGCTGACTGCTGAAGGCGTGACGGCTATGTAAAGAGACAGGGTATCACCCGACTCGGGTTTGGATAGGACCGGAGGGGTAGTCAGGTAATGCTTTAGCTGGTTGAACGCTTCTTCGCACTTCTCGTCCCAAACAAATCTCTTGTTTCCTCTGAGGAGTTCGTAGAAGAGAAGACACTTCTCGGTAGACCGGGAGATGAACCTATTGAGGGCCGCAATTCGTCCGGTCAGCCGTTGGACTTCGCGACTGTTCCTCGGGCTTGGGAGATCAAGGATGCCTGTGATTTGCTTCGGGTTAGCCTCAATGCCTCGCTGGGTGATGATGTATCCTAGGAATTCACCTGAGGTGACACCGAAAGTGCATTTCGCGGGGTTGAGTTTCATTTGGTATTCATTGAGTATTCTGAAACAATCCCTGAGATGGTCGAGGTGATTCTCAGCGTGAAGCGACTTGACCAGCATATCGTCTATGTAGACTTCCATTGTATTGCCGAGTTTATCGGCAAACATTCGGTTGACGAGGCACTGATAAGTTGCTCCGGTATTCTTGAAGCCGAATGGCATTACTTTGTAACAGTAAGTCTTTCTGTCCGTTATAAAGGCCGTCTTCTCGCGGTCATCCGGATGCATTTGAATTTGGTTATACCCGGAGAAAGCGTCCATGAAGGTTAATAGTTCGTTTCCAGCTGTCGATTCTACCAGACGGTCGATGTGTGGGAGCGGATAGCTGTCTTTCGGGCATGCCCTGTTCAGGTCCGTAAAGTCAACGCAGATGCGCCATTTTCCGTTCTTTTTCTCTACGACAATGGGGTTAGCCAGCCATTCAGGGTACCGTACCTCGATGATAAAACCTGCGTCGAGCGGCCTGTCGACTTCATCGTTTACAGCTTTAGATCGTTCGGGTCCCAGCTTTCTCCTTTTTTGTCTGATGGGTTTGAACGTAGGATCGGCGTTCAATTCGTGAGAAGTTATTGCTGGATCGATCCCTTTCATATCGGAAGTACTCCAAGCAAAGGTCGAGGCATTCGTCTTGAGGAAAAAGACAATCTTCGAGTGCATTTCATCGGAGAGGAAGGCTCTGATGGCATGATCTTCGACGTGTCGGATTCGTCGAGGGGTACCTCGAGGATTTCTTCCTTCTGAGGGTGGATTTTGCGGGTTAGCTTCGCGACCGAGTTGACGAGGAAAAGCGATTGCTGCATTTGACCATGGCGATTAGCAGTTCCCGTGTGGCTTTCTGATCTCCCCAGATCGTCTGGATCGTACCGTCCCTTCTAGGAAATTTGATGCATTGATGATAAGTAGATGGAACGACTTTCATGGAGTGTAGCCATGGGGTACCAAGGATCGCATTGTAAGGTGCTTTGGCTTGGATGGTGGAGAACTTAACGGTTTTGGTTACCCCCTGCGCGTAGACCGGAAGACGTATCGTGCCAATCATTTGCTCCGAGGCTCCGTTGAAACCAGTTAGAGTGCGTGACGAGGGTTTCATATCCCGCAGGTCGATCCCTATTTTATCGAATGTATCTCGGAAGATGAGATCTACCGAGCTTCCAGTATCAATGAGAATCTTAGTGACTTGGCAATCCCCAATTCCAATGTCGATTAGTAGCGGGTCGTTATGCGGTGAGTGGAGGCCGCGAGTATCGCTGGATGAGAAAGTGATCTGATGATCATCCTCGGTCTGCGAAGGCAACTTTTGTGAAGTAGCCGCTTGTCATCGATAGTTCTTGACTGCTCGGACCGAGTCTCCGCAGGGGGGCGATCCACCCATGATGACGTTGAGATGCGGGGTACGCGCGGTCCTTATGGATTCCAAGCGTGCTCGAAGGTCAACGACAGTGTCTGCGTCTGTGATTTATCGCAGGACATCGTCTTATCTCCTCGAGGTGACGTCGCAGATCAGAGTTTTTCTAGCGATTAAGCTTGATACGTAAATCGTCGGATTTTGAGTTGAGCTGGTCACGGAAGATCGGCCGTTTGGGGCTCGAGCTCCGCCCCTTTGATCTTTCACGCTTTGGATTTATTGATCTCTGTGCGAAGGTCCGTACGGGTTGTGGTTCTGAAGCCAACGACGGTCTTTCGCTTTAAGAAGGGACGCGGGTTTCCGGAATAAGTCATCATAGTTAGAGATCGACCTGCTTCTTGCTTTGTTTCGCCATTCAGATTCGGGGCTTCAAAGAGTGATTCGTTGTCGGACGAATCGCTGGGTTGGGCGAATATTACCTCTACTCGTCGTCGGTTCCTCGGCTGCTCCTCATCGGTCGAATCGTTGTCGGGAGCCAGGTTATTGTGGATTGAGATTTGTGAACCTTCTTTTCTTTGTTTTTGCTCCAACTTTTAGTGTTTTTGGATTTTGCGTGGGAGGTTCGATCTCAATTTTGCCATTATCGATCGACTCGAGGAAATGTCCGAAAAGGACTTTGCATTCCCTCGTGTCGTGCGACTTGACCTTGTGATACGAACACCACTTATCGGGTTCAGTTGGGTTTAAAGCTGTCGGCTCTGAGGAACTCGATGGCTTTCTGAGCGGAGTCTCGGTCCCAATGGTTCCATCCTTTCTCTCGTACGATGGTGGAAACTTGAGACTCATCTTCGTCGACAGTGCTCACGTATCCTTTCTTCTGAGCGGGCTTACCGCCGAAAGAATGTTGCCGAGGCTCCGTATGTGTGTCATTTTTCCGGGCGGATGTCTGCTTTCCTGCCTCTTCTTTGGCGGCTTTTTCCTTGGTATCCTCCTCCATGCGGATAAAGTTATGGGATCGGGCGATAGCGTCCGAAACCGACCTGGTCGGATTTCGGTAAAGATCGGCGCGAAACTGTGACTTGATGTGGAGGGTGTTCATCAGTGATTCTACTGCTATGTGATCAGGAACATCGACTTTTGAGACGACGCCTTTGAATTTTTCTATAAAATCACGAAGGCTTTGGCCGTTGGCGTGGGTGAGATTCAAGAGGTCGGAAGCGGTGGCTTCCTGTTAGGAGAACATGATATAGTTCTTGAGAAAGGCTGTGGATAGGTCGTGGAAACAATCTACGGAGTTTTCTTGGAGTCCGGTGAACCAGCTGAGGGCCAGCCCTTCGAGTGTTTCAACGAAAAGCTTGCAAAAACCAGCATCCTTTTCTTCGTCCGGGAAGTTCGCGCGTCGCATAGCGATATTGAAGGAAGTGACGTGGACGGACGGGTTGGAGATTCCGTCGAAAGTCGGTAGACGGAGTTTTTCCATTTTGTGAAGCCGGACTCTAGCTATCTTCTGCGTGAACGGCGTTCAGAGGAATTCGGCGAGGACACGTTCTATTTGTGGTGCCGAGGTCGTCACATGATGGATTCTAGAGTTGATGTCGAGAACGGACTGCTTCAGCGCGGTGAGTTCGTTTATGGCCTGCGTGTCGAGCCCACCGAGGGTTTGCGCTGTGTCTCCATCGTTAACTTCTGGTGGTGTCGAAGCGGCGGCGGTTGCTCGGTCAGTGTTAAACAACTGCCGTCGGTACTGGACTGTCGTAGCTTCGACGTTCGTGGCAAGGGGACCGAGGATTTTTGCCAGGGCTGTTATTTGCTCGGTCGCCGCCTTCTGGGCTGCGTCCTGTTGTGCGAGACGCGCCATGATGGTGTCGATGGAGGCGGGGGGGGGGGGGGGGGGGGGGGGGGGGGGGGANCGGCGCTGGAGTGACCGTTACCGGAGTGGGAGTTGTTTCCTGGTTCTCTTGCTCTTCCCCTGAGGAGGAACCATCATGACTCGTCGCCATCTCGTCGGCGTTACTTTGCTAAAGGCCCCACGGTGGGCGCCAACTGTTTGATCGGGAAACAGTACAAGATAATGAAAAGGTGGGTTTAACAAAGACGTCTTATTGATGGTCGGAAAAGCGTTCAATCGGTTACAAGGAAGGAAACGAAGCTAAATAAGGAAACAAGAGCTCGGAGTGCTTCCCGTAGTACGATTACACGGTGAGAGAGAGAGTAAAACCTTAATCTAGCCGCCTTAGTGAGTTTGTCTATTTTCGAATCGCCTCTAAGTCGTTGCTCCTTCCTCATATATAGTTACTCCGACACTTCTCCGTGACCTAATCTGCGCTGTCTTAGTGGGCCTTTGGCTCGTTGGGCCGAAAGACCGTAGTTCGATAAAGCCGGCCGCCAAGCCGAGTACGTTTGCTCGGCAGCGACTCGACTAAAAATACCCTTGAGCTGCGTCGAGGTATCGACCCGAAGAACCGTTTAGCCAAGCTATTGCTGCAACCGATGGACCGGGCCGTCAATTCTTCGGGCCTTGTGGGATGGCAAATTCCATCCTATACAAACGGTGTATAACCCACACATCTCTCTAAAGTCCGTTTCATAAGGGCTCCAGTTTAACCTATTTCCACACCATTTATGCTTGTCCTCTTCTTCATTTAGTAGTATTTACTCACTTCTCGCCAAAATTCTATGTGAGTAAATTCAATTTGGATGACAAAATGAACTTGTAAAGGCTTTGACTCTTTTAATTGTTATTTCTACTCGTCATGGTGAAAAGAGAACTTGTCATCCAGAACTTATCAATCTACTTGAAGATCAAGTAGACTAAAAGCTTTGAAAACAAGTTATATATGTTCGATGAGGTTAATAAGCATTTGATATCTCTGCTATTCTTGCATGCAAAAAAGCTTCAAGCAGCTACATTATGACGGAATCGATGACAACAGAATCTCAATCTAATAAGCCTTGGGATTGGTCCAGTTTTTTTAAATAGTTTCATAAACAAACATGAAAAAAGTTATGCTAATGCTTTGTCATAATAGCAAAACTGCAAGTTCAGAGAATATGCAATACTTCCCTATGTATCAAAATAATACATATTCTAGAGTTTTCACACATATTAATAAAATATAATAAATTTCAATTATTAATGCATAGTTTTTGTAGTTAACAATTTTCCACAACTTTAAACCAATTAGATTTCAGTTAATGCAATCAATTTTTTTTTTGAAATTTACAATTACTCATTTTTAATTAACAAGATATGCATAAAAATATAAAAACTGAATCTTTTAGAAACATTTTTTTTTCCATAGAATATATATCTTTTTTAAACGGAGGAAATACCTTATTTGTATGTTATAAGTATAGTCACTAATATATAGTTTAGAACCTAATCAAAAACAAAAATAAAAGATAGACAAACATAAAAAGAGAAAACATTGTTATAATAAAATGTAGAAAGGTTTAAACTCCATTAATTCTAGTTTTGGTCAATCTTTCTGATAAAGATGTTTTATTAACTGATGTTTCATTTTTTCTCTTCCTTTTTAATCTTGTTTACCTCATCAAGTAATGACATAAAAAACTAATTCATGTTAATTAGATAGCTTCTTAAGGTTCTTTCTAATTTCTGATGTGAACATTTATCTCTAATAACTAATTTTTCTTTTGGGCAGTACAATGAATTGTAACCCAATACTCGTTAGAACTTGCTTTCAACACATATAGTACTCCGCCTCTGCTTCGCAATACATAAGGACAGTCGTCTTCCCTTATCCTAACATGACTAGGATGTTTGTTACTCCAAACTTGTGAATACTTTTTACATTTACCTTTTCCCATTGAAAAGGTCAACATCAATAAAATCTACCTCACTGGTTTTGGAACTCCCATGCATTTAACTCATCAGAATAAACAATTTTCAAAAATACAAAAAAATATGTGAAAGCTACAAAAAAAAAAACCAAAAGAAACACATCACGAGAGAGTACTTTTTGATGTAAGCAACCACATACACCACTCCCTTCTCCTCTCTATTATTTTTCTTTTGTCACAAAATAGCACATAACAAAGAAAATGACTAAAATATTTCATTAAAGAGGTAAATATATACTTATATCTCTAGGATTAACCAATCTAGTCTTAGGATTTAGAATTAGGGTTTTTTTTGCAAAAATGACTCAAAACTTGAAGTCAATTATAAAACCAACCCATTATTTGTTTGAAACTTCCACTTTCCCTTTTTATCCTTGAATTTTGAATTTTGGATAATTAACGAAAAATGCAATTACTTTAAAAATTTTTTTCCAAAAATGATTGTACTACTATATCATCCTCATCTTTATCAAATATTTACAATATTGTCATTGGCTTCAATACACCAACCACCATAAACAACTAATTTGAAGCTTTTAATGCTTCTAAAAATAGATTTTGACTTTCTTTGTTTGTTTCTTATACAGAAAACTTAATCTCTTTCACTTTCTCTCTTTATTCATCAAAAAAACACAAGATTTTGATTCGAAATTTTGTAAGGTTCATAGAGCCATTTAAGCTCATGATTCTTGGTCATTAACGAGTGGAGTGTTTAACTTGATCATTTTCTGTGGTATTTGAGAAGCTACACAAGTTATCTTAGTTGTAAAGGTATGAAATCAATTTTGTACCCATATTTGTTCGTCCAGAAGACCTCCATATAAGTCTTCTCGTTGGAGAAGACTTATATAAAATTCTTCTCGTTGGAGAAGACTTATATAAAAGTCTTCTGGTCAAAGCACATGTTAGTTTTGCAATTGACTTGATATGGGTCTTTTTGAAACGGCTTATATGGAAGTGGAAAGACTTCCTGAAAGTTTTCCAACATTTCTTTGTTAACAAAAAAAATGGGAAGACTTCCAGGAAGTCTTCTAGAAAAATTAGGTTTGTTTTTGCAATTGACCGAATTGGGTAAAAAATTTGACTTTCCCAAAAAACTTACAAGTAAGTCTTCTGGAAACAATTGAACGAAAGTCTCTCAACATTAAAAATTAAGTCTTCCAACCGTTGGTGTAAGTATGCTTAGGTTAGTTTTGCAATTAACAATAAAAACTTAAAATAATTAATTTCAACCAGAAGACTTACAAGTCTTCTGGGAAAGTCAAATTTCTGATACAATTTGTTTAATTGTAAAATAAACCTGTTTTTCTAGAAGACTTCCTGGAAGTCTTCTCCGACATTTCGAATTTTTTTAAAAATCAAAAGGAGACTTCCTGAGATGTCTGTTGGAGAAGACTTATCTGGAAGTCTTCCATTGTAAATTTCCAATTGCAAAAGTGACATTTCCGGAAGTCTTCTAAGTCGATATTTAATAAACTTTCATTTTCTCTAAACATATAAAGATTTTTAAATATTTTCTTCTTATATTAGTCAAATATTAAGGCTACTGAATTAAATTTATACCTTAATTGGTGGTAATTATGAGGTTATCAACATTCATGTTTATTAGGGTAGTCTATGGAGAGTGGTTGGTAAAAGATCATTCTTGGGATTTTGTGGTTGATTATATCAAAGGAGCGAGAATGTTCTTTTTGACTGAAGGTTCTACACATGAGAAACTTGTTCAAATGGCTCAAAAAGATTATAACCTAGACATGAAGACATGAACACAAAAGTTGTGGAGTTGACCTACTCATTACAAGAAGCAATGATGTAACAAATGGCTCCAGACACTCCTCCTATTCATATTACAAGTGATAGACAAGTTCAGAACTTGATCGAGATAACTAAAACGCATTATGTACGTCTTTGTGTATCAAGCCGAGACAATTTTAGAAACAAAGAAGCTGAAGATAGTAATAAAGTTTCTGAAGAAGCTGAAGCTGAATCTGAAGCTGGAGCTGAAGATAGTAATATGAAAGGGAAGAATATAAAACCGGGGAAGAATATGATGATAACTTGCCTTAAGATGGAAAAGATGGTATGGAGAAGGATGCTGATATCCCTTATTTTGATGAAGACATTGACGATGCTGAAGATTACAATGTTTATGGAAAAGTTAAAGATGAGGATGAGGTAGAAGAATATGATATGGGTTTTGAGGATTTGAAAGCGGCATATGATAGGGAAGGATGCATTAGCATCAGCGACAATATCTATGTCAACAAGAGTTTTATTAGTAAGGATGCACTGATTTCAGAGTTGCGGTTGACAACGGTGAAGAAGAGGTTCTCCTACAGAATATACAAGACAACGAAAACTCTACTTGTGGCAAAATATCGTGTTAATGGGTGTGTATAGAAGCTTAGAGAAAGTGTGAAACATGGAGCAAACACTTTTTGGGTAACCAAGTATGTGAAAGACCATACATGTTCTGTGACAGACCGGATAGCTCAGTGAAAACGAAGTTCTCCAAAGTATATTGCTAGTCTTTTCTTAGATCGTATTGGAATCATTGATGGGTTAACTCCGCAGCATATCAAAAATGCAATGAAAAAGATGTTTGGCATGAATCTAGATTACACCACTTCATACCGAGCATTGGTACATGCTCAAGAATTAGTGAGAGATTCAGTAGAAGATGGGTATGAGCGGCTTCCTTCATATTTGGAGCAAATCTCGTTAGAAAATCCGAGTTCTATCATAAGTATAAAACTTGATTCTGAGAGTAGATTTAAGTATCTATTTATATCCTTTGGAGCTTCTATAGTTGTGTATTAGTATCAACGAAGGGTATTCGTGGTGGATGGAACTTACCTAAGTGGAAAGTATGGAGGTGTTATGTTAGTTGCAGCTGCACAAGATGGTAATTTTCAAATATTTCCATTGGCTTTTGGAATCGTTGATGCTGAAAATAATGAATCTTGGGAATGGTTTTATACAAAATTGAGGAGTTGTGTTTCTGATGAATATTCTCTAGTGATAGTCTCGGACCGGCACACATCCATTAAATATGCATGTGATAAGGTGTTTCCTAGGGCAATTCGAGGAATCTGTTATTATCACCTACGATAGAACATTGTCCAAAAATATAAGAGAAAACATTTCTTGTATTTGGTGGAGGGTGGTGCATATGCTCATACTCATTATGATTTTAACCGGTACATGGAGGAGATACGGAGTGCAAACCCTGCTCTTGCAACATATTTGGAGGAAGCCGACGCGTTTTTATGGTCACGGGTTCATTGTCTAGGAGAAATGTACAACATAAAAACGAGCAACATTGCTGAGTCAATTAATTCCGCACTCAAACGAGCTAGAGGATTTCCAATACCATTCTTTTTGGAGTTTGTAAGGGAGAAGCTAGGAAGGTGGTATTAGAAAAGGAGAGAAGATGCTTTGAATCTCATAACTCAACATAGTCAGGGAGTTGAAGTCTTATTGGCGGTTCGTTCGGAAACAGCGGCTCCGATGAGTGTCCAACCAATTGATGGATGACGGTTCTTTGTGAAAGGTGGCAAAAGAGACTGTGTTGTTGATTTGGAACATGGAAAGTGTGATTGTGGTGTTTTTGCAATTAAAAAATACCTTGTCCTCATATTATAGCAGTTGCAACATTTTCTGGTGTGGATGTCGCCATCTTTGTTAGTCTGCATTACTAAAAAGGATTTTTTTTTGTTCTCAGGATACTCATAGAATATATATCCTTGTGTTGGAGAAGTTGAGGCACGAAAATACCTTCCTCCATAACGAAAGCGTGGTCCAGGAAGACAGAAAAAGTCAAGATGGCAATCTTGGTTGGAGCTATCCATATTTAAAGGACACAAACCTCAGAAGCAACACAGGGAGTATATGTGCTCAAACTGCCAAGAAACTGGTCATAAGCGCCCACATTGTACCAACTGATCGAGTGAGAAGACTTTCGTGAGAGTTTTCTGTTAAGTCTTCTGATGAGAAGACTTCTGTGAAAGCCAATGATCGTTTTGGAAGTTCACAAGCGCATATATCATCAACATGTACACCACAAATCTTATTAGAAGCGCAAAATATGGGTACTATGCGTGCATAAAGATCCCACGATCCGCCAGGCAGCCTCCTTCCTAAACTATTGTGATCGGGCGGCGAGCTCTTAAATTCCCCGTACTTGTCTCTCCACATCCGTGAAAACACATGATCGAGAAATCACATTCTTTCGCTCCTAAAATTATTTGGGTTGTTTGTATACCGAAGTCTTAGAACATTGATATAAGCATCTATATGCTGCAACCAAAAACCAAAACAAGACAAAAGACTTTCCAGAAGACTTGCCAGTAAGTCTTCTGTGAAGTCGTCCCAATAGAATACTTACTGGTAAGTTTTCTGGCGAGACGACTTCGCAGAAGACTATCCGGAAGTCTTATCCGTAAGTCTTCTGCGAAGTAGTCCCAAAAGAAGACTTACCAGTAAGTCTTCTAGTGAGACGACTTAGCAGAAGACTTTCCAGAAAACTTACTGTGTCAAGGAGCCATGCTAGGGGGGTTCGGATAACTTGATACCAATAACTTAGACAACCCTTCGGTTTGCGCTCAAAAGGTTTTCTTCAATTTCTGCAACACAAAAAATAGATAAGCATTAGTAATCATTTTATGTAGACTAATAAACAACAAAAGTATCACTTACGGATCTTTTTCAGGCATTCCGTAAGCGCCTTGCTCAACTGCTTGTCCGAGATTTCAAAAGGATCATAACCATTACCAACCTTAGTGTTTGGGATGATCACTTTGGTTGTGCTATTCACCTGAAAAGGAGATTGTTGTGAGGCATCAAGCTTCCTATCTCGTTCACTCCTTTCCCGGACAACTGCCAAAGGAGAATCTTTTTTTGAAAGCCTCATACTTCATGCATCTGTACATCTGATACGGTGTTTTTGTCTTTGTCCAGTAAGACAACACTGGCTTCAGCACTCACCTCAAATGCTCTAGACAACACTGTATCAGCACATGGAGAGGTTCCGGTCGCTTTGGCCTCTTTAGCTTTGGCCTCTCCGTGCCAGGCCTCTACGGCCAGTTTGTCCTCCTTTGCCTCCTTTTCTTTTGCGTCTTTGGCTTTGGCCTCTTTGGCTTTAGCCTCTTTGACCTTTTTGGCCTCTTTCGCCTCTTTAAGTTTGGCCTCTTTCGCCTTCACTAAGACCTTCTCTAAGGCCTTAGTGGCATTCTCTTTCAATTCCTTCTCTTTGGCCTCTTTCACTTCCTTCTCTTTGGAGCAACTCGGTTCTTGACCTTCTTCTTGTCTTGCCTTCGCCACATTTACACTTTCACTCTGCAATACAAACGAAGTTTCAGTTTTGTTTCCTACTATTTTTCCTTCTATTTTCCGCCTACATGGAGAGGTTTCGGAACTACCTCGTGCTCGAGCCTCCGTTTTGGCAGACTTGAGGTACTCTGTTGAAAATCATCAGAGGAAGTCCCTTTTCTGGTGATTCCCAGCTTCTTCTCACAATATTCATCCTATTTCCAAGAAGCTTCATCTCCTTAAGGCACGTCCCAAACCAATCCCTCCTGACATTTGTGAGGTCCTTAAAACATTTTTCAATGTATGCTTTGTCAATCCCACTTACAGGAATAGAAGCCTCTTAATGAGCCTCTGGAATAGCCCCCAAACGAGCCTCTGGAATATCCTTCGAATGAGGCTCTGCAGGTGCCTCTATACGAGTTTTGTTTGAAGGTCTCTCAATATATTATTCTCTCACAACAAGACTCTTCACATAACTCATTTTCTTCACGTACACAACGTGTGTCTTTGGATTGGTCTACATGTTGATACCAACGTCTTCCCAGTAATTCATGGTCTACTTTCAACTAGGCAGAGCATTAAACATGACTTGAATAATGTTCTCGATCGCCACATCCTCTCTATCCTTATCCCATTTTGGAAACATTTCTTCGATGTCCTTCTCTACATAGTTGATCACGCGAGTCTGCATTATATAAAGATATCAAGTTAGATATTTGACGGATTAGAAATATAGAAGACTTATATGTAAGTCATCTATAAAGATTTCTCACCAGAAGACTTAACTAAGTCTTTTTTGGTGAGAAGACTTTGAGTTAAGTCTTCACATCCGTTAGACATAACTCGAAAGTCTTCTCACCATAAGACTTCCGGGAAGATTTAACTAAGTCTTCTGTTAAGTCTTCTGGTGAGAAATCTTTATAGATGACTTACAAATAAGTCGTACTATTTTGGGAAATTACCTATTTGCTGATAGCGTCTTTAACACATTTGCGTCCTTTGCCACCCTTGAATGCCATCAAAGGTGGAGACAGTTTGTTTGGTATGGGATTCCCATAAATAACACCCAATTCTGGCAGAGCATGGTAGATCTACACCTGGAGTACTTGTATGAACCCATCGACAGTATAAGACTTTGTGAAATCTTTTACCCTCAAAGAGTCCATCAGCACCTTAAATGCCACTCTCCCCCATGGATAATTCTCGAATTTCTCCAAATCCTTGACGAGCCTTGCAAGACTAGCTCGTGTTGCGGTTGAGTACTTCCTTCCTTAAATGAATCCAGTGAAGATGGCTAGGTATCCCAGTCGCATGCGATCATCCCAAGACCACTCTTGGCATCTCTGACATGCTCTTATTATCTGCTGCTCCGAACTTGGACCAGCATCGACAGAAACACCAAACCACTCCCGGAAAGAAGCCATCTCCTTCGTAACCTCACATCTTGGATTTTCAAGGTTTTCGATATACTCGCAGTTGAGACTAGTGAGTTGTTCAAACTCTATCAGTGAAAACCTCACCGGATTTGCACCAACCAGACTCCAAAGCTCATACTTTTTCTTGATGTTGAGCTGGAAAAAGAGCATGTAATGAACCAGCCTTGATGCCCAACCAAACTCCAACTCTTTGAACTTTAGGAATACTCCCAATCTTGATTCCTTAAGCTCCTCATATTCATCATCATGTAGAGCATCCCTTACAGCAGAAAACAACTTGGAGTCATCTGTATGGTATGTTATGCTTTTGATTGGAAAGGGCTCTTCCACTAAGGTAAATATCCTCTTCGGGAGTTCTAGTGAATCCATTTTCAGTGTGCAAAACAATTAAAAACTAACATCTCAATCACAAATCAAACACAATTACGCGAAAACTTCCTAGAAGACTTCCAGCAATCTTCTCTGAGAAGCCTACTGAAAGACTTCCCCGAAGACTTCCACAAAGTCTAGACAAACATATTGAAGAACTTACAGTCAGAAGCAAAGCGGTGAAGTTATGGTCGACAACGACAACAACGGTTAACAGATCTTTAAAACTCGAAGTAAAATAAGAAGTCATACTATCACGTTTAGGGTTTAACGGCTGCGAAACTTTGTAAAGGTTCGCCTTTAGTCAAAAACTGAACTCGACACCAAAGAGGAAGAACTTACCGGCGTCGGAGCTCAACGATAACAATAAGGGAACACGAACGGTTTCAGATCTGAAAAAAGGAAGCGGGTTAGTTTAATCTCCCGAAATACTATTCCGACATGAAAGATAAAGGAGATTCGATGAAAGAAAGAGATTAGCAGCGGTAAAAAACGATAGAAAATGAGAAACAACGGAAATCGTCTTCGGTATCGTCTTTAGAGAGAAACGGCTAGGATTCCGTGGTTTACCAGCAAATAGTGAATTAATAAAAAATAATAAAAAAAAAACTATTTATATGTATGGTAAAACATCCGGTTATGTTAACTATAAATTGGTAAAATTCACAACCGGTTCGGCATAGAAGACTTACGGGGAAGTCTCATGGCAAAAAATAAGCGAGAAGACTTACGGGGAAGTCTCCTACACCCTAATACGTCGAGAAGACTTACATGTAAGTCTTCTAGCATAATATGTTTTAGTAGACTTAAGTCTTCTAATACCCTAAACAAAAAAACAAATTAAATATCAGTAAACACTACACTAAACTTAAAATCAACTCCAAAACTATTTAATATACACAAAACTAAACAAATATATGTAAAAGATAATTTTTTAAAATAATTAGTTAAACTTCCAAAATCTAACCCTAAAGATACATACAATACTATAACATATGTTTCCAAACCCTAGACCAAAAAATATCATGAGATGATACATTCACTCATCTATGTTGAAAACAATTCAATTTTACTAGATTTTAATTTATATCATTTACAAATGTTTATTATTACATGATTTAGTTTTTTCCCCATAAAAATATTTTTTCTATAATTTATAAATTATTTTTAAGATTTACTAAATGAGAAGACTAACATGTAAGTCTTCTCAGAAGACTTACAAAAAGACGGAATACTTAAAAAGACGGAAGACTTAAAAAGACGGAAGACTTAAATATGCTATAAAGGTAAAAACACATACAGTTTATTTTTTTGTCATAAGATGCCTGTTGTAATTTCACTACCCTTTTAGGTTACTTTTGCATTTGATTGATGTTTGGGTATACTTTTGCATTTGAATTCATGTTTTAGGTTGGTTTTGGCAATTTTTCCATTAATATAATTTTAAATGACTTACCATATAATTTTATGTTTTAAAATATAAAAATATTTTAATCATTTCTAAAAGTGATAACTTATCTATGATATCACATTTGTCATTAGAACATGATGAGAATTTTTTTAAAATATATATTTGACTGTTCTCCAATCATTTGAAATATTTTAGAATATATTATATATATATATATATATAGTGAATGACTGAGTTTAATTAATATTATTAGGTTTATATTAATTAGTTTTTGGAATCTATGATTTATTGTATTCCTACTAATATAAATATTTTTTTGAGAAACTGTAATATATATATATATATATATATATATATATATATATATATATATATATATATATATATTAAAAACCATTTTTATAATTGTTTTTCTAGTATCATATGTATTTAAATATATATTATCAATTTATATAATGTAATCTATGATATTTAATTGTTTCTATAAATAAATTATATTAATTCATCTATATTTTTGATGTTTAATTGTATGTCTAGAAACATATATTATATTATATAATTCTAGGATTAATTTCCTTTTAAAAACTTTAATTAAATAAATAAAAAATTAAAAACCAACAACCAATCAAATTATAACAATTAATTGGAAATCTCTCATATGAGCGACACGTCATCAAAAATCACTTAAGTGACTTCTCATTAATATATATATATGGGGATTTACTTAACTTTATTCCATTAACTTTATTCTATTTTAAAAAGAAATTTGATTTAAAAAAGCTCAATCGTTGCATTCTCTCTCTTCTCTCTCCTCTTCTAAGCAAACCCTAATTATAACGCCGCCTCTCCATCACTGCACCCTTTTTTCAGATGTGAGAGGATCGGAGATGGTGCCTAATTCAGTGGTGTCGTGTAGCAACGGAGGATGCGAGGTGGCTCTTGGAAGCTCCTTTTGGGTCTTCGAGGACGGGATCTGATGTGTGCTCTGTTAGCCTCTCGCGTTGTCTTTGTCGTCAAAGGTTGAAGCTATGTATTTGTTTTCTTGTGTGGCTTGGTTGAGACTAGGTATGAGGCGGAGATCTGGCCAGATGTATTTTCGGCTCTGTGAGTTTGCTTGGGGACGGCGGACTGCGGTGGTCTTCTCAAAGTTCTCCCGGTTGGTTTCTTCTTTGGTTCTTTTCCCCCTCTTCTGCCTTGTGTGCTTTGTCGATTAGGTGAAGCTTCTTTTCTTTGTCGACGGCTGAGTTGGTTTTGCGACTTTGGCGGGTGGGGTTTGGGGTTGCGATAGTGTTTCTCTCTCTCGCGGCTTTGCGGAGGTCTGCTGTTCCGCTTCCTTTTCTGACGGTTTGTTGCCCGAGGCGGAGGTTCCTGTTCCGTAAGGTCTTCTCGGCGGTCTTTTGTGCCTGTGTTGAACAGGGCATCCTGAGGCGGTGGTTTTCTGTGCCGTAAGGCCTCGTCGGCGGGTTTCTGAGCCAATGGTGGTCAGTGAGTTTCTAGCGGCTACGTTCTGGATGTCTTCAGTGCGTCGGTTTAGCTAGGGTTTTTGGTTCCGGTTGTTCTGGGTCTGTTCAGTTTAACCCAGCCGTTCAGTTAAGGTTTCTTCTGATTTATTTGGTTAAGGGTTTCTTTTCCTAGCCCATTAGGGATTTTGACTAGGCTCATGTAAACACCAAAACACACACAAAAAATTTCAATATACACCAACAGTTTCAAAAAAAAAAATTTATTCTATTTTGGATCCAAAACAGAGAAATTTCTTTTAATTTATAAATAGAAAATAGATCTTACACCAAAAAAAAAAAGAACAACGAGGCAGTACATCCAAATGGAATACAAGGAGGAAGGAGGAAGATTAGAGTTCATTAAGTTATGATTAAACTGGATATTAACCAACCACTGCCATTTCAAAAACATTTTTCAGCTCACTCCAGGTGAGAATACCTTTTTCTATTCCATTATGAGAGGCTCAAAGGTCTGTGGATTGATCTCACACAACTCAGGAAGATATTTAATTCAAAAGGGAGATGACAGTGATGATGACCAGTTTTATGGTGACGTGCCAGTTGGTAACCCATGAGTGCATATTGACAAAGTAAATGACAAAGAGGATAACATGGAAGTTAGATGATCCTGATCCTAAAACCCACACTAGATAATATTTGGTTGTGATTGTTTGTAAAAATTATAAAGAAATTAATATGGAAAACAATATTCTTAAAATACAACAATTTAATCATATTCCGGTTGATAAAAATGGACTTTTATTAATAAGATAAGATTGGAATACACCGAAGGTTACAATGAATGAGATGGAAAAAATGACTAGAATCTAAAATGAAAGTATAAGGAGAAAGAGATTGAGGTCGAGTGTAGTGCCTAGGGCTAAATACGCATGTCCTCCTTCCTCGATTTCTATCTCCTTTTTATAAATGTTCTTTTTCACATGTCTGTTTCTCAAATCATTCAGTTATCGGGATTCCACTTGACTCGTTCTTTCTCGATATATATTTATTCAGGTTAAGCTCGCGAGAGACTTCGCTTTTATTAATGGGTTTGGCTGATTGAGCTTTTCCAACCCTTTTAGTGATGATACAAGATCATAAAGGGTAAAAATTTGGATCTAGATAAATAATCTATTTAATATTTCTCGGGTATGTCAATTGATGTTGTATTCGGCTTAAAATAATAGATGATGTGTGCTTCGTTTAACATTTGGATTTGATGTGATTTAACTGATATGTTCCGATCGTGCGGCTAAGATAATCGAACGTGGGGGAGTAATGCTTATTTTCCTCAGAATTTGTTTTTGCGCCATTTCCTGTTATATAAACGGATCTTAAATTTTCCATTACTCTATCTCCTACACTTTCTTAGCTTTATCTCTCTAATATACTAGGTGTTTTCATGCACCATATACAACAATAAAACTTTTAAAATCTAAATTATATTTAAAAGTAAAAAACATTATTATTATTTTATCTTTTATTATTTTCTTACCAGTGTTTTGAAATAAAATTTAGTTTAGTTGAACATAAAACTAAGATAAATTAAACAATTTTGTTATTTTAAATTATTTTTTAAACTCTAATCTTAGATAGATTTTTTTTTATCTATTTCTTTTGATAAAATATGGAAAATTAACTTATAAAAACTAATAAAAACTGATATATAATTATATAATTATCAAAAAGTAAAAATAAACTATATTTCTAAAATTTGTAGAAATATAAAAGAAACTAATGATATTACGATAAAATTATAATTTTTTAAAAAAATCATAGAAAATTTTGAAAATATTATTTGGTAATAAAATTGTGTAATTATCAATAAATATAAGCAAATATATTTTGAAATTTATAAAATATTATTATATTATTTAATGTCATATTTGAGTAAATTTACTTTAATGATGATGCATAATTTACTACCATATTCTAAAAAAATACCAAAAATATAAATGAGCATTAAATGTAATCATCCATATCACATTAATCTATACACCATGTCATCTTTCTAGTATATCATGTCACATTTATTTAGTAAAAGTGATTGTAGAGAAGACATGTGTCAAAATCACTTTGCAAATAATGTTTACAGGATTTCTTCGAAAATTAAGATCTCTTTTCTCGTGTTATCTTTTGATTCGATGTTAGCTTCAATGTCTGCGGAGAAGTTTGGTCCCCACCTAAAGTCCATCCTTGACGGATCGCACATGGATGAGCTTTACAATCTCTAGGGAGTTGGATACAAAGTGGAAGCGTCGCTCCCAGCTGATGACGAAAATCCTGAGACCATAAGCCATGGGTATTGTGCGGCATATCTCACATAAGTCAAGGATTGCAGTATGTTATTTCCTATTACCTTATATATCCTCAAAGCTGTTGTTGAGCTAGGGAGGCCTTCCAGATGTGCCCAAATTTCATTAGGTATTTCCTAACGTTCTCAGTTCATGCTAGAGAGGAAGGACTAGAGTCTGTAAGAGTTGCGGCAGCTATGCATTCTTAAACGCAACAACTGTTTCCCGGGAACGGTGATGTTGTCTCCTCGATGGTATCCTGAAGAGCGAAGACCGGTGGAGGGAGAAGTTTTTTCTTCAAAGTCAATTGCACGTCTGTTGGGGACTTTAACTTCAAAAGAATCCCTCGGGAATGGGCAGAAGAGATCGATATATCAATTCTCCAAAGAGATTTTCTTTAACCTTTCCATTTGTGAGTTTGAAGTGGACACTAGTAAAAAAAACGTCATAGCCATGGGTTTTTTCGTAGATATGAACCAAATTTCGTAGCTATATGAGTTTTTGCCATGAAAATGCTACGAAAAAAATCATAGTTATACGATCATAGCAAAAAAAAAAAAATCATAGCAAAAATCGAAGCAAAAAGCTACGATTTTGATACGGTGAATTCGTAGCAAATAAACTACATTTTGCCAGTCAATACTTCGTAGCTATTTTTTTGCTACGAAACAAACCATCGCTAAAATCGTGGCTTTCAAAAAAAAAGAACATTAAAAAAATCAAAATTTAAAACAAAATAAATTAATAATTTTTGTAAAAAATAAATACAATATTAAAACGAGAACTGGTTTACAAATTAAATCGATTTAAATTTACAAATTAAAATTGGTTTAAGAAACTAAAAAGAAAAAAAAAAATTAAACCTAATGTCTCTTCTCTCCGGTCAGCTCTTCTACCATCTCCGGCGTAGCTCCTATGTCTTCTCCGGCATGTATCCTCGGTCTTCCGGTGTGGCTCCTCAGTCTTCTCCACCGCCAATTTCTTTGTCTTCTCTAAGCTTGTCCTGATTCTCCTGCACACAACATTCTATTAATGACCTACTAACAAAATCAGATTCAAAATCCAAACTTTGACCATATAGAGGAGGAGAGTGTAGCACCCGCTACCGGAGATTCCATAATAAATAATAATATCTCACAACTCCATATATAAATACTCGACGGTCAACGTACACGTCGGAAACCAGTCAATACCACATCATAAGTCCAATACACAAATATCGATAACATCCGAAATATAGATAAACGACATAAATCCGAAAGTCTGAAATACAAAATAACATAACGATAAAACCCAAGGCCTATAAGCCCAATAACGATAAAAAAAAACAATAAAAGCCCAAAGGCTCGATAACACCCAAAAGCACCAAAAGCACCCGTCCGGTAAATCACTCCTGCTCGTCGGTCTCACCTGAAAGGCAAGAATGAGGGGTGAGCAACAGGGGAGTCGCTCAGTGAGGTATGGGATGCTACCCCGAAGTCCGTAGACTTGGACATAGCATTCTGAATAAAAATAATTAAAATCTAATACGTATCAAACACGATACCTAAAGTACCCAAGCAGCAAACAATGGTCCTAGCGAGGTGCGCACTCGCCGCCCACTAACGGACCAAAAACAAAACAAACCCCCGAGATAGTGCTCGGTCACACCGCCCGTAGACGCTTTATCGACCCTATCTAAGCTACGGCCTAACCGGTCGACTAAGGCAGCCATAACCTCCATACAATCCGGCATACAGAAGTCCGTCTCTGTATCCGTCTCAATCAATTCTAACTAAGGGTTTACATTAAGTGATGCAATCAATGTTAAATCATCTAACAACCTAGTTCCGGTTTAAACAAAGAATCTAAATAACTAAACAAGCAATGACAGACTCAATTTCACACAGACGGAACATAATAGAAATAAATTATATTTATTCAAAATTCTAAGCCGCATACGAGTAGTTTGGGAATAGACCCTCACCTTAGCAACAAGGAAAAGTGATAACTATGAGCTCCAACTACTCAAATAGACTCCAAATCTGAAATCAGGGCGAAATTCTGAGTCAGAATGGCTTTCGAACGGGTTAAAACGGGTATCCGGTGGTCCGGTCAAAAAGTCAACTCGCTGGTCAAAGGTCAACCCGGTCAACTCTGACCCAAGCCGGTCAACTTTTGACCAATTGAAATTGAATTGGACCAACCGGTTTTTCCTAAACCGAAATCGTTTTCAATTAAACCAGTACCTAATTAATTTCAAACCGGTTTAATCTCTAACCAAAATCAATTTCTAATAACCGATCGGTTTAACCCTAACCACAATTAATTAACCTAACCGGATTAATCAACCCTAACCGAACCGGTGGGACCCACGCGGCAGCTCACGGCGGAGGAAGCTTACCGTCCAGGTCACCGGCGACGGCGGCGCGGCGGCGGCGCTCTGGCGGCAGCGGCGGCTTCCCGGCGGCGGACGGACGGCGGTCGGGAGCGACTGCTCCGGCGAATAGCGGCGAAGGGCGGCGGTGCATCACGGCCATGCGCGTCTCCTCCGGCGGAGCACGGTGGCGCGTCTCCTCCGGCGGGGGACAGTGGCACGTCTATTACACGCGCCGACGGGGGCAAAACTTCTCCGGGTGCGTACGGCTTCGTCCGGGCTCCAATCGCGACGCGGTCGGCGGCTACAGCTTTGTCTCGGCAAGATAACACGATGGTGGCCTTGCATGCACGAGATTCGCAACGGTTAGGCAGTTATGGCCGATTTACTAAACATACGAAAACTAAACTTAAAACTAAGCAACTTCGACGGCTTACCTAGGGCGGTTAACAGCTTGGACGAGCTCGGCGTGATCAAGCGGCACGGTGGCTCCGGAGACGAGCTCCGGCGACCCTCTCTCTACAAAATTATCACACACACCACTTAGCTCTCTCACTCTCACTTTAACTTCTCTCTCTAACTTCTTCTTGCATGAAAAATGATAGGAGGATGGGAGTTTAAATAGGCAAATACCTTGGGCATAAAAATGGGGGGATGACGTTAGCCGGCTAATCGATTATGTAGCTGGATACGGGATGTTACAACTCTCCCCCACTAACAAAGAATTCGACCCCGAATTCGCTGACTGCCCAATATCATCCTGAAATAGCTCTGGGTAATCAACCCGCATATGAAGCTCGGGCTCCCAAGTCTCCTCCTGAATCCCATATCTCTCCCATCAAACTTTACCAACATGGTCATCATCCCCCGATCCGCTTTCACTTGGCGATCCAAAATCTCCACTGGCTGACACAGCGCACACAAATCCTCACCAAGATCACTTGGCGGCCTCTGCAAAATGAGCTTTGGCTCTCTCACGACTTTCCTCAAAACGGACACATGAAACACGTCATGAAAGCCGGCTAACTCTCCAGATAAGTCCAAACGATAAGCAACCGCTCCAATTTGCTCCAAAATAGGATACAGTCCCATATATCTCGGTTTAAGCTTCTTCAGCTTCCGAGTCTTAGAGCCTCCCTGAAACGTCCTCATTTTCAGGTATACCAGGTCGCCAACCTGGAACTCCAAATCCTTACGCCGCTTATCTGCATAACTCTTTTGACGATCATGGGCTTCCTTAAGCCGACTCTTGAGCATCTCAACCTGCTCTACCGTCTCTTGAACCATTGCTGGTTCTATCTCGCTTCGCTCCCCCACTTCTGTCCAACAAAGTGGGGTACGACAAGGTCTACCATAAAGAGCCTCATACGGTGCCATCTTAATGCTCGAATGATAACTGTTGTTGTAGGGAAACTCCGCGAGAGGTAGATACTTTGCCCAGCTTCCTCCCCAATCTAAGATACAAGCCCTGAGCATATCCTCTAAAGTCTGAATAGTCCTCTCAGACTGACCGCCTGTCTGCGGATGATAAGCCGTGCTCATATGGACCTTTGTCCCAAGCGCCTTCTGAAAGGCTCTCCAAAACGCAGACGTGAGCTTTGTATCCCGATCCGATACAATACTCACATGAACTCCATGCAACCTCACTATCTCACTGATATAAATCTGCGCCAACTGGTCTGCGTCATCCGTCTTTTTGATCGCTAGAAAATGAGCAGACTTGGTGAGTCTATCCACGATCACCCAAACCGCATTCTTTCCACCTGTAGTGGTCGGTAAACCGGTCACGAAATCCATAGTGATCATGTCCCACTTCCACTCTGGCATTGGCAGGTTATGCAATAACCCGCTAGGCACCTGATGCTCGGCCTTAACCATCTGACAAGTCTGACACTGAGACACAAATGTAGCAACATCCTTCTCCATACCAGGCAAATGGTAATATCGCTTCAAATCCCTATACATCTTGGTATTCCCCGGATGAATAGAAAAACGCGAGTGGTGTGCCTGCTGTAAGATCTCCTTCTTCAACAGCTTATCGTCTAGCACACAAACCCAGTTTCGGTACATGTACATCCCACTGGAAGCTGTATGATATCCGATACTCTCAATCTTGATCTGCTTAACCAAAACCTCATCGGCATCCTGAGCTTTGCGAATTCTCCCCAGCAAATCTGCCTGCTCTACAACCTCAAGACCAACTTCCTCTCTGTCCACACTGGTGGCACACAATCTGAGACTAGCGAGTGTCCCAGCAAGCTCGTGAACCTCCTTGGTTCCTGAAGCATCGCTTCTTCGTCTACTCAAGGCATCTGCCACAAGATTAGCCTTTCCCGGATGGAAAATGATCTCCAAATTATAGTCCGCCAATAACTCCATCCATCTGCAGTGCCTTAAGTTCAAATCCGCTTGAGTAAAGATGTACTTCATACTCTTGTGGTCTGTGAAGATCTTCACCTTCTCTCCATACAAGTACGATCTCCATAATTTCAGCGCAAATACAACTGCTGCTAACTCCAAGTCGTATGTAGGATAATTCGCCTCGTGAGGCCTCAATTGCCGCGACGCATAAGCAATAACTTGCCTTTCCTGCATCAACACACAACCGAGTCCAATACCGGAAGCATCAGTGTAAACCTCATATGGTATCCCTGGCCTCGGGAGTACCAAAACTGGCGTCTGCGTTAATTGTCGCTTCAACTCAGAGAAACCCCTTGAACAATCATCATTCCAATAAAACTTAATGTCTTTGCCCGTTAGCCGCGTCAACGGCTTTGTGATGCTAGCAAAACCCTTGACAAACTTCTTGTAGTATCCTGCTAATCCCAGGAAACTACGAACCTCCGTAGCACTCATTGGTGTTGGCCACTCTGAAATTGCGGTAATCTTTTATGGATCTACTGCAACTCCTTCTTCTGAAACCACATGACCAAGAAATCCAATCTTCCTTTGCCAGAAGCTGCATTTACTCATCTTAGCAAATAATCGATGCTCTCTGAGCTTACCCAACACAATCCGTAAGTGTTCCGCATGCTCTTCTCTACTCCGAGAATAAACCAGGATATCATCGATAAAGACGATTACACACTTGTCCAAGTGCTCGCAAAATACATCGTTCATAAGCTTCATGAACGTTGCCGGTGCATTTGTCAGTCCAAATGGCATCACTACGAACTCATAGTGTCCATAGCGGGTATGGAATGCCGTCTTCCGCACATCTCCCTCAGCTTAGCAATCTGGTGATATCCTGATGCCAAATCGATCTTAGAGAACCAAGAAGCTCCTTGCAACTGATCCAACAACTCATCGATACGCGGGAGCGGGTACTTATTCTTGATAGTCACTTTGTTCAAACCTTTGTAGTCGATACAAAGTCTGAAACTCCCATCTTTCTTCTTCACAAACAATACTGGTGCTCCCCACGGTGAAGTACTTGGCCTGATAAAGCCCTTATCAGATAGCTCTTCCAACTGCTTCTTCAACTCAGCCATCTCTGCTGGAGCTAAACGGCAAGGAGCTTGCGAAACCGGTGCTACCCCTGGTTCCACCTCGATTGAAAGAACATCACTTCTAGCTGGCGGTGGCCCTTTTAAGGCCTCAAATACATCTTCGTATTCAGCGACCACTGGAATATCCTCCAGCTCCTTATGTCCATCATCACTAATCATCGAAATGGTCGCTAGAAATCCATCTGATCCTCTCTCCAGTAAATCTTCACCATGCAACATAGAGACAATGGAAACTCCCAAATGCGTCTGAATCCCTTGGAAAACAATCTTCCCTTCTGGTCTAGGGATATTAACTCGTGCCCTCGGACAATCCAATACTACTTGATGCTGCGATAACCAATCCATCCCAAGAATAGCATCGTAGTAACTCATCTCCATTTCCGTCAAATCTCCGAGCAAATCGACTCCTCCAAGCATAACTGGTACATCACGATGAATGCCAACTGCTCCCAATTTTTCTGTGCCAGCAGTCTGAATCTGCTTAACCTGCGGCTCGAAGACACCCTGAAAAGACCAAGACTTAACCAAGTGCGGGCTCACAAAGCTGTGAGAAGCTCCCGGGTCAAATAAGGTGTGAGCTGCCTCGCCTCCCACCAAAACCGGTCCTACACGGGAATCTCTAACTACACATGATAACCATGAAATCAAAATACTCAATACAACAAGTATGATAAAAACACATACCCGCTATCGGCTCGGCTCCCTGGGGATCTCCAACCGCAAACACACGTGGAGCAATGGCTAGGCGCTTAGGCGGTAGGGGCAGCGCTGCATTGTCTCTTCTCGGGCAATCTCTAAGGACGTGACCCGGCTAGTTACATCCAAAACAATTCCTGATTGCCGCTACTGGCGCTGCTACCGCTGCTGGCACTGCAATCTGCCTAACAGGAGCCCTATCCACTTGGTTGACCCGACAATATCTCGAAACATGTCCCAACTGACCACAAGTGAAACACCTGGTACACTGTCCAATATGACGCCGATGGCAACGGGTACAACTCGGTAATCCAGACTGGTCTCCGCCTCTCCTCTGGGACTCTGGAGCTTTTCCAGACTTAATCTGGGCTGCTTTAGCAAGTTTCTGCTCCTCTGCCAAACCTGCCTCCTGCTCAGCAGCTTTCTCCATCAAATCTCCCAATCTCTGATAAGTGACAACACGGCACCTGTTATGAATCTCAACTCGCATCCCATCCAAGAACTTCCTGATCAGGTCCTCCTCCGAAATACCACCTCCAGCAAACCTGCGAAGTCGACTAAACTCAACCTCATACTGCATGATAGACATATCACCCTGGCTTACATGCTCGAAAGCACTCTTCTTCCTATCCATAGCCTCCTTCGGAAAATACTTCCTATCGAACTCTCGGATAAAGTCTGCAAATGTAAGCCTCTCCTGTCCAGAGTGGTTCAGTCAAACTCCTTCCCACCAAACAAGAGCATCTCCACGAAGGTACTTCATAGTCAATCTAAGTGACAACTCCGGTGGGCACTCAATGATCTCCAACTTCCGCTCCAGGCTTAGCTTCCAATCATGAGCAGCAGTAGCATCTACTGTTCTGCTGAAATGCTCCATATCCATGTTCCTCATTTGACACGTAAGCCTGTAGAACCTCTCCTCATACCCCGGGTAAACCTGAGGTCTCGGTGGTGGTGGCGGAAGATCCTGAACACCCTGAGCAAACTGCTGAGCTGGAACTTGCTGCAATGGAACCTGAGGTATGGGAACCTGCTGAGCGGGAATCTGATGAGCCTGCTCGGCATGAGCTGGTGGGCCCTGCTGGACCTGAATCTGCGGACCCTGCTGCATCTGAACCTGAGGACCCTGCTGGATTGCAGCCATCTGACGGGCAACTTCCTGTGCAGCTACCCGGGCAGCCTCTTGGGCGGCTTGCCTAGCTGCCTCCTGAGCAATCTGCTGGACAGCCTCCTAAGCGGCATGTCTGGCTGCATCCTGAACCATCTGCCTCAAGGAATCCTGATCAACCTGTGGAGCTGCGGGCTGCTCATGCTCATCTTCAGCCTCTCTATCAGCTATAGCAGAAAGGGCACGGGTGAGTCTCCTCTTTGGCGGCATCTAAAACGAAGACAAGTCAGTTACCTTGCCGAAAACTAAATACCAACAGTCAAAGGAGTATTACCGAATGGAAGGGTGCTTACTGTTTTTAAAATCCCAAAATCCCCACAAATATATATATTTTAAGAACCAATTCAAAACCGAATAAAAACCAAGTCTCCAGAAATCGCCATCCCGGGTCAGAGCCGGGATGGAACCATGCTCTGATACCAAAAACTGTAGCACCCGCTACCGGAGATTCCATAATAAATAATAATATCTCACAACTCCATATATAAATACTCGACGGTCAACGTACACGTCGGAAACCAGTCAATACCACATCATAAGTCCAATACACAAATATCGATAACATCCGAAATATAAATAAACAATATAAATCTGAAAGTCTGAAATACGAAATAACATAACGATAAAACCCAAGGCCTATAAGCCCAATAACGATAAAAAATGATAAAAGCCCAAAGGCTCGATAACACCAAAATGCACCAAAAGCACCCGTCCGGTAAATCACTCATGCTCGTCGGTCTCACCTGAAAGGGAAGAATGAGGGGTGAGCAACAGGGGAGTCGCTCAGTGAGGTATGGGATGCTACCCCGAAGTCCGTAGACTTGGACATAGCATTTTGAATAACAATAATTAAAATCTAATACGTATCAAACACGGTACCTAAAGTACCCAAGCAGCAAACAATGGTCCTAACGAGGTGTGCACTCGCCGCCCACTAACGGGCCAAAAACAAAACATACCCCCGAGATAGTGCTCGGTCACACCGCCCGTAGACGCTTTATCGACCCTATCTATGCTACGGCCTAACCGGTCGACTAAGGCAGCCGTAACCTCCATACAATCCGGCATACAGAAGTCCGTTTCTGTATCTGTCTCAATCAATTCTAACTAAGGGTTTACATTAAGTGATGCAATCAATGTTGAATCATCTAACAACCTAGTTCCGGTTTAAACAAAGAACCTAAATAACTAAACAAGCAATGACAAACTCAATTTCACACAAACAGAACATAATAGAAATAAATTATATTTATTCAAAATTCTAAGCCGCATATGAGTAGTTTGGGAATAGACCCTCACCTTAGCAACAAGGAAAAGTGATAACTATGAGCTCCAGCTACTCAAATAGACTCCAAATCTGAAATCAGGGCGAAATTCTTAGTCAGATCGGCTTTCGAAAGGGTTAAAACAGGTATCTGGTGGTCCAGTCAAAAAGTCAACTCGCTGGTCAAAGGTCAACCCGGTCAACTCTGACCCAAGCCGGTCAACCTTTGACCAATTGAAATCAAATTGGACCAACCGGTTTTTCCTAAACCGAAATCGTTTTCAATTAAACCAGAACCTAATTAATTTCAAACCGGTTTAAACTCTAACCAAAATTAATTTCTAATAACCAATCGGTTTAACCCTAACCACAATTAATTAAACTAACCGGATTAACCAACCCTAACCGAACCGGTGGGACCCACGCGGCGGCTCACGGCGGAGGAAGCTTACCGGACGGTCATCGGCGACGGTGGCGCTCAGGCGGCGGCGGCGGCTTCCCGGCGGCGGACGGACGGCGGTCGGGAGCGACGGCTCCGGCGAACGGCAGCAAAGGGCGGCGGCGCGTCACGGCCACGCGTGTCTCCTCCGGCAGCAGACGGTGGCGCGTCTACTACACGCGCCGACAGGGACAAAATTTCTCCGGGCGCGTACGGATTAGTCCAGGCTCAGATCGCGACGTGGTCGGCGGATACGGCTTCGTCTCGGCGAGAGGAACACGATGGTGGCCTTGCATGCACGAGATTCTCAACGGTTAGGAATTTATCGCCGATTTACTAAACGGACGAAAACTAAACTTAAAACTAAGCAACTTCGACGGCTTACCTAGGGCGGTTAACGGCTTGGACGAGCTCGGCGTGATCAAGCGGCACGGTGGCTCCGGCGACGAGATCCGGCGACGAGCTCCAGCGAACCTCTCTCTACGAAATGATCACACACACCACTTAGCTCTCTCACTCTCACTCTAACTTCTTTCTCTCTAACTTCTTCTTGCATGAAAAATGGTAGGAGGATGGGAGTTTAAATAGGCAAATACCTTGGGCATAAAAATGGGAGGATGACGTTAGCCGGCTAATCGATTCCGTAGCTGGATACGGGATGTTACAGAGAGACAGCACATAGAAGAAGAAAGACGACACATACAAAAGGAGGCTTACAGGGCAGAGACTTCACAGAGAGAGGCAGAGGAGGAGAGGAGACGTCATGAACCAGAGATGTTATGGAGGAAAGAGGCATCACATGCATGAGGAGGCGTCACAGTGACTTCACGGAGGGGAGAGGTAGAGGAGAATAGGAGGAGCAGAGGAGAGGAAGCCTCACTGTTCTTGTTGATTCACGAAGGAGATAGGCAAAGGAGAATACGAGGAGAAGAAAGAGATGAACACATGGGATAATGGTTTCAGATCTGAAACGATAAGAGGAGTTACAAAAGATAAAAGGAGAATGAATTGTGGCCATTGATTTATATGTATTAATGGTTGGGATGATAATTCCTGCCATCACATTTTGACCAATGAGAACAAAGTTAGAGAATTATAACTAAACAAATATTGTGTTTTTGAGTTTAGGGAATATAGTTTTGATGGAGTTTGGAATTTAAATTTAAATTTAGATTTATAATAAATGTTAAAGGTATTAAATGTAAATGTTAAGATTTAACTATTATAAGTATAAAACTTGATTTAATATAATTTTATAAAGTTATTTATTTAGTGTGTTATGATAAAAGGTTAATTTTTTTTTTTTTTGATATAAGGTTAGTTTGGAGTATTAGGTTTGTGGTTTAGAGTAAAATTTGAAAATACAATTTAAAAAATTTAAATTAATCGTATTTGTTTGTTGACACGTTTACATTCGTAGCAAAATCGTAGCAAAATTTGCTATGAAATTGATACGGGTTGCTACGTTTTGCGTTTTGTAGCAAATTCGTGGCCTTTTTAATTTTGCTACAAAATTTACGTAGCAAATTAGTAGCTATAGCTATGTTTTTTACTAGTGGGATAATCTTATAAGTTCTTCTTGAAGTTCCCGTCGGAAGTTATATGATGACCGATGAGCTACACCGCATGATCGAGGTTATCCGTTGGGGCTGACCTCGCTGGCTCGCTTTTAATAGTTTCTGGATCAATGCCGCTTATGTTCTTGAAGTTTTTTATTGATAAGGGCGCTCTGATTCTTCAGCGCTAGAGTTACAGTTGGACGTAACTCATGGCTATTGATTCCTCTACCTTGAAGTTTTTTAATGATAAGGGCGCTCTGATAAGTGAAGATCCGTAGAGTTTTGCCCTTTTGGTGAAACAGATGAGGCTTAGGAGCTGCATCCTTCCACTGCTTGATAATATGTTGGATCAGGAGGCCTATGTCAATATGGCTATGGCAAATGCTAGAGTAATTTCCTTGCCTCCACCTTGTTTTCTTTTTCGGTTATTTCCGTTCTTACTCATTTCCCCTCTGTAGGCTATGGAGACGAGCAACGAGTTTGTTGCGGGCGTTGATATCACTCAAATTACTTTAAGGAGTGACTTTACTATCTCAAATAAGAGGATCAGTTGTAGTACTTAGGAATCAAATCCACATGGATCATGGGCACAAAATAAACTCAAAGCATTCGATGATTAAGCTAGGCAAGTATTTTGAAAGCAGTAAATAAAGTACAAGCAGTGGTGAACAAGGTAGTTGTTCAGTTGGTTGATTGTGGTTGTAAACAATGTAAGAAAATATGCTAGATCTAGGGTTCATGCAATCATATGATTACAGAGATATAGAAGCTAAAGATGTGAATGATATTCTAGAACTCGAATTTCTATTATATAGATATACAGCTATCACATGTGAGTCTAATAATTATCCAAGTCCATTATTCCAGCTTTTGCTATTTGAACGATGTTTGCTACCATTCTAGCGTCGATCGATGGTACCTTGAATCGGGTTTATGGTGCTATCTTAATGGTTAACTAGGTTTCCTAGATCAATTGTTGTTTGTCTCTAACAATCCTAGCTCAAAGGAATCAGTTCAGATGAAAACCAACTGTCGTAGTTGTCTACAATCCTAATATCAGGGTTCTAGTTAGATACTCTAGAACATAAACAATAAGAGTAATTCAATTAATGGATATCTAACTAATCTAACAAGGTGAATCTACTCAGACATGGTCAACCAAAGCATGCCAATAAACTGAATAGAATGCATAATTAGAATAAAGTAGAAAAACTGGAGTTCCAATACAAGCTCTGAAGGAGTCTTGGATCTTCTCTCCAAACTTGCTAAAAAACCTAGATATGTTTGAAGTGTATGAAAAGAATAAAAAAGTGTGTGTCAACACCCCCAGACTTATCCTTTTGCTTGTCCTCAAGCAAAACACACAAGGTAGTTTAATGAAAGAGTTTTGAAAATCAGGGACTCACATAATTTAAAATCACTACTCTCACTTCCGCAAATATGAATGGTGGAAGTGAATGATTACTAACCTTGGAATGTTTCAATGTACTAAACACTAGCTTAATCACCATACCATGCAGCATACAACTACACTGATAGCGCCTGACATACCCCTCTATTGACCTAATTTATGCATAAATATAGATGTGTAGGCTACATCTTGGGAGTATCGATCACTAAACACATGGAATCAACTCAAGAAAATATCTGGACCAACAAGTAGTCTTTTCTGACTCTTTCCCTCTCTCCACTCTCTCTTCTTTAATTAGTTTTTATATCTCAATTCCAATGAACATTGATGTTGATGCAGTTCATTTTTGTTCATCTTATTGGATTTTTCTCTCTTTTTTTATTTGGAAATTGTAGGCGAATAGTGGGGTCATCGGTAATGTACTACCCTTTGCTTCCAACAATGAGTGATCATTCCCTTGAATTAGAATAATGAGGTCATCGGTAATGTACCTAACCATCTGCATCTCTGGAAATCATGTCAATCTTTTATACTTAGATGCTGAAGAGAGAATTGAAAGGGGAATCAAAAACACACAGACTCTAATACCTTCCATATTCGTAGGAGGACTCCGATCCAAATGTATACCAAGCCCCAAACAAGCAATTTGAATTGATTAAGGTTGGAAGTCAGTTTTGGTTCCTTTAGACATTCTCAGCAGGTGTGGATGTTAGTGGTAGATGATACACTGTGGTGTTTCCATCTAATACATCCTGCAATCAATAAATCTAATGGTTCTAGAGAGTGGTTAGAGTAGCAATCAAATTGAATAAGATCATTATCCCTTTCTTGATTGAATAAAAACTTAAGTAAAAACTCAACAAAAACTCAAAATAAAGCACAAATATCAGTGTACCTCCCCCCATACTTAAACAACAATATCCCCAGTGTTATTCAGACGAAGATTGGTGAGACAGTAAATCAAAATTACTCAATGTAACTAGGAAAAATGATATACCTGCTCGATGTGATCAGTGTTGATCGACACAGTGAAGATTGGTCCTATCGGTTGATGCTCCGTGCAATCGTCTCCTCGGATCTTTTTTCAATCTGAAATAATGAAAAATCAGTAAATTTTGAAAAAAAAAACTAACGAAAAGTTACCTAATAGAGGGTTGCCTCCCACTCAGCACTTGGTTTTAGTCATTACCTTGACTTTTGGAGGTTTTGGCTAGTATGTAGGTAAAGGAATACTTTTTGAGAAACAAGTGTCAACATCTTCTATGCTCATCTGGAACCAGGTACCAACAAAGCTCTTTATTGCTTCTTCAGCTTTGGTTCTTTGACCTTGCTGCCTGTTAATGGTCATATGTGTATAGTCCCATTTATGTTGTAGCTCATCCATTGTCTTACTGATCTTTGCGATAATGTTGTTGATGGAGTAGAAGAGTGCGTCTGAGTGTTTGATACATCTTAGCAAACATCTTGTCTTGATCTGCCATGGCTTTCCTCATTATCTCCATGAATTCATCTCTTTGGTATTTGTCATCTTCTGATGGGTTTGGTGGTGTAGGAAGAACTCCAGGCATCTGAAAACATCTCTCATACTGTGGTAAACTCAAATAATTCCCTCCAAATCTATTTTCCATCTCTAGTAATGCTTTTATATTCTCCTTAGAGACACTGACGGTCCTCCCATCTAGTGCATGTGCATTGCCATCTTCATCTCTGTAGTCTGGTTTGGCCGGGTGATCAGGTTTTACCAGATGGTCGGGTTTAACCTGGTTTGGCCGTGGGACCAAGAAGTAAGGTTCGATCGTGAAATTAAAAACCGCTTGTGATGTGGTTAGAGTACCACTTGTTGGACAAAATATTTTTGCAGGTTTTTAGATGTGTTTTTGATGTGTTGGTTTCTCATAAGATTTCCGTTTTCGGGTTATACAATAACTATATTTTCAGCTTTTGGCAAGGAAATCATATATTAATATTGTGGAATATTTTTGGGAGATAAGAAATTGATGCGATTTTAAAGAGGTTTGCGAGACTTTCTAGAAATCGTATTGCGTTTTCTTTATTATCGGAAAAGGTTTCAAAAATGTCGAGTACATGGACGAATATTTTGAAATGTGGGAGTATACGAGTATACGTATACGTACCCACTCCCCCCCCCCCTTTTTGAGAGGGAGACATCTGAACTCGTCTTGCGATGAGTTGCCTACGTACCCCTTTCGGAGATCAAGCCGTCTCGTAGTTTGGTTTCGTGCCACAAGTGTTTTTACTCGGCGGTTGCTGATGCGTCGATCGCCTTAGTTGCAGTGGCTGGATTGACGTCTTCTCATGGGTTTGTCTCCTCTGGTTTGGTTAGGTTGTTGGGTTCAGGGAGTTTTTCGTTGTCAATGTCGTTACCAGGGTAGTCGTCTCTAATTTATCTTCTTTTGAAGTGTTTTCAGCCATCGGCTTGTTTGCCTTCGAACATTTGGGGTTTACCATCAAAATAGTTGTGATTTGCCTCAGCTTATGTTCGGCCAGGAAGCAAAGTCGTGACTGTTTTTGGCATCCCCAAATTTCCACAATTTTGTTAGGAGTTGGGAACTTGATGCCCAAGTGAAAGGTCGACGGAACTGCCTTCATGGAGTTTATCCACGGCGTTCCCACAATGACGTTGTAGATGGCCGGATGGTCGACGACTGAAAAATCAATGATTTTTGTGACCTCGTTCGCCATTACTTGGAATTTAATCGACCTGAGGGTAATCGATGTTGTGCCCAAAAACTGGTCAGCGGTTTTGGCGTTGGTACGATTTCAGCAATGATGCATCTTTCAAAGATGTCCTCGCAGGCCTATGCTTATGAGATAGGACTTTTGTTTCCTCCTCCATGGTGATGAAGTCGGTTGGTTTGTGGAGAGCGTTCTGGATTGAGCGCGGTTTTTCGAGAGTTATCCACTTCCTAAACTTTGATTTGAATCAAAGTGTTTTACAAAGGGCGTCTATTGTGACTTTGTCGCTTATCCCGGTAACTCTCACCATGACGACTTTGAACCTGTTTATAAAATCGCGGAGTGGCTCGTCTTCCTTTTGGTACAGACTCCAAAGATCCGCGTTGGACGTTTCTTGATCCATGAACATGGAGTATTGTTTGAGAAACTCCGAGGCGAGTTGGTTGAAACTTCCAATGGAATCTTGTTTTAGACGAGAAAACCATTCAAGAGCTGCTCCCTGGAGATTTTTGACAAAGAGGCGACAGTAGCCGGCATATCTTTCCTGTCCTCTCAATCTGGCCCTACCCATCACGATCTGGAAGGTTTGAAGATGCGCTTTTGGGTCAGTGGTGATGTTTTAGATGGGGATCTTGATCTTCCCGAGGTACGGAATTTTTATCTCACTAATGCATGTAGTGAAAGGAGTTTTACAAGCTTTGTCGAGAAGTCGATCGATATCCAGTGCAGCAGTGGTGGCATGATGGATTTGAGATTTTATGGCTTTTACTTTGGCAGCGATTTTGGTTATGTAGTCTCAGGGATCCTGGATCTCATCCAAATCATCGTTAGCAGTTTTCCGAGTTTGTCGGTGTTTGCTGCAGGTGACCTGGGACTGCTTTTTGGCTAGCTTTTCCTGTTCTACCTAGAAGATATTCTCTTCTTCTTCTGTCATGGGATTTTCGAACGAGGTCTCCAGCCTAGCAGTTCGATTTCTTGTCCTCCTTGGGTGTACATAAGCGTCCTCTTCCGATTGCTCGGACTGATCGCTAAGATCAAAATCTACTCGCTCGACTTCGTTTTCCTCTGTTCCTAGCTCAAGAGGCAGAAGTTTTTTAGAGTTTTACCAAGCTACAACAAGGGTTGTTTCGCTGGGATTTGATCATGAAGAACTTCCATACATCTTCCAGGCCTTTCAAATGGGGTTGCGAAGTCAAGCCTTCTTCCACGAATCCTAGTGGTTCCGTGAGGGAAGACGGCTCTGGTCCTCGCTGTTAGGGTTTCGACATGTTTAGCGAGGAAACCTATGAGCTTATCTTGTTCTTGCATCCTTTTTCAAAAGCGGAGAACACCTTTTTTACTTCCTCGAACGCCGCGGTGTTAGCATTAGCGTTAACCGCAGAGACGTTCGCAGCTGGAGTGTTGTCAACGTTTTCGTTGGTGTCTCCACCGTCGTGAGGTTGGTGAGTGTTCTGATCGTCTGTAGACATGTTTTATAGCGTTGTGCGGCTGTGTGTTAGATTGATCCGTACCCCCATCCTTATAGCGCCAAATTGTGCGAACCAAAATTGACACCGTAGGTTTTTGTTAATCGGAGGAAAGTTAGAAAACCTTAGCTTTTTCTAAGTTCCCGGATTTTTGCTAAGCCAAACGTTCAAGCAATCAAACAATCAATGTAAACGCAATAATAAATCGTAAAGCGAAAAGGAGAGCAACGACGATCTTATTTTCGAATCTGTGGATAGCGAGTATAATAGGTAAAGCCTTCACCTACCAGAGCTGTCGGCGAGTTTCCTAGATATAGTAACTTAATACTAAAAACCTAGTTGAGTCGCAGCTCGCTAAAAATGAAAAGTTGCCTAATTCACTCCAAGTGCTAAGTTTGCTGAGAATTTCTTGTGTATCTGTGTCTTGAGCCTTGACCCTCTTTATATACTACTCCAAGGTCGGTCGCGTCTTTCCCGTTATGCCCCAACCCAGGTTTATCCTTTCGCGGAAGTTTTCATTTTTCTCTCAATTTTCATGTTCATCCGGAAACATGATGTTTATCTCTTTTTCCATTTATCTTCTACAAAACTAAGTAACCCGTCATAGCGGATGGCCTCTTTCTCGTCTAGAGTTTGTAAGTGGGCCTTTGTCATGTTTGGACCCTCTTGGGCAGTTTACTGACTTAGAATTTTTTACAATTTCTTTCGGAGAAAACACCTTTCGTATGAGGCTAGCCATTAGTTTCCTTGAGACAATGGGCAGTTGTTGTATATTTATGACGACGATGGTGTCAAGTTAACCAGTGCCATAGTATATGAGTGATTCTCGGATTTTTACGAAAGACGAGTCTTACGGTTTTTATTTTAAAAATCTAACGGCAAGTCCAATCAAGATGAAACAATGGCTCATTTGATCAGGACTTTGAGAGTTAATGCATGGCATGTCCTTGGATGGGAAGGGTTGAGTTTGTAGATTGTACCCACCCTAGGGAGGGGTTGATCATAAGTCGTCCCCTCCCTAGGGCGGGGTGGTTTGGCTTGTGGAACATCCCCGCCCTTGGGCAGGTGGATTAGCTTGTGGAATCATTTGATCGTGGAAAGTTGTTTCAAAACTTGTTTCTCGGGCTTTTCCAAAATTAACTCGAAAGGTTTTTCGAAAGAGCTGAATTACAAGCGTTGGACGTTGATTTCGAGATTACCGTTTTTGATCCCAACAGCTGGTTGATGTCGATCGAAATCGTCCTTTTGCACACGGTAGGTCTGGGGGGGGATGAGGGTGTCAAGCTGCGAACTCTTCATGCGTCATGATATTCACTGTCTCGCACGATCCAACTGACTCCATAGATAGTGTCGGTCGATGATCAACAGGTTTCATCGGTCGATGATCAACAGGTTTCGTCGGTCGATATTCGTCTGTCGATCGCGGCTCCTTTCGTGGTGTCGATAAAGACCAATGCGAACTGCCAAAGCTCATCAAGCTTTCTACTTCAAAATTTTCCTCTTAAAGCTTCTAATGCTTAACCACTTGCCAAAAGTCATTATATATAATGGCACTCACATTGTATTTCAGTCCTTCATCTCCTTTCCTTTTGATCAAGGCTTCTTGCTTCTTTACATCTTCTCCTGTCTGAACTACCTGCAACTCCAACTTCTCACATGTGTATCCAAAGCTTCAAACTTGCTGTTCAGATTGGTGTAGACAACATATATCTTCCCATTGAAATCCACTGTCAGCTTCTGTTGGTCCTCAAGAATGTCAATCATTCCTTCCAACTTGCTTTCCTGAGTGAGTGGTGGTGGATCATGGTAAGAAGAATTTCCATAGGTGATGTACTTGTTGTTGTTGTAGTTGTTGCTATATGGTTTCTGGTATTGTGAACTATGGTTGTAGCTACTCATCTGTCCATTGCCATAGAAGCTTGTGTTGCCTCCTTGATTTCCATATCATTGATTCTGAAAACCAGTACCACTGATGAAGTTTACATCCTCCTATTCGCCTATGTCATTGTTGACATTTACAACCTCCACATCCTCTCAAAGCGAGCCTACTTCTTAATAAGCTTGTGAACACTGTCTAGCTTGGCCTTAACATCATCCATCTGTTCTTTTCCAAAAACTGTAGTCAACTTCTTCCTCTCAAAATCAGTGTTCTTGGTGTTGTTTTTAGATCCCAGGTTCTCAATGAGTCTCACGGCCTCTTCTGGATTCCTAGTGTTGAAATTTCTTTCACTAGATGTGTCCAGAGCCATATGATATGCCAGTGCGATGCCTCTGAAGAAAGTGATGAGCAACTGCACTTCATTGAGTCCATGGTGTGGATAATCTCTCTGATATGACTTGAATTTGATACAAGAGCTTCTAAAAGATTCTGCAGGCTATTGTGTGAATGTAACAATCTCGCTCCTCAAGTCCTATGCACGTGCCTCATCAAAGAAGTTACGCAGGAATGCATTCTTAATGCCTGTCCAGGATGTAAGAGATCCTGGTGGTAACTGCTTAAGTCAGTGCAAAGCATCTCCAGAAAGTGAGTATTTGAAGAGCTTGTTGAGAAGATAGTCCTCAGGGACTCCATTGGCTTTAATGGCAGAAATCAAATCCTCGAACCTTTCCAGATGGTCCATAGGATTGCTCATGTGGGAGACCATGGTAAGGTGTCTATCCCACTATAGTAAAGTATTGCGGCTTGAGCTCGAAATCATTCCTCCTAAAAGCTGGATAACGAATAGCAGACCTATTGGCGTAGTATTGATCTGGTCGGTTGTAATCAGCCAAGGTTCTGAGTCGAGCAGCCTAAGCATTATCCTCAGCAGCTTGAGGATCTACTACTTCTGTATCAGGGAATGTATTCCAATGATCGTATATCTTCTGACCAGCTGCATTACGCAGATGACCATCCTGGTCATGCATGTTTCCATTCTCGTCCTGAATAAGAACTAGAGTCGCAACCATCTCTATTCGCGGATTAGTTTCGATCGGTGTTCGTTGTGAGTGTCAATCGGTGCTCATTGAGGAGTGTCGAGCATTGTCGGTCGAGAAGTTTTGGTCGACGAGTGCTGACAAGTGTCGGTCGATGAACTGATGTTGTTGTCGATCGATGCGGCGCGTCTCTCTCTGACGAGAATAGCAGTTGTTTCTTGTTGCTTCTGTGACTGCTGGGCATGCACCTGAAAGACAAGAACTTTTTTTTAATGAGAAAACTTAAAAGAAAAGTAACCTAGACTAGATCAAACTAATTTAGTCTAATGGTGAATCCAATGCTCCCCGACAATGGTGTCAAATTTGATATCACTTAAATATTCCCAAAGAGTGACTTTACTCTCTCAAATAAGAGGATCAGTTTTAATACTTAGGGATCAAATTCACAGGGAGCGTGGACACACAATAAACTCAAAGCATTCAATGATTAAGCTAAGCATGTACATTTGAAAGCAGTAAATAAAGTAAAAGCAGTGGTGAACAAGGTAGTTGTTTAGATGGTTGATTGAGGTTGTAAAGATGTGAATGATATTTTAGAACTCAAATTTCTATTATATAGATATCTAGTTGTCGCATGTGAGTCTAATAATTATTTAAGTTCAGTATTCCAGCTTTCGCTATTTGAACATGGAATAACCGTCGATCGTTGCTACCATTCTAGCATCGATCAATGATACCATGAATCCGTTTTATGGTTCTATCTGATTGGTTCACTAGGTTTCCTAGATCTAATGTTGTTTGTTTCTAACAATGCTAGCTCAAAGGAATCAATTCAGGTGAAGAACCTATTGTCGTAGTTGTTTACAATCCTAATATCAGGGTTCTAGTTAGCTACTTTAGATTGCATACAATAAGAGAAATTCAATTGATGGATATCTAACACTTTAGAAATTCTATAATTTTGGCTAATTTTTCATAACCCTACTAATCCCTAAATCTAACAAGGTGAATCTACTCAGACATGATCAAGCAAAGCATAACAATAAACTGAATAGAATGCATAAATAGAATAAGGTAGAAAAACTGGAGTTACAATACAAGCTCTGAAGGAGTCTTAGATCTTCTCCAAACTTTCTACAAAACCTAGATATGTTTGCTGAGTATGGAAAGAATAAGAAAGTGTGTGTTCCCAATACAATGGCAAAGCACATAAATATTACGTCAAAGTCGGCCCGGGGCGATCTTGTAATAATGTTGATCTTTTGGCTTAAGTCGGCCATGAATCAAGTTGAGCCTCTCGCGCTTCGCTGTCGGTCGACAAAAAGTGATGTTTGTCGATCGACGATTGTATCTGAATGTCGACTCTTGATGGTTCCTTGAAAAGCCATGAGTTTCTCCTATCTCTAGTTCTAAAATGCTCCAATATCACTACATTGCTTCAAAACATGCATGAACCTGTAAAAACTCTAAAAAGACTCCAAAATGTAATAGATAGATTCGAAAACAACTATATACCAAGGCTAAAAACTGGTGAAATCCATGCTATATCAGGCCTCCCAGGTAAAGAAGAGGTCGGAAACCACCTACTGACCATTTTGAAGCTCCGTTCTGACCTGGAGGCTGCGATGGCAAAGGACCAAGGGAGGCATTGGGATCGGGGCGTTGAAGTCGAAGTTGGAAACTGCTAAGGTTGAAAAATCCATGACCACCAAAGATATGGATGCTATGGAGAAGAAGTGTCAGAGGTCGTTTGCTGGTCGCGTTTGAGCGATTCGCAAGGCTTGTCACCAGGCTCGCCGCAACCTTGCCAATGAGTATGAAGGGATATTGGGAAGGGTGAAGGACAAGTTCACGATGAAGAAGGTTGATAAAGAGACAGAGATTCGTTTGCAGGAAGTGACCACGGACATTGGACTCCTAACAGAATTTAAAGAAGGTGGCTTTGAGGTAGATGACAAACTGAAACGCCTTTGGGAGAAGGAAAGTAAGTTTGATATTGAGAACGGCTCTGCTGCAGTGTCTGACTTCTCCATTCGCGATGTCGATCTCCCAGAGGTTTTTGATGATTCGATCAACTAAGCTGCTCCTAGGATGGTCAATGATGAATTGGAATCAAGGGGCTAACTGTTTTCTGTTTTTTACTTGGTATCTGTTTTTTATTTCTTAGTATTTGTAATGACGTTGCCCGGAAGGGATTTCACTCAGTTTATGCAACTTTAAAGATATTTTGCTTTGTACAACTTATTAGATATTTTGTGTAAAGGTGTTGAAAGTATATATATAGTCCCGACGGATCATTTAGTCAATGCGAAATGATTCGGTTAAACGCTGCGAGTTAAAATTTATTTTGGTTCGGTAGGAGCAATTGATATTGCTTGTCCTCAAGGTGTTTTGCGAGATAGAGACTGGTTATTTGGGGCCAGTGATGGCCTAAGGACGTAGTCTGTTGATATTATTTTATCGATTTGGGTTGTTGTTGAGGTTGAGCTGCCTATGTACCCTTTTCGAGGGATCAAGCCTTTCGTAGTCCTTTATCGGGTTTGATCTTCTTCTTTATTTTCTTAGGTCGTTTCAATTTTTGTTTATTACTCTGTTTTGGAGGTGTTGATCTAGCTCGAGAGCGATGAGAGGATGTCTTGCCCCCCAGCTTGAAGTGTGAGGTCGTGTCTTGTACGTCAAATTTTTTTCTGTTTAGTGATAAATTGTTTTGAGGTTCTAAGCATTCCAATGTCGTCGTTCGGGTAATCCTGTTTTGCATTTTTTGATCTTGTAGACTCTGGTACGGACTATCCTGGCTATTTTTTATGGTCCTACCATTCAGTTGCTAGCTTGCAGGCTCCTCGTTCTTTTGTATTTTAAAATACTTTTTGTAATACTTGGTCTCCAAGGGCGAATGAGCGGTCTCTTACTTCAGAACTATAGTAGCGGGAAGATTCCTGTTGATAGTTTTGTATGCATATAGAGAATCATATCGAGCCGATCGATCATCACTTCTTCATTAAGTTTGGGATTTGTTGGGCATACTGCCCAGTGTTGGCTTGGCACTTAAACCTCAACTGGGTTGATTGCTTCGACCCCATATAAGAGGGAAAAATAAATTTCTTAGGTTGCTTTATTAGGTGTTGTGATCGGCATGCCCATAGGACTACATGCAACTCTTCACCCCATCTATATTTATTTAGTTCGAGTCTCTTTTTGAGGTTGTTCATTATTTTCTTGTTTGAGGCTTTGGCATGACTGTTTCCTTGTGGGTATTTGGGGTGGGGGGGTTGAGGTTGTCGACTTCGTTTTCCACGTCCTGCAGAAGTCGGTGAACATTTTTGAGATAAACCACAATCCATTATCTGTGACGATTTTGTACGGTAGGACGTGTCTGCATATGATATTTTCCAGAAAAAAAATTCTTTACCACTGTAGCGGTGACTTTCTGGTAAACTCTTGCTTCGACCCACTTCGTGAAGTAGTCTGTTACTACAAAGAGGAATCAGAATTTTGCTGATCCCGTAGGTACTAAAATTCCCACCTCATAAAATGGTTAGGTGACAAAATCGAAGATAGCTTTTGAGATGTTCAGTGAATCATTGGGGTTGGCATTTGTTGCACCTTAATGAAAATTGCTCGGTATCGTGTGCGATGGTCCGCCAGCAATACCAAGTCTTTTTTATTCTGATCGCCAATGATCGACCTCCAGAGTGGCTTCCGCATGACCGTCATTTTTACCGGAGACGAATAGTAGGCATGGTTCATTTAGACTTTGCTTGTAAAGTTTTTCTTCGATGATGAAATAGCGTGAGCTGCGAGCTTTGAGATTTCTGGCTTCCCACTTCTCTGATAAGAGGGCTCCATTCTTTATGTAGTCAATTATCGGATTTCTCCAGTCAAATCTTCTTTCTAACTATTGTCAGAAATTCCAGTGAGACTTGAAGTTAGCCTCATGGTATGTGATGTCGTTGGCCTGCTGTGCTGGGACCTCTTTTGTAGTGTCAATCTTGGCTTTATCAATGTCGATCTCGATATTAAGTTTGTTGACTTCAAGTTTGATGCCGACTTCATTGTTAAGATTATTTTCTTTATTTTTGGAATCAGCGTTCTCGTTTTTTTACCTTCGAGAATGCTTTTGTATGGTCAATTCTGGTTACTGCGGGGTTATATGCGGTCTTGTTGGATCCCAGAGTTTCAGTCTCTTTGTTCTCTCTGTCTCGAGGACTTTGAGCGGCCCTTCAAGCTGTGCTCCTTGTCATCACAGAGTACACTAGGGGGAGGGGGTGTTCCTACTTTGGGTCGTCTTGTTTTCGTGGGAGAAGAATTATGCTGTTTTTTACTATCCCTTCCATCAGGATTACTCTTTTCATGATCGGACTCAAAGTCGAGGCGAGAGTGGCAAGGGTGTCAGCCGAGGAGTTATCTCCCATAGGAAATCTCGTTAATTCAAACTAATCAGATTCTTTTATGATTTCCCGCAGAACTATGATGTAATCTTCTATTCTTTCGTGTTTTGCCTCGTACTCTCTGTTAAACTAGCTAGTGACTAGTTGTGAGTCTCTAAAGGCGCTAATTTTTCGAACGCCGATGATTAAAGAGAGATCGAGTCCCGCAATCGAGGATTCCTACTCTGTTTCGTTACTCGATGTGTTGAAGCCTAAACAGAAGAATTGTTCGATCATTTCTCCGGTCAGAGACTCGAGCTAGACCCCGATATCAGACCCTTATTTTGAGGTTGACCAAATGACATGGAGCTTATACTTTTTGGTTCTTGCCTCCAAGTTTCTATTTTGGGGGGACGAGTTCGATGACAAAGTCGACCAGCACATGCGCCTTAGAGCTCGTGCGAGGTTTGTATTCCATATCATATTCACTTAGTTCAATGGCCCATTTCACTAGTCTTCCTGACTGGCTAGGAATGTGTAAGACTGTATGTAAGGGTTGGGATTTCATGACGACAATATTGTGAGACTGAAAATATGGTCTGAGTTTTTGTTTAGCCCTGACGACTGCTAACGCCAATTTCTCCATTGACGAGTATCTTGTTTCGGCGTCGATTAATGCTTTGCTTACACACTATATTGTTTTTTTCTCTTGTTTTCCTTTCATATCAGTACTCTGCTTACTGCTCACTCCGAGGTCGCTACATAGAGGTACAAGGTGTCGCCTTCAAGTGGCTTTGATAGCACGGGGGCTCGCTGATGTATGCCTTTTGTTGCCTTAAGGCGGAATCACCCTCTTCTCTCCACTCTAACTTCTTGTTTCCTTTTAGAACTTTATAGATAAGAACAATTTAAAGACAAATAATAATAATAAAAATAAAGATAACTTGGCAAAAGAAAATGACATTCTTTCCCCGCCATCAATAGGCCAAGGACGCTGCGCTCTCCAGAACATCCAAGACAGAAACATCTTTTTTTATGCTTAAACATCCAACAAGGAGAACCCACTTTGGTACTCCAGACTTGCGAAGGAGACGCTCTTCACTACGAGCTATTATACTCCTGCGAGCAGGTACTTTAACGCGATCGACCTCCGTGAGCTGAGAGATCGGGTCTGGGGTAATAACAGTTTGTAAATTTGCGCTCTCTTCACTATGAGCTCTCATACTTCTGCGAGCAGGTAACGCGGCCAACCTCCATGAACGGAGATATCGGATCCAGGGTAATAACAGTCTTGAAATTTGGCGCCCGACACCCCTCTATGCTGTTATATGATCCTCTCTTTCAGGTTTGACCTCCATAGGACCTGGAGCTAAGGAACTTGGGATGTTAGTAACAACAACTGGTGTGTTACTGTAGGGGATGGGCTGCACCCCGAACTAGGCCCATCAAGAAGAGAAGCCTGACCCACTCCAACGAAATACAGTCGGACAGCGACTGTCGGAAGACGGCTCGGCGGCTCGGCTCCAGACCGCCTCTTAGTTAAATAGTGTAAGAGAGCTCGGCGCAAGAAAGCGGCTTTCGACGCTCTTAACTCGGCCCAACACGAGCATGGCCCATTAGGTTGACCGACCTAGGGCGAAAGGGGGGAGGCAACTATAAGAAGAGGACATGGAGGTTGAAGGAGGGGACGGCAAGACCTAGACTCATAGACCTATAGATCTTGTTGTAACATCTTTCCGAGATAACGACTTTTGTAAAGGATATTCATCTCTCCTCTTGTAACTGAGATAAAGAAATAAATTTATTTTCCTGAAATAACCCACTGACGAGTCCCGACTATAAGCAAAATCACCTAGGCGGAACTCGGATCAAACAATTGGCGCCCACCGTGGGGCCTTTCGGAAAAAGTACCCAATCATGAGTCATTCAAGTTCTCCTTCCAGCGACGAGCCGGAACCAACTCCACATCCCGCGCCTCTCGCTCTGACCGAGTTTATGGAAACCGTCATGGCGCGCCTCGCGCAGCAAGAAGAAGTCCAGAAGGCGACAAATATACAGCTCGCCGCGCTCGTCGCCGCTCTCGGCGCTACTACCGGAGCCACCAGCAACCCGACCCCTGCTCGTCGACATTTGTTCCGGACAAAACCTACAACCGGCATTGCAGAACCAGTCTCAGACCTCCCAGATCTCCCGTTCAACAGCACAACACATGAGCAAACCGTACTAGCTCCGACGATACCCAAGAACAAGGCGAAACAGACGCTATGACGGTCCGCGAGATCGCCGCTCTTAAGCTTTCCCTTCAGGAGATGGCCTCTCAGATCAATCATGTCACCAGCTCGGCACCACAAATAGATCGAGTCCTCGCCGCCACCTCACGAACGCCATTCTCACGACAAATCAGCGAAGTAAAGCTACGTACGACGGACAAACTCTGCCTCCCGTCTTACTCAGGCGGCTCTGAACCGACGGACCATATGACGGCGTTTAATATCGCCCTCGGGAGAGCGAACTTCACTGACGAGGAAAAGGAAGCTGGCTACTGCCAGTTATTCGTCGAAAGCCTAGCAGGACCAGCCCTCACATGGTTCTCGCGACTTCCAGAAAACTCGGTCCATAGCTTTCACGATTTATCGGCAGCCTTCTTACAACACTACATCATGTTCACACGACAAGGCGCCACAGCCTCTGACTTGTGGCAGATGTCTCAGACATCGAACCAGAGTCTTCGCGACTACATGGAGAAATTCAAAGCTGTTGTCTTGACGGTCAATATCCCGGACAACATCGCTGTCGACGCTCTGATGAACACGCTGTGGGTCCATTCCAAATTTCGGGACGACCTATATCACCATCCGACTTCCTCCCTTCAGGACGCAATCGTTCGGTCGCATAACTTCATTCGTATGGAAGAAGACACGCGGGCCATCTTACAGAAGCAAAACGCTTCGAAACAAGCACAAGCCAAACCAGCCTACACAAGACAAGAGCCCAGACAACATGCATCTTCAGACAAGGGGGACCGAAAGAAGGGTTTCGTCTACGTCCTAAACGAGGACGGTATACCGGCCTCAACGATAGTTGTACGAGAGAAAGGTTGGAACACTTGGGAGAGGGAGCCCGAATCGAAACCCGACACGGCACCAAAGTCCTCGAGCGCCGTGGAACTCAGCAAATACTGCGAGTACCATAAAACTCGCGGCCACGAGACGAAGGAGTGCAAACAACTTCACGAGGCCCTGCTAGCATCGTTCAGTAGCGGCGACGCGAAAGTGCAGCCACCGAAGCCCAAAACCAAGAGGAACAACCAAAGCTGGACCAAGAATAAAGCCAAGAAGATGCAACAAGCTCAGGAGGGCAAACCCAAAGGGGAACCGCGAGGTAAGGGCAAAGCCATCGCCACTAACAAACGCGAGAAAGAAGACAAGCACGCAGACGCCTCAGCAGAGGAAGATCAATCGCATAATCGCCGACGCGTCGAGGTCATTTTCGCCCAGCGAGAAACGTCCTCAGACGAGGAAATGCCCTCGGACTTCGACTTACGCGAGAAATTGACCCACAGGCCCGACAGCGCCTGTCAACGACTAGGTTCGATGAAGCGTAGACATATCGTTCTAGTTACTCGCTCTACCGGAGGAACCGATCTTCGGGATCATCTCGACAAGGCGAAGAGCAAGAAATCCAAACCTCGCGACCTACGACCCCCAAGCACCAATCTTCGGGAAAGACTCAACGCCAAAGTCGACGACCTGCATCTCACACTAAACCAACGAAAGCCCGTAGACCTAAGAAATCTTCTCGACCAATCTAAGGAATCTCGCGGTTCGGAGAAATCCGCGGAGCCAAAACACAAAGGTACGCCCAGCGACTTGCGTATCAGCATCGAATCAAACAGATCCAAACGACAACCACAAATCAACGTGATTGCGGGGATTCGATTCGCGCGATCAAGGACTACCGACGCCAAGCTACCATGTTCAAGAAGTGGCCCCTAAAATCCGAGGACGACCCACAAATCGTTTTCTCGGCCGAAGATGCCATCGGCGTTCACTCGCCCCATAACGACCCGCTCCTCTTAGGGTTAGGCATCGGGAGATGCGACGTTACCAAGGTTTTAATTGACACAGGCAGCTCCGTCGACCTTATCTTCCAAGAGACGCTGGATAAAATGGGCATCGATCTGCGCAATATGAAACCCTCAACCCGTTCGTTGACCGGATTTAACGGCTCTTCCGAGATAATGCTCGGCACTATTCGCCTCCCAGTCTATGCCTGCGGAGTTGTTCGCACGGTAAAGTTCTCCGTGATAAGCGCCAAGGCTCATTAGAATGTCATCCTGGGGACACCCTGGATACACTCCATGAAGGCAGTAGCATCGACTTACCACCAGTGCGTTAAGTTCCCAGGGCCTGAGGGAAAAATCCAAACCTTGCGTGGCGATCAACTGGCCGCGCGAGATCTTTTAATCGCCACGGTCAAGCTCCAACAAGCAACGGCTCACATCAACGCAGTAGCAAAGCCGATCGAACGGATTTATCCCCAAAAGGAAGAAATTGTTGAAGTACCTATCGACCGATCGGACCCGAGTAAGATAGTACGAGTCGAGATCCACTTAACCCCCAAACTACAAGTGGACATTGTAGATTTCGTACGAACGAACTCCTCGACCTTCGCATGGACAACCGCGGATATGAAAGGAATCGACCCCGCCATCATATCGCCCGAGCTGAACGTAAATCCAACCTACAAACCGATCCGCCAAAAAAGGCGGAAGCTCGGCCCCAAACGATCAAAGGCAGTGAACGACGAAGTGGAACGTTTACTCGCCACCGGATCGATAACCGAAATAAGGTACCCAGAGTGGCTCGCCAACCCGGTCGTGGTGAAGAAAAAGAATGGGAAATGGCGTGTATGCGTCGACTTCACCGATCTGAACAAGGCATGTCCAAAGGACAGTTATCCGCTTCCCCATATTGACCGGTTGGTCGAATCGACAGCAGGAAACGAGTTACTAACCTTCATGGACGCGTTTTCCGGCTACAACCAGATCTTGTTGCACCCAGATGACCGCGAGAAAACAGCTTCCATTACGGATCGGGGAAACTATTGCTACAAAGTGATGCCATTCGGATTAAAGAACGCGGGCGCGACATACCAGGGACTCGTCAATAGAATGTTTGCCGACAAGCTCGGTATCTCGATGGAAGTATACATTGACGACATGCTGGTAAAATCGCTCTGAGCATCGGACCATCTCGAGCACCTGCGCACATGCTTCGCAACATTAAACGAGTACTGTATGAAACTCAATCCCGCCAAATGCACGTTCGGCGTAATGTCAGGAGAATTCCTCGGATACATCGTCACCCAACGAGGGATCGAGGCCAATCCAAAACAAATCTCGGCGATCCTCGATCTCCCAAGTCCAAAGAGCAGCAAAGAAGTCCAACGACTAACAGGCCGAATCGCAGCCCTCAATCGCTTTATTTCGCGGTCGACCGACAAATGTCTCCCCTTCTCTGAACTGCTAAAGGGCAACAAAAAATTCGTATGGGACGATAAGTGTGAAAGCGCTTTCGTCCAACTAAAAGAGTACCTAACGACGCCGCCGGTTTTGGCAAAACTGGAGGAAGGCGACATACTATCTCTCTACATCGCGGTGTCGTCAACCGCCGTAAGCGGCGTCTTGATAAAAGAAGATCGTGGTGAACAGCGTCCAATCTTCTATACAAGCAAGCGCATGACGGATCCCGAGACGCGGTATCCAATGCTCGAGAAGATGGCCCTCGCTGTTATCACGGCAGCGAGAAAGCTCCGCCCATACTTCCAATCGCACTCAATCGAGATACTAACCGACCAACCGCTACGGACGGTGATGCAGAACACCAATCATTCAGGACGCCTCTCTAAATGGGTCTTTGAGCTCAGTGAACAAGACATAAGATACAAGAACAAGACCGCAGCCAAGTCCCAAGTGCTTGCCGACTTCTTGGTCGAATTGACTCCTGAACTCCAGCAGGACCTCGTCCTGCCCAGCCCGAATTGGGTTCTCCATGTCGACGGGTCTTCCATGGTTAAAGGATCAGGCGCGGGTGTCCAGCTCCAATCGCCCACCGGAGAACTGATCAGACAGTCCTTCAGCTTCAACTTCCCGGAATCAAACAACGAAGCAGAATATGAATCTTTAATAGCAGGACTCCGGTTAGCAAAAGCTGTGCGAGCAAAACGACTCAGCGCTTATTCGGATTCCCAGCTCATCACAAGTCAATTCAGCGGCGAATACGACGCCCGTAACGACAGGATGGATGCCTACCTCCGACTGGTGCAGAATCTCGCCAAAGAGTTTGAGTTTTTCGAACTCCTCAAAGTCCCCAGGGGAGAAAACGTCTGCGCAGACGCTCTTGCAGCATTGAGTAGTAAACTGCGTGACCAGGTCAAGCGCACCATCCCGATCCACCGTATTGAGACCCCTAGTATCAATCTCTTCGAGGAAAAGATCCTCGCAATAGCTCCCGAAACCGAGATACGGCCCCAAGAACCAATCATTGGCGACCAGCCGACTCTTGACTGGAGAGCGGAACTAATCGACTATCTAGCCGATAATAAACTGCCGTCCGGGAAGTGGGCGGAAAGAAGACTTAAAGCCCGCAGCATGAAATACGTCGTCATTGACGGCAACCTCCATCGATGGACGGCGACTAAAGTCCTTCTCCGATGTATCGCAGGTGAGGAAACTAGACTCGTCATGGCCGAGACGCACGAAGGAGCCACGGGAAACCATTCCGGAGGACGAGCTCTCGCCCTAAAGATCAAGAACCTTGGATTCTTCTCGCCGACGATGAACACGGACTGCGAATCGTATGCAAGACACTGTGACATGTGCCAGCGACACGCGCCGAGCATTCACCAGCCAACCGAGTTACCGCAGACGTTGACCGCCCCCTACCCCTTTATGCGATGGGGGATGGACATAATCGGACCTATGCCCGCCTCGCGGCAACGCCGTTTCGTCCTCGTGTTGACCGATTATTTCACCAAGTGGATAGAGGCCGAGTCCTTCATACGCGTGACGGACAAAGAGGTCCAAAACTTTGTCTGGAAAAACATCATATGCCGCCACGGTTTGCCCTACGAGATTGTCACGGACAACGGTTCACAATTCATGTCGGGCGAGTTCAAAAAGTTCTGTGAAAGATGGCAAATCCGCCTCAGCCCATCCACGCCCCGACATCCGCAAGGGAACGGTCAGGCCGAATGATCCAACAAAATCATCATCGACGGAATCAAGAAACGACTCGACCTAAAGAAGAGGCTATGGGCCGATGAACTAGACGGCGTGTTATGGTCACACCGTACAACGCCGCGAGGATCCACTAAGACGACTCCTTTCTCACTCGCATACGGACTCGAGGCCATGGCTCCCGCAGAGGTAAACGTCACCAGTCTCCGATGCTCGACCATGCCGAATCTCGACGGCCTTAACCGCGACAAGCTACTTGACGCACTCGATCAGATCGAAGAAAGGTGAGATCAGGCCCTACTCCACATTCAAAACTATCAAAATCAAATCGAAAACTACTACAACAAGAACGTCAGGCCACAGCTACTCAATCTCGGCGACTTGGTGTTACGTAAGGTGTTCGAAAACACGAAGGAATGGAAAGCCGGAAAACTCGGCACCAACTGGGAAGGCCCCTACAAGATAACACAAGTAGTGATGCCCGGAGTCTATCGCCTCGAAACATCGAAAGGAGAAGCCGTCCCACGCGTGTGGAACGCAAAAAACCTCAAGAAATACTATTCTAAAGAATGACGGTGCGATGTCAACTCTCTGCATCTCCACCTTAAAAAAAAAAAAAAAAAGAGGAACGACTAAATGCGCCAAGGCCACTTTTACTCGGTCCACCAAAAAAAAAAAAACTAAACTAGTGACTTCCGACGGTTTGGTCACAAGAACGCGGGTAAATGCGCTGAAGCCACTTTTACCCCGCACCAAAAGAACTACGAGTGACTTGATCCCTTCCAGGGTACGTAGGCAACCTTCACCGGTGCAGTTACAACCTCATCATAGACCATATCCCGCCTAGAAGCGAGTAAATGCGCCAAGGCCACTTTCACTCGACTTGTCGCGGATTGGGAAACAGGAGCGCACGCTCATCGATACCAACGTCTCCCACGCGGACGACATACCGGTACTCGCCACTCGATCGACTGAGTCCTGATCAGACCAGCCAACACGGGGAAAGTCGGAACTCGCCTAAGCGAGTAACCGACCGAAAGACGATTCGCCGTCCTAGGATAACCTTCGAACATGTCGGCCGACTAAAACATCGTGGGGTTACTTCCGAATCAACAGGGAACCTTCGCTCTTTAGATCCTATCTTTTGTTGCCACAAAAACAACCTTCGAGGTTAATGAAATCGCTTCGAATCACAAGCGACTTTCTAAAGTCAAGTAAACGCGCCTTTCGGCCACTCATACTTGGGTTAACAGAATGATCAGAATCGAATAACCACCTCCGTCGGATGGTCTCTCCGAGAAAATGCCGCCGAGTAAATGCGCTGAGGCCATTTTTAACACTGTGCGAGATAAAAAAAAAAGAAGGGATACGGACAGCTTGCGAAAGGAAAGAGCGCGAGATCGGATTAAGGGAAAACCGCAAAAAGAAAAATTTTTAGTACATGATTGAAACGAGTAAAATCCTGACAACAGACAACAAGAAGGAAAGGAGCACGGCGGCCCGAAATACAACCAAATCTTCTACAGGCTAGAGGCAAACAAAAAAGAGAGAAATACAAGGAGAGCGACATAACAACAAGATTAAAATCCTTCACTCCGAAGGATCCTCCGCTCCAGCCCTAGACGCGTCCGGGCCCTGGCCTTCCGCTGTGTCGATCCCCTTCCGACTCCCCGCAGCATCAATCCCAGTCTGATCGACGGACTGACCCTCCGAACTCGACGCGGATCGCTCAGCGTCGTGAGAAGCCTGCGGTGAGGGGGCAAGGGGGGACAAGGACAGATCCGTTTCGGGGATCCCTCCGACCCACTGAGCGTCAACATCGGCTTTTAGTTTCTGCTCCTTACCCTCGAAGAAAGAAACCGTGCCCTAGGTCAGCGCTTTGTTGCGAGAAAGCAGCTTTTGGAGGCATTTCCTCGTGCCAAATGCTTGCGCATAGAGGAGGCACTTATCTTCGTAGGCCTGCCTACGAACCTGGTAGTCGCGGATATTGGCAAAGCGGCGATCACATTTTTCGATCATTGCGGCCTCAACCCGCTTCCTCTCCCTCTCGACCGAAGAACGCCTGGACTCCCTCAGGCGAGTTGCTTCCTTGGCAGCCTCAAGAACCAGAGTAGCCTTCTCCCGGTCAAGTGCCTCCTTCTCTCGTTGGATCACAGCGTTTTCCTCTCTAAGTTCCTCGTTGGAACGACGAGCCGCCTCGAGCTCGAGTTTCAGCGACGAGATCTTCGCCTTCGCCTTCTTCTTCCGATTGGCCGCGCGAGATTCGGCCTTGTGAAGCGCCCTCTTGGCGGCCTTCAGCTCCCTCCCTTGCAGACGAGAGAGCGAGATTCGGCCTTGTGAACCACGCCTCATTTCGCTAGCGACTACGTCATTAGCAAACTTGGGGGGGGGGGGCTTATTGTAGGGGATGGGCTGCACCCCGAACTAGGCCCATCAAGAAGAGAAGCCTGACCCACTCCAACGAAATACAGTCGGACAGCGACTGTCGGAAGACGGCTCGGCGGCTCGGCTCCAGACCGCCTCTTAGTTAAATAGTGTAAGAGAGCTCGGCGCGAGAAAGCGGCTTTTGACGCTCTTAACTCGGCCCAACACGAGTATGGCCCATTAGGTTGACCGACCTAGGGCGAAAGAGGGGAGGCAACTATAAGAAGAGGACATGGAGGTTGAAGGAGGGGACGGCAAGACCTAGACTCATAGACCTATAGATCTTGTTGTAACATCTTTCCGAGATAACGACTTTTGTAAAGGATATTCATCCCTTCTCTTGTAACCGAGATAAAGAAATAAACTTATTTTCCCGAAATAACCCACTGACGAGTCCCGACTATAAGCAAAATCACCTAGGCGGTACTCGGATCAAACAGTTACTCACAGCTATCACCTTCCCATCCTTTTGGCGAAAAGTAGGTATATGAGAGGAGTTATGCTCTAATGGCTGAGACTGAGTTGACGATCTCGACTCATCCGCTTGTTCTTGGTCAGCTCTAACCACCCCTGTGCTCACTATCAAATGATTGAAGAAAGACGATGCTCAGTAAAGAGGCCATAAAAACACGAATGAAGAACAGTGAGCATATATCCAAGTAATAACCTCGTGGCTGGATTGGTTGAGAAATAGAAGAACAAGGTGGAGAACGGAGCCAACAGCAAGCATCTAGCAGGAATGCTAAGTGTGTCCATCACTCTCGCTCTGCTAAAAGAAGGCCAGTCAACAGTTCCATCACGGAGATGACAAACTACGGAATAAAGACGATATGACAAAAGTTATGATCCGGAAGTAGAAGAAACTAGCATCCAAACGGAGGACAATCAGGTAGAATCAAAGTCATCCATATAGATCTTATTCACTTCGAAGAAGAAATATTTCTCCCTCCATTTGTTTATCCCATGAATATCGATAAGAATTTCGCAAATGGCACGAGGAAAGAAGTAGAAAGTACCTTCGAAACCAGGGTTCCTCTTTGTGGAATATAAGTTAATCACGTCTAGAGCGCTCAAAAGAATATCCACCTCTCAAGAAAGCACCAAAGACTAATAACATGACGAACTAGATTCGGGGTTATCTAAGGAAAATTTATCCTCAGTCGACAAACTATCTCGAGTATGATAGGTGCAACAGTAAAAAGCAGACCAAACTTCTCAAAGAGAACCGCGTAAGTATAGAGGAATCTGGGTTGCACCAGTTCGAGGATTCGACCGTCGGAGTTAACAGTCGAATCTTGTTGAGAATGTTGAAAGACCAACAAAAAGTAATCAGAACGTCTTCTGACATCTTCGATTGAACATGAGAACCGGAAAATATCCTTCCTAATCTAGTTCTATGCCTTGCCATCAGAATTTAACTTATTTAAGAAGATAGAAGTCAACAGTTTTTTGTAAAAAAGATTACGAATTTTTTTTGCTGATAAAGTAGAATATGAGAATATACAAAGAAGACGAAAACCTAAGCGTTGCAGAAGTTATGGGGAACGTGGGAACTAGCACCATCCTAGAATTTTGAAAAAGATAAATCAAATATTCGGTAAACAAAGTCTGATCTTAATAACCATCCATAAATTGGACGCCCCGTAGCCTCGAGTCTTGTTAAACCCGATCTATCCATGAAGATAACGTGGTGCGTCGAAGGAAAACATCTTCTCTACTTCACATCATATAGGGGAAACCCACTGCAAAAAATCATCTTAAAGTACGCATTATCGGTACGTAACCGTTCGAGCTGCGAGTAATCATTACTTATCTGACATACGATATTGAAGAAGTGCATTTACTATCTCCTCTAATTAAAATTGAGCACATGTTGCTTAATGGGCTGAGTGGCAACTGTTAGAGCAGAATTTATCACATAAATCCTGTAAGCGAAAGGCCTAATCAAAACAGAATGGACGGAAGATGAAGACATGATTCATCGGTGAAGTCCAGCCAATTCTGCCCATGGGGCTACCTCGCAGCCCGAGGTAATCGAGTCTACAGATAACGATCAAAGACCCGGTCACCTCGTGGTCAAGCGATTACACAACAGTCTGAGATCTCTGAAGAAAGGTACGACACGTGCGCCCTAGATACGCATGATAGTTGGAGTGAGGGGATCAGTATTAAAGACTAAGTCAAGATCATTATTCAACATACACTATTTGACCTACCTACTCGAGATTGGTATTACTCTATCTCTATTGTATTTCTTGTGTTTTGTTCTTTTTGTACTTTAGATTCATTGTTATTAATTTATATAACTCCGCTCGAGTAAATTATTTTAAAGATCTAAACATAAAGAAATTTTTCACCGTTTCCCTACACCTTACTATTTACATGAAAGTTTCGATTGCAGGATTTAGCTTATACTGTTGATTTCCCCCAACTAAGACTTGTAGTTTGATTAAGATATCTTAGAATATTTTTACTTGATTTACACACAAATCATACAAAATATGAAGGGCAAATTGCCAAAACCAACCTAAAACTTGAATTCAAATGCAAAAGTGTACCCAAACATCAATCAAATGCAAAAGTAACCTAAAAGGGTAGTGAAATTACAACATGTCCCTTATGACAAAAATTAAATGTATGCGTTTTTACATTTATAGCCTATGTAAGTCTTCTCGTTTATTATATCTAAAAAATAATTTATAAATTATATAAAAAATATTTTTATGGAGGAAAATCTAAATCATGTAATAATAAACATTTGTAAATAATATAGATTTTAATATAAATTAAAATCTAGTAAAATTGAATTGTTTTCAACATAGATGAGTGAATGTATCATCTCATGATATTCTTTGGTCTAGGGGTTGGAAACATATGTTATAGTATTGTATGTATCTTTAGGGTTAGATTTTGGAAGCTTAAACAATATTTTTGAAAAATCTTTTTTTTACATATATTTGTTTAGTTTTGTGTATATTAAACAGTTTTGGAGTTGATTTTAAGTTTAGTGAAATGTTTACAGATATTTAGTTTGTTATTCTATTTAGGGTATTAGAAGACTTAAGTCTACTAAAATATATTACGCTAGAAGACTTACATGTAAGTCTTCTCGTTGTATTGTTAATTTAGGGTGTAGGAGACTTCCCTGTAAGTCTTCTCGCTTATTTTTTGCCAGAAGACTTCCAGGAAGTATTCTATGTCGAACCGGTTGTGAATTTTACCAATTTACAGTTAACCTAACCGGATGTTTTACCGGACATATAAATAGTTATTTTTAACTTTCTTTTTATTAATTCACTATTTGATGTTAAATCACGGAACCCTAACCGTTTCTCTCTAAAGGTGATACCGAAGACGATTTCCGCCATTTCTCGTTTTCTGTCATTTTTCACCGCCGCTAATCTCTTTCTTTCATTGAATCTCCTTTATTTTTCATGTCGGAATACTATTTCGGGAGATTAAACTAACCCGCTTCCTTTTTTCAGATCCGAAACCGTTCGTCACATGTGAAAAATGTATTCTGCTTTAAATCCAAAATCATAAAGTGTCTCGGAGAGTAACAAATTCTTGTTTTAAAGATGTTTCACTTCTCTAATTCAACAAAAAAAAAAGAGTTTCACAAGAAGGGATGACCATAAGGGCATCTCCATCCCTACTCTATTTTTTAATTCAAAATAGTGTGGAAATGGAGTCATGAACAAAAAATAAAAATTTACTCTATTTATAAAATAATGCTTTTATTTTTTGTTCATAGCTCCATCTCCCACACTATTTTGGAGTAAAAAATGAAGTGATGATGGAGATGCTCTAAGAGATTATAGATGGCGTGGTCATTATCTTATACTTCTGTTGTTTTTATGACTGAGGTATTAGTTTATTATTATTGGATCAGTTTGAACGTATAGAGAAACAGAGAAATCTTATAGGATCTATTGTAGTTGGAAATTAATTTACTTGGAACGTTGGAAATTAATTTACTTGGAACGGTACGTTCCAGCGCTACTTATTTCGTAGTATTTATTACATCCTTATATTTCCTAGACCAGAGAGTATGGACTTTACTAGGTGGATATATTTCTCATCACTGACATGTCTTGATTGGAAGTGAAATGAATGATCAATACATGCGTAAAGTTCTCTGAACATGTAACTAAATTTGCAGCTTTTATCTCGCAGTTGTGTCTTTTTAGCTAAAGATGAAAAATAACATTAGTTGATTATGTGGTTAGTTACTTCAGAACTTTCTGAAAACTAATTGTGTACTTGCCCTGAAACCTTTTTTTCAAGGTCAGAGCTATGGATACAGTCTCCTGGCCTCAAGAAATGGAAGCCACAAGTCTCGCACTTCTGAGAAATAGAAAATAGCTCAAGTTTCTGATTGGGAAAAATGTGCTGATGGAATCTTCTTTGTTTCTTATATAGTAGAATACTTAAAAACCTCATGAGTTTGACCTTTAAATTCTGCAATTGTAGTTGTAGAAACGTCCAATTGTAGTTCAGATCAACACTATTTTTTTCCTATGTATGCGAAACATTTCAGATGAAATATTTAGGATTCAACATATGTAAAACTCTGAGATTATACAATAACAGTAACCTTCTCCTTTGTCATCAGTTAAAAAATCTTTGTTGCACATAATTTTCATACACCACATCTGATATAAATTAGGCATAGTATAAATATGTATTATGAGTTTGTGAAAATCACAAATAAACTATGGAGAAATCATGGATTGATGAAGAAGTTGCCTTTTCGAAAGCCTCCTAAGGAGTTGAGCGATAGTCATCTTCGAAAGGACGTTTCAGTTTCAAATCATTCTTTCCTGCCGTTTTAACTTGTTCTTTCTGCATATACAGAAAAAATAATCTGTTTAAAATTAAAACATAGGATGAATCAAATACAGGAAAAAAACTTGACTTGTAAAGAAATGCTAATATTGGAAACAATTATCTGCCGACAAAAAAAAAAAAGAAACAATTATCTATACTATTAAGATATAAACTTTCACTACTCTCTAATATCATACATATCTATTGTAAGACTTAAAGTTATTAAGAATATTAGCATGGAAAAACAACTTCAATTAAAATAAGATCTACATTGGAAACGATTACTTGTATTGTTCTTAAAAATACAGAAGGAAAACTTATAGTATCGGAAGGTAGAGAGACCAAAATGCACAAGAAGAGAGAAATTAGGGGTTCTAGATAATATATTAATGAAGAGGCGTATATATAAAACAAAAATTAGATTTATGTCGTTTTAGTTAAAAATGATTGCGTCTCTTTGAAAACAAGTAAATAATTCTAATTAAAAAATCAAGTCAAATTTTACCGGATGAACATGAGAAATACTGTAACTTTATAAATGAAATACGAGACAAAATACTTAAAATCATATGAGAGAAATTAGATTTACGGTTAATGGATGTAGTAACTGCATACTTATATGGTCCACTGGATAATGAAATACATATGAAGGTACCAGAGGGTATTGAGTTGCCAAATGCAACCGGTTCTCGAGAACAATATTGTATAAATCTGAACAAAACCCTTTATGGATTGAAACAATCAGGTCGAATGTGGTATAATAGACTAAGTGAGTACCTAGTGAAAGAAGGCTATAAGAATGATCCGATAAGCCCATGTATATTCATAAGGAAATCCGACCATGGATTTTGTGATTATAGCAGTGTATGTGGATGACTTGAATATACTAGGAACCTCTGGAGACCCCAACGGTTGAATACCTTAAAAAAGAATTTGAAATGAAAGATTTAGGAAAGACTAAATTATGTTTGGGATTACAACTTGAGCACGTTAAAGATGGAATCCTTGTGCATCAAAAGACATATGCAGAAAAGATACTCAAACGGTTTAATATGGACCAATCTCACTCATTGAGTAGTCCCATGGTCATGAGATCACTTGGTCCGGACACAGATCCATTCGGTCCTAAGAAGGACAATGAAGAGGTCCTTGGTCCTGAAGTGCCATATCTTAGTGCCATTGGTGCTTTGATGTACTTGGCAAGCCATACTAGGCCGGACATAGGTTTTTCTGTGAACCTCTTGTCAAGGTTTAGTTCATGTCCGACCCTAAGGCACTGGAACGGAATTAAATACCTCTTTCGTTACCTACAAGGGACAAAGGATTTAGGTTTATATTATACTAACCATTCCCAAGAAGGATTAATTGGTTTTGCTGATGCAGGTTACCTTTCGGATCCACACCATACTCGGTCACAAAACAGTTTATGTGTTTACACACGGTGGTAGAACCATATCTTGGCGATCCATGAAGCAAACCATTGCAGCCACATCATCCAACCACGGCGAGATACTAGTCATCCATGAGGCCAGCCGTGAATATGTAAATACGGTGTCTCCCAACTTCTTTCGGTAATTTTTGTTTGTATTTAATTCTAGTCAATTCAATATCGAGAAGCTCCAAATATATCCCAATATGCTCATCCTCCCATATAATTTGTTTTTGTTTCTATAGTTATTAAGTTGACAAAAATTTAAATACTATAACTTCACATGATTTAAAATTTATCAAATCAATTATAAATTACCTTACGACGCATGTTTCCACCAACGTCTTCATCAGCACCAGCATCATCGTTATTGGACATTTTCATCCAAGAAAATTATACGAAATTAGTCAACATAAGAAAGAACACTAATATTATAAGAACTTGAATCAAACTTTTCATATAAAAATAAAAAATTGTTTTGTAAGCAAAGAAAGAAGACAAATAAACAAAACCTCAAGCTTTTAAGCTTCCAAAATGAATTGATATCTACCATAGTAGAGGCGTATATATATATAAAACTTTGATTTTTTCAATTATCTAATAATATCCATGAGTAATATTATTATAACAATAATTTTAACGTTTGAATAATTCAGAAAATAGGAGTTTGAAAATATAAAAATCTTTGACTAGCACAAAAGTAGTTAGAGTTACGTTGTATAATATTGCTAAATTTTTGGAACCATAATTAAAATTTGAATTTACAAACAAAAATAGTTACTAACATAACTTAATCATTGGCACTAGTATTTGATTTTTCAGTTTCATAAAGATATTGCTAAATGTTTGGATTTAAAACCATGTAAATATTGTGTGGGTTTAAAAATATAAATAAATTTTTGAAAATAAAATTACTTCTTACTTATAGTTTTCTGAAGTAGTTTTCTAACACATCTTCTAAAACATGGGTTTTTCTTTGATGTTGCATTAAGTTTTGAGTTGTCAAATTAACAAAGGGTGTAACTCAAAAATATAACTCAAAGATAACACATACTAACTCAATCTTAAAATCAAAAAATAAAGTTTAATGCAGATTGGTAACATTTTTGAGTTATCAATGATGTAAACCCCTAACTCAAACAAAAGTAATGGTACCACATGTTACCAATCAAATCTTATAGTTGTAATCTGTGTCCCCTAATTATTGTTGTGGTTTTAATCATCTTTTTGTTAATAATTATATTTAGAGAAATTTCTAAGAATAACTCATTTTAGTTTATTTTCACAAAAATAGTTTTAAAAGTGGAAAATGACCAACATATTTTATTAAAAAGGTAAATATACACTTATAACCTTATGATTAATTAATTTGACTTAAAGTTTAGAGTTAAGAGTAGAATTTGAGGGGGGGGGTTCAAATATTAAAAAAATAAAAAGTAAATATTAAAAAAAATGCTATTTTGGTCATTTTTGGATGTCTTTCCTGAATGCATAAAAATATCTTATGGTCGCTAACGTTTGGTTTGCAAATGATAAAACTATTGTGCTTCCAAATAAGACAAGTGGGGCCACTATTAACTTGTAAATGGCATATCTCCTAAACCATTAATCCTTTTGGCATGAAACCAATTCGCTGCATGCTCTGGTTGAGTTAAGAATCTATAGTAAGTTGTTTCTTGGTTAATCTCCTCATGGTTAATAAGATATGCTTCTTGGAATGAATGTATGTAGTTGCAGGCTCCAATGTAGTTTGTGTAGTTGAACTCATGAGTTGGTGATCAAGCTACTGTTGTGTATTTAATCATTTTTTGTTAATAATTATATTTTTTTATTTTTTTTGAAACACAATTAATATTTATATTTCTCTTAAAAGAAGGGAAGTTATCCTATATAGACATTTTTGCGTGGCCTTATGCTCAGAGGATATGGAGGAGTTCAGGAATATCTAACACCATCATTAATAGTTCTACTGCTTCTTTTGAGGAAAAAATTGACGACTGTTTGCAATACACATCTTCAACGAGACTTTCACATTTCCTCAACCTCCCCTTTTGGATTCTTTGGAGGATTTGGAAGAGTCGAAGCCTACTTATTTTTCAGCATAAAGGCGTTTATTTGGAGAGAATTACTCAACAAGCTCAAGGGGATGCAAAGGAATGGATGACACATAGCAAAACGCAATCAAGAACAGATATGGGGAACGTACAGAGACGAGGCACTTCAAGTATTTGGCGTAAACCTCCACAAGGCTGGATCAAATGTAATGTTGATGGAACTTACTCCGCCCAACAAAACACAAGTTCATATTGATGGGTACTAAGAGATTTTAATGGAACCTATAAAAGAGCGGGAAAATCTATAGGAACTCGGGTCACCAATGCTTTAGAGAGTGAATTACAGGCACTCATCATCGCAATGCAGCATTGCTGGAGCAAAGGATACAGGAAAGTACAGTTTGAAAGCGACTGTAGTAAGATGATCAAGATCATCAATAATGAAATCACCCATTTTGCTGGATAAAATTGGGTACGGGAGATAAATTGGTGGAAGCAAAAGTTTGAAGAAGTATCATTTACTTGGATTGGAAGAGCTGAGAATAAAGTCGCTGACTGCTTAGCAAAACATATAGTTCATAATAATATGTTTTTCGTATCATATTACTATGTACCCAACTTTGTTACTCATTTGTTACATCATGATCTTACTGGATCATTTGCTTAATGAAAGAAAAGGGGTTATAAAAAAGACATTTTATGTTTTTGTCACAAAATAGCTCCAAAAAATGATCAAAATATTCTATTTAAACTTCTTTTTATATTCAAACAGTGGTTATATACTGTCCAAGTATATAGAACGATGGAATATATTTCAAACCAGTATCAGTGGAAAATATGATAAATATCCGGTTTATACTATTTCGATGTTGGTTAAGATTAATTTAATTTTCAACTCTACCGAACCATAGTTAATAAATAATATCATCGTATTAAATTTATGAATCATGTAACACACTTATAGACTTAGGGAAATTTAGGTAAGTATATATTATGTATTTAGTCATAGAGGAAATAAATAAAATACTAGAAACTTGATACACAAACTATTATATTTATCGAATATATATGCTTGATCGTCACTTCACCATGAGCCAATAATGGTAATTTAAATTCAATACTAAAAAAACTTTGGCACCAAGTAATATAATTGCCAAAAAATAATGGTAGCTAAGGAAATCGCAATCGCCTTTGGACGGTTCTAATAAGTAGTCAATTTGAATTATATTAGTTATTTATAAGAGTATAGTGTTTGGTAATTTATATAATATCATGATATACAATTTTGATGTGCTCTGTATATAGAAATATTTATTTATTTTGATATAACTAACAAAACATTGCTTATATACTTCTTAACGAAGTCAATTTGATTTTCTGCATATATTATCATTACTCCTTCCTATTAATAAAAAAAATATCTATATTTTGCCAAATATGTAATCAAAATAATATGATCCTTTGCAGAACCTCTTGGTCACTAAGTTATTAATATTATGTAATTTCTAACTTGCTAAGTACCATTTACTTACCATATTTCTTCATCACGTTAAGTTACATAAACTAATAATCTATAGTTAAGAGAAAATTATCATTTATTCCTTTATGCTTGCTAATAACTTGGTTAAACCCTACATAATCAAACTATATATATACCATACCCATGGACTTTGAACAAGAATGCAACACACCTCCTCCTAAAAAAAAAAAATAGGGAGACATAATAGGAGGGAGTGAAAAAATCGTGAAGTGGGTGGTCTGAGGTTTGATTGTTTTCAGAATGAAAACCTATTCCCTTCTTTTTGTGAATCTAAGTGACACCAACAACACAAAATGGAGATCATAATTGGACCCATTTGGAAATGAAGTTAAAACATGGTCCAATAGTTTTCATAATTGTTTTTTTTTTCTGGCCTATCATTTCACCAAAATAAATATTTTTTGACCAAGATTTCTGAAATACTATAACTAATTTCTCTTGATTACATTTAAACAAATTAACAATAATTTTTGGATTCATTGGCCAAATTCTTAAATCTCTTGATTACATTTTTCTTACACTGGATTATCATTCCAAGGGTTGGAGCCAAAGATACAACCCTCCATGACGATTATGTCCTAGGAGAAAATGTCTGAAATTTTTTAAAATCCTAACTCTCAGATGAAACTAAAAACAAACAGAAAACAAGAAGAGAAAAAAGAGCCCACCAATAGGTTGTACTACAGAGCATCTACTAACACTAGACATGAGAAAATACTTGCAACCAAAGCTTGAAAGCTATGAGGAGGACACCTCTTGCAACAACAAGTTCCTCAGCCATTTGAGATCTCCCGAAGCCACATATGATGGGGTTGAACCATTATTGAAAATATGAGTGGTTATATTTAAACATACTGATACAATGTAAGTTATGTTTTTCATATATTTAGTAGTACATATTTTCCAATATTTCACCCTGCACAAGGCGCATGTCTCATCCTAGTATATAGTTGTAATCGGCGTCCCCTAATTACTGTTGTGGCTTTAATCATTTTTTTGTTAATAATTATATTTATTTTATTATTTTTGAAACACAATTAATATTTACATTTATACTAAAAGAAATATGTGTAGAAATTATAATGAAATGATAGTTGATTGATAATTAAAGAGCAATTCTCCTAAATCGAGTCCAAAGATGGTAAGTATTGCCTTCTTCGACTCCATATAATCTCCTGCTTGTTGGTGCATGTTTAGAATGTGCCTGACTCTTTTGTACTTTTGGATGTGTCTCCTGAATGCATAAAAATATTTTATGGCCGCTAATGTTTGGTTTGCAGATGATGAAACCACTGAGCTTCCAAATAAGGCAATTAGACCCATTTTTAACTTGTAAATGGCATATCTCCTAAACCATTAATCCTTTTGGCATAAAACAAGTTTGCTGTGTGCTCTGGTTTAGTTGAGAATCTAGAGTAAGTTGTTTCACGGTTAAATTCCTCATGGTTGATTAGATATGCTTCTTGGAATGAATGTATGTAGTTGCGGGCTCCAATGTAGCTTGTGTAGTTGAACTCATTAGTTAGTAATCAAGCTACTTACTTGAGGTCCTCATCATTCCCTCTCTCTTCAATTTTTTTTGTCCTCAAAACGTGTTTACCAGCACCAAAATAGAGCAAGTTAGGTTTCATTCTATTTTGGGAGGCTAGGTTCCTACCTTGGTAATGGACGTTTTTGTGATGCATTGTCCATCTGGTGGTTCTTCTTTGATTAGTAGGGAAGCTATGACTCCTCTCCATGGTCGGTATCTGCTTTCCCTGGGCAGGAACGTGGTCTCCTTTGTGAAGTCTCCTATTTCACTCTTGGTTTCTCCATTGACCACTCCTTAGGTATAAGCTTGTGATTTTGGTTCAAGATGCTTCTCCATTGTACCTATACCTTTGTCAAACTCCTCTGGGCATATGAAGTGCATTATCACGTCCGTTGAGTCATGATAAACAGTTTAGATCAAGCGATCACTTACATTGGGTTGATCAGATTTTGTAGTAAATTTTACCACACCTTCATGTTGTTCTTGATCCTTGTATACTCCTAGTGTTCATGTTTCTTCCTTGGCACTTGAAGAAAATATCAAGTGCATTATAATTGAAGTTTAATCATTATAAACAGAATTTATGAAACCATGACTAGCTAAGAAATTATTCCAATAATGAACATGTTCATAGTTTTTACTTACTAGAGTACCTTGCATTGCTTCAACTTTAGTATTTGTCATCTTTAAAGCATGATCAGCTGTTAAGAAAGTCTCTAGGGTATATTGCTCATACTCTTCAGGTTTGTGAGCTTCTATACGTGGCTCCTATTTACCTAGACCTTCATCAACATTCTGGACAAAAAGGCAAATGCATCATACTAGCATTTTGATAAGTAGGAATAGTCACATTAAGTTCAGAAATCACCTTATCAAGTAATAGACTTGCTTGCGCAGGAAGGTTGGGTTCTTGTTCCTCCTTCAGGGTATTTATCTTGGCATTAGGAGTTTGGTTGTGAAGATAGGCTATAGCTGAGACTTCCTGTTGGTCTACATGCTTATTTTCCGTCTCTAAATCTGTGGCCACACTTTCTTGCAAAGACAAGGGCATAAAACTTGTAGTGGAAATTTATAAATCCGATTTAATAATTATGTTTAGTCATTATATCTATAGTACATGATCCAAGCGTTTATAAATTGGGTAATGAGTTTAATCATTGGAGCTCATATTCTGATTTTGTTTTTTTTTTGTCTAGGAAAATTAAAGGCATATTCGAACATCTTTAGTCTAAGAGCAATTATGTGGTAAATTACTATGAGAAATTTATAGTATAAAACCAACATGACATTGTCCCTATAGTATAATTTTTGTTTCATAATTCCAAAATTATCCCTTTGATTAAATCAATTAAATTATTTTCTAATTATATTTTAAAATTAATCTTAGATTACAATTATTTATTAACGTAAACAAAAAAATAGAATAAAGTATAAAAAGGTAATTATCTTAAATCCCCAAATTGAACCTAGCTCAATATTATTGACTCCTCCTCTCTCTCACGACAAACATGAGACACGAAAGGGTATTTTGTCTCTTCCCTCAGTGACCCACGACCGGCAACAATCGAGTCTCCTCGTCCTAAACCTTTTGTTTCCCTCCGACACTGCTTTGTTTGGTCCTAGTGCGTCGTTGTTGCTTCTTTTGGCTGTCGTCGGTGTTAGTCTTTGGTCTAGTACTCCGTTTTTTCTTCCACTTCTCCTTTGAAGTATCTTGAACCTCGTTCTCAGCTCTCTCTCCGACGGATGACATCAAGCCTACACTGGCAATGATATCTGTTATATAGCTCTTAATATTTCTTCATCTTGTTATGCTTGAAACCTACACTCACAATGCTGTTTGTTAATAATCTTCTTTGTTTTAAGAGTCGTTTACACCGGGGGTCACATTCTGAGTTTTTCTTTCGCTCAGAGGCACATTACACATTAGAGACACTTTCCTTTGGCTCAGGCTCAAAGTTGGACAATAATGCATGCACTTACTTAAAACTGTGATTGTCTCTTGTTTCAGAAAAGGAAACCGGTTTGGTTTGGTATATGTTTCCTAGGATCACTTAATTTGTTAGGTTTATTGATTCAAGTGCCTTATTCTTGACCATTGGATGTCGTTTTTGTGCTTTCAATCCAAGGGTAGAAATTAAAACTTCAGCAGTAGGTCAGTTTGATAAGGACGTGAATTCATTGTGTTGGGTGTGGGGAACTAAACATACAAACTCAGTTTTGCGTCTTCATTGGAGCTGTTCTGGGCAGAAAGTGGAGGTAAAAAATTAAATCTTGTTTTGGCTTAGACTTCAATAGATCCATTTTTCGTTATAGACAGCGTGTGTCGTTGTGTTCCAGGTGGGTGCAATGGAGGAGCAGTGCATGGTCATGTGCGCTGAGTGGGTGTGTGGTGATGGAGGGAAGTGGGATTTTGTTCTTGACAAACGTCAGATGGCTAGGTTAGTTCCTCTGTACGAAGGAATGAGTTTGAGAGAGCTTCAAGGCAACGTATTGCATGAGTTCGGCGTCGATGAAGGTTTGTTGGTGGCTGCGCTAAGCTACTGGTTGCCTAACAAGTGATAGAGCCATAAGCTACTTCCTGCAGCACTTGAGAGTGAGAGGAGCTATGAATCTGTTTGTTGGACTTGGGAGGAGCCGCACAGATAACAACGACTATATTGATGATTCGGGGATGGGTTTCGTAACTCCTGATAGTTTTAAGCCGAAGGCAACTTCAAAAGTTGGTTCTGGCTCGTCGAGGCGTGGTTTGTGTCGACAAAAGCTCCAAAAGCGCCTGTTGTGAATCTGGAGGATGTTGAGTTTGTATGTGAGGTTGAGAGAGTTGAGGAAGAAATCAAGGATGGGAGTGCGTGCGGAAAGGGAGAAACTTTAATCAGCAGTAGTTTGGGTGAAGATGATGTTGTGAAAAAGGTTGACGGGAGAGAAGTGAGACCTCGAGGTTATGACAAAGAGTTCTGGAGTCTACTTCTTAACGGTGACTATGCTTGCTCTAATGCTGTAAATGTTATTTACAGTGAAGATGAGATTGTTGAAGAGTTAACCAAGAAGACTGGTCCATGCCGATGCACTTGCACCACAAACGACGTTTTTGACCATGTTGTTGAAGTGGATGGTCCTAGCAACGTCAAAACTGACAATGGTGTTGACAAACACCCGTGGATGCATGGGAGCAGCTATAATCCCTGGATGGGTGGCGGAACAGTGATCCAAGTGTGCACAGGGGGCACCATTTTTCAACAAGAAAGCTGAATGAGGTAGATAATGCTGCAGCGAAGATACCATACATGGATTTGGAGGAAGGTGATTGTGGAAAACGAAATCCACACCGTCGATTTCTGTAGACTTAGGAAGTCAGGAAACCCTAACTTTTCCAAAAGATCCTGGATAATCTGCTTTAAACCAGACGCAACGCCATCAAAGAATGAGAACAAACAAAATACCAAAGAATCGATAAAAAAAAAGAGTGAAAGAAATCTTATTTCGAATCTGCGTTTAAGTGTTTACAAGAGAGAAAGAGCCTCACCCACAAGAGCTGTAGGCGAGTTCCTAGTTCTACCAACCTAAGACATCAAATCCCTAATCGAGTCATAGCTTGATTTCAAAAACGAAAAATAATAGCCTATTGCTCTAAGTTTGCTGTGAATGCTAAAATTGTGTCCCTTTTTCTCTAGCCTCGTCCTCTCTTATACTCCTCTTCAAGGCGGTTTTGTGCTTCCTTTTCTGCCCCTGGTCGAGTTTATCACTTTGGGAATACTCTCTTTTTTCCTCCGATCTTTTACATTTATCTGCTGAATCCTCGTATTTATCTTGAAACTTTAACATTTACCTTCTCCTACGAACAAAAATAAACTGTCATAGCATTTTGGGCCTGGGTTTGTACAAAATTGTAAGCGGGCCTTTAACCGTGTTCTAGGCCTCTCGGACCATTTTTCTGACTTTAAGCGTTTTTACGATTTCTCCAAAAGGGATTCTCGATACGATGTTGATCTAAAGGGAGTTCAAACTTCTCGTATAGTTTAGGCAATTTTGATATTAACCGTTGCCGTTATGTACGATCCATTTGAACTTATACGAAAAAATGAGCCTTCGCAGTTTTTATCGTAAAGTTCCAATGGTAACTCTGATTGGAACAAAATGAATAGCGTATCTATCAACATTTGAGAGAGAATCTAAAGGGAGTGATCCAGCTTGCCACATGGTCACCTGGGAGCTGCATTTTTTGAGCTGGAGTTGTTTGTCGAGTTTTACCTATTTTTATCATAAAATTTCAACGGGAACTCTTATCGAGACGAATTGAGAGGCAGCAAGGTCCTAGCTCGAAGTAGGAGGTCATAGAGTATTTCAATACTGACTGATAGAAATAAGGTCGCCAATTGGCAACACAGACTTCTGGGAGCCTAGAATTATTCTCTCTCTTTATTTCCCCATTAGTTTTTCTTTATTTTACTCTTTGAACTCATGTCTTCCAAAAAGAGGGGTTCCAAGAAAGCCGAGCCTCCTCATACTAATCATGATGATGTTCATGATGACGAGAAGGTCGTTCCAGAACCCGAGTTTATTCCGCACTCAGTTGACCCCAGAGAGGCCGAGGCCTATTGGGCCGCTTTGTGCGAATGCTTGACCCTTCCACCTGAAGCGCAATTTCCTAGCAGGCATCCCCGCAGATGGGACCGAAGTCTTCCGAGAAAGAGCTCATATCCATTCCTCGACACTGTTTGGGAGTTTGGACGTGTTCCAGAAAATGTGGAGTTTCGGATTCCACGACCGGGCGAAAGGGCCGATGATCCCCCGACGGGTTATTTTACCTGTTACAAGGTGCACATTGTGTGTTGCCGTCTATGGTTTCCTATCCCAGAGATCATCATTCGTACCCTGAAGCGTTTTGGTTTGTCGATTGTCAGATAAATCTTACCGGTCTTCAGCACCTCCTCGAGATCTTGGTCCTAGGTTACGAGCATGGGGTGCCCCTTAGTGTTGATCATTTCAGGTCCTTTTGAAGCCACTAGCTGTGACGGTGGGATATATCACTTTGCGCCTTGCACCCATATGTCGATCATAAGGGAGACAATCTCGAATGGTCATGCGTGGAAGAAGTGCTTCTTTTTCATTCGTATTGATAGCGCGTCGGTCAAAGAAAACTGCATTCCTGATTTCCGCAGTGAATGGGGCCGTTATGGTACTGATTGGATATACATATGTTTTTGTTCCGACGATATATAACTTTTTCGTCCTTTGTTTTTGCAGAGAGTAACCCCTTACCACCGTTCCTGGATGACGTGGCCTCTGTGAGGAATCTTCTTCGTATCGGTTCATTCTTTTGGACTTCTTTCACTCCGAAGCGAGTTCGCAAAGCGCTGAAACATCACCAATCGCGAGCCAAACCCAAAGTGGTCGTGGAAGAAAGATCCGAACCGGATATGGACAAGTTTGCGTCGAGGGACATTCCGGTGTCTCAAGGGAATGCAGAGCCTTCCAAGGGAAAATGGGTCGAGATAGGCGACATCAAATTTCTTTCGCATGATTTTTTCTTGCCTGGATGGCCTTCCAACTTTGCCTCGGGTGATGGCAGTGGCGTTAGCGATTTTTCGCTGCCGGATTGTAACTTTGCCGACCTCTTTAAGGATCTTCTGTCTGATTCTGAACTTCCTCCTACCGTGGATGGCCAGGCGAGGCCGAAAGCCTTTACGGAGGGTTCTAGGATGGTCAACGCGGTTAGTAATTCTAACTTCGCTTGTTTCTACTATATACTCTTTTGGGCCATGTTTCCTTAGCTACCGAAGGCGAGAATCTGCTGTTTCAAGGCTGAGAGAGCGGAGAACAAGGCTGATCTTTTTCGAGAACATGCATCCGTTAGAAACCAGGATCAGGAGAGAAAGCATGCTAAACTTCTTCGTCGTGCAGAGAGGCGAGGGAAGTGCGAGGTTGCTGCGGTGATTGAGGGTCGCGCTGCTCAGTTCAGGGCCGATTTAGGGAAGCTTAGGGGAGCCCAAGAGCTTATGGACAATTTCCGAGAGTGACGTGGAGCCGTTGGTGCCGTGTCACATACAAGGGCCAAAGACTATGTTTTCCAGAACGAGATGGACAAGATGACCAGCTACATGGATGAGTATGAAGGTGTCGAGACTATGGTCCCTCCTCTTGAGGAGAAGGTGCTGGGATATTGGGATCCCATTCCAGTTTCTCCCGATACGGAGGAGACCGTGACCAAGGTTGCCGACGACGGGGTCGAGGTGAATCAATCCGTGGGCGCGTTTGGTCGTTCGATGTCGGGAAATTTTGAGTTGGACCCTAGAAGGATCTAGATTATGTTCTCCGGTTTCTGATCTATTTGTGGCCATGTGTGGCTGTTCTATGTTTAGTTGTGTTGGGCTGAGTGTGGACATTTTTTACGTTTATGCTTAGGCCATATGTGGCCGTTTTTATTATCGGGACTGGACATATGTGGCTTTGATTCCCTGCCTTTGACGGCTTATGTATTGAACAACACTTTTATTTTAGAGGAGTTTTAAGAGTTTATGATTTGATTTGGAATAGAGGGAAGAATGCGAGTTGTCATCTCGTATCTAACTCTTATTTGCAGATCGTTCTATTCGTTGCTCGTTCAAGATGTGTGAAAAATTCATGTGAGCGTTTAGATGTGAACGAAGAGGCATGCTTTCAGGATCTCGTATTTTTTGATACTCATGCCTTGAGAAGTTAGAGACCAGTGTGCTGGGTTTAGAGCAAGACCAAGGTTTACTTTTGGTTAAGGCTGTGCGATGACTGATCAACTTTCGTTTTGCTTGTTGCGATTTCAACCTGATTCCGTACCGCTTTAAAGTCTGTGATATGTTCTCGGCTTATACAACTTGTATTGTCGGAATCAAGCATCTCTCCAATGAAATTTTTTAAGTCTCTTGAAAGTGCTGACCAAAATTTTAGATTTTTTTTGTGCGCAATTATCCTAGTCGGATGTATGAGAACCATTCGTGAGAAAGGTTAGGTGCATTTGTTTAAGACGACTAATGTACTTGCCGGGGCCAATCGGCGAGTAAGGTGTAAGAGCAATTGCTCGTTTATGATTATAGTCGCAGACGGACTGTTTTGAGTTTTGAGAATATAATTTTGGAGGTTTCATGCGACGTCTCGCATTATGTTCCGAAAGTACATGGTGTGCAAGTTGATGATTTCGAGCGTGAACTCATGTTCGACCTCTTTGAGGATGGGGCCTTGATGGTTTTCTACCGAAAGGTGTTTTATGAAGAAGTGATTACACCGAAGAAGTTCGGTTGGTACTTGGATAGTTTAGAATAACTTTAGATGTTCATGCGATAAAAGAGACTTTGCAAGATTTGCGTTTACTTATTATCGATTTTTTTTAAAAAAAATATCGAGTACATGGCAAATATTTTAAAATGTGGGAGTATACGAGTATACGTATACATACCCACTCCCCTCCCCCTTTTTAGAGAGGGGGATAGCTGAACTCGTCATTGGACAAGCTGCCTACATACCCCTTTCGAGGATCAAGCCATCTCGTTGTTTAGTTTTTTTGGATACGAGCGTTTTTACTCGGCCGCAGTTGCATCAACCACCTTAGTCGCGGTGACTATGGCATGGTCAACGTATTTTTCCGGGATTGTATCCTCCGGTTGGGTTGTTGCATTTGGCTCGGGCGCCTTCTTGCTTTCTTCGTTCAGAGTCGTTGCTTGGGATGACGATTTTGGATCGTCTTTTTCAAAGACGTTTTCTGTCGATGGTTGAGTGGTCTTTGCTCGTTTGGGTTTCACCATCGCAGTAGTCGTGATCTATCTCAGCTTGTGTTCAGCTAAGAAACTGAGTCGCGACTGTTTTTGGCTGCTCCAGATTGCGGCAATTCCGTTTGGAGTTGAGAACTTGATGCTTAAGTGGTAGGTTGACGGGACTGCCTTCATGGCGTTGAGCCAGAGAGTGCCCATGATCACATTGTAGATGGCGGGGTAGTCGACGACTGCGAATTTGACGATTTTTGTTACTTCTTTCGCCATGACCGGGAGTTTGATCGATCTGAGAGTCATTTCGGTTAAGCCAAAGTAACCGGTTAACGGCTTTGTCATTGGTACGCCCTCTTTTAGCTCGACGTTCATCCTCCTGAGTGTATCGCAAAAAATGATGTTAAATGTGCTCCTAGTATCGATGATGACTCTGGCGACCTCGAGATCTTTGACTATGAGATCAATGACAAGCGGGTCGCAGTGTTTTTGATCGATTTCACCAGCTTCTTCCTCCTTGAAGATGATGGCGTTATTTTGGTTGTCCAAGGGTGGAGACCAAGTCGGCTAGCTCTCAATTGCTTCAGCCTTTCGTTTATAGGCCTTGATCGATGAGACCGTGTCGCCACAGAACTGTGATCCTCTGATTGTCATGTTAATCTTGCGGCGGTTGCTATCGTTGCCCTTCTCATCCTGCCTCCTTCCGCGTTTATCCCCTGAAGAGCTTTCGGTCTGGGGAGGTTTGTCGGTTTTTGCAGGACAATCAGAGTCACGGATGAGGTCGTTGACGCTCGTTACCCCGGAGAGTTCCCCTGCGACTAATTTTTCTGCCAATCTCGTTCCAAGAACTTTGTAGTTGACGGTCAAGTGTCCGCGAGTTTGATGAAAGTCGCAGAAGAAGCTCTCATCAAAGTTGGGATTTCGGGTCAATGTGTTGCCTGAGGTTCGTTTTTTTTCAGAGCCGGAGTTGATGGCGTAGTTATGCGCCCCCTCGGTTTCTTCTCCCTCACGATGGGCAGTTTTCTTGTTTTCAACTTCTGATATGGAGCCGAATCTTTCGAAGAAATTTTCATTGGTTTGTGCTTTTGCGACAGAACCTTGGTCTCTTCTTTGATCATGATGTAGTATGTGGCCTTGTGCAACGCGTCTTGAATTGTACGCGGTTTTATAAGGGGTGATTCACTTTATAAACTTCGATTTGTACCAGAGCATCTTTCAAAGTGCGTCCACGGCTACCCTATCGCTGATCCCACTAACTCTTTCCATAACGAGCTTGAATCGGTTGACAAAGTCGCAAAGTAATTCGTCTTCCCTTTGAGTTAAGCTCCATAGATTGACGTCAGAAGTTTCTTGATTGATGAACATTGAGTACTGCTTGAGAAACTCCGAAGCGAGTTGGCAAAAGCTTTAGATAAAGTTTAGCCTAAGGTGGCAGAACCATTCGAGCGCGGATCCATCAAAGTTTTCGACAAAGAGGCGGCATTGGCCGGTGTCTCTCTCACTGTCTCTAAACTTGGTCCTTCCCATCATGAGCTCAAAGGTCTGTAGGTGTGCTTTGGGATCAGCCGTACCATTTTACGTTGGCACCTTGATCTTTCTAGGATCTGATACTCTAGTGTTTATGATACGAGATGTGAAGGGAGTTTTACGAGCTTCCTCGAGCATCTGGTCTATCTCAGACGCAGAGCTAGTTGCATGATGAATCTGAGATTTCACTGCTTTCACTTCTGCCACCGTTCTCATGAGATGATTACGAAGATTGTGGATTTCAGAATCATTGTCGGCAGTTTTCCGAGCCTGTCGGCGTTTGTTGCGAGTTCTCCGAGTCTGCTCTTCGGATAGCTTCTCCTGCTTTATCCAGAAGATGTTTTCTTCCTCCTCCGTCATAGGTTTGTCAAGCAGGTCTTCCTCAGCCGTGTGGCTCCTTATCCTTCATGGATGCACATTCGCATCTTGGTCCAAAGGCTTGGACTGACTGCTGGAGTCCATGTTGACGTGCTTGATTTTCCCATCTTCTTTGTCCTCTTCCAATGGTGGAAGATCGCCCGGATTTTTCCATGCTGGCGCAGGAGTGATTTCGTCTAGATTTTGTTCCGACTGTTTCTCCTGCACGGTCCCGGACTGGTCCAAAGGAGTCGCGAAATCGAGTCTTCTTCCTCAGAGCCTAGTAATTCTGCGAGGAAGGACAACTCGGGTTCTGGTAGTTAGGGTTTCGACCTATTTAGCGAGAGATCCCATGAACTTATCCTGCTCTTCTGCCCTTTTTTCATAGGCGGAGATCAGTTTCTTCATCTCCTCGACTGCCGGGGTGTTGGGCTCAGCGTTAACCGCGGGAGTGTTGGTCGCAGGAGTGTTGTCGACGTTGTAGCGGCTTGTGTCGTCGTGAGGCTGTTGGTTGTTGAGATCGTTAGCTGACATATTCGACTAGGCGTTATGTGGTTGCGAGAAAGATTAATCTGTAAGTTCCCCTCCTTCTAGCGCCAAACTATGGGAACTAAAATCCATACTGTCTCTTTTCGTAAACTTAGGAAGTCAGGAAACTCTAACTTTCCCAGGAGATCCCATATAATCTGCTTTAAACCAGACGCAACACAATCAAACGATTAGAACAAACAAAATACCAAAGAATCCATAAAATAAAAAGAGAGCGAAAGAAATCTTATTTTGTATCTGCGTTTAAACATTTACAAGAGGAAAAGAGCCTTGGCCACAAGAGATGTAGGTGAGTTCCTAGTTCTAGCAACCTACGACTGCAATTCCCTAATCGAGTCATAGCTTGATATCAAAAACGGAAAATAATAGACTATTGCTCTAAGTTTGTTGTGAATTCTAAAATTGTGTCCCTTTGTCTCTAGCATCGTCCTCTCTTATATACTCCTCTTCAAGGCGGTTTGGTGCTTCCTTTTTTGCCCCTGGTCGAGTTTATCACTTCAGGAATATTCCATTTTTTCCTCCGATCTTTTATATTTATCCACCGAATCCTCGTATTTATCTTGAAACTTTAACATTTATCTTTGGGCCTGGTTTCATACGAAGATGTAAGCGGGCCTTTAACCGTGTTTTGGGCCTCTTAGACTGTTTTTCCGACTTTAAGCATTTTTACAATTTCTCCATTGGGGTTCTCGACACAACGTCTATCTAAAGGGAGTTTAAACTTCTCGTATAGTTTAGGCAATTTTGGTGTTAACCTTTGACGTTCTATACAATCCATCTGAACTTGTACGCAAAAATGAGTCTTCAAAGTTTTTATCGTAATGTTCCAACGGTAACTCTGATTGGAACAAAACGAATAGCATTTCTATCAAGATTCGAGAGAGAAGGTAAAAAGGGAGTGATCCAGCTGGGAGCTGCATTTGTCGAGCTATGAGTTGTTTGTCGAGTTTTACTTATTTTTATCGTAAAATCTCAACAGGAACCCCGATCGAGATGAATTGAGAGGCAGCAAGGTCCTAGCTCGAAGTAGGAGGTCATGGGAGAGGGACTAGAGTTTTTTGATACTGATTGAGAGAAATAAGGTCGCCAATTGGCGACCCGGAATTCTGGGAGCCTAGGTTGCCATATGACGACCCGGTTTCAGATGGTTCAGGTTGCTATATGGCGACCTGTATTCTTGATGGGAAGGTCGCCATATGGCGACCCATGCTTTGTGTGCTCAGGTTGCCATATGGTGGCCCGTGCCTTGTGTGCTCAGGTCGCCATATGGCAACCCATGCTTTGTGTGCTCAGGTTGCCATATGGTGGCCCGTGCCTTGTGTGCTCAGGTCGCCATATGGCGACCCATGCTTGCTGAGTGCTGGTCGGCATATGGCAACTTGTGCTCGCTTAGTGCAGGTCGCCATATGGAAACCCATGCTCTCTGAGTGCAGGTCGCCATATGGCGACCCATGCTTGCTGAGTGCAGGTCGCCATATGGTGACTGATATACCCTATTCCCTATAATCCATTTGGCTTGAAGCCCTAGATCTAGCACATTTACATTTATATCTAGTTAATTAATAGCATATTTCTATATTTGCATCATTAACATATTTTCATATTTGCATGAGTAGCATATTTCCATATTGCATCCCTATCTCTTGATAAGGAATATTTCCTTAATTGATTGTTCACATCTGATATATATATTTACCTAGCTTAGTCTTTAGAAATAAGAAATCTATTGTGTGTTATTGCTCTTTGTGGATTCGATCTTTAAGTACTACATTTGATCTCTCTTGGCAAGAGTATTGTTTTGTGTGTTAAGATTATGGATAATTTGACAATTAATTGTTTAGGATATTTATACCCTGCTAGAACAATAAACATACAACTGTCAGCGATCCGTGATTGCAGGGTACGGGTTGCCATATGGCGACCCATGCTTTCCGAGTGTGGTCGCCATGTAGCGACCCGTGTTTGTAGGGTGCAAATTGCCATATGGCAACCCGTTTTTCCCGAGTGCAGGTTGCCATATGGCGACCCGTACGTTATGTGTGGGAATTACCGTATGGTGACTCGCTCCTTGTGGCTTGATCGTTTTTTAAAAACTCTCATGAGCCAAAACCTCGGAAGAAGCATTTTCCAGGGACTTGAGCTGTTGATTTTGTCGTGACCGATTTTGACCCAAACAATGATTGAAGGATCTATGTTGGGAAGGTGTTTGGTAACAAATAAGAGTGTCAAATTTCTCTGGCAATATACATTATAAAGAATCAGTTTCGTTTCAAATAAACTAGGACCAAGGTTGATTCTTTTGTTGTGGAGTGCCCTGATACAAGATGTAATTGGCATGTGACAACCCATGAAATAAGGGAGTGTGGCTATTACGAGATCCGGAAAGCACAACTAGATCATAGATGTCTAATAGAATTTAGGCAGGGTTATCAGAGTAAAGCAACATCACGGGTGATTACAGCTGTTTACAGGCCGAAGAACCAAACCTCGCATGTCTTGATCTGGAAGGACAGAAGACAAGCAGCGAAGAAAATGGAGGACTGAGGGGAAGACAGAGCACGGCGGTGTTATGAAGGAGAAATGGAAGGAGTTTCTTTAGCGAATATGGAAGGGTTTTAGAGGGGAGAATTGAAACTAGGGTTCTAAAGAATCGCCGCAAAAAGGGGTGGTTATAGAGAGCCTTTTTGTATTGAATTAGAAAATAAGGTTGTGAGATTCGAATTAGCGATAGGGTTTGGTAAAGTAGTTAAACCGATAGGCTCTGATCGGTTTGTATTGTTCAATTTTCTATTGCATAAGGGCATATCAAACATTGACTAGCTTGAAAGGTTGTCACATGTGGAAAATGTATTCTGCTGTAAATCCAAAATCATAAAGTGTCTCATAGAGTAAAAAAATCTTGTTTTAAAGATGCTTCACTTCTCTAATTCAAAAAAAAGAGTTGCACAAGAAGGGATGACCATAAGGGCATCTCCATCTCTACTTCATTTTTTACTCCAAAAGGTGTGAGAAATGGAATCATGAACAAAAAAATAAAAATTTACTCTATTTATAGAATAATGCTTTTATTTTTTTGTTCATAGTTCCATCTCCTACACTATTTTAGAGTAAAAAATGGAATGATGATGAAGATGTTCTAAGAGATTATATATGGTGTGGTCATTATCCTATACTTTTGTTGTTGTTATGACAGGTGTTAGTTTATTATTATTGGATCAGTTTTGAACGTATAGAGAAACGGAGAAATCCTATAGGATCTATTGTAGTTGGAAATTAATTTACTTGGAACGGTACGTTCCAGCGCTACTTAATTCGTAGTATTTATTACATCCTTATATTTCCTAGACCAGAGAGTATGGACTTTACTAGGTGGATATATTTCTCATCACCGACATCTCTTGATTGGAAGTGAAATGAATGATCAATACATGCGTAAAGTTCTCTGAACATGTAACTAAATTTGCAGCTTTTATCTCGCAGTTGTGTCTTTTTAGCTGAAGATGAAAAATAAAATTAGTTGATTATGTGGTTAGTTACTTCAGAACTTTCTGAAAACTAATTGTGTACTTGCCCTGAAACCTTTTTTTTCAAGGTCAGAGCTATGGATACAGTCTCTTGGCCTAAAGAAATGGAAGCCACAAGTCTCGCACTTCTGAGAAATAGAAAATAGCTCAAATTTCTGATTGGGAAAAGTGTGCTGATTGAATCTTCTCTGTTTCTGATATAGTAGAATACTTAAAAGCCTCATGAGTGTGACTTTTAAATTCTGCAACAAACCTTGTTACTTGTAGAAACGTCCAATTGTAGTTCAGATCGACACTATTTTTTTCCTATGTATGCGAAACATTTCAAATGAAATATTTAGGATTCAACATATGTAAAACTCTGAGATTATACAATAACAGTAACCTTCTCCTTTGTCATCAGTTAAAAAATCTTTGTTGCACCTAATTTTCATACACTACATCTAGTATAAATTAGGCATAGTATAAATATGCATTATAGAACAAGAGTTTGTGAAAATCACAAGATAAACTATGGAAAAATCATGGATTGATGAAGAAGCAAAAGTAGAATCATTTTGATATTTTGACAAGTCAAATCGACCTATACACACGTTTTAGGAAGTTAGAATATTTCAAATGTTTTTAAAATATTTTTTTAACTAAAACTTCTTTAATTTTCACAAGAGATCAAGTTTTCTTATATGTAGAAGATACTTTCTATACTGCATAGAACTAAAACAACAATCATGAATAAAATTTCTACCTCATGTAGTCGTTTGAGTAGTGTCTAGATATCGCATTCCGCGAATTCTAGAATACTTAATAAAAGTAAAAATTGCATTCGACAGGAAAGTAGCTATCTTTACAATTAATAGAATTTGCATTCCCCATATTTAGAATTTTAATTAAAAGTAGATTGTTCGTTCTAAAAAAAATTGATAAACTTGTTTAAGCTGGAATTCGATTTATACTAACCAATTTTCCGTAGAAGACTAAATCTACTTTTAGTAGAACGTAATTTAAAATTTTATTTGTCAAGTTTTTCAACCAAAAAAGCAGTTTGTGTATATGAGTGTTTTATCAATTGTTTATATTTTTGATTCATAAAATTATTTATTTCATTAAGTTTAAGAAATAGAAAGGAGAAAAAGGAGAAAAATGGATAAAAATGGTTTTATACCAAATGGACAAACATGCTAAATTTTTGTTCCATTTTAGCAAATTTCTCAATTACTACTTCATGTAGCAATATTGAGACAGTTTTTTAAAAAAATATAAAAGAAGGTTTCTTCCCTTCTTAGCTATGACACATAGGATTCAAGGTCATCAATCCGTGTTTTCTAGACGCGACACGTGTTCCAGGTACCCGATTAAACTTTAAAAAATATAATTTGTACTTCATGAGCTTTGAACCCGGGTTAGAAGGGTAAAAATACAATTACTTTTACCACTGGACCACTTCAATTGTTGTGTAAATACATTCAGCCTACAAATATATATATTCAATTTGTGTCTAATATTTTTTTTTAAAACAAAATTAAAATTAAAAAATAAAGAAAAATTACAATTTCAGGTAAATATTTGTATATTCGAACCGACTTGGAACCGGTTAGAAATCGAACCGTAAATCGATCAAATACTCATTAGATATATTTTCTAAATAATCGATTTACCCAGAACCAAACGGTTCTTTACCGATCACCGATCCGAATACCTGAAATACCGGTCCTCAATAATCGTGTTGACACAACACGCAGATAAATGAAACTTTAGGGTTCGTTTCTCTTCATCGTTCTACAACAACTCCTGATCTTCGTCTATTTCTCTGAAACGGTATGAGTTATTAGTGTTTAATCCTATTAATTCAATTAACCACGATGAAGTGGTGAATGCGTGATTTACATCGGTGAGTTAGTGTTTCTGCGAGTATAAATTGATCAATATTCCTCCTCTCGAAATCATCTTCTTTTCTACATCTCTTTTAGTATTTTTATCATTCTATCATCCTCGCTATTGTTTAGAAACAATATGTAGTTGCAACTCTCAAGCGTCTCTTCAAATGTTGTTGTGCCTCTTCATTTTTTTCTAATCTTCAATTTAATCTTTATTGCAATAGATTTAATGCTTGAAAATATAATCTGAAGTTTTACGGACAATTTTGTTTTTATCACATAACCCAAGTTGCAAGCATGCGTTTTTGTTTGTATCTCTTGAAGTTTCCATCACATAGTTCTAAGAATTGAAATATGATTACTATTATATGTGTTACTTTTTTAGTTTTGTTTGTGATATGTATGAAAAGAGTATCATAATAAATTCGTAATTCTCATATATTATTATATTTAGAAAAAAACTCAGTCACATAGCTTAATATAGGTTTAATAAGTATACAATACAAAATACACAAAACATAGTATAAACATTTTAAAGTATCAATCTGAATTATATAAATGATCGTTTGAAAAATATGTTAAACTAAAATAAAGTTTGTTTTGGAATATACATAAAATATTTTTTTATAGATTTCTAATAGTTAATCTTTTATTTAAATCATTATAAATACTATCATGACATCATATCATCTTAAAAATAACTAAATTTATACAGATTATTAAAAAAATAAAAACAAATTAAATAAACTATTAGAATATATAAAAAATATTATCTTAAATTAAAACTAAGTAGAGTTTTACGACATAAAAAAAGATAACGTATATCTATCTTCATTATTTTATTGTTAGTTGAGTATTTTTTGGTTTCACAAAATATAACTTTATTTTAAATATTAAAGTTATCTATATTTATAAAAAACATTAAAATAATATTATTTACTTATAAAAAGCTACAAAATATTTAATTAAAACTGTAAAAATTAAGAAACTTAATAGAAAATAAAAAAGTATAATTAAAATATTTACATAATAATAAACAAACATAACAGAGTTTCAAAAGACGTAACTTATTTATATACTAAATGTATCTTCTTTACAACTATGCAACGACCTTAAACAAACTGAAATATTTAAACGAATTTCTATAACTATATATTTAAGTGTTATTTTATAATATGAAAATTAGATTTACATTTTCAATGTTTTATTCAGATTTTAAATATTATATTTAGCCTAACATAAACAGTAGAGAAATTCCCTTAGATAGCCCATTTTAGTTTGTTTGTCATAAAACTAGTTTTTAAGGAAGAAAATGACCAAAATGTTTTTTAGAAGCTAAAAAATCATTTATATGCATTTATAGCCCTATGGTTAACTAATTTGGACTTTAGGGTTTAGAGTTAAGGGGTGGGTTTGGGGTTAGGGTTTCAAATTTCAAAAAAAAAAAAAAAAAAATCAGAATTTCAAAAAAAAAAAAGTCTATTTTGGTCATTTTATTTTTTGAGGGCTATTTTTGTGACAAAAACTTAAAAAGAGCTATTTAAGAGAATTGCCCTAAACAGTAATAAAATGCAAACATAACCCCAATCCATCTATATAAATGATAATCATGAGGACCATAAGCTTATTTTTAATGATTCAATATAGGAAACTACAATTAATCAATCAATTTTGATTTAAAATTATCAAAAAAAAATTACAACGAGCATTACATACACCTCATCTACCCACTATAATATGTTATATGCCGTAATCTATTAACATAGACACAAACGTCGAAATCAAACATAATATTCTTAACATACATAAACATTCCATATGGTAACATTGTCAAAAACCATAAACATTATTATACACTTCTCTTCTAAAATTTTATATAACACACACAAAAAATATACAATTACATGAATTATATTCATTACACACATAGTACATTTTTAAAGTTAAAACAAAACAAATACGGAATTCATTTTATAACTTCTCACTTATATATATAAATAATCAATTATAATAAATACAAAATGCAATATCAAGATAACAGAGTTTATTTAGACTTCAAAAAATAAAAAATAAATAAATACAGAATTAAAGTAATATTTATATTTTAAGTTAATCAAGTTTATATTAAATAGTTAGAAATTATTTTTAAAATAACATCCCGTCCGTAGGGCGGGCCGACCCTAGTTTTTTTTTTAAATAAGGTTATTGAATCAATTTTGACCAAAACTCCATTATTAATTCATCCATTATTAATGAATACATATATTCAGAATTAGTGGCATATTTATCTTTACACATTTACTAATTTGAAATATCTATTACTATAAAGAAGAGTTCCACTCTCTTCTCAGAGTTCCACCTCAACAAATAGATTAACCATAGCTTGCCATGTGTGTTAGTGAGAAAAAATAACGAGTTTATTTTTTTTCATTGGGCTCAATATTAGATTTACAATGGGCCTTAATGCCACCAAAAAATGAATGGATTAATGTAGTTAGAGTTATTGTTTGGAACTTCTGATCAAAATTCCTCGCCGTCTATGTTATTGTTTGATTCATCTTCCAGGTGATGAGGAATCTGCAAAGCATTATTGAATCATACTTAATCCAAGCGTCGTCTTTAATGCAATCATGCATCACCCTTTATTCCCTTTCTCCAAACAATAATAGCAATAGTCACACGCAAGCAGAGATCCTGAGATGGCTGTGAATATGACACATGTCCACCTTATAAAACGCTATGTTTCATTTATTTATTTTGTTGAAATCAGATGGGCCTAACTTTTTATTATCTGAGCGTTTAGCTTTATTAAGCCCATGCCGCTATAAAGTGTAATATGATTTGTTTGAAACGCGGCGTTTCTTATTTTTCGTTTCATCGATCTCCCTTCTCCGCCCTAAGAGATTCTAGGGTTTCCATCGATTCCTTTGTCTTCTTCTTCTTGATCCAGCAATCAATCGGCATCGTAGAGAATCTAGAGTTTCGAGCGATTTATTCATCTTCTTCCTACTGATACAGAAATCGATTGGTTACAGATTCATTACTATTACCTCCGGCCTTCACCGTCTGCTCATCTACCCTTGCTCTGAAAATCCACCATTCAAACGGTTTCTCTGTTATTTAACACCATCCTTTAATCATGGATCCCCACTACGTCTTCATTAATTTGCCTCACACAGCTCTGTTAATCCAAATTTCTAATACTATAAATAGGGATGCAGAGCACACCCTAATCACATCGTTATTTACCATATCCTGCTTTCAAAGTTGAAGCATGGTCGTTGTAGGGAGGCAATTTTACCCGGTTAGTTTGGTTTTGTGTTCTGATTTTTGTTTAATATCTTCAGTGCTCTTTTTTTAAACGTTTGTGGTTTCTGGGATCTTAAATCTCTTAATCATAGTGTTTTAGCAATTCGGGCGACCAAGTATATAACTTTTTAAACATCTCATAATCTTCAATCATGAGATCATCTTTTGAAACGCTTGTTCATGATATTTTCCACAACTTTTCAGGCCACTCTCATGCCGGCTACCGTGAATGTTCACCGGCTCCCCGCTTTCAGGCAATGTCTCAAGGCTGGTTCACTATTCACACTAGGCAGATTTGAGGTGGCTTGGTGCCATCAGAACTACAGGCTCTCCGACTCTCCTTTGATGATTCTGTTCAGTGATTCAACCAAATTTGATGCGTTAACCGGACTGTTTCTCCAATTCCGGAAGAGTGTTTCAGGTTCTGCGACCATGATTCTTTGCATGCCCTTGCCAACACCAGCACACAACTTCCAGGTACATCTTCTCATTATCTGTTCATCTCATGCCTTATCATTGTAACCGGTAAATGATAAAGTTGATCCTCATCTCGCAAACGCTCTTGGTAAACTAATTGCTGCGAGAAGTACACTGGGTGACAGTCCCCAAGGAAAAGAACGTGTCATGGCAACTATCAGACTCGATAAGTTAGTCTCTTCTCAATATGAAGCCATTCAAAATGTTTGCGAGCTGAGGAACTCCTCATCTTTAGTCTTTCAATGAAAATTTATCATTTCATATTATCTCTTCCTCTTGGATGTGTGTGCCTGTGACTTTGAGTATGTTTGAGTCACAAGCTGTGTCGTTTCACAACAAACGGGAAGGCTGTCGGGTGATCCCCGAGTTGTTGTCGCAACTAGCATAAAACCTAAGATTGTAGGAGGTATTTTTCTTGGTAAATTTGAATCGATAATGTCTGCGTCTTACTCTATAATATATTCTTCTTTCCTTGGTTAAATGTGACTACCTAATAGCTTTCTGAACACCCATTAAATCTTATTCTAACTTTTCTGAACCATATTGCGATCTCTTGGGGAGAAAAATGTGTGGTGGATTCTGAAACAGTCAATGTTTGGTTAATATGTTATTCAGTGGATGATAATGTGTAGTATATTTAGTTGGGCAGGTGATATTCAAATCCTCTAACTTGCTGTTAAATGATATTTTTCAGAAAATATCGGACCTTTAAACTGCAAGAGAAGGACCTCAAGGAGACAGTACTTACGTCACAACTGCAGTAAGATTTAATAATTCTTTACCTCTTGGGTTAATTGTGCCACTAGATTTAATGTTACGTATTCAGTTAGGTTTGTTATGGTGTACTTAGTTTTAGATGTTGAAGCTTTCCAAAAAAAAAAGTGAATCATTTTGTTCTCTTCATACAAATTTGGAACACATGGCTATGCAGCTCCTAAATACGTGTAAACAGTCCATCTTCTGTTGAAGAGGGATCTCCTACAGCTTCGGTGTTGTGCTCAACCAGATCATAACCGACACCCGTCCGAACCAATGAGAGATACAAACCGGACGCTGAAGTAAGACTATAAGATTATGTAAAAGAGTTTCCTTCTAATAATCAACGCTTCAGCATGATCGATTGATTGCTCCCCAATAACTACTCAGCTGCAAGAGCATGGAGTTTTGGCTAGACTTGCTGATCTTTGTTTCAAAAAGAACGATAATGATCGGCGGCCCAAGATGAAGGTTGAAGTGGAAATCTTGATGAAGAGTATCGAAGAATTAGAGAGTGAGATTGTTAGATGGCCATAAGTAAGGAAAGTAGTGAATTAAGAAGCAAGAGTCGAGCCATATGACATGTGAAGGGGATGAGTTAGTGTTAAGAGTACAATTTTTGCGATTTGGAATTTTTTGCGTGTTTCATACTATATATAAATCAATTAAAATAAATTGTGTGGTTCATGCGATTAATTGGTCAGCCAAAAATAATCAGTGACACCATCACTACTTAATCTAATATCAAATCACAAAGCTTGATTTGCCAAAATTATAGAATAAAGGACAAGCTTCGTATAAATTCTATTACTTGAACATGTTATTTTGTATTGCATATTTATTTTTTCTTTTCTTTTGTAACTGGTGTTGCATATTATTTTTACGTTATCCTAAAGAAACACGAACAATAAAACTCAAGTATGCCATGAACTTTATAATTCATAAAGGCATTACATTTCTCAACTCTCACATACTCAAAACTGTAAAGTCAAAATATAGAAACGAGAAAAATAACTATAAAGTTGATGAAAAAGAATTTAAACTAAAATAAAATGATATTTACATATTGTAAAAATATACAAACCTGGGCTATTAGAATAAGTAAAGTAAATAAATTATAAATTATTATTTATATCACTTCAGTGTAACTAAAAGAACATTTTCCAATTGATTAATTCAGCTATTACGTTTTAAAATAATTTATTTTAATAGTGCACAACTTTCAAAATATTAGACCATCAAATAATTTATGTTTATTTTTTTGCATAAGTTGTCCAAAATTATTTACTATTTGTTTATCCAATATTTATTGTGTTAGAAAATTTAAAATCTGAATATTTTACTATCAAATACTTATTAAAAAGAAAATAATGTTTATTTTACTATCAAGAATTTACATTGTAACTTATTTGAATTTCAAAGCTACGATTACATGCCATCCCTATACCACTAAAATCAGATGTGACATATGTATATGTTACAAACAGATTAAAAACTTTGTTTTTTATAATTTAAACAACATATTTTAAGGTTTGAGAATCTGAAAAAAATGAAATCCCATTTAATAGTTCATTTCTCGCAATGGAGGTTGAACTCAAAATCACACAGTTAAAAAAGTCAAAGCTTAAATCCAACAATCACAAACTAACATAAAAAAATAAAGCTATAAAGATAGATGTTGAACACACCATGGAGACATTCAAACAATAATAGCAATAGTCACACGCAAATTTATTTTCCCTCTAATCATCTAAATTACCTAACAATATATAGTTTTTCAAACAAACAAAAAAATCTCCATCCATGATCAGAATATATAATAATTTTTTGTTAGTTAATATATAATAAATTAATTATATATAATAAATTGTGAGAATTATATTTTGCTAATTGCCAGGTACCATTTATTTTAAAATTTCTAATCATGAGTAACTTAAATTACATGATTTATTTTATTTTCAAACATAATAGTAATATATTTAAGACTCAAACAAACATGTATAATTTTAAACAGTAATGATCATTATTAAATTTTTACGTAGTCTACATGAGCTAAATATATTTTCAGTTATAATGGATCAAACTTTCACTACTTATTACAGAGTACTTCACTAAACTCATTGATCAAATTTTAAAAACTAATTCTAACTATTATTATAGTCAAACTAAAACAAACACTAAAAGAAAGCAAAATAACAATTTTCTACAATTTTTTTAATAATTAATAAGTTTACAATTTTTCATATAAATAGATAAATTGTTTTAATAAAAACATGATTTTTTTTTTTAATTTCAGTTAATAAAATTTAACATTTTCAGTAAATTGTATTTTTTTTTTTAATTTACCCGCCCGCAGGGGGGAGCCTACCCTAGTTACGAAGATATTTGCATTGTGTAGCAAGTATTGAGTGATTGCTTATCTCCCCATATCTTTAGAAACTTATGTTATTAAGAAAATATTAGGAAAATATTTTCATCAACTCATTTATATACTACCCAAATCAATGTCACAATTACCGTATGAAGATATTTAAATTCAATAGCAAGAATTTCATGTACACTATATTGTTATATGGCAATTCTTTTAAATAACCCTTTTTAAGTTTTTGTCACAAAATAGTCCTAGAAAAATAAAATGACCAAAATAGCATTTTTTTTGAAATTTTCAATTTTTTTTTTTTTGAAATTTGAAACTCTATCCCCAAACCCACCCATTTACTCTAAACCCTAAAGTCTCAATTAGTTAACCCTAGGGATATAAATGCATATTAATAAAAAAATTAGCTTCTAAAAAAACTATTTTGGTCATTTTCTTACTTAAAAACTATTTTTGTGAAGAACAAACTAAATGGGGCTATCTAATGGAATTTTTTTTGTTATATTATATTATATAAAAATTATATGTGATGCCAAATTTTTTTAAAAAGAACTTTATATTGCATATTCTTATGAGATTTACTTGGAGAGCAAAACACTTATTCAACATTTTTGGAATTATATGTTAAAGGGCAATTCTCTTAAATAGTTTTTTTAAAAGTTTTTGTCACAAAAATAGCCCTCAAAAAATAAAATCACCAGAATAGCCTTTTTTTTTTTTTGAAATATGAAACCCTATCCTCAAACCTACCCCTTAACTCTAAACACTAAAGTCTAAATTAGTTAACCCTAGGGATATATAAGTATATAAATACATTTTTTAGCTTCTAAAAAACTATTTTCGTCATTTTCTTCCTTAAAAACTATTATGAGCTATCTAAGGGAATTTTTCTATGTTAAACGTATAAGTAATTACTTTATTCCAATAAGTAGTCCTCTTTACAATTTATAAACAAAAAAAAAACATGGTTTTTTGTCAAAAACAATACTTAATTTAGGCTTCCTTGTGAATAAGTAAACTAATGAAAAGTAGTTTACCCCAAGGTTAAGTTATTGAAATGTTTAACCGTGAAAACGGACCGGTTTATTACATTCTAAATAATTAGTTATTATTGAAACAAAACAATACATAATAATTTGAGTCCCTTTCTTGAATTATGTAAAATGTTGTTCTTCTGAATTTTAATTGTAAATTATTTTGTGTTGATGTGCTTATTTTCCAACAATACATTCTATGATGTCGTTGATGATATAATGATTCTAGATGACATCATTTTTCTAACACAACGATGACCGTATTCAAACTTAATTCTCACTAGATCTGGACCTGCACACTAACGTGGATATTAAGTTTGTGTGTTTTTAATGCGTTAATATAGATGTAAAGATATATGAATGAGCATTTTTATTCGATATTTGAATACGTATCCGAACTCGATTTTAAAAATTCGAACCGAAATCCGAACCGAAATAGCAAAATACCCGAACGGGCATTAAATTAGGAGAGATTGGGTATCCGAACCCGAACAAGTAATATCCGAACCTGAATAGATATCTAAAGATATTCGAACTTATGCATATTTAACTTTATATTTCTAGATTACTTCTCTATTTTTATTTAAAATATTTATATTAATGTTACTCATACTTTAAGATCATATAATATACATATAACTACAAGCATTAAAACATAATATATAAACTAAAAAGACAAGCATTAAAATAGGAAACATAAAGAAAACACATTAATTTAAGTGAAAAAGAAAAAATATTAAAATAGGAAGGTTAAAAACACATTAATTTAAGTGAAAAAGGCATTAAAATAGTAAACTTAATTAAATTCTCAATGGCATGCCATTTTTATATAAAAGTGAAAACTTAAGGATATTTTATATGTGTACTTCTGTTTTAATAAAGTAGATGTTTACAATTCTGATCAAAAGTTTCCTTGGCAAAAATTTGATTGTGTTAAGTTAGTGTTCTTATGTTAAGCTAAATATTTCAATGCATATAATGAGGAAATTGTTTTGTAAATAAGTAATGGAAATTGTCCACATCGTAGTATAATGTTAAAGACCTGCTATGTTCTCATCTAGTAGTAGCATTAAGAACCGTGTATGAACCACTATGCTATGACTAATTCGTAAAAGTTTTATTTTTACGAAAACTAACTCGTAATAATTGTGAATATTAATGGGGCAATTCTCTTAAATAGCAATTTTTAGTTTTTGTTACAAAAATAGCCCTAGAAAAATAAAATGATCAAAATAACATTTTTTTTGAACTTTAAAAAAAAAAAAAAAATTTGAAACCCTATCCCCAAACTTATCCTTTACTCTAAACCCTAAAATCTAAATTAGTTAACCCTATGGATATAAATGCATATACATAAAAAATTAGCTTATAAAAAAACTATTTTGGTCATTTTCTAACTTAAAAACTATTTTTGTGAAGAACAAACTAAAAGAGGCTATCTAAGAGAATTTATCATATTAATATGTATTATTGTAGCATATCACCAATACATTCTATGCTATCGGTGAGTGTATTTTTTCTAGATTACAACATTTTTTATAACACAAAGTTATTTTATTTTAAATATTTTTTCATGTTCATTGACCACGTGACTAATTTTATATTACTTGTTTTTGCAAGTTATATAATGTACTAATCTTTATATTTGTTGCGTCTACAGTGACAATCGAAGTGTTTCCAGCTGGAGTCTTCTCAACATGGGCATCGACGAAGTTATCGTCGAGCATTCGTTGATCTTTTTCGGTGTTATCGTTCATGTTTGATCGACCGTTAGTGGCTGAGAGTTAGATTGATCCATACCCCCCTCCTTCTAGCGTCAAACTGTGGGAACCGAAATTCACACTATCGATTTCTTTCGATTTAGGAAAATTAGAAAAACCCTAATTTCTCCGAGGTCCCAGATATCTGCTAAACCACACGCCAAGCAATTAAGAACACGGAAATAAACAAAAAAAAAAATATAAGAATCAAAAAGAGAACAAAGTAGGTCTTATTCCAAATCTGTATAGGAGCGTTACAACAAGGTAAGAACCTTGGCTGCGAGAGCTGTCGGCGAGTTCCCTAGTTCTAACAACCGAAGACTGTAAAAACCTAGTTGAGTCGCAGCTCGATAACAAAAACAGAAAATTGCATATTCCTCTAAATGCTAAGTTTTGCTGTGTAAAAACGTCTCTCTATGTATTTAGCTTTAGTTCCCCTTATATATGCCCATAGGTCAAGTTTATCGCTTCGCAGAAATATTCCTTTTTCTTCTCGATCTTCATCATTTTCTTGGAAACTTGACATTTATCTTCCGATTTTGCAAGATTTGCCTCTTTCTGCAAGTAAGATACACCGTCATAGCATTGGTGGGCTTGATTTCGAATGAAATCGTAAGTGAGTTTTGGCCATGTTCTAGGCCTCTTAGGGCCGTTTGCCAATTTTAAACGTTTTTACGATTTCTACGAAACAGCGCATCTTGATACGACATCGATTCAACGAGTAAGTTCACACTTCTCGCATAGTTTAGACGATCGTGGTGTTAAGTTAACCATCCCTATTTACACGATAACTATGGACTTCATTCGGGAATACGAATCTTTGCGGTTCTTATTGTAAGGCTTCAATGGTAACTCCGATCGAGACGAAATGAGGGATTGTTCCATCAAGGTTCAATGGAAGGCATAAGATTTGGTCCAACTCGCCAAAATTGCGAGTAGAATTGCTTGTATGATCCTACTCGCCAAAATGGCAAGTAGGACTGGTCCAACTCACCAAAATGCCGAGTAGGACTGGTCCAACTCACCAAAATGGCGAGTTGGTCTTGTTGCTTGGTCCAACTCGCCATCTTGGCGAGCTCGGGCTTGTCCAACTTTCCAAAATAGCGAGTTGGCCTTGACTCTTGGTCTGATTCGCTTGTTTGGTGAGTTGGACGATGTGTTCAGACAATTTAGCTTTGTAGCAATTTTCATCGTTTAAGGTTTAGAGTAACCTTTCTGAAATTGATGTAAAACTCAATTTATGTTTTCTCGCGCCTTTTGTATCTCTTATTTTCCAAAAAGGACTTTTTCTGGGAAGTTTATGATGTTTGATTTTGTCGCGACCGATTTTGACCCCAACATAATTCAAAGCATAAAAAATTGCAAACAAATCACCAGTGATCACTTCATGCTTAGCAAAACTCATAACAATACTATTCCTTCAAGACTAGCAGATGAATCACAAGATTTTCTAACACAGAGATTAGGCTGATTCAAATCAAAACCTAATGTCCCCCTGGATGTTCTTAAGCTTGTCAAATTTGTTCCCAAACTCAACGGAACGGTTGTTGTAAACCGCGAAAACCTTCATGTTTCCTTGTCTCTCCGCGCGATGGATCTCTCAGGCTTGATTTGCTGCCAGATCTTGAAGTTCGCCTTGTAGACAAGCGCTTTTCCTCTCAGCTATCTCGACTTTGAAGCGATAAGTTCTCGCCTCTTGGTAACTCACTTTAAGGGCCTCGTCCATCAAGTGAATGCCCTGCAAAAAACCCCGAGAGTCAAAGAAAAAACATAGAAAATGTAACGAGTAAATTTCAAATACTAACCCCCATCCACTTTCGTGAGGCTTTTGTGACAGTCTTTGATTGAGCTAACTCCTCGAAATCCGGAAACTGGTCATTGTTGTCTGGAAACGAGTTGATAAAACCACCGAGATCATTATCTCCAATCCCTTAATCCGACACAGGGACTTGGCTTGTGCCACTCCCATCTCCTGCAAAACCATTTTTGTACCACTCGCTCTGAGGCAGCTCCTCTGTGGCAGCACTGCCTTCACCGTAACTGATCCCCTTTTCTCTGGGGGACCGACTCCTCTCCCTCGCGTTGGGAGCTTCATATGGAAAATATCCATCCATCTAAGGATCAGCAACTCTTTATGTGGACACTTGGGTTTGAGCTCGAGAACGGTGATACGCTACCGCTACACGAACACATTTTGGAGAAAAGTATCCCCAGTAGAATGGACCGCCGCGAAGAATATCCCTGACAATGATCAAGTCTTCAGGATATGGAAGAAGAAGTTGGCAGTCTGCGAAACAAAAATAAAATAAAGAAACACACAGTTAGATATTGGAAACACAATCAAGCACCAAGATATCCGACCACGCTACCTTTTTTGCGACATCTAGTCTGAAAAGTGGTAATACATCCTGCCGCGACAGAGGAACTGTATACTCGGACAAAGAAGAAGTACTTCTGTCACCGGTGGAAATTGGAACAGATCAACTTAATGATCGCCATATGTGTTCCCTTGGTTTAACATAATAAGACTCCCCTGTCTTCTGCGCCTTTAGAAAGGCCTTGAGGTAGTTAGCTTCGAGATTCATCCCACGCTCAAAGCTCAACACCAGTATACCAATGAGATGTTGCAGCCCGCCGGGAGTCAGATGACTTATCGACAATCAAAATCGGGCCAGAAACTGGACCATGATCGCCGGGATTGGAAATCATAAACAACAAAAAAGATGCGCTTTGTAGCATGTAAAGTAACCCGTGGGCGGAGCATCAGCACGTTCCCGATCCATGGGAATTCAGAACTCAACTTTCTCCGGGACTTGCAAAATTGCCTAATGGTGCGGAAAAATGAGTGAGATCTTCTGCTTGGCCTGTCATGCTTCTCTTGAACCTTTGGTGTCTTCGGACACCATGATTCGGGAGGAGGTGGTTCCATTCCACAGGTCGCTTTCCAGTTTTCAGCGACTTGCTTAGGATCAATGGAGTGGGAAGAAACTCAGCATTGGGAATGATCGTACCTCCCTGAACACAAACTTTCATGATTGAACATGGAGGAAGAACACCCTCTGAATCTCTCTGATTCAAAGACATTTTAAGCAAAAAGGGAGAGAAGATTTCTACCTTAGAGAAATTGTCTGTTGGAAGTGAGCAAGTGAAAAACTTGAAAAAACTTACTCAACATACTTATACAAGGTCAAAAAATTACTATAGCAGTTGTCTTTGGCCTTCTCGATCGTTAATTTCCGTCTAACATACCTAGCATGTCTAATGCCTCGTAAGAAAGTCACAACGATTCTAGCAAGCTGTGGGGTTCACTATTGGGGTCAAAAATGATCATAACGGAACAACCCCTGGTTAACTCCGCCCTAGGGCGGGGATGACCCACAGACAACCTCTTCTTAGGGCGGGGACGTTTGCTTGACAAAACTACCCCACCCTAAGGTGGGGATGATCCAAAACAAAACCATCCCGCCCTAGGGCGGGGACGATCCACAGATCAGTCCATCCTGCCCTAGGACGGGATCAATCTATAAAATCAAGTCTTGCCATCCAAGCACAAGCCATGTATTTACTCTCAAAGTCCTGATCAAATGAGTCCTTGTTTCATCTCGATTGGACTTGCTGTTGGACTTTTAAGATAAAAACCGTAAAACTCATCATTTGTAAAAATCCGAGAATCACTCGTATACTATGGCACTGGTTAACTTAACAACATTGTTGTCATAACTATACGAAAACTGCCCATTGTCTCAAGGAAACTAATGGCTAGCCTCATACGAAAGGTGTTTTCTCTGAAAGAAATTGTTAAAAACGTCTTCGCCAGGAAACAGACCAAGAGGGTCAAAACATGACAAAGGCCCACTTACAAACTCTAGACGAGAAAGTGCTCGTCCGCTACGACGGTTTACTTATTTTTAGAGAAGATAAATGGAAAAATAGATAAACATCAAGTTTCCGGATGAACATGAAAATTGAGAGAGAAGAAACTCGGGTTGGGCATAACGGGAAAGACGCGACTGACCTTGGATGAGTATATAAAGAGGGTCAAGGCTCAAGACGCAGGGACACAAGAAATTCTCAGCACACTTAGCACTTAGAGGGAATTAGAACCTTTCCGTTTTTTGCGAGCTGTGACTCAACTAGGTTTTTAGTCATAAGTTACTTGAACTAGGGAAACTTGCCAGCAGCTCTTGGAGCTGAAGTCTTTACCTATTGTACTCGCTCTCCGCATATTCAGAAATAATATCTTCTTTTCTCTCCTTTTCACTTTATGATTTATTATTGCGTTTGTATTGATTGTTTGATTGCCTGAAAGTTTGGCATAGCAGAAATCTGGGACCTCAGGGAAAGCTAGAGTTTCCAACTTTCCTCTGATTAACGGAAATCGACGGTGTGAATTTCGGTTCCCACAATACATCTCATAGTAGTTATGATAAAGAAGTTATTCCACTTTTTAATCAGGTGATTCCTTGTTATCTAGTTTGGACATATGGCAAGTTCTTCAAGATTCTAATCAAACCAAGATTCTAATCAAACCAAGATTAACATAACATGTAAGAAGCTTGATATGGAACCATTATTCAATGGAGAATCACTACGAAGTGTAATAAATATCATAGGAGTTAAGATGAAGAAGTTATCCAACTTTCTAATCAGGTGCTTATTTCTTATCCAATTTGGACATATGACAAGTTCTTCAAGATTGTAATCAAACCATGATGAATCAAGATGTATGAAGCTTGATATGGAACCATTAATAAGTGGATAATCACCACGAAGTTGAATAAATCTCATAAGAGTTATGATGAAGAAGTTATCCCACTTTCTAACCAGGTTATTCGTGCTTATCCAGTTTGGACATATGAAAAGTTTAAAACATCTCATAGTAGTTATGATAAAGAAGTTATCCCACTTTTTTATCAGGTGATTCATGCTTACCTAGTTTGGACATATGACAAGTTCTTCAAGATTCTAGTGAGACCATGACGAATCAAGATGTAAGAAGCTTGATATGGAATCATAAATCAATGGAAAATCACCACAAAGTTAAATACATGTGATTAATTTCTACTTATCTAGTTTGATTAGTAGAGGATCAGAAAGAAAGCATAAAGATCAAAAAACAGGCAGCGAGATACTGCATTTCCTAAGGGAAACTATTCAGAAGATCCTTCTCCTGCCCTTACCTACAATGTATCACACCAAAGGAGGCCGCTAGAATACTAGAAGAATTGCACGAGGAAGAGTGTAATAACCCTCATGAACCAATGAATTTTTGGTCGAGAAAAATTCCGCTAGACCAGTTTGGAGTTGGTCTGATCAGAATTAAAATAAAAACCGACCCTGTGAATTAATGTCTCGATGAGACTGTCGTGTGGTCGAAATACCTTCTCTTGATAGATCTATTTGATTTTTAATTATTACGGTTGAGTTTTATTAAAGCTGAAAGTGTTTATCTTACAGAAAGACGAGATCCGATGGACGGGAAACATTTGGTCGAAAACTGCCCAAAAAGACCGTTCAGCTACTTGGCCGGTCATGTGCGATGCAGATGATTTTCACCTGCTTGCTTGCTTATTTAGTAACTGGCACATGCAAGTCACAAGATTCCAGCCTGCTTGATCATTAGTTAAGTCACACGATTGTCACCAGCTGCTTCAAGCTTTCTTCGTGGGAGGGAAAGGTAAGCAGCTTGCTGCTGGAAATGCTGAAACAACTCTCCACATGTCCAGTCCCTGCTTTACTTTGTTCTGAATGAAACCCTCACCTTAAGTAACTTACTCAGCTATTTAACTCCCTCCCCACCTGCTTGGTCGTCCACTACCACAAGAAAAACAGAGAAATATTTTCAGAGAAAAACAGTGAGAAAGAGGAGAAAAAGTGTGAGAAAATTAAGAGAAAAAATCAGAGAAAATTAGAAAAGACCTTGGAGGACTCTCTTTCATCCTCTAGCTTATTTCCCTGATGTATAGAAGATCATAAGGGAGAAAGTCCTGAGAAAACCCTAGACTCTGTTATGTTTTGTGATGAACCGATTTTTATTTCTGATTTAAAAACAGTACAGTCGCAAGTTTATCTTAAAGGGGAAGAGCATCTGAGTTCATCTGTCCATCAGTTTTTGTGGTAAGCTTCATAACCTTGCCTCAGACCTGTTTTTATCAGAGCTGGTTAATGATTAGCTAAGGTGTTGGTCGGATCAGTTCTTTGAGTGATTATATGGTTCAGTTACTTTAGTTTCGGTTTGAATTAAATTCAGTAAACCACAAGCTAACTGATTTGAATTATTTAGACTTAAGCTGAACTGAACTGATCCTGTCATGAATCATCTTGTCTGAACCGAGCTGATTTTATCTACGATGAGTACAACCCATCTTGAACTGAATAGATTTAAGGTGTTGAGCATGAACTAAAAAGTCGTATTATTAATTTTCTGAACCAAAAAGATTTGATCTTGTCTAGTACTGATCTGAGCCGTGCCGTATATGGTCTGAGCTTGTCATGTCCTGATCTGGTATGAGTAGAACCAAGTTAAGCTGTTGTGAACTGATAAGAACCAAACTTAACTGAGCATGAGATGAGCTGTTATAAACCAATTAAGTTGTTATAGCTTGAACTGAACTGATCTTGAGTTCAAACCACTCTGTTTCAGGTCAGTGGTCGAGAGAAGATTGAAGGATCAACCAGATTCATCAAGTAAAATCATGTTCTGTCTAGGTAAGAACTTGATCATGGACTGATCATTTTCTTAAAACCATTAGTGAACTGATATAATTGATGACCTTAGCTGAGTTTAGTTTCTGTTTAAACCGAACTGAATAATGTTATATCCAAACTTCCTGTCTTGGTTCAGCTGGTCGGAGAAGTCTGAAGATCAGTACGGATAACCTTGTGGACATTCTGAATCAGAAGTGAAGTGGAGTGTGATTAGCTTGAGCTCGAGTCTAGTCTTCCTTATCCAATCTCATGGATTCAATGGTTATTTTAGATAGATGATGAATAAGTTATTAATGAGTGTGCATGATTGCATACTGAATATGGTTCATTGATAAGCAAAGTGTCTTAATCTATAATTGAATGTGAGGTGTTTACTTATGTAAACACTCAAGAAATATTACGAATTATTATTTGAGGTTTATCCCGAGCCTTAGTACTTGTTCTCAAGTGCTAATATACAAGTATATTACTAAGTATATAAGTATAAATCATGTGAAGTCTTATTGTATACTCACTCTCCCAAAAGTCCCGCATTACCGTGAATTGGTCCTGTAATATGGAACAAGGTCACGAAGACACAATGATGGGGTCGCTCCCTGGAGGCCGTGTAACTGCATGCAGCGTTAGATGTTAGATATTTGAATATCTGATGGAGATGATGGCTATATTTATTTTTCCGCTAAGCTCGGCTAGCCTTGGTGGTTTTCCGGGTTTAGCATATATATAAATATATATTATAAGTATGAGTAAATGGCGGGTATCGTGGAGGTGATCTTTAAGATAAGATTCAAATTGATGGAATGAAAAGCCTTATATATATTTAATAGTTATGAAATATATTTCCACTGCATACAAATGAAGTTCAATGCTCGGAATATTATTGATATATGTTAGGTGTGGGATTAGACTCACTGAGTAAACTAGTTACTCATGACTGATTTGTGATGCAGGTTACCAGTAGGTGGGAGACCTTACTCTAGGACGGGAAGGAACATCATTAGCCAGCCGTAGATTTATTATCCTTGCAAAGACGTTTTGTATACAGCTTATGTATAAGCTTGTTTTCCTATAACTTCAAGGTCGACCTATATCATTTTTGTAAGATTATTTTGAATGAATAAATATATAATATATAAAGATTTTTCTAAAGTACGGGTTCCATATGATATTAGTCCTTGTCCGGGATGAACTAACTATCGGGTATTGCTTGGTCAGGTTGAAAAGCCTTAAGTGATATCCGATGGGAGTATCGATGTTCTCATATTGCTAGTCCAAGGAACTCGGAAGTATTTGGGGACTTTGGGTTGGCTTTGGGGAAGCATCGATTGTGTCATTTTCGGTCAACTACGATCGGGGGTGTCACAAAGGTGGTATCAGAGCATGGTTATACGATGCTTGAATGGGACTTGTTTCAAACGTTTTTCGAGTCAAAATGAGTCGCAGGGATAACTAGGATATGCTGGCTGGTTCCTTCCTCTTAGGATAGATAGTCATGGGTAGTTACCTTACCGTTAAATTTCATAGCAGATGTACCGAAACAAGCTCGATGGGGTGGAGCGTACTAACCGATTTTGATCCCGTCATGCTTCAGTTTGCTATTGTCATGCTTTTCCTGCCGTGCTGTTGGGTTCTACTATGAATATATTTTAGAGAGATATACAGGACAGAGTCGACATATCAAACATATATATGAACATATTTGTTATCGATGTCAAAGTGGACGTTGTTTTTGATGATTCAGTTTTGGGAGATTCTGCTGCACATGATCACCCAGATTCATATGTTCTTCCAGATGCTCAAGTTTATCCAGCTTATGCTCAGACGTTCCAGAACCATAGTTGTACAAGCCTGATTGAATCAAAAAGTGTTTCAAGCTTAGCGTTTGTGGCGGAGATAGTTCGACTGTAGTACAAGACGATGGACGTACCAGCACCATTATGTTGCAACATAACATCTTAACGTTTCTGAAAAGGATCAAGAAGTTAGGACCATAAGATACTAAAGAAGGACTAAACCATTCGATGTAAACTTTAGATTGAGGAAGATTTCGAAGGCAATACTGGGAGAAGAACGAGTGACGGAGCCCATTGTTCCGAGGATTGCAAGAAGGATATGGAAGTATACAATATCAAGAAGGATTCATTGAGTTATGTCAAGCGTCAAGCGTCATTATGGGAATGTTAATCTAAGTTAGAAAAATTTCTTTCAAGAATTTAAGAAGTATTTTCTACTCAAGACATGGGACATATTGAAGATTCAGCTTATAGAGTTGGCAAAGTTAGATGTTCCGCCAAGATTTTGACGTTGAGTGAATTTGATTCATCCATTATGGTTTGGAGGATGAGCTGAAGATCATCAATAAATTTCTATGGGGACTTAGCCAATAATTTTGGGGAAAACAAAAGACCATGGAGTTCTACAGCTTTGAGGAGATGGTGGAGTATGATGTGTATGTTAAGAGAGCTGTTACTGCCAAGGAAGCTTTTTCGTGCCATTCAGACCATATAAAGGCTACCCATTCAGATCGAAGGCCAGATAATGAATCAAGGAAGTCGATGGAGATGATTTTGGGTAGACGTTTCTTCAGATCATGATCGAGTAACCAAAGTTGTTATGGTTGTGACTAGCCAGGACAATATGGTCGTGCTTCATGTGTAAGGAATCGTGGATCGTTTACGCCATTCACACTTTTGCTGTTCCTTTGAAGAATAAGGAAGTTATTCTACCCTTGCCCATGAAGTTACCCGATTCCATTTACCTATACCTAGGGTACCACTTGTTGAACTTTTTTGCTTTTCCTTACCATTAGTCTCTAACCAAGTGTTTGGCTATTTGTGTAGAGCCTACGCTTTAGATTTGCTTGGACCGTCAAAACCCCTGAACGGTCCAATCACATGTTTGCTTCTGATCCCATTGTGTTTTGTGTGCATTTAAAAAAATATTATGAATGATTTAATAAATAAGTAAATGTGTGATCAAGGTGTCACTAGAGACGTTGCCAATGGACGGAATTTTCGCCCATATTGTATTTGTTTTGGGAACAACACATCGTTGTAGTTCCCGAGTAGTGTCATGTTTTAGGGAGGATTCACTTTAGTGAATTCAAGTATACCGTTCTTATTCGTGGAAGTACTGGCTGCCATTTTGAGTTATGGTATGCTTTCCCTGTTCCTTAATACTTCCATTAAAACAGTATGTTTCTATCTTGAGTGAGATTGTCTATCTAGTTATCGAGCTTTATTAAGAAGTTGTTAAGGAAAGAAGTCCTTGAAAGAAGACCAGTGACAGGTTGCCTACTGTGGTATTCTAGCAAGTGTTGGAGAATCGCTCATATCAGTTTAGAGAGTTGAAAACCTTTTGGGAAAAGGTGATGGTGTATTCCATTATCCTGATCATTGAGAAATAAAAGATAACAAGGAGCAGAGTATTGAGAACTGTTAGATAACCAGGGAGCATGGAGATGTGTTTAAGGAATTGGAAGGATTGTTGACATCTAGAAGTGACCCGTTCAGTATTCTTCTTGAACCTAGATTCGCTGCAATAGCCTAGGCATCTTGCCAAGTGGTTCTACCCTATTTCAAGTAGTAGTTAGAATAATTGTTTGGATAAAGGTTTTGTTCGATTTAGTTCTTTGCCATGGAGTCTACCCATGTCAGTAGTAAAGAAGAAGAACCAGAGTTTGTTTTTATGTTCAACTAAAGTTGAACTGAGGACGTGACCATTAGGGTCAATTATCAACTTTCTAGGATTGATGAGTTGTTAAGATCGGTTGCAAGATACAACTGGTTTCAAGGACGTTCGATGGACGCTTCAGGTTTTAGTAAAGGTTGCTACTGGTAATTGGAAGTTAGATTCATAAGACAGTGAATGTCAGAAAAAGGAATTGTTGCACATTTAGAAAAAAATTCAATGTTATTAAAGAATGGCCGTATCCTATCTCTGTTACCGAAGAGTCAAAGTTTCGCTGGACTGGTCAGAAGTTTGTTCAAGAGTTAGAAACCATGCCAACCGCTGAGCTGATTGACTGATAATGATGTTACCTTCGAACGGAGTAAATTTTTTGATGAAGTATGCAATCAGTTAGAGGAAATCTCTACGTCTATGTACATCTTAGCTTTGCATGAGCCTAACCAGTCATATCTTGTTACATAGATGCATCCTGAATTGGTTTAGGTAAATGCTAAGGCAAGACGATTGGGTAATCGCTTATGCATCAAGGGAACTAAAGAAGAATAAGGTAAATTATCCAATGCATGAGATGTAGTTGGCGGCAGTTTTGTTGTACATCAAATTTGGTGACCATTTCAATATGGAGAAAGAATGTAAGTGTTCACTGATCAAAGAAGATATAAGAAAAGAAAATTCAGTTGCTTATTCTTTGAGGAGAGGGAAAGTTGGTATCATTATTGAGAAGGATCTCAAGAATCATGAAGCATAAATTGGAGTGATTTATTAGGCTGCCTTATAAGAAAATAATGAAGAGTTTTCAAGATTGCAAGTAGTAAGTCAAGATGGCTTATCCATTCATATCTGAAGAACTCAGTTAGATGATTAAAACTTAAAGAAAACTTAGAAGGAACATAATAAAGATAATTTCAGTGGAAGATATGAGGAGTGTTCTGTAGACAAGGTTAGTCAGTAAAACACGTGGGAGAAGGAACTCAAGTTCTACCAGAAGATTAAAATGAATAATTAGAAAAGAGATGTTAAGTGAATGCTAAAGAAGATTGATGTGTGCAAGAAGAGGTATGACCGTAAGGCATATGGGAATGCCAAGGATGTATCAGTACAGAAAATACGAATTCATCATACAAGAGTACTCAGTTGGTGAATTAAGCTTGGTATAGACAAACTTGTTGAATCCTCAGTTGCTAGACAGAAGAAGAAATCAGAAAGCAATAGAACCATACTTGGATATAGGAAACATCAGAGAGATTGAATCGTTCAGAAGATTATGAAGAGGGTCTCAGGTAGATCAGAAGTGTATAGAATATTGTAAGGGAAATCATTCTTGGAATAGGTGAGTGTGTGTATTTGAGAGTATCACCCTTGGTCTGAATCATGTTAGCGTGATTTATCGTGCATGTTCTTGTTTGATTGTTGCACGGTTAATCAAGTTGACATTGACCCGACCGGAGATGTTACCTTCATATATGGAACATCACCTAACATTCCACATTTCATGTTGTTGGTATGGGAGAAAGACTGATAAAAATGTTTCAGAAGTGATGGTATTCAGAGACTCAAAACCGTCCAAAGAAGTATGCAGACCACAGTATATGAGAGTTATGTGTTGTTAAGAATTGGTTCTCTTGAAAGTATTTGCTTAGAAAAGAAATGATCAGTTTGGATAAGCTGGGAAATCGGCAATCTGTTATATCAATCTGTACCGAGTACTGAGGGTTATCAGAGTTGGAAAGGTTATCCATTGACCAGAGAATCTTTCAGTTTTGCATTTGAAAATTTATGAGCCGATGTTGCGTAATCCTATATCAGACCTAGTATGATAGAACTGCTGAGACTAGAAAACTTTCAACCTCAACTCACCTAGCCTAAAGTTCCTTTGCGGAAAGGTGAGCACCATATCAGAAGATTTGAGATCAGAAAACTTGGTAAGATCAAGTATTTGGGGAACAACCATCAATTGTTTTGACATGAGAGGATGAGGATAAGTTTGAGCTGATTACTATAAAGTCTTTGCATAGCCTCCAGTGTTCAGTAAAGTGTGTACAACTATGTTATGAGAATTCGGGGACAAACTATTTTGAGGGGGGAAGAATGTAATAACCCTCATGAACCAATGAATTTTTGGTCAAAAAAAATTCCGCTAGACTAGTTTGGAGTTGGTCTGATCAGAATTAAAATAAAAACCGACCCGGTGAATTAGTGTCTCGATGAGACTGTCGTGTGGTCGAAATACCTTCTCTTGATAGATCTATTCGAGTTTTAATTATTATGGTCGAGTTTTATTAAATCTGAAAGCGTTTATCTTAAAGAAAGACGAGATCCGATGGACGGGAAATGTTTGTCGAAAACTGCCCAAAAAGACCGTTCAACTACTTGGTCGGTCATATGCGATGCACATGATTTTCACCTGCTTGCTTGCTTATGTAGTAACTGGCACATGCAAGTAACTGAAACAGCTCTCCACCTGTCCAGTCTCTGCTTTACTTTGTTATGAATGAAACCCTCATCTTAAGTAACTTTCTCAGCTATTTAGCTCCCTCTCCACCTGCTTGGTCGTCCATTACCACAAGAAAAACAGAGAAATATTTTAAGAGAAAAACAGTGAGAAAGAAGAGAAAAACAGTGAGAGAAAATTAAGAGGAAAAAAGAGAAAATTAGAGAAGACCTTGGCCGACTCTCTTTCATCCTATAGCTTATTTCCCTGATGTATAGAAGATCAGAAGGTGAGAAAGTCCCGACAAAACCCTAGAATCTGTTATGTTTTGTGATGAACCGATTTTGATTTCTGTTTTAAAAACAGTACAGTCGCAAGTTCATTTTAAAGGGGAGGAGCATCTGAGTTCATCTGTCCATCAGTTACTGTGGTAAGTTTCATCACCTTGCTTCAGACCTGTTTTGATCAGAGCTGGTTAATGATTAGCTAAGGTGTTGGTCGGATCAGTTCTTTGAGTGATTATATGGTTCAGTTAGTTTAGTTTCTGTTTGAATTAAATTCAGTAACCCGCAAGCTAACTGATTTGACTTAAGCTGAACTGAACTGATCCTGTCATGAATCAATCTTGTCTGAACCGAGCTGATTTTATCTACGATTAGTACAACCCATCTTGAACTGAATAGATTTAAGGTGTTGAGCATGAACTAAACTGTCGTATTATTAATGTTCTGAACCAAAAAGATTTGATATTGTCTAGTACTGATCTGAGCCGTGCCGTCTATGGTCTGAGCTTTTCATGTCCTGATATGGTATGAGTAGAACCAAGTTAAGCTGTTGTGAACTGATAAGAACCAGACTTAACTGAGCATGAGATGAGCTGTTATAAACCGATTAACTTGTTATAGCTTGAACTGAACTGATCTTGAGTTCAAACCACTCTGTTTCAGGTCAGTGGTCGAGAGAAGATTGAAGGATCAACCAGATTCATCAAGTCGAATCATGTTCTGTCTAGGTAAGAAATTGATCATGGACTGATCATTTTCTTAAAACCATTAGTGAACTGATATAATTGATGATCTTAGCTGAGTTTAGTTTCTGTTTAAACCGAACTGAATAATGTTATATCCAAACGTCCTGTCTTGGTTCAGCTGGTCGGAGAAGTCTGAAGATCAGTCCGGGTAACCTTGTGGACATTCTGAATCAGAAGTGAAGTGGAATGTGATTAGCTTGAGCTCGAGTCTAGTCTTCCTTAGCCAATCTCATGGATTCAATGGTGAGTCTAGATAGATGATGAATAAGTTATGAATGAGTATGCATGATTGCATACTGAATATGGTTGATTGATAAGCAAAGTGTCTTAATCTATAATTGAACGTGAGTTGTTTTCTTATGTAAACATTAAAGAAATATTATGAATTATTATTTGAGGTTTATCCCGAGCCTTAGTACTTGTTCTCAAGTGCTAATATACAAGTATAGTACTAAGTATATAAGTATAAATCATGTGAAGTCTTATTGTATACTCACTCTCCCAAAAGTTTTGCATTACCATGAATTGGTCCTGCGATATGGAACAAGGTCAAGAAGACACGATGACGGGGTCACTCCCTGGAGGCCTTGTAACTGCATGCAGCGTTAGATGTTCGATCTTCAAATATCTGATGGGGATGATGGTTATATTTATTTTCCCGCTAAGCTCGGTTAGCCTTGGTGGTTTTCTGGGTTTAGCATATATATAAATATATATTATAAGTATGAGTAAATGGCGGATATCGTGGAGGTGATGTTTAAGATAAGATTCACATTGATGGAATGAAACGCCTTATATATATTTAATAGTTATGGAATATATTTCCACTGCATACAAATGAAGTTCATTGCTCGGGATATTATTAATATATGTTGGGGTGTGGGATTAGACCCACTGACTAAACTAGTTACTCAAGACTCATTTGTGATGCAAGTTACCAGTGGGTGGGAGACCTTACTCTAGGACGGGAAGGAACATCATTAGCCAGCGGTAGATTTATTCTCCTTGCAAATACTTTTTGTGTATAGCTTATGTATAAGCTTTTTTTCCGATAACTTCAAGGTCGACTTATATCGTTTTTGTAAGATGATTTTGAATGAATAAATATATAATATACAAAGATTTTTCTAAAGTACGGGTTCCATATGATATTAGTCCTTGTCCGGGACTAACTAACTATCGAGTATTGCTTGGTCGGGTTGAAAATCCTTAAGTGATATCCGATAGGAGTGTCGATGTTCTCAGATTGCTAGTCCAAGGAACTCAGAAGTATTTGGGGACTTTGGGTTGGCTTTCGGGGAGCATCGACTGTGTCATTTTCGGTCAACTACGATCGGGGGTGTCACAAAGAGTGTGGCTCCAATTCAAGCGGACGAAGTCTGGTACTAAGAGCCAGAAGAGCCGGTTACTACTGGCCTACAATGGCAGAAGATGCCAACAAACATGCCAAATACTGCAACCAATGCCAGAGGCATTCTCCGGTTTCCAAACTTCCCCTAGAAAACATTAAATCCATGAGTTTCCCCTGGCTTTTCAAGAAGTGCGGCATGGATATAGTGGGAAAGTTCCTAATACCGCTGGGGAAGAAAGGCTTCCTCTTGGTCGTAACCGACTACTTCTCCAAATGGGTTTTTCAACGACGAGTTTTGCCGAGCGGACTGGCTTCGCATTCTCCTAAGCTATACGAGAAGTTTGAACCCATGTTTAAAATCAACATCGTATCAAAGACGATCTTTCAGAGCAATCAGAAAAATGGTCAAAGTCGGAAAAACGGCCCGAGAGGCCGAAAACGCGACTAAAGGCCCGCTTATGTTTTCATACGAAACCAAGCCCAGTGGTGTTAAGACGGTCTATCTTTATTCACATAAAGATAAATATCGAGAAATCAGAAGATAAATGCAAAGTTTCCGAAGATAACCATGAAGATCGAGACAAAAAGGAATATTCCGGAAGTGATAAACTTGACCAAGGGTAGAAAAGGAAGAGTCAAACAGCCTTGAAGAGTAGTATATAAGAGAACGCGAGGCTGGAGACAAAGGGGACAATTTTTAGCATTCATAGCAAACTTAAAGCAATAGGCATTTATTTCCGTTTTAGATATCAAGCTACGACACGATTAGGGATTTGCAGTCTTAGGTTGCTAGAACTAGGAGCTCGCCAACAGCTATTGTGGCCAAGGCTCTTTCCTTCTTGTAAACGCTTAAATGCAAATTCGGAATAAGATTTCTTTCGCTCTCCTTTTATTTTACCGATTCTTTAGTATTTCGTTTGTTCTCATCGTTTGATTGCGTTGCGTATGGTTTAAAGCAGACTATCCGGGATCTCCTGGGAAAGTTAGGGTTTCCTGACTTCCTAAAGTTTACGGAAATCGACGGTGTAGATTTCGGTTCCTGCACCAATCAATCAATTACACATAAAAACAGACAGAAGAAAATATGAATTGAAAAAGAGCAAAAGTAGTCTTATTCCGAATCTGCGTAATGAGAGTTTACAACAGGTATAAACCTCGGCCGCAAGAGCTGTTGGGGAGTTCCGTAGTTCTAACCACCTAAGAATTGAAAACCTAATTGAGTCGCAGTTCGATAACAAAAGCGGAAAGTTGCCTAAATTGCTCCAAGTGCTAAGTTGTTGTGTAAAAAAAATCTCTCTTGCGTCTCTCGCCTTGGCATCCCTTATATACTCCTCCTAAGTTGGTTTTGGGATCATTCTCGTCCAAAAACATAATTAGACTTTTGCCGCGTTAAGACCTTTTTTGGACCGTTTTTTCAACTTGAGTGTTTTTATGATTTCTTCGAGAAATCACCTTCGATACGACGTCGGTTTTACAAAATGTGGTTTTAGGTTAACTCTTATCGTTTTATACGATTGATTCAAATTTATATGAGAAAACAAGTCTTTGTTAATTTTTTCGTAAAGTTACAACGGTAACTCCAAACGATATGAAACAAGAGATAGTGTAGTCAAGGCCTGAAAGGGGAGAAATTGGTCGCCTGTTGGTGAGTTAGACGAGACCTATCCGGGTCGCTGACGTGGTGTGTATTTTTTTCTAGCAGGGTAATAAATATCCTAAACAATCAATTGTCAAATTAACCCTAAAGAGATACTCTTGTGTAGTACTTAGGGATAGATCCACAGAGAGCAAAGGCACACAATATATTTTTTATTTATAAAGACTAAGCTAGGTGAATATATATATTGGTAATGAATAATCAGATTAAGGAAATATTTCTTGTCAGGAAGTAAGATGTAATATGGAAATATGCTACTAATGCAAATATGAAAATATTCTAGATGTAAATATAAATGTAAATATGCTAGATCTACGATTTCAAGCTTAATAAATTATAATTGATATGAGGCACACATATGTAAATATTCTAGAACTCAAATGTTAACTATTCCGAGCATTTTAACTCCGACTCTCGTACGCGAGCAAAAGGAACGACCATCGATCGACGACTAAGGCCTGGTGTCGATCAACGGTGAAATCAGAAGGAAGTATGGGCAAGATTTGATAAGTACACCAGACTTATTAGACCAGCTCTCGCATTTATCTAACAGCCTAGTTCAACAGAATCTATTATGGCATAGAACCTACTCTCGTAGTTGTCCATGTCATATCATCGTGATCCTAAATAGCTACTCTAGAATGCAAAAATTAAGCACAACTCAATTAATGGATAATAACTGAACCTAACAATATTATTTTTGGGCTAATCCATAGTTGCTATCATTCAACCCTAAATCTATTTAGTAACTACTCAGACATGATCTTTGTCACATAAATCATAGATGACTAGAAAAGATATGAAATAAAATATAAAAACCAAAGGAGTTCCAGGAGGACTCTGAAGGAGTCTCAGCTTTCTCTCCTAATACAAAATGAAACTAAAATGCTCTGTAAAATTTATGTCTAACTGTTGTCTCCATTTTTCATCTTTGCCTTTTTCAAGACATATATATAAAAACCCTAAATCTAGGTCAAAACTCGTCCAGGGTATTTTTGTCTTTCTGACTTGGGCTTTGATCATCGATCAATGGCAAGTGTTTTTCATCGATCGATGGCTTCGTTGACTCCCTAGATGACCATCTACAGATTCTTCTCTTCTAAATGCTCTAAAAGTTCCAAGTATCTAATATATCTCAAAAACGTTCTTGGACCTATAAATACTCTAAAACATAGCCTAGATACACATAATAGACTCTAAACAGAGCCTATAACATGGCCTAAAACTGGTAATAAATAGGCTATATCCACTTCCCAGACTTAACCTTTTGCTTGTCCTCAAGCAAACAAATTTGTGAAAGAGGTTTTGAAAAGTGGGGACTCACGTAATATCTAAGTATACCATATCCTAGTATAGCAACCAAATCCATTCTACCAACAACTTGGCAAATACTAGCTTGACTCGCCCCTCTACTGATCTTATTTCTTTGCATAAAATAAAAGTATATGCTTTACCTTGGGAGTATCAACCAAAGGACACATGGATTCTTACCTCTGCAAGTATCTGAACAACTAGGTACATAGTCTTCTCTGATCCCTTTCTTCCCTCTTTTTCTCTCTTCTCTGAATCTTTTTAGATCTCAAACTTAATGGATAACAATGCCATCTTATTTTTGATTTTCTCTTCTCTTTTATTTTATTATTTTATTTCTTTTTCTTTTTAGGCAAAGTTGTCGGCGAATAATGGGGTCATAGGTAATTTACCTACCCCTCGCTTCAAACAATATGTGATCATTTCTTTGAATTAGAATAATGGGGTCATAGGTAATGTACCTACCCCTCTGCATCTTGGGAAATCATCTCAATCTTTTAAGCTTTTAAGTAGATGCTGAAGAGAGAGAGAGAAAAGGGAACCAAAGGTGCAATGACGTGTATCTACAGACTTGCAGAAGGAACCCGATCCAGTATATACCAAGCCCTAAAGCAAGCTGATAATGTCAGTTTTAGTGTTGGAACTCAGCTTCGGTTCCTTCAAACTTTCTAAGCAAGTGTGATATAGTGGCAGGATGATCCACTTTTGTCTCTCTAGTAATCTCTGCAAGTAATCTGCTAAAAATAGTGCTAAAGTATGGTTAATCAATAATAAAAAATTTGATCATAATCCCTTTTTGACTCAATAAAACCTTTTTTGAAAAAAATATATATTTAATGCAAATAAAACTCAAAAGAAATTAAATAGCATTAGCGAACCTCCCCCATACTTAAATTACAATGTCCCTAGTGTAATCCGCCCTGGTTTGGTTAGGACAAATCAAATCATAAGTAAATAGTTGAGAGAGAAACTCGACACCAGACCATGTAATAGAGTGTTGATCGATATGACGATGTCGATGTCGACCGATGGTTATGATCCATGGTCGATCGATGAGATGCTTCAAACTCGATCGATGGTAAACTTGTAGGTTTCTGCTCTTTTTTTTTATAACTATAAAACTTAAATAAATAGAAAACAATGTTAGTAAACCTCCCATAGACTTAAATAACACTATCACGAGTGTTATTCAGTTTGAGATTGGTGAAGAAAATAAATCATAAGGACACAATTTGATGAAAGAAAACGGTATACATGCTCGCTGATGGTGATTGTCGATCGACACAGTTAAGTGGCAATCGGTCGATACGGAGGATACCCTGTCGATCGCCAATGATCAAGTGTCGATCGATGCACTGTACAGACTCATTTTTCTTTCTCCTTAAAACTTGTAATAGTATAATAAAATCTGAAATTAGACTAATGTAATCAAGAAAATAACTAAAACTTACTAAACAGTGGGTTGCCTCCCACTTAGCGCTTGGTTATAGTCTTAAGCTCAACATATGAACTTGCTGACTAGTATGGAGGTGAATAACACTTGGAAAATAAGTGTCTACATCTTGTCTGCTCATCTGAAACCATGTACCAATAAAGCTATTCATTGCTTCATTACTTCTTGTTTTTTTCATTCTTTGTAACCTCTCTAGCAACCTCTATTGAATGCATTCTTCTTTGTAGGTTCTCAATACTGCGCTGTAGCATTCTAAGTCTTGCAGCTGTAGTCTCTGATATATCTTCCATTTGTTGAGAAATATCTTCCTTCATTAGACTCTAAGAAAAAGCAATCTCATCAAACCTATCTTCCAGTTGTATTTCTGCTGCTGTCTTCTGCTGGTTGGCTTCAGTGTCGATCGATGGTCGTAGTTTGCCGTCGATCGATGCTAGTTCATCTTACGTAATCACGTGCTGTCTTTGTATAGTATCTAAATCTTGCTTTATCTCATCCATGCGTGTAGTCAAGCTGGTAAGGCATCTGTCTATAGGATAGTAGACATCATCAAGCCTTGTGTAGAATTCATCCAGTGACATCTCTTGAGCTTTGTAGACTTCATGCACAATATCATTAATCTCTATTCTGCTGTATCTCCTTTAATTTTCCATAGACATACTGCTCCTTGTTGCATGTTCCGGTAGACATATGTAGCTCTGCTCAAACATAGTTGTAGGAACTGGATTTACATCCTTCCAAAGGCCCGAAGAGTAGATGGCCCGACCCATCGAAGACACGGCAACGGATCGGCCTGGCGGCTCGAGGGTCCGCTCCGTCGGCTTTACTTACGGGTATCCTCAAGTCGATGACTCAGCGAGCCGAAGAAGCGTGGCTTAGCAGCCCAAGAACAACATGATTCGCTCGACCCAATGAGCAAAAGCCCACGAGGAGGACGGGAGCTAGGTCAGAGAGTTATGAGGATTTTACTATATAAGGAGAGGAGGAGGTTACGCGCAAAGGACATCATATCGGCTAGAATTAAGGTTTTCACTTCTTCTATTCTCACCGTTTCATTGGAACTCTCTAAGCTCTGGTCATCTTTCAAGATTATTTTCCTCTTTTGTAATCAACCAAACTTTTTCCCGTCTGAGTAAAACGTCTTCGACTAAACCCACAATCGAAAACTGTCCATTTGTAGTAACAAAACCGTTTTCCGATCAAACAGTTGGCGGCCGCCGTGGGGCAAAGCGAAGTAACGTCACAAAAGATGGGGTCGAATAACAACAATTCTACCTCCGGCAAAGAGCAAGATGCTTGTGAGCTGACTCCCATTCCAACACCGGTAACCCCTGCGCCGGTAACCTCAGCCTCCATCGACACTATCATGGCGCATCTCGCTCAACAGGACGCGGCCCAGAAGGCGGTAACCGACCAAATAACAGCCTTAGCCGCCCTCATCGCACCTCTCGCCGCGAACGCCGAAACATCGACGTCGAGGTACGGATGGCGTCTGATCAACACCGACAGGACGTCCGGCACCGCACCTGCGCAAGATGAGGCATTTAACGTCACAGACGGTGGTTCCGAACAGACCCCCAGTGCAACTGACACCCAAACGATCAAAAAATTTGCGGCGCTCAAACAGTCGATCCTCGACATCATCTCTCAGATTCACCATGTGACGACGTCCGCCCCCAGATCGAACGTGTCCTCGCCGAATCTCTTCGGACTCCTTTCACGCAGAAGATAGCGGGAGTCAGACTTTGGAAGACAGATAAGCTCCGCTTGCCGACCTTTAACAGTCTCTCTGATCCCACAGCCCATGTCACGTCTTTCAACATTGCTGCACGACAAGCAAACCTCTCCGACGAAGAAAAAGACGCAGGCTTCTGCCAGCTTTTCGTCGAAAGTCTTGAAGGTGCAGCCCTGACCTGGTTCACCGGACTTCAAGAAAACTCTGTCAATAGTTTCCACGATCTCTTGACCGCCTTCCTGAAGAAGCCACCGCGTCCGATCTATGGAATCTCACTCAAGCCAACAGCCAGAGCCTCTGCGATTTCATGGAAAAATTCAAGTCCGCCGTTTCTAAAATTCAGGTCCGACCTTTACCAGAACCTGACGCGGTCCCTCGCAGACGCCATCGTGCACTCGCATAATTTCATACGCATGGAAGAGGACACTAAAGCGATACTCGGCAGACAGAGCGACACAAAAGATGCCGCAGCGAAGCAAACCTCAACAAAGGCATCCGACAGCCGCCACGAGCCGCGACAGCACTCGTCCGGCGACAAGAGCAATCACAAACGAAATTACATGTACGTTGTCAACAAAGAGGACCTGCCGGCATCGACGGTCATCGTTCGCGAAAAAGGGTGGAACACATACAATAGACCCATATCGGAAGCCGACAAAAAACCACAGCCATCTTCCGAGCCTTCGGGTTCGAACACGTCAGCGGCCAGCAAATACTACGTCTATCACAAGGTCAAGACACACGATACGAACGAATGACATGTCCTATACGAGCAGTTCCAGTCGTCAATCACCAGTGGCAAATTAGAAATTGACCCTCCTCCTAAACCAAAGCCTAAAAACAATAAGAACTGGAGTAAGAACAAAGAAAAAAAGGGCCAGAAGCCTAACGGGAAGGCTCAACAAGCCGAAAACCGCACTAACCAAGGAGAAGCTCACAAATAGGACAAGGACGACTCATCAACTGACGAGGATAAGCCGAGGAACCGGCGTCGAGTCGAAGTTATCCTCACGCGAAGGGACGTTCCCTTGGAAGACGACGAGCAACCGAAGCCAATCGCTTCGGAGGAGGAACCAAACCTCCAGTGCGATGCACCAAAACCCGTGCCCATGTCCAACGAATCCAAGGCCATGAAGGTCAACGAGGACGAACCCCCCGAGTCTTCTATTTGCGTGACATTCTCAATTCAAGAACCGGCAACCTCACGATAAAGCTTAATCGCACCAAGCACTCTGAGCTGCAACGACAACTAGAGAAAGAGACAAAGCGTCCTCCTCATCATGTAATCACCATGGACCTGCGAGCTCAGCTCGAATCCAGACGTATCAGTCGCCTCCTGGAAATCAACGTGATCATGGGCGGATCCCCTCCTTGTGGCGATTCTGCCTGAGCGATAAAAGATTATCGACGACGGGCTGTCACCTCGCAGAAGTGGCCATCGCATTCCAAGGATAATTATAAGATAACCTTCTCAGGTGCCGACACGCGACGTATCCATATACTTCACAATGATCCACTCCTCATAGACATCGGGATCGGGCAATGTCAAGTAACGAAAGTCCTTGTCGACATTGGTAGTTTGGTAGATCTTATCTTTCAGGACACACTCGATAAAATGGGAGTTGATCTACGGGACATGAAACCCTCTTCTCGTACCCTCATTGGATTCAATGGAGCTTCCGAACAAATGCTCGGAACAATCCGCCTCCCCGTGTACGCCGGCGACATCGTCCGCACGGTAAAATTCTCTGTGATTCGCACAAAAGCACCGTATAATGTAATCCTTGGTACCCCGTGGCTACATTCTATGAAAGCCATCCCATCGACTTATCATCAGTGCGTCAAGTTCCCCGGCAAGGACGGCGGTACACAAACTATTTGCGGAGATCAACAAGCCGCGAGGGAACCGCTCATCACCACAGTTAAACTGCAGCAATCGACTTCCCTCATCAATTCAGTTTCAAAGCCAATCCACAAAGTTTACCCCTAGAAGGAAGAAATTCGTGTGGTTCCTCTCGACGACCATGACCCGACAAAAGTCATGCGCGTCGAAGCCTTTCTTCCAGACGATATGCAGTCGCAAATCGTCTTGTTCCTTAAGGAAAATGCGTCAACATTCGCTTGGTCAGCATCCGATATGAAGGGGATCAACCCTGCAATAACCTCCCATGAACTAAACGTCGATCCCACCTTCAAACCCTTTCGGAAAAACGGCAAAAGCTCGGAATCGAGCGAGCAATGGCAGTAAACGAAGAAGTCGATCGTTTGCTCGCGGCAGGCTCCATCACAGAAGTACGGTACCCGGATTGGCTGGCTAACCCGGTTGTGGTCAAAAAGAAAAATGGTAAATGGCGCGTCTTCGTCGACTTTACGAACCTGAACAAAGCCTGCCTGAAGGATAGCTACCCGCTCTTGCATATTGACCGGTTGGTCGAATCAACAGCTGGAAATGAACTTCTAACTTTCATGGATGCTTTTTCGGGATCCAATCAGATTATGATGCATCCCGATGACCGAGAAAATACGGCATTCATCACCGATCGAGGAACCTACTGCTACAAAGTCATGCCCTTTGGGTTAAAGAGTGCCGGTGCGACCTACCAACGACTCTTTAATTGCATGTTCGCGGACAGATTAGGCAACACTATGGAGGTTTATATTGACGATATGCTGGTCAAATCGCTCTACGCTAAGGACCACCTCGACCATCTGCATGACTACTTCAAAACGATAAACGAGTACGGGATGAAGCTTAATCCGGCGAAGTGCATGTTTGGCTTCACCTTCGGTGAGTTCCTAGGGTACATTTTCACCCAAAGAGGCATCAACGCCAACCCCAATCAGATATCGACTATACTCGACCTCCCCAGTCCCAAGAACAGACGAGAGGTACAACGCCTGACCGGTCGAATCGCAGCCCTGAACAGATTCATCTCAAGATCCACAGACAAGTGCCTCCCATTCTATAAGTTGCTATGAGGAAAAAACGGTTTGTCTGGGATGATAAGTGCGAGGAAGCGTTCACTCAGCTCAAGCAATATCTCACAACGCCACCGGTCCTCTCGTAACCCGAAGTCGGCGACACCCTGTCGCTATATATAGCTGTCACCTCTTCGGCAGTCAGCAGCGTCCTTATCCGTGAAGATCGTGGAGAGCAGAAACCGATCTTCTATACCAGTAAACGCATGATGGAAGCGGAGACTCGTTATCCATGAAGATCGTAGACTCGCAAACTCCGACCCTACTTCCAGTCGCACACGATCGAGGTACTCTCCAATCAGCTCCTCTGAACGGTGATGCAAAACACAAACCAGTCCGGCAGGCTGACTAAGTGGGCAATGGAACTCAGCGCACATGACGTAGTCTACAAAAATCGCACACCGACCATAGAGATAATACTTACTTCTCCAAATTCATTCGAGACACCGACATATCCTGTCTCGAGTGATGTTACTCCAATGTTCCTGGTCAAGTACCGCTAAAGCGTGAGCGTTTGCAAGAAATTCTTCCGGATACTAGGTTGCAGTAGGATGCTCAAATGTCGAAACAAAAAATAACAACAAGTAAAACGGTCGATAAGAAGGGATCGTGCACAAGTCAGTGAAAGTATTCTACCAATAGCAGGATTCCACAAGACTCAATATTCATCATTTGGCGGGTCCTCGAATGCAGACTCATCGGACTTAACGAAGAAATAAAACCTCTGCCAGTCTACTGTCTTGCCAGGATGCCCGGTGATCACGTTGTATCTCGGGCGCATCTTGATCGACCAAAGACCGTCATTCACAGTCTGGATAGAGGTCAGTTCCTCGAAAACGCGAACATTCAGCGTTACGTCGATCTCAGCCGCCAGTACCATTAGAGCCACTGCGAGGCGTTACGAACCGTTCAGAAACTGGCTTATCATTGCGTCTTGTCGCCTCGCATACGAAGTTATAAGGCGAGGAATCGGAAACCAGAGCTTTGTCTCATCTTGAAGATAGGATTCATAGACGCACTGAAACCCGATCGGAGTAGACCACGGCCTCTGATCCTCCGTAGGAATCAGAAACGTTACTCCCGTTCCTCGATAAGTCCTCAGTAAAGCTTTAACACTTCCCGAAGTCAATCGCGTCGTCTCAACGTTCTCCCAAGACTGACCCTCTACATTCGACGAGCGGAGAAACTCAGGCGAGAGAGCCAGAAGCTTTTCAAAAATCCCCCCTGGGAAATAGGTTGTCAGGACGAAGTCAACAAGGTAAGTTTGGCCCCTCGCGTTTCCTTGACCGTCCCTCGTACACACCTGAGCCCTCTCCATTACTCCACCCCTCTCCTCGCGATGTAGCCTCGCCGCCTCAGCAACTAGGACTCTATGTGATGGGTTCATATTTCTCGTATCCATCATCGCTTCTCGATGAACTAGGTCAAAATCGTCCAAGGGAGTTCCATCTGCATCCCTCGCGGGGCTAGATTCGGACGCAACGCTTTTCTCTATCTGTTCCCTCGACAACCTCTGACTCGACGACATATCACTATCTAATATACAAGAACAACAACCTTGAGAGAGAAACAGAGGAAGAGAGAGAAAGTACCTGATTTCGCGGGGAAGAATGAATGAGGCAAAGGAGAGGCGGATATATATAGGGGAAGAAGGGTCGCTGTAATGAACCTGTTCTAGGGATAGAAAGTCAACCAAAGTCAACGGACGTGGATCAAGCCAACCAAGTGTGGTCAAGATACAAGAAGACATGGATAGAGGTTCGGTCGAAGCATTTTGAAGAATGGCCGAGTGGAAACTCTCGAGTCAGAATGGAGTCTGGCCGAGACAAATGGGAGATTCGGACGCAACGCTTTTCTCTATCTGTTCCCTCGACAACCTCTGACTCGACGACATATTACTATCTAATATACAAGAACAACAACCTTGAGAGAGAAACAGAGGAAGAGAGAGAAAGTACCTGATTTCGCGGGGAAGAATGAATGAGGCAAAGGAGAGGCGGATATATATAGGGGAGGAAGGGTCGCTGTAATGACCCTGTTCTAGGGATAGAAAGTCAACCAAAGTCAACGGACGTGGATCAAGCCAACCAAGTGTGGTCAAGATACAAGAAGACATGGATAGAGGTTCGGTCGAAGCATTTTGAAGAATGGCCGAGTGGAAACTCTCGAGTCAGAATGGAGTGTGGCCGAGACAAATGGGAGATGGTCGATAGAAGTTCTGGGGATGGTCTAGATGGAGGTTTAGCATCGTGTAGGAACCAAAGAAGACTATTTTGATTCCAGGAGCATGGAGATCAATCTAGGATCAAGCTAGAAGCTATATTGAAGTGTTTGAAGACATTCAAGGGAGTTTGGTCAAGGCAGAACCAGGAAAGTACCAAGATGGTCCGGAAGAAGGCAGTTTTGGCCGATATGGTCAAAATGAGTTAACCAAGAGCTAAGGAAACCAAATCAAGATGTGCAAACATGGTCACAGAGCTTAGAAGATCATTTTGTGCAATCCCTCAACTTTTGGAAGTGGTCAACCCAAAAGTCAAAGTCAACAAAAGTCCAAGGAGAGAGAAAGTACCATATTGGTCCACATAAGCTATCTGAGCATCCACTAGGAGAGTACCACCTGGAGGGGACCAGATTCCTTCAATCCTGGACATGGTGTGGAATAAATCAAGAGAGTTTTTGGTGAAGAAATGAAGGGCAAAAGACTTCTAATGAGCTAGAAGACATGAAGATACCATTTGTTCCCAAAATGGACTACAAATGGTAATGGAGATAAGAGCTGAAGTAAGGCTTTCCCACATGAAAAACACGACATATAAGCTTTCTTTGGAGCCGAAGTGAAGCATTGGAGTGGTCTGGATCAGAAGAGGAGAGGTTTTGAAGGCTGAAGACCCATTAGTGCCAAAATGGGCTTAAAATGACAATTTTGGTGAAGAGAAGAAGTGTTGTGGAAACATGTCAGGCACGGAGGAGGGCATGCATTGGCTCTTCTACAGCACATGTAGGTCTAGGAAACTTGAGGGAAGAAGCCTAAGTCCTAGAGTTGGTATGTGTTCTCCTTTGAAGCCATTTTGAAGCTAAAAAGTAGTGTGTTGGGAAAATGACTTCGGGAGAAATTTTAAAGCTGAGATTTCGCACACTGAATGAGTGCAGGAAGTTGGTATTTCTTACAGAAGATGGGCCGTAAAGGAGCTGATTCAATGTATTTGCATGCATGCAAGATATTGGAGCATAAAATGAAGACATGTGTCCACCAATGAAGATTTTGTTCATACTCCATTCTCTGGCTATAAATAGGACCCTTATGTCTCATTTGTAAAGGTTAAAGAACCCCTGAAATCTCTCTCAGACGATCTTGTGGTTCCTTCTTGAGAGAGAAAGTGACCAAAACCGATAAATTTTTATTAAGTGAGTGAGGTGAGTGTGGAGGCTTTTTGCGTGTGATATCCTTATTCTAGGAGATGTTGTGGTATTCTAGGAGAGGTGGGAAGACCTTTAATTCGTGGTTTAGAGGTTTCATTTCTCTTTTAGCTTTTAGCCTCTTTTTGATCGGTTTTGGTGTAACCCTTAGGTCTTGAGCTTTAGGAGCTGCTTTCCGGATTGTGAACACCTAGGTGGGTTCCATGTGTGTGTGTGTGTGTGTTGAGTGTGATTAACCGTGTATGGTTGCAGGTGAAGAGCTTAGACCAAGGCAGGTTTTGAAGCTAAACCGCTTTGCGGTTTGTGTGTGTGAGTGTGGGGAGTTGGTAAACCCCATGCATGTGTGTTTTGATGTGTTTAAAGCATTGTGAGTTAGGTTGCTAGATTGTGTGCTAGAACCATGAGCTAGGTTGTTAGTATGTGTATGCATGAGGTGGTTATCATCTAGATATTGTTGAATTGTTGGTGCATAGTGAGTTGCATGATTATCTAGATGTTATTATGCATGCGTTGAACCGCAAGAGGTTGAGAGTGTCTCTGTATTGTCGGGTGTGTTAATAATATAGCTTGCAATGTGTTGTTAAAGTGATAGATTACATGCATGCATTGTATTATTGTGTAGTTTGCATATGACGTGTTGTTGGACGCATGGGATGTGAGTGAGACTCTCCCATGGCGTTTCATATGCATTTGAGTGTGTGTGCATTGCATGGCATGTAGTCATATATTGTGAATAGACCATGGTGGGTCTAGTTTGTGTGTATATAGAGATTTGAGTGTTAGTCTCTCTTTTGGCATGGCAGGTGGCCGTGTATTAAGTTAGACCAGGTTGGGTTTAGCTTGTAGTTGTGTAGAGATTTGAGTGTTACTCTCTCTATTAGCATGGCAGGTGGTCATGTGTTTTACTTAGACCGCGGTGGGTCTATGTGGTTCTTAGACCGCGGTGGTTCTATTTATCCATTTTGTTTGGGGAGCATAGAGATGGGTGTGTTACTCACTCTATTTCCGGGTTAAGTTTAGTGAGTCACTCGCTTAGGTTGTTTAGTGTGTCTAGACCGCGTGTGCATGGAGGTTTGAGGCCGAGCTCCCTCATGCTTATGTGTGTGTAGCCGGGTCTTGACTAGTGTGTGAGAGCGAGTGAGTGTTGAGGTGCATTTAGTCTAGGATGCAATGCGTGTTGGTTAGAGGCGGAGCTCCCTCACGCTAGTGTTTGAGTTGCATCTAGATTAGGTTGCACGGACCCTGGAGTGAGACTGGGGGTGTATCTGATTCTCAAGTGGTGGAGTTAGCCGCCCCTCCATGGCTTGTCAATTTAAGTGGGTCGCGCCCATGGACGAAGCGCTGCGGGACGCTGCAGCCCGGGTGAGATTGGGAGTGAATTAATTCCCGGTGTTTCCGATCATGTGATTAGGGTGTTTATGGTCGGGTGTGTGGGAGGGGGCAGGGCTTCTCCAATGATTGAAAGGCCTTTGTATTTTATTTTTGAGAGTTGTGTCTAGGCGTTGAGTCTAGGATTAGACGGGTGAGTCTTGTGTGTTTGTCTCGGGGAGGAGACTTGGGGTGTAACCTTGGTGCAATGTAGTTGCATGGTTACATCTTTGGTGCATTGTAGTTGCACGTTTATTTGATTGCATTGCATTGTTGCTCTTTTGTGTGGGGCATTGGACTGAGGGATGATTTTCTTTTGTTGTGGTTTGGGAGCCCGCTGAGTAATTTTATGAATTACTCACTCCCCCTTTGCATTGCAGGTAACCTTAGAGGGACGGGCGTTTGCGGGGTCGGAGGACGGTGCCAGGCGTAGATTTCCGTTGTTGTTTGCAAGGAGCAAGGATTTTGCTGTTTTCAGTTGTTTTGTTTTTCATGGGTACCCTTTGACTCGTATTTTCTTTTGCTTTTGCTTCCGTACTCTGAGGACTTAAGTCGAGTTCCCAAACTTTATAAAATAAATAAAAGTATGTTTGTTTATTAAAATCCCCATTGTAACGCTGATATTGAGTTTTGTCCAAACTTACACAACTCTTGACCGAGGTACAGGTTGGCCGACCTTAGGCCGAGGTCGAGAGGGGCGGGTTCTGTGATCGACTGGTCGAGACTTTGGATTTGTTTTGAAGTCTTGGTTGGATCAGTTGCGGTTCTCGCCACCCTTGTAACGCTTCCGGGGTCGTTCCAGGTTAGTCCGTCCTAGGATGGACCGGGGCTGTTACAGTCGTGTCCTCCTGAGGTGCCATTATTAGGTCTAGATGGGCCTAATTGGGCCTAAAAGGAGTGACTTAAACCCATTTTCCCCACGATGATTCATCTTCTCGCATTAAACCGGACCAAGACTGAAACCGGGTACCAGTCTAAATCGTATAGAGTTATCCAAATCAATAACCGGTTTGCACAAACTTAACCGAATAAGTAAGCGGATACTCGATAAGGAGAGATGGATGCCAAGAAGACTAACCGATCACTGATGCGCACGGCAGATCGCAGCATGTCAAAGCAACAACACAGGACATCTACCCTCCAAACCAGTATTCCATGAATTCATCGAGCTCAACGCATCGTCTCCCATCAATGAACTAGGGGACTTACTGTAGGGACTGTATTTACATCCTCCCAAAGGCCCGAAGAGTAGATAGCCCGAAGAGTAGATAGCCCGACCCATCGAAGACACGGCAACGGCTCGGACCGGCGGATCGATAGTCCGCTCCGTCGGCTTTACTTACGGGTTTCCTCAAGTCGATGACTCAGCGAGCCGAATAAGCGTGGCTTAGCAGCCCAGGAACAACATGATTTTCTCGGCCCAATGAGCAAAAGCCCACGAGGAGGACGAGAGCTAGGTCAGAGAGTTACGAGGATTTGACTATATAAGGAGAGGAGGAGGCAACCCGCAAAGGACAGCAAAGCGGCTACAATTAGGGTTTTCACTTCTTGTATTCTCACCGTTTCACTGGAACTCTCCGTGCTCCGGTCATCTTTCAAGCTAATTTTCCTCTTTTGTAATCAACTGAACTCTTTCCCTTCGGATTAAAACGTCTTCGACTAAACCCACAATCGAAACCTGTCCATTTGTAGTAACATAATTGTTTTCCGATCAAACAATAGTAGCTCTCCCTAGAACTGCTATGATGTCTTCAGCTTGCACACTCACTACTCTTCCATCTGTAGCTCGTGATTTACCATTCTCATCTTTGTAGATGCCATACTCATCTTTCTTTTCCCAGTGGAAAATTCTTCTGCCTTTAGCATCATAAGCTCTCATACCATGCTCTATACAGCCATCGACCGATTTTAGGTGTGTCCTGTCGATCGATGCTGAATTCTCCGGATAGTAGGCGTTTTCCACAAACTTCAGAATTGTACCGTCGATCGATGCGTGATGTGGAAACGTGTATGTAATATTACAAATCAGCTCGATCTTCTGCTTTTTTATGCCGATCAATGCTGTATAAGGTACGTCGATCGATGCGCTTCTATACACTTTCGCCCAGATGGCGTCGTCTGATACAAGATAATGATATTCAATCAGCTCTCCTTCTCCATCAATTGATGGTGTATGGTTGTCGTCGATCGATTCTTGGTTACCAAGTTGTTCGCACTCAATCGATTCTTGGTTACCAAGTTGTTCGCACTCTGCTTCTTGGTGAGTATCGATCGATGGCCAATAGTTGCTGTCAATCGATGTCGATTTTTCGAATTGATGGGAAATTTGGAAAACACCGGCCTCTTCCATTGTGGTACCACGGTACTCGATTTGCTCTTCCTCTCTGTAATCTTCGTCGTACTCGAGGTAGGCTGGGGTTTAATTCCCATCTGCATGGTAGGTGTTGGTCGGTTCTCGGGTGAGGCCGTCGATCGATAACAAAGGGTGGGTGTCGACCGATTACTCAGTAGCAAACACGTGGACCGGTGCTCAGGGTTGGGTGTCGATCGATGCTTCATCCTCAGACTCCTTGTTGAACTTATAATTGCAAAAGCAATTGGCCACAAGTTCTGCATCATTAGACATTTCAATCAGGATAGCTTTGTTCTTATTCTTAACAGGTTCATAGAAAAAGTTTTGATCAATTAGGGATAGATACAACCTGTTTTGCTTCATATCGGAGATGGCTCACACTGTAGCCATAAATGCTCTCCCAAGTAGTAGTGAAGAATTTCAATCAATCTGGATGTTCATCACATGGAAATCTACTGGGACTAGGGTATTGTTTATTTGCACTGGAACATCTTTTACTATCCCTCCTGAGTTCAGTTTTGAGCAGTCTACAAATATGAAAGAATCGCTGGGGGGTTCCACTTTCGGGTTAAGCTCTTATGTCATAGTTTTCGCATGATTCTTACTGATGATCCAGTATCACAGAGGGCACTGGGGTATTCGTTGCCTTTGATCAAACATAGCACCGCAAACTTCCCAGGGTCACGTTTCTTCTTCAGGCAAGTCCTTTGTTTCATCCTTTCTCTAAGGTGATTGAATATGATCTCTATATCTTCTTTTGTCTCTCCTGATTCCCTGAAAAATATCCACAACCTGTGTGTATAGTAAGCTTCATCAAAAGGGATGTCTAAAGGAACTTTGGAGACTCTTTTAACAAAGCTATCTATTTATGTTTCATTGGCTTCTCTGCGTTGATGTTTGGGGATATTTTGCTTCCTCTTGGAATGGCCTTCATCTTCTCTATCAAGATCCATGGCCTCAGATGTTTCAGTATCTGTTTTGAAGCTGTCGTGGTCGGACACACAATAAAACTAGCATTGATGCTTGGTAGTCAAACCGGTTTTCTCATCTTTCGATCGACGCTGAATGGAGTGTGTCGATCGATGCTTCTATCTCTCTGTCGGTCAACTGTCTCGTGCCTGTATCAATCAACGTTGGTCGATTCACACGAAGCTACTGATGCTGCAGGAGCTGTTGTCGATCGATGGTCATTGCCTGGTGTCGATCGACACCAATACGAACTGGCGAATGACATAGAACTTTCCACAGAAAAATCTCCTTCTTTGGAGCTTTTCTCTCTTAACCTCTTGCCAGAAATCATCATCAATCAATGCGCTGACGTGGTGCTTCTGCTCAGCCTCCTTGATTCTTTGACCTGCTGCATTAACACAGATGACCCTCGAGGTTATGCAAGTCTCCGTTCTCATCCCTAATTAGTATCAAAGTTGCAACCATCTGAACTACTCGGAGAGTCTAGGTCGCCATATGGCGACCCGGACCATGTGGGTCTAGGTCGCCAAATGGTGACCCGGGTTGTACAGGTTCAGGTAACCATATGGCGACCGATAATCCTGGTGCACAGGTCGCCATATGGCGACCCGTGCTTGCAAGGTGGGACTTTCTGTACGGTGACTTGCTTCTTGTGGCTTGAACGCTTTTTTAAAACTTTCATGAGGAGAAGCCTCGGAAGAAGCAATTTTCGGGGACTTGAGCCGTTGATTTCGTCGTGACCGATTTTGACCCCAACAACTTGGGTTTCCTAACTTTCCTCCGGTCATTGGAAATTGACAGTGTAAATTTTGGTTCCCACAAATGGCAGGAGAGGACGGATTCATTGTTGTCCACATCCCCTACTCATTTTTGTTTTTCTGTGCAATTGTTCTCATTCAGGATCAGTCTTCAGACCTGTCAGTTCATCCTTGTTTTCCTCATCTTTTCTAAAATTGGTTCCTCTCACTGTTCATCATAACTAACGGCTTATGTTTCCTTGATTTTTTTCTCCTTCTTCATCACCTTATTATTATTTTTAATTGAATACGGTGATCTGATGAAGAAAGAGGTAACATTTGATGTTAAGGATGCCACTGGTGATTCTGATTCACACCAGTCTAGCTATTCACCCTTTCTCTCGCTTAGATGTCTGGGTGCGGAGCGACTGCTCCATCCATTTGTTTGCTCCCCTTTGGATTGCTCAACCTTCCCAACTGGTATGATTTACTGAAGCATTAACAAGCAAGGGGCTGTATCGATCGTTACCTCTCAAACCTTTTTGCACATATCTGCACATATAACACTAAAAAAATGCCTGAAGGTGGAATAAAGGTTAAGGTGCAAGTTGGAAACAAGCTTATAACGAGCCAGCCACTCAGGAACAACAAGATAGATAAAAGGGATAAGAAGTCCTGAGTGTAGGTCTCGTTTCCCTGATCTAGTGCCCACAACAAAAAGAATTTCAGTCAAGATTAGGTTCAAGCTAAGTAGAGTTAAGTCTACTCAGTGTAACCTTGACTGCTTGAGAACTTCTGGAGGATCAAGTGAGATAAAGTCAGGGTGTTCCAGGTCCACATATGTGTCTTTCATCATTGCTAAGGTCACTAAATAAGATAATTAAATCACAAGGTGGTTAACAATCATCACAAAATAAGGTCCTAATTCTCACAAGAGTTTAGACTGGCTCGATCTTAAATCTGACTCGATAAAATTTCAAAATGACTGAAGGACTGACTCAAACACAAAACCCAAAAGAAACAAACAAAATCAGTAGCACATAAGTGCCTCCCCCAGACTTACTTCACACCATCTCTGGTGTGAAAATAAATCGAGGAAAGCCAAAATAATATAATAAATATAAAGAGTTAAGATAGATAAGACAATGGGTAAGATGGTGGGTTACTCAATCTGACCCTCCCTCCCGGAGCGGTCAGGGTACCTCATGTTTCTCCCGAGTCTCCCTTTTGCTCATGATGCTTCAGCTGGTTCCTTTCAAGCACGATTCTCCCTTCTGGGTGTCTGCTCTGCTGGTGGTGATTTCAGAGATGGACCTTGGAAACTGCCCTCAGTCACCGCGCGGAGTATCGTCTTCATGAGGCTGTGGTTCTTGCGCCGAGAGTCCACCATCCAACAATGGTAAGTCATGTTATCTAAGTTGTCTGCCAGAGGTCCCAGATCATAAGCCTTGTCTGGTTCAGGTGTAACATCCTCGATATCGTCCATAGGAACATCAGATGGTGGTGCTCACGGGTCTTCACAAAGATGCTCGGGACCAGGGAGAAATGCATGTTCTTGAACACTCCCAGGCTGATGATTGATTTATGTGGCATAGTATATAACAGCTGGTTCCATTCCCTATCCTGAAAGTTGTAGGTGCTCTCGTCTCGTAGGATGTGCCAGTGATCAGCTATTGGATGTGGATGTACTATATTTCGGCATTGAAGGTGTAAGGGCTGAGATCGATCTCGAAGTGCCTGAACAGAGGAATGAGCAAGCTCGGACACGCAAAGCATGGGTCGCCATATGGAAACCCGCACACGCAAAGCACAAGTCGCCATATGGCAACCTGCACACGCAAGGTACAGGTCGCCATATGGCGACCTGCACACCAGGCTTAAGGGTCGCCAAATGGCAACCTGAACCCGTACAACCCGGGTCGCCATATGGCGTCCCGAACCCACACAGTCCTATTCGCCATATGGCGACCTCGACTCTCCGAGTCCGGGTCACCATATAGCTACCTAGACCCACATAGTCTGGGTCGCCATATGACGACCTATACCCTCATAGTCTGTGTCACCATCCGAATCCAGGTCACCATATAGCGACCTAGACCCACACAGTCCGGGTAACCATATGACGACGAAGACCCACACAGTCCGGGTTGCCATTTGGCGACCTAGAATCTCCGAGTCCGGATTGCCATATGGCAACCTAACCCTTCAAAGTCTGGGTCGCCATATGGCGATCTCAGCTCTCCAAGCCTGGGTTGCCATACAGTGACATGTGTCCCTTTTTGTATTCCTCTTCGAGTTGCGATCGAAATGCTTTTTGTTTTGTCTCAATCGGAGTTCGCGTTGAGATTTTACGGTAGAAACAAGTAAGACTCGATAAACAAATTCTAGCTCCTCTCTCGCATCTAGATAAAATGCTTTTCGTTTTGTCTCGATTAGAGTTATTTTTGGAACTTTACGATAAAAAACGGAAAACTCGTTTTCGTATAAAGTTCAAACCGATCATGTAAAACGACAACAGTTGGCTTAACTTAAAATTTGCCTAAGCTGTACGAGAATTTTGAACCCATGCTTAAAATCGACGTCGTATCAAAGGCGGTCTTTCAGAGAAAGCAGAAAAACACTCTAAGTCGGCAAAACGGCCCAAGAGGCCTAAAACGCGACTAAAAGGTTCGCTTACATTTTCATACAAAACAAAGCCTAGTGGTGTTCTGACGGTCTGCTTTTATTCACACAAAGATAAATATTGAGAAATCAGAAGATAAATAAAAACTTTCCGATGATAACCATGAAAATCGAGAGAAAAAGAATATACCCGAAGTGATAAACTTGACTAGGGGCAGAACGAGAAGCGCCAAACCGCCTTGAAGAGGAGTATATAAGAGAGATTTTTTAGCATTCATAGCGAACTTATAGCAATAGGCTTTTATTTCCGTTTTTGATATCAATCTACTACTCGATTAGGGATTTGCAGTCTTAGGTTACTAGAGCTAGGATCTCGCCAACAACTCTTGTGGCTAAGGGTCTTTCCTTCTTGTAAACGCTTAAACACAGATTCAGAATAAGATTTCTTTTGCTCTCCTTTTATTTTATAGATTCTTTACTATTTTGTTTGTTTTCGTCCTTTGATTGCGTTGCGTTTGGTTTAAAGCAGATTATCCAGGATCTCCTGAGAAAGTTAGTGCTTCCTGACTTCCTAAATTTTATGGAAATCGACGGTGTGGATTTCAATTCCCACACACTTAGAGACGAATTCTTGGGCATCCTGGAACATAGTTGGCCACCAAAAACCGGCTTGCAAAACCTTAGAGACGGTTTTGAATGTTGTGAAATGTCCTGCACAGGAGGAACCATGGCAGTGATGAAGAATCCTTGGAATCTCAGTTTTGGACACACACACCTTCTAAAAACCCCATCCTTGCAATTTCGATATAAGTATAACTCATCCCAAAAGTAGTGTTGTACCTCCCTCAAGAACTTTCTCTTCTCATTACTAGTAAACTTTAACAATTCTTTCTCAGCAGCCAGGAAATTGGCTATTTCAGCAAACCAAGGTAAGTTTGGATAAATTTTCTTGATTACCGCCACATGTTTTTCCGGTACACTGGAGCAGCTCACGTTGGTTGGTCTCTTCTGCAGCAGGTACGCGGGTCCTTCTTTGGGTGGGGAGCATTCCCGGGACTGTTCTAACATGTACGGATTAATTGCACATACATTCTCAACCGGGAGACTGTCGTTGAGGGCTGTCTCTTTGTCGATATTCATTCGAGACAGGTAGTCTTCGATTCCGTTTTCAGTCTTCTTCTTATCCTTAATCTCAAGATTAAATTCTTGGAGTAAAAGAATCCATCTTAATTGCCGTGGTTTGGCATCCTTCTTGGTCAGCAAGTATTTCAAAGCTGCATGGACTATGCGCACTATCACTTTAGAACCTAGCAGGTAGGAACTAAATTTCTCAAAGTCATAGACGATTGCTAGGAGGTCCTTCTCAGTCGCTGGCTACCTGGAGCAGGTGCTGTATTTGGGGCGATTTCTCCTGTTGGATTGCTCGGTTTGCAGCCTACCTGTTCGCCTTTGCCTAGACTTAAATAGGCAACCATCTTCTCCATGCTCCTTGCTGATTCTAACATCTTGGCGTAGCCATCAGCATCCACACTCAAAATGTTCTATTTAATCTCAGCTCGGATCAGGGCGAGGTCAAGCGGATCATCGCTTAGGATTTCCTCAATCATTCCTTCTTGGGGGAACAGTGCAGCATCTTCACCATCAGCTGTGAAGGTTTTCCCATCCAACATCGGCTTCTTTAACAGCTTGTCCATTTCAAACTTCATCACAATGTCTCACATATGTAAATCAATCCTACCATGTCTGACATCAATGATTGCTCCAGCTGTGTATAGGAAGGGCCGACCCAGAATGAGGGGGTCCTTTAGTTCTTCATCAGGCTCTAGAACCACAACATCAGCTGGGACCATAGTGTTTCCGATTTGCACGTGGAGATCCTCTACAATACCCAGAGGGAGCTTGACTGATCTCTCCGCGAACACTAAGGAGATCCTGGTCGGCTTGAAATTGGTGAAGCCCAGCCTCTTTGCCACATAATAAGGCATAAGATTTACTCTTGAACCAAGGTCGCATAGAGAACATGCGAAAACTGCTTTTCCAATTTGAACATAGAGGACAAACTTGCCAGGATCACCCAACTTCTTGATCATCTTGTTCTGGAGCACCGCGCTTCACTCCTTAGAGACCATCATGATATCACTGTCTCCTGAGAATTTTCTGGAGACCAATCCTTTCATCAGGCTCCGCATAGACGGTATCATCTGAATTGCATCAACCAGAGGAAACTTTATAGTCTAGTCGTCAATAATCTTTTTGCACTTCATCTCCTCACGGTCTTTATGATATTTCTTTGCAGGAACAGGGTATGGCCCCTTTGGAGTGTAGACTCGATCAGGGACGGTGTTTGGTTGAGTTCTAGGTAAATCTGGTTCAGCCTCATTTGGTTGATCTGCTTCATTTAGAGCACCCTCAACTGATTGCTCCGTATTGGCTGGAGCATCTCCATCTAGTTGCTCACTTTCTTTATGTTTACTCTTCTCCGCTGCAGTGAATTTTCTGGGCACTGGATCTGTCATTTGCTTTCCACTTCTCAACTCGACCGCATTACCCTCTTTGGGATTTTTATATGTTTTCACAAGAAGTGTACCTTGCTGCCTCTTGTTGTTCTAGATGTCAAAGGCATTTGGACATCCATCTTCCGTATGTGGCTCGCCACGTTATCATATTTGGTGCTAAGATCTGTGAACATATTGTTCATCCTAGTGTGTATGTCCGTGGTGGCCTGGTTTAACGCAGAGGCCTGCACCTGCTTGTCTTGTAACAGCTGTTACATCATCATAGCTAGGCTTTACAGTTCATCTGGCCGACTGATGGTGGCGGCCGAAGCAGTCTGCTGATTGATTCGCGCTCTCTGATTCTGGAACTGGTTGTTCTGCGCCTGACTAAGAACGTAGGTCTTTCCTTGGTAGTTCTAGAAATAGCCCTTCTGATAACATGTTCCTTGCCCCTTATCTGCAGCATTGTCCACGTTGTAGTTTTTGTAGGAAAACAGCTGCGGGTTGTTCTGCACGTTGGGGTTTGGGTGGTAATTCTTGAATTGCCATCCCTGTCCATTGACATAGCTAACATCCTACTGATCATCTGCTAGTTTTCCTTCTTATGTCGCAGCGTCTGTAGTGCTCTGCTCAGGTGCAGCTTCCTCCATGATGAAAACTTGACTTTGGTTTCTCTTCACCTGATCAACCTTGGTGGATAAGTCATCAATCTTTTGAGTGTCAATACTGATTCTTGTTGGATGCGCTATAGATCAGCTCAAACGCTCCATCAGTAGTTTGTGTCATGAATTCTTCATTGCTCGCGTAGTTTAGAGCATTTCGTAACTCCGAATCAACTCCATCATTGAAAACTCCCAAAAGGTACTTGTTCTCAAAGCCATGGTGAGGGCATTCCCTGTGGTAGTCATTGAAACGCTCCCATGCGTCGCAGAAAGGCTCATTTGGGAGCTGCCTGAAAGGAGAGATCTTGTTTCGCAAGGCAACTGTTTTTGCCTTTGTATAGAAATGGCTTAGGAACACCGATCGCACTTGCTCCAATGTTGTGAGAAAGCAATTGGGGAGAGAGTTTAACCACCATCCCGGTTTTCCATCAAGAGAAAACGGAAATAACATACACTTGATGTAGTCGGGTGGTACTCCATTTGCGTGAGTAAAGCTGCAGACTTGCTCAAATCTTTTAATATGCTCCATCCGGATCTCTCCTTGGAGACCATGAAATATTTTCCTCTGCACCAGAACAATCAAAGCAGGCTTAATCTCGAATTCCTGCCGTGCACTGGCTGGTGGACCAATGGCAGAGCGGGTAGTATGGAAGTTACGCAAAAGGTTTCTCTACCCAATTGGACAGCTTGTTCTTGCTGCTTGACGTGGTGTGTATTTTGTTCTAGCATGGTAATAAATATCCTAAACAATCAACTGTCAAATTAACCCTAATATTAACACACTCTATAATACTCTTGCCAAAAGAGATCAAGTATAGTACTTAGGGATCGAATCCACAAAGAGCAAAGGCACACAATAGATTTCTTACTTCTAAAGACTAAGCAAGGTGATATATATATATATTCGTAATGAATAATCCGATTAAGGAAATATTCCTTGTCAAGAAGTAGGATGCAATATGGAAATATGAAACTAATGCAAATATGGAAATATTCTAGATGTAAATATAAATGTAAATATGCTAGATCTAGGGTTTCAAGCTTTATGAATTATAATGGATAGGAGGCACGGGAATGTAAATATTTTAGAACTTAAATATTAAATATTCTGACCCTTTCAACTCCAACTCTCGTATGGGAGCGAAAGGAACCACCATCGATCGACGGCTAAGGCCTGGTGTCGATCGACAGTGAAATCAGAAGGAAGTATGGCTAGTATTTGATAAGTCCACCAGACTCATTAGACCAGCTCTTGCATGTATCTAACAGCCTAGTTCAGTAGAATATGTTCTGACAAAGAATATACTCTCGTAGTTGTCCATGTCCTATCACCGAGATCCTAGTTAGCTACTCTAGAATACAAGCATTAAGCACAACTCAATTGATGGATATTAACTTAACCTAACAATCCTATTTTTGGGCTAATCCATAGTTGCTATCATTCAACCCTAAGCCTAATTAGTAACTACTCAGACATGATCTTTGTCACATAAATCATAGATGAATAGAATAGATATGAAATAAAATATAAAAACCAAACGAGTTCCAGGAGGACTCTAAAGGAGTCTCTCCTTTCTCTCCTAATACAAAATGAAACTAATATGCTCTGTAAAACTCTGTCTAACTCTCTTGTTCTTCTTGTCTCTGTCTTTTTCTAGACATAAATATAAAAACCCTAAGTCTAGGTCAAAACTCGTACAGGGTATTTTTGTCTTTCTGACTTGGGATCTGATCATTGATCGATGGCAAGTGTTCTGCGTCGATCGCTCTCAAGCTTCGATCATCGGTCGACGCCAAGTGTGTTCCATCGATCGATGGCTTCATCGACTCCCTAGATGATCAGCTACAGATTCTTCTCTTCTAAATGCTCCAAAAGCTCCAAGTTTCTCATATATCTCCAAAACGTTCTTGGACTTGTAAATACTCTAAAACATAGCCTAGACACACATAACAGAGTCTGAAAATAGCCTATAAAATAGCCTAAAACTGGTAATAAATAAGCTATATTAACTTCCCCAAACTTAACCTTTTGCTTGTCCTCAAGCAAAAAAATCTGTGAAAGGGGTTTTTAAAAGCGGGGACTCACATAATATCTAAGTATAACTATCATCCTACTTTGTTGCAACCACATCCTATCAAGTCAATCACAGAGAAACTTTATATACCCTATCCTAGTATAGCAACCAAATTCATTCTACCAACAACTTAGCAAATACTAGCTGGACTCGCCCCTCTATTGATCTTATTTCTTTGTATAAAATAAAAGTGTATGCTTTACCTTGGGAATATCAATCAAAGGACACATGGATTCTTACCTCTGCAAGTATCTGAACAACCAGGTACAAAGTCTTCTCTGATCCATTTCTTCCCTCTTTTTCTATGTTCTCTGAATTTTATAGATCTCAATGATGCCATCTCATTCTTTTTTTTTTTCTTTTTTTTCTTTCTTTTTTTCTTCCTTTTTTGGCAAAGTTGTAGGCGAATAATGGGGTCATAGGTAATTTACCAACCCCTCACTTCCAACAATGTGTGATCATTCCTTTGAATTAGAATAGTGGAATCATAGGTAATGTACCTACCCCTCTGCATCTTGGGAAATCATATCAATCTTTTAAGCTTTAAGTAGATGCTGAAAATAGAGAGAGAAGAGACCCAAAGGTGCAATGGGCTTAATATTTTATCTTCTCTTGCAGACAAAAGACAAACCGTCATATCAGATTGGGCTTAATCTCATGAAAACCCACAAGTGGGCTCGTATCCGCGTTTTGGACCTCTCAAGGCCGTTTTGCAATTTTTAGCGTTTTTGAGATTTTTAAAGATTCGCAAATGATACGATGTCGGTTTTGCTATAAACAACCTAAATTAATCGTATAGTCTTAGGCCCTATAGGTATTAAGCTAACCGTTGTCGTTTTATACAATTTATCCAAACTTTATATGAAAAACAAGTCTTCGATGTTCCCTTTGTAAAGTTCCAATGGTAACTCCGATCGAGACGAAACAAGAGTAGTATGATCGAGATCCAGGAGCCAGAGTTTCGGAGATGCGAGTGCATGGCATAAGACTGGTCCGGGTCACCAAAGGGCAAATCGAACATGCTGCACACTAATCTCATGAAAACCCACAAGTGGGCTCGTATCCGCGTTTTGGACCTCCCAAGGCCGTTTTGCAATTTTAAGCGTTTTGAGATTTTTAAGGATTCGCAAATGATACGATGTCGGTTTTGCTATAAACAACCTAAATTAATCGTATAGTCTTAGGCCCTATAGGTATTAAGCTAACCGCTGTCGTTTTATACAATTTATCCAAACTTTATGTGAAAAACAAGTCTTCGATGTTCCCTTTGTAAAGTTCCAATGGTAACTCCGATCGAGACGAAACAAGAGTAGTATGATCGAGATCCAGGAGCCAGAGTTTCGGAGATGCGAGTGCATGGCATAAGACTGGTCCGGGTCACCAAAGGGCGAATCGAACATGCTGCACACTACTCGCCCTTAGGCAAGTTGAAATGGTGTGTCCAACTCGCCTAATAGCGAGTTGGACGAGACAGCGTCGTGACAGTACTATGATTCTCCGATGATCATGTTTAATTTGTGACGATTGTTGTTGTTCCCTTTTTTGTCCTGTCTCCTTCCGTGCTTTTCGCCCGACTGGTTCCCTTGGGAAGAATTTTCCGTTTGCGGAGGTTTATCAGTGTTTGGATGGTGGTTGGAATCACGGATTAGCTCTTTGACGCTAGAAACCTTATAGAGTTCTCTTGCGAGAAATTTTGCGGCCAAATGTGCACCAAGAAATTTTCAGTTGATGGTCGAGTGTCCGCGGGTTTAGTGGAAGTTGCAGAAGGTATTCTCATTGTAGCTCAAATTCCTGGTCCACGTGTTCCCCGTTGTCCGTCCTTGCTCCGATTCCGAGTTGATCACGTAATTGTGTGCTTGACATGAGGGTTTTTATGTATTTCAATGCAAACTTTATAAATTAACCATACATACTACTCTTGCCAAGAGAGGTCAAATTATAGTATTTAGGGATCAAATCCACCGGGAGGGCACACAATAAACTCAACACAGTCGCGATTAAGCTAGGCAGATATATTTATAAGCAGGAAATAAACTATAACAAATAATTGATTGATTGGTAAGTAAATAATAATAATAAATAGGTAGATCTAGGATTTCAGGCAAGTGATTATAGAGGATATAATCTAAGTGTATTAATCATGGAACTCGATATCCGATGTCTTAGTTCTTGCTTGTTGACACGGAATGACTGTCGATCGATGGAAATGATTCTGCGCCGATCGATTATCTCTTCAGTTCACTAAATTAACTAAATCATCACTCGTTTGTTTCTAGCAACCTAGCTCAACATGATTAATTCTTGTAGTAGACCGTGCTCTCCCTTGCGCATAACTATTCTATGATCAGGCTTCTAGTTAGCTACTCTAGAACACAAGCAATAAACACAATTCTATTGATAGATCTCATAATCACCCTAGCAATTCTATTGTTTGGCTAATCCATCAATACCATTAATAAACCCTAAACCTAACAACAGATCTACTCAGACATGATCTTTGTCATAGAAATCATAGATGAATAGAATAGATTATAATATAAAGAACTAAAGGAGTTCCAGGAGGACTTTGAAAGAGTTCCTCCCTTCTCTCTTAACCCTAGAACAATGAATAAAAGAAATCTTGGTAAGTTGTAAGCATAGCAGTCAACAATGGCTTAGAGAACATATAAATAGAGTTTTAAGTCGTCCAAGGGAATTTCTGGTAATTTGTGATGCCTTTTGGGCTTAAGTCAGCCATAAAACATGTCGGGCCTGTCTTTTGGGATCACCGTCGATCGACACCAATGCTATGTCGTCGATAGACACTCATTCATCTTCTCGACAGCTTCCTCTCGCGAGGCAGACAGACCACTCTCCAGTAAAACAAATATAACTTTGGCTCTAGGATTCTGATTGATCTCAAAACATTGGAAAGCTAACTCAAAGCTCTATCTTATTTCAAAAGATCAGCTTAATCTCACCGTGGGAAAGTCTCCATCCATAGCTAAATATATGATGCAATTATGCAGTTCTGCATCTCTAAAAGCTCCAGAATCACCAAAGTTCTCCAGAACATTCCTGAACCTGAAAATACTCTAAAACATACTTCAGACACATATAATAGGTTCTAAATAGGGCTCATATCATGGCACAATAGTGGTAAATATCAGGCCCTATAAACTCCCCCAGACTTAACCTTTTGCTTGTCCTCAAGCAGACAAAGCCGATGAAAGAGTTTTTGAGAAGTGGAGACTCACATAATGTCTAAGTATAATTATCAACCTAATTTGTTACAACCACACCCTATCAAGTCAATCAAAGAGTAACTTTATATACCCTATCCTAGTATATCAACCAAATTCATTCTACCTACAACTTAGCAAATACTAGCTTGACTCATCCCTCCACTGATCTCATTTCTTTGCATAAAATAAATGTGCAGGCTTTACCTTGGGAGTATCGATCAAAGAACACATGAAATCTTATCTCTGCAAGTATCTGAACAACCAGGTACAAAGTCTTTTCTGATCCCTTTCTTCCCTCTTTTCTCTCTTCTTGGAATCTTTTAAGATCTCAAACTTAATCGACAATGATGCCATCTTATTTTTGATTTTCTCTTCTTTCTTTTTGGGCAAAGTTGTAGGTGAACAGTGGGGTCATTGGTAATTTATCTATCCCTCGTTTCCAACAATGTGTGATCATTCCTCGGAATTAGAATAATGGGGTCATTGATAATGTACCTACCCCTCTGCATCTCGGGAAGTCATCTCAATCTTTTAAGCTTTTAAGTTGATGCTGAAGAGAGACAGAAAAGGGAACCAAAGGTGCAATGACTTGTACCTACAGACTTGTAGAAGGAATCCGATCCAATGTATACCAAGCCCCAAAGCAAGCTAATAATGTTAGGATTAGTGTTGGAAATCAGCTTCGGTTCCTTCAAACTTTATAAGCAAGTGTGATATAGTGGCAGGATGATCCACTTTGGTATCTCTAGTAATATCTGCAAACAACCTTCTAAGAATGGTGCTAAAGTGTGGTTAGTTAATAATAAATCTTGATCATAATCCACTTCTTGACTCAATAAAACCTTTTGAAAAAACTACATATATATAACAAATAAAACTTAAAACAAATCAAATAGCGTTAGCAAACTTCCCCCATACTTAAATTATACTAACCCCAGTGTAATCCGCCACGGAGTGGTTAGGAAAAATTAGATCATAAGTAAATAGCTTAAGTAGAAAACTTGATACCTCTCTCTGTAAGAGAGTGTTGATCGATGGTAGGCATGTGAGGTCGATCGATGGTCGGCAGGTGGGATCGGTCGATTTTAGGCAGGTGGGATCGTTCGATGTTTGGCAGGTGGGATCGGTCGATGGTCGCGATCCATTATCTATCGATGATGCCTCTATGGTGTCGATCGATGTTGCACATGTAAGTTTTTGCTTTTTTTTTTAAAGTATAAGACTCAAAATATTAGTAAATTTCCCCCAGACTTAAACAACACTATCACCAGTACTATACAGTCTGAGATTGGTGAAGAAAATAAACCTTAAGGACAAAATTTAATCAAGGAAAACGGTATACATACTTGCTGATGGTGACCGTCGATCGACCCAGTTAAGTGGCGATCGATTGATGCTAAGGTTACTCCATCGATCGATAATGATTAAGTGTCGGTCGATGCTCTGTGCAGACTATCTTCCTTTTTGTTTTAAAATCCAAACAGTAGGTTGCCTCCTACTCAGCGTTTGTTTATAGTCTTTTAGCTTGGCGTTTTGGAGTTCTGATTCAGTTCTAATGAAATTGGGGACTTGCTCCAAAACAATTCCCAATGTCCAATATATTCAGCTTCATCACCCTTTTTTTTAAAGCCTCCATAAACTCTTCTCTTTTGTCTATCATCTTAGCAATAAGGAGTGTTAGGAGCTTTGCAAATGGCTGCGAGAAGCATCTGCTGCACACTCTGTACATCCTGACACCATCTGAGAAGTGGGGAATCAATGATAACTGATGACTATCTTTGGTCCATTTTCTCTTCTTCCAATTCTTCCTCTTCTTCCCCCAAGACTTGTCTGGTTTCGTGGTGGTGTCCCTTTCAAAACTATTTCCACACACATGAAACCCATTCTCCTCTGATACGCCCCCGGTGTCGATCAATGGTATCTGATTGGTGTTCATTGTTGGCCTTTATGATGAGCGATGTGCATTTAGGCTTGACATGGGTGGGTGTCAATCGATGCTCAGCTGCTGATGTAGATCGGTGGTCGCCCGTTGATGTCGACCAATGTCGTCTTGTTGGTGTCGATCGATGGCGTGTGTTTTAACACAGCACAAGATGGAAGGATCCGGGTGCCGTGTGGCGAAGTCTGAGTGGCTCTGAATATTTAGTGTTCCTACGCACTCTTTAATGCTCTTGCTCTCCTTGGCTTTCTCTTTAACCAGAGCTTCTTCCTTCTTTACATCTTCTGTTGTCTGAAAAACATGGATGTCTAGCATCATGACATGGGCATTCAAGGCTTCAAATTTTCCATTCAGCTCTTTGTGGATATAATCCAACCTCAGATTTAAGTATGCACTTGTCATCTGCTGAATTTCTATGACTCGTTTCAGAATAGATTCCATCCTATAATATATATGATTCTCGTTCTCTTTTGTAGAATGTTCCACCAACGAGACTTCATGTACACAATCAGTTTTGTCCTCGGCCTCAATGATCTTGTCGTTATTCATAACACCCGATTGCATCCTGTGATTATCCATATTCCTGATATTGTTGCTAGACACAAAATTCTGAATCAGTCTCTTAGTTTTCTATGGAGGCCTGGTTTCGAAGTTCCCTTCGCTTGCCTGATCCAGAAACATATGATACTGCACATGAATACCCTTGCAGAAGAATCTCAGCAGTTGAACCTCCGTGAAACCATGATGTGGACAGTCTTTTTGGTACCCCCTAAATCTGTCCCACAAACTTCTGAACCCTTCAGTAGGTCCTTGAGAGAATGTCAAAATCTTATCCCTTAGCTCTTCGGTCTTCATATCATCAAAAAAATAGTCAGAAACACAGTCTTGATATAATCCCAGGTAGTTAGAGATCCTGGTGGTAGAAGTTTCAGCCAAACAACTGCATTCCTAGAGAGAGAATACTTAAATAACTTGCAGAGGAGATAGTCTGTAGTTCCTTGATGCTCTGGGATGCTAACCACAAAATCCTCTAGTGTTTCAAGGTGGTCCATGGGATCTTCATGGGGAAGGCGATGAAAGGGGTGCTCGCGCACATGATTAAAGTATGCAGGTCTTATCTGGTCGTCGATCCCTTGAATTTCTCTCGATGTTGAATCGTAGACCTTTTAACATAGAGTTGAGTAGGCCTGATCAATTCTGCTATCGATTGATGCTCAGAGATTACAGCCCCCTCGTCTTTCTCTATCTTCCCGTGAATAGTATCGATCAACGACAAATCATTGGCGTCGATCGATGTCATGATGTTAGTATCACTCGACGGTTAAGTGTGGGTGGCGATCAATGTCATGATGTTAGTTTCGGTCGACAATGAAGTATTGTTGTCGATCGATGCTCGCTTCTCTTTGCTAGCGATCACTGCTTGGAGGGTGTCGACTGCCCTCGTAGAATTATAGATCGTGCGCGAATCAGCAGGTGCCTTTTTTGAAGAACCCAAAAATCATCTCCTCATTGCTTCCTTGTACTAATAAGTATGTACCTGAAACACAATATTTTTTATGTAATTAAACTAATATAGAAAATACCTAGACTAAATCAAACAAAATGAGTCTAATGGCGAATCCTTGCTCCCCGGCAACTAGCCCAAATTTGACAGGATGGTTTTTATGTATTTCAATGCAAACTCTATCAAATTAACCCTACGAACTACTCTTTCCAAGAGAGGTAAAATTATAGTATTTAGGGATCGAATCCACAGAGAGCGTGGACAAACAATAAACTCAATACAGTCGCGATTAAGCTAGGCAAATAGATTTATAAGCAGTAAATAAACTATAGCAGATAATTTATTGATGGGTAAGTAAACAATAATAATATATAGCTAGATCTAAGGTTTCAGGCAAGTGGATTATAAAGGATAGAAGCTAAGGGTATTAATCATAGAACTCGATATCCGATGTCTCAGCTCTCGCTTGTTGACACCGAATGACCGTCGATCGATGGCAATGATCCTGCATTGATTGATGGTCTCTTGAGTTCACTAAATTAACTAAATCAACTCTCGCTTTTTTAGCAACCTAGCTCAACATGATTAATTCTGGTAGTAGACCATGATGTCGTTTGCGCCTAACTATCCTATGATTAGGGTTCTAGCTAGCTACTCTAGACCATAAGAAATAAACACAATTCTATTGATAGATCTAATAATCACCCTAGAAATTCTATTGTCTGGCTAATCCATCAATACCATTAATAAACCCTAAACCTAACAAGAGATCTACTCAGACATGATCTTTTTCCACATAAATCGTAGATGAATAGAATATATATAATATAAACAACCAAAGGACTTCCAGGAGGACTTTGAAGGAGTTCATCCCTTCTCTCCTAACCCTAGAACAATGAATAAACGAAAGCTTGGTAAGTTGTAAGCATAGACATCAACAATGGCTTAGAAAACATATAAATAAGGTTTTAAGTCGTCCAAAGGTATTCTGGTAATTTGTAATGGCTCCTGGGCTTAAGTCGGCCATAAACATGTCGGGCCTGTCTTCTGGGATCACCTTCGATCGACACCAATGATGTTTTTTCTCTTCGACTTTTGATCAATCATAGCATCTTTTGAGGTTGTTTTTGTTGGTTTATGCTTTTGCGACAAAACCTCCGTCTCCTCCCTGATGATGATGTAGTACGTGTCCTTGTGAAGCGAGTCTTGGATCATAAGTGTTTTTTCAAGGGTAATCCACCTCCTGAACTTTGACTTGTACCAAAGCGTCTTGCGGAGAGCGTCTATGGCCACCTTGTCGCTTATCCCGCTGAATCTAGACATGATGATTTTGAATCGGTTCATATAGTCGTAGAGTGATTTGTCTTCTATTTTAGCCAGGCTCCAGAGGTCGACGTTGGAAGTTTCTTGATATGTAAACATAGATAGAGTATTGCTTGAGAAAGTCCAAAGTGAGCTGGCGGAACCTTCCGATGGAATTTCGCCTGAGGCGGGAGAACCATTCAAGCGCTGCTCATTTTAGGTTTTTAACAAAGAAGCGGCATTGGCTGGCGTCTCTTTCGCTATCCCAAAACTTGCCTCTACCCATCGCGATGTAGAAGGCTTGCAAATGTGCCTTGCGATCAGAATTTGTCGTCATATGTGGGCACTTTGATCTTTCCAGGATCAGATACTCTGGTCTTGGCAATGCGAGCCATGAAAGGTGTTTTCTGAACCTCCTCGAGCAATTGATCGATCTCGGATGCGGAACTAGTGGCATGGTGAATTTGAGATTTCACTGCTTTTACTTCCGCAACCATTTTTGTGATGTAGTCTCGGAGACCGCGTTTGTCGAGGTGATAACTAGCAGTTTCTCGACCCCGTCATCGTTTGATGCGAGTAGTGCGAGTCGGTTCTCATGATAGGTTCCCTTGTTCGACCCAGAAATCATTTTCTTCTTCCTCGGTCATGGGTCAATCGGATAAGGGATCTTCCTAATTCGCAAGACTCTTGGTCCTTTTCGAATGCATGTCAGCGTCTTCATCCGAATTGTCAGACTGATCGCTGGGATACAAGTTGACTCATTCGGCTTCATCTCCTTCCGCGATGTCTGCAAGGGGGGGACGGTTCACTGTGTCCTTACGAGGTGTGACTGCGGTATTTCTGTCAAGAACCTGTCCTGGCGGATTTCCCTATGCATCACCCATTTTGTCCATCGGAGTCGTGAACTCGAGTCTTCTCCCGTGGATCCTAGTGGTTCCACGAGGGAGAACTGGTCGGGTTCTCGCTGTTAGAACTTCGACCTGTTTAGCGAGAGATCCCATGAGCTTTTCCTGTTTGTTTGACTTTTTCTCAGAAGTGGAGAACATCTTTCTAACCTCCTCGAGCATCGCAGTGTTAGCGTCAGGGTTAACAACAGAGATGTTCACTGATGGAGTTTGTGTTAGAATTGTGAAACTATGTGGAGAATAGTTGAGTTTACGTGAGATTTGGGTGAAGAACAATGAAGAACACAGTAAGAACAAGAGAATTAGTTTCTGGACAGTTTAGAGAAAGAGAGGAGAGAGAGTGACGAATTTGGAGATTAAGAGAGAGAAGGGAGATTATTCTCCTTAGTTTGCATTCATTCAGAAGTGTTACAATATATAGAAAGACAATAGACAAAAGGAAACAATAAAATAAAGACTTTGGACCACATGGATAGTGACAAGTCATGAACAACTCTATTCCTTAAGAGAGACATGTGACTCTCTCTATTTGAATTTGAATCTTGTCAAACCTCACCCAACAGTCTCCTTATCTTCTGGAGACACTCTGGTCGTGCACCTTTAGTTCTTGTCCCCCAAGGCAAGTTAGGTTAGTGTAGATTACTTGTGATCCAAGACTGTACGGACAGACTTATTTCTCAAGTATCTGGAGCACATGATCCTCTTGATCTCTTTGTCTTCTCTTGTCCATTCCTCTTCTCATCTCTGTTTCTTCATCTCAATACCCCCCTCAAGATTGATCCTAGGAACTGATCAAGCTTGGAAACATGAAGAACCTCCCTCATTAAAACCTTACTTTGAAAAACCCAGTGGGACAAAAACACACTTAGGAAAAAGAGTAGAGGTCTCCATGTTAGGAGAGTTAGTGAGATGTGAGGTCTATGAGTCCCAACTTAGAGTGGATGAACTCACAGACTTTGGTGCTTGCTGCCTTTGTGAAGATTTCAGCAAGCTGGTCTTCACTTCTTGTGTAACAAGTTAGAATGATTTGCTTCTCCACAGCTTGTCTAACCTTGTGGCAGACTGAGTTGCTGGCAATATGAATGGCAGCCTGATTATCACAGTGCATTGTGATAGGTGTTGTAGTCTCAATGCCCAAGTCTCCAAGCAATCCCTTTATCCAAATCAACTCGTTGGTAAGCTTCCTCATGGCTCTATACTCAGCTTCAGCACTTGAGCATGACACAATCTTCTGCTTCTTGCTCTTCCAAGTTACCAAGTTGCCTCCAAGGAAGGTGCAATAACCAGTAGTTGATCTCCTATCAACTCTGTCTCCTGCCCAATCAGCATCACAATAGCCTACAATATATGTGCTTCCATTGCAAGCCATCCATACACCCTGACCAGGAGCCTCTCTCAGATACCTCATGATTCGTTCCACCATGTTCCAATGGTGAACCTTAGGTGCCTGCATGTGTTGACTGACTTGGTTCACTGCAAAGCAAATATCTGGCCTTGTAATGGTTAGATAAATGAGTTTCCCAACCATTCTCCTATAATGCTTCACATCACCATAAGGTTTGTCCTCAAACTCCCCCTCTCTAAGTACTTTGTAGCCTTCTTCCAGTGGTGTTTTGGCTGTTCTTCCTCCAAGGTTTCCTGCCTCAGTTAAAAGATCAAGTGTGTACTTCCTTTGAGACAAGAAGAGCCCCTCTTTAGAGCGGCATACTTCAATCCCAAGGAAATACTTAAGTTCACCTAAATCTTTAATATCAAAAACAGACTTTAGGAATACCTTAGTTTCTTTGATGCCTTCTTTGTCACTGCCTGTGATGATTATATCATCTACATAGATCAAGATGACTACAATTCCTCTTGGACCAGAGAGTGTAAACAAGGTGTGATCAGCTTCTGATTTCCTGAAGCCTCTTCCATTCAGTGTAGTACTCAACTTGTGGTACCATGGTCTTGGAGATTGCTTCAGCCCATATATTGCTTTCTTGAGTCTTAGAACATTTCCAGGTTTTACCAGCTTCTCTAAACCAGGGGGTGGGTGCATATAAACTTCATCTTCTAATTCTCCTTGAAGAAAAGCGTTCTTTACATCCATCTGCCACAATTCCCATTCCAAATTTGTTGCAAGGGATAAGATGATCCGGATTGTGTGCAGCTTGGCTACTGGTGCAAATGTATCAACATAATCCTCTCCATATGTCTGAGTGAAGCCTCTTGCAACCATTCTTGTTTTGCACCTCTCCACCTTTCCATTTGGTAGAAACTTGATAGTGAACACCCACTTGCTTGACACAGCTTTCTTGCCCTTTGGGAGTTCACTCTCATACCAAGTATCATTGATGATCATGGCATTTATCTCATCTCCAACTGATTTTCTCCACACCTCAAGCTCCATTGCTTCTGCATATGATCTTGGTACATATGCTTCATCTAAACCAACTATGAAAGCTTGATGCTCAGATGGGAATTGTGCAAAGGAGCATACTGCTGAAGTGGGATGAGCTACTGCTTGACTGTTGAAGTAGACTCTTGTGTTCACCCAGTTAGAAGGATCTTTCCTTATCCTTGTACTCCTTCTCAAAGGCTGAACCTGAGCTTGTTCCTCTTGCTGCTCTTGTTCCTCATGAACTTGGGCAGTCTCTTGATCTTGTGCACTCTCATGATCATGAGCTTCTGAACCTTGTTGCTGTACTGGTTCTTGTTCATTGCCCCCTTCAGGATCAGGATGAGTGGCTTCATCAGCCTCTTGTACAGTCTCTTGAGTAGGAGAAACTTCTCTAGTCGCCTTCTTTTCCTTTGATAAACTGATTCCAAGATTCTCCAAGATAATTCTCAGGTTATTGGCCCTATCTGATGCTTGAGACAGATCTTTGAGCTCATCCCAATTCTTCTCAGCATAGAACCCTTTTCCTTCCATAAACTTTACATCTCTAGATACAAATACTTTTCTTGTTTCAGGATTGTAGCACGTGTATCCTTTCTGTGTGGGAGAATAGCCTATGAAAATACACTTCATGCTCTTTGCTTCTAGCTTGTTCCTTTGCTCCCCTGGTATTAGCACAAAGCAGGCACATCCAAACACTCTGAGTTGATGAATAGATGGTCTGGTTTGGTTCAACACTTCATAAGGAGAGATATCCTTCAACACCTTGGTAGGAATCCTGTTGATCAAATAGCATGCTGTCACCACAGCATCACTCCAGAATCTCTTAGGAACATTTGCATGAAACATCATTGATCTAGCAACCTCCATCAGATGCCTATTCTTTCTTTCAGCCACTCCATTTTGCTGAGGAGTATAAGGGCAGCTTGTTTGGTGAACTATGCCATGTTTTGCCAAATGATTCTTGAAAGCATAGCTTGTATACTCTCCTCCATTGTCTGACTTAGTACCTTCACATTAGCCTTAAAGTGGTTAGTAACATAAGATTGAAAGTTCATAAATGCATCTAACACACGATCCTTAGATGGAAGCAATGTAATCCAAGTGTATTTTGATTTTTCATCTATAAAGGTGACAAAATACTTGTGATTATCCCTAGACAGACATGGAGAGGTCCAAACATCAGAGTGAATTAACTCAAAACATTTTTCATAGATTGTTACTGATGTTGGAAAAAAAGATTTGCAATGCTTTCCTAAGATGCATGCTTCACATTCCAGATGACTAAATGACATATCAGGCATCATAAGTTCTAATGCACGTTAGTGTGGGTGACCTAATCTAGCATGCCAAGTAGTGCTATCACATAGATTAGTACTGGTCATGCATAAAGGACTAGAAGAAGAGTAAGAAAGCTTAGTCTTTTGGAGATGGTATAGACCATCTTTGCTATTGCCTTCTCCAATCACCTTCCCTGTCTTAAGATCCTGAAACTCAACATCATTAGGCCTAAAAACCACCTGACAATTCAGGTCAACAGTGGCCTTTTTCACTGAGAGTAAGTTAGAAGCAAAACCAGGCATATAGATGGCAGTGGATTCCCTATCAAACAACTTAAGGTTCCCTATTCCTTCTATCTTCACCTTATCTCCATTTGCTATTGTAACATTCCCTAAGGCAGGCCTAATATCACTAATAAGATTCCTATCACTAATCATATGATGACTAGCTCCTGAATCTATTATGATTGGTTTAGAGATAAGAGAATGTATACCAGACTTCTTTGAGGAGATAATGACTTTGGCTGCTTTGATCAGTGGTTCAATATCACTCATTATGATGGAACCATCATTGATCACAGCCTTGCTCCAACTTTCTCCTCCATTAGAGTCACTGATGAGTGCTGAATACATAGATGCACCTTTAAGACATGGTTGATCATCCACTTCACTTTTGAGTTTTATTCCACCAGACTTGAAATCAAAGCAGCTTGGTTTGATGTTCTTCTCGACATGTCTTTTCTTGGTTTTCCTTGATCCAGGCAACAACACCATCCTTCCATTCTTGTTGTGCATATCTTTGAGAGCTGGCTTGCTTTCTCTTGTAAAAAGATTGTGTGATGTTTGTTCTCTCTGAACTAGAGCACACACAACATCTAGGTTAGGAAGTTTCTCTTCCCGCAGAACATGCTTGATCAGCTGGTTGTAGGATGGATTTAGATTCAGGAGAAGACTAAAGACCTTGTCTTGTTCATATCTCTCCCTTATGACATCTGTATCAACAGATAAGGGCCTCAGTGTATCTAACTCTGCCCACAAGCTTCTAAACTTGCCAAAGTTTTGATTAAACTCCACTTCTTCCTGGCTCAAGTTGTTGATAATCTTCTTGACTTCAAACACCTGACACAGGTTGGAGAGGTCTCCATAAATAGTTTTAAGACTCTCCCACAGTTCCTTGGAGGTTTCACAGTGTGAGTAAGCCTCCAAGATTGATTCTGATAACGAGTTATGAATGATCTCAAGTGCTAGCTGGTCTTCTTGAACCCACTTGTCTTCATTCTTCAGGCCATGCGCCTGTTTCTCCTCTTGAGCCATCCTCTTTGAAGCTTCAGCCTTTATGATATGACTGTCCCAAAGTCCATGACTCCCTAAGGTAACTCTGGCCACTCTTGACCACAGCAGATAATTAGAACCCTCAAGGGTTACTGGAATAAGAATTCTTGACTCCATTTCAATGGCTGGTTTTCTTTTATCCAGTGGACAAAGACTAAGAAACCAGAAAGGTTATGAAGCCAGAAAATGGAGAATATAATTTCTAACTGAGAAAGAGTATAAGAACTCAGAGTAAAACAAGAATTTATGGAAATGAAAGAAGATAAAGTGAGGTTTTAAAACCAACAGAGTGAAAACAGAGTAACAAAAAAAACAGAGTGAAAGAAACAGAGTATGAATTTGCGGAAGTTAAGTAAGAAAAACAGAGGTCCCAAGAGCTTAGAGCTCTGATACCATGTTAGAATTGTGAAACTATGTGGAGAATAGTTGAGTTTATGTGAGATCTGGGTGAAGAACAATGAAGAAAACAGTAAGAACAAGAGAATTAGTTTCTGGACAGTTTAGAGAAAGAGAGGAGAGAGAGTGACGAATTTGGAGATTAAGAGAGAGAAGGGAGATTATTCTCCTTAGTTTGCATTCATTCAGAAGTGTTACAATATATAGAAAGGCAATAGACAAAAGGAAACAATAAAATAAAGACTTTGGACCACATGGATAGTGACAGGTCATGAACAGTTCTATTCCTTAAGAGAGACATGTGACTCTCTCTATTTGAATTTGAATCTTGTCAAACCTCTCCCAACAGTCTCCTTATCTTCTGGAGACACTCTGGTCGTGCACCTTTAGTTCTTGTCCCCCAAGGCAAGTTACGTTAGTGTATATTACTTGTGATCCAAGACTGTACGGACAGACTTATTTCTCAAGTATCTGGAGCACATGATCCTCTTGATCTCTTTGTCTTCTCTTGTCCATTCCTCTTCACATCTCTGGTTCTTTATCTCAATAGTTTGGACGTTGTCGCCTTAGTTGCGAGTTTATCCGTTGGTTTGATCGTCAATAGCCATGTTTGATTGAGCATTATGCGGCTGAGAGTTAGATTGATCCGCTATCCCCCTCCTTTTAGCACCAAACTGTGGAAACCAAAATTAACACCGTTGATTTCTGTTTAAATTAGGAAAGTTATGAAAACTCTAATTTCCCAAAGCTCTCGGATATCTGCTAAACCACACGCCAAGCAACCAGACACACGAAATAGATTGACGAAATAATAATATGAAAAACGAAAAAGAGCAAAATATATCTTATTCCGGATCTGCATATGAGCATTTACAACTAGTAAAGCCTTAGCTACTAGAGCTGTTGGAGAGTTCCCTAGTTCTAACCACCTAAGACTTGTAAACCTAGTTGAGTCGCAACTCGGTAACAAAAACGAAAAGTTGCCTATTTCTATAAGTGCTAAGTTTTGCTGTGTGAGTCTTGAAAAGAAGTCCCTTTGCGTCCTTAGCCTTGGCATCCCTTATATACTCCTCCTTAAGATGTTTTACGCTTTCTTTTTCTGCCCTCGGGCTGAATACATCATCTTGCGGAAATATTCCATTTTTCTTTGATTTTCATGATTATCTTTGAAACTTCACATTTATCTTGAAACTTGACATTTATCTTCTCCTGCGGACAAAAGACAAACCGTCATATCAGATTGGGCTTAATCTCATGAAAAACCACAATTGGGCTTGTATCCACGTTTTAGACCTCTCATGGTTGTTTTGAGATTTTAAGCGTTTTTTGCCATTTTTTAAGAAATTGCAATTGATACGATATCGGTTTTTGTATAAACAACCAAATTAATCGCATAGTCTTAGGCCCTATAGGTGTTTAGTTAATGATCAAGACGAAATAAGAGACACTATGATCGAGATACGGGAGCGAGAGTTCCTGAGATGAGAGTGCATGGTATAGGACTGGTCCGGGTTGCCAAAGGGTGAAGCGAACATGCGGCGCACTACTCGCCCTTAGGCGGGTTGAAATGGTGTGTCCAACTCGCCATTAGGCGAGTTGGATTCGGTTGATCCAATTTGTGATTAGGTAAGTTGTACTTGGCTCATCCAACTTGCCTAATGGTGATTCAGGTCGATTGATGCAACTCGCCAATGGTGAGTTGGGTCGATTGATCCTGCTCGCCCAATGGATGTGTCTCATCCAACTCGCCTAATGGCGAGTTGCACTACCTGATTCAACTCGCTATTAGGTGAGTTGGATGTGTCTCGTCCAACTGGTCATTAGGAGAGTTGGTCATGGTTCGTCCAACTCGCCTAATGGCGAGTTGGATTGCTCAGTCCAACAGCCCAACTCGCCATTAGGCGAGTTGGTCGCATCTCGTCCGTCTCGCCTAAATGGCGAGTTGAGTTGCTCGATCCAACTCGCCACTAGGCGAGTTGGACTTGACCGTTCCTTCTCGCCTAGTGGCGAGTTGGACGCTGCGTTTCAGGTGTTGGTTTGTGCGAGAACTTGTTATGTTGACTTGTTATGCAATTCTTTTTGAAGTCGTATGAAGCCTTATTTTTAGTTTCTCGCATTTTTATTTTCTTTTTTGGAGGCTAGGTGTTTTCCGGAGGCTTTCAAGCATTGATTCCGTCGTTACCGTTTTGACCCCAACAATAAGGGAGTTGACCATTTCTGGAGAAGTCTTATTGGAGAAGGTGCACTTGTCGAAAAATGCAGCTTACATGTTAACCAAGCCTGTTACAACGGAGAAGTTCAAGGATTGCTTGGATCTGCTCCGTGTTTGCCGATGCTAAAAAGCATAGGAGGATCTGCTCCGGGATAAAGAGTTTTGTAGAGATTTTTCTTCAAGGTGGTGTTTGTTGCATCTGGAGGGTCTTAAATCTTTGTGCACCATTAAAAGCCCAGCATTCGTTGGGTCTGACTTAGGTATGTATTCCTATAGGGAAAAAGAAATCAGGTTTTGAGGCTGCTATAAATACGGGTCTAATGGTTGTAAGATTATTTATTCACACAATAATAAGAAACCCTAAACGGATATTCTTCTCAATATGTTTTTGATCATTGATTTCTGATATAACCTATCTATTACCAGTTTTAGGCCATGTTATAGGCTCCCTTTAGGGTCTATTATGTGTGTCTAGACTATGTTTTAGAGTTTTTACAGGTCCATGTACTTATTGGAAGCAATTGGAGCTTTGGGCTATTCTGGAGCAATTAGGATGCTCAGACAGAAACTAAATGTCGGATCCAGTTTATGCGTGAAGTATCGATCGACGTCACACCTTGTGCGTAGATCGACGGACAAGCCAACTGCAAGATTAATGAAGACTTGAGAAATTACAAGTTTTACCCAAAAGTCTCATCATCTGCAAGACAAGTCCCTGGCCAAAATGTAGACTATTTATTAGGGTTTTCTATCTTAGTTAGAGGTAGGCAGCCTAATGAAGAAAGTTGTAAGCCGTCCTAAGAGCTAAAAACAGAGTTGGAACACCTTGTTACGTTTATTGGAGAGAGAGATTTGACCATCATTACAGAGAAGATCTTGAACTCCTTTTCTTATTACTCAGTTTATTCTATGCAATTTATTCAGACTTTAATCATGTTAGTTATTGCTATGTTTGAGTAATTCATTGTTAGATCTGGGTTATTCAATGGTAGTAATGTCTTGTTGATTTTATAGAATTGTTAGGGTAATCTTCTTGGTTCTTTGTTTAAGTTGTTCTTAATGCAAGGTTGAATCTGATCACCTCAATCTTCGAAACTAGGGTTCCATAGCACAAGTGAGACCATGGTTATGACCCTGAACCTCTCTTAAACAATCTAAATAAGTTGTAACAAACGAGAGTTGAATCGGAAGTTTAGAGAACCCATCAAACCGTGAAACCAATACTGTATAGAATGAGCATCGGTTGACGCCACCTTGTGGGCATCAATCGACTCTCAGTCGAGATGCACGAGAGCGATCTCATAAACACCTAGGTTTCAGTTTGAGAACGACGCCTAATTAAAACCCTAGTAATCTATTAATTTGCATTATCTAATACTACTTTAGAATTTTCCTAAGTCTAATCCCTTAATCTAATCTTGACAAACTAAATCAATCTTGAAATCATCTTTATTATTATTATTACAATTTGTCTAGCTTTTATCCGAAAACAATAAGTCTATTGTGCAATCCTAGAGTCTTTGTGGATTCGATTCATAAGTACTACACTGAACCTCTTATTTGAGAGAGTAAGTGGGAAATGGGGTTTTTTTGAGAAGTGATATAAAATACCAACAACATCAAATTTGGCGCCGTTGTCGGGGACTCTTTCTTATTGCCATTAGATTTCGTTTAGAGTTTCGTCTAGATTTTTTTTACTTTACTGTATGCTAAACTATTCTTTCCCTTATCCTGTGACACATGTACTTAAAGGAGAGAATATGGATTCAGGACAACACGGATCGATTGACGGAGCTCATCCGGGATCGATCGACGCAAGTCCACTACTATCAGGTGACACCCTTCTGTCGCCATTGATCGATATCGATCATCCAGAAGCAGGTAAGTACGCCTTTACTGATGCTGATAATAAGAAAGTAGTCTTGATAGAACCAATGAACAATAAAAGCAACGAAGAAAGCCAACTCATTAACTATCAGGGGACTGCAATCCCTGATCAAATCACTAAATCTCCAAATAATGAGATAAAGCATGAATTGCCAATGCTCGAATACCTACACCCCAGCAGGACCTATTCCAAAAGGTTCGCAATTCGATTATCAGACAACCATACCTGAAGCTCTGAGCTTGATATCAACTTCCTAGTCATGGCCCGCAAAAATCAGTTCAATGGTCTTTCTACTGAACACCTGAACGATCACATCAAGATGCTAGAAGACATGGTGAACGACAATTTCAAACGCTGCGAACTCTTCCCCTTTTCCCTTGAAGGTGATGCCAGGATGTGGTTGAACCAGCTACCACCAGGATCCCTGACGTGATGGGAAGATATTAGAAGCGCTTTAATTAGTGACTTCTTTGACGAGGAGAGATACTGGGAAGAAAAGAGAGAAATATACACATTCGTTGAAGGAAGCCGCAAATCCTTTAAAAACGCTTGGACTAGATTCAAAAGCTACCAGTTCTCGTACCCTCGCCATGGATTCTTAGAACCCCAACTCATCAACACTTTCTATAGAGGACTAAACCTACACTACCAAACCATCCTTGATACGGCCAGCGAGGGGAACTTCGACACTAGAAGCCCTACAAGCGCTAAAAGGCTATTACAGAACATGGCCTTAGGCAGGGCTTACGAAATGAGAGACGCCGAGAAGAATGAACCGCCAATATTCACGGAGGAGAAGCACTCAATCCGAGTTAGAAAGACTCTGGAATCAGTTGCGACCCTCCTGGACGATGCTGTTTCTCGCGACCCTCTTGGACGATACTGTTTCTCGCGACTTCGAAAAGCAAGTTGAATTCTCAAATGTGATGAGTTTAAAAACAACCAACGATTTAGGGAGAGCACTGAAAACTTCACAAGCAACTACGACACCACTGGTTAAACTCCCTGATCCCGGTAGCTTTGTTCTGGACTGCACTATCAGTGATGAGAGATTCCAAATATCCCTTTGTGATTTAGGCTCTAGTGTAAACATGATGCCTTATTCAGTTGCAGTCACCCTTGTTGTAACACAGTTTCAACCTACCAGGGTCACTCTCATTCTAGCTGATAGATCCACTAGAATTCTGGAAGGCGTACTTGAATATGTGCCCGTACGCATTAATAACTATGATATACCTGCAGATTTCATAGTGCTTAAATACGAGCAAGAACCCATAAATCCGATTATTTTGGGGAGACCTTTCCTGGCCACGGCGGAGCGATCATTGATGTCAGAGGAGGGCACATATGCCTCAACATCGGGAAGATACCGATGGTATTTGACATGGAAAGAATAATTAAACTTGTTTTGGTCGACGGTCAACCCTACCATATCGATCATCTCTCCGACCTAGCAGAAGAATCATTCATGGTTGCGTGCTCAAGTGATATTCTCAGAGCAAGCAATCACATCTCCTGAAGATGACATCTTTGCGATGGATGATCGGAATGAAGAATATACGAGATTGATGGATGCCACTGAAGAAATCTTCAACGTCGACACCTAAGAACTTGATCTACCTGCCACCATCGATCGACACCCCAATAGTACCGTCGATCGATAGCATGGCAAAACCGACGACTGGAGCAAAGAGAAAGCACCTAAAATCAAGCTTAAACCACTTCCTGCTGGTCTTAAATGCGCTTTTCTTTACGAAAATTCCTATCATGTCATCATCAATGCAAATCTGAGCAGTAGAGAGCAAGCATTATTGCTGAATAAACTGCAAAAACACCGCAAAGCTCTCAAATATTCATTAGATGACATTCCGGGGATCTCTCCTGATTTATGTATGCATAGGATACACCTTGATGATGAATCCAATTCATCCGTTGAGCATCAGAGGAGATTGAATCCTACCTTGAAGGAAATAGTCAAAAAGAAATTCATGAAGCTTCTAGAAGCAGGCGTTATTTACCTGATCTCAGACAGCAACTGTGTTATCCGGTTCATGTTGTTCCAAAGAAAGGTGGAATTACGGTAGTAAAGAATGAAAAAATTGAATTGATCCCCATGAGAACTGTTACCGTACATAGGATGTGTATCGATTACAGGAAACTAAATGCTGCCACACGAAAAGATTATTTCCCTTTACCCTTTATCGATCAGATGTTAGAAAGGCTTGCAAGACATGAATACTACTATTTCCTCGACGGGTACTCAGGATTCTTCCTGATTCCCATACATCCAGATGATCAAGAAAAAACTACCTTCCCCTGTCCCTATCGAACGTTCGCGTATCGCAGAATGTTATTCGGACTACGTAACGCTCCTGCGACCTTCCAGAGATGCATGATGTCGATATTCACGGATATGATCAAAAACTTCATGGAGGTTTGCATGGACGACTTCTCAGTATACGGTCCAAACTTCAAAACATGTCTGGATAACCTGTGTAAGGTATTAGCTAGATGTGAAGAGAAAAATCTTGTTTTGAACTGGGAAAAATGTCACTTTATGGTTAACAGCAGAATTGTCTTGGGACAGAAGGTCTCAGCAGCCAGAATCATGGTGGACAAGGAAAAGATTGAAGTAATGACTGGACTGTCACCACCCGCTAAAGTTAAAGACTTTAGAAGCTTTTTAGGACACGATGGATTCTACAGGAGATTCATAAAAGATTTTAGCAAAATTGCTCGACCCCTCACTGCAATCATGTGCAAAGAAGTAAAATTCAACTTTACACCTGAATGTATCGAGGCTTTTAAAGAAATCAAATCGGCACTCTTATCTGCTCCTATTGTCCAAGCACCGGACTGGGATCTACCATTCAAAATTATGTGCGACGCAAGCGATTTCGCTGTAGGAGCAGTGCTTGGGCAAAAGAAGGACAAAAAGTTGCATGCTATATACTACGCTAGTAGAACTCTGGACGATGCGCAACGCAATTATGCAACAACGGAGAAGGAATTACTAGCCGTGGTATTCACTTTCAAAAAATTTTGATCCTATCTAGTCGGTTCGAAAGTAGTTGTTCACACCGACCACGCGGCATTGAAATACTTAATGAACAAAAAGGAGGCCAAGCCGAGACTTTTACGATGGATTCTGCTTCTCCAAGAATTTGATATAGAAGTAAAAGACAAGAAAGAGGTGGAAAACGGAGTCGCAAATCACTTATCACGAATAAGAGTAGACGACGATGTTCCTATATATGATTTCTTACCCACATAAAATGTATAGATGATTTCTTACCCACATAAAATGTCTACTTAGCAGAATCAATATTCGTTGGCAAGGTCTGTTTGGCACATGGAGAGGAATCGACTGATAACACGCTAAGCTCATCAAACGACTATAAACGCAAAGCATCGATCGATAATGCATTCAAAACGGACGATCACATAAGAATTCCAAAAGATATCTACGTCAGTTGTAATCCTTCGTTCTCAATTGATGACTCTCCCAGAGGTAGAAGTTTAAGTCGTGGATGTGTGCACTGAACACCACTGATAGACCTTGTTATACGGATATAGTAAACTATCTTGCGGCCAAAATAGAATCTGAACCTTTCACCATTAAAGAAGTTACGCCTTACGGGACAATTGTCCTAGTTTATCCTAAAGGAGAGGATTTCATGGTGAATGGGCAAAGAGTGAACCATGACTGGGCCGAACCTGAAACTCCGCATACTCAGACCATGCATCTCGAGATGCCAGACCCCGAGTGATAAAACACATGTCTCGTCAAGCTAGCGATTCTAAACAAGCGTTGAGTGGGAGGCAACCCACTAATTTAATATTTATTGCAAAATAAAAATAAATAAAAATAAAAAATAAAAAATAACTAATAATAATAAATAACATATATCTAATAACAATAACTAAATAATTAATAACAAATGGGTTAACTACCTATTTCCACACCAGAACTTTCATATAGTAACAAATCTACACGAACTTTGAACTTCGTCACAATTGCACACAATTTAAGTATCTAAACCTATTACCCCCTAATTAGAAAGACCAAAACCCGCATCCCCCTAAAGTTTAAAGGACCAACCAAAATCAAAAAATAGTAATTTAAAATTTATTTAATATTTTTTTGTTTTCAAAATTAACCCAATAACTAACCTAATTATACCTAAAACGACCGAATTAGAAAATCTAAGATGGATTAACTCGACTTAATAACCCAAACTAACAAGTGGATCTTATAACCCGACCAAAACCCGACTTATTTAACCCAAAATCAAAATTTCTAAATACTTAAATCACCAAATTAGAAAACATTGTGTCTCTCTCATTGTTTTTAAAGTTTTAGTAAGAATTTTGGTTGGGTTTGTAGTTAGATATGAAGTTTGGATCATGTTTTAAATTTGATTATGATCTCGGTTAGGTTCTAAACCGTTAAAATTAAGTCAAACCTTCGGCTGTGTGGTTTCGGGATTTGATCTTTCTAATTAGGGGGTAATAGGTTTACATACTTAAATTGTGTGTAATTGTGACGAGGTTGAAAGTTCGTGTACATTTGTTACTATATGAAAGTTCTGGTGTGGAAATAGGTCGTTAACCCATAACAAATATATGATTAATTTTATTAATTACACATTTACAAATTTCTTAAGTGAAAGATGGGATCACAGAACCGACCATTGATCAACGCCCATAAAAACACTTTTCTCCAAACCGCCAAAAACTCATACGAGTAAACACTTGATTTTTCTCTAAATTTTCGGCTGATTTTGCACGTTCTTGGGCCTAAATCACTTGATTTTCAACCCCCATACTTGTTTATTTCACTAAACCACTCGATCATCAAGATGGACGAACGACGAACCAAGGCACGATACGAGATTGGTGGTTCCAGTACTCAGCCACGGGGTCCTTCATGCCGAGACCCTTGGCCTAAAGAGGAAGAGGCTTTATTCGTCACATTCGAGGACTATCCCAACCATCAAAAGGCTGTAGCATCGAGGGAATGCTCACATCGTCCCGTGCGTGAGGATTGAGACGATTTTGACAGCCTCTACTACAACACTTGGCAAAGTGTTTCTATCGAGCCCACACGGTTCGTCGACAGACGTACTTTGAAGAAGCTGGGGCTACTGACCGACTTCAGACATATGGTGCGGGAGATAGGATTTGGGACGATGGCTACCATGACATACCCTCTCTACCCCGACTTGGTCCAACAGTGCATTGCTACAGCTCAGGTTCTCTACAAGAACCCGCAGGTGAAAGTGGCGAATGAGACCACATTAACTTTTCTTATCAGAGGCATCCGGTACCGGATCACCATCCCACAACTCTGCGAGATCTACGGGTTCGAGTCCGATACTCTCGCCTGCATAGTCGCTCCATTCCTAGGTCTACATCCCTTCTGGGGACTCATTGCTACAGGCCCTTTCGACTCTGGCTCGACCACTCAGACGGACGTCCGCCATCCCACCGTTCGCTACTTCATGAAGGCCCTTGTCAACTTATAGGGCCTGATATTTATCTATGGATGGAGATCTTCCTACTGTGAGTTTGATCTTACCGTTTGAAACAAGATAGATCTTTGAGTTAGCTTTCCAATGCCACCAGTTTTAGGTCCATCTAACGGTTAGATCTAAAGTTATGCCTGATTTACTGAAGAGTAGGCTGTCTGCCTCGGGAGAGGAAGCTGTCGAGAAAATGAATGAGTGTCGACCGACGACACAGTCTTGGCGTCAATCGACGGTGATCCCAGAAGACAGTCCCAACTTTTTTTTATGACCGACTTAAGCCCAGAAACTATCACAAATTACCAGAATGCCCTTGGACGACCTAAAACCCTATTTATATGTTTTTTAAGCCATTGTTGACGGCAATGCAATAACTTACAAAGCTTTCTTTTATTCATTGTTCTAGGGTTAGGAGAGAAGGGAGGAACTCTTTCAGAGTCCTCCTAGAACTCTTTTGGTTCGTTATATTATATTTATTCTATTCATCTATGATTTCTGTAACAAACAATAGAATTGCTAGGGTGATTATTAGATCTATCAATAGAATTGTGTTTATTGGTTGTGTTCTAGAGTAGCTAACTAGAACCTTGATCATAGGATAGTTAGGCACAAGCGAGAGCATGGTCTATTACCAGAATTAATTTTGTTGAGCTAGGTTGCTAGAAACAAGCAAGAGTTGATTTAGTTAATTTAGTGAACTCGAGAGACCATCGATCGACGCAGGATCATTTCCATCGATCGACGGTTATTCTGTGTCAACAAGCACAACTGAGACATCAAACTAGTTCTATGATTAATACTTTTAGCTTTTATCCTATATAATCCACTTGCATGGAACCCTAGATCTAGCTATTTATTATTATTGTTTACTTACCAATCAATCAATTATCCTCTAAAGTTTATTTACTGCTTATGAATCTATTTGCCTAGCCTAATCGTGACTGTATTGACTTTATTGTGTGCCCACGCTCCATGTGGATTCGATCCCTAAATACTACAATTTGACCTCTCTCGGCAAGAGTAGTTCATAGGGTTAATTTGATAGAGTTTTCATTGAAATACATATCTCAGCTCTCGCTTGTTGACACGGAATGACAGTCGATCGATGGCAATGATCCTGCGTGGATCGATGGTCTCTTAAGTCAAGCTTTATGACTTAATTCAATAAGTTCACTAAATTAACTAAATCAACTCTCGTTTGTTTCTAGCAACCTAGCTCAACATGATTAATTCTGGTAGTAGACCATGCTCTCGCTTGCGCCTAACTATCATATGATCATGGTTCTGGTTAGCTAGTCTAGAACACAAGCAATAAACACAATTCTATTGATATATCTAATAATCACTCTAGCAATTATATTGTTGTCTAATCCATGAATAGCATGAATAAACCCTAAACCTAACAAGAGATCTACTCAGACATGATCTTTGTCACAAAAATCATTGATGAATAGAATAGAATAGATATAATATAAAGAACCAAAAGAGTTCCAGGAGGACTCTGAAGGAGTTCCTTCTTTCTCTCCTAACCCTAGAACAATGAATTAAAAAAAAACTTGGTAAGTTATTGCATTGCCGTCAACAATGGCTTAGAAACATATAAATAAAGTTTTAAGTTGTCCAAAGGCATTTTAGTAATTAGTGATGGCTTCTGGGCTTAAGTCGGCCATAAAACATGTCGGGCCTGTCTTGTGGTATCAACGTCGATCGACGCCAAGACTGTACCGTCGATCGACACTCATTCATCTTCTCGACAGCTCCCTCTCGCAAGGCAGACAAACCACTCTCCAGTAAATGTGGCATAACTTTAGATCTAACCGTTAGATGGACCTCAACCCGGTGGCATTGGAAATCTAACTCAAAGGTATATCTTCTGTCAACACATTATCTCAATCTCACCGTGGGAATGTCTCCATCCATGTCTAAACATCTGATGCATCTTTGTTGTTCTGCATCTCTAAAAGCTCCAGAATCACAAAAGTTCTCCAGAACGTACTTGAACCTGAAAATACTCTAAAAATTACTCCAAACACATATAATATACTCTAAATAGGGCTGCTATCATGGCACAATAGTGGTAAATATCAGGCTCTATCAGCTCCCCCAGACTTAACCTTTTGCTTGTCTTCAAGCAAACAAATCTGTGAAAGAGGTTTTGAAAAGAAGGAACTCACAAAATATCTAAGTATAACTATCATCCTACTTTGTTGCAACCACATCCTATCAAGTCAATCACAAAAAAAACTTTATATAATCTATCCTAGTATAGCAACCAAATCCATACCAACAACTTAGCAAATAATAGCTTGACTCGCCCCTCTACTGATCTGATTTCTTTGCATAAAATAAAGGTGTATGCTTTACCTTGGGAGTATTGATCAAAGGACACGTGGACTCTTACCTTTGCAAGTATATGAACAATCCAGCACAAAGTCTTCTTTGATCTAAAACTTAATGGACAATGATTCCATCTTATTTTTGATTCTTTTTTTTTCTTTTGGGAAAAGTTGTAGGCAAATAATGGGGTCATACGTATTTTACCTACCCCTCGCTTCCAACAATCTGTGATCATTCCTTTGAATTAGAATAATGGGGTCATTGGTAATGTACCTACCCTTCTGCATCTTGGGAAATCATCTGAATCTTTTAAGCTTTTAAGTTGATGCTGAAGAGAGAGAGAGAGAGAGAGAGAGAGAAGGGAACCAAAGGTGCAATGACTTGTACCTACAAACTTGCAGAAGGAACCCGATCTAGTGTATACCAAGTCCCAAAACAAGCTGATAATGTCAGGATTAGTGTTGAAAATCAGCTTCGGTTCCTTCAAACTTTATAAGCAAGTGTGTTATATGGCAGGATGATCCACTTTAGTATCTCAAGTAATTTCTGCAAATAATCTTATAAAAATGGTGCTAAAGTGTGGTTAGTCAATAATAAATCTTGATCATAGTCCCCTTCGTGACACAATAAAACTTTGTGAAAAACTTATATATATATATATATAGTAAATAAGACTCAGAACAAATTAAATAGAGTTAGCGAACCTCACCCATACTTAAATTACACAGTCCCTAGTGTAATCCGCCCCAGATTGGTTAGGAAAAAATTAAATCATAAGTAAATAGTTTAATTAGAAAATTCGATACCTCTCTTTGTAAGAGAGTGTCGACCGATGGTAGGCAGGTGGGGTCGATCGACGTTCGCGATCCATTATCGATTGATGCTGATTCTTTAAAATCGATCGATGAAATACCTGTAAGTTTCTACCTCTTTTTTATATAAGTATGAAACTCAAAATAAAACACAATATTAGTAAACCCCCCCCCCCCACAATTAAACAACATTATCCCCACTGTTATACAGTCTGAGATTGGTGAAGAAAATAAATCATAAGGACAATTTTAATCAAGGAAAACGGTATACTTGCTCGCTGGATATGACCGTCGATCGACACAGTTAAGTAGCGATCGATTGATACTGGGGTTGCTCTGTCGATCTATGATGGCCAGCCATTGATTGATGCTTGTACAAACTCATGTTCCTTGATCTGAAATAAATAAATCACAAATAACCACTAATTAAAAAAACAATTTTTTCCATGAACAGTATCTTGCTACAATTGCATTGCTACAGTGTCACAACTACAGTAACACAGCTACAGTGTCGATCGCTGGTTCTACTACAGTGTTGATCAAATCTTTTGCTACAGTGTCGATCGATGCTTTTGCTATAGTGTCGATCGATGCTTTTGCTATAGTGTCGACACTGTTCATTTTTTTTTAAACCTGGAATCTATAAAAACGAAAAATCAGTAATAAATAAAATAAAACCAAATTTAAAACAAACCAAACAGTGAGTTGCCTCCACTCAACGCTTTATTTTTAGTCATTAGCTTGACTTCTGGAGATCTGATTCAGTTTTGATGAGATTGAAAACTTGCTCCAAACAAACCTCAATGTCTATTCTATGAAGCTTTATCACCTTTTTTGTGAAAGCCGCCGTAGATTCTTCTCCTTTGACTATCATCTCAGCAATAAGGAGTGCTCGAAGATTTGCAAATGGCTGCGAGAAGCATTTGCTGCGCACTTTGTACTTCCTTACACCATCTGAGAAGTAGGGAATCAATGATAAATGAGGACTATCCTTGGTCCTTTTTCTATTCTTCCAATTTTTCCTCTTTTTGTTTCCCCAGACTTGTCTGATCTCGTGGTGCCTCCATCAAAAAGATTTCAAAACACTTCAGACTTTTGCTGCTCTGATCTGTGATGAGTGTCGATTGACTCTCTAGTGTTGCCGTCGATCGATGGTGTCTGGTTGGGGTTGAACGATGGTATGTGGTTGGTATCGATCGATGATGCTTCTACTTGCCTTTTATCAACTTCAACTCTACATCTCGACCCTCTCTGAGAAGCTACTACAAACATATGATCATCAAATACACCATTGTAGGAACCTAGATGCGTACCTCTATCTGGTGGGATAGGAAATTCAACTTCTAATATAGCATAAGGAACAACAAACTTCACAGGGTCATGTATCAAATTCACTCTTTTGTGAATCCCAGCAGCTTCTTCTACAAAAATAAGTGGTTGCAGATGTTTTGGAACAACAAGGTGTGAACTCTTGGACTCGTGAATTCTCTCCTCAACCGTTTCTGATTCAATCATGTAACCTGGCTCTTCGTCCAACGATGGGTGTCAATCGATATCAGGTGGTGTTTGTTGATCGATGCTCTCCCTTGGGTGTCGATCGATTCTCTGATGCTGTTGTCGATCGTTGGTCGCCCATTGATGTCGATCGATGTCGTCTTGTTGGTGTCGATCGATATATGCTGTGTACCGTCGATCGATACTGCCAACAAAAGAGGTTTCAGCTGGGATCAACTGTCCTTGTTCTGGTGTATCGACATCCTGCCGATTGGTGTTCACTATTGGCCTTTCTAATAAGCGGTGTGCATTAGGGCTTGACATGGGCGGGTGTCGATCGATGCTTGGCTGCTGTTGTCGATCGTTGGTCGTCCGTTGATGTCAATCAATGTCAAGGATGTGCAGTCGATCGTTGGGTGGGTGTCCTATGCACTCTTCAATGCTTTTGCTCTCCTCAGCTTTCTCTTTAACCAGAGCTTTTTGCTTCTCTACAGCTTCTCCTGTCTGGAAAACCTGGGTGTCTAGCATCATGACATGGGCGTCCATGGCTTCAAATTTTCCATACAGCTCTTTGTGGATATAATCCAACCTCAGATTTAAGTATGCACTTGTCATCTGCTGAATTTATATGACTCGTTCAAGAATAGATTCCATCCTTTGGTATATATGATTCTCGTCCTCTTCTGTAGCATGTTCCACCAACGAGACTTCATGTACATAATCAGTTTTTTCCTCGACCTCAATGATCTTGTCATTATTCATAGCACCTGATTGCATCCTGTGAGTATCCATATTCCTGATACCATTGCTAGACACAAAGTTCTGAATCAGTCTCTTAGCTTCCTCTGGAGTTCTGGTTTCAAAGTTCCCTTCGCTTGCGTGATCCAGCATCATATGATACTGCACATTAATACCTTTGTAGAAGAATCTCAGCAGTTGAAACTCCGTGAAACCATGATGTGGACAATCTTTTGGGTACCTGATATAGCCTATTTATTACCAGTTTTAGGCCATATTCTAGGCTTTATTTAGAGTCTATTATGTGTATCTAGGCTATATTTTAGTATATTTACAAGTCCATGAACGTTTTGGAGATATATGAGATACTTGGAGCTTTTGGAGCATTTAGAAGAGAAGAATCCGTAGCTCATCATCTAGGGAATCAACGAAGCCATCGATAAATGGATTACACTCAGCGTTAACCGATGATCTGAGCTCGAGAGCGATCGATGCAACACACTTGCCATCGATCGATGATCAAAGCCCGAGACAGAAAGAATAAAAAATACCCTCGACGAGTTTTGACTTAGAATTGGGGTTTTATATTTATATCTTGACAGAGACAAGGAGAGAGAGACAAAGCATTTTTAGATTCATTTTGTATTAGGAGAGAAAGGAGAGACTCCTTCAGAGTCTTCCTGGAACTCCTTTGGTTTTTATATTTTATATCATATTTATTCTACTGATCTATGATTTCTGTGAGAAAGAACATGCTTGAGTAGTTACTAGTTAGATTTAAGGTTTTATGATAGCATCTATGGATTAGCCCAAAAATAGGATTCTTAGGTTAAGTTAATATCCATCAATTGAGTTGTGCTTAATGCTTCCTTTCTAGAGTAGCTAACTAGGATCTCGATGATAGGACATGGACAACTACAAGAGTAGGTTCTGTGCAAGAATATATTCTGTTGAACTAGGATGTAAGATACATGCGAGAGCTGGTCTAATAAGGCTGGTGGACTTATCAAATCTCGTCCACACTTCCTTCTGATTTCACCGTCGACCGACACCAGGCCTGAGCCATCGATCGATGGTCATTCCTTTTGCTCGCATATGAGAGTTGGAGTTAAAATGGTCAAAATAGTTAACATTTGAGTTCTAGAATTTTTACATTTCCGTTCCTCCTATCCATTATAATTCATAAAGCTTGAAACCCTAGATCTAGCATATTTACATTTATATTTACATCTAGAATATTTCCATATTGGCATTAGTAGCATATTTCCATATTGCATCCTACTTCTTGACAAGGAATATTTCCTTAATCTGGTTATTCATTACTAATATATATATCCACTTAGCTTAGTCTTTAAAAATAAAAAATCTATTATGTGCCTTTGCTCTCTGTGGATTCGATCCCTAAGTACTACACCTGATCTCTTTTGACAAGAGTATTATAGAGTGTTAAGATTAGGGTTAATTTGACAGTAGATTATTTACGATATTCATTACCCTACTAGAACAAAATACACACCATGTCAAATTTGGCGCTGTTGCCGGAGAACATAGATCACCATTAGATTTAATTTCGAAGATTTAGTCTAGGTTTGTTATTTATTTTTCAAGTTACTAATAATTCTTCTTTTCCTTGTTTTCAGGTATTTGCAAAGAAGCACCAGAAGCAACAAAGGAAAAGAATTGATAGCACTCTCTGACCCTGACAGAATTGAACGCTCGATCCGTAAAGAAAGATGACAAGCATTGATTGATGACAAGCATTGATTGATGACAAGCATTGATTGATGACACTAATACCGTGTCAACCGTCACTTCTTCACAGACCGTATCGACCATCATCCAAACTCTACCGTCGACCGACACCGATCACTCCGCATCGATCGACGCTGACCCACATTCATCGATCGACATCAACATCACTTCATCGACCGACGCTAACCGCTAAGCACCGATCAACGACATCCAACCCGCATCGAACGACAGACACAGATGAGTTCATATGGTTGCTTCCTTGATACTGATTAGGGATGAGAACGGAGACCTGCGTGACACTAACAATCACATGTGTAATGCAGCAGGTCAGAAGATAGACGATCAGGAGACTATAATCCCTGATGCAGAAGGAGAAGCAGACGCTGCATAAGCTCAACCTGAAGCTAATGCCCAAGCTGCTCAGAGAACACTGGTTGAATACAACCGTCCAGACCAGTATTATGCCAACAGATCCGCCATTCATCCTCCAACTTTTCAAAGACACGATTTTGAAATCAGTGGAGCAATTTGAGGATCTCGTGACTGCCATTAAAGCCAATGGAGTCCCTGAGAACTATCTTTCATATTGGCTCAAGCAGTTACCACCAGGATCCCTGGCATCCTGGACTGACATCAAGAATACTCTCTTGCGCAACTTCTTTGATGACGCGAGAGCAGAAGATCTGAGAAGCAAGATTGCAACCTTTTCACAAGACCCTTCGGAATCCTTCAAAAATTCTTGGATCAGATTCAAATCATACCAGAGAGATTGTCCACATCATAGGTTTAACGAAGTATAACTTCTCAGCACTTTCTTTAGAGGTATTGGACTACAGTACCAGATGGCTTTGAACAAAGCCAATGAGGGGAAGTTCAGCACCAGGAGTCCTGAAGAGGCTACAAGGTTGATTGAGAATCTGGCATCCAGCAGCAGCACCAAGAACACTGATTTCGAGAGGAAGAAATAACCTCCAGCAATGAGCAAAGAGCAGATTGAAGAAGTCAAGGCAAAGCTTGATAGTGTTCAGAAATTTCTCAGGAAACAGGTCACCTTTGCCGAAGTGGAAGCAATGGAGTTTGGAGATGATAAGATTGAAGAGGATGTGAACTACCTTGATGGAAATGGTTTCCAGAGACAAGGGAATCAAGGTTTCAACATGAACTTCTATGGGAATGGTCAAAGGAGTAACTTTAATCAGAATTCACAGCGAAGGCCCTTCAACAACAACATAACCTATGAGTCCTCCTACCGCCAAAACCCTCCTCCCGAAGCTCAAGGAAGCAAGATTGAAGCAACGGTTGATAGAGTTTTGGAGGGACAGCAGAAGATGACAGTGGACTTCAATGGAAAAATAGATGGCTTGTACCTCAACCTCAACACCAAGTTCGAAAATCTCAACACCCATGTGAAGAAGCTAGAGAATCAGATGATGCAGACAAGTGAAACTATTAGGAGACATGAGAGCCTAATCAAGGAGAAAATAGAGGCTGGACAGAGTCACCACGTCAATGCATTGACTGATGATGATTTTTGGGTAGAAGTGAAGAGAGAAAAACTGTCAGAGAGGGATTCCCATGTGAAAAATTTGTGTTCGCCCGACAGGTCGCACAGGCATCGATCGACACAGGACAAGGCGCATCAATCAACGACATCCATGTAGTTAACAGTATCGGGGAAACCCTCAACCATCGATCGACGGAGAGACTGTAAAATCGATCGATGGTTTCCCGCAACAAAACATGTTCATCTACTGAAGGTCATGGATGTGACAACTCCAGAGCAGGCGATCATTCTGAAAAAGTGATCCTGGGAAGTTTGCCATTCCATGTTTGATTAAAGGGAACGAGTTTCCCAATGCCTTCTGTGACACTGGATCATCAGTGAGCATCATACCCAGAGCTATGGCAGAAAAGCTAAACCTGAGAGTGGAGCCTTCCAGCGATTCAATCGTTTTTATGGATTGCTCCAAAGTGGATTCATGAGGTATTTGTAGAGATGTCCACCTACAGATTCAGAATGTCTTAGTCCCTATAGACTTCCATGTCATGGATATCCAGATCAATTGGAACTCTTCACTACTACTTGGAAGAGCCTTCATGGCTACCGTGGGAGCTATCTTTGACATGAAAACTAACAGGTTGTGACTCTCCTTGATTGATCCTAATATTAATTATGAAATTTATAAGAATAAACCTACCCTCATTGAGTTGTCTAATAATGCAGAGCTTGTGTCCACATGCTTCTGCAATTATGAGTTCAACAAGGATTCTGAAGATGGAGCATCGATCGACATTCAACCCAGAGAACCGATCGACGCGTTTGCTGCCGAGCAATCGGTCGACACTCACCCTTTGTTATCGATCGACAACTTCAGCTAGAAACGAGCAACACCTGCCATGCAGATGGCAATTACACTCCAGCCTACCTCAAGTACGACGAAGATTACAGAGAGGAGGAGCGAATCGAGTACCATGGTACCGCACTGGAAGAGGCTTGTGTTTTCCAAATTTCCCATCAATTTGGGAAGTCGACATCGATCGACGGCAACCATACACCATCTATCGATACTGACCAAGAAGACCAGTCCAAACTTGCCAACAAAGATGAAGATCTGTTTGGACAACAACTTGGTAATCACACATCGATCGACGGTTACCATACACCATCGATCGACGGAGAGCTGATTGAATATCATGATCTTGTATCAGACGACGCCAGTTGGGCGGAAGTGGAGAGATGCGCATCAATCGGCGCACCGCAATCAGCGTCAATCGACATAGAGAAGCAGAAGATTCGTAATATTCCCTACACGCCTCCACATCTTAGATCGATCAACAGCAGACAGAACGCATTAATCGACAATACCATTCCAAAGATCCACAAACTTTGTATGTCAACTGCCTACTATCCGTAGAATTCAGCATCGATCGACAGGACACGCCAAGCATCGATCGATGGCTGTATCGAGCATGGAACGAGAGCTTATGATGCTAACAGCAGAAGAATTTTCCATTGGGAAAAGAAAGATGAGTATGACATCTACATAGATGAGAATGGTAATGCACGAGCTATAGACGAAAGAGTAGTTAATGTGCAAACTGAAGACATCAAAGCAGTTCTAGAGAGAGCTACTATGTTTGAGCAGAGCTACATATGTCTACCGGAACAAGCAGAAAGGATCAGTATGCCTATGGAAGATCAAAGGACATACTTCAGAACAGAAATTAATGATATTATGCATGAAGTCTACAAAGCTCAAGAGATGTCACTGAATGAATTCTACACAAGGCTTGATGATGTCTACTATCATATAGACAGATGCCTTAGCAGTCTGACTACACGCATGGATGAAGTGAAGCAAGATCTGAATAATATACAAAAACATCATGCGATTAGGCCAGATGAACGAGCATCGATCGACGGCACCCTACGACCATCGATCGACGGCACCCTACGACCATCGATCGACGGCACCCTACGACCATCGATCGACACTGAAGCCAACCAGCAGAAGACAACAACAGAAACACAACTGGAAGATAGGTTTGATGAGATTGCTTTTTTCAGAGCCTAATGAAGGAAGATATATCTCAACAACTGGAAGATATATCATAGACTACAGCTACAAGACTTAAAATGCTACAGTGCAGTATTGAGAACCTACAAAGAAGAATGCTTTCAGTGGAGGTTGCTAGAGAGGTTACAAAGAATGAGAAGACCAAAAGTGATGAAGCAATGAGGAGCTTCATTGGTACATGGTTTCAGATGAGCAGAGAAGATGTAGACACTTGTTTTCCAAGTGTTTATCCACCTCTATAGTAGTCAGAAAGTTCAAACGTCGAGTTTAAGACTATAACCAAGCGCTGAGTGGGAGGCAACCCACTATTTAGTAAGTTTTAATTATTTTCTTGATTACATTAGTCTAATTTCGGATTTTACTATATTATTAGAGGTTTTTATGAAATAGGAACATGAGTCTGCACAGAGCATCGATCGACACTTGATCATTGTCGATCGACGGAGTATCCCCCACATCGATTGATCGCCACTTAACTGTGTCGATCGACGGTCACAATCAGCAGGCAGGTGTACCATTTTCCTTTATCAAATTGTGTCCTTTTTATTTATTTTCCTCACCAATCTCGGACTAAATAACACTCGTGATAGAATTGTTTAAGTCTGGGGGAGGTTTACTAATATTGTTTTCTATTCTCGAGTTTTGAGTTTTATACTTATTAAAAGAAAAGAAAAAAAAGAGCAGGAACTTACAGGTCAGACATCGATCAACACCACAGAGTCACCATCAGTCGATAATGGATCGCAACCATCGATCGACATATCATTCCTCGCATCGATCGACACTTATTACAGAGTCTAGTATCAAGTTTCTTACTTAAACTATTACTTATGATTTAAATTTTTCCTAACCAAACCGGGGCGGATTACCTAGGGACATTGTAATTTAAATCTGGGGAGGTTCGCTAGCGCTATTTGATTTGTTTTGAGTTTTATTTGCTATATATATATAAGTTTTTCAAAAAAATTTATTGAGTCAAAAAAAGAATTATGATAAAAAATTTATTATTGACTATCCACACTTTAACACCATTCTTAGAAGGTTGTTTGCAGAGATTACTAGAGATACTAAAGTGGATCATCCTGCACCTATATCACACTTGCTTATAAAGTTTGAAGGAACCAAAGCTGATTTCCAACACCAATTATGACATTATCAGCTTGCTTTGGGGCTTGGTATACACTGGAGTGGGTTCCTTCTGTAAGTCTGTAGGTACAAGTCATTGCACCTTTGGTTCCCTTTTCTCTCTCTCTTCAGCATCTACTTAAAAGTCTAAAAGATTGAGATGATTTCCCAAGATGCAGAGGGGTAGGTAAATTACCTATGATCCCATTATTCGCCTACAACTTTGTCTAAAAAGAAAACAAAAAAGAAAAAGAAAAAGAAAAATGAGAAAAATAATAAGAAGAAGAGATCTAAAAAGATTAAGAGAAGAGAGAAAAAGAGGGAAGAAAAGGATCAAAGAGGACTTTGTACCTAGTTGTTCACATACTTGCAGAGGTAAGAACCTATGTGTCCTTTGATCGATACTCCCAAGGTAAAGCATTCACTTTTATGTTATGCAAAGAAATGAGATCAGTAGAGGGGCGAGTCAAGCTAGTATTTGCTAAGTTGTTAGTAGAATGGATTTGGTTGTTATACTAGGATAGATCAATACTGCTATCGATTGATGCTCGTCTTTCTCTGTCTTCCCGCAAATAGTATCGATCGACGACAAAGTGTGGGCGTCGATCGATGTCTTGATGTAATTATCAGTCTACGGTAAAGTATTGGTGTCGATCGATGTCATTATGTTTGTATCGATTGATGGTGAAGCATTGGTGTCGATCAATGCTCGCTTCTCTTTGCTAGCGATCACTACTTGGAGGGTGTCGACTGCCCTCGTAGACTTATAGATCATGCGCAAATCAGCAGGTTCCTTTTTTGGAGAATCCAAAGATCCTCTCCTCATTGCTTCTTGGTACTAATATGTATGTACCTAAAACACACAAAAAAAATTTGTAAGTAAACTATTATAGAAAAATACCTATACTAAATGAAACAAATTGAGTCTGATGGCGAATCCTTGCTCCCCGGCAACGGTGCCAAATTTGACAGGAAGGTTTTTATGTATTTAAATGCAAACTCTATTGAATTAACCCTACGAACTACTCTTGCGAAGAGAGGTCAAATTATAGTATTTAGGGATCGAATCCACAGGGAGTGTGGCCACACAATAAACTCAATACAGTCGCGATTAAGCTAGGCAATAGATTAATAATCAGTAAATAAACTATATGAGATAATTGATTTATTGGTAAGTAAACAATAATAATAAATAGCTAGATCTAGGTTTTCAGGTAAGTGGATTAAAGAGGATAGAAGCTAAGGGTATTAATCATAGAACTCGGTGTCCGATGTTTCAGCTCTCCCTTGTTGACACGGAATGAACGTCGATCGATGGCAATGATCCTGCGTCGATCGATGGTAATGATCCTGCGTCGATCGATGGTCTCTTGAGTCAAGCTTTATGACCTAATACGATAAGTTCACTAAATCAACTCTCGTTTGTTTCTAGCAACCTAGCTCAACACAATTAATTCTGGTAATAAACCATGCTCTCGCTTGCGCCTAACTATCCTATAATCATGGTTCTAGTTAGCTACTCTAGAACACAAGCAATAAACACAATTCTATTGATAGATCTAATAATCACCCTAGTAATTCTATTGTTTGGTTAATCCATCAATACCATTAATAAACCCTAAACCTAACAAGAGATCTACTCAGACATGATCTTTGTCACAGAAATCATAGATGAATAGAATATAATAGATATAATATAAAGAACCAAAGGAGTTCCAGGAGGACTCTGAAGGATTTCATCCTTTCTCTCCTAGCCCTAGAACAATGAATATAAAAATTCTTGGTAAGTTATTGCATTGCCGTCAACAATGGCTAAGAAACATATAAATAGGGTTTTTAAGTCGTCCAAGGGCATTCTTGTAATTTGTGATAGCTTCTAGGCTTAAGTTGGCCATAAAACATGTCGGGCCTATCTCCTGGGGTCACCGTCGATCAACGCCGAGTCTGTGTCGTCGATCGACACTCATTCATCTTCTCGACAGCTCCCTCTCGCAAGGCAGACAGACCACTCTCTAGTAAATCGGGCATAAATTAAGATCTAACCGTTAGATTGACCTCAAATTGGTGGCATTGGAAAGATAAGTCAAAGATCTATCATTATTAATAGATCAGCTCAATCACACCGTGGGAAGGTCTCCATCCATATCTAAACATCTGACGCATCTGCGCAGTTCTGCATCTCTAAAAGCTCCAGAATCACCAAAGTTCTCCAGAACATACCTGAACCTGAAAATACTCTAAAACATACTCCAAACACATATAATATATTCTAAATAGGTCTGTTATCATGGCACAATAGTGGTAAATATCAGGCCCTATCAACTAAATCAACTAAACCTAACAATAGCACGATAGTGGTAAATATCATGGCAAATTTGATAGGGCTGTTATCATGGCAAAATAGCATGACACAGAGCATTAATCAATGGCTGGCCAGCATCGATTGACGGAATAACCCTAGTATCAATCGATCGCCACTTAACTGTGTCGATCGACGGTCAGCATCAACAAGCAGGTATACCGTTTTCCCTAATTAAATTGTGTTGTTATGGTTTATTTTCTTTATCAATCTCAGAATGTATAACACTGGTAATAGTGTTGTTTAAGTCTGTGGGAGGTTTACAAATATCATTTTTTATTTTGAGTTTTATACATATATAAAAAAGAGAGAGTAGAAACTAACAAGTGCACCATCGATCGATTTTGAAGAATCCACATCGATCGGACATGGATCATGACCATCGGTCGACATACACCCATTGACATCGATTTAATTACCTTAAATTACCTATGGCCCCATTAACCGCCTACAACTTTTCCCAAAAGAAAAAGAAAAAGAAAAGGAAAAAGAAAAAGAAAAAGAAAAAGAAAAAGAAAAAGAAAAAGAAAAAGAAAAAGAAAAAGAAAAAGAAAAAGAAAAAGAAAAAGAAAAAGAAAAAAAAAAGAAAAAAATAAGAAGAGATCTAAAAAGATTAGAGAAGAGAGAAAAATAGGGAAGAAAGGGATCATAGAAGACTTTATACCTAGGTTTTCAAATACTTGCAGAGGTAAGAATTCATGTGTCCTTTGATCGTTACTCCCTAGGTAAAGCATACACCTTTATTTTATGCAAAAAAATGAGATCCGTAGAGGGGCGAGTCAACTTAGTATTTGCTAAGTTATTGGTAGAATGGATTTGGTTGCTAAACTAGGATAGAGTACATAAAGTTTCTTTGTGATTGACTTGATAGGATGTAGTTACAACAAAGTAGGGTGATAGTTATACTTAGATATTATGTGAGTCTCTGTTTGATCGGGAAACGGTGATAAGAAATGAAACGTGGGTTTACCAAAGACGTCTTACTAATGGTCAGAAAAGCGTTCAGTCGGTTACAAAGAAGGGAGATGCGAGACAAAACAGGAAACCAGAGCTCGGGGAGCTTTCCTGGAAAACTATTACACGGCGAGAAAGAGAGTAAACGTAAAACCCTAATATATCCGCCTTAGTGTGTCTGTCTATCTTCGAATTCCCTTTACATCGCATCCCTTTTCCCTTATATAGTTGCTTCGATGCCTCTCTGTGACCTAGTTCGCGTCGTATTGGTGGGCCTTCACTTCGTTGAGCCGAAAGATTGTCGTTGATTATATCAGCCGTTAAGACGAATACGTTTGCTCGATGACTGATCGACCAAAAGGACTCTCAAGCCACGTCGAGACACCGACGCACATAGCCGTTAAGCTGAGCTGCTGCCATGACTAATGGGCCGGACCGTTTATTCTTCGGGTCTTGCGGGAGGACGAAATCCATCCTCTACAGTAAGTCCCCCCAGTTCATCGGTGAGCGACATCGTCTCGAACTCGATGAATTTGGAGGTTGATGGTCTGGGAGAATAGACGGTTCGTCGTAAAGGCTTGGTGCGCGATCTATCGCGTTATAGGGCACCACCTCCTCTCGTGAGGTAGACAACTTACTCGGGTTTTGGTTAAACCGGTTCCCTTGGATAAATCTGGTTTGATCTTTACCCATCGACTGAACTTGGATTGAACCCGTTTTTCGCGGGAAAATGATGCGACGCGTAGGCTTCGTGGGCAGCTATGCGTTCTTTCGAGGCCCAAATGGGCCCATGTAGACCTAATGATGACAACTTGGGGGAACGTGCCGCTTCTCTCCAATAAATACCCCCCTTTCTCTTTTCTTCCATTCTTCTCCGCATACCCATGTACTTTCTCTCTCTTTTTCTCCGTTTCTCCCTCTAGATTGTTGTTGTAAAATAGATAGCATGATATCGCCCAAAAGGAGATTGTCTCGTAAGCAGAAAGTTAAAGCGGTCGCTATTGAGTCTAGCCCTGCGAGAGATGCGGATGGGACTCCGCTCGACGACTTCAAATTGATTCATCGCGATGCGATGATGGATGCTCGCAGTTTAGGGCAATCCCAGAGGATGTTGGTTTCCAAATCGGCACGCCTCCATCGAGAGGAAATGGCAAGTGCTTTGTCATAAGCACAAATCTGCATGAGAGACGGTCAAGGTGGCGCTAGGAATCCTCCTGCTGACTTTGTACTTATCTGCTACTACCCTGGAGCGATCTTTGAGGAGCTCACGGCTATAGCGCCCAAGTTACTGCACTCCCTAAAGGAAAGGGGTCAAACCTGGGGAAACGTTCTTAAGACGAGGTTGACCGTTGGGAGTGTGAAGAGGCTTCTAAGGGAATGCAGAGGAGTAGTGGTCACTTTCCTCATTCCTACCGAAGAGCAGAGGCCGTGGTCGCCGCCGATCGGCTTCCAGTGCATCTACGAATTGTATTTCCAGGGTGACACATAGCTCTAGTTCCCGATCCCTTGGTTGATTACTTCGTATGTGAGACGGCGGGACATGGCGATAAGCCAGTTTCTAAACACCTCATGGCGCCTCGCAGTGGCTCTGATGGTTATGGCCGCTGAACTTGACGTTACCTTGAACATCCGTGCTTTCGAGGAGCTGACTTCTGTCAATCCCTTGGACGAAGGTCTTTGGTCGATTAAGATGCGACCTACCTACAACGTGGTGAAGGGGTACCCAAACAAGACGGTGGACTGGCAGAGGTCCTACTTTTTTGTTAAATCTGACGACTCTGCCTTTGAGGATCCTCCGGACAATGATTATCGCGTGTTATGGAACACTATGCTCGGTAGAACATCTTCATAAGCTTGTGTCGAGGTCTCGCGTACTGATTTTCTTGTTTCCTTCCCTTGTAGGTGATCACCCGACTTCGCGTGAATACCCGGAGGAATTTTTGCCGAACGCTCGTGCTATAGCGAGACTCCAACATAAGCGTTGGAGGAACATTATGAGAGACAGGATTCGTCGGTGTGTCGATCGGATTGTATGACAAGTAATTGTATACTTGCTGCAATCCCTCGCCTCTTTTCTTCGCACATAACTTTTCGTTTTTAACTTGTCGCAGGAGATTGGAACTCTATCTACCTTCCTGCGGCGAATACTATCAAAAGGAGAATCTCTCTTTTCACTAGGGACAAGCAGCGAATGATCAACGCTTACGGAGGGATGAAGTTGCTTCCTGATTTAAGTGTCATGATGGCTTCAAAACTGGGTCTTCCGAGACCCGAGCCAATGGACCCTCCTAGCGAAACAAGGGTCGCCGGGATGAACGAGACGGTCCTCGAGCGACAGGATCCCTTGCCTGTCACCGTCGCCGCTACCTCCAAGAAGAAGGACAGCAGGAAGAGGTCTCATGATGATCCTCCAGCTCGCTAGGTTCACGAAACGACTTCTGAAGAAGTCGATGCTGTCACCCGGGAAGATGAGATTGAGCCATCGAAGACAAAGAGGAAGAAGAAACAGGCGAGTGACTGACGGTCTCCATCGAGGGAGGGACCGGATCTTAACCTAGCTTCGGCGAACGATCCAAGTGACGCGTCTCCTCCGTCCCCGCTTCATCTGAGGAAAAAACTGAAGAAGACGGTCGAACAAGGAGTGGTCCATCGCGAAGCTCCTCTCTTTGCAGTTTCGAAAGCTTCCACCGCTCCGAGTGTCGCTAGAGCCTCCACTATACTGAATCCCGGGACGTCCACTGGTGGCATTCCTGTGTTAAAGAAAGTCCCAAGGGTCGCGTTCCCGGATCATGTCTCATTTGAGTATGATGGGCTGACTCTGCTTATATACGTCCCGCACAAATGTGCGGAACTGGTCAGTCAGGTCAGAGGCGGACCAAGACCCCTCCCGCCGGATTCCTTTGTGGCTCCCTCGTTCTGCTTTATTGCATTTTGTTTATAAGTGTTTGCCGATTCTTAGTGTATTATCGTCGTGTCTTACAGGGTGATGGGAGCATGAACTTCATCATCGAGAAGTATGACACTGCCCTGAAAGAGGTGGTCGCTAACTCGGAGAAGTTGAAGGAAAAGGCAGTGGCCAAGGGTAAATTCTATCGTAGGAAGAAGGCAGAGTGGACTGCCGTATACGAGGAAAGGCCGCAAAGAGGGAACGAGCGATTGCTCGGAGGAAAATCCACCAAGAGCTAGCCAACGTTGCTGAAGCTGACCTTCGCGTCGCTCATTCCACCATCTTGGCTTTGGAGATGAAGACGGGCAGGCTTGAGGAGAAGATAGGGTTGGGGGCCGATACACACAAGAAAGAGCTGGATCGGTTGCAACAGTCTCGCGTCTTTGAGGTTAACAAAGAGCGAGTGAAGGTCTAGACTGAGATGATCGCGAAATGCAACAAGCGATTCGCGAGAATCCGTGACTATCAGGCTCGCCGCACCTCGTTTGACACAATGCGTCTGCTTCAGAGTCAGGCGTTTGGTACGAGGAAATGCCTCGAAGCCTTGAGAGCCGGTGGTCGCGATATTCCTCAGGAGACGATTGGCATGTTCGCCTCTCAGAGAAGCAATTCGAGGAAGAGGCCCTGAATCTGGACATTGGCGAGATCCCTGAGGCTGACCTATCTTTGTCCCCGCTCAAACTCGACTCCCAGTTTGTTGATGAGCGAGTTATGGGTGGTCTTAACACATTCGGGTCGAACACGAGTTTGATCGACGCCAGAACTGCCGTGTCTTTCCACACACCAAGCGCTGCTCGCGAGCACAACGCCGAGACCCCGACCCCCAAAAAATGGTCGGTTGAAGAGAACGCGTCGCTTGCTCCAGACGCAGACCAGGCAGTGATCTTCCTATTGTCGGATAGTTCAGCAGAGGGTAATGGAGAGGACCAGGAAGAGGAGCGAAGCGTGGATGGTCGAGAGGACGAAGACGTTGAAGACAATGTCAAGGGGTCAGCCGGATATCGGGACGCGACAAATCGCGAAGCCTCGCAACCTCCTCCTTCACCAGATACCAATGCAGACATGCTTGGCAGCTTTGAAGGGATTCACACGGGTGAAGCCGGCGAGGAGCAGGTCGAGCACACCGAGGGAGCGACTGAAGGCGCCTGAGGGACGGCTTCGTGTTACTTTTGTATTTTGTTTTTTTTTCTTTTGCTTTGTATGCTACCTTGTCTTCGAGAGGCTTGTTGTTTTATTTCCGAACTCATCGATGCTTTCCTTTAGAAACTCTCGCTTTCAGTTTATGAAATCGGTATCTCTTTCTCGCGATTTTATTCAGTAACTCTCCAGATTCTCTTAGGACTTAGAATAATTTTGACTTAGTCGGTGGTGAAGTACTCTCGAACTGAAGTAAATCATGAATCAATCCGCCGTCCCGACTTTAGTTTAGATTATCAGACAAAACAGCTACGCCAACTCGTCGAAGTGTCGTCGTTCGTGAGAACGAGAATCATCGGAGTTTTCGACTGTTTGATTGACGTAACTTGCTTTTGTGCCCAATTTAATGGTGACGGTTCTAGATTTATTTCAAAGTAACTTCCAAGCATTCGGTCGGCCAAACCTTACTTGGTGGGTCATGAAATATACGAGAGTCATCATTTCGATCGTATTGGCTGATGCCATGGTACGACCGAGTCCCCGCGAGAGTGTGTTTGATCAGGACATTCTCGACGGTGGGGTGCGAGTGCCGGTACGTTCGATCAAGAGGCCAGAGCATGCTCGTGTTGGCATCGCATAAGTGATGTGAGTTTGCTCGCTCACTCTAGGGTCATACCTCTTGAAGGAGGAGTTTTGTTATAGCTGGACCTGTCAAGGCCGCCTATGTACCCTTCATGGAGGATCAAGCCATTCGTAGTTCTTGTTTTTTTTATTCGAGTAAAAGTGGCTACGGGGCGCATTTACTCTTTTTTTATTCGAGTAAAAGTGGCTACAGGGTGCATTTCCTCGGTTTTTTTTTGTCCTTGGCGAACGTGACACATCGGTCGTTCGCTCGGGGAAATGAAAGTGTTTGTTTAGGAGAAAAAAAATCAGAGGTGCTTCGAGTTCCAAGATCGTGGCACTGCTTCCCCGGTTGATGTCTCGAGGCGGTAGACTCCAGGGTTGATTACTTCGGTGATTTGGTAGGGTCCCTCCAAGTTAGCCCTGGGTTTTCCTGCCTTCCATTCCTTGGTGTTTTCGAACACTTTTTGGAGGACGAGATTGCCTAGCTCGAGAGGCCGAGACTTAATCTTCTTGTTATCGTAGCTCTCGATTTTATGTTGATAGTTTTGAATTCGAAGTAATGCTCAGTCGTGCTTCTCTTCGATGTTGTTCAGTGCGTCGAGAAGCATGTCACGATTAAGCTTGATGTTTTGTGGCACCTTGGAACGGTGTAAACTGGTCACATTTACTTCAGCGGGGGCCATTGCTTCTATTTTGTAGGCCATCGAAAATGTTGTGGCTTTCGTCGCTCCACGAGGAGTTGTTCTGTGGGACCATAGGACACCGTCCAGTTCGCCGGCCCAAAAACCCTTCTTCAAGTCGAGTCTTTTCTTCAATCCGTCGATGATGGTTTTATTAGTGGACTCGGCTTGACCATTACTCTGCGGATTCCTCGGTGTCGACATGTTGAGGCGGATACGCCATCTGTCCTAGAACTCTCTGAAGTTGTGCAAGATGAATTGGGATCCATTGTCGGTTATTATTTCGTAGGGAAGTCCATTCCTGCAAATTATGTTCTTCCAAACAAACTTCTACACCTCCTTGTCGGTTATCTTAGCCTATGCCTCGGCTTACACCATTTAGTGAAGTAATCCGTCATGACCAAGATGAACTTTTTCCACCGAGAATTCGGCATTGGACCTATTATGTCCATGCCCCATCGCATAAACGGGTATGATGGATTTAAGGTGTGGAGCAGTTTCGTCGGTCTATGGATGGTGGATGCATGTCGCTGGCACTTATCGCATTTCTGGACGTAGGATTCGCAGTCGGCGTTCAGTGTTGGCCAGTAAAAGCCATGATTCTTGACTTTCAATGCGAGGGCTCGCCCACCTGAGTGATTGCCTCCGGCACCTTCGTGTGTTTAGGCCATGACGAGTCTTGTCTTGTCGCCGTAGATGCATTTGAGAAGTACTTTTGTCGCGGTCCATCGATGAAGTCCTCCCTCCATGACGACGTAATGCGCGCTATGCCGCTTGAGTTGCCGTGCAGCCCATTTCTCGGGGGACAGTTTGTTGTCGGCAAGGTAGTCGATGAACTCCTTTCGCCAGTCTTAATTCTGGTTTTCCATCGCACAGGGGTCTGGTTCATCGATTTGCATTACATCGGTGACAGATGCGGTGATAGCCAGCTGCTCGGTCATCGTGTTGATACTCGGCTTCTGGATCTTGTGTATTGGGATCGTTCGCTTTACTTGCTCATGTAGCTTACTTTCGAGGGCGGCGAGGGAGTCCGCGCATATATTTTCCCTGCGGGGAACCTTTGTGAGTTTGTAAAACTCAAAATCCCGCGTGAGTTCCTGGATGAGCTTGAGATACGCGTCCATCCGCTCGTTCCTTACATCATAGTCGCTGAGGTACTGACTGGTGACGAGTTGGGAATCGTAGTAGGCGCTGACTCGCTTGGCTTTGACTGCTCTGGCGAGGCGGAGTCCTGCGATTTGGGACTCGTACTCAGCTTTGTTGTTTGATGTAGTGAAGCCAAAGCTGAATGATTGCTTGATGAGTTCACCCGTGGGTGACTGTAATTGTACGCCTGCCCCCGAACCTTTGTTCGTAAAAGAACCGTCTACGTGCAGTATCCAGTTTTTGCTACGTAGAACCAGGTCTTGTTCGAGTTCAGGTGTTAACTTGATCAGAAAATCGGCAAGGACCTGCGACTTGGCGGCTGTTCGGTTCTTATATACAATGTCATGCTTACTGAGTTCCATGGTCCACTTGGTCAGCCGTCCCGACTGGTTGGTGTTCTGCATTACTGTTCAGAGAGGTTGGTTAGAGAGTATCTCGATCGTGTGGGATTGGAAGTATGGTCGAAGTTTCCACGCCGAGATCACGATGGCGAGAGACATTTTCTCGAAGGTTGTATATCGTGTCTCTGGATCAGTCATTCGCTTGTTGATGTAAAAATAGGCTTTTGCTCGCCTCGGTTTCTCGAATAAAGACTCTACTGACCGTTGAAGATGTGACGACTATATACAGTGATAGAGTATCGTCAGCTTCGGGTTTTGATAGGACCAGAGGAGTAGTGATACAATGTTTCAGCTGATTGAATGCTTACTCACATTTTTCATCCCAAACGAACCTCTTATTCCCTTATAGGAGTTCATAGAAGGTAAGGCACTTATCGGTAGACCAGGAGATGAACCTGTTGAGGCCGCAATCCGTCCCGTCAGTAGCTGGACTTCGCGACTGATCTTTGGACTTAAGAGGTCAAGGATGGCTGTGATCTGCTTACGGTTGGCTTCAATACCTCGCTCAGTAACGATGTATCCCAGGAATTCGCTAGAGGTGACACCGAAGGTGCATTTTGCTGGGTTGAGCTTCATTCGGTATTCGTTGAGCGTTTTGAAACAGTCTCGGAGATAATCGAGGTGATCCTTGGCGTGAAGCGACTTCACAAGAATATTTTCTATATAGACTTCCATAGTGTCAGCATATTGGTAAGTTGCTCCCGCATTCTTAAGGCCGAAAGGCATTACTTTGTAACAGTAAGTCCCTCTGTCCGTTATGAAGGCCGTTTTCTCGCGATCATTGGGATGAATCTGAATTTGATTGTACCCCGATAAAGCATCCATAAAGGTCAAGAGTTCGTTGCCAGCTGTTGATTCTACCAGACAATCGATGTGGGGGAACAGGTAGCTGTCTTTTGGGCAGGCTTTGTTTAGGTCCGTAAAATCGACGTAGATGCGCCACTTCCCGTTCTTTTTCTTCACTACGACGGGGTTGTCCAGCCATTCGGGATACCGTACCTCAATGATGAAGCCCATGTCGAGCAACCTGTCGACTTCAACGTTTACGGCCTTAGATCATTCGATTCCTGGCTTTCTTCTTCTATGTCGAATAGGTTTGATCGTTGGATCGACATTTAACTCGTGAGAAGTCACCGCGGGATCGATTCCTTCCATGTCGGAAGTTGCCCAAGTGAAGATCGAGGCGTTTGTCTTGAGAAAGGAGACAATCTTTGAGTGCATCTCATTAGAGAGGTAGGCTCTGATGCGTACGACTTTTGACGGGTCGGATCCATCGAGGAGTACTTCCAGGATTTCTTCCTCCTGAGGATGGATTTTACAGGATAACTTTGTGACAGAGTTGAAGAGAGAAGCTGGTTGCTGCAATTTGACTGTGGTGATTAGCAGTTCTCTCGCGGCTTTGTGATCACCTCGGATTGTCTGGGTCGTGCCCGTCCCTTCCAGGGAATTTGATGCATTGATGGTAAGTTGACTAGACGGCTTTCGTGGAATGCAACCATGGAGTGCCGAGGATTGCATTATAGGGTTCTTTTGCATGAATGACGGAGAACTTGACGGTTTTGATTACGTCACCCGCATATACCAGGAGATGTATTATGCCAATCATTTGTACTGAGGCTCTGCTGAAGCCGGTAAGGGTACGCGAGGAGGGCTTCATGTCCCGTGAGTTGATCCCCATCTTGTCAAGTGTATCTCGGAAGATGAGGTCGACCGAGCTGCTAGTATCGACCAGAAATTTTGTGACCTGGCACTCGCCGATTCCAATGTCAATGAGGAGCGGGTCGTTATGCAGCGTGTGGAGGCCACGAGTATCGATGGCCGAGAAAGTGATATGATGATCATTCTCAACCTACGAAGGCCAATTTTGTGAAGTAGTTGCTTGTCATCGGTAGTTCTTGACTGCTTGGACCGAGTCTCCGCAGGGAGGCAAACCGCCCATGATAACGCTAAGATGTGGGGTGCGCGCGGTTCTTGTGGATTCTAATCGTACTCAAAGGTTGTTAGTGGTGTTTGTAACTCCTGAATCCGCTAAAGGATATTGCTTTGCTGCTTCGGGGCGACGTCGCAGGTCGGAATTTTTAGAAAGACTAAGTTTGATACGCAAATCGTTGGATTTTGAGTTGAGCTGACCGCGGAGGTTGACTACCTGAGATTTGAGGCTCGTTCCTTTGGTTTTTCGTGTTTTAGATTTGTTGATTGTCGTGCGAAGATCCATGCAGTTCGACGGGCTGTCAGCGTCTGTTGCGAGTATCGCGGTCTTTCGCTTTAATTGGGAGCGCAGGTCTCCAAGGTTTGTCTTTGTAACGAGAGATCCGTTTTCTTTGTGCTTTGTTTTGCCGTGCAGGTCCGGGACTACGAACGGCGCTTCGTCATCTGATGAGTCGCTGGGTGGGGCGAGTATTACTTCTACTTATTGTTGGTTTCTCGGCTGTTCCTCATCGGTAGAGTCGTTCTCGGGAGCCAGGTTATTCACGGGAACTCTCCTTGGGCGCTTGTCCGTCTTTCATTTTGGGGAGATTTGGTTTGAGATTTTTGAGCTTTCTTTTCTTTGTTTTTGCTCCAATTTTAGTGTTCTTTGGGTTCGGCGCGGGGGGCTCTATCTCAATTTTACCGTTATCGATCGACTCGAGGAAATGCCCAAAAAGGACTTTGCATTCCTTTGTGTCGTGTGACTTGACCTTGTGATACGAGCACCACTTGTCGGGTTCAGTAGGGTTTGAACTTGTCAGCTCAGAGGAACTTGTTGGTTTCTGGGCGGAGTCCCAATCCTAGTTATTCCATCCCTTCTCTCGTATGACGACGGCGGAACCCTGGGGCTCTTCGTCGTCGATAGTGCTCACATATCCTTTCTTCTGAGCAGATTTGCCACTGGAGGAATGCTGCCGAGGCTATGGGCGCGTGTCATTTGTTCGAGCGGACGTCTGCTTCCCCCCTGCTTCTTTGGCAGCCTTTGCCCTGGTATCCTCCTCCATGCGGATAAAGTTATGAGAACGTGCGATTGCATCCGACACAAACTTTGTTGGGTTCCGGTAAATGTCGGTGCAGAACTGCAACTTTATGTGGAGGGTTTTCATCAATGATTCTACCGCTATGTGGTCGGGGACGTCGACCTTCGAGACTACATTTTTGAACTTTTCCATAAACTCGCGGAGGCTTTGACCTTTGGCGTGAGTGAGGTTCTAGAGGTCTGAGGTAGTGGCTTCCTGACGGGAGAACATGATGTAATTATTGAGAAAATTCATGGAAAGGTCGCGGAAGCAGTCAACGGACTTTTCTTGGAGGCCAGTGAACCAGCTGAGGGCCGGTCCTTCGAGGGTCTCGACGAAGAGCTGGCAAAAACCGGCGTTCTTTTCTTCGTCGGAGAAATTTACAGACCGCATCGCAATGATAAACGACGTGACGTGGGCACACAGGTCAGAGATACCGTCAAAAGTTGGAAGGCGGAGCTTCTCCATCTTGTGAAGCCGGACTCCCGCTATCTTCTGCATGAATGGCGTCCGGAGGGATTCGGCGAGGACACGCTTTATTTGTGGCACCAAAGTCGTTACATGATGGATTCTAGAGTTGATGTCAAGGATAGACAGATTCAGTGCAATGAGTTTGTTTATGGTCTGCGTGTCGAGGCCGCCGAGGGTTTGCACTGTATCATCGTTGTTGGCGTCTGGTGGTGTCGAAGCGGCGGCAGTTGCTCGGTCAGTGTTGATACTGAGCCGTTGTAGCTTCCACGTTCGCAGTAAGGGGACCGAGGATTTTGGCCAAGGCCGCAATTTGTTCGGCCGCTGCCTTCTGAGCTGCGTCCTGTTGTGCGAGGCGCGCCATGATGGTGTCGATGGAAGCAGGAGGTAGCGGCGCTGGAGTTGCCGTTACCAGAGTGGGAGGTAGCGGCGCTGGAGTGGGAGTTAGTTCATGGGTTTCTTGCTCTTCCCCTGAGGAGGAACCGTCATGACTCGTCGCCATTTTGTCGGTGTTACTTTGCCAAAGGCCCCATGGTGGGCGCCAACTGTTTGATCGGGAAACGGTGATAAGAAATAAAACGTGGGTTTAGCAAAGACGTCTTATTAATGGTCGGAAAAGCATTCAGTCGGTTACAAAGAAGGGATATGCGAGACAAAACAGGAAACTGGAGCTTGGGGAGCTTTCCCGAAAAACTATTACACGGCGAGAAAGAGATTAAACGTAAAATCCTAATCTAGCCGCCTTAGTGTGTATGTCTATCTTTGGATTCCCTTTACGTCGCATCCCCTTTACGCCGCATCCCCTTTTCATGACCTAGTTTGTGTCGTATTAGTGGGCCTTCGATTCGTTGGGCCAAAAGATTGTCGTTGATGATATCAGCCGTTAAGCCGAATGTGTTCGCTCGACGACTGATCGACCAAAAGTACTCTCATGCCGCGACGAGACACTGACGCACGGAGCCATTAAGCTGAGCTGCTGCCATGACTAATGGGCCGGACTGTTTATTTTTCGGGCCTTGCGGGATGACGAAATCCATTCTCTACAGTCCCCACTTTTCAAAACCTTTTTCACAGATTTGTTTGCTTGAGGACAAGCAAAAGGTTAAGTCTGGGAGAGTTGATAGGGCCTGATATTTACCACTATTGTTCCATGATATCAGCCTTATTTAGAATCTATTATATGTGTTTTGAGTATGTTTTAGAGTATCTTCAGGTTCAGGTACGTTCTGGAGAACTTTGGTGATTTTGGAGCTTTTAGAGATGCAAAACTGTGCAGATTCGTCAGATGTTTAGCTATGAATGAAGATCTTCCATAGCGCAAGCGAGAGCATGGTTATGACCCTGAACCTATCTTAAACAATCTAAATAACTATTAACAAACGAGAGTTGAATCGAAAGTTTAGAGAACCCATCAAACCGTGAAACCAGTACTTCTTAGAATGAGCATCGGTCGACGCCACCTTGTGGGCATCGATCGACACTCAGTTGAGAAGCGCAAGAGCGATCTCATAAACACATAGGTTAGAGTTCGAGAACAACGCCTAAATAAAACCATAGCAATCTATTAATTTGCATTATCTAATACTACCTAAGAATTTTCCATAAGTTTAATCCCTTAATTTAATCTTCACAAACTAAATCAATCTTGAAATCACCTTTATTATTATTATTACAATTTTTCTAGCTTTAATTCAAAAAAATAAGTCTATTGTGCAATCCTAGAGTCTATGTGGATTTGATCCCTAAGTACTACACTGAACCTCTTATTTGAGAAAGTAAGTTCGAAATAGGGTTAATTTGAGAAGTGATATAAAATACCCACAACATCAATTTCTTTAAGGTTAATTCGTGTTTGTTCATAACACAATCAGTCATTATCTTGAGATTGTTTATTTGATGTAAATGTTCATAATTAAGGACTTTTTGAGTTGGAAAAGAGCATTGTAGGTGGGCCAGCGATCCAAAGACACATTTGGATATCTATTTAGAAGAGCCAAAGCTAAATAAAAAAGCTAACTTAGATTTGGATGTCTTGAGATATTGGAAAGAGAACCAACATCGGTTTGGAGATTTAGCATGTATGGCATGTGAAATTGATATCACTCAAATTACCATAAGGAGTGATTTTACTCTCTCAAATAAGAGGTTCAGTTGTAGTGGGTACACAATAAACTCAACTCAGTCGCGATCAAACTAGGTAAACAGGTATGAAAGTAGTAAATAGAAGAGTATGTTTGTGATGGAAGGATGGTTGCTAGAATTAGGGTTTCATTCAGGTATTAGAACTCAATGTATATATGCTAAGGGTTTGATACTAGAACTCGATATCTAATGCAAAAGACGACCATCTCTCGCTGTGAGTCTAATCTATTGACTAAGTCCAATGTTTCAGCTCTCGCATGTCAACACGGATCAAGCGTTGATCGATGTTATGGTATGAGCATCGATTGACGCTGCCTTAGGCAAGCGCTATCGCCCTAATTGATATGTTCACTAGATGCCTAAACCAGCTCTCGCATGTATCTAACAACTTAGCTCATCAAGCTTCAGTTCATGTAATAGACCATTCTCTCGCATCCGCCTAACTATCATATGATCAGGTTTCTAGTTATTTACTCTAGAAAGAAGCAGTAAGAACAATCATGTGAAGGACACAATAAATCACCCTAGAAGTTCCTTAAATCAGAAGAACATCAAAACCAAAGAAAACCTAACCCTAGCAGATGAATCTACTCAAGCATGATAGTTGTCACATAAATCATATATGAATAGATATAAAATAGATAAAACCAAATAAGAAACCAAAAGAGTTCTAAGAGAATTCCGAAAGAGTTCCTCTCTTCTCTCCTAAGCCTAAGAACAATGAATAAAAGAAAGATTAGTCGTCAACAATGGCTTAGAAAATATATAAATAGGGTTTAAGTCATCAGGGATATTCTCGTAACTTGTGGTGGCTTATGGGCTTCATTCTGTCACAAAATAGGTTAGGCCCGCATTCTGGCATCACCGTCGATCGACACCAAGGGTGTACCGTTGATCGACATTCCTTCATCTCCTCACATTGATGGAATGAACGGCCTTATATTATATGAGTTATGGAATATGTTTCCACTGCATACAAATGATGTTAATTGCTCGGGATATTATTATTATGTGTTGGGGTGCGGGATTAGACTCACTGAGTAAACTAGTTACTCATGACTCATTTGTGATGCAGGTTACCAGTAGAGGGGAGACCTTACTCTAGGACGGGAAGGAACAGCATTAGCCAGCGGTAGATTTATTATCCTTGCAAATATGTTTTGGATATACCTTTTGTATAAAGCTTATTTTCCGATAACTTCAAGGTCGACCTATAACATTTTTGTAAGATGATTTTGAACGAATAAATATATAATGTATAAAAAAAATTTCTAAAGTACGTGTTCCATATGATATTAGTCCTTGTATGGGACGAACTAACTATCGGGTATTGCTTGGTCAGGTTGAAAAGCCTTAAGTGATATCCGATAGGAGCGTTGATGTTCTCAGATTGCTAGTCCAAGGAACTCGGAAGTATTCAGGAACTTTGGGTTGGCTTTCAGGGAGCATCGACTGTGTCATTTCCGGTCAACTATGATCGGGAGTCTCACAAAGGTGGTATCAGAGCATGGTTATACGATGCTTGAATGGGACTTATTTCACACGTTTTTTGAGTCAAAATGAGTCGCAAGGATAACTAGGATATGCTGGCTGGTTCCTTCATCTTAGGATAGATAGTCATGGGTAGTGACCTTACCGTTAACTTTCATAGCAGATGTACCGAAACAAGCTCGATGGGGTTGAGCTTACTAACCAAATTTGATCCCGTCATGCTTCAGTTTGCTATCCTCATGTTCGGTTTGGTATCGTCATGCTTTTCCTGCCGTGCTGTTTGGTTCTACAATGGATATATTTCAGAGAGAGATATGGGACATAGTCAACACATCGAACACATATATGGACATATTTGTTAACGATGTCCAAGCAGACGTTGTCCTTGATGATGCAGTTTTGGGAGATTGTTCTACACATGATCACCCAGATGCATATGTTCTTCCAGATGCTCAAGTTTATCCAGCTTATGCTCAGACGTTCCACAACCAGAGTCGTACAATCCTGATTGATTCAGCAAGTGTTCCAAGCTTAGCGTTGGTGGGGGAGATAGTTTGACTGTAGTACAAGACGATGGACGCACCAGCTCCATTCCGTTGCAACAAGACATCTTAACATTTCTGAAGAGGATCAGGAAGTTGGGACCACAAGATACCGAAGAAGGGATAACCCATTTGATGTAGATTTTAGATTGAGGAAGATTTTGAAGGCAATACTTGGAGAAGAACGACTGATGGAGCATATTGTTCCAAGGATTGCAAGAAGGATATGGAAGCATTCAACATCAAGAAGGATGCAGTGAGTTGGTCGTTAAGCGTCAAGTTTCAAGCATCATTTTGGGAATATTAGTCCAAGTTAGACAGATTTCTTTCAAGAGTTCAAGATGGAGTGTTTTCTACTCAAAGTATGGGACCAATTAGAGATTAAACTTATGGAGTTGGTACAATGAGATGTTTCCGCCAGAGGGTGGAAGTCGAGTGAATCTGATTTATCCATTATGGTTTGGAGGATGTGGCAAAGATCATGGAAATGTGCTATGGGGACAGCCAATAATTTTGGAACAAACAAAGGACTGTAGTGCTTACGATCTTTGAGGAGATAGTAATGTATGATGTGAATGTTAAGGGAGCTGTTACTGTCTAAGGAAGTTTCTTTGTGACATTTAGACCGTCTAAAGCTATCCGTTCAGATCAAAGATCAGTTTCAGATAATGAATCAAGAAAGTCATGGATATTATTTTGGTTCGACTTTTAATCAAATCACGATCGAGGACCCCAAGTGGTTATGATGATTCTGTTATGGTTGTGCTTCTTCAAGTGGATAAAATCCTGGATCGTGTACGTCATTCGCACTTTGGTCATTCCTATGAAGAGTAAGGATGATATTCTACATTCAACCATGAATTTACCCGATTCCATTTACCTATACCTAGGGTACCACTTGTTGAACTTTTTTGCTCTTCCTTACCATTAGTCCCTAACCAAGTGTTTGGCTATTTGGGTAGAGCCTACGCTTTAGATTTGCTTTGGACCGTCAAAACCCCTGAAAGGTCCAATCACAGGTTTGATTCTTATCCCATTATGTGTTGTGTGCATTTAAAAAAATATTATGAATAATTTAATAAATAAGTAAATGTGTGATCAAGGTGTCGCTAGACCTTGCCAATGGACGAAATTTTCGCCCATATTGTATTTGTTTTTGGAAAAACACATAGTTGTAGTTCCCGAGTAGTGTCATGGTTTAGGGAGGATTCACTTTAGTGAATTCAAGTATACCGTTCTTATTCGTGGAAGTATTTTCTGCCATTTTGAGTTATGGTATGCTTTCCCTGTTCTTTAGTACTTCCATTAGAGCGGTATGTTTCTATCTAGAGTGAGATTGGCTATCTAGTTACCGAGCTCAATTAGGAAGTTGTTGAGGAAAGAAATCCTTGAAAGAACACCAGTGACAGTTGGCCTACCGTGGTATTCTAGCAAGTATTGGAGCATCGCTCATATCAGTCTGGAGAGTTGAAAACCTTATGGGAAAAAGGTGATGGTGTTTTGACTATCCTAATCATTGGGAAATAAAAGATAACAAGGAGTAGAGTATCGAGGACTGTTAATAACTAAGGAGCATGAAGAAGTGTTTAAGGAATTGGAAGGATTGTCAACATATAGAAGTGACCCGTTCAGTATTCTTCTTGAACCTAGATTCACTGCAATAGCCTAGGCATCTTGCCAAGTGGTTCTAGCCGAGTTCAAGTAGTAGTTAGAATAATTATTTGGAGAAAGGTTTTGTTTCAATTATTTCTTTGCCATGGAGTGTACCCATGTCAGTGGTAAAAAAGAATAACCAGAGTTTGTTGTTATGTTTGACTTAAGTTGAATCAAGGACGTGACCATCATGGTCAAGTATCAAGTTATAGAATTGAAGAGTGGTTAAGATCGGTCGAAAGGTGAAATTTTCTTTCAATGACGTTTTATGGACGCTTAGGATCCCTTAGTCAGAAAGTTGGAACAAAGAGATGCTATGTATTTAGAAATGGTCGCTTCTATTTCAGAATGGTTGTGTGCAATCTCTATTATCGAGATTCAAAGTTCCTTTGCTTGGCCGGTTACCATCATAAGTTTGTTCAAGAGTTAAAACCATGTCAACCGTTAAGCTGATTGACTTATAATAGTGTCACCTTCGAATGGAGTACAAGTATTGATGAAGTATGCAATCAGTTAGAGGAAAACTATATGTCTATGTACATCTTAGCTTTTCATGAGCCTAACCAGCCATATACTATTACATGGACGTATCGAGTGTTGGTTTAGGTTGCGTTCTGATGCTAGACGATAAGGTAATCATTTAGGCATCAACGGAATTAAGGAAGCATAAGGTAAACTATCTGATGCACAAGTTGGTTTTAACTGCGATTTGGTTTGCACATCATATTTCACAATCATTGAAGTATGAAGAAAGAATGAAAGTGTTCACCAATCAAAGAAGTCATAAGAAAGGAAATCGATTCCTTATGCTCCAAGGAGGGAAAATTGGTGTATATATTGAGAAGGAACTCAATAATCATGAAGTAGAATCGAAATGATAAATTTGGCTCTTTTACCAGGAGAGAGCTGAGAGTCTCCAAGATTGCAAGTAGTAAATCAAGATGGCTTACTCGTTTCTATCTGAGGAACAAGGTTAAGTAATGAGGAACTTAAGGAAGACTTAGGAGGATCAAAAATCAAGATAATTTCAGTGGATGATATGAGGAATGTTCTGTACACAAGGTTAGTAAGAAAAGACGTGGGTGAAGGAACTCAAGTTCTACAAGAAGGTTAAACTGGATTACTAGAAAAGAGATGTTAAGTGAATGCTGAAGAAGATTGATGAGTGAAAAAAGAGGTATGACCGTAAGGCATATGTGAATGCCAAGGATGTATCATTACAGAAAGTATGAATTCGTCGTACAAGAGTACGCAGTTGGTGAATTAAGCATGGTACAGACAAACCTGTTGAATCCTCAAATGCAAGACAGAAGAAGAAATCAGAAAGCAATATAACTAGACTTGTATATGGGAAACATCAGAGACATTGAGTTGTTCAGAAGATTATGAAGAGGGTCTCAGATAGATCAGAAGTGTATAGAATATTGTAAGGGAAATCATTCTTGGAATGGGTGAGTTTGTGTATTTGAGAGTAGCACCCTTGGTCTAAATTATGTTAGCATGATTGATCGTGCATGTTCTTGTTTGATTGTTGCATGGTTAATCAAGTTGACATTGACCAGACCGGAGATGTTACCTTCATGTATGGCACATCACCTAACGTTCCACATTTCATATTGTTGGTATGGGAAAAGACAGATAAAAATGTTTCAGAAGGATGATATTCAGAGACATAAAACTGTCAAAAGAAGTATGCAGACCGCAGTATATGAGAGTTATGTGTTTCATTCAGGTATTAGAACTCAATGTATATATGCTAAGGGTTTGATACTAGAACTCGATATCTAATGCAAAAGACGACCAGCTCTCGCTGTGAGTCTAATCTATTGACTAAGTCCAATGTTTCAGCTCTCGCATGTCAACACGGATCAAGTGTTGATCGATGTTATGGTATGAGCATCGATTGACGCTGCCTTAGGCAAGCGCTATCGCCCTAATTGATATGTTCACTAGATGCCTAAACCAGCTCTCGCATGTATCTAACAACTTAGCTCATCAGGCTTCAGTTCATGTAATAGACCATTCTCTCGCATCCGCCTAACTATCATATGATCAGGTTTCTAGTTAATTACTCTAGAAAGAAGCAGTAAGAACAATCATGTGAAGGACACAATAAATCACCCTAGAAGTTCCTTAAATCAGAAGAACATCAAAACCAAAGAAAACCTAACCCTAGCCGATGAATCTACTCAAGCATGATAGTTGTCACATAAATCATATATGAATAGATATAAAATAGATAAAACCAAATAAGAAACCAAAAGAGTTCTAAGAGAATTCCGAAAGAGTTCATCTCTTCTCTCCTAAGCCTAAGAACAATGAATAAAAGAAAGATTAGTCGTCAACAATGGCTTAGAAAATATATAAATAGGGTTTAAGTCATCAGGGATATTCTCGTAACTTGTGGTGGCTTATGGGCTTCAGTCAGTCACAAAATAGGTTAGGCCCGCATTCTGGCATCACCGTCGATCGACACCAAGGGTGTACCGTCGATCGACATTCCTTCATCTCCTCACATTGATGGAATGAAAGGCCTTATATTATATGAGTTATGTAATATGTTTCCACTGCATACAAATGATGTTAATTGCTCGGGATATTATTATTATGTGTTGGGGTGCGGGATTAGACTCACTGAGTAAACTAGTTATTTATGACTCATTTGTGATGCAGGTTACCAGTAGAGGGGAGACCTTACTCTAGGACGGGAATGAACAGCATTAGCCAGCGGTAGATTTATTATCCTTGCAAATATGTTTTGTATATACCTTTTGTATAAAGCTTATTTTCCGATAACTTCAAGGTCGACCTATAACATTTTTGTAAGATGATTTTGAATGAATAAATATATAATGTATAAAGAGTTTTTCTAAAGTACGTGTTCCATATGATATTAGTCCTTGTCTGGGACGAACTAACTATCGGGTATTGCTTGGTCAGGTCGAAAAGCCTTAAGTGATATCCGATAGGAGCGTTGATGTTCTCAGATTGCTAGTCCAAGGAACTCGGAAGTATTCAGGAACTTTGGGTTGGCTTTCAGGGAGCATCGACTGTGTCATTTCCGGTCAACTATGATCGGGAGTCTCACAAAGGTGGTATCAGAGCATGGTTATACGATGCTTGAATGGGACTTATTTCACACGTTTTTGAGTCAAAATGAGTCGCAAGGATAACTAGGATATGCTGGCTGGTTCCTTCATCTTAGGATAGATAGTCATGGGTAGTGACCTTACCGTTAACTTTCATAGCAGATGTACCGAAACAAGCTCGATGGGGTTGAGCTTACTAACCAAATTTGATCCCGTCATGCTTCAGTTTGCTATCCTCATGTTCGGTTTGGTATCGTCATGCTTTTCCTGCCGTGCTGTTTGGTTCTACAATGGATATATTTCAGAGAGAGATATGGGACATAGTCAACACATCGAACACATATATGGACATATTTGTTAACGATGTCCAAGCAGGCGTTGTCCTTGATGATGCAGTTTTGGGAGATTCTTCTACACATGATCACCCAGATGCATATGTTCTTCCAGATGCTCAAGTTTATCCAGCTTATGCTCAGACGTTCCACAACCAGAGTCATACAATCCTGATTGATTCAGCAAGTGTTCCAAGCTTTGTGTTGGTGGGGGAGATAGTTTGACTGTAGTACAAGACGATGGACGCACCAGCTCCATTCCGTTGCAACAAGACATCTTAACGTTTCTGAAGAGGATCAGGAAGTTGGGACCACAAGATACCGAAGAAGGGATAACCCATTTGATGTAGATTTTAGATTGAGGAAGATTTTGAAGGCAATACTTGGAGAAGAACGACTGATGGAGCATATTGTTCCAAGGATTGCAAGAAGGATATGGAAGCATTCAACATCAAGAAGGATGCAGTGAGTTGGTCGTTAAGCGTCAAGTTTCAAGCATCATTTTGGGAATATTAGTCCAAGTTAGACAGATTTCTTTCAAGATTTCAAGATGTAGTGTTTTCTACTCAAAGTATGGGACCAATTAGAGATTAAACTTATGGAGTTGGTACAATGAGATGTTTCCGCCAGAGGGTGGAAGTCGAGTGAATCTGATTTATCCATTATGGTTTGGAGGATGTGGCAAAGATCATGGAAATGTGCTATGGGGACAGCCAATAATTTTGGAACAAACAAAGGACTGTAGTGCTTACGATCTTTGAGGAGATAGTAATGTATGATGTGAATGTTAAGGGAGCTGTTACTGTCTAAGGAAGTTTCTTTGTGACATTCAGACCGTCTAAAGCTATCCGTTCAGATCAAAGATCAGTTTCAGATAATGAATCAAGAAAGTCATGGATATTATTTTGGTTCGACTTTTAATCAAATCACGATCGAGGACCCCAAGTGGTTATGATGATTCTGTTATGGTTGTGCTTCTTCAAGTGGATAAAATCCTGGATCGTGTACGTCATTCGCACTTTGGTCATTCCTATGAAGAGTAAGGATGATATTCTACATTCAACCATGAATTTACCCGATTCCATTTACCTATACCTAGGGTACCACTTGTTGAACTTTTTTGCTCTTCCTTACCATTAGTCCCTAACCAAGTGTTTGGCTATTTGGGTAGAGCCTACGCTTTAGATTTGCTTTGGACCGTCAAAACCCCTGAAAGGTCCAATCACAGGTTTGATTCTTATCCCATTATGTGTTGTGTGCATTTAAAAAAATGTTATGAATAATTTAATAAATAAGTAAATGTGTGATCAAGGTGTCGCTAGACCTTGCCAATGGACAAAATTTTCGCCCATATTGTATTTGTTTTGGGAAAAACACATAGTTGTAGTTCCCGAGTAGTGTCATGGTTTAGGGAGGATTCACTTTAGTGAATTCAAGTATACCGTTCTTATTCGTGGAAGTATTGTCTGCCATTTTGAGTTATGGTATGCTTTCCCTGTTCTTTAGTACTTCCATTAGAGCGGTATGTTTCTATCTAGAGTGAGATTGGCTATCTAGTTACCGAGCTCAATTAGGAAGTTGTTGAGGAAAGAAATCCTTGAAAGAACACCAGTGACAGTTGGCCTACCGTGGTATTCTAGCAAGTATTGGAGCATCGCTCATATCAGTCTGGAGAGTTGAAAACCTTATGGGGAAAAGGTGATGGTGTTTTGATTATCCTAATCATTGTGAAATAAAAGATAACAAGGAGTAGAGTATCGAGGACTGTTAATAACTAAGGAGCATGAAGATGTGTTTAAGGAATTGGAAGGATTGTCAACATATAGAAGTGACCCGTTCAGTATTCTTCTTGAACCTAGATTCGCTGCAATAGCCTAGGCATCTTGCCAAGTGGTTCTAGCCGAGTTCAAGTAGTAGTTAGAATAATTATTTGGAGAAAGGTTTTGTTTCAATTATTTCTTTGCCATGGAGTGTACCCATGTCAGTGGTAAAAAAGAATAACCAGAGTTTGTTGTTATGTTTTACTTAAGTTGAATCAAGGACGTGACCATCATGGTCAAGTATCAAGTTATAGAATTGAAGAGTGGTTAAGATCGGTCGAAAGGTGAAATTTTCTTTCAATGACGTTTTATGGACGCTTCACATTGTAGTAAATGGTTCTATAGGGAAGTTGGATCCCTTAGTCAGACAGTTGGAACAAAGAGATGCTATGTATTTAGAAATGGTCGCTTCTATTGCAGAATGGTTGTGTGCAATCTCTATTATCGAGATTCAAAGTTCCTTTGCTTGGCCGGTTACCATCATAAGTTTGTTCAAGAGTTAAAACCATGTCAACCGTTAAGCTGATTGACTTATAATAGTGTCACCTTCGAATGGAGTACAAGTATTGATGAAGTATGCAATCAGTTAGAGGAAAACTATATGTCTATGTACATCTTAGCTTTTCATGAGCCTAACCAGCCATATACTATTACATGGACGTATCGAGTGTTGGTTTAGGTTGCGTTCTGATGCTAGACGATAGGGTAATCATTTAGGCATCAACGGAATTAAGGAAGCATAAGGTAAACTATCTGATGCACAAGTTGGTTTTGGCTGCGATTTGGTTTGCACATCATATTTCACAATCATTGAAGTATGAAGAAAGAATGAAAGTGTTCACCAATCAAAGAAGTCATAAGAAAGGAAATTGATTCCTTATGCTCCAAGGAGGGAAAATTGGTGTATATATTGAGAAGGAACTCAATAATCATGAAGTAGAATCGAAATGATAAATTTGGCTCTTTTACCAGGAGAGAGCTGAGAGTCTCCAAGATTGCAAGTAGTAAATCAAGATGGCTTACTCGTTTCTATCTGAGGAACAAGGTTAAGTAATGAGGAACTTAAGAAAGACTTAGGAGGATCAAAAATCAAGATAATTTCAGTGGATGATATGAGGAATGTTCTGTACACAAGGTTAGTAAGAAAAGACGTGGGTGAAGGAACTCAAGTTCTACAAGAAGGTTAAACTGGATTACTAGAAAAGAGATGTTAAGTGAATGCTGAAGAAGATTGATGAGTGAAAAAAGAGGTATGAACGTAAGGCATATGTGAATGCCAAGGATGTATCATTACAGAAAGTATGAATTCGTCGTACAAGAGTACGCAGTTGGTGAATTAAGCATGGTATAGACAAACCTGTTGAATCCTCAGTTGCAAGACAGAAGAAGAAATCAGAAAGCAATATAACTAGACTTGTATATGGGAAACATCAGAGACATTGAGTTGTTCAGAAGATTATGAAGAGGGTCTCAGATAGATCAGAAGTGTATAGAATATTGTAAGGGAAATCATTCTTGGAATGGGTGAGTTTGTGTATTTGAGAGTAGCACCCTTGGTCTAAATTATGTTAGCATGATTGATCGTGCATGTTCTTGTTTGATTGTTGCATGGTTAATCAAGTTGACATTGACCAGACCGGAGATGTTACCTTCATATATGGCACATCACCTAACGTTCCACATTTCATATTGTTGGTATGGGAAAAGACAGATAAAAATGTTTCAGAAGGATGATATTCAGAGACTTAAAACTGTCAAACGAAGTATGCAGACCGCAGTATATGAGAGTTATGTGTTGTAAAGAATTGGTAATCTTGAAAGTGTTTGCTCAGAAAAGAAATGATCAGTTTGGAAAAGTTGGGAAATCGGCAATCTACTATATTGATTTGTACGGAGTACTGACTGGTTATCAGAGTTGGAAAGGTTATCCATTGATCACAGAATCTTTCAGTTATGCATTTGAAAATTTGTGAGTTGATGTTGTGTAATCGTATATCAGAGCCAGTATGATAGAACTGTTGAGACCAGAAAACTTGAAACCTCAACTCGCCTAGCCTAAAGTTCCTTTGCGGATAGTTGAGCACCATATCAGAAGATTTGAGATCAGAAAACTTGGTAAGATCAAGTATTTGGAGAACCAACCATCAGTTGTTTTGAGATGAGAAGATGAGGATAAGTTTAGAGTTGATTATTATGAGGTCCTTGCAGAGCCTCCACTGTTTAGTAAAGCGTGTGCAACTATGTTATGAGAATTCGGGGACGAATTCTTTTAAGGGGGGAAGAATGTAATAACCCTCACGAATCAATGAATTTTTGGTCGAGAAAAATTCCGCTCGACTAGTTTGGAGTTGGTCGATCAGATTTAAAAATAAAAACCAACCTGGAGAATTAATGTCTCGACGAGACTGTCGTGTGGTCGAAAGAACTTCCCTTGATATATATGGTCGAGTTCTAATTATTATGCTCGAGTTTCATTAAAGCTGAAAGAGTTTATTTAAAAGAAAGACGAGATCCGAGGGAAGGGAAACATTTGGTCGAAAACTGCCCAAAAGACCATTCAGCTACTTGGCCGGTCATGTGCGATGCACATGATTTTCACCTGCTTTCTTGCTTGACCAGTCATGTGCCATGCACCTTCCTGCCTGCCTTCTTGGTTAATGAGTTAATCATGTGCAAGTCACCAGCTACTTGCTTCAGCTGCTTGCAGCATTCTTCATGGGAGGAAAAGTTCAGCTGCTTGGTGTGTTGAAGCATCTCTCCAGCTGTCTAGCCTCAGCTTTGCCTTGTGTGGGAGCAAACCCTTATCTGAAGTAACTCCTTATGTTATAAAACACTATCTTCTCTCTTCTGGTCGTCCATAACCTGCAAGTAAAACCAGAGAAAAGCTGAGAAAATATTCAGAGAAAAACAGAGAAAATCTGAGAGAAAAATCAGAGGAAAAATCAGAAATAATTAGACCAGACATTGGACGACTTACTTTCATCCACTATCTCAGTTCCTTGATGTATAGAAGATCAGAAGGTGATAAAGTCCAGAGTAAAACCTAGGCCTTGTTCTGTATCTGTATTGAACCGATCTTGATCTCTGTTTTTATTCAGTCCAGCAGTGAGTTCAGTTTGAAGGGGAGGAGCATCTAAGTTCATCTGGCCATCAGTTGTTGATGTAATCTTCAGTATCTTGACTCATTCATGTATTGATTAGAATCTGATGTTCTTTAGTTAAGTTCTGGTCATGGATCATTAGTCTAAGCCTTTGTACAGTTCAGTTTTATTTAATTGCGGATCAAATCAGTCTTTGGAAATGTTAGCTATACTGTTATGAACTGATTGGATTTAATCTGAGTTGAACTTAGCATAGTCTGAACTTGTCATGTACTGATATGATCTGATCAAGTCTGAGTTGAACCGGTCTTAGTTGAGCCTTAACTGATCTGATATAAGTTGTTGCAGCTTGAAACCGAACCGAACTGATATAGCTTGTTCTGAACCATAATAGTTTGATCATGATATGAACTTAACTGAACTGATCTAAGTTAAGCCAAAGTGCTATTATCTTAACTGAACCAAGCTGATCTATCCTTCATCACAACTGTTACAGCTTGAACCGAACTGATAGGAAATGATTTAAATTTCTTCATCAGAACCGAACTGTTGGATTGATTATCATGTTTTGGACTCCTCTGGTTTAGGTCAGTAATCAAATAAAGTTTGAAGGATCAGTCTTGTTCATCCAGTAGGATCGCGTACTGTCTAGGTTTGAGTTCCGATGATTGAAGAGGGTGGTCGGACCAACCGGATCATGCCTTGTCCTCATTCTGTTTTAGGAGTGATCAGCAAGTGGAGAACATTTTGTTGAGCTCAAGTCTAGTCTTCCTTAGCCAATCTCATGGATTCAATGGTGAGTCTAGATAGATGATGAATAAGTTATGAATGAGTATGCATGATTGCATACTGAATATGGTTGATTGATAAGCAAAGTATCTTAATCTATAATTGAATGTGAGGTGTTTACTTATGTTAACACTTAAGAAATATTATGAATTATTATTTGAGGTTTATCCCGAGCCTTAGTACTTGTTCTCAAGTACTAATATATAAGTATATTACTATGTATATAAGTATAAATCATGTGAAGTCTTATTTTACACTCACTCTCCCAAACTTCCCGCATTGCCGTGAATTGGTCCTGCGATACGGAACAAGATCACGAAGAAACGATGATGGGGTCGCACCCTGGAGGCCGTGTAACTGCATGCAGCGTTAGATGTTCGATCTTCGAATATCTGATGGAGATGATGGTTATATTTATTTTCCCGCTAAGCTCGGTTAGCCTTGGTGGTTTTCCGAGTTTAGCATATATATAAATATATATTATAAGTATGAGTAAATGGCGGGTATCGTGGAAGTGATGTTTAAGATAGGATTCACATTGATGGAATGAAGGCCTTATATTATATGAGTTATGGAATATGTTTCCACTGCATACAAATGATGTTAATTGCTCGGGATATTATTATTATGTGTTGGGGTGCGGGATTAGACTCACTGAGTAAACTAGTTACTCATGACTCATTTGTGATGCAGGTTACCAGTAGAGGGGAGACCTTACTCTAAGACGGGAAGGAACAACATTAGCCAGCGGTAGATTTATTATCCTTGCAAATATGTTTTGTATATACCTTTTGTATAAAGCTCATTTTCCGATAACTTCAAGGTCGACCTATAACATTTTTGTAAGATGATTTTGAATGAATAAATATATAATGTATAAAGATTTTTTCTAAAGTACGTGTTCCATATGATATTAGTCCTTGTCTGGGACGAACTAACTATTGGGTATTGCTTGGTCAGGTTGAAAAGCCTTAAGTGATATCCGATAGGAGCGTTGATGTTCTCAGATTGCTAGTCCAAGGAACTCGGAAGTATTCAGGAACTTTGGGTTGGCTTTCAGGGAGCATTGACTGTGTCATTTCCGGTCAACTATGATCGGGGGTGTCACACTCACTGTCACAACTCCATGAAGGCAGTCCCTTCAACCTACCACCTAGGCATTAAGTTCCCAACTCAAAACGGAACTGCCATGATCTGGGCTAACCAGAAACAGTCGTGACTCTGTCTTTTAGCTGAAAACAAGCTACGACAAATCATGACTACTTTGATGGTAAAACCCAAACGAGCAAATACTACTCAGCCACCGGCTGAAAACGTCTCTCAAAAAGACGATCCAAAATCTTCACCCCAACAAAACGGCTCTGAACAAAGAAAACAAGAAAACGTCTGAGGCCAACGCAACAACCTAACCGGAGGAGACAATCCCATAAAAATACATTGACCCTGCCACAGTCACCGCGACTAGGGTGGTCGACGCAACTATGGCTGAGTAGAAACACTCGCTGCCAAAACACTGAACTACGAGATGGCTTGATCCTCGAAAGAGGTACGTAGGCAGCTTGTCCAAACGACAAGTTCAGCTATCCCACTCTCTAAAAAGGGGGGAGTTAGTACATATACATATACTCGTGTACTCCCACATTTTAAATATTCGCCTTGTACTCGATATTTTTTTAAAAAACAAATTCCGATAATAAGAAAACACAAATCTTGCAAAGTCTCTTTGATCATATGAACAATGCAATTACGAACCAAACTCTTCGCTACAATCACTTACTCGTAAAACACCTTCCGGTAAAACACCATCAAGACCCTGTCCTCGAAAAGGTCAAACATCAGTTCACACCTGGAAACGTCAACTTACACACCCTATACTTTCATAGCATAATGCGAGACGTCGCATGAAACCTCCGAAAATATATTTTCAAAATTCAGAAACTGTCCGCCTGTGATTATAATCATAAACAAGCACTCTCTCTTACACCTTACTAACCGATTGGCCCCGACGAATACATTAGCTGTCCTAAACAGACGCATCTAACCTTTCTCATGAACGGTTCTCTTACGTCCGACTAGGATAATTGCGCCAAAAAAATCTGAAATTTTGGTCAGCACTTCAAGGAGACTTAAAAATTGTCCTTGGAGAGATACTCGATTCCGACCATACAAGTCGTATAAGCCGAGAACATATCGCAGACTTTAAAGCGGTACGGAATAAGGTTGAAATCGCAACATGCAAAACAAAAGCCGATTATTCATCGCACAGCCTTAACCGAAAGTAAACCTAGGTCTTGCCCTAAACCCAGCACACTGGTCTCTAACGTCTCAAGGCATGAGTATCGAAAGATATGAGATCCTGAAAGCATGTCTCTTCGTTCATATCTAAATGCTCACATAACTTTTCCACGCATCTAGAACGAGCAACGAATAGAATGATACACAAATACAAGTTAGATGCAAGATGACAACTCGCGTTCTTCCCTCTACAAAAATTGAGATGACAACGGCCACGTATGGATAGTCCCAAATAAAAAACGGCCACATTTGGCCTAAGCATAAACCTAAAAATGGCCACACTCGACCCGACACAACTAAAACATAAAAATAACCATAGGCGGATCATTTAAGGGTCAAGCTCAAAATTTCCCAACATCAAACAACCAAACGTGCCGAACGACTGATTCACCTCAACCCCCTCGTCGGCAACCCCGGTCATGTTCTCCTCCGTATCAGGGGAAACTGGGATAGGATCCCAACATCCCAGCACCTTCTCCTCGAGAGAAGGTACCATAGCATTGGCACCTTCCTACTCTCCCATATAGCTGGTCATCATGTCCATCTCAGCTTGGAAAACGTAGCCCTCAGCCCTTGTCCGCGACAAGACACCAACGGCTCCACGACACTCTCTGAAATCTCCCATAAGCTCTTGGGCTTTCCTAAGCTTTCCGAACTCAGCTTTGAACTGAGAAGTGCGCCCAGCAACCACCGCAGCAACCTTATGTTTCCCTCGCCTTTCTGCACGACGAAGCTCCTTATCATTCTTCCTCTCCAGATCCTCGTTTCGGGCAGTAGCCTGTTCTCGGAGAAGAGCAACCTCGCTCTCTGCCCTCTCGGCCTTGAAACGGCAGAGTCTCGCCTCCCGGTAGCTCTCCTCAAGAGCTGAGTTGAACGAGAGCAGTCCATGTATAGGTTCAAAGCTAAGGAAACATATCCCAAAAGAATATATGGCAGAGATAAGCGAAGTTCGAATTACTAACCGCATTGACCATCCTGGAACCCTCCGCAAATGCTTTCGACCTCGCCTGACCATCCACGGTAAAAGGAAGATCAAACTCAGCCGGAAGATCTTTGAAAAGATTGTTAAATTTACAATCTGGCTGGGAAAAATGGCTAGCACCACTCCCGTTGCCCGAAGCAAAGTTGGAAGGCCATCCAGGCAAGGAGAAGTCATCCTAGGAAAATCCAAGATCGCCTAGCTTGATCCATTTGCCCTTGGAAGTCCCTGCGTTCCCTCGAGACACTGGAATGTCCCTCAACAAGAACTCATCCATTGCCGGTTCAGATCCCTCTTCCACGACCATTTCGGGATGAGATCATGACTGGTGATGTTTCAAAACCTTCTGAACTCACTTTGGAGTAAAAGAAGTCCGAAAGAACGAACCAGTCCGAAGAATATCCCTCACAATGATCACGTAGTCCGGGAACGGAGGTAAAGGGTTGGTCTATGCAAAAACAAAGAACGAGAAAGTTAGATATCGACAGAACAAAAACGTAAGTATATCCAAGCAGTACCATAACGGCCCCCCATTCACTGTGAAAAACAGGAATGCAACTTTCTTCAACCGACGCGCTATTAACGCGGACGAAAAAGAAGAATTTCTCCATGCATGACCATTCGAGATTGTCTCCCGTATGATTGACATGTGGGTGCAAGGCGCAAGGTGACATACCCCCCGTCACGGCCACTGGCTTCAAAGGAGCCTCGAATAGTCAACACTAAGGGTCACCCCATGCTCGTAACCTAGGACCAAGATCCCAAGGAGGTGCTGAAGACCCGTAAGATTGATTAGACCAATCGATAACCCAAAACAGTTCAGAGTACCAACGATGATCTCCGGGATTGGAAACCATAGACGGAAACGCACAATGTGCGCCTCGTAACAGGTGAAATATCCCACTGGGGGATCATCTGCCCTCTCGCCTTGTCGCGGAATCCGAAACTCTTGAACAGTGTCGAGGAATGGATACGAGCTCTTGCTCGGAAGACTTCGATCCCACCAACGGGGAGGCCTGCTAGGAAATTGTGCTTCAGGTGGACGGGTCAAGCCTTCACAAGAAGCAGCTCAATAGGCCTCGGCCTCCCCAGGATCAATCAAATGCGGAACAAACTCAGGTTTTGGGATAACTTCTTCGTCATTTCGAGCATCATCATGACTAATATGATGGATCTCGACTTTCTTAGAAGCTCTCTTTTTGGTGGACATGATCTCAAATAATAAAATAAGGAAAAAGCCAATGGGAAAGAATGAGAGAGACAAATTCTACCTTGGAGAAAGTGAGCAAGTGAGTAAAATCTCAATACTTACTCCACCTACTTATAAGCAAAAAAATTACTATTCACTCTCGGACTCTCGGCCGATGATTCTGTCTAATTTGCAGAACAAAACTAATCACCCGCCAGAGCCTCACGCTAAAGGCTCACGGCCTACGAGTTGGGGGTTAACTGTTGGGGTCAAATTCGGTCATGGCAAAATCAACGGCTCAAGTCCCTGGAAAATGCTTCTTTCGAAGCTTCGGCTCCTGAAAGTTTTCAAAAAACGATCAAGCCACAAGGAGCACGTCACCGTATGGCGCGTCCCACCATGCAACACACAGGTCGCCATATGGCGACCCGCACCCTGCAAACACGGGTCGCCATATGACGACCTGCACTTGGGAAGCAAGGGTCGCCATATGGCGACCCTCACTCGGGAAGCATGGGTCGTCATATGGCGACCCGCACACGCAGAGCACAGGCCGCCATATACGATAATTTTGAACCCATGTTGAAAATCGACATCGTATCAAAGACGGTCTTTCGGAGAAATCGGAAAAACATTCAAAGTCGGAAAAATGGTCTGAGAGGCCTAAAACGCGACTAAAAAGCCCGCTTACGTTTTCATACGAAACCAAGCCCAGTGGTGTTACGACGATCTATCTTTATTCACACAAGGATAAATATTGAGAAATCAGAAGATAAATGCAAATTTTTGGAAGATAACCATGAAGATCGAGAGAAAAAAGAAATATTTCCAAAGTGATAAACTCGACAAGGGGCAGAAAAAGAAGCGCAAAACCGCCTTGAAGACGATTATATAAGAGAAGACGAGCCTGGAGACAAAGATATATATTTTTTAACATTCATAGCAAAATAAGAGCAATAGATTTTTATTTCCGTTTTTGATATCAAGCTACTACTGGATTAGGGATTTGCAGTCTTAGGTTACTAGAACTAGAATCTCGCCAATAGCTCTTGTGACCAAGGCTTTTTCCTTCTTGTAAACGCTTAAACACAGATTTAGAATAAGATTTTTTTCGCTCTCCTTTTATTTTATTGTTCTTTACTATTTTGTTTGTTATCGTCGTTTGATTGCGTTGTGTTTGGTTTAAAGCAGATTATTCGGGATCTCTTGGGAAAGTTAGGGCTTCGTGACTTCCTAAAGTTTACGGAAATCGATGGTCTAGATTTTGGTTCCCACAAGTCCCAAACATGCCAAATCAAAATAAAGCCAAGAGAAATTTGGTGACCCATCCCGAAAGCAAACCCATGGGTTGATCTTAAGCGAAGGAGGAACACATGCCAAAGCGACGAGATGCCACCTGAGACAGTTTACATCTAACGTAAGTCCCAAGCTAGTAACTAGCAACCCTACTTGCAGATTATAAGAAAGGGGATGCACAGACCTACAAGATGATCACTGAGGTAGAAGGATCAACTCGAAGAACCTGAGATTGTGATGATAGTTGTATTAGAGGAATAGAAGATTGTAAAACATATTCTTATTATTGAAACTTGTGAAGGTTATGCCTTATATAGAAACAAGAGATCCTAATCTCAAACACTGATGATAATCATCCTAACATATTGATAATTATATGAGATATAAAATATAAATAAACCCAATAATAAAGTTAAAACCGGTATGAAGTTCGTTTGGAACACTCGTGACAAACTCCTGTCACAATACTGCCTCTTTGAAAACATACTTGTCCTCAAGTGTGAAAGTCTGGGTACTTAGCAACAAAGTCTTGATAGAACTCCCAAGTGGCATTGTCTGGAGACTGTCCCTTCCACTGGACCAGCACCTTTGTGACTGCTCGATTCCGGAAATTCACCATTTACTTCTCAAGTATTGTTGCAGGTTCTTTATATTTGCCAATATCAATGAGGTATTGAGGCAATGTTGGAGCCGTAGTTGGTTGATTCGGACAGAGTTTTAATTGGCTGACATGGAAGACATTATGGATAGCTGCGCCTGGTGGAAGAAGAAGCCTGTAAGGTAGAGGACCAACACGATCCTGTATTTCAAAAGGGCCGTAGAACCACGGTGAGAGCTTGTGGGGAACATAACGACCTTTAAGAGAATGTTGTCAGTATGGTTGAAGCTTTAAGTAGATGTAATTACCGATCTGGAACTCACGAAAAGAGCGACGAGAGTATGCATATTGTCTCATTATATTCTGGGCACGTAAAAGGTGAAACTTCATCATATCGATCAATTCTTCCTTGCGTTGTAAATTTCTTTCAACAGTAGGTGAAGTACTCTATCCAGGAAGGTATGGTAGATGGACTGGAAGAGGTTTGCCATATATGACTTCAAAACGTGTGCTGCGAATTGATGTATGGTACGTAGTTTTATACCGCCACTCAGCGAGAGGCAGCCTTTCACTCCATGTGTGTGGAGTGTTTGATGTCATTCAACGAAGGTACGTTTCCAAAGTCTTGACTGTGGATGATACACAGTCGAATAATTCAATTCCACTACATGTACTTGAAACATTTCTCTCCATACCTCGCTTAGGAACGTAGGCTCGCGATCACTAGTTATATCTTTGGGCATTCCGTGGAGACGAAAGACCTGGTTCATATAAACTTTTGCAATATCCAGAGCCGTGAATGGGTGTGAAAGAGCGAGAAAGTGAGCATTTTTTCTCAGTCTGTCGATGACTACCAGAATACAATGTTTGCCAGCTAAAGGAGGAAGGCCCTCGACGAAGTCGAGACTGATGGATTCTCAAACCCCTGCAGGTACAGGAAGCGGTTGGAGCAATTCTGGCTTAGCGGCTCGATCGTATTTGTTCATTTGGAAAGTTGAGCAGTTGTGAACATAGTTTTGGACCTCAAAGCTCATTTTAGGCCAATAGAACAAAGATTTCATCCAATGCAAAGTTGAGTCGCGACCAGAGTGGCCTCCGATTGCAGAGTCATGTAACCATTTAAAATGTGAAGTTTCACAGATTGATCATTACCAACCACCAGTTTACAACTATGTCGGAGTCGCCATTGATGAAAGACTAAGAGGCGTGTGAAGAGGGTTTAGCCTGCAACTCTGAGATGATTTTCCTAAGAATCGGATCAGTTTCCCATAGGAGGTTAAGTTCCTCGTAAAAAACCATGGTGAATCTAAGAAAGCGTGAGGTGAAGTAGATGAGATCCAGATACTCGTGAAAGTGCATCAGCTGCAGCGTTTTATTTTCCTTGCTTGTACTGGAGTTCGGAGGTTTATCCCATCAATTTTGATAACCACATATGTTAAAAAGGGGTAGTGATCTTCTGCTCTATTAAAACTTGAGAACTTTTTGATCAATTCGAATAACAAACTTGTTGTGAGCCAAGTAGAGGCTCCATGTCTGTACTGCGTGAACAACAGCAAGCAGTTCTTTCTCTAAACCTGACAACCCTTGGTGGCGCTTTCCCAGAGATTGACTGATATATCATATAGGATGGTTGTCTTGCATCAGTACTGCTCCAATTCCAGTTTTAAAGGCATCGGTCTTGACAATAAATGTCTTTGTAAAGTCTGGTAATGAGAGGGCATGGCATGATGTAAGTTCTTCCTTCAGTAATTAGAAAGCTGCAGATTTGTCTAATCCCCATGTAAATCCATCTTTACAAAGTATCAAAGTGAGAGAGCGAACAATAATGTTGTATCCTTTTATAAATCGTCGATAGTAGTTGGAAAGACCCAAGAAGCTGCGAACTTGTTTTTGGTTTGTTGGAGTAGGCCAACTCTTTACTGCTTTTATCTTTGTAGGATCAGTGCTGACGCCCTCGTTAGATATGAAGTGGCCCAGATATTCAATTCTTGTAGCGCCAAAGGTACATTTAGACATCTTAAGGTACAGCTATTGATGACATAATACATAAAAACCGTGTCCAAGTGCTTGAGATGATTGTCACAGGTTTTGTTGTATATGAGTATGTCGTCGAAGAAAACTAGAAGAAACTTCCAAAGTACGGGCTCAAAGGCGTGGTTCATGAGACCTTGGAATGTGCATGGAGCGTTTGTAAGACCAAATGGCATAACAAGATGTTCATAGTGGCCATAATGTGTCTTGAAAGCTGTCTTATGCAAATCTTCTGGTGACATTCGAATTGATGGAATCCAGCTCGCAAATCCAATTTGGAAAAGTATTTAGTGCCTCCCAACTCTTCAAACAAGTCTTCTAGTAGTGGTATTGGATACTTGTCTTTAATGGTTTGTTTGTTTAAGCCTCTGTAGTCAACACATAGTCTCCAGGACCTGTCTTTCTTTTTAACGAGCACCACATAAGATGCATAAGGGATGGAGCTATAATGAATGATGCCTTGAGTAAGCATCTCTCGAGTCATTATATCAATTGAATCATTTTGTAATGCATAGTACCAATAAGGCCGCAAACTGACAGGGTTTGCTCCATCTTCCAATGGGATCTTGTGGTTAAAGCCTTTCCGGTATGGTGGTAGAGCGGTTGGTTCCTCAAAGATGTCAGCGACTGAGGTCAGCAGTTGTTGTAATGATCCAATTTCGTATATATTTTCACTACTAGCTTCGATGTGGTATAAGATTATTTCAGGGTCGAGTGATTGTTTTGTCTCGAGTGAACCGTCTAGTTCTCGAAGATGAAGAAAAGCAATCTGAGGCTCCTATAGTATGAGTTTGTTGAGACTGTTTTCTGTGATTACTTTGGCACTGTTAGGCGAAATCCCTCTTAGGACGTGTTTCAAACCCTGGAATTTGAATTCCATGCGTAGGTTTAAAAATTCCCAGAGGATTGGTCACAATGTAGATAGCCATTTAACACCTAGCACCAGATCGCTACATCCCAACGATAAGGTTCGTATTTCAGATCTGAATCCATAACCCTGCATCTTCCAAGAAAAAGGATCGCATTTGTATTTAGTGATCAAGTCTCGGCCTGCTGCAACCACTAACATTGGTTTGGTTGGGGTCAATGAGCACCCTAAACCTTTAGTGATTTGTATATAGAGGAAGTTATGAGTACTGCCTGGGTTGATTAAGATATGCAATTTCCTTTTTACATATTGGCACATTAGACACATACAGTTAAACGTCGGACAACCGTTTAGGGTGTGAACAGAAACAGTAGGAACTTTGTCATCCTGATTATCGAGAGTTGTTTCACGTATTTATTTTTCTAGCGCAATTTCTTCATCAAAATCTGTATCAGCTTCTAATAATAAAAACTCAGCACGCCGATGCTTAAGTTGATGATCCAGTGTGAACGGTTCCTCACAAAACATGCATAAACCCTTACGTTTGCGCTCCTGCATCTCTTCAAAAGAGATCCATTTTTGAGGAGTATTGGCGATGAGGGATTTGTTGTTTTGATTGCCAACATTGGTAGTTGTTGGTGGTGTTGAGTTGCTGTATTGATTCTTGTTAGATTGTGAGAAGTTTGATCTTTGAGATGTGTTGTAGGAAGGACGAGATGTCCTTGTAGGCGTATGAAACAGAGATAGCTCATGTAGTTTAGCTATTTTTGCTGATTCAGGAACTGAGTTGACCTTGAATTGGCGCACATGAAGAGCTAGGTGTTGGTTCATGTTCGTCAAAAATATGCTCAATGCGTGATCCAGAGCAAGCGTGATCCTAGTCATGGCACAATCAAACTTCTCCAGATACACATCGATGAATTCGTTTCCTTGTTTCAAGCTGACTAGCTCGGATAAGGGATCATCATAAAGCTCGCTAAAGCAGTCATATAATATTCCGGCCATAATGGGAATATGTTGTAGTGATTGGCAATATATGAGTGATGCTATTGAATTGATTTTCCCGTCATGTGAAGAGAGAGGAGGCGAACCTTCAGTTCTGGTGGTGTACTGTCAATTGAAAAGAGATGTTGACGGCGGTAAATCCATTCTCGGAGTACTGAACCGTCGAACATTGGGAACCCTTTGTGGTCAGCCGAGACGATAGTCCGTTGGGGAGGGGTAGGTTGTTATTGTTGTCGACGTTGGCTTGAGTTGATTTTACTGTGATGTGCTCTAGATTGAGACGGTTTGGCGGATCTGTTTGTGGAGATGTCTCCTCAGCAGTGAGTCTAGAAGCTGCTTCAATTTGTTTCCCTTCACGTTGGTTAAAGGGTGGTGGGACATAAGCTAAACTAGATTCTGCGCATGGGAGTCTTTTAAATTTTTATATTATTTAAAATTTGTCATATATGATTGATTATATATATTTTTATCATTTACTAATATTTAAAACATGTTTAATATGATTTTATAGTTTATATGCATCAATTCTATTAATTATTTTAAATTGTCAATTGTTTTACAATATATATATATATATATTGATGGGTTAGAATTGAAATGAAAATATATAACAATAAATGTTAATAATCATTTATTTGTTTGATTATATATAATTTAGCTTGTTTATAATAATTCATTATTTATGTGGGATGTACATTTTTAGTTTTTAATAAAAAATAATATACATAGGTATTAGATGATATCTTATTATACACTTTTACACAATCATTATATATATTTTCTTACAAATAAATACGTTGTGATGTATGTTATATTTTAAAATACATTAGACAAAATAAGCTAATTGCTTTAGTTTCCCATGACGGATTACCAGTTCAAGGCTTTTCTATATAATGAGAAATACTAATTAATTTTAATTATATATACATTTGTTTTATATTTATATTAATAAGCTAAACCACAACGATCTATATCCGCAGATTCATGTAACCGTTGTGTTTTAACTTGCAATATATTTAGTTAGTTGCGATTAGATTTTTAGATTTGTATCAAAAAAAAAAAAACTAGATTTTGACATGTGCATCTGCACGAGTGCATGTTTTTTAATATATACAAATTTTAGAAAACAAAAATTTAACGGTTCTATCTTTATTACTCTTGTTTATTGTTTAAGCTATGTATTTGATCATTGTGTCGTGTAACATGGGTGTCTATAAAACGTTATGAGCGGTAAACTGTAATAAGAGTTTTACAAATATGTATACTTTTGTAATTTAATAATTTTTAAACTCAATAATAGTGTATTATTTTTAAATACGCAGAATAACTAATGAAATAGATTACTTATATAATTATGTTTTATTTGTTAAATTATATATTAATAAATATTGGGATATGTATTTAAAATATACGAAAAGAGAAAGTAACAATACAAAATATATTATATAAATAAAATATATTATGTTCTTTATTTATTCAAAAAAGTTTTAAATAAAACTATAAATCATTGTAATAATTTTCCTTAACAAATTAGTAACAATCATACAAAATCAAAAATAAATATTAATTAGACTTTGGGCCATAGTAATCTATGATTCAAGTTAAGCCCTTTAATTTTTATCTTAATATGCTACTATCCATGTTTCCAAACAACAATATATTTTTTTAATTTTATCCATGTTTTCCAACACTCCAAATGGTACTTCTACTTTAATAAGATAGATATTCATATATTTAGAATTCCATATACATCTTAATTCCTTATAAATAGGTATGTGAAATATTGGTTTTAAAGTAAATTGGAAACAATGAAAAATCAACACATTTCCAATTTATTTTATAGTATATAGAGAAGAAATTGTCTACATGAATTAGGTAAGTTATATTTTATTTTAATTTTTTTATATTTGGAGGTGATAGCTTAAAAATAGGAAGTATTATGAAAAATTGATATTATTGATGTGGTTGCCTAAATATAGGAGTTGTTCTGGAATATCATTGATTTTAGTATTATTATTGCAGTTACAGTTTTATATTGTGTAGTTGATATAATCAAACTACTATTAAAAGGGCTTAATGAAACACTCTAAGGTAAGCCACGTACTCAGTTTAAATCTACCAATACCACACTCCAAAATTGCCATGTCATCTGATTGTTCATATAAAATTGGATCCTGATTGTTCGTGTAATATCACAACCCCAATTTAATTTTAATGGGTTTCGTACAAGTTTAATTAACATCATCCCACATAATTGATAAGGAACAATCGATGAAGGCACTAATGTAAGAGCAAAAGTGATTCACGCATTTACATTGGGCTTATGAAATAATCAATTTAGGCCCAATATCCATTTCATAGGTTTCCCTAATTCACATATTTCTCTGCTCTCGACAAAGCAGAACTTGAAATGACGATGAAGCACATGCAATGGCGATTGTTCCATCTTCTTCCAAACCTCCGTTTCACTATTTTTTGTTCTATCAAATATTAATTATATCTCTTTTAATGGCTTCGTTTCGTCTCCCTCGATTTATCTCTATTTATTTGATTTTTTTTTGTTTTCATATTTCACGATTCCAAAACAAAAACTCCTCATAGCACAGTAAAACCATGTCGACGAAACGAAATGGCAAATCCATTTTCTCCTCTGCCGGTGATAAGGAACAATCGATGAAGACAACCGAGAAGTCGTATGTTTCCTCCAACAACAATGACCGGATCATGTTGTTCAGCAATGTCACCCTAGGTCCACATGAATCGGAGTTAAGGTTCCGACTGATCCATTTCTGGGAGGCTCGAATCTCAGTGAAGAAGACTCTAATCGGCTTGGAGATGCTTCTCATGGATGAACAGGTTACCTTCCCTTCGATTACATTTACTTAGGCTTACGTTTTTAGGTACCACTTACGATTTGATTTGTTTTAGGATTACTATTATTTTTACTTTGTCTTACCATATTTGATTTGTTTTTGATTTTGTGCTTCGTCTATTTAGCTTCGTCTTACTATTTGATTTGTTTAACGATTACGATTGTTTATAATTTGTCTTACCATTTTAGGTACCTCTTACGATTTGAATTGTTTTAGATTACTATTTTTTTTACTTTGTCTTGCCATTTTTGATTTGTCTTTTGATTTTTCTCTTCGTCTTTTTAGCTTCCTCTGACTAATTGATTGTTTAATGATTACGAATGTTTATACTTTGTCTTACCATTTTTTATTTTTCTTATGATTTTTTTGCTTCCTCTTACGATTTATCTTCGTTTTATGATTGTGTGCAGGGAAGTGTTATTTAAGGATTTGTTTCTCCAGGAAGGATCAAAAAATATTTGCTCGACTTGAAAAAAGGTTTCGTGTACAGTCTCCTCAACTTCTACGGATCCAGGATCAAGGTGATGTATCGTGTTTCTGAGCATAACGTAATTGTTTCCTTCGCCCATAATTCCGAGTTATCGATTCTTGACAACAGCCATGTCTCCTTTGACAATGACCGTTCCCGGTTCCATGCTTATGAGGACTTCGAAGCTGCCTGTGATTTGCAAGGTGATCTGTACGGTAAGGTCACCATCTTTTATAAATGTCATGTTCTGCGATGCTTTTTTATCTGAATTTTGTATAGAGATTTGGTTTCTGATATTTGGAAAAAGATGTGTTAAGATGTTAAGTAAAATGATGTTTCAACAGATTATTCATAGACTTTTCCATACTAGCTATATATTGGACAAGTCTATGCGTACTTTCTTTTTTTTTCTTTACAAACATAATACACTAGGCACACTTCCTCTCTCCTCTATGTCCTCTTCACGGGTTTTCATGGACAATGATGTCCAGCCAACTAAGGATTACATTGCATGGTATGTTTTGTGGTATTATAATTAAATAATATAAGGCTGAGGTTGTTACTAAGACAGAGACATTGACAATAGGTGAAATACTTGCATACATCAAGCAGGAATCTGCTAAGGTACGACCAAGCAAATATATAGCTAAGTCATTATGACATGGTTATGTAGTATGATCACCATCTGATGCATGGTTTTAGAATGCTTTTTTCGAGTACATTGCAATGATTGATGACGTTGTGTTTGGCTCTGCTTGGTACTATATTGGATGCGGAGGGTGCAAAACTAAGGCTACCAAAGGACCAAGTTCACTAATGTGTGCAAAGTGTGGGAAGAATGATGTTGCCGGTGAAGCACAGTATGAGCTCTAAACTCTTGACTCAGTTATGCATTTTGTTTATATCTAACTAAAATTTTAATGATAGGTACCTAGCGAAGATTTTTGTGTATGACAAAAGTGATGAGGCTGTTTTTGTGCTCTTTGGTGATGCTGGCCGTGAGCTAACTGGAAAGCACGCGTCAGAGTTAGTTAGGAGCTATTTCGAGGTACATGATCATTTGCTTACATATTACTAGCGAGTTGTTGTAGCTCACGCTGTTTGTATTTTAAAACACTGCAGGTCAATTGAGACAAAGGAGCTGACTTCCAGGTGCCTGTTCCTGATGCTCTAATTAGCACCATTGGTCAAACATACAAGTTTATTGTGAAGGTATCGGACCACAACCTAACCGGTAATACCCGAGCATTAACTGTCACTAAGATCCTGTCCCCGTATCCTCCGACATCTACAGGAGTGTCAGCTGAAAATCCTATTACTATCACGTCCGAGGAAAACTTGGTGTCTGCAGATGGTGTTAATCAGTCCTCTAAAAGCTGCCAAGACTCTCCGGAATAGGGGATTAAGAGAACGGGTGATGGTATTGAGCTGGAGAACGCCAAACGCCCAAAACATGGGAAGTGAAGCTTCTGCTCATCTTCACAAATAAATGAGGGTTTACCACAGTTCTAATAATTTTGTCTCAGTATATAATTTTCCCTGTTGTTTATTTTTTCCTACTGCATCCAAACAGCTATGTTTTCCTTTTCTGCAAACTTTTATTATGTTTTGTAACAATTATCTCGGTCTTAGCCGATTATTATGAATGAAACTTTTTACTCTGTGTGCTGGATCATAATTAGTTGTAGTATATGAGATATTTAAAAAAAAATGATAACAAATATATGCATGGGTCAGACGCTGCATGGATCAGTAGATGCATGGGTTGCAGGTTTAAAAGCAAGCAAATTTCCACTTCGTTGAGTATAATATAACTTACAAAAATAATGTGCGCCGTGATTTGCTCTCAAAATCAAAAGTATCAATCTAATCTAACTACTATTAAAAGGGCTTATTCAAGCCATTTCAGCTATGCCACATATACCTTTTAAATCAGCCAATATGAAACTACCAAATTGCCATATCATTGTGTACAAACAGACCTGATTCATAAGTATTAGTTTGATTCATAACTCACATTTTTAAAACATGGGCTTTCACCATTACGAACACTTATTATAACAAGTTTTTTTTAAAAATAGTACAAACCTTTTTTTGAACACCTCTTCTATACGTTTATTACAAGTTCATTAATTCATTCTGCTTATTTTATACACCGATTGGATTAATTATATTAACAATTAGATATACATCATCTCGAAAAAGGGTAATGATGATAAAGCCCAAAATTTTAATTTTAAAAAAGAAAAAAACTACCACAGCCTCACTAAGAAATTAAATAAATTTTAATAATAAAACTAAATACGTTGATTAATTTTGTGATTATTCAAATCATAACATTAGCTATAAATCAAAATTAGACTATGTGGTATTTTTAAACAATGTTACAATTATAAACACTATAATATTTTGTACACTTTGTAAATGAATTAAATATACAAATCATATTTAAACGTTAACCACACTTTTGTATTCACACACTATTTTAAACATTTAACCTAAGTATTGTTTTAAAAAATTATACTCCAAAATATTAGAAATATAATAATTCTACAAACATACTAATACTAAATAGAATTAAATTTAGCTAGGTTTTAATTTAATTAATTTGAACTCTGCAATTTGTATAGGTAGCATAGCTGAGGGCTTGAATAAGCTCTTTTAATAGTAGTTAGATCTTAATTGTTTAATGCTTTTCTAAGAATTTGATCTCATATAAAAATTATAAAAGTCTTAACAGTTGTAATTTAGTATTATTCAAACTTATTCTTATTATATTTTCTTAAAAATATTTAACATGTCAAAAATTAAATAAACATATAATGTCATATATTTAAATGTATTTTCCGCGCGTAACGCGGACAACGGATCTAGTCCCAATATATAAAAGGGATTCAACTAGAGTTTTTAAGTTGTCGACGTAGGCATGGAAATTCTAGCCAATCATACGTTAAGAATGTGCCATGTCATCAAATACATTTGTGACTGCTACACGCCGATTCGCCTCCGTTGAAGAACAAATTTTCTCTATTCACCTTCTCTCACAAACTGTAATCTCTCTCACCTTTTCTAAATATAAATGCGCAATCGAAATCAGTTCTGAAAACTGAAAAGAATATTATGGCTTCTAAATTACTCCACTGTTTTATGCTCATTATATAAACTGTCGAGGATTGTGAGTTATAAGAAATCCAAACCGATTGCTGGTTCTGCCTCTCATGAGAATTGGTCGACCCTCAGAAGAACATCCAGTAGCTGAGCATGGAAGCTGTGATCTCCGCTCCAGGTAAATTCAATAAACGTATTAGGTTGTTCTGTTTCGTTCGATTCTATATGGTAGATGAAATCAAGTCTGAATATGTTGATGGGAATCCTATGTTTCCGATCGAATGACCTGATCTCATTGTTCCTGTATCAAGTACTTTTAATTTTCCCTTTCAGAATCATCAATTGTACTTTCTTATATTCTAAAGTTTTATTTTTGATGACACTAACAGTACGGTGGCAACACATCACTCAATATCTTATGATGATTACCTTCTTTTTAGTGCTTTTTTTTTCATTCAGCAGGATGTGTGACATGCTTTTCGCAGCAACCTCTTATCCCCTTGCTGAATTTATTTTCTTTCTTGGTACTATTGTCAACAATTGAGTGACATGGAGAGAATATATGTTAAGGTAAAGATCAGGCATGAGCTCGCATCCGCATCTTTCTTAGTTAGTCTCTCGCTCGATTTCTTCTATTTAACTTTTTGTTGATTTTTAAAGCTTTCTTGATTGGATCAGTGGTTGAGACGATAGAGAGCTTTGCATCAACAGCTTGGAGACCATAAAGAGGCGTACCTATAAAATCTTTGCCTATGCTCTTCACTTGGATCTTTGAACATTTCTTCCATCCCTAAGTTTTGATTAAGAGACATCCTTCTTTCTTCTCTTTTCTTAATTAATAACCATTTCCAGCTTTTTGCAGATATCCAAAGAAACCAGAGAAAATCATCCTTGCGAAGCAGACTTAACTAGACAATAGGAGTGGTGCTCGAGTATATGAAAGATGCAATGCTTGGTAGTTCTTTGCTCTGTCTTTTTTGTGTCTCTACAAATTGTTTTTAATGGTAGTTCTGTTTCATCCAGGAACATGGAATGAAGAGAGGAAATGATCTTCTTGCTTCTTTGCGAGTGATTGGAAGGTTCATATAAACAGTCTTTGTTCTAAGAAATTACGGTTCATTATCTTTCTTTTTAATGTCTCTTTTTCCTGTTGAATAATTTACATTCTACATTGGTGAATGTTCTGCTCATGTGATCGCTATTTGATGCTTCAATGAGTTTTGAGTACTTCTTATGGAAAAACTGAACTCTTTTTGTGTTTCAACAGCTATCTTTCTAACACTCCTGATGCATGGAAATATCAGGTCCAAGATCTTCTAGACTAAATGCTTTCAGTTGAGGGCAAAGAGGAATCCAGGTTCGTGCGCTAAGGATCCTGTCCTTATTTAGCAATCGTCAAAAGTAGAGTTGAATAGTTGTTCGAAGTGATCAACTTGAGAGATGATTTGCTAAGGAGATTGATGAGACGGTGTGCATTCTCAGGTATGTGGAAGCTAGATTAGCGGATAGGTTTCTATACGCAGGTGAGATATTAAAATATGGGTTTTGCTTGAATATGATTAAGAGACTTTTATGTTCTTTGAAAGTTTTAAAGAATATGCAGGAGGATATTGGGATGATGACATTCTCATCAATGTTTTACCATCGACTGAGCCATTCTAGGTGTTCAATGAGATTAATATGTACTGTAAGAAGAGGGTTACAACTCATGTTATCATCTCTCTGGCCAAGGGTGTGAAGGCAGAGTTTGAACCTCATCCTCGGATTGTTACTCATGCTCAAATGATCTACCGAGCATGTAAATTCACTTTTCATATCTTCTTTATATGCTTGCTAGATGAATGTTTGTTGTCAGCCTCCTTAGTATTTTCATGACACAAAGTTTATGTTTATTACTATTTTGATAATGTATATTGGTTATTCACCAGATCGCTTGATTGTGCGTAGTGTTAGTAAGCATCATATGTCGCTACTGTTACCCACTGCATCCATGGCTAGCAACCTCTTCTTCCTAAGAAGCGTCAGCCCCAATAACTGGATTCGTAAGTTTAGCTTCTTTTTTCATTTTTCATTTTATCTTCTCGATGTGTATAATATATTGGATCCATGTTTTCCCTTCATTATTCCAATCTGAGAAGCAGAAATGCGTAGATATGGGAAAAAACCTCCAGATGCAGAACTTCAATGTCATATAGTTAAAGCCTAATTTGTGAGAAGAACTTTTACACCAAAAGATGTTAAAAACTATAAAATGGTAAGCCCATATACAACTACTCAAGTTGTCCCTAAGTTTGTTATTTTTATCGCCTAAAGTAAAGTCTTTGTGCAGATTCTTCTGATGGGTTTCACACGGGTGAATGGCATCAACAAGCCAGGATTCATAACTCTGATAGATAAATATGGAGGAGAAAAACAGGTGGTAGAGCTTCTGCAGAACAAAATAAAAAACCTAACAATCTCCATTGGAAAAAGATGGCTAGAATTCTGTGACCTTATGGCGTAAAAGTAAGAGAGCATTTCTTCTGGAACTCATTGGGGAGGAAGAATGAATTTTTTTGCTTAAGTTATGCACAATACTTTGAGACTTTTGTTACTAGAGAAGAGTCACACAACGATGTAGGGGATTTGTTTCCAAGTGGTGCAGCTGCAGTTTTGAAAACAAATGAGTAAGTTGTGTTTATCAGTATGGGAATGTTCTGTCTGGTTCACATATAGTGATTATATTGGGAATGCGTATTGTGTATTTAACAAATTCAGGGATGCTTTTAAAAATAAATGGAGGGATTGCAATCAACAACACGTTATGTAGGATAACTTCCGCCTTAAAATGTCACTATGAAAAGATTATGAGAGATGATGCGCTTACAAGCAAATGTTTTTTCTAGATATGAGACAAGTGTAAGTTTTTCCAATGTCTTTTTCTGTTGTAGAAAACGCAACCATTCATGAAGAAAGACATGACCACCACGATGACTGTATGAATGAGTGTATGCTCCTTTGTTTTATTATTATAGGATTGGTGTTCTAAATTTCTGATTTGTACGAGGCGTTAAATTATATTTTAAACCTCTAACATCTGTGAAACTGTAGAAATTTTATGATTTTACAGCCGTGAATTTTAATTTGGGTTTTGTGCTTATACAAATTACAGTAGATCATCTAACAAAGCTGTGATTTGTGCTCTTCTACAGTCTTTTACAAATCTTCCATATCAACTTCTCTTGATATATTGTATCATTTCCCATATATCTGAAAAGATCTCTTGGTACGTTGCCGTCTTTATTTAATTAAATTGTCGGGTTTGTGGATTCTGGAGCATGAGTGTGATTTGGGTTTCAAATTTTAGAATTTCATGCAAAATACAATCGGGTTTATCAATCTTTAAGAATTTTCGTAGTGAAAAATTATAAGTTTCTTTTGTCATTGGCTGCTGGAACATAAGTTAGAAAGACATTTTCATCTTCTAATATCAAATCCATGAAAAGAAGACTTACAGGATTTACTGTGTTATGGGTATTGTTATAGCTTTCGAGAAAACTACGAGATATTGTGTTTAAAAGAATTTCAAAATAAGTGAAGAGATACTAAGAAATTTCCAGTCCTCTTATTTAGCTTTGGGTACCTTCTGATTTTAGGTATGGGAGGTTCGCCACAAATATCTGGCGGAAAAAAACTTTAAATGCCAATTTTTGTGTCATAAGCATGACGCACATCAGTCATCATATATCATCATAGGTGGAATCAATTCATATAGATTTTGAAGACCCATAGGATTCTCTAATACTATAACTAATAAGTTAGTAAAAATACTCAAAAATTCACGGAAAACAAAGTTTAAAAGTTTGAACAAGTTGTTATAGGGGCGGATGTAAGACTACATTTAGATAGGGGCACATAACCTCTTTACATTATGTATAATTTTCTAAATACAAAACATTTCTAAGATTTTATACTAACTACAATAAGAAAATATAAGATTAGATGGGGGCATGTGACCCCGTATCGTTGGCTTTGCGTCCTCCCCTAAATTGTTATTAACGATTTAATTTCATGAAACCCTACATATGAATAATTTTATCGAATGTCTCTGAAATACTCCTAAAAATGAATGATGAATGAATATTTGTATTATTTTTCGATTTTGATTAAAAAATATTGCATTCGTTTCATATTCGATATGAACTTATTTTTTTGTAATATGGTCACAATATATATGTATTATATATATTAAATGCAAAAATATTTGTCTAAACCCCAGGCGTAGCCCGAGAAAACCTCTAGTGTAATATAAACACTTAAGATTAGACTTACAACAAATTGTGATCAAATTCCATCACAGAAACGAACTCTAGGCAAAAACTTCAACAATTGATTGATTTATTGGTTGTATGTAAACAATATTTAGATGAATCATGTTTCCTTGATAGTGATGATCTCCACTTGTTTTTAGTTATGGATAATATTAAGCTTATGTATTTGGTTGACCCTAATTGGTTTAATATAAATGTGATTATGTAGTCTTATGTAACGATTGAAGATGGAGATATGTAATTGGTACTGGAATCTCAAAGTAATCTAATATAAACATTAGATATGACAAAAAAAAAATGTAACAATTGAAGATGAAATAAAGCTGTCAGGTCAAATTGAAATTGAGGTTGGTTTGGTAAGGAGAGGTGTGTCGTTTTATTAAAACAATTAATTTTGGACAGTTTAGAAATGTAGTTAAATGACAAAAATTCAGTAGCATGAACTGTAATAATAAAAGTGAAATAATGATTAATTTCTAAATGTATTTTGGTTTTAATAGATTAGATACTTCTCTATAGTTGTCTTTAGTGCAATGATTTCGTCTAGTTCTTTACGGATCTCTTCCGTTTGTTTTGTTTGTAAAGAACCTAGCTCGTCGATTCGTTTGCTCATATCGTTTAAAGCGGTGGTTGACCTTGTATCAATAGTTTATTCAACAAGAATGTATGCCCTAATACCAATAAAATAGTAAACTTGTAATGTAAGTCCCAAATTAGTAATCCTATTTGTAGATTAGAAAAAGGGGATGCAAAGAATTAGAAGATAATCACTGAAGTAGAAGGATAAATTCGAAGAACCTGAGATCATGATGATAGTTATATTGCTTGCGCAAAAAGTTATTAGAGAAATATAAAATTGTAAAACATATTATTATTATTGAAACTTGTGAAGGCTACGCCCTATATAAAAACAAGAGATCGTAATCTCAAAGCACTTATGATAATCATCCTAACATATTGATAATTATCCGAGATATGAAATTTAAATAAAACCAATAATAAAGTTAAAATCGATATGAAATTGGTTTAGAATACTCGTGACAAACTCCTGTCACACCACCGCTGCAGAGTCCTAATTCTAGTAATAAATTTTATAAATAAAATTATTTAAATTGCTGCTTAGCACGGGGTCCTAATTCTAGTAATGAGTATAAAGTATAAATAATTAAATTGAATTTTTAAAAGTTCAAACATATAATTATGAACAACAAACATCTGTGCGGGCTCATCAAAAGCTAGTAATAAAGTTAAGACCGGTATGAAGTTGGTGTTTAGAACACACGTGACGAACTCCCACCGCTCTTCACCGCCATCTTCACCGCCAGGAAATCTTCACCGCCAGGAAGGTCGCCACCAGTTAAATCATGCTGATGGATGTCTGAGTAAGACTATCTATTCATATCATCTAAATTTGGTGTGCTCCTCATTGTTTCTGTGTTGTTCTTCAAGGACTGTCTCACCTTCTTTGTTAAACTTGAACACAAATTTTTCCTATCTGCACAGCTTGGGAGTTGGGGGATTTAGTTGATAGAAAGATGCATCAACGGGCATGAACAAAGCAGAATCAAGTGCTTAGATTGACTGACCTACATGATGTCAATCCTTACATGGACTATTGGCTTCTTCTGTTTGAGTTTAGGCTCAACTCAAGCCTCTTATCTGTCTTAATTTTCTCCATATCATATCAAACGTAGATAATGCATCAGTCCATGAATTAACGATGTCATTTTATTTGCATTAGCCACTATTAAGGGATAAGTACTTCGACATCAGTATTAAAATATATGTAGGAGCAGACAACCCTACACTGATACACTGATGTCATGGGCAGAGAGATTTAAGGGGCAGTGATATTCAATATACTAACTTAAAAGGCCAGAAAAAAAAGAAAAGAAGATAGTAAACTTTTAAACTATTAGAAACGGAAAATTAATTCGGAGAAACAGAAGAGAAGCTCAAACAATGAGAAAAAAAAAAAAAAAAGAATTTGAGTAGTTTTGAAGAATTAGAGAGGCAAGTTCAGAGAGTGACAGAAACAGAATGCAAAACCTTGTTGTGGTCTTGAAAAGGTTCAACGGAAGGCATGACAATATTAGACCGCTCAATGTTGCCCCAAATCTCGCCTCCTTCAAATCTCTGCAGTGAAATCTCCGCAGACCAAATGTGAAGATATCCCAACTCGTCGGTGGCGTCCCAGAAAAGCACAATGTTCCCACCAGAGCTGCACATTCTGGCACCTGGACGTAAACGTTCGAACTTCCACATTCTACTAAACTTGCACGGTTTTAACGGGGCCATACCTTGCATGATCCTATTGTGTTCCCAACGATCAAGAATCTGATCACCAAAGTGGACAACTCTGGAAAGAGAGAGATCGAGGTTGAGAGAGCTAAAACCCCTGACCTCCTTTGTATTCATCATCCTCTCTTTTTCACACAAATCCAACTCATCAGCCTCGCAGCAAAATATAGTTCCGTTTCTGCGAAGAAAAAAGAGAAAGTTATCAATCATACACCAATCCCTTTGGTTTCCTACCAGTTGGCCACGATTCCCGGATCCCCATTTACTTTCCCTTGGTGAGTAGTAAAAGGTTCTCTCCGTTTCATCTACTGCGTAAACCTTTTGATCCCTCACCATACTATCGTGGATATGCTTATCACCTACCTTCCGTTTCGGCATAGGCGGCAAAGGATTCCAGGTCTGAGTCTCTGGGTCGAATACCTCTCCATAGTTATCATGGACATCACAGCCTCCAAAGACATAAATCTTTCCGTCTACTACACCAGCAGCCCCGTAAGCTCGAGCCGCTCTCATGGAAGGGACAGGGTGACACACGTGAGTCCGACAATCCAAGAGCCAGACAGCGGAAGTGCGCTGCTCTCCCTTTATCAACCCACCGATTACATATATGCTACAATCCAGCACCACCACGGATGATGCTTCCGAAGGCTGGGAGGGGAGCGAAGGGATCGGAATCAGATCAGAGGCGTCTAGGGTTTTTCTACGGCGGAGGATATACCAGCCTAGGCTTGGATCAGGAGTAGGGGTTCGTAAGCATACGTAGACGTATGTTTCGGTGCGACCAATCAGCGATCGGATCTTGTACAGATCAGGCGACGCCACTAGTGAACGATAACTCTTGGACACCAGAGACAAGGCTGCGTGGTCTGATCTCGACACTCTAGCAAGGCAGTTCAGAGCCAAATCTTCTGGCAAATACGATACCGGAAACGGAATCGCCTCTCCCTTGGCCTTCTTCGCACGGGGCTGCTCTTCACAATTACACATCGAATTCATTCTGTTTTTTTTTTGTTTTTATCTTTTCTTTTTCTTTTCAGAAAGACAAGTCTTTTTATACCCACTCAAACTCACTGACTCCAAACACAAGTAGGAAACTTCTTAATTTTGTAATAGATTTTTATTTACCTCTCATATTTTTGACCATATCCCCCCATTAACAAATACGAATTTAGTTAACTTTATTCCCATTAACTTTATATAGATTTCAGATTGCTGCAGCTTCTTACATTATCTTCCTACGAATATTTACTACTACTAGTTTAAGTTTTATTAATCTAAAAAATTAATATGATAAGTTTAAATCAAACATTTAATTATGTATATATATGACAAAAATTTCATCAAAATACATATGTTTATTATTGTGTTAAAATTTAAAAAGCACTCATATATTAAAAACTATTTTAGAAAATATCTTTATACAAATGTTTTTTATTTAATTAATATTTAATTATAAATTATTTATATCTTAATTTTTAAATTTTATAATAAAAATATTTTTAGATAACAATATAATATATATATAAGAATTGTTTTATTCTCTAAAACAAATTATTTTATTATATTAATTTATAATAAATTATATATAATTGTTAAATATCATTGACTTTAACTATTCTGAAAGAATTCAGAATCAAAAAATCACTTGACAAATAATAGTATGTATCATGAAATTAAAGTATTTGAAATTGTGATAAATTCTGAAAACAATCTTTGACGGATTCTAATAATTTAGACAATATTAAAACTAAACACAATTTGTGAAAAAAAAAATATGATGTTATTGGCAAAGTATATATTAAAATTAACAATTATTTGCACTCCGGTATACGTACTTTTACTGAGTTATTGTAGTTTTACTTTTAACTAAAAAGTGTTGAGCAAAGGTAGTTTAGTATTGTATAATATGTATAAAAATTAGTTGTGGTGTTACTTGTAGGATTCGACTGGTGACTATTTTGGAAACAAGAGGAACAAATAGAAAATGAACGTAAAGGAACAAAATAGCAGGAATGAAAATGAATAGTTGTTCTTTCAATTTAACAAGAAACAATTTTGTTCTTTATTTCTCTACCAAAAAAGAAATAAGAGGAGAATGAGAAGAAAAATTTATTCCTTGTAAATGGTGTTTTTTTAGGAACGTTAGAGAATGTATTATTCATCGTCGTTCTTTGGTCACTATTCATACTCATAGAGTTTTAGTTTGTAGGAATAGGATTGTTTTGGTCTGATTTTTTCTTTCGCGTGTGGTTTCATAAATGTGTTAAACATTGTGTTTATGGCCCATCCAAAATTAGGGATTTATCATTGTCTTCCTTCCTTACACAACTCAATCCTCCGTTTTCTTTTTTCATGATCTGGAAAATTATTGTTTCTCTTCTCATCTCTAAACCTCCCTTGTCGTTATCTCTTCACCTCCCCTGAGGTTCGATGTATTGCTTTTAATTCAGGAATCATTGTTAATCACATAAAACACAGTCAGGATGTCGATGCCTCTGTTTCCTTCACGTGAAATCTATATATATCAGCGGCTTGAGAGGACGAATGATCCTCGGAACCACTGTCAGTTTATCATTTATAAAGCGAAGAAAGTTTCTCATAGATGGCTTCCTCCTATTGTTCTCGCGCATCCGCCTTTGACGCTCTCCGAGTCGGTGGATCTGCCCAGATCATTTTTGGTAGTCTTCTGTTTTGGGGACTCAAAAACATCAAGAAGCAAGGTGAGTTCATGTGAACAATTCTACTCCTCCTTGATGAGAACGTATTGTAACCAGAAGCGTCTTTTTCCCTTAAATCTTTAATTTTGTAAAAAGCCGATGATCTAAATCTTCAATCTCTAATTGCAGAATTCAGTCATACATGGGTTAATTCTTTGCCAACACAAATTTAGAACTTCCTGGTATGTTTCCATAAATATACAAATAAACGGATTTAATATTTTATGATTAAATTATAAAATCTGAAGCTGTTCATCAAATGTCAGATGTTGTTGGTCAAATTAAATCTGTCAAAAGTTATGGCCTTAAGAACGTTGAAGTAATTTTTCACTTCTCATCCGTTTCCTCATTGCTCCGTAAGTACACAAAACTCTCATTTTTGACAGCTTTCCCCTATGATCTCCTTACTGTAATCAGTTTATAAAATTGCATAACAGCATCATAGAAGTGTACTTGTCTTTATTGGACGATGTTGCATCAGTGTGTAAGGGTGTCCTTAATTCAGGGGATAGAACCCACTCTGTCATGGTGGTCACAAGTGTGAACCCACAAAAAATTAGAGGTAAGTTACGTATAAAACTTTTAAATTAGATTAAACCAATAGTTAATTAGATACTCTTCATTCTACAGATAACCTCTACCTCAAATCCATCCAATCAACCAAAAAAAAAATTGGTCTCAATCTCCCAGCCATCACAAAGTTCACTACGAGGTACTATTCATTTTGTTTATCGGCTTAAACAATATTGTTATGTCTGCTCAATTAAGCACTCACACCATTTTCTTTCAGCTTAATTAAGAGGTGCAAAAGGCGAAGACTTATCCAGTTTTGATGCCAAAACAGTGATCAATAACAAACAACTTAGCTCAATTGGAGATTTCAACATGATCCTCTCCAACTCTACCGACCAGGTTCCTAATAGGCTTCCGACAGCGTTTAAAATCTCTTCCCCCTTCATATTATAATATAAAATGCTACATAATTTCTTTTGTTAACACACACGAAGTTTATTTTATTTGCAAAGCCCGGATTGTTGAGGTCTTGAGCCAAAATGGCTGGTATTATGTCTCTTGCACTTGCTGCGGCAAAAAAACTAGCGAAATCTGCCGCTTCTCTCCGTTTCAACCAATGTCTTAATACCAATGTCAGCGGTGTTGTAAGGTAAAAAGTTTTCATACTCATTTTAAAAAAACAACTCACTATTTTATGCATCTGATCAGTCATGTTATCGTTTATTACCGATACATGTTGAATTATTAGTTGATAATGAGAATAATTATACCACTTTTTTGGTCTTCGACAAGGAGATGCTTAAGCTCACTAAACAAGATGCATCTACTCTACTTCTTGATGAGATTTCTATTTCTTAAATAAGAATTAGTTTAAATCGGATTAAACCAACCGATTGACTGAGTCACCGAGTCGACTTGGCCGGTGAGTCAGCAGCTCCGGTCACCATCAGCGAGAAAGCGGCGATGACTTACCAAAAAATTCTCCGGCAGCGGATGGCGGCGGAGGTGATTTCCGGTGGCGGTGTGTATTTTCCACACTCGCGGACAATAGAACTTCTGACGGTGCGTGCGACTTTGTACGGGCTCTGATTGCGACGCGGACGATGGCTACGGCTTTGTCTCGGTGAGAAGAATGCGACGGTGGCCTTCCATGCGCAAAATTTGCCACGGTCAAGATGATACTGGCGATTTACTAAACGTTTCGAAACTAAACATAAATGCATGCGGTTTTTCTGGCGGTTACCTAGTGCGTTAACGGTGGTGACAAGCTTGGTGTGGTCACGGGATGTGGTGGCTACGACGAAGATATCTGGTGGCCCACTCCCTGAAAAAATGATCACACTTCTCCCTAGCTCTCTCTCTCTCTAACACTTCTGATTTTTTATTTTTGTTGTTTTGTAGGACAAATGAGCTCATGGAGATGGGTATTTAAAGAAAAATACCTTGGGCTTCTGGAAATGGGTTTGGGTATCGACGTGCTTGAAGATTTGGGCTGGGTAATGGCTCATGACAACTCTCCCCCACTAATAAGGAATTCAACCCTGAATTCGAGTCACCAACCGACTCCCTAATAGCTCCTGGTAATCAATCATCATTTGGTGCTCAGACTCCCACGTCTCCTCCTGAATCCCGTCTCTCTCGCAACGAACATTGACCAATATGGTTATCATTCCCTTAACCACTTTCACTTGCCGATCCAAAATTTCCGCTAGTTGACAAGGTTCACACAAATTTTTACCAAGATCACTTGGCGGCTGCTGCAAAATAAGCTATGGCTCCCTCATGACTTTCCTCAAAACAGACACATGGAACACATCATGAAAGCCTAATAACTCCGCTGATAAATCCAATCGGTAAGCAACTGCTCTAATCCGCCCCACAACAGGATATGGCCCATATAACTTGGTTTAAGCTTCTTTAGCTTCTGAGTCTTAGATCCTCCCTGAAATGTCCTCATTTTAAGGTATACCAGGTCGCCCACTTGGACCTCCAAATCCTTATGGAGCTTACCTGCATAACTCTTTTGACGGTCATGGGCTTCCTAAAGCCAAACTTTAAGCATCTCTACCTGCTCTACCGTCTCTTGAACCACTGTTGGTTCTATCTCACGTCTTTCTCCCACTTATATCCAACAGGTGTACGACAAGGCCTAATGTTGGGGCCAAAATTGGTTACGACGGAATTAACTCCTGAAAGTCCCCGAGAAACATCTCATGGTACAAAACTCTCAACTAAAGTTTGAGAAAAGGAGTTTGTTTAACGGATTCTCGAATTAGAAAACTGATCTCTTCGACAAATGACTTTCGCAAAATAACAATGGGAAGAAGAAAGGTCTTACTAACGCTTCCTTAACCGTCCGAACCACCCAAAGGAGGTCCGAGTTCGGTCAGCCTACGAGCAAGCTAGCCCTGGGGCAAGCTTGGTCAGTCCACGAGCCAGCTCGCCCTAGGTCAAGTTCGGTCAGCCCACGAGCCAGCTCGCCCTAGGGCGAGCTCGGTCATCCCACGAGCCAGCTTGCCCTAGGGCAAGCTCGGTCAGTCCATGAGCCACCTTGCCCTAGGGTGAGCTCGGTCCGTTCACAAGCCAACTCGCCCTAGGTTAGAATATGATCGTAACATTTTCTATCAGGATCAGATTACCTAGGTTTAATCTGGTTTAATATGTCTTCCACAGTTTTGCGCTGATACTTGGTCATCTCTTTGTAGAGTTCCCCATTGGGCAGTAGGCCTCTCTTGAAGCCTGAGATCGTTGTAGAGGTGTTGCATCTGAGGATGGCTACCTTCTCTTGATTGAAGTGCACTATGTAGCTGCGCAGAGGCTCAGCTAGGTGTTGGAGGATATCATAGAGATCATCTACTCTCTTCTCGAGGCTTTGGCTGCTGGCGAATTGTTCCATGAATTTGTCGATGAGGGTGGCGAAAGAGCATATGGACCCGTTGGAAAGGTTAATATACCACTATAGGGCCGGACGTGTTATGGTTGAAACAAAAACCCTTGCACATAGTCGCCTCCCTCAGCTCCTTTTGGATTGCTACAGTGACCATCTGTTGTTTATATTGAGCCATGTGATTATCCGGGTCGCATGTACCGTCATACATCCTTATGTTAGGGAAGGAAGACTTCCTCGGCATCTCTATCGATGATATCTCATCCGCGAAGGGAGTGTCGGCGTAGGAATTAGGATTGCTTCTTTGGAGAACACCCGCTCGAGATAAGCAGTTACAGTGGACTTCGCTTTAACTCCCTCTGGTGTCTCCTCATCGGTTTCCATCTCGAATTCGCTATACTCCATGTTATCAGCTCGGGTTTTCTTTCCAACGTTTGTTCATGCAAAGACGTCTCCACTATTTGGTGTAGGATGTCGCACATCACCGTCTTCGGCGGTAGGTGTTTCGAAAGACTGTATGGGTCGAACTCGAGCTTGAAGTTGTAGCCTGTTCTTACTCGTGTCATTGAGAGATTGGTTCTCGCCCAGGAGGAAAAGATTCTCGGATTTGAGCTGTGAAATCTTCTTTGCGCTCAACAAGTGTCGAATGACACCACACCTTGGGTGTCGTTTGACACTACCCCATTCAGGCCAGGCGATTTTAATTGAAGATCCAAGAATTATATATTGGCCTAGAAGTTTTTCTTATTTACAAAAGAGCCCAGAATATGTTTTGACTTATGTTTACTACCATTTTTTACGGCTACGCTTTATACTATTATAGAGGAGAGAGCGTAGGATTGGAGAGAGAGATCAGAACAACTTGAGAGAGAAGATCTTGAACTCCTTTTATTTCTTACTCTGTTTATCTATGTTGTTTATTCAGATTTCAATTATGTTCTTCATGATTATCTATGAGTAATTCCATTGTCAGACTTAGGGTTTATCAAGGATAGCTTTATGGATTGTTAAACTTTGATACTGTTATGGAAATCAGTAGGTTCTTTATCTAGTTGATCTAATGCTATGTTTAGGATTGATAACCTTAACCGATATACTAGGATAATGGCATAAGCGAAAACCTAGTCTATTACCTGAATTGAAACTTAAATGAACTAAACGACTAGGTATATACGAGAGTAGACCTAGGTGGTTAGAAAACATATTGAACCTTTGCGCTAAGGCTTGTTTAACGGTGGTATCGATCGATACTCCTAAGGTATTGATCGACACCCTTCTCAGATTAAACTACGAGAGTAGAAGTCCTTGGTTTAAACATTAGATAATCTTGCAGTGAGAGTTGGTTGATTATAACTTTAGTTTGAGTTCAGAATTGTATTTAATGATTCCATGATAGTTGAAATAGGTTGTATTCCGAATGAATCTAAGAGTTCCCAAAAGTGTAGCCTTTCACCATCTTGATAACCTACAAAAAAAAATTGCTATTTTTTTCTTGCATTTTAATATTACCATCTAGCTTTAATTCGAAAACTAATAAATCTATTGAGTATTCTTAGAGTCCATGTGGATAGATCCTTACAAAACTACAATTGAACCTCTTATTTGAGAGACTAGCTTAAGGTTAATTTGAGTATATCAAATTTGGCACCGTTGTCGGGAACTCTTTTTTATTACCATTGGATTTAGTTTAGAATATAGTCTAGATTTTTATTTTCTATTTACTAATAAGTTTTTTCTTTTTTTTCCTGCTGACACAGGTACTTTGATAAAAAACTAGAATTCAGACATCGAGCGTCGATCAACATTATTGTGCCAGAAGAAGCAATCGATACTTTGCTAAAAGGATTGAACGATACTATGCCAGCAAGATCGATCGACAACGATCAGCCGGAAGCAAGTAAGTCTGCACTTACCAACTTAAATAATGAGAAAGTAGTTCTAGGAGAGCCAAAGGGTCGAACACGCAATGCATCAGACCAAGTAAATTATAAACAGGGGGGGATGCAATCCTGTTGGAATAGCTGTTGTCTTGAATACTGGGCTGGAGCATCACCGAACACTTGGAGATTACAACAGGCCTGATCAGTTCTACACTAACAGGTATGTGATCCATCCACCAGCGATTCAGAAGGAAGACATTAAGTTGAAACCCAATTATTTCTCTTTAGTGGATCAGCATCCTTTTCATGGTCTTCCTCATGAAAATCTCATATACCATATCGAAACACTTGAGGACTTTGTTTTTAGCATCAAGGTGCATGAGGACTTTGTTTCTAGCATCAAGGTTCATGGAGTCTCTGAATACTACCTATTCTACCAGTTCTTCCCACACTATCTTTCTGGAGATGCGAGTTACTGGCTAAAACAACTGCATCCAGAATCTCTAACTTGATGGAGTGATATCAGAAGCGCTTTTCTCAAATATTTTTTCGATGATGCGTGTTGGAACCGAAATTCACACTATCGATTTTCGTAAATGGAGGAAAGTCAAGACTCTTGACTTTCCCTGAGGATCCAGATTCTCTGCTTAAATACATGAATATGAAAAAGAGAAAATAACAAAATATCGTAAGAAACTACACATATGCGTTTTGTTGATCAAGATGAAATAAAGTTTACAGTGTTTCACCGAAAACAAGATGAATAGAAATTCGTCATCAAAACCAAGTAGTAATCGAGCGTCTATGGATGAGTTGGATATCTATCTCAAAGAGAGTGTTGTGAATCTGAAAGCCATGGTTGGAGTAGAGTATGACGTTCTGTCTTGGTGGAAGTTCAACTTTTCTAGATACCCGGTTCTTGCAGAAATTGCTAGAGATGTACTTGCAATGCAATTGTCATCAATTGCTTCTGAGAGCGCTTTCAGAAACCAGTGGTCGGATCATAGATTAATATAGGAGTTGTCTTACTCATTATATGGTTGAGATGTTGATGTGCTCAGAACAATGGCTGAAGGCAGATATTCAATGTGGTGAGTCTAGAGTGATGACAATGTAACTTAATCTTTTTAATTGTTTATAACTATAACAACTTCTTTGCAGAGTATAATAGATTACCATTGCAGGAAGGCAAAAATCAGTTTGATGTGGTTCTTGGTTAGAAGGTAAACACGATTTGTCTACTGCTTGAATTTTCCAGAGAATTATCATTGCTTGTTTGCTAATATAACTTTCTTTCCTTTGATGCAGGACAATTTTCAGAGTATGAAGCACTTTTTCTGTTGAAGTTTGGTTAGTGAAGACTGAAGACTCTTGTTTTATAAAGTTCGGTTAAAGGCTTTGTTTTTGTTGTTTAAGAACTCTTGTTCTCGGAATGATGTTGGTTTTGATTTTACATTCTCGACTTATTGTTGTTTGCTTCATGTTTTTGGTTTATTGCTCGGTTGAAAACTTGTTCTAAATTTTTTGATATGTGATGTTCGTTTTTGAACCCATATTCTTTGTTCAAGTTTATTATTATTGACTCATGTTAATTTGGGTATTTTGATTCAAAATCAGGATACATTGATTACTTCAAATGTAAATAACTGGACCCGAATCGGGTAGAATGGTTAACAAAAAATTTTTGGAGGTTTTTGATAACCGTACCCATCCAGAACCGAGAAGACCCGAAATCGGCCCGTAATTTCATAATACCAGAATGGGATATTTTCTCAAAAGCCGTATAATCCAAAACCCAAAATACCCGATATGAATCTGATTGTGTACCCGAATGCACATGCCTACCCAAAAGTACAAAGTTCATACTTTTCTTTCGAATATTTTGTATAACGGTTCAATCAAACTTTGGTTTTCCGGTTCAGATTAAGGTAGAGATTCAGTTTAGGGGTAAAAACGCCTTGGCGTACAAAACAAATCTGAATTCTATAAAATATGGCTTTCAAAGAGTTTGGAGATTATTTTGTAAATAATAATTTGAAATGATCAGAGTATGATATATTAATTTACTAAATTATCTACTCATCTAGATCTTTCTTATCTTGACATAGTAACTTTTAAACTAATAAACATAAAATTAAGTGAGAAAGGTAAACAAAAATTATTTGTTCCTTATATTGTATTTTTAATTTAGTTATGCAGTTTATGGCCAGATTTCTTACTTCATTTGGCTGATGTGCTTACTAAAATTAGATTTTTGATTATTGCATGTTATCTTTGATTCACTGAATCTTGTGAGAAAAAGATTCGTGTTTGTTGTATAAATTTGGGTCTACCTATATTCTTACAAATGGGTTTTAGACTCTCTTATCTTTCTGATTATTCTTTTGTATGATCTGATCCTATAGAGTTAGTTCCTGGGACGGCAGTGCTTTGATCACCAAAAACTCTTACATTTCGAGGTAAAATCGTTTTCTAAGGCCATAGACACCTTTTCTCTTATTGAAGTTTTTTCTCTAAAAATTATATTACTACACTCTGACATATGACAGGTGACATCTTTTGATTGGATTCTGCCAAAATGGATGATAACTGGAATTTTAAAACCCTGGGGACTGGTCCGCCGGGAAGGATGAGCAGACTACCGGTTAGTACTCCTTTGAGCCGACAAGGATCACTATCCTCATGGACACTAGACCAGATTCAAAACAACTTAGGGAAAGATTGTGGGTCGATGAACATAGAAGAGTTGCTTATGAATATATATAGTGTTGAAGGAACACAAGGCGTGGTTACAACTAACGGTGTGAAAGAGGGATTACAGAGGCAAGGGTCAATAACTCTGCCTAGAATACTTAGCCAAAAAACAGTTGATGAAGTTTGGAAATATATCTCAGAGGAAGAACACACCCATAATGATGGAGGAAGAACAAATATTCCTCAGATTCAGAAGCAGCCAACTTTAGGAGATATCACTCTGGAAGAATTTTTAACCCGTGCTGGGGCCATGGGAAATAATAACAGCTGTGGCTACATTCAAGACCCATCATTGATTTCGGGTATTCCAAACACAAGTTTGAGTCTGGAGTTTCAGCAGAAACCAATGGTTTCGGATGTGTTGGACAGTATTAATATTGTTCCAAGTAATAGAATTCATGGTTCTTATTTGCATCCAAATGCGAATGGGTCTACGTCAGCATATAAACCGCGACAAGAACAACAACAACATAACCCGTTTCAACTGCAACAACCTAACATGTCGAAACCACATGGTTATGGTTATGGATCACACGTCACATATACGAGTGGTCAGGTTAATGCTGATGGTATAAGAGATAGTTACATGGAAACTGGACACCAAAGTCACGAAGAAAATAATGTAACTTTGGTCCAAAGCGTTGCACCAGTTCCTGGTGGAGCCATAAGTGTAGATACATGTTCTCAAATTACGCCATTTCCGGTATTAGATGGGATACCGAAGATTAATGCTGGTTCATCAATAGTATCACCATTTCTAGACACCACTACTGGACGTAACAGCGTGAGAGATAGGAACAGGAACAGTGGCATTGCCGCGGAGAAGAAATTAGTGGACAAAAGCCACAGGAGAAAGATAAAGAACCGTGAATCAGCAGCACGATCACGAGCTCGAAAGCAGGTAAAAAATGTTTGACATCTTCTTATATACACGTCTTGATAGTTTTGATTATGTTAATACAACAAACTTCTCATTTTGCTTTTACAGCTTCAAACTATGGAGCTTGAAGCTGAAGCTGAAAAGTTAAGGAAAGAGAATCAAGAGCTACTAAAGAAGCAGGTAACTAGCAATGTCATAACATTTGCATTTACATTTATATATGCTGTTACTAAGAACACGTCTACATTTGCTTCCCAAATACCTTTTTTCTCACGACAACTTTTCAATGATCGACAGGCAGAAATTAAGTCGGAAATGCAAGCCAAACTGGTAATCTATATAACTATACACTTTTTTTTTCAGCTCTGCATTTTTGGGTGTGTTTGTTTATGTAATTTATCAAACAGTATCTGTTTTGTGTAATACATCTTATTTTACTTAGGGGATGTCAAAGTGGATAAATATTAATTAGACAAAACAAAATTAGTGATTCAAAGCTGTAAAACTTTGTTCTAAATTTAGTTATCTAAATTGGTAACAGGGGAAAGGGATAACTAGCCCATCCAGGAAACGGCTGAGGAGAACGAAATCGGACATCCAGTGATCAGTAGAACTTCTACTGTAGAAGTAGGGCTGGAAGATTATAAATTGGTGTGTTCTTCATATTATGTTTCTGCTTATTTATGACCAAATTAGCTATTTATCGGTGTGATATTTTTTATTTTTTTTTGGGTACCGTTTGATGATCATATGATTGTCATGGTTTAAGACCTACCAAAAACTTACTATTTGCCAGAGACAAATAATAATTAGTGAGATTGCTTTATTTTTATATATATATAATAGTAATCTAAAAAGCAGCAGTATATATCAAATCCGTTTTAAATAGAGATGTCAATTGGCCTTTGCCTTAAGCGACTGGAGGTGAATATGCCAATAGATTTTCATTGTCCTCATAGAGGAGAATCTTATGTTGCACACTTGAGTTGACAAAACTTCCCAATAGATTTTCCCAACACAGTCACATTTTTGTTTCATGGTCTAAAGACCGAAGCCTAAATCAAGACTTTCTCCTACTTATACTTACTGATAAACCAATAGCCAAGAACCGAGCACACTAAATCTATATCAATAGCCAAGAGCCGAGCACATTAAATCTATTTAACCCCGTCCATGTGGTACTCAATAAGCCTTTCAGATGAATTCACAACAATGCATACAACTAGTGTGAGAGCCTCTTGATCGCACATTTGGATCACATTAGTGACTTGAAAACTTATCCATCATTAGATCTTGTTCATGTTCCCCAATTCCCCAAAGCAATAATAAATAAATAAACTGTTCCATGATGCCAACTCAACTATAAAGTGAGGAGCCGGGCAATGCAAAAACTGTTATCTTAAAAAGCTTTGTTTGTAACATCAGGGAAACATTATATAGAGAAATGACTTGCGGAGGAATCTCTAACATGGATAACCCGAGGCACATCCTCTTTTCTTCCACGAGATCATTTTCCGATGATCTCTGCCTCTGAATGATCTCACAAGAAGCTTACCGTCTACAGGCTTGCACAAACCGACATCAACCACATTTGTGGATGTTCCTCCTTTGGAACCTAGAGATGGGTCGTCCATATAATAATCGAACAACATTGCCAAGCATCTGATTTGATGAGATAGGAGATAAGCTTCTTGATCTGAAGGTACAATCTTCAACATATGAAGGTTCACCTGATGACCACCAAGAAAAGGTTAAGAAGGTAGCACTGTTGGTGTCATCGCGTAGAAATTGGTACACTGTTGTTCTAAGGTTAAGAAGGTACCTCTGCCTCCATAGCTCGTAGTTCATTGTAATGATCACTCTCACTTTTCCCGTTGTCGTTTCCAGAAGAAGTATGGAGAGACAGAGAAAAGAAAGGAGGTCTAAGAGGATACTCCATGCTAACCTGGACCTGCAAATACAAACCAATTTTAACACTGAGGAAGAAAAATATATAAGGAAGATAAGTGTTTTTAGAATATATACCGTTGCTTCTAACTTCCACAATTTTCCATCATCTGTTTTCCTGGAGAAGACAAGTGCAAACTCCCTCGCACCATAATTTACCCATGAATTATCAGCTTTAACAGGGCCCAACGCTTCAACATGCGCTTCGGTTTTCCCAGCTGGCTCATCTACTTCACTATCATCATCCAAAACAAGATCCAAATCATCTTCGTATTTTTTGAAACTCGGTGACTTTCCTTTGCTAATTGGAGAATCCAGGTTCTTTGTCATCAAAGCCAACTGCCTAGATCTTGCTAGACTAGATACTTTTGATGGGGTTTGATCAGAGCTGGTTATCAAAGCTGCAGCTGTGACCAAAGAAGGAAGTTCTCCGTCTTCCCGAATACTTTCAACATCTTCCTTACCAGAAAGAGATCTTCTATCCCCATCGATTTCCATAGGTTCTGGAACTTGTTCCACACTACTCAGAGTCAGAGAGCACGGCTTGCTAGCTGAAGATCGAATCTGTAACCAGGAATCCAAAGCACACAGAACTTCATGCAATGCCCATGGAGCGTCTTCGCAGTTCACAGCAGGCAACTCGTGCTTCATAAGCATATCAAGCTGCTCCCTGTAAAGGCAGTAGAAGTTAATAAAGGTATTCAGTGAAAATAACATATCAACAGAAATAGTTACCCATGAAAGCTAGTTGACTTTGCTACAAAGGGTATTCTCGTTGACAGCCAAATTATCTAGAAAACCAACTATTAAATGTACTAAGCGTATGCCTGATGCACTTATGATTATCATGGTTTTTAGAATGTTCATTTCACATAGTATTTTTTAATCAAAATGAAAAAAAGGCATATAGAGTGGGGGACTCACGCAAGAGCCAGATGCGCCTTTTTCCGCGAGCGTATTCTTTGCAGAACTGTTTCCACCCTATGCTGCTGTCGATACAGTGAGAGATCAGGTACAGACACATCACTTTTAGCAGAGTCAACGTTAGGAGAATCTTGACCAAATAAAATCGGTGACACTTCCGGTAAGATATCAATCCCCGCCAAATGCTGTACCCATTTATAAGGCCTTGAAGTTCTGTTCTCATCAAACGCTTGACCATTACCAAGAATGAGCTTGGTCGACTGCATGCCATACCAAGACAAGTGAGTATGTACTTTGATAAAATAAAGTCGTCAAAAGTCACATGTAAGAAAACTTAAACAAACAAACAAAAAAAGAGTTTACCTGGTGAGGTGGCTCAAGTCCAGCGTCATCTGGGAACAAGTTACAGAATATATTTTTCTCTGGTCCATCTGGAGAGCCTTCAGCGCCGACACATACAACATTCAGCTTCAGAAAGTACTCAAACTTGAGAACATCAAGTTTGAGGGACTCCGTATCAGGAGTCTCATCATCATATACATGAAGGACAATTTTGAGAGGGTGAACTTGGTATAATCCTGCCTTGTCAGATCCTTCTTTGCTAGTAACTTTCTTAGGACGCTTTCTTCTCCTTTGTCCATCATCATCATCATCAGGTCCATCATCCTCTAACCTAGAACTCTCTGTATTACTCGACATACCTTAAAAAAAAATCAAACACCTATTTAGCTTTGCTCTCGGTTCAGTCAGAGAAGAAAGTAAATCTTCTTACAACAACTTACCCGAGTCCATTTTCGATTGCTGCCTGGCATAAGCTTGAGCATCCTTAAGGCTCCCAACTAGCTCCAAATCGATTCTCTCTTGAAAAGCTTCTTTTTGTGCCAAAAGCTGTGAGTAAATTACATAAAGCGGAGGAGGAAGCAGCTCAGCTAAACTATGCTGCTTGAGTTTCTTGGTGTGCTGTAAACCCAAATGGTTCTGTACTGGAATGGATGCTTTCTTCAGAGACTTGAGGTGTAGAGGAAGACTTGACAGAAACTTCTTGCGCTCTGCAATGGTTTCTAGTAAACTCTTCTTCTTTTGCTCCAATCTCGCTCGATGCTTACACAATTCTTTCCTCTGAATCATAAACACATAAACATTCAATCGTTTCCACCCAAAAAAGTCAATGTAGAGTAGAGGAACTTGAACCAACCTGATGCAGCTCAAAGTTAAGCCTTTTGGGCATCAAAACACGGGAACTATCAGTTGCAACAGATTGATCTTTGATAGCTTCAGGAGCGTCACGAAAGAAAGCTTCTTGGGAAACGAGATCGATGTCTGGATACTTGGATTTGAAATCTCTGCAAGCCTTAATAGCTTTGACGTAATGGCTCTTCTCGTACATGAGATTGTGCAATTGCAGTGTCGTGAAATCGACTGGTCCTTTTGCTCGTTCTGTCTCCGCCTTCACTTTGTCTTCCTCCGTCAGAATCGCGCGATTCGCCTGCGGAGGAGAAGGAGAAACGAGGAAACCCTAAGTTTCAGTGGTGGAGAAGAGAGAGAGGTGTGGTGAGAGAAAGCCTAACCTGACGGAGATTGACGAAGTTGAGGAACATCTGTGTGAGGAGTTCTCGAATCTCGGATTTGTTGTTTCCTTCTTGTTTGATTGAGAGCATCCTTCCTACGATTTCTTCCACTGATGTTTTGCTCTCTCTAAGCAACTCCAGTGGAGATTTCACTGGCTCTCGCGGCGGTGCTACAGTCTCCATCGCTGCTTCCGACGTCGAATACTCATCGGCTGTCACCATTCCTTCCTCGATCTCGCCGTCCTCCATTGCCTTCCTCTCCCGTGCGGACTTCTCACTTGGTTTTTGTTATTTTTTCTCTAAACGTACGCTTTTGCATTCTATTTTATTTTTGAGAAATTGCACTCTATATCACAAAAAAAATTTATAATTCATTTTATGACCAATTACCCTAATTTTCACCGATATATATTGTATTATATGTAATATTGCAGTAATACCCTTTCATATCACCGGTGCAACCTGCAAAAATATAACAATATAAATTAGTTATTAATTATAATAACAATGTAAACATGACCATTTATTATTCACATTTATCGTTTGAAGACAATTTTGATATTTCTTTCTGCTCGAAAAATTAAATCATTTAATTCTCAGATTTGGAAAAGGGCGATGAGATGGACACAATTGTCGAATCAATTTTTGGATCACTATACCATTTTGGCATTCTTGGTGGATGGCTGAAGGGAAACTTTCTTTCATTGCGAAATCGATTGTGTCTTGTCTGGCGGAAGAGGAGAGACGGCGACGTGAAGTAGCAGTGACCGATTCGATTTCCCAGAAACGTCTTGAAAGGTGAGATCTGTAAGTTTAGATTGTTTTTTTATATTTCTCTGCATCTTATCTTCTTTAATTCTTCCATTTGTTTATGTTGTAAACCACAAGATTGGACTTTTTACCTTTCAGCTGTTTGTTCATTCAATTATACATTATGCCTTTATGACCAACAAAATAAGTTTAATATGTTCCGTATGTCTTATGTCTATTTCACATGATGTTTTATTAGACCGCATAAATTAAATGGAATAGATTAGTAAAATTACAGTCTTTCTTTGTTGCATGTGAGATTAGCAAAACATTGTCCTTCTTGTTATTAACATGTTCTTCATATAGAATTGATGTATATATAACATAACATCATACGTCTTTGATGAAGTAGTACATGCATCTACAATTTAGAATACTCCATTTGACACACTTGATGTGTTCATACTATACTACTTTACCAGTTATACTACACTATTCATTTAACTCGTTTTTACCTCGCTTCGTTATGAGAAATATATTAGTTGATGTCTTTCACTTGTTTATTATACTACCTAATCACGGAAAATCTATTCTATTTTATGTATATTCTATTCCATACTTTTATTTACCTTGTTATATGAGGAGCATAGGTATTATAGTAATATTATGATATATTTTTTTGTCTGTTGTCTTATTTAATTTGTATTTACCTGACATGATCCGCTGGTTAATAGGGTACTCTGCTGTAGCGCGCTGATTATGGTAAAACTGCATGATGCTGGAAAGGAATTGCATGCTTTGCCTTTAACTGAAGAACATGTTCATGCAACTGCTGAGAACTATGCAATTGACACACTGGAGTTGTGTAAGTCGGGTTCACCCCAGGCTGGAGAGTAACCACTGTTGCAGGTTTGCTTGGGAGGTTGTTTATTGTTTCATATTTTCGGTTTCACTTTAGTAATCCCCAACTCTTCTAGTTTCTTAACAAACACCACATTGGATCTTTGTTATCCCAACTTTTGTAGTGCTTTTTCTACATTTTTTATTTATTGTATACTATAGTTATATTGAAATATGGAATGGAATGGTTAATATATATGTGTACCTTATGTACTATAGTATATGCACTTTATTGCATTTATTTATGTATAATCATTATTACAAAAGGTAAATATAAGAAGTCTAGTCCATATATCTTTTTCATGTACCACAACTCTAATTTCACATACTATTTTAAAGATATGCTTAAGAAATATAAATGAAGTGGAACAGTCCTATACTATTTATAGAGGTTCCATACTATGTTATGTACATTGAAAAAAATTGACAGCATATTATAGATTTTGTTTGGGTTTATAGTTTAGTTATTTGGGTTTAGATTTAGTAACTAGGGGTTTGTCTAGGGTTTTAGTATTTAAGCGGATGGATAGGGTTTAATATTTTTGTTCCATACTATGATTGATAAATTTAAAAAATATAGTAAAAACAATTATATGTTATATTTGGGTTTATAGTTTACTGATTAGGGTTTAGATTTACTAAATAGAGTTTTGGGTAAAGTATTTAGTGGTTGTGGGAGGGTTTAATATGTAGGGGGTTAGATGTTAGGTTTAATATGTAGGGGGTTAGATGTTATGTCAAAATCACTGTTATATTCTTCATTTCCATTTGTGTTTTGTATATTGAGCAAATTCTCCATTTATTTTTTCCTTTTTTTTTTTCTCATATTTATTATTTTTTCATTCAAACACTGAGCTGTGAGTTGAATTCTTCAATTGACTTATGTTTTTCTATCTTGAGATTCTCAAACTTGGATGCTATGTAGTCCATTCGTGAGCTTTTCACCTTTGATGTTCCTTCAAAGTGAGTTTGCAAGATCTTTCATGCTTCTTTGGCTGTCTCACATCCTTGAATTAGCTCAAAATGCTTCTTAGTAACACTTGCATGTATTGTTGCAAGTGTTCTGGAGTTAAACTTAGTCAGTTTTAGTTCTATTTCCGTCCAGTTTTCTTTTTCCTTGATGGATTCAACATCATGTTCGTCCTTGACCTTAGGCTCAGACCATCCTGTTGTCGCTGATTTTCATGCCATTGCATCAATTCCTCGAATGATGGATCTCATCCGAGACTTCCAGAGGCCATAGTTGGATCTGTCCAACATTACCCTCGTGCTTGACACCAGTTCATAATAGTTCTTCATTTCTTCCGCAAGATCACACATGTTATACAATCAAACGGGTGGCCGCTCTGATAGCACTTGTAAATGCAAGAACTATAGCACATATTATAACACATAGTACACCAGAGAATATCTCTACAAAGATATGTGTTATTACTAGTATTCTTTTAAAGTAAACTTACAAGTCTCCCTTTAAACAGAACTCGAACAAGATCAAGACCCTTCTTGGTTTGTTCCCCTAGCTTCACACGTCCTAAAATCGGATACAAGATCTCTAGAACCTCTCCCTCTTAGCCCTTAGTGTTATTCACTCACTTCCAATCTTAGTGAACTCCACTCTTATGCTAAGAATATAATTCTCTCGACAATCTTAATCCATAGGTCGAGTGTGGCTATATATCCGATACAACCAAGTCGGCTATCCACGCCTATCTACCCAATGTACACAATCTACCCAAATATGGTAATTTCCCTTAAACTTCTCCAAGGCTTTTAGAAACTTCCTATCTTGAGATTTCCCTTCTGCGAGGTGAATTTCTTCAAGCTTGCTCCCCAAGATATCTTCACATTAACTCCAACTTGGTATGTAATCCATTCTTTAGGTCGCAATCCTCATCTTGACTTATTCATCTGCATGTACACTCTTTGTTGCAGACTCTACTCCATTCACTGTTGTACTTGCGACTGTATTAGAACTTCCATTTGATCTTTGCATCTACATCGCCTTGGATGCAGAAAGAGAATATGAACACCTTTTGGTCATCTTTCTTGACCAATATCTTTAGTGGTGACTTTGTCTTTTTTCTTGTCATATATTATCTCGTTGGCCTCTTTTCTTATCTTCTTAGATTTCTAAAAAAAAAAATCACTAAATCTTACTAGTGCTTTCTCCGATCATAAGTAGGTTGAATCCTCCTTATGTGTTGCTTAGACAAATTATAATTTTTGTATGAATTGGTTGATCCTCATGTCATGGAACAAACGATGCATCATCCTCATAATCTGACGAGTCAGAGTTCAAATTTTTGTATGAGACCAAATCAATCATTTTGAGTTCATGTATGTCTACTTCCCCCCATTGAAGCTCAAAGTGTGTTAACAATTTCAACAGTGACATTTGCTTGTTCCTCCAACTTATCTTTTCGAACTAAGACTTTATCTAGTTTCTCAATTTAATTTTATATGATTTTTGAAGTTTACTATGTTATTTTCATGTGAGTCACAGCGTACTATTTTATTGAAAAAGTTAAGATTTTTTTACTCAAAATAAGTATTTTTTATTTACAAAAAAATATATGAGTCGATACTCCACCAAAAATAAGTTATTTGTAAAAAAATTGTTAATATTGTATTTTAGAATTAAGTTCATTATAAAATTAAAATTCTACAATTAATTAGTTTCTACTTTTATAGCCTAAAATCAGTTCATGAAATTAGTTTTAAATCATATTCTTACATATAAATAAATTCAATAACAATCAGATACAAATACATCTGATATATTCACTAAAATATATGTATAAATAGTGTTAGTACTCTAAGCTCTAAGACCACCTCCATCAATAAGGAGCCCTTATAGGTACTTAACAATTAATTAATAATAAAAACAGTGATTGTAAAGGATAACAATTAATTTTTCCTTATCCAATGGTAGAACCCTTATGGGTTCTTATTATTATTATTTTTAAGTAAAATGATTGAATTTCATAATACAAAAAACATAAGTTTATTTATTTTTTTTAAGTCATTACAACATATTGAAATTAGAAAAATACTAATCTTAATTTATTTCAAATTTTTCCCAAATATTCTCAACCAAATCATCTTTCAATTGGTGATGTATTTTGTTATCACAGCTTCGGGATTGAATGCTCATCATATTCCCGACATTTGAAGGCATATTCGATAAGAAGTCGAAATCCACTTTGTGAACTCTGGTTTGATTCTGGCTGTGTGAAAGTTGATACATCAAACTGAGTGTACCCGTCTCGTTCGTCTTCTACTATCATATTATGCATAATGATACATGCTTTAATTATCTTTCCAATCTTTTTTTTTATCCCACAAAAGAGCTGGATTTTTGACTATGGCAAATCGAGCTTGCAATACTCCAAAAGCCCGCTCAACATCTTTACGTACAACTTCTTGTTGTGAAGCGAATAAGGATGCTTACGGACCTTGCGGAAGTGGAATAGATTGGACAAAGTAGCCCATTTTGGATAAATTCCATCTGTGAGATAGTAAGCCAAATGGTACTCGTGTCCGTTGACAATGTAATTAACTTTTGGAGCTTGACCTTGTAATATATCATCAAAATCTGGTGATCGATCAAAAACATTGATATCTTTTAATGTACCTGGAGGTCCGAAAAACGTGTACCATATCCATAGATCTTATGAAGCTACAACCTCTAAAACAATTATTGGCTTTCCTGATCCACGTGTATATTGAAGTTTCCATGCGGTCGGACAATTCTTCCACTCCCAATGCATATAATCAATGCTTCCTATCATCCCGGGAAATCCGCGTATCTCTCCAATATTGAGTAGTCGTTGAAGATCTTCTGGTGTGGGTCTTCTTAGATACTCATCTCCAAAAAATTTATGATTCCTTGAACAAAATGTTCCAAGCATAAAAGCGCGGTGGTCTCACCAAGTCGGAGGTATTCGTCGACCGCATCAGCTGGGCAACCATATGTCATCATCCGAATTGCTGCCGTTGCCTTTTGTAACGGAGAGTGACCGAACCTTCCAGTAGCATCTCTTCTTTGTTGAAAGTATGGGATTTCAGCGGAGAGTCGATCAACAATATGCATGAACAAGGGTTTGTTCATTCGAAAACGGCGTCGAAACATGTGTGAAGGATATGTTGCATCTTCACTAAAATATTCGTTCCATAACTGCTTGTGTCCTTGTTCTCGTTCTCTTTTAATGTAAGCTCATTTCTTTTTTTGACCTTGATTCTTCTTGACGATCTTCACGACAACTGAGAAGATTTTCAAATTGTTGATCGAAAATTTGGTCGAATCTCTCGTCCATCATATCTTCATAATTATTATTAGAAAAATTAGCCATTTAGAAGAAAAATGGTAAATGAATTTTTTTATTTTTTGAATGTTTGTGTAAAGGAAACAAAGAAAACACAACTCAAAATATTTGTGTAAAGAAAACAAAGAAAACACAACTCAAACTTAAAACTTGTTCTTTTACACTCAGAGAGAAAATAAGCAAAGGAAACTCAACTTGCTTTACAACATACAAATGTTCAACTTATAAAGGAAGCACAAACATTTTGACTTACAATTTGGTTTACAACATACAAATGTTCAACTTATAAAGCACGTTGTTTTTTCTTGTCTTTTACTGTCACTTGCACTCACAAGCTCATCTTGTTCTATCAGTGCATTGTCTTCTTGTCATCTTATGTCACATGTTACTGTCTTTACCTGCACAAGCACAAAACAAGTCTCAGTACAACACGAGAGAGAGTACAACACGAGAGAGAGCAAATAATACACATAATGATTTTGAGTTCACTTAATGGTTCAGACTTGCAACAGACATAGACTTAAGACTCAAACTAACATATCATTAATAAGCTTGTTTTCTAAGGCAATTTCGAGTTCACTTAATGGTTCAGTCTTGGCAATGAGGCTATCAAGTAATTTTTGCTTGTTAAGAGTTGCCTTCAAAGCAAAATCCGCTTGCATAATATCCCAGATGCTCCGAAACTCCATCCTCTCCTTCTCCTCCTCTTCCAAAGTCGCTTTCTTGCTCACTGGTTTTTTCCCTTTAGCCTTGGCTGCTTTAACCCCAAATGGTCGAGCCATCGCTTCCTCTCCATGGCTTACTTGCACAGAAGATGATGGCTGTACCGTCTGGTCATCCAACTTCCTTCTTTTACACTGAACTTTATCCTTAGTAGCCGAAGCTTCACTCCATTTCTGATCATGGCGAAGCTCCAACCATGCATGCTCCAGTGTGTACTTCTTATAGTAATCATTAAAGTAAATCGCGTGAGCCATCTTTAAGACGTCATCCTCGTTCTGTCCACTCGATCTTTGTTTTGTTGCAGCTTCATAACAGCCAACAAACTTACACACTTCTTCATTGATCTTCCCCCACCTTGCTTTACAGTGCACAGGTCCTCTCTTTTCCAAAGCAGCCAGTTTGGGACTCGCAGCAAAATAAGTAGCAATTTATTTCCAAAACGCAACTGCTCTTTGCTCATTCCCAACTACTGGATCCTTGGAAGTGTTCAACCAAGCACTTATCAACACAACATCTTCTGTTAGTGACCATTTATGCCTCTCTTTACGGTCAGACACAATCTCTGCGTCTTCGTTGCCATCTTCATTCCATTGTGAAGAGAAAACAGAGGCATCCGACGCAGAGACAGACTGATAAGGCTCACGAGGGACAGACTGATAAGGCTGACGAGGGACAGACTGATAAGGCTCACGAGGGACAGACGCAGAGACAGACTCATTCCATTGAGTGTTTGGTTGTTGTCTGTTCAACAGGTTTTGAAAGCTACATTGTTGAATATAAGGATCCATAAGAGAATCTAAAGACATCAAGAACAAAAGAGAAGGAAATAGCTTTGGAGAAGGAAAATAGATGGAACTAGCTTTGGAGAAGGAAATTGTTTTGGAGAAGTAAATAGATTAGGACTCATGGTTTATAGTTGTTAAGATTAAGTTTTAGTGGCAAGTTTTAATGGCAAGTTTTGTTGTTGAAGTTTTAATGGCAAGTTTAAAGTTGTTAAAGTTTTAATGGCAAGAGCAAGTTTTAATGGCAAGTTTTAATATCATTCCCAACTATTTTCTAAATCACGCCATCAATATCTACTTAGACAGATATTCTAAATCTAATGTCATTCCCAACCGTTTTAATGGAAAGTTTTAATGTCATTCTCAACCATTTTCTAAATCACGCCATCAATAACAACCATTAAAAGCAAATCTACTTAGACAAAAAACTACTTTACCTCTTCTCAAATCTGGAATGAAAGACAGAAGCTTTGATGACCATGAATACCTTGCCTTCTTCCACGCGCATCCTCAACCCTCACACAACCAACAAAGAAAGTAAAATTAAAAGCTTTTCTCTGTAAAGAAATAAACGAAAACTAAAATCAACAACCAAACCAAACTCTGTTTCAATACAAAAGATTTCATTTGCTAAACAGTCTAATTATTTGTTAGAATCAAAAGACTCCCATTTGTTAAATCAACCATAACGATAACGAAGCTTAACCATCATCACAACTTAGAATCAACCAAAGAAACAATAATCTCATCATCATTACTTGTTAAATTCAACCAAACCAAACTCGAATACCATGTAAAAAAATTGACTTTTTCAACAGACACTCGATAATCTACTAATTATTGTTACAAAATTCACAAGTTAAATTTTTTTTTTGAATGATTCACAAGTTATTTTTACAAGATTCACATCATGCAAAAGATTCACTAAATCATTATCGACAGAGAAAGAGATTTTCATACTTATTTCGCCTCTTGTATGACTTTGATCCTTTCATGCATGGATCATTGGTTTCCCTTGAAGCTGATTCCTGTGAAGAACTTCCTTCTGTCTTCTGATCTTCATCAGAGCTTCGCGCATGGAAGAGAAACGATGGAGAGGATGGAGAGGATGGAGAGGATGGAGAATCGACGGGAATCGATGGAGAAACGATGGAGAAGATGGAGAATCGACGGAGATCTTCGATGGACATGATGGAGAGATGGAGAGAAGATCGCCGTTTTCATTTCAGTCTCGAACATGAAGAGCACCAAATGACTTTCGCAAGAAAGACCGACGAAGGAGAGAGACAAAAAAAAATTTGGTCCAATACAAATTTGTATCAAACCCAAAAATCCCCATTTAAGTATTGCTACTCTCTTTTCTTTTCATTTTTAATTTATTTTTCTCCCTTTTTTTAAAGTATCCCAGACTAAAAGGCCGCCGATGGACTTGCTCTAACCATACAACCTATTCAGTTATAAGGTTAAGCAAAGTTGGAGTGGTTTCAAAAAGACTTATCAATGGTCAAAGGCATTGTGGCTGCGATGAGAGCTGAAAATAATGTAATTATACAAAGTTTTGGCATTGATCAATACCCTCCAAGCATCTACTGAGATCAACTTTGTCTTCTCGCATGCATACTACTCCAGCTTCTTTCGAGAGACGAGGTACGACTAAAATCCAGCATAATATTCGTCTTCAAAATTGGTGTAACTCTTTTGATGACACCGAATGCGGTTAGATAGTCTTACTCAAACAATTTCATATCTCATGATGTTTTTTTTTTTTTTTTTTGTATGTTAAAATGATAATATTGTAATATAAATTGGTTTATTTTGATACAAATGCTTTAAAGCTTTTTCCATATAATACTATCTTGAGTTTGGATTTGTGAATGTTGTACCATTTGTAAACATCGTCCAACCAAATACATTACTATCCATTTTATTACCTCTTCACTATCTTCATTTATTTAAAGTTGGACACAAACAAGTTATACAAAGAACTCGGAAACTATGCCATTAAATTCTAGTCAAGGTGCAGGTCAGGTAAGTTCCCCAAGAGTGTAGCATTGACATACTCATTAGGAGCGTGAGCAGGTAGTCCTGGAATTAACAATGCAACAACCCTAAAGCACTTCAAGAACCATCCTTCTCTGTATTCTTCACCTTTCCAATAAGGTATTATGAAACTCCTCATCAACTCCCACATTGCGTTCATAATCTTGGGTATTGCCCATAACATATTAAAGTAGTTTTTATTCGGTTCCTCTTGCTCTACCTGAACGTAATAATTACACAGTAGCAATGAATATAATTTCATCAGTAAAGGAAGTGCACAAGTGTTAGGAAGGGGTGCAGAAGAAGATATGAAGTCTTGTCACCATCAAGAGTGTATTCACAAACTTAGTCATTAACTCAAAGAAACAAGGCCAGAAATTATAGTTTGTAACTAACCTTTCCTCTATAGAAACTGTCATAGTAAAGGCATGCTCCAAAGTGTTTGAACATGAGTGTCTTGTCATCAAAAGGCAACCTAGGAACCATGTCATTGCAATACACGTATCTTTCGTACATGACCTCATACTTCTCCAATGAATCTTTCATGAACTTTCCAAACTCCTCGTCTCCTACGCGTGGCTGCCCAAATGTGTAAACTCCTTCTAGCTTGTCTAACATCTTCTCTTCGTCATGCATCATCAACACGGCCGTGAATAGGATCGCTAGGGCTCCACCTAGGCTATGTCCGGTCAAGATAAATTTGGATGCAGGGTTTTGATCGAGAATATCTTTTAAGTGATGCATAATAGTGTAGTATGCATATTGAGTTGTTTCATTTTGGGTTTGGTCAAAATTTACTTCTTTAGGCCATCCTTCTTTTTGAAGTCCTAAAGCTTTCATGAATCCACCATGGACTTTTCCCACATTCTTAATCTCGTACCTATTTTGAAAATCAACATCAGTGTAATTAGAGGAACCAGTCAATGTACCTATATAAACTAAATAGAGTCCAACGTAAACTGAACTACGAACAATGATTTGAAACAGTATATTAAAGCAAAAGGAAAAAAAAAGCTTACCAGGAAAGATCAAAGTCGGTACACCAATCATCGGAGTCAAAAGGATCGGTGCCCCTGAAACTGACGACGATTAGGTTCGGATACGTGCTTGTGTCTTTTATAACAATCACCTCCGTTGACTTCTGTTTCTGGTAACCTAGAAACCACAAGAATAACTTATTACACTTCCGCTAACAAGAAAAAAAGTGTTACTCTCTGAAGAAAAAATCCCCAAAAGTTATGTACATCTTCTGTAGAAATAAATTTGTCGTTAATATTCTTGATACTTGATACAAGTAGAAGTTTAGTATCCTAAAAATTATTAGAGAATTATATATGCATAAATTGTAGAATTATATAGACATGTATAGACCCTATTTCTCTTGGCAAAAGGCATGTGTAGACATCAAGTCATATATTTTTCCTCACCATTCCAACAGCTGTAGAAACCCAACAAGTCCATCTGTTCCAGGAGTAAAATTAACAAATTAATAATGATTGTAAGTCTAACGTATAATATATCTCTTTTAAAAAATTATTTTATTTTATTAATTTCTGACTCAAAGATAATCATGCATGATCATGTTCTTAAGAGACACTAAAATAATTCGACGAAATCAAGATACAGCTAAATGGCAGTATGCATCAGTTGCCTTAGGTCATGTTTATTGGAAGGTTCTTATGAGAGGGTTCTTAACGTACTATAAGAACTGTTTTTTAACTTTAACTAAAAAAAAATTAAGAGACGGTTCTTAAATCTCGAAGAACCGTCTCTTAACTTTTTTTAGTTATAGTTAAGAGACGGTTCTTAAATTACACTAAGAATCTCACGCTAAGAACCCACCAATAAACATGTCTTTATTACGTAAATTTTAATTACTTTTACAAAGAAATGTTGGAAAATTGTTTTGAAAGCACCTTTAGACTTTATCAAAGAAAAAATAAAGTACCTTTAGACTAGTCATCTATGACAATCTTGAATGTTACCTTTTATTTACTAGAAAATTTTCCTTATACATTGTATATTAACAGAACTATTACTGATTGAGATTGATATGCAACCTAGAAATTATCTTGATACTGAGACTTGTGAGAAAATATGAAGGAAAAACAAAAGATATTTAGCAAAAAGAAACGTGATTTCTTTTCTTTTTTTGTAACAGCAAAAAGTAGAAAAGTGATTATTAGTAAAAGTTAAAACCTTCCAGTGGTTGTGAAGAACAGAGCTGACGAAGTTTGTGTTCTCGTAAGAAAGCTTAGAAGCCATGATTGACAACATTGCTTTGTATCTTTTACTTCCTGTCTCTATTCTCCGGTCTAACTCTACTCGCCGGTCTAGGTTTCCGACTAAAGATGCAAATGTCGCTGATGTTTTTTCCGGCCATATAATCTTACCTGAATTAATTACTGAAAATATAAATATAAACAAATGGTGACGATATTTAATTGCATTAAAAAATCTAGAATAACTTAATATTATATTAGTTACACAAATTCAACCATTTTTACTTAATTTTTAGGTGATAGTTGTTTATTTAGTTTTTAGTTTTTGATTTTTGGCTTTTAGTTTTCGGTTTGTAGATTTTAGTTTTTAGATTTAGATTTTTGATTTTTCAGTAGATTTTAGCTTTTGGAAAAACTTGAATGGTGATTTTTAGATTTTGGTTTTTGTTTCTAGAATAAAATAAAATATTAAGAAACAAAATTTCTATGAAAATTATTATTATCACTAAAAATAAATTGTTTTATATTAAATTATATTTTAGAATAATAAAAACAAAATGTTATAAAATAAAAACTACTAGCTACATGTATAATTACTTTTAATTTTATATTCATAGGAAAATAGATAACTAATTAAGCTTTCAAAACAAACTAAATAAAATTTAATTATATTTTATAAAATATGGTAAAAGTAAATAAAACTTATGCAATTCCTGTATTCAAATATATATATATATATATATATATGAATATTTATATTTTTAAAGTGTATTTAATTCTAGACAATGAATAATTAGATTTTATATTAACAGAATTAAAATAATATTTTCTTCATATGGTAAAAATGCATAAAATTTATGTAATTCAAAAATTAAAACATAAAAGTAATAGCTAGATTTTGAAATGAAAATTGTATTACAATGTAGTAAATGTATAATACATTGGCAATATATATATATATATATATATATATATATATATATATATATATATATATATATATATATATATTTGGATATTAGTTGTTGCAATATTTAGATTTAGATTTTTAGATATTAGTTATTTGATTATTCTGTAAATTTTGTTTATTCTACTAATTACTTTTTAAAGATTTGATTTATAAGTAAATTATTTTCTATAAATGTAAAATTACTAAATAAATAAATAAAAATCAAATATCTATATATTATCAAATAAAAATATTTAGACTGGTTTATTTTGAAATTAAAAATAAATAATTATGGTAATTTTATTCTTTTGTATAAGAATTTTTATATTAGATTTTAGATGTAAAATATTTTTATTTAACTTTATTTATTTGTAATAATTACTATTTTATCACTTTAATCTTTTTTATATTAATAAATAAATATAGAAATATTTTAATAAGAAATAAAAAAATACAAAACCCACTTAAAAACTAACAAAACATGAGTTTTTTTTTTTTACTTGCAAATAGATAGTTAACACAAAATCTGGTTTCTGTGTCTTTTAGAAAATCCATTTTCTCAAAATCTTAATTATTAAAAAAATATTTTTTACAAAAACAAAAACCAAAAACTGTTTAAAAAACTACAAACAATCAACTTCTTAACCTCTTAATCACTGGCTAGTTGCACAACACATGAGGTCCTAGTTGCGTTTAAATGTAGGGTTACTCTCAAATGTAGTTTCAACGTGAACTGGTTATAGGAGATATATACTTGATAAAGCAGAAAATCCTTTTAGAGTAACTTACTAACTTAGTCACGCAAGATCATTTGTGAAGAACAATTAAGCGACAATTATTGGTCTATTATGATCACTTTCCATTTGACATTTCGAAGAAAATAAAGAAATTATACGTATCATCTAACCTTGTTTTATGTTTAGTGAAATTAACATAACTTACACCAATTAGTTTTAAACAAGAAGTCCAAAGTAGATCTGACCTTTGAAAAGATTTGGGAGGATCTTAAAGAAGCCACCATTGGAAGAAAGAAGATTCAACCAAAAAGAAAGATAGAATCCCAAAAAGTAGAGAGGTTTCCTTAGAAGAATCATGAGTTTTTGAATAACGATGGATACAAAGATGATCCACCGTCGCCGGAATCTGGAAAGATCATCCTCAAGCTTCTGTTCAGAAGAATCGATGAACTTTCTATTCCTGAGATCCGAGGAGAAGAGAAGACTTGCGAGATCCGAGAAGGTGGCTTCTCTCGGATCAACCACAAAATATTTTTCGGTTGAACACATATCTTTGTTATTTGTGGTTTAGTGGTCAACGTTAATTTATCTTCAAAACTTAGAAGAGTTGTTTTGCAAGTTAAGTCATGATGTTAGCTTTGTTACTTATATAATGACTAAATATTTAAATATTTTACCACGAGTTACTTATTGTTTAAATTTCGATATTGCGATGGTCATAGAATGGAGGTTGGTCTCCATCCAGAAGTCAGTATTATTCACAAATGTGTTGTTAAACCTAGTACTGTTAGGCCGGAGACATATTATTTGACGAATTCCAAAGTCCATAGGTATAGGTAAACTGCCTTAAATGATTTCATAAATAGTACTCCAGATCCTGAACAAAAAAAAACACACTCCAGATCTTTCTTTCGTTTGGAAAATCCAGTAAAATTTATAAATCTTAACCGGATGTTCAAATGAAAATTTGTTTTATTAAAAAAAATTACTACACTAAAACTTCATCCCATCTTATAACCAGAGAAAAAGAAACTCGCAGTAACATCATTTCATTGCGGCATTGCGCGACCATTACTATAGAAGTTTGACCACGTGTTAAACACATAAAACCCTTTGTTAGTGAGACACCTGATTTGAAATGAAGTAGATTTACAAACGTTTTTCTTCATGTTAATGTTCAAAGTTCAGAACTTCAACTTAAGCTCTGATATCAATTCAAATCTCTAAAAACAAAGAATTTATAAGAATAACTTTTTATTAGCTTTTGAAACTACTTAAAATAAAAGCTTTCAATGTTTCTCTTAGATTATATGATTTCTATCTTAGATCTTATGATATTTTTCTTAGATCTTATGGAACATATCTCAATTAGACCTATATTTATATGAAAGAAAATTCCCTTTAACATATGATATATGAAAACATAAACTCAATCTAATAGAAAATTTCATTTTCCTATTCTAGATTTCCTTTTCATGTTTATCTCTTAACATATTAAACATCTAATAATATGTTAAGTTTCCACAAACTTCGAATTATCCAACATTCACCCCCTTAATTCCAACTTGAATTAGAGAGTTCAATTTCTTGAACTCCATTGGTAAGGATATCGGCCTTCTGCCCAACACCCAACACATTTATCTCTGGTTCGTCTTCAGCCTTTGAGATCTTTAAACTTGGCTCTATTGGTACGCGAGTTGTGTTACACGCTTCCATCTTTGTTGATGCAACCATGGTTGAGCCAGATGACTATGCGACCAAGGATAAGCCTGGATGGATGAATGGAAAGCTTGAAGATAAACAAGAGGCTGCAATGGAGCATAAAGATCTTACATTTGCAATGAAGAACAAGTTGAACAAGCTGGAAACGTTATGGATCAGACTCATAGAAGAGTTGGGCCATTTTCAGCCCAAAAGGAGATCAAATCAAGTTGCAAATCAAGCCAAACCAAATAAACTCTTCACTTATTCAGTCTTTGGACTTGAATAAGATATTTTTCCTTTTATTTTTATTATTTTTGAAATTCTATGTCTTTTGGACCTTTCACTTTCTGTTTTGCTACTTATACTCTCTTTGGTGTTTCAGAAACATTATTCACCTTTTATATCAAAAACTCTCTCTAAAATCTATGAATCCTTTGTTCATCCTTGAACATAGATTGCTAGGAGTTCATTCTCTGCAAGCAACATGTCTTTGATCAAAAACAGAGTTCATTCTCTTGATCTAGACAATTCTACACAAGATTTGATCATTCCATAGATCATCTCTGAAGATCATCCATTCAAACCATCCATCATCACTGAAATCAACCCCTTTCTCTCTCAAACCATCAGATCTTCCTTCAAAAGAATCAGGGACAAAAGGATCTCCTCATAAGGGATTCATCAAGTGGTATCATAGCAGATTTGAAGGCTCTTTATCTGGGTTTGAATCTGAAACTCTCAAAATCTGGGTTTGATTTCTTCTTCTTTGTTTGGGGAATCTGTTTTCTTTCTCTGTAATTCTCTTAAAGTTCTTATCTTTCTATCTGTATAATCTGCAAGAGGGCCAACCAGATTTATAAAAAAAAAATCAGAAACAAATCGAAAAATTTTAAGAAAAAGTTGAAGAGAAATCCAACTTGGCTGAAGAGAAATCCAGCTCTGGTGGTAAAGCCTCTTGCAAAACAAAAATCTTGCAATCTTCCTATCTCTTTCTTCTGTTTTGGGGTTGGGGAATTGATCTCTAAAAGCTTGATCTTTGTTTGTTGTTGAGCTACTGGATTCACAGAGAAATATCACAGAAAAATCAGAGAGAAACACTTGAGAGAAGTGAGGCTTTGGCTATATGTTATTGTGTTAATTTTCTTGTTGAGTTTCTTAATAGGAATCCATGTCTGGAGGAAGCAATGGCAGAAGGAGACGTCCTGAAAAGGAGTTAGATTCCAACCTGTTTGATCTGCTACAAAAGCAGCCTTGGAAAGAAGAGAAAAATCTATGAGAAAAAGAGATTCATATGATATTGATGAGTCTGGTTATGAGCAGGAAAGGATACTATCTAGGAGGTCACTGGAAAAGCTTAACAGGAGGAGCACACATCATGATCAATTCAGTTCTTTCATAAAGAGTTTGCTGGAAAAAAGAAAGAATTTGATAAGAAAAGAAAAATTGGTTTTTAACCACTCTGATTTTGTGCAGGAAAATGCACGACCAGGGAGACAAGAGGAACCAATTAGGAGGAGCAGAGAACATCCTAGATATGCCAGAGAAAAGAAAGGTGCTTGCTTTGGTCGTGATCCCATAAAGAAGTCTCAAAAACAACAAGCAGAATTTGATTATTTGCATAGCCATTTGTTTCAAGATAATTTCAAAAGGATTGCACAACAAGTAATCAAAGAGTTTGCAAAAGACCAGCGTGTGAGACCATCCACACAACCTTACTCAAAGGTTACTGACCCAATGAGTTGCAGCAAGCAGGAGCAGATCACCCAAGAGCTGAAAACAGAGCCATCTAAGGTAATAGAAGAAACTGATACAAAAAATGAGTTCTCTCTTTTCTCTTGTCAATCTGAAAATTTTATCAGTAGTGCTTGTGATGAACTAACCTATATTGAACCGATGCAACCGAGTAGCCTTGATTCAGTATCTCAGGTCTTAGAAGAAAACCTATCAGGAGAAGCACAAAAGAGTTCACCACCAGAAGAAGAGTTGGAGCAGCCCAACATTGAAGCAGAAACAGATGCTAAGTCATTCTGTTTAAATTCTCAAGAGCACTGTAAGGGATTTGATCTGATTAATTCTCTGCCTCAAATGTTTGTTAAGGTTAGTTCCAGTGATGTCAAACTTTTTGGTCTAGAAAAAGTAAAAGAATTTTGTGTTTCAAACTCTGTTTTTAATAACATGGTTAATTTTTTAAAGTGTTTGAACCTAATAAACTCTCTGATCAAAAACGTTTTTAGTCTGTTAGTGAACTCAATCCTGGTCTTGTTTTGAGTTTTGATCAGTTTATCGAACATAACAAAAGCCTTGATCACCCTGAAAAGAGAATTGACCTTATTATGCAACAATCTGATTTTTGTTTCAGAAAACCTTGTAATTCTTTTGTTTGTTTTGATGATAATGGCTTTGATCTGAGTTTCTCTAGGAATGAACTAGTCAATGGTGATTTGTTTGTGTCTGATTATGCTTTTAACAAACCTAGAAAGTTACAGGAACTGAAAGCACTTAGGGCTGAAACCGAGTTTGTTCTTGATTCTGAATTGAAACTTGCTAGTTTAAGTTCTGAAACTGGAAAATCTTGGCATGTTTTGAGATCACACATTGAGAATGATGTTGTTCTAAGCTTTGATGATATTCTGGTTTATAACACTTTCTTTGATAAGCATGATGATTCTTGGTTAAGTAATCCTCAGTTTGAACTTGATCTTTTATGTTCTGAATTTGAGAAACTTGTGCATGTTTTAAAGTTGTTCTTTAGGAATTATGCTATCACGTGCCATGTAACCATTCTGGTTTACAACACTTACTTTGAAAGACATTTTGAAAGTCTGAAACAAGTGAAAAATGTTCTCCGAAAGAAACTCTTTATTATTGATCAGATTAAGAACATGTCTTGCACATATAACACTGGATATGCAGGCTTTGTTTTGAGTTTCCAGGAAAAGCAAGATCTGTCCCAAAGGAGTGTGAAGGACAAGAGCAAAGATCATTCTTATCAGCCAGAGATTTGGAGATGGAAGTACTTGAGGAAAATGGATTCAAAACTCCAAGAAAGTTTTTATCCAAAATCTTATTTTGATGTTGCTTTCATGCTTATTTTCTTGATCATTTGTGTCGTTTCTTACTTGTTTCCTTTTGATGTAGGAGATACAGATTTGAGGACAAATCTTTCCAAAGGAGGAGGGGATGATGACTATGCGACCAAGGATAAGCCTGGATGGATGAATGGAAAGCTTGAAGATAAACAAGAGGCTGCAATGGAGCATAAAGATCTTATATTTGCAATGAAGAACAAGTTAAACAAGCTGGAAACGTTATGGATCAGACTCATAGAAGAGTTGGGCCATTTTCAGCCCAAAAGGAGATCAAATCAAGTTGGAAATCAAGCCAAACTAAATAAACTTTTCACTTATTCAGTCTTTGGACTTGAATAAGATATTTCCCTTTTATTTTTATTATTTTTGAAATTCTATGTCTTTTGGACCTTTCACTTTCTGTTTTGATACTTATACTCTCTTTGGTGTTTCAGAAACATTATTCACCTTTTTATATCAAAAACTCTCTCTAAAATCTGTGAATCCTTTGTTCATTCTTGAACATAGATTGCTAGGAGTTCATTCTCTGCAAGCAACATGTCTTTGATCAAAAACAGAGTTCATTCTCTTGATCTAGACAATTCTACACAAGATTTGATCACTACATAGATCATCTCTGAAGATCATCCATTCAAACCATCCATCATCACTGAAATCAACCCCTTTCTCTCTCAAACCATCAGATCTTCCTTCAAAAGAATCAGGGACAAAAGGATCTCCTCATAAGGGATTCATCATTTGTGTCACATACCCATGAATGTTTATGTGACAGCCCGTCCCGCTCACTCGGAACCCCGACTCACAGCGCTGCAGCGCATCGACCCTAACCCCTCACCGTGGGAGGAACTGCCTCCACATCCACCGGTAGGTTATTGATGCGCTTGGCGTTACTCGAACCCAAGACCTCACCCTTTAACTGCCTTCTCACAGGACAAGCTGTCACCAATTGACCTGCAGATCAATTGGTGACAGCTTGTCCTGTGAGAAGGCTGTTAAAGGGTGAGGTCTTGGGTTCGAGTAACGCCAAGCGCATCAATAACCTACCGGTGGATGTGGAGGCAGTTCCTCCCACGGTGAGGGGTTAGGGTCGGTGCCCTGCAGGGCTGTGAGCCAGGGTTTCCGAGTGAGCGGGACGGGCTGTCACAGTTTAACACCAGCCGGTCTATCCACAAGTCTCCACGTCTTATTTCTTGTGATAGACTCTATCTCGGCCACCATTGCTTCAACCCATTCTCGTATGTGTTCAACTTCAAGGTAGTTCTCTAGCTCGCCATCTACTGTGAGCAACATCATTGCACATTCTTGATCTGCAAGTAACACATAGTCATCGAGATACTTTGGTTTTGTTATTGTCCGTCCGTGTCTAGTCACCAACGCCTGAACTCCACCATCTTGGTTTGCATTGTGATCAGTGTCTTCTTCTTCTTCCCCATCTTGGTTTATAGCTTCATGTTCATGATCACCACCTTGATCATTACCTTCTTCTATATCACCCTCATGTGGAAGCTTAAGCATACTTGGTTCACAATCCTCTTGGTTTGTTGTAGCCGACCAATCCCAAGATTTCTTCTCTTCGAAAATCACATTTCTACTCACCATCACCTTCCTTGTGCCTGGATCATATAGTCCAAGGTTGATCACACACTTTGATCTCTCATCTAACTTCTTCAGGTTTGTCACACATATCTTTGTGTGTGCTACACAACCGAATATCTTCAAGTGTCCGATATTTGGTTTCCTCGATGTGAGACACTCGTATGGTGTTTGATCCTTCAAGGCTTTTGTAGGAACTCTATTGATGAGGTAAGTTGAATGTCGTACAACTTCTCCCCATAAGTAGTTTATCATCTTCATTGAATTCAACATACTTCTTGTCATTCCCATTAAAGTTTGGTTTCTTCTCTCCACAACATCGTTTTGCTGAGGTGTGTAAGGCGCAGTTAGGTGCCTTTTCACTCCATCTCCTCACAAAATAGATTGACCTGAGCTGAGGTAAACTCTCCTCCTCTATCGGTGCAAAAGGTTTTAATGGTCGACCCGGTTTGCTTCTCTACCCTCTCCTTAAACCTTTTGAATCGATCAAATGCCTCACTCTTCTCTTTCATAAGTATAACCTACATATACCTAGAGAAGTCATCAATCAGGACAAAGACATACTTATTATTTGCTGGTGTTGGTGGTGTGATTGGTCCACACAAATCTCCATGCAATAACTCTAATGGCTTTGTCGCACAAAATATGGCTTTAGTTGGGAATGAATGTCTAATCTGCTTCCGTGCTAGACATGCGTCACACACGCTTTCTTTGTGTGTTACACTCGGTATTCCTACAACTATCTCCTTCTTTACCATGTTGTTCATCACTCCATAGCTTATATGTCCTAGTCGAGCATGCCACCTCCATGTGCATCTTCGTCTCTGATATGTAAACATTCCGAGTAGCTTATCTCCATAGGGGTCTTGTAGAGGCGGTTTGCCAATCTTCTAACACGTACTAGCAACCTTCCACGCGAATCTGTGAGTGTTAAGTAGACATCTTTCATGCTAACCTCACATCCGTTTTCTGTTGCTTATCCAAGACTCAGTATGTTATGCTTCATGTTAGGTATGTAATATATGTCTTTGAGTGCTTTCTTTTCACCAGTCTTGCATACAAAAGTAATCACACCCTTTCCAATGATATCACCACACGTTCCATCACCAAACTTCACCTTTCCTTTGGTGTTTATATTTAAACTCGAAAAGAACTCATTGCTCCCTGTCATGTGATTGCTTGCTCCATTATCCAAATACCAAACACTTGCATCGCCTTTTGTTGATATCTAGATTCTTAGGAATCACTTTGTCTTCATTCAAGATCACCACTTCGTGTACATAGAGTGCATCGGCCTCTTGTTTCTCGGTTAGGTTGGTTACTTGATTCTTCATTGATTTTTGGGACAGACAGTTGCATAGTGACCCGACTTGTCACATCTCCAACATATCAACATTGATCGATCTTTCTTCGAGTTTTTTGTCTTCGGTGTGTGACACATGGTTTTGGTTGTGTGACCTACCTCGACCTCTGTCTCTACGGTTTTGTCCTCTACCTCTACCTCAGAAACATTCATAGCCCCTCTGACTATGATGGTCAATTCTTGAAAATATAAGCTTCCCTTCGTCTTCTTTCTGAGTTTCTTCACTTACACGCTCCTCGTACGCCTTAAGCCTTCCAACTACGTCCTCGAAACCCGTAGAGTTGAGGTCTAGGACTTGCTCAAGTAATGCGACGATCTGGATGTACTTGTGTCTTGGAAGACCCTTCAAAAACTTCTTAACCATCTTGGATTCTTCTATGTTTTCTCGCAACGAGGCTTCTTTGGATGATAAACCTGATATCTTGCCCGCAAAGTCATCGACAATATCGTTATCATCCATCTTCAACCTATCAAACTCCGTCATCAATGTCTGAAATCTCGCCTCCCTTACACGATCAGCTCCAAGGTGTCATGACTTGATGGAGTTCCAGATCTCTTTTGATGTGGTTTGTTCTCCCACCTGGAGAATCAAAGTTTTGGGAACGGATTGAAACAAAAGAGCTATCGCAACATCGTTCTTCTTTTGATCATCCGAACCGGGTTTGATCCTGTCCCATACTTCATGAACACAGAGTAGAACCTTCATCCTCATCGACCAATGTGTATAGTTTGTCTATGACAACATCAGACATTGGATGGATGCTGATCCAAAGTCCTTCGTGCGTGGAGCCCTAGTCACGTCCGCCATCTTGCTTACGCGATCTCTTGTTCACAAGCACCAGGATCTTAGCTTCAACTTAAGCTTAGATCGAGTCTCCAACCTGAGGAGCTTTGATACCAATTCAAAGTTCAGAACTTCAACTTAAGCTCTGATACCAATTCAAATCTCTAGAAATAAAGAATTTATAAGAACAACTTTTCTTATTAGCTTTTAGAACTACTCAAAACAAAAGCTTACAATGTTTCTCTTAGATCATATGATCTCTATCTTAGATCTTATGATATCTCTCTTAGATCTTATGGAACAATCCATTAGATCTATAGTTATATAAAAGACAATTCTCTTTAACATGTGGGATATAGAAAACATAAACTTAATCTAATAGAAAACTTTCTTTTTCTATTCTAAATTTCATTTTCATGTTTATCTTTTAACATATTAAACATTTAATAATATGTTAAGTTTCCACAAGCTTGTAATTATCCAACAAATGTAGTACACATATCACTAGTAGAAAAAAGCTATAGTCACAATTTCATAGCTATATGAAGGTTTTGCCATGAAATACTACGTAGTTATATATTCATAACAAATTTGGACTATATCAAACTCATAACAAATTTGAACCGTATCAAAGTTGTAGCAAAAAAGTCACCGTATCAAAGTTGTAGCAAAAAAATCACGATTTTGTCAAGAAAAATTTATGGTAAGAACCCATGTTTTAGCTACGTTTTGCCGATGTTTTTTTGTTGCTAATAAAAACCATGAAATAAACCATAGCTAATCTGTGGTTGTTTCAAAAACTAAAATAAACAATTACTAATTAGATGAAAATTTAAAATTCTAATTTTTGTCGAATAGATTTAGTTTATATATTAAAATTTGTAAAAGAAATTTAATAAAAGGTTAAAATGTTTATATATATATTGAAATTGGTTTACAAAATCAGTTTACTAAACCAAAATTTGAAAAATCGTAGATCTGAATGGTTTGGTCTCAGCTGCCCATCATCGCCGGAGGCGCAGCGGTTGCTTCTAAGAGCATTACTCTATCATCCATCATCTTTGTCTTTTGTTGTCTTGTCTCTGCTACTGAGGGAGAGAAGTTCCGCCATGGTCTTTTTTCGCTGTGAGTTCGCCTTTGTCAACCGCCATCACATTTAAAATAGGGATAGTGATGGAGAGAGACAGTGATATATATATATAGAGAGAATGTGATCTCACGAATGGTGGAGAGTCATCGGATTCTAAATACCGTCAAAATGCCGTATATTATAAATATTAAATTTTAGGATAAGTTTGCAATTTGCTTGGATATTAATTTTACATATATTATAGTAATTATATTTGTGTATTTAAAATTTAAGGTTTTGTGTTTATTGTTATGGTAAATTTATGCAGGTGTGTTTGTACTACGTATTGGAGATAAATAATTCAAGAAGACATTACCCCTGCTTCCGAGCAGAAAGCTGACTTTCTGATTCCTGCTTGACTTTCTGATTCCTGCTTGCAGAAAATTCTGGTTCCATTTCTTCTTCCAGGTAAAATATAAAACAAGCAATGTTGCAATCTCTGGAAACTCCGACTGAGGGAGGCAACACCACCTGACGGACTTTACCACTGAGCGAAGAGCCAACTACTAGGATCGCTACGGGAGGAACTCAAGAGAACCATGCAAACGATGACTCCAACTCGGATACTTATGCGGAGATGCATGAACAAGTCTTCTCCAAGAAGTTCGAAGCCATTCAATCAATGAATGAAAGGCTCCCGGGTGTCGCTCCTCCAATCCGGAGACGTTCTCATGATTCCTACACTTATACCCCTTTCGTGGATGAGATATCCTTAATAGAGATGCCAAGGAAGTTGTTCTTCCCTAACATGAGAATGTATAAAGGTACCATTGACCCAGACAATCATGTGGCTCTGTACAAGCAGTGAATGCTTACTATAGCAATCCAAAAAGAACTCAGGGAAGCAACGATGTGCAAGGGTTTCAGCTCGACTATAACCAGACCCACCTTGAAATGGTATATTAACCCGCCAAAAGGATCAATACGTTCCTTCACAACCCTGACCGACCAGCTTGTAGAGCAGTTTGCGAGTAGCATGAACCTAGAAAAGATAGCTGACGACCTCTATGAAGTCCTTCAGCATCGGGCCGAGCCCCTACACAGCTCACGCTTCAACCAGGAGAAGGTATCCATCATAGGATGTAAAGCCTCAAGCTATATCTCTGCATTCAAGAGAGGTATCCTTCCCGACGAGACCAGTACAAAGCGCTAACCAAATATCAGTGCAAGACAATGGAGGACGTATTATCCTAGGCATGGGCACATGTAAAATGGGAAGAAGACTCATGGTACCGATCTAAGATCCCCCAAAAGTAAGAGCAAAATGGGGGAAAAGCGACATATATGATAAACCTTATCAGAAGCCTGTAAAGGAGGCATGAAGTAGTAATCATGATAAATACCACAATCAACCCTGTAGAGAAAGCTGAAGGAATGCCAATATTGACATTGCCTGACATCTCCAGTCTTTTCATATCAAAGCCAGTATTGGTCAATGTTCTGAGGAAGATGAGCCTACATGTCTAGAGAACTCAGAAGATGAGAGCACCAAATACTTTTAGGAACCAGAACTGGTGGTGGGAATTTTACAATGACCATGGCCATAAGACGGAAGATTGCATCTTACTAAAGATGAAAGTCAACGAGTCGCTGAAAAAGGGTACCTCCAAAAATTCCTTCCATATAAGGCTAAGAGTCTCCTTAATAATAAGGAGGAGACATTCAACCAGCCAGAACCTCTCCTGCCTCACAACATCGACACGATAAGGTAATAAATGTGATATTAAGGTGCTCAGAAGTAAGCGGCATCACACAGGCGGCCACTAAAAAGAGTACATGGAATGCCATAAATGGTTAGGAAGCTGGAAATCCCAAGCCCCTGCTTCTAGGAACTGACGAAATAAGTTTCACAGCCAAGGAGCATGAGAGGATCCTGGCTCCCCATCACGACGCCCTGGTTATTTCTTTCATGGTGGCGAATTGCCTGGTGAAGAAAATACAAATATACAACGGAGCTCCACTAAAATCATTTTCCTAGACACCTACAACGATCTAGGCCTTGAAAAAGAGGCCTTTACCCGTAGCACTCATAGGATTCAGTGGCGAGGTTAAATAAACTGTGGGAGAGGTCAGACTACCTGTCTACATGGAGGGAGTAAATATGTCCACAAAATCCATAGTAATTGACTGCAACTGTCCTATAATATGATAATGGGAAGCCCTTGGATCCATGATATGAGAGCCATCCCATCTACTCTCCACCAGGCAGTCAAGTTCCTTACTCCCTGGAGTATCAAGATGATCAAAGGGGATCAAGAAAACTCTCCCTCCTGCTATGAGACTACCCTCAAGGCGAGGACCAAGGTCTTATATCAATAACAGCAAAAACCTCTGGTTATACACACAGAGGAGCCGGAGGTCAAAGAACTTGATGAGGTGCCACTGGTCACATGCGATTCCAGCCGGAACCTCAAGATAGGCTTCAAGCTTCTAACAAACTTGAGGCAAAGATTAATACTCTTCCTTTGGTGTAACTCCGATTGCTTTGCATGGTCCCACATAGACATGCCATGAATAGATCCAAAAGTCATCATGCGTAAACTACAAGCCGACCCTATACATCAGTCTGTAAGACAAAAAGGCGAAAATTCGCTCCATAACGGGATCCCATCACCAACGACAAAGTCAAAAATATGCTAGATGTTGGATTCATAAGAGAAGTGAAATATCCAAAATGGCTGGACAACATTGTGGTGGTTCAAAAGACGAATGGCAATTGCGCGTTTGTATATACTTCATTGACCTCAACAAATCCTGCCCAAAGGATCCCTTTCCGTTACGTTATATCGACAAGATGCTCGATTCCACAGCCAGACACCATATTTTGAGTTTCATGGATTCATTCTTTGGGTATAATCAGATCCTGATGCATCCATGCGATCATGAGAAAATTTATTTCCTGACATCCATGGGCATCTATTGCTACAAGGTTATACTGTTCGGCCTGAAGAACGTTGAGTCAACCTACCATAGACTGGTGAACATGATATTCACCGAAAATATGTTATACTATGTAAGTCTACATAGACGAGATGCTCGTCAAATCCCTAGAGGTAGAAGACCATATAGCGCATCCACAACAAGAATTCTTAACCTTGAAAAAGTATAGCATGGAGCTCAATCCTGCCAGGTGCTCATTCAGGGTCAGTTCCGGAAAATTCCTAGGTTATATAGTTACCCACTGTGGAATCGAGGCCAACCTGAAACAAATAAGAGCCATCAATGGAATTCCTTCACCAAGGAACAAAAAGGAGGTGTATAAGCTAACAAGAAGGATGTCAGCTCTAAGCAGATTCATAATCAGATTGTCAGATAAGTCTTACGCTATTTTCGAAGTGCTGAAAAATCCCAAAGATTTCAAATGGTATGAAGAGTGCAAGGACTCCATCATCAAGCTGAAAGAATACTATTGAAACCCCATGACGGAGAAGTATTGCTACTCTACCTAGATGTATCTGAGCATGCAGTGAGTGCCGTCCTGGTATGAGAAGAAGAGAGAAAGCAGCTTTCAGTGTACTATGTCACCAAGTCCCTACTCGATGCAGAAACACACTAAAATCACATAGAAAGATGGCTTTGGCCTTATTCATGGCGACCAGGAAGCTACGACTCTACTTCCAGGCACACCAAAATGTAGTGGTGACGTCTCTTCCAATAAAATATGTGCTTCATAAGCCAGAAGTATCAAGACGGCTGGATAAGTGGGCTGTAGAGCTCATGGAATATGACGTGATATTCAGACCAGACGCAGCCATCAAATCACAAGTGCTTGCAGACTTCGTAGCCGAAGTTCTCCAACGATGCTCCCTACCTTAGAGCAGGAACTAAGTACCCGTAAAGGTAATAATCCAGCGGAGGAATGGGTCCTGTACATAGATGGGTTTAGCAACGCGAGTGGGGCAGGAGTAGGCATCGTACTCCTCCCAAGCAGAAGACAAGACATCAATAACCATAAGATGCAACTTTAAAGAAACCAATAATGAGAGCGAGTCCGAAGCCCTTATAGCAGGCCAAACTTTCACCAAACAGATGTGGTCAGAAAACATCCAGGTCTTCAGCGACTCTTAGATGATCGGCAACTAAAACCAGGGAGAATATAGGCCAAAGACGCTAGTATGGCCAAATATCTGGCTATTTCCAAGCACCTGATCAACAAGTTCTGAAACTGCAAACTCACTTAGATCCCTATAGAGCAGAATTCCTAGGCCGACGCCTTGGCCAAACTCAGGTATGCCCTAGAGACCAAGAGTCAGATGAGCATCCTCTTGCTTGTGCTCCAGTGGCCAGCAACGGAGGAGGAAATAAAGCCATCATAAATTTTAACTATCAAAGAGGAGCAAACCTGGATGATGCCCACCGTCAAATATCTGGAAAAGTATATACTGCCCGAAGATTACAACGAAAGCATAAAAATCACAAAGCAATCTGTCATATACTGTCTCTCCCATGGAAGACTGTTCAGGAGATTGTTCTCTGGAAAACAAAGACTTAATGACTCTAGACCTTGATTTACTAGACGAAAAAAGAGAGGTGTCCAGAAAAAAAAACTGGTGCTACCAATAAGAAATCTCCATAAGCTACAACAAAATGGTCAGCACCAGAACAGTCCAAGAAGGGTATTGGGTCCTTCAACGAGTATTCGAGAATACCAGGGAAAAATCAGAAGAAAATCTGGCTCCCGGGTGGGAAGGAACATACAAGGTAATCGAGGTATAGGAAGAACCAACCAAATAGTTGGAACGCCCTACACCTTAAAACCTATTATTTCTAAATAGAACTTAGGATCACGTTTTTCTACAGCTTTACAATTAATATTTAAGTACTTGGGTTTTCTACTTAGCTCATATTTATGCTCTAAGTCTATGGACAAATTTTATATAGTAAAATATGAGTTTTTCATACTAATGGGCAGAGACAAAAACCAATCTACTTAAGTGGCAAATGAGCTGGATAAAACCCCAACAAGTTCATGATCATTGCAAAGCATACATCCCTGCATATGAGTGGTACGACCATGAAAAATATGTAAACGGTATACGACTAAAGCAGGAATAGGCCCGCGTAAGCCTGAGTATGCTGTCAAAAATACCATTGTTCCTGCATAGAGGCCACATGCCAAAACATACCTGTGCAGTTTGGCTGACCAGATTCGTTCCTTCCCAGCATGTCAACCAAGAGCATGACATCGCTTCGTTAATGCCGTTTTTTTCAGGTTCGTCAAGACAATGGTCTAGTAGATATTTCTAGGCTTGGAGCCTGATTAGATCAATTGATCTAGCAGGATTAAGGATCCTGGTCTTGCATTTCGGAGGATAGCGAGACTCATTTTTATGGTACATAGCCTCAGTAGCATTTAGCTTGTTGATTTCAGTGGCGCAAGGCCTGATAAGATGAGGAGATCATTATAAAACTACAATGGATACTCAATTCTTTAGTTGTTGTTGCTGGTTCCTGGTCGGGAGCAGCAATTCAGAGATATAGCATGCTGCGGTGGGCATTTTGTCATTCTGTCATTGAAGTTGTCATGTCATTGATGCCAGGTGCTAGAGGTTTTATTGTCTTCCCCGGAAGCAAGAAGCTTTGATATTAATGGGAACCAAAATTTGCATTTTCAAATTTGTTACAGAAAAAAGCATAGCTTTCCCTGAGATCCGGATTCTCTGCAAAGGCCAACGATAAGTGATCAAATAAATGCGGTAATAAAGATAAGAAACAAAATGGATTAAAAAAATAGAGCTTTATCTCGAATTTGCGTATGAGCATTCCAAAGACAAAAACGTATGTGAAGATCATCAATTGAGATTATGGTATGCTCAAATTAATCTTAAGCTACTCTCTCAAATAAGAGATTCGATTGTAGTATTTAAGGATCGAATCCACATAAACTCCATGATTACTCAATATATTTAATATTTTCGAATTAAAGCTAGATGGTAATATTAAAATGCAAAAATAATAAATAGCAATAGTTTTGTAAGTTATCAAGACGGTGAATGGCTATATTTTTGGGAACTCTTAGATTCCTTAGAAATGCAGCCTGTTTCAACTATCAGGGAATCATTAAAGACAGTTCTAAACTCAAAATCAAGTTATAATCAATCAACTCTCACTGCAAGATTATCTAATGTTTAAACAAAGGGCTTCTACTCTCGTATTTTAATCCGAGGAGGGTGTCGATCGATACCTTAGGAGTATCGATTGATACCACCTTTAAACAAGCTTTAGCGCGCATGTTCGATATGTTTTGTAACCACCTATGTCTACTCTTGTATATACCTAATAGTTTAGTTCATTTAAGTTTCAATTCAGGTAATAGACCAAGGTTTCGCTTGTGCCAATTATCCTAGGATCTAAGTTTAAGGTGATCAGTCTTAAACATAACATTTAGATCAACTAGATAAAGAACCTATTGATTTCCCTAACAGTATTACAGTTTAACAATCTATAAAGTAACCCTTGATAAACCCTAAGTCTAACAGTAGAATTACTCAGACATAATCATGAAGTACATAATTGAAATTTGAATAAACTGCATAGATAAATAGAGTAAGAAATAAAAAGAGTTCAAGATCTTCTCTGAAGGCGTTCAGATCTCTCTCTCCTATCCTAAGCTCTTGTCTTCGAGAAAATATATGACGCATAGCCAATAATAATGGCTTAAAACATAATATAGGGTTCTAAAACACTTTATGGGGTCTTTTGTATGAAAACTTATGGGCTAAAACTGCAATTTTTGGATCTTCAATAAACTAGCGGGTAAACGGGGTATCACGCGACACCAATAGGCGATGTCAATTGATACTTCTCACTTGAACAGACTCCGACTCAAGTTTTCAAGAGAGCTTTCTTCAAAGCTCCAAAATGTTCCAAAAGCTCCAATTGCGCCCAATAAGCACATGTACCTTAAAAGACTCTAAAACGTCTCCAAACATAACATAAAGACTCTAAAGAAAACATAAACTATGGCATAAAAAGTGGTAAAATCCATAAAATATCAGATTACAACGAAAATCAAATAACATAGGCAGTAAAACTTAATTAAGTTTGCTAGCGTAACCGCCTATATCGAGAAGACCTATGTGAGTTGCAGCTTGTTTAGCAAAACACAAAAGAAAGATGCAAGAAATGTTTTTATTGATTTCGAACTGGATCTTATGAAAATCTGCCTATATACCCCTTTCAAGGATCAAGTCGAACGTAGTTCAATTTATAAAGAGTTGAACAAGAGATCAAACTGCATTCACGACGTTGTCTAGTAGTTGAGTACAAGTCACAGAAAACTAAGCATGTCAAGAATAATGTCTAAGGTTTTTAAGTGCAGAGAGTTCTAAGAGACAAAACTCTCCTTCTTGTTCCCTGCCCCGGATGCACTTATATATTCCTCAAGAGTCGGTCATCTTTTCTTATCACTTCGAGATTTGAGTTTATCTTTATCTTGTAGCCTTCCTTATATATTCCATGTTTATCTTTGGAAACTTTACGTTTATCTGATTTCTCCCATTTTTCTCTACCAATTTGAGTAAAACACCATTGCAATCTGAATATGTTCTTATTTTAAATCATAAGTGGGCCTCCATCGTGTTTTAGGCCACTTGGACCGTTTTACAACTTATGCGCTTTTACAATTTTCTCGAAGAATCGTCGATTTGTCATATTTATGTTTTATGTCATTGGTCTTATGAAATGATAAAAATCAATTCATTAAGTCAAGGATATGATGGTATTAAGTTAACCATTCTCGACTCGACGTTTGATTTGAACTTTTATGAGAAAAAGTCTTGCTTGTTTTCTTCGTAAAATCTCAATGGAAACTCCGATTGCGACGAAACGAAACACATTTTGTACGAGATTCAAAGAAGAACATGATGGGCGATATTGAAGAGAAATAAATAGGAGAATAGAGACATTGAAGTGAGAATGGAGACATTGAAGAGAGAGAAAGAGGAGATGGGAAACACTTGATGTGGAGAGAGAGAAAAGGGCGACATGAGGAGAGAGAATAGCGAGGCTGAGGAGAGAGATAAAGAGAGAAGGGCGAGTCTGAGGAGATTGAAAGGGAGAAGGGAGAGGCCGATGAGAGAGAAAGAGAGAAGGGCAATGATTTTTTTCTCTCTCCTTTCTGTTGTCCTTTTCTATCTTCCGTTGAATGATTCTGCATACTCTCATAGCCTCTAATCTTATCTCATAAGTGCTGAGGCCTTTCCGTTGTTCTCATTTCCTCTGTTGATTGTTTCGTATACATTTAGAACTGTTTTGTTTGTTTTACCCAAGTTTTTCCGTAGATATTTTCCGAAAGTTGTTTTGTGAGATTTTTCATGGAAACTTTACAAATCTTATTTTATGGAAGATTGTACGTAAAACTTGTCATTTCTCGCAAAAACCTTCCGCAAGAACAATTTTTTGATCTTTTCATGTTTGGATATAAATTCTTTCATTCTTTGTCCAAAATAAAATATACAAAGTTTGTTCTTGTATCCTTATTTAAACTTGCTCGGCTTATGAGGTGTAGTTTCTTCGACTTTTGCGGTTCATATTTGCTTAAGGCACAATTTCTTGGAAGATTTTAGCTGTTGATTTTGTCGTGACCGAATTTGACCCCAACAATCTTTGGTCCATATAAAGGATAATATTTGTAAGAATCATTTTACTCCCCCTTTTTATCCTCTTGGTGGATCTCCTTTTCTCCACGCGATATGTTTTTTATGGAAATCATATCTCGGCTCCCTTATGGGGAACTTAAGTTATTTATGAATATTCTAGAAACGTCATCTTTCCTTTTTTCACCGGCGCGCTTGATACAATAATGCTTTTGGTAGGGATTCCGTATCTAGGCGCCATGTATATATATGAATCTTTCGAGGCAACATTAGTTACATCCTCTTTTCTAACCTCATTGCTTCTTTGCTTCGAAGAATGAATAATCAAGTAAATTTTTCTTCTTTCCCTGCTTCATTCGTAGGTGGTTGCATGAGACCTCGACGTATTTTTAGAAGACCTTCTTTATCTCCCGTTTCTTCGTGGGGTGATGCCTCTGAAGCCTATCATGAAGTGGTTCCAGCGGCTCCTCTGAGGCACTATCCTTCTCAGAGACTAGACATAGATGGGCCCTGTTCTGAGATTCAAGATGAAGAGGTTCCATAGATCCGGAGGAGGTACTCTTACCTCTGTCTTTGGAGGTTATGAGTCATAATGACAAAATAGCCATCTATGAGGCTTTCCTGGAGGCAGGCCTTAAGGGCGGTATACCCGCCTTGATAGTCGAAGTTTCATCGTATTTTGGTTTCTCTCCTTCTTAACTTACTCCTTTAACTTGGCGAACTCTGACTGAAATTCAGGTGATTGGAGAACTTCATGGCATACCTTTTGGTAAGAAGGGGTTTAACCATATATGTTCTCGGGACGGTCAGCCCATTGTCAAGGAGCCATTGAGAGGCAGCAAGGGTAATTATCCTTTCGGAAATCACTGGAACAGGAGGTACATTTTCATGACGGTCAGTGAAATGGGGAAGAAGCAGTGAAGTTTTCATGTGTTGTTTGGTGGGGAAGCAGCAGTGAAGTTGTCACTAGAGATCCCAAGGTGGTTTCGATGGGTTACTTTCTTGATGAGCAGGGAGGCCTTGCATCACAGCCGTATTTGGGGTAGGTTTTTCTTTAATTGAATATCCAGCGCCGGTAGGAGCTTGGCTCATGTTTCCTTATTTCTTTCTGAATTTTGTATGTTTTTCAGGGAATACCCTAGGGATCTCCGTGTCAGAAATTTATGATGAATACCGTAAGGAAAAGACATGGAGAAGGCGTCCTTTTACTTGCTCCAGATTGACATTGTACCGAAGGGGAATAAGCCATGGAGAATACCCTAGGGATCTCCGTGTCAGAAATCTCCGGTGGGATTTATATCCTTGAGAACCCGGATGATACGGCCTTGGATAGGCTGTCTTTCCCTGGATCACTTGAAGGGGAATAAGTCTGTCTGTATGAATCGATTAAGACTCAAATTCAAGGGATGTGGATCAAATGGTGACATGGAAGCTGCAAAAGATTCCTGATACTCCTAGTTATCCTTCTCTGGATATGACACACCAAAGAGATTGAATCTTTATTTTTTGGTATTACTCACGAACATATTGAGAGAAAACTCAACACAAAGAAGAAGATAAAAATTTCGATTGATTGATTGCATTCTCAGGAGGGCACACTGATAAATAGAAAAACGTCTAAGATAACCTAATCCTAAACCATAATGGTTTAGTTTAATTCTAATCCTAATTGAAAATGCTTTATTCTTATCTAATCCCTAAATCTACTTGTACTTGGTAAACATCGGTTTCTAAATTAAAAATAAGAATTTAACCAACAAGCTGGTTCTTCTTTGGTTTCCTCCTTGCCACGGCTTGAACTTGATCTTGCACGTGCTGTTGCAATTCCCTTTTTGAGTCGAAAAAGCCTTATTTCGCCTAGATCCAAATCTAGCATAATCCAGCACGTTTCTGTCTTATTTTCCTTCTTCTCCATGCATACTAGAAATAGCACATAGGCCTCTAAAGCTCAGATTGAGCTAATGTGCATTGCTCTTCATCTCTTCTTTGTTGCTCGCTGTTGAGGTCAAAATCGGTCAAGACATAATCAATGTCTAAAAAAGAAGAAAAAAAGCAGGAACTAAGACTTCATATAATTCAAAAGGGGTCAAACGACAAGTTCTCGGTAAAGATTGTTCAAAATCTTAGCAAACAACCCTCGAGTAACAAAATAACCAAATCAGCTTGCAAAAGTTATCAACGGGCAAACCGGCTCAATCCCATCCAACTTGCCTGATAGCGAGTTAGATCGACCAAGTCCAATTCGCCATCCAACGACCACGTCCAACTTGCCATCAGGCGAATTAGATCGACCTTGTCCAACTCGCCTGATGGCGAGTTGAATCAACCACGTCCAACTCGTCATCAGGCCAGTTTGATCAACCAAATCCAACTCGCCCGATGGCGAATTCGATCGACCTCGTCCAACTCGCCATCAGGTGACTTGGATCAGCCTCATACGATTTGCCATCAGGCAACCTGGATCAGTCCCGACCAGCTTCTCCTTCAGGCCTTGATTGAACTGTCCCTAGTTTCATTTTGATCGGAGTTACAGTTGAAACTTTATGATAAAATTAACGAAGACTTGTTTTCCCGTATGAATTCAGATCAATCGTATAAAACAGTAATGGTTAACTTAACACCATAGTTATCTCGACTATACGATTGGTCATCATTATTTCCTAAAATTGACATTGTACCGAAGGTGATTTCTCAAGAAAATTTAAAACGCTTAAGTCAAAAATGGTTTGAAAGGGCCTAAAACGCGGCAAAAGCCCACTTACGATATTTCGATGAGAATGAGCCCAAAATACGACAATTTATCTAATATTCACAGTAAAATATAAATGTTAGTTTCCAAAGAATAAACATGAAGATCGAAGAAAAAACAAATATTTCCATAAAGCGATAAACTCGACCAGGGGCAGAAAAGGAAAGGGCAAACCGATCTAGGAGGAGTATATAAGGAAGAGCCAAAGCGAGAGGCAAAGGACAGACGCAAATCTACACCAAAATTCTAGCAATTTAGCACTTAAGAGCGAGTTAGGCAATTTTCCATCTTCATTATCGAGCTGCGACTCAAATAAGTTTTCAAGTCTTAGTTTTTAGAACTAGGGAACTCACCAACAGCTCTTGCGGCCGAGGCTTTACCTATTGTTAACGCTTTTACACAGATTTGGAATATGATATTCTTTGCTCTCTTTTTACTTTTTAATTCATTGTTTCGTCTGTTCTCGTATTCTGATTGCTTGACGTTTGGTTTAGCAGAATTCCAGAACCTTAGGGGAAGTTTGGGTTTCTTGTCTTTCCTCCATTTACAGAAACTGACAGTGTGAATTTCTGTTCCCACAGTTTAGCGCTAGAAGGAAGGAGGGGGGGGGGGTTACGGATAAATCTAACTCCCAGCAAAATGCTTGATCATATATGTTTACAAATGATCATAACACTCAACAACTTCGCGACAGTGGAGACACCCGCGACACCATTAAAACCACTCCAACTGCGAATGTCTCTGTGGTTAACACTGATGCTAACAATGCGGCGTTCGAGGAGGCAAAAAAGATGTTCTCCGCTTTTGAGAAAAGGTAGGAGGAACAAGAAAATTTCATGGGTTCTCTCGCTAAACAGGTCAAAATCCTAACAGCAAGAACCATAGACGTTCTCCCTCGCGGAACCACTATGGTCGGCAGAAGGACACTCGATGTCACGACCCCGTTGGACAGACCCGGGAACTCGCAGGAAAATCGATCAGGACAAATCCCAGCGAGATGACCCTTATTGCAGCGCAGAAAAATTCGGAATACTCTCTGCCTCTCGAGCATGACACAGAGGAAAATGAAATCGAGCGAGTTAACATGGATCCCATCGACCAATCCGATGATTCGAGGGAGGACACTGACATGCATATAAGAAGAACGAGAAGTAGCACGACTCACCAAGAATCCTTGTTCGACAAGCCCATGACTGAAGAAGAAGAAAATATCTTCTGGGTGGAACAATAAAAACTGGCCGAGGAGCAGGCTCAGATCACTCACAGCACACGCCGACGAGGTCCAAAAACTGCTAACGAGGATCTTTTCGAGATTAGTGATCTCCATGATTATATCACAAAAACATCCGTGGAAGTAAAAGCCGTGAACTCTCAAATTCAACACGCTACTAGCGCCGCGCTCGAGATCAAAAGACTTCTCGAAGAAGCTCAAAAACTCCCTCCTTCACCGCTCGTACCACTGAGACTAAACTCTCAGACCCTGGAAAGATTAAAGTCCCCGTGTATAACAGAACCAGCGATCAGATTCAAGATTTTCATGTCGAGAATTAGCGGGATAAGTGACAAAAGGGATCAAACGAAAAGAAACAAAAACGCGGGAACTCAGACTTCGTATAATTCAAAAGGGATCAAACGAAAAGTTCTCAGAAAAGATTGTTCAATCTCTTAGCAAACAACTCCCAAATAACAAAATGACCAAATCAGCTTGCCAAAGTCGCCAACGGGCATACCAGCCCGATCCCGTCCAACTCGTATGATGGCGAGTTGGATTGACCATGTACAGCTTGCCATCAGGTGAGTTGGATTGACCAAGTCCAACTTGAATGATGGCGAGTTTGATCAACCACGTCCAACTCGCCTGATGGCAAGTTGGATCAACCACGTCCAACACGCCATCAGGCGGGTTGGGTCGACCAGGTTCAACTTGCCTGATGATGAGTTGGATCGACCACAACTAACTTGCCATCAGGCGAGTTGGATCAACCAAGTCCAACTCGCCATCAAGCGAGGTGGATCGACCTTGTACAACTCTGCTGATGGCGAGTTGGATCAGACTCATCTGATTCACCATCAGGAAACCTGGATCAGTCCCGACCAGCTTCTCCTTCGGCATTGATTGAACTATCCCTTGTTTTGTTTTGACGGAGTTACCATTGAAACTTTATGATAAAATTAACGAAGACTTGTTTTCCCGTATGAATTAAGATCAATCGTATAAAACAATAACGGTTAAATTAACACCATAGTTATCACAACTATATGATTGGTCATCATTATTCGTAAAGCCGATGTTGTACCGAAGGTGATTTCTCAATGAAATGGTAAAAATGATTAATTCAAAAAACGACCCAAAATGGCCTAAAACGCGGCAAAAGCCCACTTATGATGTATTGACGAAAATGAGCCCAAAACTATGACGATTTATTTAATATTCACAGGGAAAGGTAAATGTTAGGTTCCAAAGGATAAACATGAAGATCGAAGAAAAATCAAATATTTTTGCGAAGCGATAAACTCGACGAGGGAAAAAAAAAAGGACAAGCCGACCTAGGAGGAGTATCTAAGGAAGAGCGAAGGCGAGAGGCAAAAGACACACACAAATTACACAAAAATTCTAGCAATTTAGCACTTAAGAGCGATTTAGGAAATTTTCCATCTTTGTTATCTAAGTGCGGCTCAATTAGCTTTTCATGTCTTAGGTTTATAGAACTAGGGAACTTGCCTACAGATCTTTTGGCCGAGGTGTTACCTATTGTTAATTAACGCTCTTACACAGATTTGGAATAAGATTGTCTTTGCTCTCTTTTTATTTTTTAATTCATTGTTTCGTCTGTTCTCGTATTCTGATTGCTTGACGTTTGGTTTAGCAGAAATCTGGAACCTCGGGGAAATTTAGGATTTCCTGGATTTCCTCTGTTTACGGAAATCGACGATGTTAATTTTGGTTCCCACACTCGCCAAAGCGGCTCTATCTAAAAAAATTATCAATTTCCTAGCTCATGGTTTGATCAGCTTCTCTGCTCTTGGTTTGTTCAGCTTCTCTACTCCTGGTTTGATCAGCTGTTAAATCCTCCTTATTCAAGTTATTTCAAGGCTGTATCAAGAGTTCTCATTTTCTGTTTATCCAGAACTTCATCAATCATGCCAACAAGACCTTGAAACTGTCCATTAAGCCAATCATGGATCAGTGCCTTATCTAGTCCATACATTGAACTCCATACCTTGAGTTTGAGACTGATCAGGCTGATCAAGGCTGCATAACTCGCTCCTCCTTTAAAGGATTTGTCCTCAAATCCGAGCCTTGTAAGATGATAGAACCATGATCACACAACTCAAAACCATTGTTCATCTGACTGTGAGTTTGTTAGTGCTGATGTGCACGTGTGTCTCTCCTCCTAGTTCAAACACAAAACCTTGTAAAGCCTTCACACGTCCTAGGTGCTTCAATACTATGTTCCTTACAAGCAACAATGAGAGCAAGCAATTTCTGCTCCTTGGTTAGCTCAGATCCGATTCCTTTTGACTGAGCTTGTCTTTGTTGATGATACCATACACATGCCTTGATATTAGACTCATTGGCACGTGATATCAGCTTATACTCATAAGAAACTAGCATTGGTTCTTCCTGATCATTGAAGAACCCATCTGGATAGTCTGGTGGTCGTGTGAAACAATCACAATAGTTCCACTTAAGCTTTGGTTTGTTCTCAGCATGTATAACAAGTTGTTCTGGCCTGAGATGATGTATCCAAGTTTGCAAGTCATTGTTTACAGCATATAGCCACGCCTTGCTCTCCTTACCCTTGCCATAAAAGCTGGTTTTGATCACACCATCCTCTCTCCCTTCAAAAGAATCTGACCACAAATCATGTTCTTCAAGAGTGAATGAACTCTGCAAATCAAGCATGAATGCAGCTGCGTTCTAAACCATATTGTTATTACTTCTTCTATACACACACGAGATTCCTCTTGGTTTGAAAAAAACTTGCTGCAGACCCTTTACAAACCTTAGATGACCCAGGAGATGTCTCTGAACCCAGACAAGAGGTTTGGTTAGTTGATCACAAGAAACAGTTTCAACATCACCTTGTTCAATCAAATCTGCAAGCACCAAATTAGTAGCTCTAGGTGATCCACCAAATACTCCTGCTTCAGCCTTATTTTGCATAGACATGTGATCATTCAAAACTTGTTGTTTCTCTTCTGTTTCATATGGTTATCCAAGTGTTGTTCCTGAAAAGAAATTGTCGGTTTTTACCCAATCTCCTCTTCCTCCCAGCCTGTTTTAAAGGTAGCTTAGACCACAACCTAAAACTGATCTAAAACAAGTGTCTTTGCTTCTTCAGGTCGTGCTTGCTCAGATGAATTTAGATCAGGAGCTTTCAATCTCTCACGATCTGGTTTTGATGATAATTCAGAGCTCCTTGCTGATCTCGCACCAAAGCATTGACTGATTTTTGTATATTTTGCGTCATTATTTCCTGGAATTTCTGGTTATGCAAGTAATCAAGTCTACGCCTTTGCTGGTTTGCTTCCTGGACGAGTTGATACTCTCTCTCAAGCTCAAACTGCTCCTTGATTCTTCTCATCTCTTTCCAATACTCCCTTTGTGCTTTGAGCACAGTTCTCTTCTCAAAGTTTCTATTCCTCTCAAATGAAGACATTGTAGATCTGATGGTATTGGATAGATCACGTGATTTCAGATTAAGAAATCCAACCCCAACCTTCAGGAGGCTCAGATACCACTTGATACGGCCTTGGATAGGTAATCTTTCCCAGGATCACTTGAAGGGGGATAAGTCTTGCTGTATGAATCAATTAAGACTCAAATCCAAACGATGTGGATTGAATGATGACACAAAAGCTGCAAAAGACTCATGATACTCTTAGTTCTCATTCTCTGGATATGACACATCAAAGAGTTTGAACCTTGATTTGTTGGATATTACACACCAACAGATTGAGAGAAAACTCAATACAAAGAAGAAGATAAAAATGTTGATTGATTGATTTCATTTTGAGCAGAGTACAATGATAAATGTTGGGGTCAAAAACGGTAATCTCGGAATCAACGTCCAAGATTGCTTTAAAGATATACCAATAACTAGCGAGAAAGCCATTTCTTAAGAAACTCGTACGAAACAACTTTACGAGAAATAAACTTCGGAAAGCTTACGCGGTAAACACTTAAGGAATAAGTTTCGAAACTACAAAATTTTAAGGAATGGTTAAATGAGATAGGAAAGGAAAAGGAGAGGAGAGTGATAGGTTCCCATCTCCACACACTATTCCCATTGCCACACTCAAGCTCTCTCATCGCCACACTCAATCTCTCTCATCGCCACACTCAATCTCTCTCTTCGCCAACGAGCTCTCTAATCGCCACACAAGATCTCTCATCGCCACAGAGCTGTCTCATCGCCACCCAAGCTCTCTCATCGCCACACTCAAGCTATCTCATTGCCACAGACCTCTCTCATCACCACACAAGGATCTCATTGCCACACTCAATCTCTCTCATCGCCACAAAGCTCTCTCATTGCCGCACCAGCTTTCTCATCGCCACACTCAAGCTCTCTCATCGCCACACAAGTTCTCTCATCGCCACATGTGTGATGAGAAATCCATTGAGTATTAGGTAAAATCCAAAGGTATCTCTAAACCTTTCTCCAATGTTAGAGCAATTCTCACACATGAGCTAAAAGAGAAAGGGGAAGTTGCTGTGAAGGGGTTGTTGAGCAGATTTCTGAAGGTGAATATGTCTGATTGTGTAGATTGTTTTGGAACAAGCCCTCATGCTGAACCCGACTGAACCCTATCATAAGCCAAGCTAGTGATTTAAACCAAGCACTTGGTGGGAGGCATCCCACCGTTGAGTGTAAATATCATTATGAACCCTTTGTTACTTTATTGCAATAGTTTATCATGTCTTCTTCATCTGTTTTCTCTGTGATTTATGTGATTATGTTTGAGTATTTGATTTGTTAGGTTTAGGGTGTTAGGGATCATAGATCAATGAGCTAGACACAAATAGGGTTGTTATTCCTTGAATCTCTATATATTGTTGATCTTACTGCTTGTGTTAAACTAGCCATTTAGCATCTGAATATAGGTTTAATCTATTCATCAAAAGTGTTTTAGGTTGCTAGAAAAAGAATAGATAGGCAATTTGTCCCTAGCCAACGAAAGTTGATTTTAAGGCAAATCCTAAACCAATTGAATCAAATCTTAATGTTTGATTTCACTCTCTAATCCAAACATGTTGTTTAGGTGTTAGGATTGTTTGATAAATTGGTAGACACCACGACAGTGGATTTATCTAATCTTGTTGTTCAAGTTTTAGATTGGCTCGTATTGTTTTTCCTTAATAGTTGTGTGGCTCATGGTTCTAGGTATCCTGATGAATCACCCTAAACCTAGCTCTTTATCATTTGAAACTACACCAACTCATTCACTGCTGCTTGTTTATTTTCATTGTTTTATTTGCATAAATTTGTTTTTCTTAGCTTAATATTGATCTCATAGAAACATAGTGTAAGAAAGGTCCTATGGAGTTGAATCTCAAATACTACATCTAAACTGTTAGCTTGCAGTAGAAAATGGATAATTTTAGTGTATCATCGCCCCCTCTTTTTCTAGTGCCAAACTGTGTGAACCAAAATTCGCAATGTCAAATTTATAATGAAAAAAGCGTAGCTTTTCTTGTGGATCCAGATTCTTTATGTAACCACATAAACACAAAAAGTGAAAAAGACGAAAAGAGATGTGAAAGGGTTTTTATTAATTTCGGACTTAACCTTATGAAAGGCTGTCTACGCCCCTTTTTGAGGATCAAGCCATTTTCAGTTCAATTCACAAACAGTTGAACAAGAGATCAAACTGATTTTGCGACGTTCGTCTAGTAAACGGGTGCAAGCAATAGAAACTAAAGTATGACAAAAATAAAGCCTAAAGTTTCTAAGTGAAGAGACTTTTTGTAGCCAAAAAATTATCCCCTTTCTTTGCCTCGTCTTCATTTATATACTCCTGTAAGGTCGGTTGAGTTTCCTTTTCCCTGCAGATCTTTATCTTCTATCTCCTTCTATCCTGCCTTATTTTTGTGGATTCGAGTTTATCCTTCTCGGAAATATTTCATTATCCTTTTTTCTTCCATTATCATCTCCAAGTAAGATAAAGGGTCATTGACATTGGGATGCTTCATGTCCTTAGTCATAAGTGGGCTGTGTCATATTTTGCCTGTTTCAGACCATTTTACAACTTACACATTTTATGATATTTTTTAGAAAAATCATCAACTCGCTCCAAGTTTCAGATTCTGCTGTTGCTCTAAGAAATGATTTATATCACTTTATTTTGTTGAAAACATATTGGTATTTAAATTGGTAACCAAAATTTGCACTGTCAATTTTTGTAAATTTTAGGAAGTCAGGAAACCCTAACTTTTCCAGGAGATCCCGGATAATCGGCTTTAAACCAAACGCGACGCAATCAAACGATGAGAACAAACGAAATAGTAAAGAATCGAATAATATGAAAGGAGAGTAAAAGAGATCTTATTCTGAATTTGCGTTTAAGCGTTTACAAGAAAAAAAGAGCCTTGGCCACAAGAGCTGTTGGCGAGATCCTACTTCAAGTAACCTAAGACTGCAAATCCCTAAACGAGTAATAACATGATATAAAAACGGAAAAATGCCTATTGCTCTAAGTTTGCTATGAATGCTAAAAGTCCTCTCCTTTGTCTCCAGCCTCGCCTTCTTTTATATACTCGTCTTCAAGGCGGTTTTGTGCTTCCTTTTCTGGCCCTGGTCGAGTTTATCACTTCGGGAATATTCCTTTTTTTTTCTCGATCTTCATGATTATCTTCGGAAACTTTGTATTTATCTTCTGATTTCTTAATATTTATCTTTACATGAATAAAGACAAGACCGTCATAACACCAATGGGCTTGGTTTCATATGAAAACATAAGCGAGCCCTTTAGTCGCGTTTTAGGCCTCTCGGGCCGTTTTGCCGATTTTGAGCATTTTTTTGTTTTCTCTGAAAGATCGTTTTTGATACGACGTCGATTTCAGCATGAGTTCAAACTTCTCGCATAGCTTAAACAACTTTTGGAGTTAAGCCAACTGTTGCCGTTTTACACGATTGGTTTGAACTTAATATGAAAAACGAGTCTTCGCGGTTTCTATCGTAAAGTTCCAACGGTAACTCCGATCGAGACGAAACGAAAAGCATTTTATCAAGTTTCGAGAGAGGAGCTAGAGGGAGTGATCCAGGTCTCCATATCGAGACCTGGGGGCTTTACTCGTTGAGCAAAAAGTTGTTTGTTGAGTCTTACTTGTTTCTATCGTAAAATCTTAACGGGAACTCCGATTGAGACGAAACAAAGAGCAATTTGTTTGCGACTTGAAGAGGAATATGAAGAGGAGGCACAGATCGCAAAATGGTAACCCAGGCTTGGCGAGCTGAGGTGTCCATATGGTGACCCAGTCCGTGCGAGTCTAGGTTGCCATATGGCGACCCAAACTGCGCGAGTCTAGGTTGCAATATGGCGACCCGAACTCTGTGGGTCTGGGTTGCCATATGACGACCCGGGTTGTACGGTTCAGGTTGCCATATGGAGACCTATGCTCTGCGTGTGCGGGTCGCCATATGGCGACCGTGCTTTGCAAGTGCGGGTCGCCATATAGCGACTCGTGCCTTGCGAGTGCGGGTCGCCATATGGTGACCCGTGTCTTGCGAGTGCGGGTCACCATATGGTGACCTGTGTCTTGCGAGTGTAGGTCACCATATGTTGACTCGTGTCTTGCGAGTGCGGGTCACCATATGGCGACCCGTGTCTTGCGAGTGCAGGTCGCCATATGGTGAGCCATGCTTTTTGGGTGCGGGTCGCCATATGGCGACCCATGCTTCTCAAGTGCTGCTTGCCATATAGCGACCCGTGCTGGCAGGGTGCGGGTCGCCAAATGGCGACACGTGTTTTGCAAGGCTGGACTCATCGTATAATGACTTACTTCTTGTGGCTTGATCGTTTTTTGAAAACTTTCGTGAGCCTAAGCTTTCGAAGAAGCATTTCCCGAGGACTTGGGCCGTTGATTTCGTCGTGACCGATTTTGACCCCAACATTTAAGTTAATCGTTTTCGACTCGACGTTGGATTAATTTTACAAGAAAATAGAGTGTGTTTTTTTCATAAAATCTCAATGGTAACTCTGATTGCGACGAAACAAAGAGAGTTTTGGAGAATATTCAAGTGAGAACATTATGTACAGATGAGTGGGCAATGATTAGGCATGATGGGTGATGTTTAATGAGAGAGAGAGAGAGAGAGAGCCAAGGGGTTACAAGGAAGAGGCCAATGGTGATGAGGAAGAGGTTTTAGACAATTAGGAGAGCCAAGGGTGATGTGGGAAAGCCAATGGCGATGTGGGAGAGCCAAGGGCGATGTGGGAGAGTCAAGGGGCGATTTGGACTGAGTGAGTTCCTGGGCGATGAGGAATGTCGATGATGAGAGAAAAAGAGGTCACGTGCGATGGGAACGGGCGATGAGAGAGGGCGATTAGCATGGGCGATCGGGAGAGAGAGAGAGAGAGAGGAGGAGGTGTTGGAGATGACGAGTTTCGGTGAGATAGGGGGATGAGTACGAGGGATAAGGAAAGAGGAGGAGGTCATGGCGATATAGTTTGGCGATGAGGAGAGAAGAGGAGGTCATTTTGATGGGGTTTAGCGATGAGGAGAGAAGAGGAGGTCCCAGGGGTGAGGGTGGTGATGGCGATGAAGCCATCCTCGGTCCTTGTCTCGTCTCTTCTATTCTCCATTGATGGTTTTGTATGCTTTTGAAATTGTCCTTTGCTAGTTATACAAAAGTTTTTGCGAAAAAACTTTACCAAGTATGTTTTTACAAAAGATTGTTTCATAAAACTCAACTTACTTGTGTATGAAAATGTTTCCAAAAGAACTTTACAGAATTTGTTTTACGGAAAATCATTTCCTAAAACTATGTTTTACTGTAAAATCTTCTAAAAGAACTTTATCTGGATAATCTTTGTTTGGACGGAAATATCTTTATTTCCTTTTTGAAAGATATATGTGGAGTTTGTTCTATGTATATTTGTTCAAGTAGGCAAAGCATGTGAAATTATTATCTTCATATTTTCGGCTCATTCTTGTTAATGAAACGATTCTCGGTGATTTTAGTTGTTGATTTTGCTAAGACTAATTTTGACCCCAACAGCTACCTCTTGCCATTGGTTAACCTCACCTTACACATTTCCGACCACATCTTATCTAGACAGAATTTCTTATAGGCCGATTGAAGAGGCATAAACCCATATCGAACCTAAGAGATTTGATCTTCTTTGGCTCGAAAAATGGTAAGTAGAGATAGGAATGTTTCACCAAGGCTTCTTAATGATGGAGAGTGCCTCCCATAAGTAACACACGTAGTATTCTCAGGAAATAGCAAGTTCCATTATATGACTGGATAGCCAAGTGACTCCAATTGAAGGGCTAAGTAGATTTGGTCGACAGCCTTTCTTGGTTGGGCTTATAGGGGCTGAGAAGTGTCAGACATGGTCTATTGGGTTGTATGGAGAACCTTCGAATTGCAACTTCCATATCTTTTTGTTCTGAGAAGCTTTTGAGTGAATCCACTTCGAGGTAAGACTTGAGTTAAGTTTCTAGGACAAGTGTACTGGATGCTTAATTCCTTCTCTTTGCTCAGCTATCCTCCTTGAAATGCTCCTATGTTGAGGCGTGCTCCGCAAGTTCAGCTTGTTAGGAGTCCAATACGGCCAAGTGGTCATTGTTGATGCTAATGTTTACATCACATGCAGTTCTGCAAGATCTATATACGATTTATTTATCATGCAGCTCTGTGAGTCCTATATATTCTCTTACAATAATAAAACATAATTTTAACAAATTGATTAAGCTATATGTTAGTACTAACATTGTGCACAATATATATATTAGATTCAAGATCTAGATGCAAGGCAGCTATCAGAGTATTAGAAAAAGACTAGATCGAGTCAAGTACAACAACCAAGCTAATAGAAAAAAGACCAGACTTATTCACACACTAAAACTAAAGAATGACTTAGATTTAGAATCACACCAGATTATAATAAAGCGTTTAATCGTCTAATTGCTTGGAACCTCGTAGCACGTGAAAATTTGACATGTATTGAATTAGTAATGAACGATGAATTTAATGATTTTTAACTTAACCTTAACAACACTTAATTCCATTTCACTACTTCCTTTATTTTTAAACAATTCGTCTAACAAAATAAATTAAAGTCAAATGATATCCGAATAAAAAACTAAGGTCTTAAAAATTAAGTAAAATCTTTAAAAAACAGAAATTGGATTTTGTTAGAAAGTGTGACACCACTCAGAACCCTACTCACGAACCCTACTTTTTCCGTCGAAAAGTGTGACACCACTCAGAACCCTACTTATGCACCTCCTCAAACGTATCTGCAAAAGAAATGGGTGAATAATTGGATTACTCAGTGTGGATAGACTTTAAGAACCTTTGAATTCATCTCCAACCAAAGAATACAACAAATACAATCAAAAGCGAATGTCACCTAGTATAAAAAATACAATCCAGACCTCTAGGACTTACCTTCTGATGGTCCTATGGCTCAACTGGAATTTTCCATCCTCAGCTCCTTTGGCTCAACTGGTCATGTCCTCCCTACGTTGCTACAGCCATTTATGCCTAGACTCGGCATGACTCAATTCTGTCAGCACTGCTAAACACATCCATACCCACGTCCACACTTGTTTTGGTGTTACATATATCACACATATTATCAACTAAATCTATATCATCACAAACCTCCTTATTTCAATCACCCTCATCACATCACTGTTGTAACACCTAACATCTTACCACATTCTTTGTCATTTTCATCATATCAACCCAATCACATATTTTCCATTGTATCAACACAAATGATAAATTAGATCTAGACATTCATCATATTAAGACAGTTAACAGCTATACCTAAGACAATATTAAAAATGGACTAACGCACCGAACTATTAAAAGGTAAGAGGAGAAGTCATGACCGGTCTTCGCCTTAGCCTACTCGATGATGCATATCTGGATCTAGAAAGAAAGAAAGAAAGATAGAAAAAGAGGAGGTCTAAGCCGTAGAACCGCACTCTCACAAACACGAAAGATGGGGGGAATGTGAGAAAACGGAAGCCCAAATCAATGACAGTTTACTTACTTTGACAAGAATAAAGAAGAAAAGCAAGAGAAGGAAAACTTTTGAAGAAGCTAAACTTGAATCTAGGTGATAATGGAAAATTGGAGAAATATTGAAAGCGAACATGAATCAATGTGAAAATGGGAAGGTGGTCGACCTAAAGATAAGTATATAAGCTAAGGTCAAGACAAAAGAAAAAGTAACATAAACATTGCGACCAAAGTTTTATGAACTTAGAACTTAGGCTTTCATTTCTTATATTTATGTACGAGCGATTCACATAGGGAATTTTAGGCTTAGGTTATTAGTCTAGCAAACTTAGAAAGATCTACTGCATTTGTGTATAATTCTGAGTAATCTCGCTTTCAGAAGAGCCTCTTGTACGATTTCTTCTCTTGAACGCCCTTGCTTAAAATTGAAATAAATTTTACTTGTTTCGTTCATTATTTTTCTTTTTTTTTTTAATAAAGAGAAATTTTTGCACAAATTTTATGATTACTTGTCATTGTTTTTTCACATAAAATCTGGTTCCCCTAATTTGTTATACTTTTCATTATAAATTTTGATTGTGGGAGTTTTGACTCCCACAGTTTGGTGCCGTCTCTGGGGATCATGAATTCTTCTTACTTAAAGCCATAAAAAGCTTGATTGAACAAGATGTCAGGAAACATAAATGACGAAAACTCACGTCAAATACTACCAACAGAAACCAATGGTAAACAGATTTAAACACCGCAGCGCTCTCTGAAATCAGAGACATGGTCGCAGCTCTTCCCCAGAAGCTAAACGACCAAGCTCACAAGTTCTCTATCTCAACAGGTACAATCCTTAAGTACGAGAACCAGGGCGATTATCCCACTCGGAACAACCACACTCGGCCGTAAGAATATTTGGTTTTGGGACACCGGTATACAGATCTACAAATCCACAAGAAACTCGTTGATGCAAAATCTCGATGAAGTTACGCCTGCCACTACGCGGAAAAATGTGGATGGGCTCCTTCCTATCAATCTCATGACGGGAGAAATCATTTCTGAAGGTACCAACTCTGAAAGCAGCTACCAGTTCTACAGCTTGGAAGAAGGTGATGTCAATGATGATGAAAATCCGAGGAGAAGGAGAAGCCGAATGACTCGGTAAAATTATCTCACTCGACCCATGACAGAAGAGAAGAAAATGTCTATTGGGCTAAGCATGAACAACTTTTGTTGAGGAGAAGCAAAGGACTCTTCATATGGCATGCCAGCAAGATTAGAAATCTAATCTCTCTAAAACCGTGGCTGAGTTAAAATCCATAAAATCTCATATTCACTACACAACAAGTGCAACGCCCGAAATAGACCTGCTCGCTTCACCGAAACAAGGATCGAAGATCCTGAAAAAAGATCACATCCAACACAGTGCAACCGTCCCTAAAGCATGCTTCCAATCTTTTCAAATCGTAATGGGATGGTCAGATTGAGAGAACACAAAAAACACACAGAGATTGCCTCCTTTTTGTCGAAAATATCCAAGGACCTGCGCGAATAGTTTTCTCATCTAAAACAGAGTTTCATCAATAATTTCCGACAACTCTCCTCAGCGTTTTTCAAGTATTACCCCATTTTCATGTATAGAGAAACAGCCTATACCGATCTATGGGCCTTATCACAAGCCCCCACTGACTCGTTACACAGATTTATGATAAGTTTCAAAGGTGTGATGTCGAGGGTCGATGGCATAAGTGACAAAGTATCTATGTACTTCATCATCACCAAAGAAGAGATGAAAGTTTCGTCGCAGAAACATAAGACTCTGAAGGCACGAAGAAAAAGTGTCCCTCCGAAGCTGCACAATAAGAAGAAAAGCTCTAAAAAATGTGGGTATGTCCATCATGAGGGTTAAGATGTAAAAGGTGCACACAACTATCACATCGACTCCAGATCAAATGCGGAAGAACTTCAGGCAACACATGGACCCGTATCAGGTTATACAATGAAATTTCCTTCTGTGGTTACCATCAAGCTAACAAACATTCAATGAAGAACTGCAAAATTCTAGAAGCTAAACTGGCTGCAAAGCTAATCGCCTGAGAGCTCAGATATATCACGAGCCTGAAATACCTTGAGCAAGACTGCAAGAACAAAAGATCAGATAAATACGATTGGATGCCTCCACTAAATATAACATCCCAAGGGGACCGATCCGGGGGAAATGGCAAACACGTAAGAAAACTAGATGATGGTAAAAATGACAGTAATTGCCGAAGGATTAACTTGATGATCGCTGAATCCAAATTCTGTCATGAAACCATCTTGTCGATCAATACTTATCATAAAAATCTGAGACGAACGTAAACCTCTTGATCTCCCTAACGACGACGTAGTCACATTTGAAGAAAGGGAAACTGTCAGAATCAACAAACAGCATAATAATTCACTCGTGATCAAACTGAGCATCAACAACCTGGACATAGTCAGAGTTATCGTCAACACTGGAACCACGGCTGTTATCATCTTTTGGAAAATTCTCAAGAGAATAAATATTGGTCTTTTCGAAGTTATTCCAACTCAAAAACTATTAAATGGTTTATTTGGGTCGATAACAATGACTCTCAGATCAGTTAAGGTGAATTTTATGACCGGAGGCATAGAAAAGATCAATAAATTCTTGGTGGTGACCACCCAAAAATCTACAATGCAATCATTGGAACGCCCTAGAAAAACTCTATGAAGGCTATCTCTTCAACTTACCACATATGCGTTAAATTACCATCTCCAAATTGAATTAGGACTAGATGGGGCAACTAAGAAATATTCACGCATTTGCTTTCTAGGCGAGCATTAGCTAAGGAAAACCGTGACTAAACCTAAGGTAAACCTAAAACAGACAAAATTGTGAGTACTTAATCTACTGCTGAAGACATTTTTACAAAAAAAGTGAACCAAAATCATCAACAAAAGCAACAGCTCATGGCAAAGGAAGCAATAATAACTTCCAACCCAAGCTCTCGACAACCCGATAAACTCAACACCAGAAAATGGCGCTGACCAAAACGTAGTTGAAGCAACTAAAATGGCTGCAACTCCTCTTAACAAGTAGTCACTCATAGGCAACTTATCAAATGATGGTTCAGTTGTCCCCCTCCCTCTCAAAAAGAGGGGGAGTGTGTATATATATGTATACTCGCTGCTCCAATGTTTTAAATAGTCACTTACGTGTACTCGCTATTTAAAAAAAAAGTGGAAATAAGAAAAACAAATTGTACTCAACGCCCAAGAAACTCCTATGTCGCAAAATACTTAAGCAAACTAATGATCGGTTAAATCTCTCAATGGGAAAATAACAATCTAGTATTGATATAAGGCATCAGCGACAACTGATTCTTCGAAAATAATTTAATCTTCGAAGATTTGACAAAAAAATTTAATATACGAACCTCAAATTACCCAAAATAGAAATCATACGAAAAATCTGCAAAACAAAACTAATCCTAACAACGAAGTGGTTCACATTATAAACTCAAACAAAATCGGCAATCACACGTTGACAAGCTCTCAGCTTCAGTTAATCAAACTATCTCATCAGTAAACCAGTCTTTAACATTCATCGAGTTCTTGGAATACTTAACACTCGCAACGTTTCTCGCAGAAACATGGCCGGCAAAGAAACTTCCGTAAAAACTCAACAAATTATAAGAAATGTTTTCTGAAAACTACATAACATTTTCCAGAAATTAACCAAGCCATTTGCTCCGCAACACCACTAAGGAAAATGCTTCTTTTTGCAATAAACTTATGACAATTTCACACGACCTCTATGTCCAACTTCTTTGATCACAAACCGAGTGATTTTATATCAAGTCTTAATTTTTTTAGTCGTGAAGGCCGGAGCAGATCTTTCACATCAAGCCAAGACAATTTCGGCCACAAGGTTAGAATATACCTTCACTCCAACATCCATGAAAAATTTATCAAAAAATAATTCCAAGTTTCCTCAAAACCAAAAAAAAAAAATCATTCTTCGGAAATGCTAAACGTTGCAAATACCCAAAAGATTGGTTTCAACATAAACATCTACCTCATACAAGTTCCATCTTGGCCACACAATACAGTCAACACAGACTTAAAATATACACTAAAACTTGATTTGAAATGACAATTCCTTGTACTCTTCACCATGTCTGTCAATTAGCCCTGACATAAAAAACAAACGTTCCAAATGAGCTTCTTCCCCTCTGCACATAAAGATTCGTTCACTAACATCCAACACAAGGATAATATCTCGCTATAAGAAAAATAAAATTCTGTTTAGTATCTTCCGGGTTATAATGAAACCCTCCCAAGGATTACACACTCAAAGGTTGGTGGAATGGATAGATTTTCATGATGATATGGACTTGTGGATATAAGTCGAACTTCAGTGCAAGATCTTCAGAATGATCAGACACATGTGTTGAAGTGCAAGTGATTGTAAGCGGTGTTTCCACAAACAATGATCAAATGCAAAATGCTTATGGAGAAATAAATCTCCTAGGCAATACGATGTTCAACAAAGAACAAAGGATTCACAGTTTAAGAAGTAATATTTTGATAAAAATGTGAATGATTTTATTTATGGCTACTTGGGCATTTTTATAGGTTTACAGATTGTAAAAATCAAGAATGATTGTGCTGAAAATAAGAAACATAGAAACTAACAACAAAGACTTGACTTTCTATGAAAAAATCAAAATGTTGACTATGACTTATGACCAGAGTTTGAATGCCTCTTTCCCATTCACGACTTTGACTCCTTTTATTGATATTTTTTGGTGCAAATGGGCCATTAACACTCTTGTCTAAGGCCTGGTCAAAATTGGATGGTTGGATGATGGACTGAGATTGTTTCTACTCCAATTGGGTTGGTTTCTTCTTTGTTCTTCTTAGTCCATTGTCTTGACATAAACATAAGCTCAAAAATCCTCATATAATAGCCTAAAACGTCTAGCATGTAAACTCAAGTCTTCTCACGGTCTAAAACCTCATGGATCATACTGATAAGGATCATAAACAGTCCATTATGCCAAGCTATGATCAGTTGCCTTACTGGTTTGTTACTTGTCTTCTTACCTTTGTTATAGAGGCTGTACATGGTTACATCATCCCGTCCTCTTTTAAGAGGATTTGTCCTCAAATCCAAGCTGCATAGGATTAAAGAACTGACCTCTTTTTGTTCCACGTTTGTTGTCCATTTGACCAAGGTGTGATATTTTCTTCTATACACACACGTCTATATGCCTGGCTCAAAGATGAATTTCTGAAGCCCCTTGACATGTCTCAGATGCTCAACAAATTTGTACTTGATCCTAACAATCGGCTTGATTACTAAATCACAATGGTCTACGTACACGTTTATATGTCTGGCTCAAAGATGAAGTTCTGAAGCCCCTTGACATGTCTCAGATGCTCCATAATGTTGTACTTTATCCAAACAATCGGCTTGATGACTAGATCACAATTAATGGCTCCTGAAAGGCACTTGAGTTCCAAGCCATTATGTGGTTCTTCTCATCAGGGACTTCTGATCCAAGCCATTATGTGGTTCTTCTCAGTTTGATCTTCTTGCACAACAACAAAAATCGGTTCTGGTTCAGTCTCTTTGATCTCTTGAATGGTAGTGATTGCACAATGCTTCTCTGGTTCAACTGATTTTTTATGACTGATGATCGACGTGAGGACATGATCCTTTTGTAGATTTTCTCTTTAAAAGCACACAATCATCTTTCAAAGTCTTTGCACTTTGCTTCCTTTTTGGTTGACTGAATCTGCTCTCGCACCAAAGCATTGACTACTTGTTGTATCTCATGTCTGATGAAATCTTGGATTTGCTGGCTGTTAACCCAATAAAATGCACGTTTCTGCTGTGTTTTCTCCATGATCATTTTTGTTGGTGACCCTTCATCTCCTTTGATTTTCTCACACCATTAGATCCAGAACCAAGGGAAGATTGTGTTGCATCGGTTTCTCCTTTGATCTGATTGTTTTCAAACCCATTAAAATGAAATCATGAGAAGGATATCCAGTTGCTGCTGAATTGTTGCTTATACCAGAAGCTGAATTTCACATCAAAACGTTCGATTCGTTCTTCTCTGAATTTTGCATCAAACATTTTGTCTCGTTCAAGCTACCTATGATCAGAGTGTTTCCACTTGTCCTAAGTCTGGCCTCTTTGCATTAGAGACAGAAAAGGTCTTACTTTTGTCTTTCCTCCTTTTCTTGATCACATTTTTTCTTTGCTATCAACTCAGTTGTATGTTTATTTATTCTCCACTCCTGCAACTGATCTCTCATTTTCTTTCGTGCAAATTTCTCTACATCGTTTCTTTGATGCCAAGAGACAGAGGAATGAAAGTGTTGTATGGTTAAGATGAACACAATCCTAAAATTGTCTCTGATGCTACAAAATAAAACTCTCCCAAAGATTACACACTCAAAGGTTGGTGGAATGGATAGATTTTGATGATGATATGGATTTGTGGATAGAAGTCGAAGATGGATGATGAAATTCAGTGTAAGATATGCGGAATGATCAAACACCTGTGTAGAAGTTCTAGTGATCCTGAGAGACATTCTCACAAACAATGATCAAAGACGAAATGCTTACGGAGAAATCACTCTCCTAGGCAATATAATTTTCAATGAAGAACAAACGATTCACAGTTTAAGAAGTAATATTTTTGATAAAAAGGTGAATGATTTTATTCATGACTACTTAGACCTTTTTATAAGTTTACACAGATTGTAGAAATCAAGAATAATTGTGCTGAAAATAAGCAACTTAGAAACTAACAACAAAGACTTGACTTTCTATGAGAAACCGAAATGTTGACAATGGCTTATGACCATAGTTTGAATGCCTCTTTCCCATGCATGAATTTGACTCATTTTATTGATATTTTTTGGTGCAAATGGACCAGTAAAACTCTTTTCCAATCCCTGGCTGAAATTGGATGGTTGGATGATGGGCTGAGACAGTTTCTACTCCAATTGGGCTGGTTTCTTCTTTATTATTCTTAGCCCATTGTCTTGACATAAACATACGTCCAAAAATCCTCATATAATAGCCTAATATGTACAGCATGTAAACCCAAGTCTTCTCATGGTCCAAACCTCATGGATCATACCGATAAGGCTCATAAACAGCCCATTAAGCCATTCTATGATCAGTTGCCTTATTGGTTCATGCCTTGTCTTCTTACCTTTGTTATAGAGGTTGGACAGGGTTACATTAGTTTATCTCGGAGAGGTGGTGGATTCTAGGAACGAAGCAAGTTAGTTAAGCCAACAACTTACGATAGACTTAAAACTTAGTATAGAATCAGGTCACCATATCATGAACACCCACAAGGACACCCACATGAGCAAGTCATTTAAGCCGACAACTTATGGTATGATTTCGAGCCGAAGTCTGCTTATTTTATACTTGTGGGACATACACCATATCATGGACACCCATGTGAGCATCTGATGGACATATGGAGCGGTTCAAGGATCTAGTTTCTGATATCAAAGCCAATGGAGTCCCTAAGGACTACCTTCTCTGCAAGCTCTTCAAGTACTCACTCTCTGGAGATGCTTCATACTGGCTTAAGCAGTTACCACCAGGATCTCTTACATCATGGACTGACATCAAAAACGCATTCCTGCGTAATGTCTTTGAGGATACACGATTTAAGGACCTGGAAAAAGGATTGCTACATTAACACAAGGAGCCTGCAGAGTCATTCAGAAGTACCTAGATCAGATTCAAGTCATATTAGAGAGACTTTCCACACCATGGGTTCAATGATGTACATCTACTTATTACCTTTTTCAGAGGCATCACTTTGGTCTACCATATGGCTCTAGATACAGCTAGTGAGGGAAACATCAACACCAGGAATCCAGAAGAAGCTGTGAGAAATACTGAGAACTTGGTGTCTAGCAATAGCACCAAGAACACTGATTTTAAGGGAAGAAATCAGTTGACAGCTTATAAAAGAAACATACAGATGAAGTTAAGGCAAACTGGAGAGTGTTCATAAGCTTCTCAAGAAACAGGTTAGCTTCGCAGAGGATGTAGAGGTTGTTGATACTGCCAATAATAAGGGCAATGAGCAGGATGTGAACTACATCAATGGTATTGGTTTTCAGAATCAGAGGCTTGGGAATAAAAGTGACAGGCATTCCTATGGCACTGGTCAAAGGAGTAAATACAACCAGAGTTTGCAGTACCAAAAATCCTACAACAACAATAACAACATGAACTATGGAAACTCTTCTAACCAGAATCCTGCACCAGCAACTCAAGAAAGCATAATAGAATGCATGATTGATCAAGTTCTCACTGGTGCCTTTCAACACTAACAACTGAGCAGAGATCAACACTAATAGCAAGTATCAATCGACACCAACAGCTGAGAAGTGATTGACACCCACCTATGACATATCAAATACGTTTACCAAGCATCAATGCACACCGATCAAATGCAGCTCGATACCCATCTCAAGCATCAATAGAGCCAGCAGTGAACACCATTCATCAACCTGAAGATGCACCATAGCATATGATCATTGAGCAGGAAACTGAAGGACAGACTTCTCAGAGAAAGAAGAACAAGGTTCCCAAGCATCTAAGGAGAGTGGCTAATAAGAGGAGATGGATAATTTTACCAAGAGGGTTCTTAGGATCCTTGTGGATGTACCATTCGATGATGATTATTGGGCCCACATACTGTGGATGTTTTTCAGAGAAAGCAGAGATACATCAGAGGACACTGAGTGTATGTTCCATAAGATCAAAGAGAATATAAAGTAGAGGTTTATACTAAAGAAGAAGAGTGACCATAGGAAGTTTGTGGTTTGTAAGTCACAACTACCCTAATGCACTATGTGATACAGGTTCTTCAGTCAGTACCATGCCTAGGGTGATGGAAAATCAGTTGAGTCCGAAGATAGAACCTTTTGATGACTCATTCACATTTGTGGATTTCTCTAAGGTTAATTCAGGAGGAATTGTCAGAAACCTCCAGGTCTACATCAGCAATGCCTTAGTTCCAATGGATTTTCATTTCATGGATATTCAGATAGACTAGAATTCTTTTCTACTACTTGGGAAAGCCTTATGTGTATTGTAGGAGATGTTAGCAACATGCAGACAAATCAGATGTGTCTGACACTCATAGATAAGAATGTTTTTAGTGGTCCAGTTAAAGTGGTCAAGGGACACACGCCTTATGTTGAGATAATATATGATCATGGATTTGTGGCAGATTGTTATTCTGATTCTGGTGCAGAGCATGAAGATGACGGCGAAGTCTCGATCGACATTCAGCCAGCATCGGTCAACACTCATGTGAGTCAAAAGTTTTGAGAAATTTTCTTTGTTGAAGCTGATACTCCTCCTAGAAGAAAGATCAGTGTAGTGTCACCAGATGAGTATGGAGTCTACAGGGATGAAGAAGGCAATGCACAAGATGTGGATGGAAGGATCATCAATGTTTCAAAGGTAGACATAGAAGCATTACTTGAGATGGCAGATAGTATGGGAGGATTTTATATGAGTTTACCATAATATGAAGGATGTTTTCAGATGCCTGGAGTTCATCCTACACCTCATTATCGGCCAGAATCTGATACATACATAGAGAGATCATGTTGAGAAGATGATTGTTGAAGTCTCTACAGCTTATGAGAGGACGTTTGATGAGTTCTACATGAAAATTAATGCAGTCTATTTCCCTCTAAACAACAGCATTGGATGGTTGAGCAAATATATGGAACAGCTACAACTGAAAGGCGATTACACACATGCGGTCATTCAGAGACAGCAAAAGCACATAACCAAAGGAGAAGAAGCCATCAAAAACTTTGTTGGTATCTGGTTCGAGATGAGCAAAGAAGATGTTGATACTTTTTTCCAAGAACTACTCAGTTACCTCCAGACTAGCCCAAAACGTCAAGCTAAAGACTATAAACAAGCTCTTTATGGGAGGCAAACCCATTAGTAATTTTTAAAATTGGTTTTATTTTTATTTATTACTAATTTTTTGGTTTTTATTTATTTCAGGTTATAAAAATAAACAGGTCTGAGGAGGACAAGTTCGTAACCAGCATCGAACGACATATCGGCCGGTATCCGTTGACAGAGCCTCGCAAGTATCGATTGCCACTTCCTTGTATCGATCGACATTTCCATCATGCGACAGTAAGACTCATTTTTCCTTGTTAATTATTTTTTACTTAAGATTTATTTTTCTTACTAATCTTAGATTGTGTAACATTGGGGATAGTGTTATTTAAGTCTGGGGAAGGTACTACTAGAATTGTGTATTATTTTGAGTTTTAGTTTTATATATTGTTTATTGAATTTTATAGAGTCAAGAAATGGATGATGATTTTTTTTTTTTAATTTTACTTATTATCCAACCACTCTCTAGCACCATTCCTTAAGGTTGTTGACTGCATGGCGTACTGAGTGGAAACACAAAAGTAGATCACTTGCCAATAACATCTAAGCTGGCTGAGAAAGTCTGAAGAAACCAAAGCTGACTTTAAACCTTAATCAACTTAACTTGCTTGTTTTGGGGTATACATTGAATTGGATTCCTCATGCAAGTCTGGAAGTTAAAAGTTTGAGTATTTTTGGTTCCTCTCTTACCTCTCTTTGGTATCAAAGAAAGAAAAGAGTGAGATGATTTCATGTGATTTAGAGGGATAGGAAAATTTTCAACAACCCCATTATTCTACTTCAGTGGGATGGCCATACAAAGCTGGAAGCGAGGGGTAGAAATTTTTTTTATGACCCCATTATTCACATACATTTTGCAGACCTAAAAAAAGAAAAAAAAACACAGAGAAGAGAGAGGAAAGGGATCAGAAAAACTAAATTTTGGTCAAAATACTTGTTAGGGTAAGAGTCTATGTGTCCTTTGATCGATACTCTCAAGATTTAGCTTACACATTTATTTCTAGACATGAGGTCATTAGAGGGGTATGCCAGGCGGCATTAATTGAATTTTTGGCTGGATAGTTTGGTTGCTAATCCAAGGTTAAGTACATAGAAGTGCCTATGGGTTGGAACCGATCTGATGTGGCTTGCAACATTGCAGAGATGATGGTAGTAGCTTAAAAGATATGTGAATCCAAGGTATATTCTAACCTCTTTTACAAGACTGTTCTATGTTTTGCTTTAGGACAAGCAAATGATAAGTCTGAGGACGTTGATATATGATATCGCTCAAATTATCCTAAGCGTTTATTTTAACTCCCATATAACTAATTTTGACATATTTATGGAAACAAACTTCCTAAAAAAAGAAATAAATTACTCAAAATTTGGCTGGAGCATCACCAAGCTTTAGTGTTTTCCTTTCTCCCACCATCTCAATAGTTTCTAGGAAAGCCTCACTCTCCTCTCAAAAAAAAATTCCTCCACATGCATCATTGATATGATGGTGACTATGTTGTTGTCTCCATTATATTAAACACTATTTTCCCTCCTCCTGAGGAATTTGAATGCATATCTTTGCATAATCAACCACCTCCTTGGGTTGGGAAAACCCGTTCATCAAGAAGATCACATCTCTCTGTACCTTCATGTACATTCTCATCATAAACATTCTCTCTGGGCCAGAGGTTTCAACCCTTTTGGCCTCTTCCTTGAAGACACCCTTGAAGGTTTAGCATTGGGTTAAATTTGGGCTCATAGATCTATGGGTCGCCTTAGTGTCAAAGAGGGAGTGGGCTGTCGCTCCCCTAACCTCTACAGACCCTGCACAATTTGAAAACTCTAAGCTACTAGACTCGGACTGTAACATTCTATTCAAAACTTTTAAAACAGGCGGTTTGATTGGAACTATATCGGAGATTAGCTCCACTCCATTGTAGTCTCTAGCGACAAACATTCTCGGTCTTGTAGCTTGCCTATTTGTAGGAGGAAGCAGAAGTGGTAGAGCCCCAGACGCTTCTCTGACTAACTACATAATGCACTCTCTAGACTGGTGCTCGGGCATTCAACATCAAAAACACACTCATCCGCTGGTACGGTGCTCTGGCCTTGCCTTCTATTTGGGTAGTACCTCTTGAGGTTCTACATCTTGCCACATTGGTAGCACTCTCTCATCCATCAATCCCTAGTGTCTCCTCCCACACTTTTTAGACATTTACTGTAGCAAGACAGCATATATGGCATTGGCATGATCCATATTCGCAGTCCTGGCATGTGTGCCTAATTCTGTTAGTTCCTCCCCCAACCTGATTTCCAGCTTTGCAGCATTTTTGATTAGCTCATGGATGTCCCAGTAATATCGCACATTGCAGCTATTCTTGAGCTCAATCCTCATCTCTTTCAATAAGTAGGGTATAAGCTCCCACTCCCCAGGTAGTAACATGTGAACTGCTTTTTAAACTCATCTCCTTACTTCCTCATATTCATGGTCCCATAGCAAATGTCTTATTCTGACTCTCAATTATTCTATGGCTTCTTGTGGGGAGTACTTCTTGTTGAAGGTCTCCAAGAAGTCTGCCAAAGTTAATTCGTAATGTCTTTGTACTCCTTCAACCACTCCTTCCCACCATACCAAGCCATCATCCTTCTTATGGTTGATAGAAAGCCTTTGGGGTACTCAGGCAAGTACATGGCGGCAACAAAGTGTTTTTCCAACTTTTTCTCTAATTGTCAATCAATTAGCATCCAATCTTGCATTAAAAATCTCTACATGCATGTCTCTCATGTGCCACATCATGCCCCAGTAGGTCAGTGTATGCGCATAGGTCGGGACTAGAGGTGCTGGTGGTGGTTGATTGATGACCGGTCACAATGGATGCGGTGCAACTCCCTCCCTTATTGTGACACTATTCCTGGCAAATTGACCTCTGTAGGCCTCACAATATCTCTAAAGTTACTCAAAGACCCCGGTATTCACGGCGACAAAATTATGACATGGCACCGCCCCATATGGATTTCCCACCTCAGGATCCTCTCCGGCATGGTTCCCAATTGCAGCACGGGATTCAGACTGGCGGCACATTGAATTGTCCTCTGGATTATGGTCATTCATTGAGAAATCTTGGTGTTCCTTTGCAGATCTTTTCACAATGAAGAGTGTGTTTTCACGGTTGCAAGAGAGCTCACCACCTCATTTAAGTATACAAGGATTTTCAGTCTAAGTGGTGCACATATAAAAACTTTTGGAAAACCCACTTCCTAACCGTTAGAAAATACTATGAAATCCGAGTATAATCATCCTATCACTCGTACCTAACTACCCAGATAACACGTGTATGTTTAACCTCCACTAATACTAAAATTTTAGTATTTGTCCCTAAGATCATCCACTTTCGAAAAAGTTTGAAAATATTTTAAAATCTGTGTAGAATCGTCCTATCACTCGTACCTACCTACCCGGATATCACTGGTAGGTTTAATCCCTCTCTGATACCAAAATTTAACATTTGTTCCTAATATCTTCACTTAAAGTTAACAACACTGAATTCCAGTTCAATACTTTCTTTATTCTATGTTTTGGAAAATAACTTAACTTCAAATGAAAACCAAATAAAACAAACCAAAGTCTATAACATATATTTTGTACCTTCAAAAAGGGAGGGGTGAATAATTGGATTACGGTGAGTAATTGGATTACTATGTGAAGGTAGATTTTTGGAACTTACAATATTACCTCCAACCAAACGCAGCAAGCTCTATCTTTAGCTAATCACATAGCATGCAACATGCAACCTAGACCTCTAGAACCTACTCGCTTGTGGCCCTTGGTTCAACTGGCTCTGTCCACCAGGGCTTCTTTGTGGCTACCCGTTTATGTCCCTTGGCTCAACTAGAACTATCCACACTACGATTGTTATAGCCACTTATGCCCAGACTCAGCATGACTCAATCTTACCAGCGCTGTTATACACATCCATATCTATGTCCACATATGTTCTCGGTGTCATTTAACATCATACATCACATTAACTCAATCATTCTCATCATACATACCATTATCGCAAGTACTCTCATTACATCATCAGTTTACCACTTAACATCATGCCACATTATAGATTATTTTTTCACATAAACAGAATCAACATACTTTCCATCACATCAACACAATCTTGTAGATCTGGATCTTGAAAGAGACAAAGACCGTCACAATCGTGTAGATCTGCACTCTCACGAGATGCAAGAAGAGATTAGGTTCAGATATGTCACACCCAATGACAAGATTATGATGGAGGGAAGAGGAAAATGTGATCTAAGCTTTACCTTAGGGCTGAGAATGAATCTGCTTACAAGAGATTCAAGGAGGTGGCGGATAGGGTTTCTCAAACAGCGGCTAGAGCTTCGAGGGGAAGCGAAGGCGGATGGCGAGGGCAGTCAGCCATAGATGGTGGGGCTCCAGCGTAGTGAAGGTGACAGCACGATGCAGATGGGTGTCGATGGCGGCAGCAGGGCTTTGCTTTGGTAAGACTTTGATTGATCTCTCTCTCTCTTGTGTTCTCAACATAAGGGACATCTCTTTTTATAAAGAATGAGAGGGGAAATCCCTAGAGTTAATCCCCTTTAAACCTTTGGCCGCTGGCTTATTCTAGGGTTTAGTTCGGAATGTTACAATATCTTGGTCACTTCTATTCCTTCTTTCCTATGGTAGCAACATATTTTTATGTTTACAACTATGTTGGGGATGGATCTTTATCCTTCAACAAGGTCCATTAGACAATAAACTGACCAATTTTAAATGAGGCCACTAGGGAACCTAGGCCTCTTCCTTGGATAAATAAGGAGCCACCACCTCCTTAGTAAGAGATTTTTTCTCTTCTTAGGTCTAGAACTCATTCTTGTAGAGATTTTATAGATTCTTAGATTAACTTTATAATTCTAATCATCTTTGTAATAAAAAAATTGATCAATAAAATCTCTTTGATGTTCTTCTTCACATTTGATTTCAATAAAGATTTCTCCTAAACCTACATAGAAAATTATTATTTAAATCTAACAAACACACCATTTTTGGGTTAAAAATTTGGCGCGCCAGGTAGGGATCCAAAGAGAACTATCTTAAAAGAATATCGAACTTGGGAGAATCTAGATCTAGCTTCACCTCAAGCTTTCAGTCCGGCAACTAAAAGATCTCGGCAAACCATGATGGTGTCTAGATAAAGGAGGAAGCTTTCTCATGAAGCCTTGTTGTTGGTGTCACCAAAGACCCACCAACGAGCCCAAGACTCTCAGTTTTTCCCTCTCGTCCTTGTGCTCATAAGGATTGCCGCAAAGCTCAGTACTTTATCTCGGCGACAATGGCTATCTCATGATGCTTCAGTCTCGGTCCGCCGGTGAAGCTTCTGGGACTGCTCGAGCTTCTTTCCAGTCCTTGAAACACAAATTTTCTAGATGTGTTACGATGAACTGGATTTTTTGAGGTCAAGCGAGAGTCTTGGAAGGTTGTCGATCTCGCAACCAGAGGAAGAAGATGATGACAGAAAGAGACGCGAAGAGGCGATATCTGATTNCCCCCCAAAAACCCCCCCCCCCCCCCCCCCATGACTTCTCAAAAGATGATATCTCGGCACTACGATTTGATCTCAAAGATGACTTCTCACCAAGGTGACGTCTTGGCGACTCGTCTTCATGGTTGATGAAGTCGTCGAACGATGCACTTCTCCTCCTTCCTCCAGAAGCCACCACCTCCTTAGCAAGGGATTCCTTTTTATTCTTAGATTTAGAACACATTCTTATGGAGATTTTATAGATTCTTAAATTTACTTTACACTTCTAATCATCTTTGTAATGAAATCTTTGATCAATAAGATTTCTTTAATGTTCTTCTTCCCATTTAATTTCAATGAAGATTTCTCTTAAACTTACATAGAAATGTATTGTCTAAATCCAATAAACACACTGTTTTTGGGTTAAACAAACTACAACGCTGCTTTCTATAGTGGTTATGTTAAAATATTATGACTTTAGATCTGAACTGGTACGGTAGACAGATTGTCGATTAATTCAGTAGTCCAATTATTCTGTAGCAGAAACCACTTGAGTTGAATATAGCTTCTCAGAATAATAATTAATTTTAATACGCTGTACATTACATGGCATATATATGGCATCTTGAGAAACAAACAAAGGAAAAAGCCATTCTCTTTCTTCTAGGTCCTCAAAATTTCAAAATAGTTAGCGAGCAAGATGGAGAATGAAAGTCAGAAGGAAGACTCAACCATCCAAGTTTTACCCCTTCACTGCATCGATCTCACAAGCTCTGATATTCACCAATCAGCTCTTTTGCTCAAGCAGGTCTGTATTCATTCAATTTTGGGAAGATTCACAGAGAAACATGCAAACTTTATATTAAAGTAAAGGCCTAACATATATGAACTAAACCTCAAACTATATTCATCAAAATGTTATTAGCCCTAAATGGCGACGGGGACTAAAAAATACAAATCATTTATCCGTGAGGAAATGATATACTAATTTTCATGTTGCTAATGCATCGATCAACTTTTAACGACATCAAAGAAAACAAAACAAAAAACTAGTGGGGAGAAGTACTGAGTTCCAGACTAAACTGAAGAAATCCTCTATAAATGCTGTTCTTTTTCTTGCCACAATTCTTGTTTCAGGCATGTCTGGATTGTGGGTTTTTTTATGTCATTAATCACGGTATAAGTGAGGCGTTAAGGGACGAGGCTTTTGAGCAGAGCAAGAAGTTCTTCGCTCTTTCTTTGGAGGAGAAGATGACAGTCTTGAGAACCGATAAGCATCGAGGCTACACACCTGTCCTTGATGAAATCTTAGATCCTGAGAATCAAGTCCATGGTTTGTGTTACCAGCTTTCACACTTTTAACCACAAAATTTTGTTGACTCATAAATTTTTGGGTTCTAGGGGATCACAAAGAGGGTTATTACATTGGGAAGGAAGTTTCTCAAGATGATCCCCAATGGGATGAGCCTTTCAATGGCCCCAACCGTTGGCCAAGTCCTGGTTAGTCATTAAAAAAAAATCATTCCCTTGTTCCAATAAATAGTATATAAGAGAAATGAATTAACTCATAGATTTTAAATTGGAAATTCATAAAACATAACATGATATCAAAGCATAGTTCTGATCATAACCCATGAGTGTGCTAAATAAAGTGATTGGTAGATAATAAGAACATGCTATTTAAAATTATTATAAAAATTAGTATATAATATTTATCATATTTATTATTAAATAAGATATATATTTTTGTATTGAATATATTTCTAATATATATTAATAGATAAAATTAATAAAAATAAAAGTAATTTATTTTATTTAATAATATTAAAAAATTATATTTATATCCAAAAATAAATTTTATATTTTAAATAAATTTTAAATTAAAAATATATATTTTATTAAAATTCACATTTAAAATATAAATTAGTTATGTAAATTACATTATATTTTAAATGTGAAATATTATTTTTTAAATGTATTTTATTTGTAAATTTATTTAAAAATATAAATTTTATTTGTAAATTTATTTTTTTAAATAAATTTTATTTTTGATGTAAATTTTATTTTATGATATTATTAAATAAATAAATTAATTGTATATTTTTCTTATTTTTATAACTTATAAATGCAGATGTTGTACTAAAAAATACATATAAGAGCACTAAGTATAGAGCATTTTCTAAATGTTTTTCTAGCAAATGTTGATTGGATAATAAAAAGCATTATGTTTATGCTAATGTTCCGCCAATCAAGGCTCTCTTAAAATAATAATTGGAAAAATGTTTTATTTTTTAGTCCAAAAACATCAATATTGTCCTATTAGGCTAATCCTTGTAGTATCGATCGACACTTTTCTTAGTTCGCATGCGGGAGTTGAATAACTTACTATAGAATTTGAGTTATATTAGTGAACCTATAAAACCCTTATTATCATTCGTTAATGTTTTGAATCTTTTGATTGATAAATTCTTAGATATAGCATTTCTTTTTGATATCTTACAACTGTTTTATCTTATTGCTTTATTTACTGTTTTTCTATTATTAATCTAGTTTAATCTGAAATCGATAGTTTATTGTGTGAAATATCAAATCTCTTTGGATATGATCCTCAAGTACTACATCAAACCTCTTATTTGAGAGAGTGGTTGAAGATTAATTTGAGCATACCAGCTATCCACTCTAAATCAATGTATCCCTCCAAAACAATTGATTTTTTACCTTAGTGGAACCCATACCTTTTGGTGAATAATTTAATACCTTTGTTATGTCTTTCTAGTGTGTATGACATAAATTACTCATATATCAACTTAGTACGTGTAGTGTATACACTAAATCATGTCTCATACAATTGGTTAAGTACATCAAACTTTCGATTACCTTGCATATTTCACTTGAGACACTGGTTCTCCGATTTTTGACAAGTGCAGTTGAGTGTCTAAATGAGTTTTCGCAGTTCCACTTAAGTACTTCTTAAACCGTTCAAGTATCTTTTCAACATACTGATATTGAGATACATTTGATATTGAGATATTACAAAGTGTCGATCGATATTACAAAGTGTCGATCAATACTACAAAGTATCGATCAATACTACAAATTATCGATCGATACTACAAATTATCGATCGATACTACAAAGTCTCGATCGAAACTTCTTTAGACAAGCATTAACGCTCAGATCAAAAATGTTCAACTAAATCCTAGACCAACTCTCATCTGCGCCTAGGTATCTAATCCACTAAGGGTTTTGGTTTGGTTAATTGATTGCACTCTCTTGCCTCTCAATTGTCCTATGATTCTAGGTTCAGATAACCAGTCACACTCTCGTGCTATTCCAACTACAAGCCACTCTAGTATAGAAATCTATGTATAACCCTAGCAATCCTAATTGATTATCAGTTTGACATTAAGCTCATAAAATCCCTAAATCTAACAAGATGATTACTCAGACATAAAAGCAATAACACAAATCATAGTCTCAAAAAATAATAGATAAAGAAATTAATGAAAAAAACAAAGGAGTTCAATATCAACTCTGAAGGAGTTCTAAGCTATCTCTCCACACCTAAAACAAATAATAAAAAAACGTAGAAAGCGTAGCCATCAACAATGGCTTAGAAAACTATAAAAACTTGGTATAAAGTCGGCCAGAGGCAGTCTTGTAAATTATGATGACTTATGGGCCTAAGTCAGTCTTGAAATAGTCTCGGTCCGTCTACTCGCATCAGTGTCGAACGACACCAAGGAAGAGGTCTCGATCGACACTTATTCATATCTTCAACAACTTCCTCGCGTGAGTCAGACAGACCACTCTTCATTAAACCGAGCATAACGTTTGTTCTAGGATCCTGATTGACTTTAAATTGGTGGCATTAGAAGGCTAACTAAAATCTATATCTTTTGTAAAAAGCTGAGCTCAATCGCACGTAATAAGGTCTTCATCCATAGCTAAACTTCTGATGCTTCTGCACAGTTCTGCACCTCAAATAGCTTTAGACTCTTTAAAGTTTCCCAAAACGTACCTTAACCTGAAAAGACTCTAAAACAGACTCCGAAAAAATATAATAGACTGTAAATATGATTTATACCATGGTTTATAAATATTAAAATCTATAGTATATCAACTCCACCGGACTTATCATTTGCTTATCCGCAAGCAAAACATAGAATGATCCTTTGAAAGAGGTTTGAAAATGCAGGGATTCACATATCACTTAAACTACTACCATCACCTCGGCAATGTTGCTTCTCATATCATATCAGTGCCAACTTTAGAGGAACTTCCATGTATTTAACCTTGGCTTAATAACCAAACCATCCAGCCCAAGCTCAACAGATGCAGTCAGACATACCCCTCTACTGGCCTCATTTCTGTAAATAAATGTGTAGGTTAAATCTTGAGAGTATCGATCAAATGACAAATGGACTCTTACCCCAGCAAGTATATGGACCAAAAAGTAGTCATTTCTGATCCTTTCCTCTCACTTCTCTCTTCTCTTCTCTGAATCATTTTTGTTTTTTTCTTTTTCGATATATCTTTTTCTTTCTTTTGTAGCTCTTCAAAGTGTAGGCGAATAATGGGACATAGAAAATTTTCCTACCATTCTCTTCCAGCTTTGTGTGATCATTCCATTGAAGTAGAATAATGGGGTTATTGGAAATTTTCTTATCCCTCTAAATCGCAGGAATTCATCTCAATCTTTTCTTTTTTCGATGCCAAATAGAGGTGAAAGGGGAACAAGAAACACACAAACTTTTACCTTCCAGACTTGCAGGAGAAATCGAATCCAATGTATACCAAGCACCAAAACAAGCAAGCTAATTTGATTACGGTTGGAAGTCAGCTTTGGCTCCTTCAAACTTTCTCAGCAGGCGTGAATGTTATTGGCAGGTGATCAACTTTGTTGTTTTCATTCAGTACACCCTGCAGTTAAAACCTCAAAGAAGGGTGCTAGAAAGTGGTTGGATTGTAAGTAAAATTGAAAAAGTTTGTCATCTCTTTCTTGACTATAAAATTCAATAAACAACAAAAACTAACTCAAAACAAACACAATATCAGTAACTACCTCCTTAGACTTAAACAACATTGTCCCCAGTGTTATATAGTTTGAGACTGGTGAAGAAAATAAGTAATAATCGAAATAAAAGTTGAAGAAGTTGAGTTCGTACCTGAGAACGGAGTGAGAATCGATAGACACTGAGAAAGTGTTAATCGATGCTCATGTAGTAATGGGTGTCGACCGACATTGCTCAGGTGTCGGTCGATGTTGGTATATCAACTCTTCTTCCTGAGATTTTCTCTTTTTTACCTAACAGTGAGTTCTCTTTCACTCAGCGCTTGCTTATAGTCTTTAGCTTGACTTCATGAGATCTGATTCAGTCCGGATGATAATGAGAACTTTCTCCAGAAAAAGTCTCGGTGTCTCTCATTCTCATTTTGTTCATGCAGTTGATAAAAGCGCTTGCAAAAGCTTCCCCTCTGTCTCTCAGTGACGGATTACATAGCACCTTGACGTTGGTAAAAGGCTGTAAACCTCCTCTGCAGCGCACTCTATACTCAAGACTTTACTCATGAAATCGTGAAGGAACAGTGACAAGAAATCTGCATCTACATTCTTTTTCTTTTTCCTTTTCTTCTTGATGGCCCTTCCCCAGACTTAGTTTTTTCAGTCTCGGTCTGTTCTGAAATTTGAAGGGTGTCGACCAACACCAGAGGAGTGTCGGCCGACACCAGGGGAGTGTCGATCGACCCTGATGCTGGTTCTGCAGTCTCAGGATTTGAATCAGTGGTAGGTTATGGATCTTCATACAGCTCAATGCATGAAATAAACTCCTCGGTTTTGTTCTACTCCACAAGATCGTAGAAGACAGTTTCGTCAACATTAATCAGACACATGTTATTCTTCTTTAGATCACAAACTGCGCCACTGTAGCCATGAAGGCTCTTCCAAAAACAAGAGAAAAATTCCAACCTGATTTGATCTCCACGACATGAAAGTCCACAAATACAGGGCATTCTCCTATACCTACTTTAACATTCTTGATAATGCCAGCTGAGTTTGCATTGGAGTTATCCACAAAGGTGAAACTATCTTGAGAAGGTTTCACCTTTAATCCTAACAATTCAGATGTGTCTTTGGCCATGATGCTGACCGCAGATCCAGTATTGCAGAGGGCATTTAGGAAATTAGAGTCATGTCTACAGCAGGGCATCAGAATCTTCCCATGATCTTGTTCCATCTTCAGTGTCTTCTTGGTTTTACGGCTGATACTGGTGATAGGCATCCCTGAAAGACATATCCTTAGGAACCCTCTTCACTCTCGTATGAAATCCATCAAGTTCAGCTTTGTTAGCTTCTCTCCTTAGGTGTTTGGGAACATAGGATTTCCTAGATTTCACTCTCTTCTCAGTTGGAATTCTTTCTTTCGTTGTACGCCTATCCATAAAGGTTCATGTTCATCATATGGTGTTAATCGGCATTGGATGTGTGTCGTTCGACATTCTCAACGAAAGAGGTTTATGTTGATGCTGTGTTTTCAGAAACGTGTTGATCGTTAAGCATAGTGTTCCGATCGACACTTTCAGCTGGGTCGATTGTTCTTGTTCTGATATCGCTCGACACCAATAACCACTGCCGAATGACATGAAGCTTTCGACCAGAAAATCACCTTCTTCCAGCTTCGCATGCTTGATCACTTCTCTAAAATCATCATCTAATATGGCATCAACCTAGTGCATCTCGCTTTCCTCAGTTTTCCCTTTAACCAGAGCTTCTTAATTCTTCACAGCTTCTGCAGTCTAAAAAATCTTGGTGTCTAGCTTCATGGCATGAGCGTCCAAGGCTTCAAGTTTTCCATTCAGCTCTTTGTGGATAAAATCAAATCTCAGATTCAAGTATGCACTTATCTTCTGCCAAATTTCTACGACACGTTCTAACATAGATTACATCCTCTAAATATGGCTCAAAAATCAGTTTCACTGATGTGATTCCCATCCTTCTCTGCAGCCTGTTCCACCATGAGCAGAACGAATTTTGGCTTTGACCTCATTGACTTTATTACTATCCAATTCAGACGATTTCATCATGTGCATATATGCATTATTTGTAATGTTGCTAGACATCAAGTTCTCAATCAGTCTCTTAGCTTCTTCTGGAGTCTAGGTCTTGATTTTTCATTTGTTTGCACCATTCAGCATCAATATATAACACAAACGAATATTCCTGAAGAATATTCGCAATAACTGAACCTCTGTAAAACCATGATGTGGACTATCCCTTTGGCATTTCTTAAATCTGTCCCATGAGCTTCTGAATGCTTTAGTAGGTCCATGAGAGGATGTCCAAATTTTATTAATCATCTCTTCAGACCTTGTATCATGAAAAAAATTCAGTCAGAAATGCAATCTTGACATCATTCCAGGTAGTGAGAGATCTTGGTGGTAGGAGCTTCAGCCAACAAATCGCATTCCCAGAAAGAGAATATTTGAACAGCTTGCAGAGGAGTCTTCGGTTTTTTCATGCTCATGGATGCCAGACAAAAAATCTTTGAATGTTTCAATATGGTCCATGGGATTTTATAAGTAAGGCCACGAAAAGGGTGTTGATCCACATAAGAAAAGTATGCGAGTCTTATTTGGGCATCAACCCCCTGGATTGCTGGAGCTCCAATCGCACACTTGTTAGCATAGAACTGACTAGAAATGATCCAATTTTCTATTGTTCTCCGTCGAAGAACTTTATCATCCTCAGTAGCAACAAATGTCTCAAGGATTACAGCCCATGTGCATATATTTCCTGACATGTTGTATTACACAAATGACGCTCGGGTCATGAAGGTGCATGTCTTCATTATCATCCTAAATAAACACAAGTCTTGCAGCCATCTTTGTCTTGCAGCTTGCAGTGTTGATTGATGTTATATGAGTGTCGTTAGACACTAGAAGAGAGGTATCGATCGCTACTTGGAGGATGTCGCTCGACACTAACCTCTTAGACTTACGGATCATACGTTCTAACTCAGCTAGCTCCTGCTTTGAGAAGTACAAGAGCCATTTTCCCTTGTTGCTTCTTGTACCCAGATCTATGTACCTGAAACACAAGAAAATTAAAATTAGTAAAATGAACAAAAATTCTAGACAAAATCCTACACCTAGTCTAATGGTGATCAGAGTCCCCGACAATGGTGCCAAATTTGATATGCTCAAATTAACCTTCTAGCACTCTCTCAAATAAGAGCTTTGATGTAATACTTGAGGATCGTATCCACATAAACTCGATATTTTATACAATAGACTATCGGTAAACAAAGCAATAACATAAAATGGTTGTAAGAGATCATAAAGAAACACTAAATCTAAGGATCTATCAATCAAGAGATTCAAAACACATATCAAGGATACTAAAATTTTTATAGGTTCAATCCTAGAACTCAAATTCTATAGTAAGTTATCCAACTCTCGCATGCGATAAAATATTCAGATGTCTAAATTCTATGTTTCAGCTCTCGCATGCGAACTAGAAAGAATGTTGATCGATACTTGATTAGACAAGCATTAACGATCAGATCAATAATGTTTAACTAAATCTTAGACCAACTCTCGTTTGCACCTAGGTATCTAATCCACTCAGGGTTTGGGTTCCGTTAATTGATTGCGCTCTCGTGCCTCTCGATTGTCCTATGATTCTAAGTTCAGATAATCAGTCACACTCTCATGCTATTCTAACTACTCTAGATCCTAGTATTACAAGCCACCATGGTGTAAACATCTATGACTAAACCCTAGCAATCCCAATTTGTTATCAGCTTGACATTAAGCTCATGAAATCCCAATATTTAACAAGATGATTACTCAGACATAAAAGCAATAACACAAATCATAGTTTGAATAAATAATAGATAAAGAAATCAATGACAAAACCAAAGGAGTTCAAGATCAACTCTGAAGGAGTTCTAATATCTCTCTCTAGACCCAACACAAAGAAAAAAAAGAAAGCATAGAAAGCGTAGCTGTCAACAACGGCTTAGAAAACTATAAAACCTAGGTGTAAAGTCGGTCATGGGCAGTCTTGTAATTTGTGGTGACTTATGGGCCTAGGTTGGTCTTGGAATAGACAAGGAAGTGCTGTCGATTGACACTTCTTCTTATCTCCAACAGCTTTCTCTTGTGAGTCAGACATACCACTTTTCATTAAAATGAACATAACATTTGATCTAGGATCATGATTGACCCCAAACTGGTAGAATTGTAAATTTAACTCAAAGCTCTATCTCATGTCAAAAGATGAGCTCAATCGTATTGTGAGAAAGTCTTCATCCAAAGCCAAAATTCTAACGCATCTGCGTAGTTATGCACCTTAAATACCTCCAAAATCTTTAAAACTACTCAAAACATACTTGATCTTGAAAAGCCTCTAAGCAGACTTCAAACACATATAATAGACTTTACAAAGGACTTATATTATCGCCTAAAATAGGTAAAATTCATGGTATATTAGTAGCATACTCAAAGAACACGAAATTCAGAAACAAATATTTCTTTTATTATTGGAGGTGATTCAATATCTTAGAAATATTATAGACAAACTTTATTGGTAAGATCAACCATGCAAAATGAGTTCAGTGCTTCAGAAAAAGCATTAGAAGAAGTAAAATGGCTTCGAGTTTTTTTGGAAATATTCTAATGTAGCAAAAAATAGTCTTGGAACTACGTGATAGTCAGTTGGCCATAGCCTGGACACTGAATACTCTCTGTAATGGGAAATCTCGTCACATCATAAGACTGCATAAAACAATTAGACACAAGATCTCAATTGGAGTAATATTTGGGGATTATATCGAGTCAGCTAACAACCTTATAGACCCGTTTACCAAAGGTTTATCACGAGATCAAATATTCAAATCATCAAAGGGAATGATTTTATTGCCTATGACTAAGGAAGATGCTTGAAAGAAATCCCACCGAAATGACATGAGATCCTAAGATGTTGGGTCAAAAGAAAAACTAAATCAAGGAGAATTTGATAAAAGCACTGAAACCCACCTGGTTCTAGGATGATAACCAGTGCTTCATGTAAGTATCTAAGATTAAACATTAGCTTTTAATGAGATAAGACCACAACCTTCATATATATGTATATAGTATTGCATGATACTTTGTGTATATGACAGGTGCATGTGGCAATCACGTAATGAGTGTGAATAGACGTTATTTCTGGAAAAATGAGCCAGGCAAGTTCATGGGCATAATGTCGTTAAACACCTGTCATCTCAAGTTTACTCATAATAAACCATGCAATTTCAAGGCCACAATGAAGATGCTTGTGGCAATCACTTTAAGACAGGTGCTTGTAGTAATCTACAAGTTCACTTTTGATAAACCAGAAAAATTCAAGGCTACACAACACAATAGAGAACTTATCTCTAAAATAAAATAAAAGGGTTATATATGTTATTTTGATATACATAAACATTCAGGTGGTTTAAGACATTATGTTACTCCTCTTAGCTAAGTAAATTTGACATATATTAACAATAAGTGGTTGAAAGCTGAAATATGATACTATCTCACACAATAAGTTTTCGCTTTTACCTAGAAAATTAACTTCTCTTGCATGTTGTTCAATCTAGTTTGTCTAGTTTATTGTTCAGTTTAATCAAGAGATTCAGTCAAGTTTGCATTGTTTATCTATTCTGCATATTTTTAAAATAATTTATATTTATTTGGGAGGTGTTGTAATAGCTTTTTATAAGTTTAATGATCTAAGTAAAAATTGGATAAGCAAAAATATAATTTATAAGCCCAGTGGACTGACTAAAATTTTTATTTAATGTAAAGAGAAATAAGAGTTATTGGACCATATTTTGCAAAGACGAATAGACTAGACAGCATGTTGAATTAATACATTTGGGTTTTTTAACGAAAAATCATTGCGCTCTTAAAGAAAAAATATCAAATTAAGTTGAACATCAAATTAAGTTGGTGATCAAGCTAATATTTCCTATAAATATGAACATAATCTCTTCATTAATTAAATCTTATAACACACTCCACACCAAAAAAATGCTCTAATGAAAAATAAAATTTCCAACAATATATCTTTAGGGTTTTATCATTTCTAGAGTATAGTGTAGATATGGATTTGCAGATTTTGTTTCGAGTGTTGTGAAATAATCTTAATGCAGTTGTATTTTGAGATTCAAAAAACACAGAAAACTGTCACACATTACGAGCTATTAATTAAGATAAAAAGAGATAAAATCTTGAGTCCACATCTTTTCGTTTATTTCCTTAATGATTTTTGTAATGTTTCTAGTTCTATAATATCGTTTTTCAATCGATTTTGTTCTGTGATTTTAGCGAGCTTTGACTTTGAGTTTTGACTGATGCTGCTAATACTTGGCTTCCAAAGCAAAACTTATCAGCTTTCAAGATGCTTAGAGTTCCTAGAGAGGATTCTAGGCACAGTTCTTATTGTCATTACATTGAGGATTCATGGAGTCTAGGTTGCCAACGTTAAATTAAGAACATCTAGTTTTATGAAACTATAAATAGGAAGTTATTTTTTTCAAAAAATAAATTTAGTAATTTTGGTCATTTTCCCCTCAGTTTTCCCAACAAACTTTGATTTTTTGTAGATGTTTTGCCCGGGTGGCGAGAGACCATGGAGAATTATCACCGAGAAGCATTGTAAGTCTCAAGTTTTGTTATCCTTCTTTAGAACCTGCTTTTACTTTTCTTCTCGTTTGTAAGTAGATGTACAAATCAGACAGCCTGTGTATGTGTCTCGTGTGTATTTACAACGTCACGGTCATCCTCAAATTACTCGAGACAAAAACAATTTCCACAAGCATTGTCGAAAAGTAAAGTGGCAAGTGAACCACGAACTTCTAGAACCCAATGGACAGCTTTCGATTAAGTGCTAAGGCTACTTACGTGATAGTGTAGCACAAATTCACAAGGCCAAAGCTTCATTAAGAAGAAAAGAGAAATTCCATTATATATTTCTTTTAGTTTTTTCTTCACAAAATAGTTCTTAATGAAGAAAATGACTAAAATAGGTTTTTTTAAGAAGCTAAATTTTTTATTTATATGAAAAATAGACTTTAGGGTTTATAGCTAAGAGGTGGATTTGGGGATGGAGTTTCAAATTTCAAAAAAAAAAATGAAAATTTCAAAAAAAGAAAAATACTATTGGTCATTTTATTTTTCTAGGGCTATTTTTGTGACAAAAATTAAAAAAAAAAAAAAAAGCTATTTAAGAGACTGTTAATCTTGTTTGGACAATTTTAGTTCAATAACGATCTTCTGATTTTTGTATATAAATTTGAAATTTCCTATAGAGACAAGTTATTATATGGAAAGATTCTAACAGTGGTACATTATCCTGAGTCGCCAGGAAGGTTTGTAAGGCTATTGCAAGAATATTGGCGGTGGCGCTAAACTTGGATGCGGATTACTTTGATACGCCCGATATGCTTGGAAATCCTATTGCAAATTTGCGCTTGCTTCACTATGAAGGTGAACAAATTAATTATATAAACTTCTTATGTTAAAGACTAGATTCACTCGCCCATATATTCATTGTTAATCTTGTTACGTTTTAGGAAAGTCTGATCCGTCAAAAGGAATATATGCATGTGGAGCACATACTGATTATGGAATGATGACTCTATTAGCAACGGATAGTGTAATGGGACTTCAGGTATTGATCTCATAATTTTAGAACCACAGTTTTTCTTATGTTGCCGAGTCAGTTGTCGGAAAATATTTTCTTTTCATGACAGATATGCCGAGATGAGACTATGAAGCCTCGGAAGTGGGAATATGTACCATCAATTAAAGGGTATTTCGTTACTAAGTAATTTTAAATGTGTAACAGACTCGCATAACAAATTTCTGTTTAGTTGTTTACTTTTAAAAAAAAATCTCTAATATCACGTATTTTGTTTGTTTTCGTGTACAGAGCATTTATGGTGAATCTTGGTGATATGATGGAGCGTTGGAGCAATGGCTTTTTTAAGTAATTTTTTTCTAAGTTACTTTTCCTAATCTTTGTAAGAAGTGAAAACTTATAATTCATAATGCTTCACTTAACTATGGTTGAAATTTATATTGGTTAAAAAATCTCTTTATATTATCTGCGATGTGATTTGAGGTAGAGTTTTTCTTACATCAATTTTCTCACATGATTTTATACCATACAGATCCTTGCTGCATCGGGTTCTTGGAAATGGTCAGGAACGGTTTTCGGTAAGTTCGTTACTGATCCCCACTTGAGTCTATCTTTAAAACACTACGAAAAGAGATGTATTGTATACTTTAAAATGTATCAAAAATTTATGTGAAATATTTATAGTGATCATATAAATTATGTGTTTTTGTTAGCATATCATTAAAAGAATACTAAATTTATATCAATAAAAATGGATGCTAGTAAGAAATATACTTACCATCTATACTTTTAGTATTACATCAATTTCGTTTATCATTGCAGATTGCGTTCTTCGTGGAACCGAATCATGACTGTTTGGTGGAGTGCCTTCCTACTTGCATGTCTGAAAACAATCCTCCCAAGTAAGTCTTTAGCCTTGTTACATAAACAACTTCGATAGCTAAAACTGTCTTGAAGATATTTATGATTTTTTCATGATAGATATCCAGTCATCAAATGTTCAACATACCTCAGCCAACGCTATAAGAAAACACATGCAGATTTGAGCATCTACGAAAAACAGACCTAAGTGAAGCTTACCTTGTCAATTTAAGGCTACAAAAAATTATTTGAATTTTATTATTTGGTTGTCTTTCCTCATTGTTATAATTTCTCTTGAATTTGGCTTGTTCACCAGGGTTTCGATGAACCACTTCGATTAATAAAGAACATCAATTAAGAAGTAAAAATGAAGAATTTCATTATATGATTAAGACCTGAAAAATCCCCAATACGTTTGTGAATATATAAATTTTCCTAAGATTTATATATCTTAGAGTAAGAAAAGTAGATATTCCTCTTACTCTGTAGGGATATGTATGTATCATTGTTAACGAAATTTAGACCAGATGAGACAATACTTGCGGATTCCAGATACAACAGAAATAACTGTCCATGAACCGAGGATCAAAATATCAACTGAGGCAGCTTCGTTTCACAGTCACTAGTGTTAGCGATTAGTTATGGAATGGGAAGAGTTCTACCATGGATAATTTGTTTAGTACTGAGGATTAAAAGTTCTGAAAAGAAAAATGAAAATTAAGGATTAACACATTCATCATCATGTTTCAACAAAGATGAACCATATGATTGTTATGATTTCCGCAAGCTGAGGGAGAAGAAGATATCAGCTGATTTCATGTTGATATCACATGTCTTGAAGAAAGACATTGTAGAAACCCTTTAAAAAATGATTATAATAATAAAATGGTCGATCAAGAAGTTTTGAAGTTCAAGGTGGTCGGTAAAAATTAAAGAATTGATCGTGGGTGAACTATGAGTCAAATATGCCATTCGACCATGGTTAGACAATATGATAAATTAATCAGCAGGAAGTTTTGGAAGCATAACATTTTTAGAAGCACAACGGGGTAGAAGAACGTTGGGAAAAAACAAAAATTGAACAAAAACCTTGATCTCGGTATTATGGAATTTTTTGAGGAAGCAGGAGGCTTGGAAAATATTTTCAGTTTATTAAAAATATTCAGCTCATCAAAACGGGCGTAGAAAAATATTCGGGATTGATCGCGGATCGAAAATTTACCGAAAGGGTCAAAATCAGACAAATGGACCGAGAAGTTCGAGGTGGCTTGATCTATGAGTCCATGACGTGGTGGCAACAACCTGAAAGGTTATGTGGCAAGGAAAGCACGAGGTGTTTTAGTACAAGCGATCAGAGCATGCGGAGTGACATGTGGAGCACGAGTTTAATCGACCAAGCAGTTGGGTGTCGCATTGCATGCGACCAGGGCATGCGGACCGCCATATGGGCACCGTGTGTTGCCTTGCATGCAATATGAGATCGTGGGCAGACATGTGGGAGGATGAGGTGTGGTCTTGCATACGATCTAGTCATGCGGACAGCCATGTGGAGCACGAGGTATCGCCTCACATGCGACCGAAGCATGATGATCGACATGTGGACACCGTGGTGTCACCTTGCATGCAACCAGACCATGCATCCAGAAATATGGAGGATGTGGTGTCTTATTGCATTCAATCCAGGCCATGCAACCAGCCATGTGGAGCAGGAGGTGTCGCCGCGCATGCGACGGAAGCCATGCGGATGGACACACAGGCTGCCACACGGCTTGATTCTGATTGGCTGCTGCTGCCTATAAATACCCACGACCGCCACCTCATTTCAAGACATGCAGACCACTTCAAACCTACTTAAAAACGTGATAGAAAAAGAAAAGAAAAAAAGTTAGAGTTTCGATCGTTTTCGAGCTTTTTCAGCAGTTTTTGAGAGTTTCCGAGAATATTTACTCTGTCAGTTTTGAGTCGACATCTAGAGAAGGTTCTGCTCAAGTGAAGATCATTCCAGACGTGAATCTACTTGAGAAGGTCAAAAAAGGGTTCGGATCGCAGAAGACATATTTGGGGTCAAGGCCACGTTCAACCAAAAACAGTGAGTTATGATCAATTGATTGATGAGTTGTTTTCATCCAGGTTCGTGTAACTTGAAATTAGATCATTGCAGGAGGCCATGTCTAACTTAGTAACAGTTTGATTAGTTAATTAATCTTGATTGATTGGGTTGATAGCATTCTTAGTAATTTCTTGAGAATGGTAGTAACATGCTAATGGTTAGGTTGATTGGTTAGTTAGCGAATACTGAATACGTAGATATTATCGCTAAGTTGTGGATAGATAGGAATTATGGAATAAAATTATGGAATAGGTTTGATTGTGTTAGTAGTGATTAATACTAAGAACCTTGTGTTATTTTACCGGGTTTAGTATTAGTCATATATTGGCCATATAGCTTTTGTGTAACCCACAATGCTAAGCATATTAGAGGTGAGTTAGTGTTCCTTCAGACCTTGTACTCGGCGGGTTCAAGGAAACTCCTTATTCGCTGGATCAGGAAGACTCAGAGAGACGGATTCATGGTCTATGGCTGATTATTACACAACGGTTTAATGTGGCAGTGACCCGAAGGACTAAGGACTGTCGTGCGGTGACCCGATGGACTGTGGGCTGCGGTCGGTGATATATTCTATTTATTACCAGTTTTAGGCCATGTTATAGGATTTATTTAGAGTCTATTATGTGTGTCTAGGCTATATCTTAGAGTATTTATAGGTCCAGGTATGTTTTGGAGACATATGAGATACTTAGAGCTTTTGGAGCATCTAGAGGAGAAGAATCCGTAGCTGATCATTTAGGGAGTCGACGAAGTCATCGATCAATGGAATACACTTGGCGTCGACCGATGATTATAGCCAAGGTCGATCGATGTAGCACACTTGCCATCGATCGATGACAGAAGATTTCAAAGCCCAAGCCAGAATGACAAAAATGCCATAGACGAGTTTTGACCTAAATTTAGGGGTTTTATATTTATTTCTTGAGAAGACAGAGAAAGAGAGACAACAACTTTAGACATAGCATTTTAGGATTATTCTATTGTATTAGGGTTGGGAGAAAAAGGAGAGACTCCGTCAAAGTCCTCCTAATACTCCTTTGGTTTTTATCTATTTTATATTTCATATCTATTTCATCTATGATTTTTGTGACAAAGAATATATTTGAGTAGTTATCAATAGATTTAGGATCTAATGATAGCAGTCATGGATTAGCCCAAAAATAGGATTGCTAGGTTAAGTTAATATCCATCAATTGAGTTGTGCTTAATGCTTGCATTCTGGAGTAGCTAACTAGGATCTCGATAATAAGACATGGACAACTACGAGAGTAGGTTTTGTGCCAGAATCAATTATAATAACTAGGCTGTTAGGCGCATACGAGAGCTGGTCTAATAAGTCTGGTGGACTTAACAAATTTCGCCAACACTTTCTTCAGATTTCACCGTCGATCGACACCAGGCCTTAGACGTCGATCGATGGTCTTTCTTTTTGCTCGCATACGAGAGTTGAAGTTAAAAGGATCAAAATAGTTAATATTTAAGTTCTAACATATTTACATTTACGTGCTTCCTATCCCTTATAATTCATTCAGTTTGAAACCCTAGATCTAGGATATTTACATTTATATTGACATTTAGTTAATTAATAGCATATTTGCTGTAGTCGCATATTTCTATATTGCATCCTTGTTGGGATTAAAATCGGTCACGACAAAATCAACGGCTCAATTCCTCCTAAAATGCTTCTTCCAAAGCTTCAGCTCACGAAAGTTTTCAAAAAACAATCAAGCAACAAAGAGCACCCAACAAGCACTGGTCGTCATATGGCGACCCGCACACGCAGAGTGCAGGTCAACATATGGTGACTTGCACAAGCAAAGGACAGGTCGCCGTATGGCGACCCGCACACGCAAAGCACAGGTCACCATATGGCAACCTACACACGCAAAGCACGGGTCACCATATAGCGATCCCCACATGCAGAGCATGGTTTTCCATATGGCTACCCGCACATACAGAGCATAGGTTGCCATTTGGCGACCTGAACCGGTACAACCCGGGTCGCCATATGGCGACCTAGACCCACACAGTCTGGGTCGCCATATAGCTAACCCTTCAAATATGCCATATGGCGACCTTATATCTCCATTCTTGGGTCTCCATATGGCGACCTGTGTCTCTTGTTGTATTCCTCTTCGAGTCACAATCGAAATGCTTTTCGTTTCGTCTCTATCGGAGTTCCCATTGAGATTTTATGATAGAAACAAATAAGACTCAACAAACAATTTTAAGCTCGACAAATGCAGCACCTAGGTTGACTGGATTACTCTCCAAACTCCTCTCTCAAATCGTGATCGAAGTGCTTTTCGTTTTGGCTCAATCGGAGTTATTGTCTGAACTTTACGATAAAAACCGCGAAGATCCATTTTTTCGTATAAAGTTCAAACCGATCATATAAAACGGCAACGGTTGAATTAACTCAAAAGTTTCCTAAGCTATACGAGAAGTTTGAACCCATGCTAAAAATCGACGTCGTATCAAAGATGATCTTTCAGAGAAATCGGAAAAACGCTCAAAGTCGGCAAAACGGCCCGAGAAGCCTAAAACGCGACTAAAATGTCCGCTTACATTTTTATATGCAAACAAGCTCAGTGGTGTTATGATGGTTTATTTTTATTTACACAAAAATAAATATAGAATAATCAGAAGAGAAAAAGGAATATTCCCGAACTGATAAACTCGACCAGTGGCAGAAAAGGAAGCGCCAAACTGGCTTGAAGAGGAGTATTTAAGATAAGGCGAGGCTGGAGACAAAGAGAGAGAGATTATTTAGCATTCACAACAAACTTAGAGCAATAGGCATTTATTTTCTATTTTTGTTATCAAGCTATTCGATTAGGGATTTGCAATCTTAGGTTACTAGAACTAGGGTATCGCCAACAGCTCTTGTGGCCAAGACTCTTTCCTTCTTGTAAACGCTTAAACACATATTCGGAATAAGATTTCTTTCACTCTCCTTTTATTTTATTGATTCTTTATTATTTCGTTTGTTCTCATTGTTTGATTGCGTCGTGTTTGGTTTAAAGCATATTATCCAGGATCTCCTGGAAAAGTTAGGGCTTCCTAACTTCCTAAAGTTTACGGAAATCGATGGTGTGAATTTTGGTTCTCACAGTTTTACGCTAGAAGGAGGGGGAGACTACAGATTAATCTTTCTAGCAACCACATAACGCCCAGTCAAGCATGTCAGCTAACGATATCAACAACCAACAGCCTCACAACGACTCGAGTCGTGATAACATCGACAATACTCATGCGACCAACATTCCCGCGGTTAACGCTGAGCCCGACACCACGGCAGTTGAGGAGATGAAAAAACTGATCTCCGCCTATGAAAAAAAAGCGGAAGAGCAGGGTAATGGGATCTCTCGCCAAACAGTTCGAAAACCTAACTACGAGAACCCGAGCTGTCTTTCCTCACGGGACCACTAGGCTCCGAGGTAGAAGACTCGATTTCGCGACTCCTTTGGACCGGTTTGCAAACACACAGGAAAATCAGTCGGATTAAGATCCACACGAAATCACTCATGCGCCAGCATAGAAAAATCCGGGCAATCTTCCACCCTTGGAAGAGGATAAATAAGAAGGGGAAATCAAGCGCATTAATGTGGATTCTAGCAGTCAGTCCGAGCCTTCGGACCAAGACACGGACGTACATCCACGAAGGAGAAGGAGACACATGTCTCAAGAGGACCTGCTAGATAAACCCATGACAGAAGAGGAAGAAAACATCTTTCGGGTAGATCCGGAGAAGCTGACTGAAGAGCAGACTCGGAAAACTCGCATCAAAAACCGACAAACTTGGAAAACTGCTAAGGATGAATTCAAGATTCACGATCTTTGTATTGATCTCATGAGAACAGTTGCGGACGTAAAAGCGGTAAAATCGCAGATTCACTATGCGACCATTCCCGCACTTGAGATCGACCAACTGCTCGAGGAAGCTTGTAATCATCAGGGTATCGGATCCATGAAAGATCAAGGTACTGACCTACAATGGTACGACTGATCCCAAAGCGCACCTACAAGCCTTTGAAATCACAATGGGAAGGGCCAAGTTCAAAGACAATGAAAGGGATGTCGGCCAATGCCGCCTCTTTGTCAAAAATCTTGATGGAGCCGCACTCGAATATTTCTCCCGCCTTAGGCAAAATTCCATCGGCAACTTCCGCCAACTCGCTTCGGAGTTTCTCAAGAAATACTTGATGTTTATCAACCGAGAAAATTCCGACGTCAGCCTATGGAGCTTGTCTCAAAGGGAGGACGAATCACTCTGCGAATTTATCAACCGATTCAAACTCGTTATGGCGAGAGTCAGCGGGATCAGCGATAAGGTAGTCGTGGACGCGCTTCAAAAGACACTATCGTACAAGTCAAAGTACAGGAAATGGATCACCCTTGAGAAACCGCAAACCATTCAGGACGCGTTACACAAGGCCACATACTACATCATGATCGAGGAAGAGACCAAGGTGCTGTCGCAAAGGCACAAACCGATGAAAACTTCTTCGAGATATCTGGCTTCAGATCAGAAGTCAAAAAGGAACAAAACTGCCCATCACGAAGGAGAAGAAACCGAGGGGGCTCATAACTATGACATCAACTCCGGCTCTGAGCAAGGACGAACCTTGGGCAATACATGGACCCGAAACTCTAATTACGATGAGAACATCTTCTGCGACTTCCATTAGACTCGCGGCCACTCGACTGTTAACTGCAAAGTTTTCGGAGCGAGATTGACAGCAAAACTAGTCGCGGGAGAACTCTCCAGAGTAACAAGTGTGAAGGACCTTAGTCGTACTCTGATCGTCCTTTGAAAAATGACAAACCTCCCCAAACCGAAAACTCTTCGGGAGACAAACGCAGAAGGAGGGAGGATGAGAAGGGAATTGACAGCAACCGTCGCAAGATTAATATGATCATCGGAGGATCGCAGTTTTGTGGCGACACAGTCTCGTTGATCAAGGACTATCAACGAAATGCAGAAGCAAGTGAGAGCTGGCCAGCCTGGTCTCCGCCCTAGGATAACCAAAATAACTCCATCACCCTCGAGGAGGAGGAAGCTGGCAAAATCAATCAACCCCACTGCGACCAACTCTTCATTGACCTAGTAATCAAAGATCTCAAGGTCGCCAGAGTTCTTATCGATACTGGGAGCACACTTAACGTCATATTCCGCCATACACTCAGGAGGATGAACATCGAACTAAAAAAGGTTGTACCAACGCCAAAACTGTTGACCGTTTTTTTTTTGCATAACCGAAATGACTCTCGGATCGATCAAACTCCCAGTCATGGTGAAAGAAGTGACAAAAATTGTCAACTTTGCAGTCGTTGACTACCCCGCCATCTACAATGTAATCATGGGCACTCCCTGGCGCAACGCCATGAAGGCAGTCTCTTCAACCTACCATCTAGGCATTAAGTTCCCAACTCAAAACGGAACTGCCGTGATTTGGGGTAGCCAAAAACAGTCGCGGCCCTGTCTTTTAGCTGAACACAAGCTAAGACAAACCACAACTACTTCGATGGTAAAACCCAAACGAACAAAGACCACTCAGCCACTGGCTGAAAACGTCTCTCAAAAAGATAATCCAAAATCGTCACTCCAAGCAACGGCTCCGAACGAAAAAACGAGAAAATGTCCGAGCCCAACGCAACAACTCAACCAGAGGAAAAAATCCTGGAAAAGACGTTGACCCTGCTATAGTCACCACAACTAGGGGAATCGACGCAACTATGGCCGAGTAGAAACACTCGTCGCCAAAACACTGAACTACAAGATGGCTTGATCCTCGAAAGAGGTACGTTGGCAGCTTGTCCAAACGACAATTTCAGCTATCCCCCTCTCTAAAAAAGGAGGGGGGAGTGGGTACGTATATGTATACTCGTATACTCCCACATTTTAAATATTCGCCTTTTAGTCGATATCTTAAATATTTTCCTTGTCCTCAATATTTTTATAAAAAAAATCAATAATAAAAAATCCTAAATCTTGCAAAGTTTCTTTTATTGTATAAAATTATTCCGAACTATCCAATTACGAACCAAACTCTTCGCTACAATCACTTACTCGTAAAACAATTTCCGGTTAAACACCATCGAGGCCCTGTCCTTGAAAAGGTCGAACATCAGTTCACACCCGGAATCAGCAACTTACACACCTTATACTTTAAGAGCATAATGCGAGACATCGCACGAAACCTCCGAAAATGCATTTTCAAAATTCAGAAACAGTCCGCCTGCGACTATAATCATAAACAAACACTCGCTCTTACACCTTATTCCTCGATTGGCCCCGATGAGTAAATTAGTCGTCCTAAACAGACGCACCTAACCTTTCTCACAAACGGTTCTCATACATCCGACTAGGATAATTGTGCACAAAAAATCAGAAATTTTGGTCAGCACATCCAGGAGACTTAAAAATTGTCCCTGGAGAGTTGCTCGATTCCGACCATACAAGTTGTATAAGTCGAGAACATAACGCGGACTTTAAAGCGGTACGGAATCAGGTTGAAATCGCAACATGTAAAACAAAAGCCGATTAGTCATCGCACAGCCTTAACCGAAAGTAAACCTAGGTCTTGCTCTAAACCCAGCACACTGATCTCTAACGTCTCAAAGCATGAGTAACGAAAGATATGAGATTCTGAAAGCATGTGTCTTTGTTCACATCTAAACGCTCACGGAACCTTTCCACGCATCTAGAACGAGCAACAAATAGAATGATACACAAATACGAGTTAGATGCGAGATGACAACTCGCGTTCTTCCCTCTACACAAATCGAAATCATAACTTCTCAAAACTCTTCTAAAAATACGAACTGTTTTTTCAATATATAAGCCATTAAAGGCAGGGATTTGAAGCCACGTATGGTCAGTCCCAAACAAAAACGGCCACATTTGGCATAGGCATAAACCTAAAAACGGCCACATTCAGCCTGATACAACTAAAACATAAAAATAACCACAAACGGATCGTTCAAGGGTCAAGCTCAAAATTTCTCGACATCAAAGGACCAAACGTGCCGAACGACTGATTCACCCCAACCCCCTCGTTTGAAACCCCGGGCATGGTCTCCTAAACATCCCATCACCTTCTCCTCGAGAGGAGGGACCATAGCATCGACGCCTTCGTACTTGCCCATATAACTGGTACTCGTGTCCATTTCAGCTTGGAAAGCGTAGCCCGCGGCCCTTGTCCATGACAAGGCACCAACGGCTCCACGACAGTCTCTGAAATCGCCCATGAGCTCTTGGGCTTCCCTTAGCTTTCCGAACTCAGCCTTGAACTAAGCAGCACGACCAGCGACCACTGCAGCAACTTCACGTTTTCCTCGCCTTTCTGCACCACGAAGCTCGTTAGCGTGCTTCCTCTCCAGATCCTCATTCCGGTCGGTAGCCTGTTCTCTGAGAAGAGCAACCTCGTTCTCTGCCCTCTCAGCCTTGAAACGGCAGAGTGTCTCCTACTGGTAGCTCGCCTCGAGCGCCGAGTTGAATGAGAGCAGTCTCTGTACAGGTTTAAAACTAAGGAAAGATATCCCGAAAGAATATATGGTAGAGATAAATGAAGTTCCAATTACTAACCGCGTTAACCATCCTGAAACCCTACGCAAATACTTTCGACCTCGCCTGACCATCCACGGTAGGAGGATGATCGAACTCGGCCGGAAGATCCTCAAAAAGGTCGTCGAATTTGCAATCTGGCAGGGAAAAATAGATAGTGCCACTCCTGTTGCCCGAAGTAAAGTTGGAAGGCCATCCAGGCTAGGAGAAGTCGTCCGAGGAAAATTCGAGATCGCCTAGCTTGACCTCTTTGCCTTTGGAAGGCCATGCGTCCCCTCGAGACACTGGAATGTCCCTCAACAAGAACTCATCCATTGACGGTTCAGATCCCTCTTCCATGACCATTTCGGGATGAGTTCGCGACTGGTGATGTTATAAAGCCTTCCGAACTCGCATTTGAGTGAAAGAAGTCTTAAAAAACGAACTAGTCCAAAGAAGGTCCCTCACAACAATCATGTCGTCCGGGAACGGAGGTAAAGGGTTGGTTTCTGCAAAAACAAAGAACAAGAAAGTTAAATATCGTCGGAACAATAAACGTACGTACATCCAAACAGTACTGTAACGACCCCATTCACTGCGAAAAACAAGAATGCAGCTTTCTTCAGTCGACGCGCTATTAACGCAGACGAAAAAGAAGCATTTCTACCATGCATGACCATTCCAAATTGTCTCCCGTATGATCGACATGTGGGTGCAAGGCGCAAGGCGATATATTCCCCCCGTCACGGCCAGTGTCCTCAAACAAGCCTCGAAATGGTCAACACTAAGAGGCACCCATGCTTGTTACTTAGGACCAAGATCCCAAGGAGGTGCTAGACCTGTAAGATTGATTTGACCAATCGATAAACCAAAACAGTTCAGAGTACGAATGATATCTCCATGATTGGAGACCATATACGGCAACGCACAATGTACGCCTCGTAACAGGTGAAATAGCCCACCAAAGAATCATTTGCCCTTTCGCCTTGTCGCGGAATCCAAACTCTCGAATAGTGTCGAGGAATGGGTACAAGATCTTGCTCGGAAGACTTCGGTCCCACCAACAGGGAGGCCTGCTAGGAAATTGCGCTTCAGGTGGAGGGGTCAAGCCTTCACATGAAGCAGCCTAATATGCCTCGGCCTCCCCAGGATCAACCGAATATGGAACAAACTCAGGTTTTGGGATAGCTTCTTTTTCATTTCGATCATCGTCATGACTAATATGACGAATTTTGACTTTCTTAAAAGCTCTCTTTTTGGTAGACGTGATTTCAAATAGTAAAACAAAGAAAAAAAACAATGAGAGAGAATGAGAAAGACAAATTCTACGTTGGAGAAAGTGAGCAAGTGAGTAAAATCTCAATACTTACTCCACCTACTTATAAGCAAAAAAATTACTATTCACTCTCGGAATCTCAGTCGATGATTTGGTCTAATTTGCACAACCAGCCTAATCGCCCGCTAGAGCCTCACACTAAAGGCTCACAGACAAATGAGCTGGGGGCTAACTGTTGGGGTCAAAATCGGTCACAACCAAATCAACGGCTCAACTCCTCGTAAAATGCCTCTTCCAAACATTTGGCTCACAAAAGTTTTCAAAAAACGATCAAGCCACAAGGAGCAAGTAACCGTACGACAAGTCCCACATTGTAAATAGGGTCGCCATATGGCGACACGCACCATGCAAGAACGGGTCGCCATATGGCGACCTGCACTTAGAAAGCATGGGTCGCCATATGGAGACCCGCACCCTGCAAGCATGGGTCTCCATATGGCAACCTGCACTTGGGAAGCACGGGTCACCATATGGCGACCCACACCCTACAAGCACGGGTCGCCATATGGCAACCTGCATTCAGGAAACATGGGTCGCCATATTGCGACCTGCATTCGGCAAACATGGGTTGCCATATGGCGACCCGCACCCTACAAGCCCGGGTCGCCATATGGCAACCTGCACTTAGGAAGCATGGGTCGCCATATGGCGACCCATACCCTGCAAGCATGGGTCGATATATGGCCACCTACACTTTGAAAGCACGGGTCGCCATATGGCGATCCGCACCCTACAAGAACGGGTCGCCATATGGCGACCTGCATTCGAGAAACATGGGTCACCATATGGCGACCCACACTCTACAAGCACGGGTCGCCATATGGCGACCTGCATTCGGGAAACATGGGTCGCCATATGACGACCTGCACCCTACAAACATGGGTCACCATATGGCCACTTGCACACGCAAAGTACGGGTCGCCATATGGTGACCCGACACGCAGAGCACAGGTCACCATATGGCGACCTGCACACGCAGAGCACAGGTCACCATATGGTGACCCGCACACGCAAAGCACATGTCACCGTATGGAGACATGCACACGCAAAGCATGGGTCGCCATATGGCGACCTGCACATGCAAAGCACATGTCACCATTTGGCGACCTGAACCCGTTCAACCTGGTTTGCCATATGGTAATGTACGAGCTACAGACGGAAGAGTAGTGAATATGCAAGCTGAAGACATCAGAGCAGTTCTAGAGAGAGCTACTATGTTTGAGCAGAGCTACATATGTTTACCAGAACATGCAGCAAGGATCAGTATGTCTATGGAGAATCAAAGGACATACAACAGAACAGAGATTGATGATATTGTGCATGAGATCTACAAAGCTCAAGAGATTTCACAGGATGATTTCTACACGAGGCTTGATAATGTCTACTGTCCTATAGACAAGTGTCTCACCGGTTTGACTACACGCATGGCTGAGATGAAGCAAGATTTGGATACTCAGAGACAACATGCCATTAGGTCAGACAAACGAGCATCAATCGATGGCACCCTACGACCATCGATAGACACTGAAGCCAACCGACAAAAGACATCAGCATAAACATAATTGGAAGACAGGTTTGATGAGATTGACTTTTCTCAGAGCCTAATGAAGGAAGATATTTCTCAACAGTTGGAAGATATATCAAAGACTACAACTGCAAGACTTAGAATGCTACAGCGCAGTATTGAGAACCTACAAAGAAGAATGCATTCAATGGAGGTTGCTAGAGAGGTTACAAAGAATAAGAAAACAAAAAGTGATGAAGCAATGAGGAGCTTTATTGGTACATGGTTCCAGAAGAGCAGAGAAGATGTAGACACTTGTTTTCCAAGTGTTGATCCACCTCCATACTAGTCAGAAAGTTCAAATGTCGAGCTTAAGACTATAACCAAGCGTTGAGTGGGAGGTACCCACTGTTTAGTAAGTTTAATTAGTTTTAAGATTATATTAGTCGAATTTTGGATTTTATTATATTATTACAGGTTTTTAAAAGAAAAAGGAAGATAGTCTGCACAGAGCATTGATCGATACTTGATCATTGTTGATTGACGGAGTAACCCTAGCATCGAACAATCGCCACTTAACTGTGTTGATCGAGGGTCACCATCAGCAAGACGGTATAACGTTTTCTTTGATTAAATTTTTTTCCTTATGATTTATTTTCTTCACCAATCTCGGACTGTATAACACTGGTGATAGTGTTGTGTACGCAGAAAGTTATAGGTGCAATATCGATCAGCACCATAGAGTCACCATCAGTCGACTATGGATAGCGACCATCAACCGACACCACCTACCTACCATCGATCAACACACTATTACAGAGAGAGGTATCGAGTTTCTCATTTAACTATTTACTTATGATTTAAATTTTCCTAACCAATCCGATGCAGATTACACTAGGGATAATGTAATTTAAGTCTGGGGGAGGTTCGCTAACGCTATTTGATTTGTTTTAAGTTTTATTTGCTATATATATATAAGTTTTTAAAAAAAAAGTTATTGAGTCAAAAAGGGGATTATGATCAAGATTTATTATTGACTAGCCACACTTTAGCACCATTCTTAGAAGGTTGTTTGCGGAAATTACTAGAGATGCCAAAGTGGATCATCCTGCCACTATACCACACTTGCCTAGAAAGTTTGAAGGAAACGAGTCTGATTTCCAACACTAATCCTGACATGGTATACATTGGATCGGATTCCTTCTGCAAGTCTGTAGGTACAAGTTATTTCACCTTTGGTTCCCTTCTCTCTCTCTCTCTTCAGCATGTACTTAAAAGCTTAAAAGATTGAGATGATTTCCCGAGATGCAAAGGGGTAGGTACATTACCAATGACCACATTTAATTCAGAGGAATGATCACTCATTGTTGGAAGCGAGGAATAGGTAAATTACCAATGACCTTACTATTTGCCTACAACTTTGTCCAAAAAAAAAAAGAAAAAGAAAAAGATAAAAATAAAAGAAGAAGAGATCTAAAAAGATTCAGAGAAGAGAGAAAAGAGAAAAGAGGGAAGAAAGGGATTAGAGAAGACTTTGTGCATGGTTATTCAGATACTTGCAGAGGTAAGAATCCATGTGTCCTTTGATCGATACTCCCAAAATAAAGTATGCACTTTTATTTTATGCAAAAAAATGAGATCAGTAGAGGAGTGAGTCAAGCTAGTATTTGCTAAGTTGTTGGTAGAATGGATTTGGTTGCTATACTAGGTTAGGGTACATAAAATTTATCTTTTATTCACTTGATAGGATATGGTTGCAACAAAGTAGGGTGATAGTTATACTTAGATATTATGTGAGTCTCCACTTTTCAAAACCGCTTTCTTAGACTTTTTTTGCTTGAGGACAAGCAAAATGTTAAGTCTGGGGGAGGTTATATAGCCTATTTATTACCAGTTTTAGGCCATGTTATAGGCTCTATTTAGAGTATATTATGTGTGTCTAGACTATATTTTAGAGTATTTACAAATCCAGGCACCTTTTGGAGACATATGAGATATTTGGAGCTTTTTAGAGCATCTAGAGGAGAAGAATCTGTAGCTGATCATTTATGGAGTCAACAAAGACATCGATCGATGGAATACACTTGGCGTCGACCGATGATTATAGCCCAAGGTCAACCGATGTAACACACTTGCCATCGATCGATGACAGAAGATTTCAAAGCCCAAGCCAGGATAACGAAAATGCCCTGAACAAGTTTTGACATAAATTTAGGGTTCTTATATTTATGTCTTGAGAAGATAGAGAAAGAGAGACAACAACTTTGGACAGAGCATTTTAGGATTATTCTATTGTATTAGGGTTGGGAGAGAAATGAGAGACTCCTTCAGAGTCATCCTGGAACTTCTTTGGTTTTTATCTATTTTATATTTCATATATATTTCATCTATCATTTTTGTGACAAAGATCATGTTTGAGTAGTTATTAATTAGATTTAGGATTGAATGGTAGCAATCATGGATTATCCCAAAAATAGGATTGCTAAGTTAAGTTAATATCCATCAATTGAGTTGTGCTTAATGCTTGCATTCTAAAGTAGCTAACTAGGATCTCGATGATAGGACATGGAAAACTACAAGAGTAGGTTCTGTGCCAGAATCGATTTTGTTGAACTAGGCTGTTAGGCGCATGCGAGAGCTGGTCTAATAAGTCTGGTGGACTTATCAAATCTCGCCCACACTTTCTTCTGATTTCATCATCGATCGACACCAGGTCTTAGCCGTCGATCGATGGTCTTTTCTTTTGCTCGCATACGAGATTTGGAGTTAAAAAGGTTAGAATAGTTAACATTTGAATTCTAGTATATTTTCATTTCCGTGTTTCATATCCCCTATAATTCATTTAGCTTGAAACCCTAGATCTAGCATATTTACATTTATATTTACATCTAGTTAATTAATAGCATATTTTCATATTTGCATTAGTAGCATATTTTTATATTGCATCCTACTTCTTGACAAGGAATATTTCCTTAAATTGATTGTTTACTATCAATATATATATTTACTTAGCTTAGTCTTTAGAAATAAGAAATCTATTGTGTGCATTTGCTCTCTGTGGATTTGATCCCTAAGTACTATACCTGATATCTCTTGGCAAGAGTATTATTGTGTGTGTTAAGATTAGGGTTATTTTGATAGTTAATTGTTTATGATATTTATACCCTGCTAGAATAATAAACAACACACCATGTCAGTCGGTTGAAGATTCCTTCTTCTAGCCTTTGTGGTAGGGAGATAGGATATTGTTGATGATGAAGGAGGAACCTAATGTTACCAGGGCCTTACCTAAATATATATATATATATATATAATAAAGAGATTGGTACACCCTAGATTGAATTAAGATCGAGTATATGTGGTTAGCAAGTATTTCTTGATTATCTTTTTATATTATTGATTTGCTTGTTATTATTATATGTTGTGGATTTTTGATTTTGCTTATATTATTATCATTGAATTATGTTATTAGGAGAACCTCTCGCTTTAGATTGTTTGGAATGGGATAGCGAGGGGTTGTATTTGCAAGTTTGGGGATTGTAACTCACTGAGTAATGCTAGATTACTCACTCCTCTCTCTCTTTATTGTTTTCAGGTGACCAGTAGTGAGCTTGTAGAGGTCCCGGGAAGTTAGGCCGGCTGGTGTAGTTTTGCATCTTTTTGGTTAAAGCGTTTTCAGACTATAAGTATGTATTTTTCCTCTCTCTTGGCATGAAACTTCTTGTATAATATTTTGTGTGTTGTGAACCATGTAAAATATATAAGATAAATAAAGTGAAGTTTTGTGTAAATGCCTTGTTGTTTCTTATAATAGCTTGTCCAAGCTAACACAACATCATATTAGGATACGGGTTGAGAACTCTTAGGCTTTAATCTGACGAGATGTGTTAGTGGTCAAACTGGCCTAGTCACGAATTGCACCCTTTGTGACCTTGGTCGGATCGTTCTTAACCCGTCATGTAGCACTCCTGAACCTTGGTAGATAGTTAGTCCGTCGGTCATGTTCTTGTTTGATTATTGGCCGGTGGTTCGACCTATACCTAGAATGGTTCAGGGGTGTTACAGACATAGTCTCAGTGAAGAAACTCATTAATTGTGATGATTTCAAAAGATGAAATCATGGAGCACTAAGGTAATCTCTCCAGTTTTTTGGTGATGAAGTGACTGTGTACTGCGAGCATGGTCGGTAAAGGATCTTAGAGGCTTTAAATATGGGTCAAGCACTAAGGATTCAGGACTGACAGAAGAGCACTACTACATTGAGGAAGTGTTCATGTTCTACGTGTGTGCATCTACTGAGGAAACATGAGGTGGATGTTCTCAAAGCTAAGAGTTGGTTTCTGATTGAGAAGGGATAGAAGCTGAGTTTTTTCAAACGCAAGGTTCTGCAATTAGGATGAAACAATCAACCGTACTCATGGTCTGTGATTTTCACAGAATTGAAACTGCTCTGGAATGCAAGAGCTACATACTTTTTTTTTTGTAAAAGAGATAGCCAAAGTTCTATTAGTTAACTTGTTTTATTTGGTTAAACTTGGGGTAAAGATAATATTTTGCTGGAGTTCTTTTTTTCTGGGGAAATAAGCTGGAGGTACACTGGTGTGTGTTGGCGGATGTTTATACATCAGTTCTGGTTATCAGAATTCAGAGAAGTAGATATTGTATTGAGTATGTAACAAGATCAGAAAATCAGTTTATGAGAGCACTGTAATAACTTTGAAGGCTTTAAATTATGGTTCAGATTTGAGGAAGCTTGTTGTAACAACCCGATTTTTTGAATACCGGTTTAGATTATGTTCATGATTTCTCTCAACCAAACCATTTACTAAACCAATCAAGCCATTTAATTTCCTAGCCCTAACCGTATATTCTTATGCTCGTATATTTATATTTTTCTTCCACAAAAGTCAGTCACCCTTTTATCAACTCGTGGGGAGAGTCACGCCGTCAAGCTTCTCTCACCAGCTTCATCACCATGATCTTCATCTCTCTCCCTTCTTGTAATCATATCTTCTTCTTCTATGGTGTTGATCCCACTGCTCAGATTCATGTGATGGAGAACGTGACCCTGAAGGTGAAGCCGGAGCCGTCGTATTGTGTCACCGTCACCAACCACCACGGCTCAGCACCCGTAGTTGTAGCAGGCCACCGGACATCCACGTCGTCCTTGTACGAGTCGTCGTTAAATCATCTTCGACTTGATCCAAGCAAGTGAGGTCACGGTCTTGTTCGTTCTTATGTCCTAAGCTTTGTTCTTTCCGTTTCAGTTAGCCGCTCATCACCACTACTAATCGTGTTACACCCTTGCCGTAAGAGCCATGTTGCTGAAGCCAACAATTATGGTTGTCTCTAATGCCGTGAAAGTTAAGTGGTTCCTTTTGAGTTCTGGTGTTAGAACTTTATTAACCTTATGCTAATCATCATCTCTTTGCTCTTGTCCTTTATTATCCCTTATCAGTCACGTGATGCTCATGTTACCAATGATCCCTAATCATGTCGTTTGGTCAAGCGTGAGAGAAATTATGCATATGGGTCTCTTTCGTTGTTACTTGAGCAACAAGTAATTATTCCACAAATCTTAGATTAATTAATTTATTAATCGTATTTTACTTGTTTGTTTATGTTCTTTTCCAATCTGGTGTGTTGTTGCGAGAAACCGAGATCCATGGTGAAACTCTAATTCTCTCGGTGATCAAGGTATCTTTTACAGTTTTCGATCCATTTTTTTCTATTGGCTAAAGTGAGGGTTACTCTGTTAAATCTCGAACTAGTTTAGTACTGCTATTATGAAAAGTTTAGTTTCGAAACATGATCCGTCTCTGTGAATTGAGTCTGCTTGTGAGTCTTGTTAGTTATTTTATTGATTGTTAAACCGGAAATAGGATAATAGAGGATTCAACTATTGTGTGAATTATTTGATGCTGAGCACTGTTATATATATGTATATACATAGTTATATAGTAGGGACTATATGCGAGGGGGGGGGGGCTCAGAGATGTCTGAGCTAGCGACGCAGCAGGTTTTGAGGGCGGGGGTACAGAGACGTCTGTACTATCGACGCAGCGGGTTTTGAGGGCGGGGTACAAAGACGTTTGTACTATCGACGCAGCGGGTTTTGAGGGCGGGGGTACAAAGACTGTTGTACTATCGACGCAGCAGGTGGTTGAGGGCGGGGATACAGAGACATACTGTACTATCACGCAGCGGGTATATATATATTCTTATGAGGAAATGTGCGGTGCATAAATAGCTGTGTACTATGAGCGCATGGGTGTTAGTTGGATTAGATGTATGTGATTGTTCTTTGTGCTGTAGACACCGTGCTTGTTTCATGCTAGAGCTAGGCTTACATAGTCGTAGTGCTATGTACTAAGTCAGTGGTTTGCGGTTTAGCATCCCATACCTCACTGAGTGACTCCCATGTTACTCACTCCTTATTCTTTCCCCCTTTCAGGTGAGACCGACAAACATGAGTGATTGCTATCGGATTGGTGCTTTTGGGAGTTTTATTCATTTCTTTTGCAGACTTTCTGTTTTATGTTTTTATCGGATTTATTTCATTACGAGATTTATTGCTATTTATGAGATTTATGGTGTTTGGAGATGATTTATGAGGATTAATAAATGGAGATTTCAGAGTTATTATTTATTATATTATTTTGGAAAATACGGGTGTTATACTTGTGTGCTTGATCAGTTTCAGAGATAAGGATCATTCAGATTCTGAGAAATCTACAGAACCTGGGGAACGTGGTAGAAATGGTTTATCATGAAATCTGTGACATACATATGGTTGGATCAAGGTGAAAGACGATTTTTTAAAGGGCTTCATGAATAAGCAGGTGGTGAGTTCTGAGGCTGTGTGATCCATGAATGAAAGTTTAGGTAATACCTTAGGGTTCACATATGGTCAAAAAGAGTTCTATAAGGAAGCCGCAAAAGTAGAAAAATCTGAGTAAAGACTTATGTCTGTGTGAAGAACATGAAGAACGTAAATGTTATTGAAAGATGACTAGACAGTGACTGAGATAAGTACATGTTGAAAGTGTCAGTGGCAGCAAGAAGGACTTGTGGAGCAGTGTTTCTTTCAGAAGAAATTCTCAAAAGAGAGCCAAGCCAGTGTAAAAAATTTCCAAGTTCAGCATGGTCTCATCATGTAGAGTAAGGTTTCAGCATATGGTTATAAGATGTGAAGAGGATGCCGGCAATCAACATGGGCTAAGACATCAAGGCAGAGTCAAAGCAGATATAAGCAGTTGTTATCTAACATATGTGCGAGCTCTGATTTTGGAGGTATTAACATGAACGAAAGCACAATTTGAGATGGAGTTGTTTGAGGGAATAATTAAGTTGAACAAACTCAAAGATATCTCTAACAGTAGCGAGATGGAGACAAAGATTGTCATCTAATTCAAGAGAGAATCAATATGGAGAAGAAGAGATATGTGTAAATAAAATAGACACCATTGGAGTTGTTTCATTCAGTGTGATATGTGTAAATAAAATAGACACCATTGGAGTTGTTTTATTCAGTGTGTCACTCCCACTTTTCCAGGAGGCTGAGTACCTTCGTTTCTCTTATAAGTTGTCGAGTTGCACATCAAGAATTCTTTGCAGATGAAGAGATGTCAAAGGGGCTCTGTTTTTCAAGTATTGAAGTAACTTAGACAAGCTCAGGTTAGAGTTGTTGTGACACATAGAAGCAATGTCTTAATACGGCTGGGAAGATGATATACCTAAACAATGGCTATGACCAAGTGTGCATGAAAGAAGGAGAGGAGTGGAAGACTGCCTTCAAAACAAAGCAAGGTTTGTATGAGTGGCTTGTGATATCATTCGGCCTCACCAATGAACCAAGCACTTTCATGAGGTTCATAAACCACGTGCTAAAGGCCTACATATGTAATTTTGTGGTGGTTTATTTTGATGATATACTAATATATATTCAATGTCTAGCTGACCACATCAATCATCAAGAACAATTACTAGAAACCCTTAGGCTAGAAAGTCAACCCTTAACAAATCTACTTTTGCATTGATCAATTTGTCTTTTTGGCGTTTTGTGAGTACACACGGACGGAAGGTTGATGAGGAGAAAATCAAGGCCATCCAAGACTCGCCCACACCAACAACCATATGCTATGTCCAGAGTTTTAATGTTATAACCAGATTTTACTAACGGTTTGTGAAGGATTTCAGCACGATAGTACCAATGACTTTCGTGATAAAAATGACACCACCTTTGCACGGGACCAAATTAAGAAGAAGCTTTCAACAAGCTTAAATATAGTTTCACAAACAGACCAGTTCTTACACTTCTTTTTTTGATAAGACTTAAGATTATATGTTATGCAACAGGTTCAGGAATAGAGGATGTGCTAACACAAAGAGTTAGACATGTGGCCTATTTCAGTGAAAAACTCAGTGGAACAACAATTAACTACCCAAATTATGACAGAGAGCTCTACACGTTAGTAAAATCGTTTAGAACTTGGTAACATTATCTATTGTTGGAAGAGTTTGTTATTCATACAGATCATGGACACTCAATCCCTTGAGAGACCAGAGAACACCTCAAGAATAGGCATACTATATGGTTTGAGTTTGTGGAGACCTTCTCATATGTGATCAAATATAAGAAGGGCAAAGACAGTGTGGTGGCTGATGCACCTTCAAGGAGATACACTCTGATCTCAACAATGGAAGCTAAGATCATGGGTTTGAACATATTAAAGATTCATATGCTACTACTGGCCATTATTTTAATAAAATTTTCAGGAACACTGCTGATATAGCCAATTTATTAACTGTTTTAGGCCATGTTATAGGCTATATTTAGAGTCTATTATGTATGTCTAGGCTATGTTTTAGAGTATTTACAGGTCCAAGAATATTTTGAAGATATATGAGACACTTTGAGCTTTTGGAACATTTAGAAGAGAAGAATCGGTAGCTGATCATCTATGGAGTCGGTGAAGCCATCGATCGATGGAACACACTTGGCGTCGATCGATGATCGAAGCTCGAGAGCGATCAATGCAGCACACTTGTCATCGATCGATGATCAAAGCCCAAGTCAGAAAGACAAAAATACCTTGGACGAGTTTTGACCTAGACCTAGGGTTCTTATATTTATGTCTTGAAAAAGATAGAGAACATCATCACGAGACAATAGGGAGACAAAAGTTTTACAAAGCATTTTAGTTTTATTTTGTATTAGGAGAGAAAGGAGAGACTCCTTCAGAGTCCTCCTGGAACTCCTTTGGTTTTTATATTTTATTTCATATCTATTCAATTCATATATGATTTATGTGACAAAGATCATGTTTGAGTAGTACTAATTAGATTTAGGGTTGAATGATAGCAGCTATTGATTAGCCCGAAAATATGATTGTTAGGTTAAGTTAATATCCATCAATTGAGTTGTGCTTAGTGCTTGCATTTTAGAGTAGCTAACTAGGATCTCGGTGATAGGACATGGACAACTACGAGAGTAAGTTCTGTGCAAGAATATACTCTATTGAACTAGGATGTTAGATACATGCGAGAGCTGGTCTAATAAGTCTGGTGGACTTATCAAATCTCGCTCATACTTCCTTCTGATTTCACCATCGACTGACACCAGGCCCTAGCCGTCGATCGATGGTCGTTCCTTTTGCTCGCATACGAGATTTGGAGTTAAAAGGGTCATAATAGTTAATATTTGAGTTCTAGAATATTTACATATCCGTGCCTCATATCCATTATAATTCATTAAGCTTGAAACCTTATATCTAGCTTATTTACATTTATATTTACATCTAGAATATTTCCACATTTGCTTTAGTAGCATATTTTCATATTACATCCTACATCCTCACAAGTAATATTTTCTTAATATGATTATTCATTATCAATATATATATTCACCTAGCTTAGTGTTTAGAAATAAGAAATTTATTGTGTGTGTTTGCTCTCTGTGGATTCGATCCCTAAGTACTACACCTGATCTCTTTTGGCAAGAGTATTATAGAGTGTGTTAAGATTATGATTAATTTGACAGTTGATTGTTTAGGATATTTATTACCCTTCTAGAACAAAATACACACGACATAAAATTTGACGCCGTTACCGGGGACCATAGATCGCCATTAGATTTATTTTTTAGGATTTAGTCTAGGTTTTTTACTGATTTTTAAGTTACTAATAATTTTTCTTTCCTTTGTTTTCAGGTACATGCAAAGAAGCACCAGAAGCAACAAAGGACAAGAACTTATATCACCCTTTGACCCTGACATAATTGAACGCTCGATCCGTAGAGAAAGACGACAAGCATCGATCGACAACACTAGAACCACGTCGGCCTACACATCTTCACGGACCGTATCGACCATCATCCAAACTCTACCGTCGACCGACATTGATCACTAAGCCTTAACCGACGTCAACCTACATCCATCGATCGACATCAACATACATACATCGACCGGCGCTGACCATTTAGCACCGATCGTCGCCAACCAACCCGTATCGATCAATAGACACAGACGAGTTCAGATGGTTGCGACTTTGATACTGATTAAGGATGAGAAAGGAGACCTGCGTCACCCTGACGGTCACCTGTGTAATGCAGCAGGTCAGAAGATAGACGATCAGGGGACTATAATCCCTGATGCAGAAGCAGAAGTAGACGCTGCAGAAGCTCAACCTTAAGCTAATGCCCATGCTGCTCAGAGAACACTGGCTGACTACAACCGTCCATACCAGTACTACGCCAATAGATCCGCCATTCGTCCTCCAGCTTTTCAGAGACACGATTTTGAAATCAAGCCCGCCTTCTTCGGACTGCTAGCACATACACGATTTTGAAATTGTCCCTGAGGATTATCTTTTTTGTAAGCTCTTCAAGTACTCACTCGCTAGAGAAGCTTCATATTGGCTCAAGCAGTTACCACCAGAATCCCTGACATCCTGGACTGACATCAAGAATGCTTTCTTGCGCAACTTCTTTGATGACACGAGAGTAGAAGACCTGAGGAGAAAGATTGCTATCTTTTCACAAGACCCTTCAGAATCCTTCAGAAATTCCTGGATCAGATTCAAATCATACCAGAGAGATTGTCCACATCATGGGTTCAACAAAGTGAAACTTCTCAACACCTTCTTTAGAGGTATTGGACTACAGTACCAGATGGCTTTGGACACAGCCAGTGAAGGAAAGTTCAGCACCAGGAGTCCTGAAGAGGCTACAAGGTTGATTGAGAATCTGGCATCCAGCAGCAACACCAAGAACACAGACTTTGAGAGGAAGAAGTCAACTCCAGAAAAAAGAGCAAGGAGCGGAGTGAAGAAGTCAAGGCAAACTGGATAGTGTCCAAAAATTTCTCAGGAAACAGCTCACCTTTGCAGAAGTGGAAGCAATGGAGTCTGGAGATGATGAGATTGAAGAGGATGTGAACTATGTTGATGAGAATGGTTTCCAGAGACAAGTGAATCAAGATTTCAACAGGAACTCCTATGGGAATGGTCAAAGGAGTAACATTAATCAGAATTCACAGCGAAGGCCCTTCAACAACAACATAACTTATGAGTCCTCCTACTACCAGAACCCTCCTCCCGAAGCTCAAGGAAGCAAGATTGAAGAAATGTTTGACAGAGTTTTAGAGGGACGGCAGAAGATGACAGTAGATTTCAATGGAAAGATAGATGGCTTGTACCTCAACCTCAACACCAAGTTCAAAAATCTCAACACCCATGTGAAGAAGCTAAAGAATCAGGTTATGTAGACAAGTGAAACTATTAGGAAACATGAGAGCTTGATCAAGGAAAAATAGAGGTTGGACAAAGTCACCACGTCAATGCATTGACTAGTGATGATTTTTAGGTATAAGTTAAGAGAGAAAGGCTGCTAGAGAGAGATTCCCGTGTTGAAAGTTCGAATTTGTTCGACAGGTCGCACATGCATCGATCGACACAGGTCAAGGCGCATCGATCGAGGGCACCCATGGAGTTAGCAGTATCGGGGAAACCCTCAACCATCGATCGACGTAGACACTGTAGAACCGATCAATGGTTTTCCGCAACAAAGCGTGTTCGTTTACTGAAAGTCATGAATATGACAACTCCAGAGCAGAGGATCATTCTGAAAAAGAAAAGTGATCCTCAAAAGTTCGTGATTCCATGTTTGATTAAAGGGCACGAGTTTCCCAATGCCCTCTGCGATACTGGATCATCAGTGAGCATCATACCAGTGTTATGGTAGAAAAGCTGAACCTGAGAGTGGAGCCTTCCAGTGATTCATTCGTTTTTGTAGATTGCTCCAGAGTGGATTCAGGAGGTTTTTGTAGAGATGTCCACCTGCAGATTCAGAATGTCCTAGTCCCTATAGACTTCCATATCATGGGTATCCAGATCAATTGGAACTCTTCACTACTACTTCGAAGAGCATTCATGGCTACCGTGGGAGCTATCTGCAACATAAAAACTAACAGATTGTGTCTCTCCTTGATTGATCCTAATATTTATTATGAAATTTATAAGAATAAATCTGCCCTCACAAAGTTGTCTAATGATGCAGAACTTGTGACCACATGCTTTTGCAATTATGAGTTCAACGAGGAGTCTGAGGATTGAGCATCGATCGACACCCAACCCAGAGCACCGATCGAAGCATTTGCCGTTGAGCAATCGGTCGACACCCACCCTTAGTTATCGATCAACGGCCTCACCCGAGAACCGAACAACACCTGCCATGAAGATGACAATTACACCCCAGCCTACCTCGAGTACGACAAAGATTACAAAGAGGAAGAGCAAATCGAGTACCGTGGTACCACAATGGAAGAGGCCGGTGTTTTCCAAATTTCCCATCAATTCAGGAAATCGACATCGATCGATGGCAACTATTCGACATTGATCGATACTGACCAAGAAGTAGAGTGTAAACAACTTGGTAATGAAACTTCGATCGACGGCCACCATACACCATCGATCGACGGAGAAGGAGAGCTGATTGAATATCATGATCTTGTATCGGACGACGCCAACTGGGTGAAAGTGGATAGACGCACATCGATCGACGCACCTAATGCAGCATCGATCGACATAGAGAAGCAGAAGATCGAGCAGATTCATAATATTCCATACACGTCTCCACATCTTAGATCGATCGACAGCAGACATCACGCATCGATCGACAATACCATTCCAAAATTCCACAAACTTCATACTTCAACTGCCTACTATCCGGAGAATTGAGCATCGATCGACAGGACACACCCATCATCGCTTGATGGTTGTATCGAGCATGGTATGAGAGCTTATTATGCTAAAGGCAGAAGAATATTCCACTGGGAAAAGAAAGATGAGTATGGCATCTACAGAGATGAGAATGGTAATGCACGAGCTACAGACGGAAGAGTAGTGAATGTGCAAGCTGAAGACATCAGAACAATTCTAGAGAGAGCTACTATGTTTGAGCAGGACTACATATATTTACCGGAACATGCAGCAAGGAGCAGTATGTCTATGGAAAATCAAAGGACATACAGCAGAACAGAGATTGATGATATTGTGCATGAGGTCTACAAAGCTCAAGAGATGTCACTGAATGAATCCTACACAAGGCTTGATGATGTCTACTATCCTATAGACAGATGCCTTACCAGTTAGACTACACGCATGGATGAGATGAAGCAAGATTTAGATACTATACAAAGACAACATGTGATTACGTCAGACGAACGAGCATTGATCGACGGCACCCTACAACCATCGATCGGCACTGAAGCCAACCGGCAGAACACAGCAGCAGAAACACAATAGGAAGATAGGTTTGATGAGATTGCATTTTTCAGAGCCTAATGAACGAAGATATTTCTCGACAACTGGAAAATATATCAGAGACTACAGCTGCAAGACTTAGAATGCTACATCGCAGTATTAAGAACCTACAAAGAAGAATGCATTCAGTGGAGGTTGCTAGAGAGGTTACAAAGAATGAGAAAATCAGAAGTGATGAAGAAATGAAGAGCTTTAATTGTACATGGTTTCAGATGAGCAGAGAAGATGTAGACACTTGCTTTCTAAGTGTTGATTCACCTCCACACTATTCAGAAAATACAAACGTCGAGCTTAAGACTATAACCAAGCGCTGAGTGGGAGGCAACCCATTGTTTATTAAGTTTTAATTATTTTCTTGATTACATTAGTCTAATTTCGGATTTTATTATAATATTACAGGTTTTTAGAAAGAAAGGAACGTGAGTCTACACAGAGCATCGATCAACACCATCAGCAAGCAGGTATACCATTTTCTTTCATCAAATTGTGTCCTTATGATTTATTTTCTTCACCAATCTCGGACTTAATAACACTCGAGATCAGTAGAGAGGCGAGTCAAGCTAGTATTTTCTAAGTTGTTGGTATAATGGATTTGGTTGCTATACTAGGATAGGGTATATAAAATTTCTCTGTGATTGACTTGATAGGATGTGGTTGCAACAAAGTAGAGTGATAGTTATGCTTAGATATTGTGTGAGTCCCCACATTTCAAAACCTTTTTAACAGATTTGTTTGCTTGAGGACAAGCAAAATGTTAAGTTTGAGGAGTTGATATAGCTATTTATTACCAGTTTTAGGCTATGTTTTAGAGTATTTACGGGTCCAGGAATATTTTGGAGATTTATGAGATACTTGGAGCTTTTGGGGCATTTAGAAGAGAAGAAACTGTAGCTGATCATATAGGGAGTCGACGAAGCCATCGATCGATGGAACACACTTGGCGTCGACCGATGATCGAAGCTCGAGAGGGATTTATGCAGCACACTTGACATCGATCGATGATCAAAGCCCAAGTCAAAAGACGAAATTACCCTGGACAAGTTTTGACCTAGACCTAAGGTTTTTATATTTACGTCTTGAAAAAGACAGAGAACATCATCACGAGACAATAGGGAGACCAAAGTTTTACAGAGCATTTTGGTTTCATTTTGTATTAGGAGAGAAAGGAGAGACTCCTTCAGAGTCCTCCTGAAACTCCTTTGGTTTTTATATTTTATTTCATATATATTCTATTCATATATGATTTATGTGACAAAGATCATGTATGAGTAGTACTAATTAAATTTAGGGTTGAATGATAGTAACTATGGATTAGCCCAAAATAAGGATTGTTAGGTTAAGTTAATATCCATCAATTGAGTTGTGCTTAATGCTTTCATTCTAGAGTAGCTAACTAGGATCTCGATGATAGGACATGAACAACTACGAGAGCAGGTTTTGTGCCAAAATAGATTCTGTTGAACTATGTTGTTAGATACATGTGAGAGCTGGTCTAATAAGTCTGGTGGACTTATCAAATCTTGCCCATGCTTCTTTCTGATTTCATCGTCAATCGACACCAGGCCTTAGCCGTCAATCGATGGTCGTTCCTTTTGCTCGCATACGAGATTTGGAGTTAAAAGGGTCAGAATAGTTAACATTTGTGTTCTAGAATATTTATATTTTCGTTCCTCCTATCCATTATAATTCATTAAGCTTGAAACCTTAGATCTAGCATATTTACATTTATATTTACATCTAGAATATTTCCATATTTGCATTAGTAGCATATTTCCATATTATATATCCTACTTCCTGACAAAGAATATTTCCTTAATCTGATTATTCATTATCAATATATATATTCACCTAGCTTAATCTTTAGAAATAAGAAATCTATTGCGTGTCTTTACTCTCTGTGGATTCGATCCCTAAGTACTACACATGATCTCTTTTGGCAAGAGTATTATAGAGTGTGTTAAGATTAAGGTTAATTTCACAGTTGATTGTTTAGGATATTTATTACCCTGCTAGAACAAAATACACACCACGTCAACTGCTAAAGCATCTTATGGTATGTTCTATCAACATGATCGATTCTTGTTTTAAAAGAAAAGGTTGTGCATTTCACAAGGTTCCATGAGATATTTTATGACAAGAGAACCACATGATGAAGGCTTGATGGGACCCTTTGGTTGAGACAATATAGTAAGTGTTATATCCGACAATTTCTTTTGGCCGCACATGAGAAGATATGTCGAGGAAAGTGTTCTATCCGACAATTCTTTTGGCCGCATATGAGAAGAGATGTGGAGAGGCTATGTATCAAATGTGTCATCTATTTAAAGGCCAAATCCATGTCACATCCCCATGGTTTATATATGTCTTTGCCTACTCCTAATGCACATTTCTATGTACATTTGCTGGGTTTACCCAAGATAAACCACAAGGCTTCCATCTTTATAACTGCCGACATGTTCTTTAAAATGACCCATTTCATTTTGTGTGACAAGATCAGTGATGCTACCAAAATGGCAGATATATTCATTACCGTTTGTTTTTGAACTTCTGGCAGTAAACACATTCGTGTGTGGTTCCAACTCTTCGATAGTAATGATGTTCTGAAGAAGCGTTTCACCTCTTCTATGAACGAAGGCCCCACAATGTGCCAAACCTTTTGGTAAAAAACTCATGTTAAACCATCTTTACCGAGTTCACAGCTTCCCTCAGCTAAACAAGTTTCATCAACTAAAATTGGTGCAGTCAATAGACCATTCATATATGGTGTGACTTTCTGTTTAAAACCCAAAAACAGAGACTCTAAGTCGTGAGATTTTGTGCTCATGAACAAGTCTCTAAAGTACTATGCAGCAAGGTTTACTTTGGAGCCTTCTGAAAAATGTTCATTGCCTAATTCATCTTTGAGCATTAAAACTCTTTTTTTTTTTCCTTTCACCACATTGTGGAAGAATGTGGTACTCATGTCACCCTCTTGCAGTCATTTCTCACGACTCCTTTTTCTATGGAATGTTTCTTCCTCTTGGTAAGCCTTCGCTAGTTCCTTCTTTAGGCGCTTAAGAGTATTAGAGTTAAGAATTTTTTTTATTATTTCCAGTTCAAGAAAAACTTAAGACGGTCCAGCTTGTTTAACGAGTTTAGATTGGATGATTTTTTCCAATGTGCAAGATCATGTCGGTAACTAGTGATTATGTCAAGGATGTTTATATTTTTGTACCTCTATTTCCAATCAGCCTTTACGAACCACCTCCTTGACACCTTATACCCCCACCACCCTTTTATCAAAGTAGAACTGACCCCTCTTCAGATCTTCATATTCCAACGCAAGACCAACTCTTATTGGTCTGTGATCCAACAATCACATGTATAAATACTCCATTTTTGAGCATGGAAAGAGATGGAACCACGCATCATCACCAAAGTTTAGGTCAAGCCTAGATTGGACCCAATATTTTTCCTCCAACATGCCCATGATAAGGGACTACCGTATAATCTTAATTGCTTTAGTTTGCAGGTGCTTGCCATAATTTGAAAGCCCCAAAGTGTTGAATCACTTCGAATTGTTCCACATTTTTCCGTATTATTTATGAGTTCATTGAAGTCTACCAACATAAGTCATGGTTCATCTCTAGTAATACCAATGTTAGTGAGCTGATCTCATACTTCTTTGTGGAATCTCCATATATACAAAATAAGTAAATTTCAGAGAACTCATTCTCACAACCAAGTCAATGATCCGCTTGTTGTAAGATAATATATCCACAATAAAACTCTTCTTCCAGAGTAATGCTATCCTACACTCAAACCAACTGGGTCAACCGTAAAAACCTGACTGTAACCCAACTCCATTTTCAAACATTCCAAGCGACTATACTTTTGTTTAGTCTCCATATGAAACAAAAAAAAAAAAAAAATCAGGGAAGTATTTTTTTCTGAAATTTCCTTAGTCTTTGAACTGTCTTGGTAATTCCCGCCCTTTGACAATTTCAAATCATTATGTTCATTGGGAAGCAGATTCAAATCACAAACCATCGCTTTTGCTTGAGTTTTTGGTGTATTTGTTTCTAGAGATGATAAGAGTTTCTTCCGGTTTCCTTTTCCCAGGTTTTCGCATGTCGAAAGTTGATTTTCCTTTATTAGGTTCTCTTGTGATCCATGTTTCAAGGGTCTATCTCTCCTACGCCAAGGAGGATGTTTATTCCTTTCACGCTTGTCAGATTTTACAGTACCAGCAAAAGAAGAAAAACATGAGTTCCTAATCTTAAATGTCGTCGTACCGTCTGCTTGGAATAAGGATGAGAAACTATGCAGTTATGAGGATTTTGCCTCATTTTCTAATATTTGTAATAGGGTAGAGGCAGAGGATGCAGGTTTACCTGCAGTTTGGTTCAGACAGTTGGACCTGGATCCTTGATGCTCATACTCGAAGACATGCCCTTTTCCTCTATTTATTTCATGCGCAAGTTTAATTTGCACCATAGGTGACTATACCTTTGCCTCCTCAATGGGTTGTTAGATTTTGAGGATCGCCGTTCCATGTTATGCCTCATTGGGATGTGATATATATTGTAAAGCTACTTAGCACTCTTCATGATAATTCAAAGAACATGAGAGGATATCCGGGGGCATCTAGAAGGCGATGTCGAGTGCTCTACTATGATATTGAGAGTACCTTCTTTGTTGTACTGCTATTCTTCAGTGGTGCATTCTGGTACTTGTTTTTCAGCAATGGAAATATTGATTTCTCATGTGTAAGTCTGAGACAATAGAAGCAATGTTAATGCAGTTTCTTGTATTTAAACAAGATGACCATTGTTTCTCAAGAATCAGATTATTTGCTTCAGTTGCCTGGTTATCCACATTCATGGTTACTCTAGCTAGCACATAATCTTTAGTTTGAGAAGCTTTTGAGTCGTATGCTATCTCTTCAACTCTCCCAATTTTCTTTGCCAATGTATACATTGTCTCCATAGTATGGTAGTTGACCGGGATATTACAGATTCTGATCAAAACTTCCAGAGAAGATAAGAAATCAACTGGTGGCGCCAAGATCCAGCGTTTTAATATCATTGTCCAATGGTAGTAGGCACAAGGTCTATCTTTCAAAACCATGAACAGATCTTCCTCCTTATGAAATATGAATTATAATATATCTCGATATAGGGAAATACCACGTACTCTACCGTAGATATGCCAAGCTGTAGGCATGTAACTAATCATCATGCTCATGACTTGACAATCCAAATTGAGTAGTCTTCCCATCAAATTATTTAAGTCATCATCAAATAATCAGAATTGTGGATAGTCAGTGTAACATCCCGAGACCGTCTTAGGCATATGGTCAACCCACCAGCCAACAATCAAACAAGAACATGACCGATAGTTAGGGTTGGAGATGAAAGAGTCAACCAGCCAGCCAACAATCAAACAAGAACATGACTGACCATCCAACCCGACACCATGACAGAACTTACTCCGCAACATAGACCAGTTCATCCACTAACTCGTCTTGCTAAATAAGGGCACAAGGTTTTGCAATTCGTACCAAGAGTTAACGGTTCTACTAGATCGAGGCCTAAGGTTTTCAACTCATACCAAGACCTAACATTGTGTTAGACCGGACTAGACAATTATTAGAGTACTCATAATGCGTATATAAAACAAATACTTTATTGATTTAAAAAAATATTTATATATTAAATAATTCATAACCAGGCCTGGCCTAATGCCAAATCGAGTCAACACAACAAATATCAAAATACCATTTACAAAAGACATGCAAATCTACTCTGGTGGTCCTAACGTCCAGCTCCAAGCTACCCCGATCACCCATAACTAAAGCTACTTGCAAAAAGGACAACGGAGTTGGATGAGTAACCTAATATTACTCAGTGAGCTGGCGGCCTCTGCATGTAACCTAGTTACTAACCCAGACAACCCAAAAATAACAATCAACCTAGCCTAAGCATGTAAATAAAGCTAAGGCTAAAGAATCAATCACAACTCGATATCTAAACAAATTGTTACTAAGTTAGATTCAGCTCCTACCATAATCCAACTTTAAGTAACGAGAACCTACATGTAAACAAGTCAACAACCAATCTCCAATCATCAATCACAATTCAATAACCTCAATTCCTAACTACTCAAACCATTACCAAGTTAGACCGACCTCCTACCATAATCCAACTTTAAGTAACGATAACCTACATGTAAACAAGTCAACAACCAATATCCAACCATCTATCACAATTCAATAACCTCAATTCCTAACTACTCAAACTGTTACCAAGTTAGACCGACCTCCTACCATAATCTAACTTCAAGTAACGGGAACCTACATAATGACAAGTCAACATCCAAATGATTGTGGCTTACCTACCACTCAACAATCACAATAACAAGATACTAATTAACTATGACTCAATCTAACTCGTAACATCGTATATCGGTGTTACCACTTAATTTAGGATTCCATAACCCTTTACGACACTCTAACACAACAAAACACTCTAACCCGGGCAATGGTGACTTCGTGTTCCTCCTCATCATCCTCTGAAATATCATATCTCTCTATCACAAAGACTACAAAAATGAACTTTCAACCGATCTCGGCCCACAGTACAGTCGGTTCACCGCTTGACAGCCCCAGTACAGTCGGGTCACTGCTGGGTGTTGACAGCCCTAGTACAATTGGGTCACTGCCGACCGTTACATGATGATCGCGTCCCCAGTACAGTCGGGTCACAGACGGTCAGTACACCATCGTTCAACCACTCAGCCATAGGCCATAATCCGTCTCTATGGGTGTTCTCGATCCAGCGAATAAGAGGTTTCCTTGAACCCGTTGGGTACGAGGTCGAGAAAACACTAACCCACCCCTAAACATGCCTCGCAGGTGCACACAAGTTATATGGCATTACTCTCTAACTCTAAACTAACAACAAGTACCAGTAATCAACAAATTTAATTAAACGAGCAAACATTTAATTAAATCTAACAAGCAATCTACTCAATCAAACCGTTATCCAGATAGTTTGGCCTCCTGCAACGAAACTGTCTTTAAAGATAATGGGAACCTCCACTCAATCATTCCAACACGCAAGAATAAAAAATATGATGCATCTAGCCCTAGTCTTAGTTAGGTTATTAACTCAGTCTTTATTTCTTTTCTTTTCATCTCAGCTTAGCCCGTGCTAAACAGAATCCGGTTTAATAAAATAACTCTAAACACTCTATCATGCAATAACATGAGCATTCTACTCTATATGCAGACTTGATCTATCCTAAGTTCCAAGTGGAACTCAATCATAACCATAAACTATCCTAAATTCCAAACGGAATTCAAACAATACCAACTCACAAAACTATCCTAAATTACAAGTGGATTTCAAAGAAACCAACTAACAAAACTAAGCTAAATTCCAAGTGGAATTTACAGAAACCAACTCGCAGTGTTCTATACCGATAAGCATCTGACTGATCAGAGAGGACTTTGCCTAAATCCAACCGTGACCTCAACTGAACCGAACCCGTGGAACTGAACTAACCCTGGACAACAACTCTACTTGATCATCAAAGAAACTGACTGGCCTGGATGGATTGATTTGGGCAGAGCTTCCGCATCACAATCGCAGAAAATCCTCGATTGGACAGAATTGGCATTCTCGGTGAAATATCGGTCTTCAGAACTTCGAATACTTTTTTGAAAATGCCCAAATTTCTCTCTCTCTATCTCTCTAACCACGTGATATAGCATATTTATTACCAGTTTTAGGCCATGTTATAGGCTCTATTTATAGTATATTATGTGTGTCTAGGCTATGTTTTAGAGTATTTACAGGTCCAAGAACGTTTTGGAGATATATGAGATACTTGGAGCTTTTGGAGCATCTAGAGGAGAAGAATCCGTAGCTGATCATTTAGAGAATCGACGAAGCCATCGATCAATGGAATACACTTGGCGTCGACCGGTGATTAAAGCCCAAGGTCGATCGATGTAGCACACTGGCCATCGATCGATGTAGCACACTGGCCATCGATCGATGTAGCACACTGGCCATCGATCGATGTAGCACACTGGCCATCGATCGATGTAGCACACTGGCCATCGATCGATATAACACACTGGCCATCGATCGATAGCAGCAGATTTCAAAGCCAAAGTCAGAATGACGAAAATTCTCTCGACGAGTTTTGACATAAATTTAGGATTTTATATTTATGTCTTGAGAAGATAGAAAAGAAAAAAAAAAAGAGAAAATTTAGACAGAGCATTTTAGTTTTATTCTATTCATTTTGTATTAAGGTTAGGAGAAAAATGAGAAACTTCTTCAGAGTCTTCTTGGAACTCTTTTAGATTTTATTTATTTTATATTTCATATCTATTTTATCTATGATTTTTGTGACAAAGATCATGTTTGATGAGTTATCAATTAGATTTATGGTTGAATGATAGCAATCATGGATTAGCCCAAAAATAGAATTGTCAGGTTAAGTTAATATCCATTAATTGAGTTGTGCTTAATGCTTGCATTCTAGAGTAGCTAACTAGGATCTCGATGATAGGATATGGACAACTACAAGAGTAGGTTATGTGCCATAATAGTTTATGTTGAACTAGGTTGTTAGGCGCATGCGAGAACTGATCTTTCATTTTTCTCGCATACGAGAGTTGAAGTTAAAAATATCAGAATAGTTAACATTTGAGTTCTAGTATATTTACATTTCCGTGCTTCTTATCTCCTATAATTCATTTAGCTTGAGTGAAGGTTCTCTGCCATCATCTCCTCTATTTTCTGATGAGTAGTTTTCTGTGTTATCTTTGGCAGCAAGTCATCTTGATAAGAAGAAAAATTGCAACTTAAGTATTCAATAACAGAAGAAAATTTGCAATATAAGTATTCAATAACCACTTTAAAAGACCGCATGCCTTGAGTGAATGTTATATGAAAGGTGATGGTAATAAGAAGGAAGTTTGGGAGGCACGATAGGAAAGTTGGAGTTCCGAAAATATGAAAAGAAAAAGGCAAAACTACGGTTGCTTGTCGGCAAAGAAAGATCACTCACTATTGAGGGTTAATGATTATGTAGAAATTCCCTTAGATAGTCCATTTTAGTTTGTTTGTCACAAAATAGCTTTTAAGGAAGAAAATGATCAAAATGTTTTTTTAGAAGTTAAAAAATTTATTTATATGCATTTATATCTTTAGGGTTAACTAATTTGGATTTTAGGGTTTAGAGTTAAGGGGTGACTTTGTAATTAGGGTTTCAAATTTCAAAAAAAAATAAAAAAAAATCAAAATTTCAAAAAAAAAAAGAAGTCTATTTTGGTTATTTTATTTTTTTAAGATTATTTTTATGACAAAAACTTAAAAATGGCTATTTAAGAGAATTGCCTTATGTAAATCGTAGGAATCTTGTTACCTAAGCCGACAGTCAACTAAAGAAAAATCATACTAGAGAAAAAATGGCACCTGAGAGAGAGCCTTTAGTATCAATATTATATATTTCTAATCTATCCTAAATAATTATGACTCATGTAAAGCCAAATTCTAGAACAAAAAAATAGAGCCACTATGACAAGAGAGCATATGCGTTCAATATTAATCATTATCCAAAGGAAATATCGACTTCCTGCTTCCTTCAATGGTTTCATACAATATTAATTGACAAATGAGTAAATTAAATTATCCATACCAATTCAGAAACGGAAAACAATTACATTCTCCCAACATTTGCCTATCACCCTCTCTCCCTTCAATCACAAACCTTTGTACCAGCCAAATCATAAATGCATACTCAACTATATTAGAACAAACAAAAGGGACCAACTTGCCTGTTGACGCATTTCCGGTGAGAGGCTCTGCAATGATGGGAGCTTAAGGGTGTCTTTTTTGTTTCTTTCAATTTTTGTTCATAAGCTGAATTGTAAAAACAAATACAAAAAAAAAAAAAAGAGCTCTCATTCATCCTATTTTCCGCTTCTTGGATGTGTTCAAGCCTGTCGTCTTGCAAATTGGGCAGAGATTCTTCTGTTTCAGCCATTCTTTTATGCATTGGCTATGGAATTCATGTCCACATTCTAACGTCCCCAAGTCTTCTCCCTCGGTGTATTCCTCCTACACCACCAAGTTTCACCATTCATTCATACTCGCACGAAAAAAATATAAACTTCCTTGATATTATGATTGCAGCAACTCGTACCTGACAAATACAGCATGGCTCTGCATCTTGTGCAGATTTTGTGCTGCTTTTGTATTTACTCTGCTTCAACCGGTTTGATATGGTTTCTTCGTTTACACCCGTACAAACATCTCCAATCCGCTCTTCTAGTGCCAACAGTTCCTAAAGTTTATGAACCAAAAAGGAGTGAGGGTTTAACGATCTAACATGACCCGACAAAGAACTCATGGTTTGTTAATGGGTTTAACCTCATATGACATGTTGTCTACATCAAGTCGCATGTCTCTATATCGGTCATGCATACCAGCAGCCCCATCAAATATCCCTGACTGATTTAGAAGCATAACGTCCTGGACACACAAGCAATTCACATTATTAAAGTTCAAACAGAGACAGAGAGAAGACAAGTTCAATTGTAATTTTAGATAGCTTGGCCTATCCCAACTGTTTATTCTACTGAGCCCAAGGAGAAACTAACCTCAAGCCGCAAGTTATGATTCGGATCCCTACGCATGACATCCAAGATATTCTGCATCTGTTGCAAAGAGAAACTTATTGTCAGTTCTATAAAAGTGAAAGGTGGTTATGTGCAACCGAAGCTTAACAAAAACCATCAAAGTTATATGAACTGACCTGGGATACCATAAGTCTGTTTCTTCCTCTGCTTGCAGCTGCCAAGGCCCTTAAAGATTGAGGAGCCCCGACCAAACTATCCACTTGTCTATCAAGCCACAGACCTGCTCTCGAGTATGCCCGATTATGCATCTGGCTATTATCACCACCAGGCTGAAGCACAAGTCCATCCTGAGGGGCAGGAGGAGCCAACGAACGAAGTGGTGGATGATGATCACCAGATCTCTGGTTTGTAGCATCTGCAGAAAGGGAAGAAATCAATGACCTACGGGCAAGTTCCGATCTTCTTCTTTGGTGATGTGGTAAATTTTGGTAAGGCGTCCACGCTAGATTAGAAGATGGTGCTTGAACAACTGTGCTTGAGCCTGTCCTGCATACTGATGATGATGCAATATTCAGGTTTCCATTTGAAATGCTACTCTGACTTCCGGATGCATTCCTGAGTTCAGGAGCTGGATTAAACAAGGGATTCTCTAGAACATTCCCTGCTATGCTTCTTGACCTGGTTTCATCTAGATGAAGATTTCTCTCAGTGGATGCGGTAGAGTTGGATGATTCACCCGCTAGTGAGCCCTCAGTCCACTGATATGGTGGTCGCATATTCCTTGAAACAGGTAGCATACTCATAGCAGGAGAATTTGGGTTCCGGGAGAAGGCATTTCCCAAAGATTGTCCATGTCTTAACTCCAACAGATGTTGTTGATCTGCTGGTACAAGTCTTGATAAGTTAGACTGCGATGGAGGAACAGGTCGCCTGACAACAGTTCCCGCAGAAAAGGCAGCTGGGTTTACAGTTTCTTGCTGTTCTGAGGGATTACTCCTGACACATGTATTTCTACTGGAGCTTTCTGCTATTGCAGAAACAAGAAAATTTGAAGCAGTACCAGAGACCTGACCTCTTGGACCATGGTTAAGAGAGCCAGATATGTTTAGACTATTTCCTGGCCTATACTCCGTAGAAGCTGGGATCCATGAACTGCTTTCTCCGTGATGGAAACCACCATAAGAAGATTGACCAATACTGCCTTCGATAGCCTTTCTCTTGCAGGATGCACGACGCCCATCAACAGAAGAACCTGTTCTAACACTATTCTCTTCAAAAGGTCTGCCAGGTTGAGAAACCATTGTCCCTGATCCGTTAGCTTCAACCAGATTAATATCCTCGTCAAGTTCAATATATTCTGCATTCAGGTTGACATTCTGAACAGGTGGAATGGCGTCAGAAGGTTGTTCAGAATCTGAGTCTAAATCAATTATTTCATTTCTTCGTTGCTCATTGTGACTGGAAGCTTCATTCTTCGTGCCACTAGAGCTAGCCTCGCCGAGGCTAAACCTATGTAAATCATGTTGCTCGGGATAAACTGAGTTAGCGAGTGATTCAGAATTTGCAATCAAGTAGTCCTGCAAGTCGTTATCACCAAGACCGTGAATATTCTCCCAGTGATCTATCACACCATTACTTGAGGTAGAACCATGCTCAAGGTTCAAGGACTCTGATAAATAGCCCAGACTTGCCCTCTCTCCCTGCATCTCGGCTAAACTTTAACCACAGTTACACTCGGGAGAAGAGGACTCAACACTTTCTTTGCTCCTCAACAATGTGCCTAACGGGGAGACTGCAAAAGAACGAAGACAGTAAATCATTCAGTAACAAAGAAGACACAAATGCTTCTATGTGATTGTCATAAGAAATCTTAAATTGTGAAAAGGAACTCATAAATACACTCAAATGCTCAATGTAAACATAGTTCCTAGAACTGTAAATACAAATGGCATTCCAAAAATTGCAAATAAAATCATATAACAGCTTCACTTAGAAAAGAACAAGGGTTAAAAGCTCACTGACTCATAAATTAGTTGGCGGAGTAAAATGCAGTGCTTTAGGAACAAACAGATGACACATGGGTTCTTAACAAGATGACACACTTAGAAGCAGATGCAAAACACAATTCATATTAACAAACACACAAAAAAACTTCAACTTTGCCTTCACAACAGCTGAATTAACTATCAATTTGACACCTACAGAGGTTGACAAATCAACAACCAAAGAAGTTAATTATCACAAAACCCCAATATCAAGCAAACATATCTAAACAGCAAGGTTGAGGCAAAGGAAAGGAAAAGAAAGACCACAGCTTGAAGATAAAGCATGGTCACCAACAAGACAGAATCAGAAGATCATATATCATCAATAAACGTAAAGAAGAGAGCTTTCTATCCAAACAAACAAAGTTGATAGAGATCTATTCAGATGCTATCACCAGGACCTTAAATCCCATCTAAAGGAGCCAACTTTACAACAATCGGTTTCACCGCAACAGAGATTCTGCTCAATTTCGAATGATTAGTCCCTTCAAAATATAAAGCTACAATGGATGAAACCGATTACGATCCAGCTTGGAAGAAAAAAAACAACAGAACCCAGAAATAACAAAATCAAAACCCAGAAAAAAAGAAAAGAAAAATATAAACAGATACACAAGAGCTAGAAAACATAATCGATCTAAATAATCTTGGGATGAGAAAAAGAAAGAACAAAACTTGAGGAAGAGAAGAGAAGAGAACCTACCGCTTTGTTGCAGAGAGAAGAGGAAGCTCTAAAGAGGATTATTAGGAGGAGACGGCAATGTTTAATTCACAATATCACCCCCCTTAAAATATATTTTTTATAAAAAGGAAAAATAAAGAAGGAAAGCAAATGGTCATGAAGGGGGTCAGTCATAAGAACAGTTTCCAAAGAGGAGAATTCAATAGCTTAGCCTTAATCAACGAATACCAACAAAAACTTATTTAAATTTTTATACTATAAATTAAATTGTTGAAGAAGAGACAGCAAGCTGGCAACTTCTTAGCCTTTGCTTCTTCACACGTCCCTCGTTTTTAATTTTCACTTTTTTTGTTTATATTTTTGAATTTAACCAAACCAAACTAAACCAACATATTTGGTTTCTTTTATTCTGTTGCCTAGTTGCAATGTAACTTTGGTCAATTATACTGCTTTACCTTTATGATTCTGTTTATCTTTCAATTTCCTTGCCTTTTTTATTTCACTAGATTTCTCAACCAAAAATAAAAACAAGATGACATGTGTTCATCACAAATATTATTTTTACCCAAATTTGCTACTCACAAAGATTATCAGCTTATCATGTTTTTACAACTAGGAAACAAAATCTATGAAAACGTTTTGTAGAAAGTGTAACATATTGCAAATAATTCTTAGCTATATTTAGCTTAAAAAATTGGTCAATATGAGTTTTATTGTTTGCAATAAATGTATTTATCCTTTTATAATCTTTTAGTATTTTAAATGATCAGGTTCGCCCCCCCCCCCCCCTCCTTCTTCCATAACTTGCTTTTTAGATATAACGATTTTTACAGAATGTATGGTTAATTATATTATTATAAACAATAAAAAAATATTACATAGGCGATTCAACAACCAATAATTCTACCATCCTATAAAATTTATATCTGACGGTAGTATTTTGAACCGTCCTAAGAAATCTATATTCAAAAGTAAATTCTGCTGAAGATTTCTTGTAATATTTTTTTCAATAATTCACATAATTTTATTTTTAAGATTTGAAATCTAACATGATATGAAAACATTAATAAACTCTTAATCAAACCATTAAATTAAAGGCATCAATAATTTTTTAGACATAACATTAACTGACAATTTCATTCTGATCATGCATATTTTTATTTTGTCCATGGAAAAATTAGAATGAGTTTTTGGTTTAAATTTTATAAAACCCAACCATGTTTAATATACCTATAATTTATGGGGAAAAATTCAACTGATTTAATTGTTTGTGTATGAAATTATGTAATTACTAAAACATATTTCGTACGCAGTCTATTTTAATTTATGAAAAGTAAATGTAATTACACTATTTTATTTGGAATATAAAAATGTTTGATGCATAACTATCTATCTATATATATATATATATATATATATATATAAGTGTATAGCAAAATAAATATGTTGGTAGTGTTTAGTACGCGAAATGTTATATGGATGTGAAAGTTGAAACTCACAAATTTTTGTATTTTCTTTTATATAAAAATATCAAAAAAATAAAATCTTTTATTTGTGAAGTTATTTGCATATGACACATGTAATTTTAATAAAAATGATGACATGATCTTTGAAAAATGATAACATATACAGTTTTCCTTATAACTTTTTTATACTTTTGGTAATATTCTTTTAATAGGGTAATGACTATTAACTCATATATCATCATAAATGTATTTTTGTATAAATATTTATTTTTACAAAACTATTTAGATATATTAATAATTGATAATTCATATACCATCATTAAATTAGTACATATATATATCACATTAATAAGAAAGTAAACTAGATATAATTACAAAAACAAATTACATCAACTTATATATCATATTTTGTATATATCTATAACTAAAATTAGTTGTAAGTGTGCATCAACAAATACAAAATTAAAGCAACACTAATCAAAACAAATTTGTTAGTTAAGTGATTAAAATTTTATTAAAAAATTTTGGTTCATTATATTAATTAAAATTATTTTTACCATTTCAACTTATTTTAACTAAAATAAATAAAAATTCATATTTTACTGGAATTTATATATTTAAATATGGACATAAACAAGACTAGTTGATAAAAATATATTTAAAATAAATAACACACTAAATACAATATAAAATTTAATTTAATAAAATGTAATTTTCACACTATTAAAATTTAAATAAATAAAAGTGAGATAGTTAAACCAAATCTAAAAAAATGGTTTTTTTTTTTTTAAATTGATGAAATTAAAATATAAAAATAGTAATCTATAAATATACACTAATTTTTTTTAAAAAATATTATATTTAAAATTGTTATTTATGTGTATGCCTTATGATTATTAGATTATTATAATTTTTATATTCAAATATAGACATATTTCACACTAAGTGGTAAAAATTATTTAAAATAAATAATCACTAAATAAAATAAAATAAAATAAAAATAAAATTACTTTTATCAAATCTAATATTAATTCTACTAAAATTTAAATAAAACTCAAGTGAAATTTGTTAAACTAAATTAAAAGAAATAAAACTACAAAAAAATATATTTATGATTTTATTTTTTACAAACTAAAAAAGTTAAAATATTCACTCAAAGGCCCATCAATTAAGTTTTTTTAATGTGTTTGGCTATATTAACACAGCCCCGTTGACAAAAAAAACGGAAAAAAACACAATCCAGTCGACAACCATTCAAAATGTTTCATGCCCACAATTAACATAGGTATCTCGTTCTCCAGTGATTCCACATGCATCCTCACCAACGTTTTCACCACTAAGAACAAGTAAATATTAATACTAGGTTCCTACATGTCGTTTTTAGTTAATTCTTACAAGGGAGAATTTGCGAGATGTCTAAATTTTGGATATTAATTAAGTACATGCTTATGATTTTGACATAATTAAAAATATAACATTTCTCTTTCATTTTATCCGGTTTTAGCTTTCGATATGGCAAGTAGCCAGTGAAGGAAGAAGGGAGGGTTACGTTGGAGTTGGTTGATGTGGCCAGTAACTAGCGCACACTGTGCAATGTTTAGAGCGATAATTGAGGCCACATGAGACAGATTTGTAACCGCAAAAAGTTTACTTTTTGCAGTAAATATATGGATGTTCATAGAACAACAACAGCTAGGTAATGGTGTAGTCCATTTATTACTTACAGTCTGTCCATATCGGTAAGAAATAAGATATTACAGTGAGGAAGAAGAAGACTGATGCGTAGTTAATGCTGAGAAGATTCGATCAGGTAAACTCATGTAGCTTAACTTAATAAATCTACAATACATGAAGAATACATTTATTGTACATGGTGATGTGTAAATTTTAAATGGAATGGTCCAAGTATATTTGATTAGAAATAGTAATATGTGGTCTTGTGTTTCTCGCAGATGACTGAAGCAGATAAAGCATTGATGAGCATTACGTCCATCTTCATACCGATATGACAATTACTGCGTTAGTAGCTGTGGTGAGGAAACGGTTGGATGTAACATCCAAAGATGTATCCGTGAAACTCTCTTATCAATATCTGGACTGGATTGCTTTGGGAGATGGAGAGCTTGACATGCCTCAGTACATAACAGAAGATACAGAAGTAGGCGTTTTCATCCGGATGAGGCGCACAATTAAAGAAGTGGATCTTAATGTCTCCATCGTCCATCAGGCACACGGGGGGGGAACAAACTTCATACAAAAGTACAGCTGGAGCGAAATGGATGTGAAGACGAGGAGAATGAAGGCGATAGCTGCTTGGATGAGGAAGAGTGGCATATTTTTGCTCTGCCTGAAACACCTTTGACTATTCCACCTTCACAAATGAATGGCGGAGGCAAAGATCAAGAAGCTCTGGTGTGTTATGTTCTACGCAGAAAGAGTAGTATGAAACATAAGAGGAATATTTCATAAAACGTGCATGGAATAGACTTTCGTGAACCCAATGACACAATTCAGCTTGCTCATTCGGAGACAACAACGAGTGAAAAGGGGAAGAACAAACGGCCAGTGGAAGAAGAAACATAAACGGATTCTGACTCGGATGAAGATATGGTTGTGCTTGTATTGACGCCAACTGTGGCCAATCCAGGCTATGTGGACCGGCCAGTTGCAAGGCGTTTGATATTCGGAATACCGGGAATAGTAGACACAGAGGGAGCGGGTGGTGATTTCAATTCGAGTTCATATGGCACAGAGGACGTCCCTGTTGACGAGGGTCAACAGTGGGGAAAATTTGACGAATCACTTTACGAGATGCTCAACAACCCATATACTCTAGCTCTATTTGGAAAAGATGCCCCTCCGGTCTTCAACAATCGTCGCGGAACAAGTAATGAGCATTAACACCCATGTAGTATAGTATGCGATGAACTTGGGATAGAATAATAATATATCATACTATTCTAAATTGTTATATTTATTGTAGATTGTTAACTTTGTTCGATTGTTGTTTGTCTCATATTACATTTTTTAATATTTTCAGGTGTTGACTTTGCTCTAGCTGACATACAGTATGAGGGGACAAAATTTATATGGGTAGAGTCTTCAAATCCAAAACGGACTTCAAAATCAAACTAATCATTCATGCCATGAATAAAAAGTTCCATTTCAGGACCCCCCACTCAAGTCCAACTATGTTCCTTGCACAATGCGTGGGTACTGGTTGCCCATGGCGCATGTATGGAGTTTTACTTGATGCGAGTGGAAACTTCCAAGTGCACCAAGCAAACCTCCTTCACTCATGCACAGTTGATGAACGCCGAAACTACCACAAACTAGCTACAACGCAGGTTATAAGAGAGAGATTGCAATCACGGTTTGTTGGAATTAAACACGGACCTACAACAGCAGCAATTCAGAAAATACTGCTGGATGAGTTTCATGTGAATGTCTCCTACTGGAAAACATGGCGAGCTAGAGAGCTTGCAATGGGGACTATGATTGGAAGCTACTCACTTATCCCTGCCTATTTAGCTTTGCTTCAGTCTTCAAACGCAAGAACGATATGCTTCTTGGAGAGTACGGATGTGGAGGATGGAGGAAAAATGTTTAAGTATTATTTTGTAGCATATAGGGCATCAATCTCAGGATATGCGCCTATGCGCAAAGTCTTGGTCGTTGATGGGACGTCCCTGAAAGGAAAGTTTGGTGGATATTTACTATCTGCGTCCGCACAAGACGAAAATTTCCAAGTGTTTCCCCTTGCATTTGCGGTGGTTGATAGTGAAAACGACAATGCTTGGGAATGATTTTTCCATAAGCTACAGACATTTGTTCATGATGAACCAGAATTGGTTTTCATCTCAGATCGACATGCCATAATATCCTATGAAATACACAAGGTATGACGTTAATAGAAGAATGAACTATTGAATTAATAGAATAGGACAAGCACAAGACTATTCTATATATATAAATTTATTAAAGTGATCTACATCTGTGTAGATCTACCATCATGTCCAACATGTAGTCTGTGTAGTCCACCTTTGGCGTAATATCAAGGCAATATTCAAGAGTAGGCTTGCTAACCTTATTCCGCAGCTGCAAGGGCTTTCACGGTGACAACATTTAATCAGAAATTTATTGAAATTCAAAACATAAGCCATGCATGTGCTGCATATTTGGTCGACTTAGGTATGGTTTGCATCCACTGGTTTAAATAGTATACTATTCCTCAATGTCAATATCATACTATACTATATGCATGATTTGAACATTGGAAAAGGGCTCATTTCAAAGGCCATAGGTACTACATGATGGACTCAAACATTGTGGAATCTTGGAATGGGATGATTAAGGAAGCAAGAGAATATCCCATGATCACAATGTTTGAGTACATACGCACTACTGTTATATCATGGCTAGCACTACGTAGAGCACAAGCAACCAGAGAGACAAGAACCCTCACACCAAATGTTTTGGAAACTGGTAGAGGAGAACTATGAGATGTCAACCGGTTTGGTTGTACGTGATATAGAAGAGCTAGAATTTCAAGTGCAGGAAAACTCGGGGGAGTGTTTCACTGTGAAATTAGGACCAGACAATTGCTCATGTATGGAGTACGACGTGATCGGGATATCATGTATTCATTCTCTAGCTGCGGCATAGGTGCTGGGACAGCCTACTATGTCCCCACTTGGAGGCAGGATTTTGCTGGGAAAATATATTCGGTGCCGTCGGTTGGTGGATTATGCATTGGTGTTGGGACGCCAAATGACCTATTTCCCCCGGTGGTGCGCTGCCCACCTGGCCGTCCTAGAAAGATTTGCATACTATCCCGCGAGGAGTATAAGGTACACCATTCTTTATTATGGTACTTGAGTATGTAGCATTGAAGCATGCAATATATTGGTATCCACTAATTCAGAGAATGTGAAGGGAAAACAGCGAACATACATGTACTCAGCTGGTAAACTATTTTATTACAAATTTTTCATGTACTTCCATATGTGAAAGGGAATATGATGACTAGTGAACGCGGAGCTTTACAAATACACTTGTATAGTATAGTATGTTAAAATATGGTATAATATATAAATGTAAAGTAATCGCTTATGGAATAGCATAAGTGAGAACATATGTTCACTAAGACTTTACCTCATAGTAACGGTATGTTGTATATGCGGAAAGCTGGATCTTCATCTGTGAGGAAGTGCAAACGGTGTGGCCGTTCAGGATACAACCGGGCTTCCTGCCGTAACCCGATATAAAAACATAAGACTATGGAGAAGGCATATGAAGGCAGTTCAAAACTTTTTTCAATGTTACCTAGCATGCTAACCACTTCAGGTCTGATTTTCGTTATGCCACAGGTAGGACAGGGAATGCCATCTACCAACACCAACAAGGAAAGCCGCAAACGTGTCAAGGGATCCTTGTAGCATTTCCCCTTGATGAGACGCTCCATTATCCAACTAACAATGGGCTTCTCCTCCCTACGAAACAAGTCATCCCATATTGCGTTGGATGCTTTCCCTTTGCTAGCATCCTTTCCTCTCCCAATGCCTTTTTCATTGGCATCCCCGTCAAGACCACCACGGTCACCACAATTTAGGCCGGTGACGAGGGCGAAGTCTTGAATGGCATATCTGATGGGCTTCTCCACAAACAGCCACCATAGTTCTAATTCTTTCTCGGTTACCAACTGCCGAGAGAAAAGATAGTGCATAAACATAAAAGAGAATGTATGTCCTCCCATCTGTAAAACGCGACCGAACTGGGAAGCAGTCAACATCTCCAAATGATCATCCTATAAAGCTTGTTTGATCAGGTCAAGCCAACGGAGGTTGAAGTAACTATTGACACGTTTACACCCAGACGGCTCGAATCCAGTCTCAAACAGCCTAGGCGGAAGGCCTAACTCGTCCATGCTGAAACAAGAGGTTAAAATGGAGAAAAGTCAAAACTGGACAGTATAGTACAAAAATAATTAGAATAGAAATCTTCCAAATAGAATGAATAATCATGAAAACACAATGAGAGTAGTAATTGAACATGGTTGCGAAGATAACACATATCAAACGTATAAGAGCAATGTTGGAGCAACACAAAGAAGAATTTTAATGAGTACATATACGAAGGAGTGAACTTCATTATACCAAACTCACTCAGAGACAATATCGTAGATAGCACATGGAATGAAGAGACTGGATAGAACAGGTGCTCGAACATGACTCACAAAATAGAATAGCATTGAAATCACATAGAATGGGAGATTATATATGTGTGGATGATCGAATATGATTGCAGCGACAACACTTATCAAGCTACTACATTATTTCAATTAATATGTGCATGTAACAGAAGATGAATGAGATATCAATAACAACTACCATTATTTTACTTGATAATGCAATGAAATGAAACAGAAAACCAAACACAGCAGAATAAACACCAAAATTATATAATACACTGTTTTCACTTTTAGAAAATAAATTGATAGCATAGAACCATGAAAATGGCAACGAGCATACCGATCAAATAGAATAGTATTATGTGACACCCCCGATCGTAGATGGTCGGAATTGACACGGTCGATGTTCCCCGATGGTCGACTCGAGGTTCTCGGAATACATTCAATCACCTTAGACCAACAACCAAAGAATACCAACACTCCTATCGGATATCACTCTAGGCTTTTCAACCCGGCCAAGCAATATCCGATTGTTAGTTCGTCCCGGACAAGGACTAATATCATATGAGAACTCGTGATTTATAAACATTTATTTATATATTATTTATTTACTTTAAACATCTTACAAAGCATTATAGTTTTACCTTACGGCCTATTGCCCAACAACGTGTTACAGTAAATATACAACAAAAGGTTCGTTGCAAGGACAACAAAATACTACCGCTGGTTGGCCGTTCCTTCGTCCAAAAAGTAGTGGTCTCCCGACTAGTGGTTACTTGCACACACAACAATGAGTCATGAGCAACTAGTTCACTCAGTGAATCTAGATCACTACACAATCAATTATAAATCAAACAATCATCAAATGCATAAACATGTTCATACAAGTACTAGTACTATAATTTAATATATCATTCATCATTGTGAATCTCATTTCATTTCTCACTTCCTTATTACCCGCCCATCTTCACCATACTTATAATTACATTATATATACTAGATCCGATAAATCACAAAGGCTAACCGAGCTTAGTAAGTTAGCATTACCATCATCCTCGAACGTCCTAATGAACATTCAGGACTGCATCGTCATGCAGTACACGGCCTCCAGGGTGCTACTCCATCATCGTGTCTTCATGACCTTGTTCCATTTGCAGGACCAAGTTACGGTAATGCAGGAGTTTAGGGATAATGATTATATAATGAGTTTTCACTTGATTCATAATTCAATAACTATTCCATAATTAATCATAATTAATTCTTAATTAATCAAAGATTAATCCTTAAATAATCCATGATTATTCCTTAATTAATTCAAGATTAATCCTTAATTAGTACAAGATTAATTCCTTAATTAATCCAAGATTAATCCATAATTATTTCATAATTTTAGTTAGTACTTGAGAACAAATACTAAGAGGTGGCTAACCTCAATGCATACTTTCAAATATTCCTTAAGTGTTAAGTGTTTACACTTAAGTAAACACCACATGGATCCTAAGGTTTAGAGACTTTACTACTTAACTGATATATTTCTATTACATACAATCACACACACATATGTGATCTATCACCACATCCATCTAGACTCACCTAGAGATTGGTCTTGAAACTTGCTTAGACAAGACTTGGCTCGCTCTTGAACAAGGCTGAACGGACCTGAGAATGGTTCATGGTTTGATCGGTTATTAATGTTACTTCAGGAGACACATTGGTTCACATCCGGCAATATCAAAACAAGCTTACCAAGTGACTGAGAGTACTGGATTGGACTAGCAACACTCCACAAGAAAACTGATCAAAACAGAACAAGGTACCAAGCTTAGACAATCGGTTCAAGGTAAATCAAAACAAATTGGTTCATATCAGTTCAGTTCATGCTCGTTTAAGGTTGGTTCTAATCAGTTCAAGCTCAGTTCTTCTTGTACTAAATCAGATCAATGCGGTTCTAGGCAGTTCATAATAGTTAAGGACAAGATCAACTGAGTTCAGTTTGGTTTAACTTCAATCAGTCCATGACCACTTAGCTAGCACTTTTCAAAGATTGATTCAATCTGGAACTTAACTAAACTGATCAGTTCACCATCTTATACAACTAATCCGACCATGACATGAGCTGAACAACACACTGACTTGATCATAACAGAGCTGAGGCAAGAGATAAAGCTTACCCTAGATCACCCATGGTTAGATGATATTAACCGGTTCTCCTCTCCAAGATATACCCACGGCTGAACTGATCACAAAGAGAGACGAGGGTTTGGTTCAAATCAGAAACTGAAGAAGGGCTAGGGTTTAACTTTAATCAAACATCTCACCTTCTTCTATATCACACAAGCTGGCTGAGGTTGAATCAAGATGAAATCACCAAAGCTTCTCTGAATTTTTTCCTTAGTTTCTCTTCTTCTTTATCTTGAATTTCCTTACTGATTTTCTCTCTGAATTTTCTCTCTCTTTGTTTCAGCAACCAGAACGTGCAAGGAGGTCAAGGAAGGGTTTATATAGCTGAGACACAGTCTAATCTGAGTGTCTCAACTTAACACAAAGTTGTGGCAAGCAAGGAACAGCTGGCATCCTGCTTCATCACATCCAGCCATCAGTTGCTTCCCTTTCCTTCCCTTAAGAAATGTCCAGCAAGTAAGCAAACAGGCAGCTTGTGCTTGTCATGTGAATTTTACTACACAATCTAGGCAAGCAGGCAAATGGATAGCATGTGCTGGTTTAGACACCATAAGAAACTGGTCTATCTATTTCGGACAGTTTTCGACTAAATTTTCTCGAGCTTTGAATCTCGTCCTGCCTCGATCAAACTCGTTCAGCTTGCATAAAATTCTACCAACATAAATAATACTCGACCATAACTATCAAGTGAAGTCCTTTCGACCACAAGATAATCCCGTCAATCCATTAATTCATTAGTTCGATTTTTACTATTATTATTATTTTTTAATTATGATCGATTAAACTCAAATCTGATTTTTTCAGAATTTTCTTGACCAAAATTATATCCGTTCGTGAGAATCATTACAGTATAGGTATCGAATATAATAAAATACAATAGCAGGTACCAATATTCTACTTCATATGGCATTGAAATGCAACCTAAACCCAAACACGGCAGAATAAACACAAAAACATAGAGTATGGGAATCTGACAGCATAAAACATCAATCGACTCCGCCAATGTAATATGGATTCATGAATAAAATGGAAATCCCCTAAACGGTACGACATTAATATGCACATGCCTCACGGATATGGGAAACTAATCGAAATAACCCTATATGTTTGTCTTAGTGTGTCGAAGACATGAGATGGGAAACCAAGCAGTACCGGAACAGGAAATTTCAATCAACTTAGTAACGATGTCTTAAGTCGGAATGCTAGACATAACACATTAGAGAAAGACGAACTTACTGGAAGGTAAATATCTTCAAGCGTCCGAAATATAGAAGGACCGCCAGTGGATTCCTCGATTTTTGGGTGGAAGTAGATGGTAATCGGCAAAATCAGGGAGAACTCGGCGCGAGGGTGATGGTGAAGTAAATGCGGTGCGATGGGAGAAGTTGGGGAAGATGACACTGTTAGTATTACCCAAATAGAAAGGTGAAAAAGTAACAAAGACGTGGGTGGAAACCATAAAGACACGACAAGAAAAACAATTACCGAAAAAAATTAAACAAAAAAATGGCATAATGGCAGGTTTCCCAATAGTTAGCTGGGGGTAATATAGAAATTAGTTATAATGAGAGGGGAGTATATCGGCGGGTTAAGAGTTTTAGCTATGGGGTGAATTATTAAATGTTTGAAGGTCATAGGATGCAATTTCCCTTCTTACAAAGTAAAATTATAAAAGGACTGATACTTAATTAAAAATATCATATATATTTACCATTATTATTTTATTTTATTTCTTTAAAATAATTTTGAAATTAAGTTTTCACTTTTAATATACATCGTATATATATATTCCAAACTACATAGATAATAAAAATATATAAAAAATTATATATACATGAATTTTTTATATGTCCTATCGGTTAATTCGGTCGGTCCAAAAGGAACAAATTTAATGTTAAGGAGCAAACTAGATACCACAGTGCATGACCCAAGACTTGATATCAATTTTTGGATATATGTAAAGATTATAATCAAAGCAAAGAACAAAATGTAATATTCATAAAAATAATTAAACCACAAATATTATTTTTAGAAATTCGGATATCCAGTCTGATCCATATATTTATAGATGTGTAATATAATTGTATATACAAACAATTATATCTATACATATTTTATGAAATGATTTGGTTAGAATTTGTAAGTTGTTTTGTATAATTTTTGTTTTGGATTATTGCAAATCCAATTTAGTTTTTATGTTGAGTCTAACGTTAAGATATGAGTTTTCTTATTATGCTTGTTAATATTGATAATTTTTTTGCTTTACAATTTCTATTAAAGGTGTTAATTTGTTATTACGGTTTGTTTATTTAATGTTATATATTATTTTTATTTTTAAATTTTTATTATAATTGACAGATCAAATTAAATAATCATTGAATATTTGAAAAATCTCTAGATATATTGATTTCCAGATCAAAGTGAATTAAAAAATATATAAATATTAGTTTGGGACGGAACAAAACACATACATTGTGAATTTTTTGAATATCTGCTCCGTGCCTATACCTAATTGGTGTAAAAACCTTATTTCTAGATGTTTGTCTCTAAGTCGAAAGTGAATAATTGTTGATCTCTTCTCCATGTCCATGCCTAATAGGCTCTTTGCTTTGATAGTTTGGAGTGTTATTTCATTTTATATTTCAAAGTTTGGACTTCCAAAATGATTATGGTATTATCTGTAGAGGTGTTGCTTTCCCGAGCTGTATGAGTTTTGGTGATATGTTGTTGCATAGCTGCGATCTGGGCTCACAATTCGGTTTCGACCTTGGTGGTTGTAGGCTGCTTATTATGCTCACTCTCTGTCATTTTCAGGTAGTCTTGGTTATCCTCCTCTTTTTAGCGTCAAACTGTTAGGGTAAATTTGTGCAAGTTTGTTGTTGATACTACAGAGTCGTGAAGTCAATAATAATAAGCAGGAAAAATATCAAAAGTATTTGTTTTATTGATCATTAGAGGCACGACTATAATAATTTGGATTATAAACCCTAGTTTTAGCCGCCTAAGACTATAGTTGATGTATTGAATAGTTAATCTCTTGTTCTTAGGTGTTTGGGTTTCTCGTCATTTGTAGTCGGAAGTTAAGCTATATCCTTATATATCCTAAAATAGGGAAAAATCTCCTTTAAGTAAAAATTTCTATTTTATCTGATGGCATGAATTGACCCAGCTTTGAACTGAGATTTATCCATGCATGAATCAAAAGCTGACATCCTGATCAAAAGCATGAGCAATAATTTATTGAATTATGTATTCCCAACATAACCCTTTTTGTAAGTCCATGTAGTTAAAAAATAGGTTAAATCGTTCTCGACTCTGAAATATGAAAAATCTATGTTTAATAGAATTTTTTATTTTATCTGCAAGTAAATTTTTTTTTTGTTCCGAAGCCGATAATCGTCTACACAAGAGAATTAGATCGGCATACTACTTTAAGCAGCTTAAATGATTCATGAACTAGTTATCGCCCCCCCCCCCCAAAAAAAAATTCTTTGATTATTTATATATTTTAAAATAGATTTGAATTTTAGATTTTTAAAAAATATTTTATTAGTTACTCATGATTCTGATTTTAGTTTTATCTTCTCTGAAATTACATTAATCTCCAATAAATACTTCTAATAAAAAGACTCCCTAAATTTTGGAAAATAGTTTTTCAGCATTTTGATAAATTCATAAAACAAAAGTTTGGACTTTAATAAATATTTTTTTTTCTTTTTGTGGATATCACTATATTTGGTTAAATTAATCACTAAATAAAAGATATTTTCATATGACAATAAAAACTTTCATAAAAAGTTGTACAAACCATATGATTTCAACATTAATATGAAATACTTAGTTTGTGTTTTAATTATTAAAATAACTTTAGGTATTTATATCTAATAGTTATTAATTATAAAAATGAGTTATTAACTTTTATAAATAATATTGTAAATGTATTTTAATAATTTTTGATACATAACGATTACTAAAAATTTTTGAAGACGTAAAATGTTTACTATATCAACTTTAAAAAAAAAGCAAAAACAGAAAAATACAAAACAGAAAACTTAATTTCAAAAAACAGAAAACTATAAACCAAAACCTATCGAAACAAAGAACCAAAACTATAAACCAAAACCTATAAACTATAAACCTGTCAACGCCGGCGATATTAAGCTACGCGCCACCATGACCGATGCTACCTTCGTCGCTGGTCCTACCTTGAACGGCCTCTCTCTAGCCGTGGAGAAGCCTGGTTTCTTCACCGTCGAGTATAACGTCCCTAAGAAAGTAACACTCACCACCGCTCCTAAACCTAAGAAAGAATCAATTTGATTAAGAATGTTGGTTTCTGTGGGTACAGGATGTTAGGTTTCAGTTCATGAACACGGTGAGGGTTGCTGAGAAGCCATTGAATCTGACTTACATTCATAGCAGAGCGGACAACAGAACAATTGTGGACAGGAGCCTTGTGATTGATCCTGCGAACAAAGTCTCTGCTAATTACATGGTGGGAACAAACAACTGTAAGCTTAAGTATACTTATGCATATTAACTTATGGAATTGGATGATACTATTGATAGAGCAGAGCTCTTGATATATACAGTTACATGACAAGTATTTACGGTAAGAATATATACGAATGATATGACAGAGGAGGTGATTGAGCTAACATAATATATGCTCATGAATGTGTAGATAGTTTCCTTATCCTAATATCCCCCCTCAAGACGGACCGCCTTGTGCAAGTCCGATCTTGGAGCCTAGTTGTTGATGTTTTTCACGGGAGAGTGGCTTGGTTAAGGCATCCGCAAGTTGATCAGCTGAGGTGACGTGAGTGACACGCGTATGACCTGCCTGTACATGACTGCGGACGAAGTGATAGTCGAGTGCTAGGTGCTTCATATGTGAGTGAAAGACTGGGTTTGCTGCTAGGTACGTGGCTCCAATGTTGTCGCAGTAGATCGTAGGAGTCTTGGTTGTCTTGATACACATTTCGGTGAAGAGAGACAGAAGCCAGCAAACTTCAGAAGCTGTTGAGGCAATGGACCGATACTCAGCTTCAGTCGAGGAGCGAGCGACGGTGGGTTGTTTCTTGGAGGACCAAGCTATGGGATGCTTTCCAAAGTAGACGATGTAGGCACCTGTAGACGTATAGTCGTCGCGATTCCCTGCCCAGTCTGCATCTGTAAAGGCGTGTAAGGCCGGTGTGTTTCTCGCAGAGAGGAAAATTGCAGTGGTCATGTTGCCAGACAGGTAACGAAGAACTCGTTTAACTGCATGCCAATGCTCATCAGTGGGTTTGTGCATAAATTGTGATAGCTTGTTGACGGCGAATGAGATGTCTGGGCGAATAAGGGACAGGTATTGCAGGCTCCCAACAGTGGCGCGGTATTGTGTTTGATCAGAGAGGGGCTTGCCGGAGTGCAGCGTCAGCGGTTTGTAGGGACACATAGGTGTAGACACCGAGTTGCAATCTTCCATCTTTAGGCGCTGATGAATCCCTTATGATGGGATCCTTTTTGTCCCTGATTCTATGAAGGATGATCTTCTGGTTTTGAGAGAGAAATGAATGAATCTGATGATGATGGGTTGATGATTGATTGGGGTTTCTTCAGAAATGATCTATGGATTGATCAGATCTTGTGTGGAATTGTCTAGATCAAGAGAATGAACTCTGGGTATGATCAAAGACAGGATTTTGCAATAAGAGAATGAACTCTATGCAGATTCAATGTTCAGATGATGAACAAGAGATTCACAGATTTTAGAGAGAGTTTTTTTTTATAAAAAGAGTGAATAATTGTTTCTGAAACAAAATGAGAGTTTAAGTAACAAAAGAAGAAAAATGAAAAGTCCAAAAGACAATAAAATTTTGAAAATGAAGAAAATAAAAGGGAAAATATCTTATGCAAGTCCAAAGACTGAATAATTGAAGAATTGACTTGGTTTGGCTTGATTTCCAATTTGATTTGGGTTTGGTTCAGAATAAACCAAAGCAACAATTGATTTCTTCAGCCTTTTGGTTTGTGATCTTGTAACTGGACCCTTAGACAAAAAGAATGGGTCTTTGTCTTCACTTATTTGGGCTGAGAAAGAGATGTCTGATCCATGAGAAAGAGAGGGCTGAATTTCATCACCATCAGTTGAGCCCATCAAGCCTTGATCCACCTTCTGGTTCAGCTCATCCAACTCCTCTTCAGTGTCACTCTCATTCAGCTCCATTCCAGCTACTGGTTCAGTCATGGTTGCATCATCCCCTCCTCCTTTAAAAGGATTTGTCCTCAAATCTGGTTCATCTGCACAAAAAGGGATCAAGTCAGCAACATTGAATGTAGAGCTAACAGCATACTTACCTTGAAGATAAACTTTGTAAGCATTGTTGTTGATGCGCTCCAACACTTTGAAGGGTCCATCTGTTCTTGGTAAGAGTTTAGACTTTCTTTCAGCAGGAAACCTATCCTTTCTCAAGTAAATTGACACCAAATCTCCTGGTTCTAGTATAACCTCACGTCTCTTCTTGTTGGCATGCTTCTCATACTCCTTAGTCCTTTCTTCAATATTCTTTTTAACCTGTTGATGCAAAGAAACCACATACTCGGCCTTGGCCTTTCCATCAAGGTTAGTCTGCTCATTAAGAGGTAAAGGCAACAAAATTTGACCTCAAAATCTTTTCAAAGGAGGAGGGACAAAATTTGACCTCAAATTTGGCCTCCTCATTAAGAGGTCAAATCAAAATGAAACAAGTAAGGAGAGAGACAAATGATCAAGAAAATAAGCATGAAAGCAACATCAAAGTAAGGTTTTGGACAGAAACTTCCTTGGAGTTTTGAATCCATTTTCCTCAAGTACTTCCATCTCCAAATCACTGGCTGATAAGCATGGTCTCTGCTCTTGTCCTTCACACTCCTTTGGGACAGATCCTGCTTTTCCTGGAAACTCAAAACAAAGCCTGCTTATCCAGTGTTATATGTGCAAGACATGTTCTTAATCTGATCAATAACAAAGAGTTTCTTTTTGACAACATTTTTCACTTGTTTCAGACTTTCAGAATGTCTATCAAAGTAAGTCTTGTAAACCAGAATGGTTACAAGGCACATGATAGCATAGTTCGTAAAGAACAACTTCAAAACAGGCACAAGTTTCTCAGATTCAGAACACAAAAGATCAAGTTCAAGCTTAGGATTACTTAACCATGGCTCAGCATGCTTATCAAAGAAAGTGTTATAAAGCTTAGAAAAACATCATTCACAATGTGTAATCTCAAAACATGCCAAGATTTTCCAGTTTCAGAACATAAACTAGCAAATTTCAAATCAGAATCAAGAACAAACTCGGTTTCAGCCCTAAGTGCTTTTAGTTCCTGCAACTTCCTACGTTCGTTCAGTGCATAAGCAGATGCAAACAAATCACCAGTGACTAGTTTATGCTTAGAACAATTCAGAACAAATCTATTTTCTTTGAAAACAAATGAATCAAACAATTTTCTAAAACATGAAACAGGCTGTTGCAGAACAAGTCTTAATGCATTTTCAGGATGATCAAATATTTTGTTATGTTCCATAAATTGATCAAAACTCAAAACAAGACCAGGATTGATGTTATTATCACAGTGAAAACGTTTCTTATCTGAAAATTTATCTGGTTCAAACACTTCAAAAGAGTTAATCATGTTATCAAAAACTCTCTCTAATTTTGTGAATCATTTGTTCATGTATGAACACTGATTGCTAAAGAGTTCATTCTCTGATTGCAAAACCAGTATTTGATCATACCAAGAGTTCATTTTCTTGATCTTAGACAATTCTACACAAGATCTGATCAATCCATAGATCATTTCTGAAGATCCTCCATTCAATCCATCCATCATCACTGAAATCAACCCATATCTCTCTCAAACCATCAGATCATCCTTCATAGAATCATGGACAAAAAGGATCTCATCATAAGGGATTCATCAAGTGGTATCAGAGCAGATTTGAAGGCTCTTGATCTGGGTTTGATTCTGAAACTCTAAAATCTGGGTTTTGATTTCTTCTCTTTGTTTTGGGGAATCTGTTTTCTATTCTCTGCAGTTTCTCATAAAGTTCTTATCTTTCTATCTACTGTATCTGCAAGAGGGCCAACCAGATTAAAAAAAAAAACAGAAACAAATCGAAAAGATTTAAGAAAAAGTTGAAGAGAAATTCAACTTGGCTGAAGAGAAATCCAGCCTCTGGTGGTAAAGCCTCTTGCAAACAAAAATCTTGCAATCTTTCTATCTTTTTCTTCTGTTTTGGGGTTGGGGAATTGATCTCTAAAGCTTGATCTTTGTTTGTTGCTGAGCTACTGGATTCACAGAAAAAAACTCACAAAAAATCTGAGAGAAAGCACTTGAGAGAATTGTGAGGCTTTGGTTATTTAAATATGTGCTAACTTGTCTTTTTGAGATTGTAACAGGAAACCATGGCTGGAGATGTCAGTAAAAAAAAAGGAGGCACCAACAGTGATATTCAATAAATTGCAGATGGAAGCAATGATGTCTGAGATCATGAAAAGAATGAAAAAGACTAATCTTTTACAAAAGAAACATGTTGATGATTTCTTTGGTAATATATCTCAGGTTCAGAAGGATGCAAAGATCAAAAGGAGGAGCAGAATACCATCTTTCTGTGGCAGAAATGACCATGATGGTTACTTGGAGTGGGAGCAGCAAATAGAACTTGTCTTTGATGGCCAAAATTATTCAGAAAGCAAAAAGGTTAGATTGGCTACATCAGAGTTCTGTGGAGATGCCATTCAATGGTGGAATCAGCTTGTTACTACAAGAAGAAGAACAGGAGAAGCACAAGTTGCATCTTGGTTTGAGCTGAAACACTTCATGAAAAAACACTTTGTTTCTAGTAACTACAGCAGAAAGCAACCAAGACAGGCCAAAGAGGAGACAAGAACTTTCCATGATCATGATCACCCAAGAAAGTCTCAGTCACATAAGCAAAGAAGTCCAATCCCACATCCTCTCTCAAGAGTCACTAAGCCACTGTGTTCTAAAAAAAACCCAGCTATTGAAAAGCACAAAAAAGAATCAAGTTTTCTTAGCCAAGAAACTCATAAGATTGAAACTGCATCTTCTGATTGTGCTAATGATTCTTATTCTTGTTATGACAGGGAGCATATGGAAGTTGAAGAACCTAAGGAGATTGAGGAAAAACGTGGTAACCACACTGAAGAGGAGAAAGAAGTCTCAGATTGCTTACCATGGTTGAAAGACCAAGGCAAAACAAAGCTGCTGGAAAAATATGAGAGTTCTTTTCTCTGTTTTGAATTTATACCTGAAATTACACCTGACTGTGATGAACTAACCTGTTTTGAACCGGTACAACCGAGTAGCATTGATTCAGTGTCTCAGGTTTTAGAAGAAAACCCAACAGAAGAAGCACCAAAGAGTTCACCACCAGAAGAAGAGTTGGAGCAGCCAAACAACATTCAAGCAGAAACATATGCTAAGTCATTCTCTTTGAACTCTCAAGAGCACTGTAAGGAACTTGTTATGGTTAGTTCTCTGTCTGAAATGTTTATTAAGGTCAGTTCTAGTGATGTAAAACGTTTTGGTTTAGACAAAGTAAAAGAATTTTCTGTTTCAAAATCTGTTTTTGATAACATGATTAACTCTTTTGAAGTGTTTGAACCAGATAAATTTTCAGATAAGAAACGTTTTCACTGTGATAATAACATCAATCCTGGTCTTGTTTTGAGTTTTGATCAATTTATGGAACATAACAAAATATTTGATCATCCTGAAAATGCATTAAGACTTGTTCTGCAACAGCCTGTTTTCTGTTTTAGAAAATTGTTTGATTCATTTGTTTTCAAAGAAAATAGATTTGTTCTGAATTGTTCTAAGCATAAACTAGTCACTGGTGATTTGTTTGCATCTGCTTATGCACTGAACGAACGTAGGAAGTTGCAGGAACTAAAAGCACTTAGGACTGAAACCGAGTTTGTTCTTGATTCTTATTTGAAATTTGCTAGTTTATGTTCTGAAACTGGAAAATCTTGGCATGTTTTGAGATTACACATTGTGAATGATGTTTTTCTAAGCTTTGATGATATTCTGGTTTATAACACTTTCTTTGATAAGCATGCTGAGCCATGGTTAAGTAATCCTAAGCTTGAACTTGATCTTTTGTGTTCTGAATTTGAGAAACTTGTGCCTGTTTTGAAGTTGTTCTTTACGAACTATGCTATCATGTGCCTTGTAACCATTCTGGTTTACAAGACTTACTTCGATAGACATTCTGAAAGTCTGAAACAAGTGAAAAATGTTGTCAGAAAGAAACTCTTTGTTATTGATCAGATTAAGAACATGTCTTGCACATATAACACTGGATATGCAGGCTTTGTTTTGAGTTTCCAGGAAAAGCAGGATCTGTCCCAAAGGAGTGTGAAGGACAAGAGCAGGCTTATCAGCCAGTGATTTGGAGATGGAAGTACTTGAGAAAAATGGATTCAAAACTCCAAGGAAGTTTCTGTCCAAAACCTTACTTTGATGTTGCTTTCATGCTTATTTTCTTCATCATTTGTCTCTCTCCTTACTTGTTTCATTTTGATGTAGGAGATACAGATTTGAGGACAAATCTTTTCAAAGGAGGAGGGGATGATGCAACCATGGTTGAACCAGCTGACTATTCAACAAAGGATAAACCGGGATGGCTGAATGGAAGACTTGAAGATGAATCTAAGGTTGGAATGGAGCATGCTGAGCTTATTTCTCACTCAAGTTACAATGAAGATGTGTTCAGATTCGAGTTTGGACTTTTCTCAGCTCAAGACAAGATCAGAAACCAAGAAATTAAAGGAAGCAATGACTTGCTTGGTTTAGTATGAGCCAGAACCAAATCAGCCACGAAAATCAAGTGAAGAAGTCAGCCTAAATAATTATTATTGATTTTTCAAGACAATTTTAGTTTTAATTAAGTTTTTCTTATTTTTCTACAATTTTAGGACTTTTCCATTTCCTTCTTCTCTACTTAAACTCTCTTTTGTTTTCAGAAATATTATTCACTCTTTTTATCAAAAAACTCTCTCTAAATCTGTGAATCCCTTGTTCATCTTTGAACACTGATTGCTAGGAGTTCATTCTCTGCAAGCAAAACTTGTCTTTGATCACAAACAGAGTTCATTCTCTTGATCATATACACATCTACACAAGATCTGATCAATCCATAGATCATTTCTGAAGATCATCCATTCAATCCATCCATCATCACTGAAATCAACCCATATCTCTCTCAAACCATCAGATCATCCTTCATAGAATCAGGGACAAAAAGGATCTCCTCACAAGGGATTCATCAAGATGATGCAACCATGGTTGAACCAGCTGACTATTCAACAAAGGATAAACCGGGATGGCTGAATGGAAGACTTGAAGATGAATCTAAGGTTGGAATGGAGCATGCTGAGCTTATTTCTCACTCAAGTTACAATGAAGATGTGTTCAGATTCGAGTTTGGACTTTTCTCAGCTCAAGACAAGATCAGAAACCAAGAAATTAAAGGAAGCAATGACTTGCTTGGTTTAGTATGAGCCAGAACCAAATCAGCCACGAAAATCAAGTGAAGAAGTCAGCCTAAATAATTATTATTGAGTTTTCAAGACAATTTTAGTTTTAATTAAGTTTTTCTTATTTTTCTACAATTTTAGGACTTTTCCATTTCCTTATTCTCTACTTAAACTCTCTTTTGTTTTCAGAAATATTATTCACTCTTTTTATCAAAAAACTCTCTCTAAATCTGTGAATCCCTTGTTCATCTTTGAACACTGATTGCTAGGAGTTCATTCTCTGCAAGCAAAACTTGTCTTTGATCACAAACATAGTTCATTCTCTTGATCATATACACATCTACACAGGATCTGATCAATCCATAGATCATTTCTGAAGATCATCCATTCAATCCATCCATCATCACTGAAATCAACCCATATCTCTCTCAAACCATCAGATCATCCTTCATAGAATCAGGGACAAAAAGGATCTCCTCACAAGGGATTCATCAAGTGGTATGTGGTTTCTTTGAAAAGATTTGACCTCAAATATGTATCTCCTACATCAAAAGGAAACAAGTAAGAAGCGAGAGAAATGATCAAGAAAATAAGCATGAAAGCATCATCAAAATAAGATTTTGGACAGAAACTTCCTTGGAGTTTCGATTTCATTTTCCTCAAGTACTTCCATCTCCAAATCTCTGGCTGATAAGCATGGTCTATGTTCTCGTCCTTCGCACTCCTTTTGGACAGATCCTGCTGTTCCTGGAAACTCAAAACAAAGCCTGCATATCTAGTGTTATATGTGCAAGTCATGTTCTTAATCTGATCAATAACAAAGAGTTTCTTTCTGAGAACATTTTTTACTTGTTTCATACTTTCAAAATGTCTATCAAAGTAAGTGTTGTAAACCAGAATGATTACAAGGCACGTGATAGCATAATTCCTAAAGAACAACTTCAAAACATGCACAAGTTTCTCAAATTCAGAACATAAAAGATCAAGTTCAAACTGAGAATTACTTAGCCAAGGCTCAACATGATTATCAGAGAAAGTGTTATAAACCAGAATATCATCAAAGCTTAGAACAACATCATTCTCAATGTGTGATCTCAAAACATGCCAAGATTTTCCAGTTTCAGAACATAAACTAGCAAGTTTCAATTCAGAATCAAGAACAAACTCGGTTTCAGCCCTAAGTGCTTTCAGTTCCTGCAACTTTCTAGGTTTGTTAAAAGCATAACCAGACACAAAAAAATCATCATTGACTAGTTCATTCCTAGAGAAACTCAGATCAAATCCATTATCATCAAAGCAAGCAAAAGAATTACAAGGTTTTCTGAAACAGAAATCAGATTGTTGCACAATAAGCTCAATTCTCTTTTCAGGGTGATCAAGGCTTTTGTTATGTTCTATAAACTGATCAAAACTCAAAACAAGACATGGATTGGGTTTACTAACAGACTGAAAACGTTTTTGATCAGGGAGGTTATCTGGTTCAAATACTTCAAAAGAGTTAATCATGTTTTCAAAAACAGTGTTTGAAACACAAAATTCTTTTACCTTGTCTAGACCAAAACGTTTGACATCACTAGAACTAACCTTGACAAACATTTCAGGCAGAGAATTAACCATAACAAGTTCCTTACAGTGCTCTTGAGAGTTTGGGGACAAAGGGGCAATAGCTGTTTTAGGTTCCAAGCTGATCTGCTGCTCCAACACTTCACTTTGTACCAAAATTGATGGTTCTATTTCTGGTGAGTGTTCTTCTGAGACCTGAGATACTGAGACAATGCTACTCGGTTGCACCGGCTCAAGATGAGTTAGTTCATCAGAGGTTTCATTGACACCAAGTTCAGACTGAGGAGAAAAAAGAGAAAACTCTTTTTCTGTCTCAGGTTCTTTTATTACCTTAAATGACTCTGTTTCTACCTCTTGGATAACCTGCTCTTGCTTGCTACAACTCCTTGGGTCAGTAACCTTTGAGGAAGGTTGTGTGGATGGTCTCACTTGCTGGTCTTTTGAAAACTCCTTGATTACTTGTTGTGCAATCCTTTTGAAATCATCTTGAAACAGTTGGCTGTGCAAATAATCAAGTTCTGCTTGTTGTTTCTGAGACTTCTTTATGGGATCACGACCATAGCAAGCTCTTGTCACTTCTATGGCATGTCTAGGATGTTCTCTGCTCCTCCTAATTGGTTCCTCTTGCCTCCCTGGTCGTGCATTTTCCTGCACAAAATCAGATTGATTAAAAACCAATTTTTCTTTTCTTAACAAATTCTGTCTTTTTTCCAGCAAACTCTTTGTGGAAGAACTGAAGTGATCATGATGTATGCTCCTCCTGTTATGCTTTTCCAGTGACCTCCTAGATTGTATCCTTTCCTGCTCATAACCAGACTCATCAATAGCATATGAATCTCTTTTTCTCATAGATTTTTCTCTTCTTTGCAAGACTGCTTTTGTAGCAGAGTCAAACAGGTTGTAATCTAACTTCTTTTCAGGACGTCTCCTACTGCCATTGCTTCCTGTTAAGAAACTCAACAAGAAAATTAGCACATATATGAATAGCCTAAGCCTCACTGCTCTCAAGTGTTTCTCTCTTGTATTTTTCAGTGATTTTTCTCTGTGAATCCAGTAGCTCAGCAACAAACAAAGATCAAGCCTTAGAGATCAATTCCCCAACCCAAAAACAGAAGAAAAAGATAGAAAGATTGCAAGATTTTTGTTTGCAAGAGGCATTACCACCAGGGCTGGATTTCTCTTCAGCCAAGTTGGATTTCTCTTCAACTTTTCAAGATTCTTTTTTTTTTCTTTTTTTTAATCTGGTTGGCCCTCTTGCAGATTATACAGATAGAAAGATAAGAACTTTAAGAGAATTACAGAGAAAGAAATCAGATTCCCCAAACAAAGAAGAAGAAATAGAGATTTTCATATGCAAACCCAGATTTTGAGAGTTTCAGAATCAAACCAAGATCAAGAGCCTTCAGATCTGCTCTGATACCACTTGATGAATCCCTTGTGAGGAGATTCTTTTTGTCCCTGATTCTATGAAGGATGATCTCCTGGTTTGAGAGAGAAAGGGGTTGATTTTGATGATGATGGATGGATTGATTGAATGATCTTGAGAAATGATCTATGGACTGATCAAATCTTGTGTAGATGTGTTAATGATCAAGAGAATGAACTCTGTTTGTGATCAAAGACAAGTTTACAATCAGAGAATGAACTCTTTAGCAATCAGTGTTCATAGATGAACAAAAGATTCACAAAATTAGAGAGAGTTTTTGATAAAAAGAGTGAATAATATTTCTGAAACACCAAAGAGAGTATAAGTAGCAAAACAGAAAATGAAAGGTCCAAAAGACATAAAATTTCGAAAATGATAAAAATAAAAGAGAAAATATCTTATTCAAGTCAAAAGACTGAATAAGTGAAGAGTTGATTTGGTTTGACTTGATTTCCAACTTGATTTGATCTCCTTTTGGGCTGAAAATGGTCCAACTCTTCTATAAGTCTGATCCATAACTTTTCCAGCTTGTTTAACTTGTTCTTCATTGCAAAGACTTAATCTTTATGCTCCATTGTAGACTTAGATTCATCTTCAAGCTTTCCATTCAGCCATCCCGGTTTATCCTTTGTTGCATAGTCAGCTGGTTCAACCATGGTTGCATCAGGCGCTGGAGTAAATCTGCAATATAACGACGTTGAGTAAGTAATAGGCCATGAGAAGTTCTATGAGCTTCAATGCCCAAAAATAAGATAGAGAGCCAAGGTCTTTGAGTGAGAATCGTGTAGAGAGAGCTTGTATGAAGCGTTCCATTTGCTGCGTATTGTTCCCAGTGAGGACGATATCATCGACATAAACTAGCATGTAGAGGAGAGTGCCATTCTGATGGTAAATGAAGAGGCTGGCATCTGCGAGTGAGTTTCTGAAACCAGAAGATAGCAAGAAGCGCTTGAGTTCATTGTACCAAGCCCTCGGTGCTTGTTTAAGTCCATATATAGCTTTGTTAAGTTTTCACACTGCCGTTGGGTTGTCTTGATTGATAAAACCTGGTGGCTGCATCATATAAGCTGTTTCATCAAGCTTGCCTTGCAGAAAAGCATGATTTACGTTAAATTGTCGTATCGGCCACTGGTTGGAGATAGCTACGCTCAAGACCAGGCGGATGGTAGCTGGTTTAACGACAGGGCTGTATGTGTCTTGATAGTCAAGACCATGTTGCTGAGTGAATCCCTTGGCGACTAGGCGGGCTTTGAATCTGTCCACCGAACCATCAGCTTTCCGTTTGATCGTGAAGACCCATTTGCAGCCTACTACATTAGCTGTGTGGACTGGTGAGTGTAAGTCCCAAGTGTGATTCCGTAGTTGAGCATTAATTTCCTCACACATGGCTTTCCTCCATCGAGGGTCCTTTAATGCTTCTGCTACTGATGTTGGTGTTTTCTCTGTTATAGGAATCACAACAGCAGAAAGATTGAGTTTATCAACTGGTTTGCGCTTCCTTGTAGAGGTTCTTGGTGGCTGTTGGTGAACAGGATTTGGCGCAGAAGGAGGAGGTTCATGAGATGAAGTGATAGTGGGAGATGGTTGCTGTGCCGGTAATGGTGGAACTGTTGCATCGTTATTATTTGTGCCGGTTGCAGGGGATTGAGGCTGGACGACTGGCGCTGGTATTGTTGGCGTTGGCTGGACCGGAGCATTGGACGATGGAGTCGTTGCTGAAGGTGAAGACTTAGGTTGTAGAGGAATGACTGTAGTGGTCGCATGATTGGCATTTAATGTGTCTGCAGCAACATTCTCATCAACAAACTCAGATGTAAGCGGGTTAGGCAACTCAAAGGGGAAAACATATTCATGAAAAACCACATGTCTAGAGGTATATATCCTAGATGTTTTCCTGTCTAAGCAATAATATGCACTCTGAGTTGTAGAGTAGCCTAGAAACATGCATGGAGTAGATCTTGCATCAAGTTTATGAGCAGTGTATGGTTTTGTCCATGGGAAACAAAGACAACCAAATATTCTTAACTTTGAATAATTTGGTATTTGACCAAATAAGGATTGAAAAGGCGATTTCATATTCAAAACAGGAGTGGGCATCCTGTTTATTAAGAAAACCGATGTTGCTAGAGCATATGGCCAATATTTCTTTGGTATTGAGGCATGAGATAACAAAGCAAGACCTGTTTCGACTATATGTCGATGTTTCCGCTCTGAAATGCCATTATGCTCAGGCGTATGAGGTGGTGAAGTATAATGAGAGATGCTATGAGTAGCTAGAAAAGCTTTTAGTGCAATATACTCACCACCATTATCAGTATAAAAAGTTCTAATCTTACTTTGAAAACGATTTTTGACTAAAGCCTTAAAATGTTGAAAAACTTCTGAAACCTGAGACTTTCTTTTCAGTGGATAAAGCCAAGTGTAGCGTGTAAAATGATCAACGAAAATCACATAATATTTGAAATTGTCTATGGACAGAAGAGGAGATGTCCAAACGTCGGAAAACACAACATCTAGAGGAGAAGTAGAGATTAGAGTTGAATCCGAAAATGGTAACTTGTGCATTTTATTGATCGAGCAAGCATCACAAGGCTTGTTCTTTAAAGCTTTTGAAGATAAAGGTAAGTGAAAAGTAGAGAGCATAGTTTGTAAAATAGAAAAGGCGGGATGTCCTAGGTGTGAATGCCAATCAGAGAGAGATGTAGTGGTAGCCGAAGCAAAAGAGAGAGATGGTTGTGTAGATGTTGGTGCTTTCGGCCACTGATAGGTACCATTTTCAGGTCTGCCTTCCAGACGAAGAGCTCTCGTGCTCAAGTCTCTGACCTGAAAGTATGTTGGTGTAAAGGTAACAGCAACTCCATTAGTTTTACAAAGTTGGAAAACAGAGATTAAATTCTTGTCTAAGGCAGGAACAAAGAGAACATTATCAATAAAGAAGGGGTGTTTAAGAGAAGGAAGAGATAAAGAACCCGCATGAGAGATATTGAGTCCGGAGCCATTGCCAAGAATGACATCATCTCCGCCATTGTATGGAGCGTGGAGAGAGAGGTTTGCGATGTCGGAGGTCATGTGGTGGGAGGCGCCGGAGTCGAGAAGCCAGGTGTTGGAATCACCATTCATCATGGCGACATTGGCTCTCGGGTACCATGCTTGTGGCTGGGATTGCGGGCGCCATGCTTGATTGGAGTTGTTGTTCCCACGAATGATCTGGAACTCTGGACAGTTCTTTGCACTATGTCCTTGAATCCCACAAGCCTGACATCTTCCCATGTAAGGTCGAGATCCACGATTGAATGAGCCTTGGTTGGAATTGTAAGAACCTTGATTCGAGTTGTATGAACTCTGATTGGAGTAGTTGCGATTGGTGTTGTTGTGGTTGTGACCTCTCCAGTTGTTCTGCATATTTGAGTTGTGAGGTCTCATATCAGTTACATTTGTTGTGATGGGAACATCGAGGCTTGCTGCTGGTTCTTTACAGAGGAGCATCGCTTATCTGTTTAAGAGACGTTCATGAAGTTCCACAAATGAAATTGCGGTTTCTCTTCCATGGATAGCATCAATCTCGGGTTTATATTCATCAGGGAGGCCGCCAAAACGTTTTCCGTGATGTCTTCGGGATCCATTGGTTTACCGAGTTCGGCGAATTTTGGTTTTGATGGTCCTGAGATATTCAGAGATTGTTTTGGTTCCTTTGGTGCACTTGTTGACTTGATTCTTTAGCTGTCGGATATGACCTCGGGATGGATTTCCAAAGGTTTGTGCAAGAAGGTTCCAGATCTGTGCGGTTGTGGTGGCGCTTGATAGAATCGATTGAAGAGGTGTTGATATTGCCCCAATCAACGCACTGTAGAGAAGGCGATCTTGTCGTCTCCAAGGAGTGTAGGCCGGATTGGCTATGTTCTGGCCTTCAGTACTGAGAATAGTCGTTGCAGCCATGTTTGTTTCAGCAAGAAAGCTGTGAAGTTCAAGACCTTCAAGGAGAGCATTGATCTGTTTACTCCACATCAAGTAATTAGCGTTTGTCAATTTGGTTATGTTTGACATGTTGACAGTGAGAAGAGTAGTGGATGGGTCTCTGGCGTTGAAGACTGTTGTAGTCTCATCCGAGGAGCTGTCGTTAGCCATAGTTAACAGAAGGGAAGAAGGATGGAGACGAGAAACAGAGAAGAAAGGAGGAGAAGAAGAAGAAACGGGAAAAAAAAAGATCTTATTGCTCTGATACCATATTAACTTATGGAATTGGATGATACTATTGATAGAGCAAAGCTCTTGATATATACAGTTACAGGACAAGTATTTACGGTAAGAGTATATACGAATGATATGACAGAGGAGGTGATTGAGCTAACATAATATATGCTCATGAATGTGTAGATAGTTTCCTTATCCTAATAATGCACACGGAAGGATTGCTATGTTCGAGCCTTGCTATGACTTTTCCAAAAACGCTTGGGATTTTGCGGTTTCTAGGAGAGTTTATGGGGATAATGTTGTCAAGGCGACTTATCAAACGTCTAGTAAGTTTCTTGGTGTGGAATGGTCAAGGAACTCCAAATCCACTGGATCTTTCAAGGTACAACAACTTATTTCATGTGTGTTGATACAAATCACACCATATTGGTTATATTCTGCTAATAAAATCTTAGGATGTTAAATCCTATATGATTTGATAAGAGAGAAATTGTTCTTTTTTTTTGCAACAATATTATATGAGCACTCTTAAATACATATAGAAAGTTCCATTTGGGGTTATAGTTTAGAAACTTCGAGAACTAAAACATGAATAAGAATAACTCTCTTATTATCTTAAGGATAACTCAAAAACCTTAAGCTCACAATCTCTCAATCTCTATACCATAAGTTATGCAACATCATATGTATCTCCTTATATATAACTCATAATTTCCTAAACTCATTAGGAATCACACAAGTAGATAATTTCCTATTCCGTAACTCGGTAGGAAATAAATAGCTTGCTCTCAAAGCTACTTCAAGCTTATCCCAACATTTTCCCCCTTAAGCTTGAATTCCATTTTCGATAAATCTTCAATATAAAAAGACCTCTCATCTCTTTAAACTTCAATGTTTCAAATGCTTTCGTTGACACCATGAACTCTACCTCACAAGAATAAAACACTACAGTTTCTTGTTCTTGCAAATCAGTACACGTTCTTCTCCTTCTCTTCTTCTTACCATGTTCTTTATCATCCAAATGCACATTCCTCACCACATCTCTGAACTTCCCACGAATCCATGGAGTCTTCGAGAAACTTCTTCAATATCAAACTTTTCCTCAGCTTTAGATCCATTCAACAAAACAGAGTCCATGATTTTGGAAAGACTCATCACTCTTTGATCTATAACCGAACATATACTGACCAATGAAGCACAAGATTTCTTCAACACAATATTTTCAACCTACCTTCTTCACACCATGGAGCTAAAAACAGCTTCTTTTGTCTCATAGATTCCTTAAACTCACTCCAAGTTTCAACCTTTTGAATGCTTTCTTCAAGCCTTTTCTTAGCCACAAAAAAACGTTCTCTATGTATTTCTTCCATCAAATCTTTCACTCCTTTAACCAAGTTCATGTTGGATCATTTTTAAAGCCCTTGGCTTTATACAATTGAAGTGAAAAGAAATTATTGGCCCATTAGTTAAGTTAATGAAGAAGAAGTAAAGTTGTTTGTCCCACATCGGGCAACAACAACAAAAATGAGTAGTATATATATGTTCCCATGATAGCATGGGTTAAACAGCTCATGGGAAGAGAGGAGTCCCCACGCGCGCGCCGCCGCCGCCGTCCGTCCGTCCGGCTCGGCGTGGGCTTGGGCTTGGGCTTGGGCTTGGTAGAGGGCCGCCGGCCCAATAAGATTCTTTTTGGACCAATTTAAGCCCAACGTTTTTGCCATTTTAAATTTTAAAAAAAAACAGCATGATGTTTATGTCTAAACGGTGCGTAGTTTATCTTAAAACGACACGCATTTCATCTGTTTGCCAGATATTCTTTAAACGAGAAGAGAGAGTCTTGAGGAAGAAGTTTTCGCCACTCAACTTCCCTTGATCTCCGCGAGATTCTCGCCCACATGCAGCAGTTGTTGCGGGAAGTGGGTCTTCTCCTTCTCTTTAAATATCGTCTCTCCTCCTCATTCATTTCTTACATTTTTTCACACTTCTCAAAGCGAAACCAGCAAACCCCTTAGCGTAAGTCTATAGTCGAGAGTGTTTCGTAGTAATAGTTCGATAAAGCATTCACGAGTGAAGCGTGAATCGCTAACTATGGTTGTATCCTGGGACTCGGTATTCGCACAGTTTCGTCTCACTATGAAGCGAATATTTAGAGTTAAGGAAAGAGATCATATCTCGCCTCCATCATTATTACAAATGCGTGTTCCTTATCGGTTTTAATTCATATTTTGATTCGTTTCTTTCCTTAACATCGCTTTAGTATTATTGTTTATATCAGTTCGGTTTTCCGTCTTCTACAATCTTAACTCTAATTTCGCTTTCTGTTCAAAAGCTTTAATCGGATTGAAAACAATTTATTAAACAGTGTATTTAAGGATTTGTAAACGTTTGTGAAACGGTGTCTACGATTTGCTTTCTAGCACTTCCGTGAAATGTTTCTTAGGTATCTCATAACGGTTTGCGTTTTTGCTCTATAGCACTATCACAAACGTTTATTGTTATACAATTCTTACAAACGTTATAAAAACGATTAGTTTCCACGGAAGCTTTTTTAAAGCGAGTCTGTGAAACAATCAAAACGCCTTCATTGACGGTTTCTGCCAACGCTTTAAGCGAGTTTGCAAAATGGGTCTTGGCTTATTATCATTTCTGGTTGTGATCGATTGTAAACGATCTCCATTAAAACCAAATGATTAACGGTTTGCGTTTTGCTTTGTAGCATTTTTGCGAAACGTTTTTTTATTTTTTCTATAAACGGGTTTGCGGTTTGCTTATAGCATTCTCTGCGAAACGTTTTAGATATACCACAAACGGTTTCTGCGAACGCTTTTAAGCGAGTTTGCAAAACGTTTTCTCAAACATATCGATATGATTTGGTTCAAACACCAAAAATGACAATCGATTTTAAACTATTATTTTTTATTCAAATAATATGTTAATATGTTATTGTTGTATGGAGTACTAATCCGTTTTCATGTTTTCTCAACAGAAAAATGACGGATTCAAACAACACCCCCATTGACACCACCATCAACCAAACTCCACTCAACGTTGCAGTAACAGATGCAACCGTGACAACTGCTGGAATCACAGCGTCAACCGCTGCAGCAACAACAACAACTACTCTACCTGTGGGTAATAGTGCTGATGAGACCACACGCCGTAGCCTTTTCGGTGCTGGTCTTTATCAAACTGGTTCAAATCAAGGAACCACAAGTGCTCCGGTTGCAGTTGTAACTCCTCCGGCGGTCCCTGGCATGATCTCTCAAGGATTGATGCCAGACAAATTTGATGGCAAGGGCTTTAAAACGTGGCAGAAAAAGATGTTGTTCTTTCTCACAACAATGAAGTTGGATAAGTTCATCCAGGAGGACAAACCCATAGTCCCTTACGGGATTGAAGATGTGCACACTCTCGCAAGTGTTGACATATGGGTCCACTCTGACTTCATCTGCAAAAGCTACATTTTGGGTCGTCTCATTGATCCATTGTACCGAGTCTATTGTGAGACTCCCACTGCGAAAGAGTTGTGGAGATCATTGGATAAGAAGTACAGAGGTGAAGACGCTGGCTGCCAGAAGTATGTGGTTGCCAAGTTCCATGATTTCAAAATGGTGGATTCAAAACCCATCATGGATCAGGTGGAAGCGTTTCAGCTCATTTGCCATGAAATCGCTGCTGAAGGGATGTCTATCTGTGAGACATTCACAACTCTCAGCTTCATTCAGAAGCTTCCTCCAAGCTATGCGGATTTCAAGAACTACTTGAAGCACAAGAAGAAGAAGATGGGTCTCGAGGAGCTCATCATGAGGCTTCAGATGGAATCCAGAAACCGAATTGCTGACAAGGTCAATGCTGTCAATGCTAAGGAGCATAGTGTCAACATGGCCGAGCACAAAGGCAAAGGAAAGGCACACGTCCACTCTCCTGCTAAGCCTTTTAAAACGGTGACACCATTGAAAGCTTCTGGACCAAACTTCAAGAAGAAAGGTGGTGAAGCGAATGTGGAAAAATTCAAAGGGAAGTGCCACTACTGCCACAAAGTGGGACACAAGACTGTTGAGTGTCGCAGCAAGATCAGAAATGAAAAGGCTCAAGCGAATCTCACTGAAGAGGATCTCGTTGCAGTGGTGACTGAAGCCAACATGGTTGAAGGTAACAACCCTAAGGAATGGTGGTACGATACAGGTGCTACCACCCACATTTGCACTGATAGGGCGATGTTCAGCACCTATCAGAAGAGCAAGACTGAGGAGAAGCTGTTCATGGGGAACACTGCAGTCTCCAAGATTGAAGGCCGCGGCAAAGTGATTCTGAAGATGACATCTGGACATGAAGTCACTTTGACGAATGTGAAGCATGTGCCTGACATGAGGAAGAACCTGGTCTCGGGAACCTTGCTCAGCAAGAATGAATTCGCCACAACTCTTGAGGCGGATAAGCTCGTGATTAGGAAGAATGGGATGTATTTGGGAAAGGGGTATGTTAAGGATAGACTGGTCAAAATGAATGTAATGACAGTCCCTCCAAAAGTTGTAATTCCAAAAGTTGTAACTCCAGAAGCTTCAACTTCAATGAATAAGAAAAAGCCAGTTGCTTATTTGGTTGAGTCGTTTAATATATGGCATGAAAGATTAGGCCATGTAAACAACAAATCAATACAAATATTAATGAATTTAAATCTAATTCCCAAATTTAAAACAAGTAAACAAAAATATGAAGTATGCGTACAGGCTAAACTCACAAAAACACCCTCACCTCATGTTGAAAGAACTAATAAACCTCTAGATTTAATTCACACCGATTTATGTGATTTAAAATATATACAAACTAGAGGTGGGAAAAAGTACTTTGTGACCTTCATAGATGATTGCACAAAATATTGCTATGTATATTTATTACATAGCAAAGATGAAACCTTAAAAAAATTCAAAGAATTTAAACTCGAGATCGAAAATCAGCTTAAAACAACTATTAAAATAGTTAGAAGTGATAGAGGACGCGAGTATGATGGTCCATTTAATACATTTTGTAAAGAACATGGAATAATCCATCAAACTACAGCTCCTTATTCACCATAATCTAATGGAGTTGCTGAACGCAAAAATCAAACTCTAAAAGAAATGATGAATGCAATGTTGCAGGAATCTGGGTTACCCCAGAACATGTGGGGGGAAGCGTTGCTTACCACTAATTATATCCTCAACAAAATTCCACACAAAGTAACTGGCAAAACTCCATACGAATTATGGAAAGGTAATTTACCTTCGTATAAACACCTTAAAGTGTGGGGGTGCTTGGCAAAAGTAGCGGTACCGCCACCGAAAAAGGTCACTATTGGACCCAAAACAGTAGATTGCATTTTCATCGGATATGCACATAATAGTAGTGTTTACAGATTTCTGGTACATAAATCTGAAATATCAGATATCCATGTAAATACAGTCATGGAATCAAGAAATGCATCTTTCTTTGAAAATATTTTTCCATGCAAGGGAAAACAAGGTTCAAAACGAACTAGAGAAGAAAGAGACGATGACAATGATTTAGAAATTGAGACAAACATCGAAATTTCTAAAAATGATATTTCAGAAAATGAAAAAGAAGATGAACCTAGAAGAAGCAAAGAGCTCGAAAAGAAAAATCTTTTGGTGAAGATTTTTTAATGGCATTTTTAGTAGAAAATGATCCAAAAACTTTGGCAGAAGCCATGTCTTCACCAGACGCTCCATTTTGGAATGAAACCGTCAAAAGTGAATTCGATTCTATCATACAAAATTATACATGGTATATAACGGATTTACCACCAGGTTGCAAAGCATTAGGAAGTAAGTGGATTTTAAAACAAAAACTAAACCCTGATGGAACACCTGGTAAACACAAAGCTAGGCTTGTAGTTCAAGGATTCCGACAAAATGAAGGTTTTGACTATTTTGATACATATTCTCCAGTAACGAGAATAACATCAATAAGGTTGATGATAGCAATCGCAGCCTTAAGAGGCCTAGAAATCCATCAAATGGATGTAAAAACCGCCTTTTTAAATGGTGATTTAGAAGAGGAAATTTACATGAAACAACCTGAGGGCTTTGTCATTTCTGGACAAGAAGACAAAGTTTGTCGACTTGTAAAGTCACTTTATGGGCTTAAACAAGCTCCTAAACAATGGCATGAAAAATTTGACAATGCAATGTTGTCAAATGGTTTCAAAATTAATGAATGTGATAAATGCATATACTACAAAACTACCAAAAATGGGTATGTTTTATTATGCTTATATGTAGATGATATGCTTATTATTGGAAGTAATAAAGATATTATCAATCAAACAAAGAACATGCTCAAAGGAAAATTTGAGATGAAAGATTTGGGATTAGTAGATGTTATTCTTGGAGTCAAAGTCACCAGAAATTCAAACGAAATTATCTTAACTCAATCTCATTATGCTCAAACAATATTAGAGAGGTTTAAAAATTACTCTAATGGTACTGCAAAAACTCCGTTAGATCCCTTACTTCACTTAACAAAGAATTCAGGTGAAGCGGTTTCACAAAACGAGTATGCACGAGTGATCGGAAGTCTTATGTACTTAACCAATTGTACTAGACCAGATCTAGCGCACGCAGTAAACGTACTTAGTCGATATACAAGTAATCCAGGTCACAAACACTGGAAAGCTATAACGAGAGTACTCAATTACTTGCGTCATACCAAAGATTTTGGGCTTCACTATGGTAAAGAACCAGCGGTTTTAGAAGGATACAGAGATGCTAACTGGATATCAGATTCTAAAAACTCAAAATCCACAAGTGGATATGTCTTTACACTAGGAGGAGCAGCAATTTCGTGGAAATCTACCAAGCAAACAGTATTAGCCAGATCCACCATGGAATCTGAGTTCATAGCCTTAGACAAAGCAGCAGAAGAAGCTGAATGGCTTAGAAATTTTTTGGAAGATATTCCTATGTGAGAGAAACATGTACCAGCTATACGCATACATTGTGATAGTCAATCAGCTATAGCTCGGACTCAGAATAATCTCTACAATGGTAAATCTCATCACATCAGAAGACGACATAAAACCATTAGACAACTTATCTCAAATAGTGTAATCACAATTGACTACATCAGATCGGTCGACAATCTAGCGGATCCTTTCACTAAAGGTTTGCCACGAGATATAGTTGGTAAATCATCAAAAGGAATGAGTTTAAAGCCTATAACAAATAAGGATGCTTGATTGCAACCCTACCTATCATGACTGGAGATCCCAAGACGTAGGTTCAAAGGGAAAACAAAATTAAACAAAATCTACGACAAGCACTTTGAGACAAAGTAGTCTCTTCCCAGCTCCTAAAGATGATAAAAGTGCTAACGAATGTGTCAATGATAAGCATAAGCTTTTAATGATTCCATAGCTTCTAAAGCGGAGTATTACTCAATACTTTTCATGGATAATCACCTAATGAGTGTGAAATGAGACCGTTTCTAGGAGAATGAATGTAAGGCTATATTCTCTAAGTTCACTCATGAAAACCAGGAATAGTTCAGGGACACAACGAACACAATAGAGAACTAAGTTCTACGAGAAAATGAAGCTGCGTTATGCCTGTTGTCTCGGTCTACATAAAACACCAGTTGGTTCAAGACATCATGTTCACCTTCTGGTAAAGTAAACCCGACAGATATTAACTATGAGTGGTTCAAGGCTTAAAAATGCCACCAACTCAAACACAGTGAACTTTTCGCAAACACTCTCAATAAGTCAGTCTGTCTAGCCATTAGTTTAAGTCTAGTCAGAATTTTTTAAATAGTTTCTAGAGTCTATCGAGTCTGCATTTAGTCGGCATATGTTTAGAGTCATTTCTATTCATGTGGGAGATTGTTGGATCATTTTTAAAGCCCATGGCTTTATACAATTGAAGTGAAAAGAAATTATTGGCCCATTAGTTAAGTTAATGAAGAAGAAGTAAAGTTGTTTGTCCCACATCGGGCAACAAAAAAAAATGAGTAGTATATATATGTTCCCATGATAGCATGGGTTAAATAGCTCATGGGAAGAGAGGAGTCCCCACGCGCACGCCGCCGCCGTCCGTCCGGCTCGGCTCGGCTCGGCTCGACGTGGGCTTGGGCTTGGGCTTGGGCTTGGGCTTGGGCTTGGTCTTGGTCTTGGTCTTGGTAGAGGGCCTCCGGCCCAATAAGATTCTTTTTGGACCAAGTTAAGCCCAACGTTTTTGCCATTTTAAATTTAAAAAAAAACACCATGATGTTTATGTCTAAACGGTGCGTAGTTTGTCTTAAAACGACACGCATTTCATTTGTTTGCCAGATATTCTTTAAACGAGAAGAGAGAGTCTTGAGGAAGAAGTTTTCGCAACTCAGCTTCCCTTGATCTTCGCGAGATTCTCGCCCACGTGCAGCAGTTGTTGCGGGAAGTGGGTCTTCTCCTTCTCTTTAAATATCGTCTCTCCCCCTTATTCATTTCTTACGTTTTTCACACTTCTCAAAGCAAAACCAGCAAACCCCTTAGCGTAAGTCTATAGTCGAGAGTGTTTCGTAGTAATAGTTTGATAGAGCATTCACGAGTGAAGCGTGAATCGCTAACCATGGTTGTATCCTGGGACTCGGTATTCGCACAGTTTCGTCTCACTACGAAGCGAATATTTAGAGTTAAGGAAAGAGATCATATCTTGCCTCCATCTTTATTACAAATGCGTGTTCCTTATCGGTTTTAATTCATATTTTGATTCGTCTCTTTCCTTAACATCGCTTTAGTATTATTGTTTATATCAGTTTGGTTTTCCGGCTTTTATAGTTCACTGTAATAACATCAATCATTACTCCAGTGTCACACCTTACTATTCTCACCTGATTCTTTTCCAACTCGCTTGGACCAATCTTGATTCTCAAAAGAACATCTTTCATCTCCCAGTCTACATACTTCCAGACGCAAGCGTAGTTGTCTCGTTCATCTACTATAGCACGAACTCCAACACCTTGCAATATGGTTTTAACGGCTTCACATTCACCAAAGATCCTTTTGGTATCATCACCTTTAAAAGGAACAGGCATCACAACCGCTTGATAACGTTTTTGCCATACCGTTGACTTTATGTTTTTTCTTAAGAAAGGTGAGGGCACACCTTGTACACCACGACCATTAGCCTCAACGTTTGTGGTGTAGTCTGCACCAAAAAACTTATCCTTCTCGTACTTTACACCTTTTATAACAGGAACCGAAAGAAGATTTTGATAGACACAAGAATAAGTGCTCAAAAACTCAAGAACATCATCATAAGCTTCTTCCTTGGTGGTGAAGGTACTGTGACCTTCCTGCCAATCAAACTCACTACCTCTTATCAATGGGTTACAGTTGCTAACTACCCATCTAATAGTTTTAACCCACGGGTTAACCTTCACCGGGAGATCACAGTGTGTCTTAATCTTGTTTCTGAAGTAAGGGTAGATGGTGGTCCCACTAGTTGGACGTAGGGTGAATGGAGTTAGAAAATCATGTTCGCCAGGCTCATGCTTAAACCCTTCATTGTGGTCCTTGTCCTTCTCAAGATAATCATGTTTTATTAACAAAAATAATTTCTTCATCTCCACGTCACCCAACTCCTCAATGGCTGCATCCATGTAAGTTCTTAGCATGTTCCAGACCTTTGTTGCTGATGGCTCTAGAATGTAAAGTTCTTTTGTGTCAGAGAAGGTTACTAGTTCACAGAGTCTGCAAGCTTGAGAATACCAATTTGTGAAGTCTTCATCTTTCTTTTCAGAGATCCCAAGTCGGGTCTCTTTCTTCATCTCTTTGAGCAAGTAATCTCTCAAGAGCTTGTCGCCTTCACCAAGCTCAGACTCTTTACCGAAATACTCAACAGCAATCTCCTTAAGCTCATCATCTTCTTTCACTTTCAAGAGATCTTCATCATCACTTCTTTTGTGGCTCAAAATCTCTTCTAACTGATCATACCATTTAGTGTAGCAGACGACATGGTCCCTTGTTCTAAGCTGGTAACTTATCACCATCCAAAGGATGTTATCTAGGAGAATTCCATGTTTTGAGTTCTTCTCTTTGAACCCTTTCATTCTCAGGTATTTGTTAACAAGATCAAATAGGATTTTGTACTCCATCGTCCAAAGACCTTTCTTCTTAGACGTCACTTGTATCCTCCTCCAAGCGTCTTTCACATGGTTCATGTGTTTACTCATTGCATCCGCAAAAGTTCTCCACTCGTTGTCGTGTTTCTTTTGATACTCAGCAGGAAGAACTTCAACTTGAATAGAAAAGATAACCTTTTTAGTGCTCTTACATGATGGGGTGGTCACAACTTCATCAATCTTACTACCCTTTTGCTTCTTCTTCTTCCTTTTCTCACTTTTCTTTGCAATCCCCGGAGAGTTCAAGTCGTTTCCTTTAGCCTCTAAATTCTCAATTACCTTCTTCTTTGCATCCTCACTAGAGCTCTTGTTGTCTTCGCCAACCTTTGGATCTTCAGTTTGCTTATACCTTACAAAATTTTTAGCCTTCATGATTATTTTTACCAGTTCTCCTTTAATCCAGTGCAAAGTGCATGTTCTCTACAGTGCCATCAAAGACTCCTCGCTTACCTAGACGTAAGAAAGCTTTCATGTTCAAACCAAGCTTGTGGAACATAAACATCTCTTCATCAATTATGCTCTCTAAGTCTTCTCTCTGCTCTGCTGGCTGTAACCACTTTTCCACCTTAGCCAAACCACGTTTAACTTTCAATAGATTTCTCTCAGAAAAAAACAAGTTTCCTTTCCAGCTTCCTGACAAGATTCTCATGCCTCAGAATCTCAACCTCGTGTTTCTCTTTTTCTGCATGGTGACCACCGTCCAGATTATTTCCCAACTTACCAGTCGCGTCACGTGTTTCACCAAGGATACTAGCAGGAACAAGTTCATAACTAAATTCAGTACTTGGGATAATCAGGGCTGATGATCCTTCTCTTAAACTTCTTACAAATTTTTCTTGCTCCACCAATGCCTCAGCTACTTCTCGTGTCAAAAAATTATTTCCTCGGTAGAGAACCAAGTAGTCTTTGTTCCTATAAAGCAGTATCCCTCCTGTCAGTTTCTTGAAATCTTCAGCCATTCTATCAAGCGCGGTTAACTGTACACCGTGTTTAATCGCAATCTTTGTCAGCATACTTCTTTTCTTCTTAGGTTTGTGTGTTGTATTTCCATCATCACAAACACGCTTTCTCTTATCTCTCTTAGCACCATAATTATTATCACTGTTGACGAGTGCTTTGTCATGGCTGCGATTAAAGTTGGAGGTTTCAGTGTTTACTATCTCATCACCACCAGATCCCCTCTTGTGCTTCTTCTTTTTCTTCGATTTCTTTCCACCATCATTATCAGCTTCAGAATCATGTCTTTTAACACTTGCTTTCTTCTTCCTCTTCTTTATAGACTTACGATGTGGGAGGATTCTTTGAACTGCAACTTGACTCCTCGTCGTCATCTCTTTATCTCTGTAAGACTCCGGCGAGTCTAACTTGAATACATTCGCCGTCATAACCATTACAGTTCGCCATGATGTTTTCTCAGGTTCGAATTTAGGTTTTGAACAAGAAAATTTTATTAGAGATCCAGTATCGAATCTGTAGCTCTGATACCACATATAGTTTAGAAACTTCGAGAACTCAAACATGAATAAGAATAACTCTCTTATTATCTGAAGGAAAAACAACTCAAAAACCTTAAGCTCATAAACTCTCAATCTCTATACCATAAGTTATGCAACATCATATGCATCTCCTTATATATAACTCACAATTTACTAAACTCATTAGGAATCACACAAATAGATAATTTCCTATTCCATAACTCGGTAGGAAATAAATAGCTTGCTCTCAAAAGCTACTTCAAAGTTATCCTAACAGGGGTTTTTACATTGTTCTGTTTAAATTAGCCTCTCTTGATCAACCAATAGTTCGTAACCTTATGGATCTTTTCTTGTTTTGAAACAGGTATGTGCGTCTGTGAATATGGCGGAGGAAGTGAAAACGCCGAAATTGACAGCAGAAACATGTAACCTTCAAATTTAATGTCCTTAACGATTATACAAGTTCCCACCTGAATTGTTTGCTTGTTACAATCGATTTTAATTAGACCTTTTGTCAACCTTTTTTGTTGATTCAGCCCCTTAGGATTCTCATGTGTCTGGTCTTTTTGTCTCTTGAAAATTAATTTGTTCCAAGGGAAAAATATACCCTAAACCTCCTTTGAATGTTAAAAAAATCTGCAAATGGTTCTTAAAAATCCTCATTACATGCCCAATCGTTTTCTCAATATCAAATTAACCTAAAGGGATGGACATGAATTTGCAAAAAAGAAAAAAAAAAGCTTAGGACATCAAATATGAAAACGAATGTAAATCGTCTCCAAAACACAGCGTATGGAAGCTTAGGCTATGAGACTCTCTTCGGCTTATATTTAAGTACACCTCATAGTTTGTAAATTGTAATGAATCAGACAGGAACAGGCAGGCCTTTCTTCGCCATCCCATCCAGAATATCGTTGAGAGCTTGGCATAATCCAGATATCTACACACAGCTTCCACTTTTCAGTCATTATATTCCACACATTAAAAACATATCTGCTAGGGAGAAAGAGCGAACCTGATGATCCCACTGTTGTAGTTCCTCAATGTCATCTTCAAAATGTATCACAGCCTCTTCCTGGAATTATCATAAAACATAACGAATCAGAACCCATGTAAGAACCTTCTTGATTTTGAACTCTCTCAGGGCTCGCATAATAAATCAACCAAGTATTTGCCGTGTTAGAGCTAACCTGATCGATGGAACCTCTCATTCTGTCTTGGCCAATCATATTAGATGCTATCTTCTCCGCCTTCATGAAGAAAACTTATGCCATTAAATACAGGACAAACAAAATGGATAAAAGAAGATTCACATATTGATATTGAATATTACCTTGGTTGGGTCAATTCCCAGTAGAGTTCCCAACTCATCAAACCTAAGATACAAAATATTCGGAGAATTGAGTTTAGAAAACCAACCCAGCATCAGAAACACAAAGAAAAGGTACAAGATACTGATTCTATACATATATATATACCTTATGTTAGTGTAAAGTTTGCTTGCACTCAGAAGGTTATGCTCAATCATGGCACGGTCAAGAACAGTGGATTTGTCAGGCAAAGTTGCTTTCTGTGAAAACCATTAAAATGAAAACTTGTTACGAATCTAACAAATAAAAGATTAGTGTGCAAATATTTCTTCCAAATCTTAATAACAATCCATACCTGATGTGGCCTTAATTCTTCCGCAAAAGCATCAATCTCTGGTTTTCTTAAAATCCTTTCCAGATACACCTACAAATTTACAAAACAATCTAAAGTTAGCATGTCGTTCTGACCAAGTTCCTAAAGGCTATGGTGAGATTGTTTGGAACATCTGGCAGGCTGATCTAGAAGTAACATGCCAGCTCAAACGATACGATATGTCAAAATGCACGTAAATGTATGTATAGAAGAAATAATGGATAGAACCTTCTGCAGGATGGGATAGATCTTAAGTTTGGAGCAGCGCTCATCCTGTTAACAAAGAGATAGATAGTGAGAAAAAAATAGATAAGGACATTCTATTAATAATCCACATGGACTTACTTTATATAAAGTTGCAAGAACACGAGAACGCTGAGGACCAGCTCCAGCTAATATGGTACAAGTGACAGCAGCAGATAGGGCCTGCTCTAGCGCATTCTCATCTATCTCTCTGTAGGAAACATTAAAACATTACAAACTTATGGGAGAGATAGAGAGAATAAAAACATGAGACGTTTGAAAACTGATAATGCATGGAGAGAAGCCGATTCACTTACTCATCCCCTATTTGGCGTTTTTCAATCTGAGATATGCTGTAATACCGAAGTGCAGCGTCTAAGAACTTTCTTTTCATGTCCAGAATTCTAGCATGGCAGACCTGTATATGTAATATGTTAAAACCCAAAATCATATGCTACTTAGTCACTCAGCATTTAAATTCTTAGTTTAAGGCGGTCCAACCTTGTACTGCAAATTTAAAACTTCATTCTGACTGCTGTTCACTAAGAAAGAAGCTTTGTTTATATAAGTCTCTGCATTTACAGCATCATCATCCTGCAGACATGCAAAACGCAAAAGTATTAGAGAAAGTTAAAAATAAACTAATGTAACTATACAACCCTGGTAGCCTCAATTTACTATTCAAGTGATGTGAACCAGAGTAATGCTCTCAGCGCAGCCGAAATTCTTATTTTCATGACACAGAGATTTGGTCAACAGACTAGTAAGCTTCAATTAGATCTAACTTCTGTACCTCTAGAGAAGTACCAACACACAAGGAAACCAATTAGCGAAAATCCATTACTACCATGTGCAAATCCATCTCATAAATATAGACATGCGATCTAAATGCTCATAAACTGATGAAAGGGAGCCAAAACTATTGTGCATATGTAATTGGAAAGTTAAGACAAACCTCGAGATACAAACGAGCAATTTGGATACACTTTGAGAGCTTGAAGTTTTCGTCAACAGCCCTAATGAAGATCAACACAAATCCAAAATAAGCAAAGCTGAAAAGAACCCAAGGGAGAAAAGACTAGAGTTTTGCAGCCGGTCACTGTCATACCTCATTCCAGAGTCAAGATCAATGCCACTCAACATCTGGGCAGCTCTTGACCATTCCTGCTCTGATTCATACAAAGCCGCAAGCTTTTCTCTGATAACAAGTGCCTGCCAGAGATTTGTATAAGCAACACAATGTACATTGTCTTTCTAGACTAACAAGATAATAGACAATAGATGCACGAGTTCTAAAATCAAAACCTGTTCCTCGAAGGAGACAACTCTGGGCTGAATCTGGGTGAGTGTGAAGAGCGCAATCTCCTTCTGGGTCTCTGGTTCAAGTCTCCCGAGCTCTTGTGCGAAAGACTGCAAAAGCTGCCTCGAAACCACCAACGGGACATCATCCGACAGAACTGCATTATTAATCGTCACCGAAGCAAAATCAGTTCTTGTCCGGTAAACTTTAAGAAGAGACTCATTCGCTTACTGTGATCGATGAAGTGTTTGGATTGGAGAAGATCGTTGGAGGAGAGAACAGATGAGAGGATGAGTTTGTACTGTTCGATCTTCTGACGCTGGTCGGCGATTGCTGAAGCGCTCATCAAGGCTTCTTCCATGGCTTCTCTCTCTCTCGAGAGATTTTCTTCCGCTTGGATCAAACAAACCCTAAGAAACCTTTTGTGTTCTTTTTTCTTCTTTTCTTCTTCTTAATATATACATAAACACGTGAAAGAGAGACTCTCTCTCCAGGAGAGGCTTTATCGTGCAAATCGTCTAGCGAATCAAATTCTAACACGTAGATTTTTTTAAAAATAATAATTAAAAATACAAAAAATCAAAACAAAACAAAATGGTTCATCAAAATATGAAAGTTTTAAACTTTCAAATAACCAACATTTTATAAATTACTCATATGAATCATGTGAATCAATTATATGTTTTTATTATTATTTTTATCAATTATGTGAAGCAATTATCTATGTGTCGATTAACTAAATCAAAAGTCACTTGATCAATTAGATTTTAACAGATGACATGTGTTTTTTAATTTAAAAAATATATATATAAATACAGAAAATTTAAACGTAAAAAAAAACTGTTTGGACTATTAACTGATTTTTTTTTATTATTATTTTACCTTTAAAATAAAATTTTCTAATATTTTCACACATACCCATGATCTCACTGATTAGAAACTGCTAATTGTTTCTAAATAAATGCTGTAAATTAGTTATATTTCTATGTGTATTCATAAATAGTAAATCAAATAATTAAGACATGTGAATAATCTGTTTTTAATCAATAAAAGCTAATTAATTATCAACATAAAATCTAAATCCATTACAAAATCAAACAAATGTATAAAACTAACTTTCTCTATAAGAAGAACTTCACATTCCCTATTCTAATGGCATGATTTCAAACTATTTAATTTTCTCAAAAATAGAAATCAATTAATTATCTTTCTTTTTTTCCATCTTCTCCAAAAAAAAATATTTCTTCATCATTTTCATCTTTCTTTTATTATTAACCGATTCATTTTTTTAGTGTAGCATCAAATCTTAACTTTATAATTTCTTTTTTAGCCAAAGTTATATTTCTATACTTCTCAGAGTAATACTATTATTATTTTTGTATAATTATGTTTGAACTGATTTTTATGGATTATTTATAAGAAAAAAATGATCAATAAGACTGCACGAATAGATCTAAAAATTAGATTATGAAATACTAAAGATATATATTTTACCACTTTTCTTTTTGTTGATATGAAAAGTTCTAATCCTATTGTTCGTTTTTAAAAGGTTATTAAGTTTTTTGGGTGAATTTTTTAGTTTCTCATGGGATATATGACAAAGAAAAATTAGCTAAATTTGTCATTACAAAAACTTGAAGACGACATATTATGGTACTGTGTGCTGACAAGATTAACATAATATGGTAAACATAGGTAGTTTAGATTATATATTGATGTTAGTTGTTATAATTTTTTAAGTTTATTATCTACAATTTATAGAATTATTTTCCCGTACGTAGTACGGGCGGAGACACTAGTTTATTTATATAAAGCACAAAAACTAATCACAATGCATAAAGCATAAAATGCTACAATTGGATAATAAATTGAAAAATTTACACTTAGAAACATATTTTTACTCTCTATTTACATAAAGACACAATTTCTACTTGACACACACTTTCTCTACGTGATTTGTCATTTCTACCCTCAACCAAACTATCACAACACATTTCTATTTTCCTAACTAAACAAAGTTGTCACCGTAATCAGATAAATAAAAATATTCAAAAAGGTTTATTCTCTCTCCTATTTTGATTTACGATTGATTTTCAAAATCACTTTTCCAATTTTATGATCCCTAATTGATTTCTTTTCTCCTCTCCTTCCTCTCCTTGCGATCAATCTATTGACGTCGCTGGTAACTGAGTCATCGCCCGTCCGACTTTGTTTTCCCGAGTCCTATCTTCATTACCAATCTTTTTCTACCTTTGGTTCCATCTCTCAAGTCGACCAAATCTTGTTCGTCGAATCAAAAGTGACGTCTCCAAAGTCACTGAACTCACCTCCATCCCTTGAACATCTCCAAAGACGTTCAAGAAAAAGCGTGCGAACTAATCTGATGGGGATCACCCCTAACCGATCTTCAAGATGCTCCATACACCTATAGAGGATGGATAATCCCACTGGATCAATGGAGAAACAAGATTTATCCATACTTTCTATGGGGATTTGTAGTTTGGGTAATAGTTCATGACTGCCTAATATCTATTGTCGTAGTAGGCTGGTATATGAAATGTAAGTTCAAAACAATGAAGAAAATGCACAAAATTAATAAAATGGTATGACTTTTTATTTTTATTTTTAAAGTAAGAAAAAAATATGTAAATGTAGATGTTTTTTTTGTAATGAATGCACAAATTCTAAAAATGGAAAGTGGAGCTGGAAAATGAATTCAAACCAGCTAATGAATAAAATTTGGATTCTAGAAGATCTAACACGAAAATAAACTTGTCTCCTACCTATAATTTTTTCTGGTTTTTAGTTTATTGATGAACAAGAACACAAAACTGTTTTATGGTTCTTTCAAATTTTTGATGAAAACAAATGCAAGCAAAATGAATGATGCATGGATAGAATGAACCTGATTCAGGAGCTTTGAGCTCTGATACCAAATGATACATGCCAGAATCTGGGTCGCCCAGATGATTGATGGAAGCTTGAATCGGATCGACCAAAGATGTGGCCAATTTGTCGATATGGCCAGAATATGACTAGATAAACTGAAATATATGCAAGACAAATGAGATGCTGATAATAATGAAAAATATAAGAAAAATAAACATAAAGGATATGATGGAATCAGGCTTCTGGTCGTGTGACGCTCTCAGCCTCATCAAAAGATGATCGAAATGGATTGAGATGATGCTTTGCTTGCTAGTTGTGTAACTCTCTCAAGCTCAGCTATTGGATGGGATGAACGAGATGGATTGATAGACACCACAAAGCTCTGTGAAAAGAGACTTTGATAAGCCTGGATAACCAAGAGATGCTTCTCACAACACTCTAAAGACTTAAGACAATAGTTTTAAGAAAAATAGAAAACTGAATAAATCTTATTACTTTCATAATGTGGGTTGATTTACAATGATCGATGAACTGAGCTTATATAGGCTCGTCTATGCTACTGTGGAAAAGATCAGATGGCCAAAAAAACATACAAGGAAATAAACTAAACAGAAAACAAAGACAAGATAATCAATGGACTATCATGGGCAGAATATAGTCGTTGGAGTTATTCTTCCTTATCCATGATTTGAAAGCTTGATTCTCCGTTAACCTGGATGGCTTTATCGGATGATAGATCTTCCTTTGGATCTTCTTTATGGCTTGAAAATGCTGGATTTGTGCACCAAAGGTTTAAGAAAGAGCTGTTGGCAATAAATGTCAGTTGGCTCCACATAAGGCAAGTTGGAGCAAGAGTAGATCCGTCTGATCCACTGGATTCTGGTGTATTTTAGGAAGTATTGGATGTCTTCTGAGTGGTCTATAATGTCTCCATGCTTTAATAGATAGGTTTGGATCGAACCAAATTAAATTGGTTGAAAACTTTCCCAAATTGATGTTAGTTTGGCCGGTTTTGAGAAATTGATTGTATCTTGGTATTTCCTAGACCAATTCTCTTGATTTCAGGCTTCCTGGAAAGCTAGAAAACCCTTCTTCAAGCCCATAATTGATTTTGGAGAAGCCCGCTTTATGGCTGGTCTGAAATACACTTCTAAGGGTTGATACTCGCAACTGAACGGGCTGAAAAACCTCCAGTTTGTAAACCATATAACTCCTTGGTCGATATTTTCTTGTACTTCCAAGCCTCAGAGATTAAGTGATGAGTTGACCCTCTTGGAAAATTGTTTTCATGGAAAAAATCCTTCTAATTTGCTGAGATATTCTTCTTTTAATGAACCTCTATCGCTAGCAGCTCTTAGATGGTCAGTATGAGCAGTTTGGTGAGCCTCTGGCGGAGTTATTGATTTGGGGGTTGTAAAAATGAGCGAACAATTGTTGAAAAACTTAATCAAATAATAAAAAAACTTAATGATTATTTATCAAATGAAAATAAATGGAAACATTCCTTACACATTTTAATTTAAGACTGCCTTAACACACATTTTGGCCAATCCACCTTGAACAAACCCCTTTCCCAAGTAAACACCATGTTTCTTGAGCACAACCTTATCAGAATAAAAAGTTATAAAAAATCCAAGTTTGCTTAAAAACGAATCGGAAATCAGATTCTTCTGCATATCTGGTACATGCTTCAAATCTTAAGAGTTATCTCTTATCTTGAGGTCAGTTGGAACTTCACTTTGCCTTTGCCTACAATCTTGAATGAGCCAGTGTTACACATTAAGATTTTCTCCTGACTGTTGCATCTTTTATAACTAGCAAACATTTCCTTATCATTGTACACATGAATGGTGGCATCCGTGTTATACCACCAAGCTTTTGAATTCTCTTCAACATTTTTGACTTATGTGACCATAACCCACATGTCATCTTCAGTTAAATAAGCTTGAGACTTCCCCTTGACATTGCTTGGACCAGCCTTGCTTCGACAAACATCAGATTTATGGCCTGCCTTGCCACACTTGTGACAAGTTTCAGATAACTTCACATATTATGTTGGCTTTTTAAAATTTGTGGTTGCTTTTGGATAAATTTTCCCTCTTCCCTTCTCTTGTGCTCATCCAAATTTACACTATTCTTATGAATGAGAACAAATCGGTTTTGTGATTTCTGGATTCAACCCGCAGCTTGACAATCAAGTCTTCGAGGGAAATTGCCTTATGGTTATGCGTGAGATAGTTCTTGAAATCCAACTAACTAGGAGAGAGCTTTTAATGAAGGAATTGACCGTGAAAATTTCACAAATCTACATCATTTCAGCCGCTATCTCATGCGTAATCAACTGCAAGGCTTAAAATTGTTCCATGATGTGTTTTGAATCCACCATTTTGAAGTTGAGAAATTTTTCCGTAACATATTTCTGATGGCCCGCATCCTCAGACTTGTATTTCTTTCCCAAATCTGTCTGGAACCTCACTGTATACAGCTTAGAGCGAGTCAATCAAGCGGCTTTAAATCCAACCTTTGCACAGAAAGTCCGAATGGTTTCACAAGTCCACACTGGCCAAAACCATAGGATCTGTTTTTCTCGATGGAAGATTGAGTGCATTTTCTTTCAGGTACTTATCCAAATACAAATTGGTCAAAAAGTAATGAATATTTTGTTATCAAGTTTTGAACCCTTTCCCACCGAAATTTTTGGGCATCAGTCTTACGCTCATAGCACCAGACACTGATCCGTTTTCATGTGGGAGACTACTTTCAAACTGAGTTTGGAGCGTCAAATCACTTGAACCCGTTAAGACCACCACCAATGTTTCCATAATCGATTAGTCCATTCTTGTCGTGTCCATCGATCAACATTTGGTTGCTATTAGTCATATTGAATTCAAATTTGTTCATAAAAACAAAATTAATTAATATACTAATTAAAAACCAATAAACAAAAGTTCTATTATAATTTAATTAAATATAAGAATAAATAAATTAAATGCAAATCAAAATTAAAAATGAAACATGACAATGTAAATTGAGTAAATGCAACGACAAACAACTATGGAACAATTATTCAAACAATTATAGAAAATAACAAATATGGAAAATTAGCTAATTGTTAAATTATTTACTAGAATCAATCAGTACTGACGGCTAGCAATATTCTTAGAATGCATAATAAATTAATTCACACAATCATGAGCGTGTCAACAGATTTGACTAATATTTCAACAAATCAGTATAACTCTATTCGACTGAAATCAGATGAAGGTAATAATTAATTCAACAAGAGATAACCATTATCAAAGTTGACTAAAACCGACGACTACATAAACTAATAACTGATTACAGCTAAAGCAAGATAAACCAGGTGTTAACAAGATCAAATAGTAATCAAGTTTTTTTTTTTGCGGAAAAATATAGCCGTAGAGGAAAAAAAAATAGTTTTCCTTTCTTTTCTTTTCAAAACGGATTCAAAAATCGAAAGTTAAACAACATGTTAAACCCGATTGAATGCATAGAACAATAATCAAACAGAACTCTCCCTACAGATGAAACAACTATCCAAGGAAAACTTGTTTAACATAATAATTGCAGTTTTAAAGGAAACGTAAAATGGAAATCGACTTATGATCAAACGGAAAATTTCAATCTGAAACATAAGCGATACCAATGAACGATTTAAATATTCCTGATTAAAATATCAGAAAAATAATTGCAAAATAGAGTTGTTAGAGCAAAGCATAGCCAAGGCGATAAGCTCCATCTATGGCACCGATCGTAAAGTAATTGTTTTACAGTAAATATTTCATTAGTGCAATAAGGAAATATAAAATTATAAAGGATTAAGACTGTAGTCACCAACAAGATGGGCAAATTTGATATGCTAAGCAAAATTACAAATGATATGAAAAAATACAACAATATAATTCCATATTCTGAATGGAAATAGACTATAGCAGAGTCGAGATTAAGATCCCTTTCCTTAATCATTTAAACGTCTGTAGTGTTCCGGTTTAGACATGTTTAAAAATCCCAAGATACAAATGCTTATATCTTCAGTCTCACAACACTTGAGAACCAAACCTATCAAACCTATAACTATGCTATACTCTCATGGTTTATATAGCCTTTTAAATGTAACGTGTGATCACACACCACTTAAATGGAGATTGAGAATTTGATTCTCTCATGATGACAATAATGAGGTGAAGTGATTTATTTGTATGTTACAAAAATAATTCATGATCAAATTGTTACCTACCAAAGATTTAGTCAAACCCGTATTCGTTACGGCATCAAAGACATGAGACCAAATCTCTACAACTTAAAAATACATTATGCTTTGTTTATTTAGCTAAACAATTAGCAAAAGAACTTGGGTAAAATAAGTTTGATCTTATTTGCTTTACTCCAAAATTGAAGTCCAGCCCTAACGTCTTTTTTTCTAATCCAACAAAATTTTAATAAGTTTTTAACCTTGTTATAATTTCTCCATTTATACACAAGAAAATTTCACCTCATGTTTCTAATATTAATATTTTACAAATAATCCATTTTAGACTTTATTTCTCATTCAAGCAAACTTTTTTTTGACATATGATTACACTATATTATAGTGCTCATAAAAAGGAATCCAACAATTCCAAGATCCGGTCATTCTGACAATCAAATTGCTCGGAAACAACTACCAGAATATTGGCTATATCCATTTACCCAAAAACAGTTCCAACATACGACACTAGTACAGCTTAAACTCCATTTAAACAATCTACAATTTTTTAGTTTATGTGATTTAAATCAAAATATTCATTTTCTAAATTATATATATATATATAATTTAAGGTATTATGTTTATATATTTCACATTTGTTTTTCCACAAACAGTATGTTAACATGAACAAAAAATGTTGAAAAAATCAATCTAGTAATAAAAGAAACGCATTATTCTTTACTGAAGTGAAATAAATGAAAAAAACATTTACAAATTTTTAAATTATGACTGTCTTAACAAAAACTTTGACCCATCCACCCTTGAACCCTTTTCCTAAGTAAACCCCATGTTTTTGTAGCACAACCGTATCATAATCGAAAGTTATAGCAAATCCAGATTTGCTCGGAAGCGTACCGGAAATCAGATTCTTCCGCATATCTGGTACATGCTTCACATTCTTAAGAGTTATCCAATTTTCTGAAGTCAGCTGAAGCTTCACTTCGCCTTTGCCTTAAATCTTGGATGAGCCAGTGTTACCCATTAAGAGGCGCTCCTAACTATTTCCTTTTTTTAAGTAGTAAACATGTCCTTATCTATGCACACATGAATGGTGAAACTCGTGTCATACCACAAAGATTTTGGGTTGTCTTCAACATTGTTGACTTCCGTGACCATAACACCCATGTCATCTTCAGTCAAATGCGCTTGAGACTTCCCCTTGACATTGCCTGGACCAACATTGTTTTGGCAAACATCAGCTTTATGGCCCATCGTGCACATGTGCGACAAGTTCCAGAGAACTTCACATCTTCTTTTGGCTTCTTAAAATTTGTGGTTGCTTTTAAAGGAATTTTTCCTTTTCTCTTTTTTTTTTTCTTGTGCTCAGCCAAGTTTACATCATTCTTATGAGTTAGAACATCATCGACTTCAAGATTTCTGGATTCAACCCGCAGCTTAACGATCAAGTAGTCGAGGGAAATTGCCTTACGCTTATGCGTGAGATAGTTTTTGAAGTCCAAGCAACTAGGAGGGAGCTTCTCAATGAACGAATTGACCTTGAAAATCTCATGCGTAATCAATTGCAAGGCTTCATCTTGTTCCATGATAGGTTTTGAATCCACCATTTTGAAGTTGAAGAAATTTTGTTGTGGCATATTTCTGACGGCCATCATCCTCAGACTTGTATTTCTTTCCCAAAGCAGCCCAAATCTGTCTGGAAGTTTTCACCTCACGGTGTACACAATACATCAGGTCAATCAAGCGGCTTAAAATCTAACCTTTACACTGAAAGTCCAAATGGTTCCACGAGTCCCACTGGCCAAAACCATGGGTCCTTGTTTCCTGATGAAAGAATGGGTGAATCTTCTTTCAAATACTTGTCCAAGTTCAAAATGGTCAAAAAGAAATGCATATTTTGTTGCCATGTTTGAACCCATTCCCACCCAAGTTTTTGGGCATCAGTTCTACGCTCATAACGCGAGGCACTGATTGATTTCTATGTGGTAGATCACTTCCAAACTTAGTTTCAGCATCGATTAGTGCATTCTTGTCTTGACCATCGTTCAACATTTGGTTGTTATTAGTCATACTGACTTTAAATCAGTTATAAAAAAAAACAAAATGAATTAATATACTATTTAAAAACAATAAACAGAAGTTCTATTGCAATTTAATTAAATATGAGAATAAATAAATTAATTGCAAATCAAAATTAAAAATGAATTATGTCAATGTAAATTGAGTAAACGCAATGACAATATCATTACATCGTAATAATTTGAGAACAATAATTCAAAAAATTATGGAAAATAACAAATCTGGAAGATTAGCCAATTATTAAGTCATTTACTAGAACAAAGCAGTACTAATGACTAGCAATATTCTTAGAAGGCATAATAAATTAATTTACAAAATCATGAACATGTCAACATATTTAACTAATAATTCAACCAAGCCGTATAACTCTATTCGATGGAAACCGATGAAGGTAATAATTAATCAATCCAGAGATAACCAATAGCAAGAGTTGACTAAAAACCAACGACCACAAAAACAAATAACCGGTTACACCTAAAGCAAAATTAACCAGATCAAATAATCAAGTTTTTTTTTGTAGAGTGAGATAGACGTCTAAGTTAGAATGTTTACTAAAACTATAGCCGTAGAGGGAAAAGACAATACTTTTTCTTATATTTTATTTTCAAAACGGATTCGAAAAAGCAAATGGCAAACACCATGTTAAACACGATTGAATGTATAGAACAATAATCAAACACAACTTTCCCTACAGATGAAACAACTATCAAAGGAAAAATTGTTTAAAATAATAATTGCAATTTTAAAGCAAAAATAAAATTGAAACTGACCTATGATCAAACAGAAAATTTCAATCATAAACATAAGCGGAGAGCAATAAACAATTTAAATATTGCAGACAAAATCATCATGAAATGATTGCAAAACACTCAAGTCCTGCAAAACAGAGTTGTTACAAAAAATCATAGTCAACTCTGTTTATATTTGATGTGCGTCCATATAGTGAGAATACCATGGTTTATATAGCATTTTTAAAGTAACGTGTGATCACACACCACTTAAATGGAAATTGAGAATTTGATTCTCTCATGATGACAATAACGAGGTGAATTGAATTTTTGTATGTTACAAAATAATTCAAGATCAAATTGTTATCAACCAAAGATTTAGTCGAACCCGTATTCATTACTGAGTAAAGACATGTGACCAGTTCTCAACTACTTAAAAGACATTATGCTTTGTTTATTTAGCTAAAGAATTAGCAAAAGAACTTGAGTCAAATAAGTTTGATCTTAATTGCTTTATTCAAAAATTGGGGTCTAGCCCAAATGTCTTTTTTTTCCTAATCCAACAATGTGTTTACAAAGTTTTTAACCTTGTTCTAATTTCTCCATTTACACACAAGAGAATTTCACCTCATATGAATATTTTCCAAATAATTCATTTTAGATTTTCATTTCTCATAACAAGGAATCCAACGATTCCAAGATCCGGTCATTTCGACAATCAAATTGCTTGGAAAAACCACTGGAATATTGGCCATAGCCATTTGCCTAGAAGTTTCAACAATCCCCCACATGAATATAAATTACTCTAGACATTAGACAATTCGATAGACTTGACAGAGTTGACTACCTAGACAAGACTCGACAATACACAAAAAGACTTGATAAAATGACTTTTGAGAGTATAAACAAAAAATAAACTGCATGATGAGTTGATAGCAATTATTTAGCCTTGAACTAGTCATTATTAATAGCTATCAAATTTACTCAAACCTGAGGTGGGTATGATGTCTTGAACCTTCCAGAATTTTGTGTAAATCGAGACACTAACTAAAACACAACTTATTTTATCATAGATTAGCTTCTCTATTGTGTTCATTTTGGCTGTGAACAGTCTTGGTTAATCATTAGTCAACTCGGAGAATATAGTATTTCCTTCATTCTCCTAGAAACGACCGCGTTTCACGCTCACAAGGTGATTTGCCATTGATTTTGTTTATAGGAGTATCATGTACTACTCCTCTTGTATCTCAAAACTGTGGACAAAAATCATAAAAGCAAACGTTTATCCTCTAATATTTACATGTAACATTGTTTAATCATCCTAGGAACTGGGTATATGCCGACGTATGATAGTGCTTTGTGCAAATTTAGTTGACTTATTTGTCTCTTGAACTATCTCTTAAAATCTCCAGTCATTTAGGTAGAGTTACCGCCATACTTCATCTTAATTCATAGGCTTTAACCCATTCTTTTTGATAATATGACAATTAGATCGCATGACCCACCTTTAATAATTTGATTGTAGGTTACCATATGATTGGATATAATTCATTTTGAGATTAGTTGTTGTAAGCAGCCCATAATTTTTAAGTACATGACTCAATTTGATCCTAGGTTACCATATGATTAGATATAATTCATTTTGAGATTAATAGTTGCAAGGAGCCCATAATTTTTAAGTACATGACTCGATACTGTAGTTCTAGATTTTCAGTATTTTTTTTAACATTGGTCAAATTATCAACCGCATCATATACTATCTCTTTTATTACATATGATGATCAAGTACTGTAACATACACATGCATCATATATATCTATAAACTGAATTATTCGTGTGGCAGGAACTCCTTAGTCTACTTACCCCCACATTTACTAATACAACTTAGAAATCAGCATTTTTTTAAATTTATATATTTTGAACAAATTCTAAAGCACATAAATTTATGTGATATAAATCAGTATGTTTATTTGTGGTCTTAGTATCTTCTCAAAGATTATTGCGGAGAGGATCCACTGCAAGTTTACAAGTCGTAGTCATAAACTGGAAACAAATATGTTTTCAGTGTTTTTGATGTCTGAAGCCACACCTCAACTGGACGGACATGGAGGAGAATATAGATGTTTGCCCCCAAGTTTTTGCATACAATAATGATGGTGTCTTAAAGAGTATCAAAATCAAGCTATGCACCATCAAGTCAATCTCTTATGTTGCTGAGAAGAAAGTTATTGTACTCTTTTATTTTATTTTTGAGTTCTCTTTTCCTTTGAAAACTTAAATAGTGAAAACTTGAGTTCTTTTTGAGACTAAGAAAATTAAACTTGTGGAAATGATGACTATAGTATACTAGAAAACATGTCCTGTTTACAAAACCTTAAATTTTACTTATATAACATTCATTTTTGTTTTTAAAAACTTATAGTTAGTAATTATATCAGCTTTGTATTTTTTAATGAACTGTGTCACAAATTTACATTTGTGGGAAAGAATGTCGTTGATTCATAAGGAAATTTGTTTATTTTCAGATTATTAAAAGGAAAATGATGGATAAAAAGTGCCATTTATTACAAATTTGATCAAGAATTAAGGAAAATAAAAGCCCATTTAAGTAGATATAGTGTTGTTGAAATTTGTTGCACGTAAATGTTTTCATCCAAACACGCTAAGAAAAACATTAAGATTTGATATAATATATATACATCATATCAACTCTTCTCTAAGTCATAAATTTTATCTCTTTTCTCATCAATCTTTTTTTACATTTTGCTTTCTTGTACAACATGTGGTGCGGTGTATATCCATCATGATATTTTGAAATTAGAAACCCAAAATATCTCTTAAAGAGTTTTTTTTCATCATTGAGAGTGACCAATTCACATATTATTAGTGTATCTAGTGTCTGTTTTTCTTCTCTACAAGGTACCCAATATAGACGTTCTTTGGCTTACTATATGCCAAATTGTCACTGAGTCTTCCATGTTATATATTGCGATGAAATATAACAAGCCTAAAATACGTCACAGATTGTGGACATGATGTGAAAATTAAGGAGACTTTCTCAAATATAAATTTTATGATTATGAGGATAAATTCCTATATTAAGATATTTAATTTAATATTTCATCATTCTTTTTCTCTTAAATTTGTATTGTCCTCAAAAACATTACAATCCTTAATTATTGCGTCCTGATTTCCTATATTTTCGTTTGAACACACACACACAAAAAAATTTGTATGCGAAAAAGGTAAAAACACAAGTTAATTTGTAAGAAAACAGTGGTTACAAAAATACAAAAATAACAAAAAAATCAATTTAATTTTTTTAAATATAATTTATTGAAAAGAACAAAAACAAAATAAAATCTAAGAAACTTTGATGTTATTTTTAAAATTTTATAAACGCAAACGAAAACATTGTTGGTGTGGGTAGGCTAGTGGTTAAGCGTATGGTATGACCATGTTGTGCTCGTATTTCAAACCCGATGGAAGGAATGGTGGAAAATGTTTTTTTCAACACTAAAAAAATGAATGAAATTACTTAATCCTAAAACTAAAAATTCCAATTAAAATTACTTATTTTTAAATAAGACAAATATATGATTTAACATCAACTACAATAATTGATATTATTGTTAATTTATTTGGCATATATTCAACTAATACCAAATTTTTGTTAATAAATTTTGATGCTAAATTAAAAAATATTATACTTCAATATAATTAGGTGAATTCAACTCACTTATTAAAACTTATATAAGTTTTTTTCTGTAACATCAGTTAAATATAGATTATGTAATTTAAAACTAAAGTAAACAAAACTAATTTTCATAACAAAACAATTGATATATATAGAGAGATCTGAAGTTCCTAAATAGTGGGATAGTTTAACACTTGATTGCTTGATGAATATCTTCTCAAACCTTACTGTGGAAAGCGTGCACTGTGAGTTTACAAGCCATAGCCGGAAACTACAAAATAAATATGTTTCAGTGTCTTTCATGCCGAAAGTCACACTGTTGATCTGTTAGATTGGACATACATGGAGTAGAAAATAGACGCTCTCCTACAAGTTATTAGAAGACAAGAGTGACTATGGGTTAAAGAGTATCAAGATCAAGCTCTACATCACAAATCAATTTCAGATGTTGCTGAGAAGTAAGTCATTGTACTCTTGTATTTTCTCTTTAAGTTTTATGTTTTCTCTGAAATCTAAATAGTGAGACTTGAGCTCTTATTGAGATCGAAAATAAACTTGTGCAAATGATGACGATATTTTAACAAGAAAATATATTTTGTTCACAAAACCTTAAATTTGACTTTAACAATGATTATATTTTGCTAAAAGCCTTACATCGCAGTGTTTATAGCAGCTTTGCATTTTTGTGAATTGTGTGAAAAAGACAATCATTGATTCATAAGAAGATTTTGTTTTCTTTTCGGACAATTAAAAAATGATGCATGCAAAAAGCAATTTTATTAAAAATTTGAGCAAGAACAGAGGAAAATAAAAGTACATTTAGATAGATATAGTACTGTTGAAATATGTTACACATAAATTTGTTTCATCCAAACATGCTAACAAAATTTTAAACACTGATATAATATAAATGTATCAAATTAAATCTTCCCTAAGTCATCAATTTTATTACTTTTCTCATCCATATTCTTACATTTTGATTTCTTGTACAACAGGTGGTGCGATATATATTCATCATGATATTTTGAAGCTAGAAACCCTATAAACACATCCGAAAGAGTTTGTCAATCAGAGAGAGTGCAAAATTCACATATTATTAGTTTGTCTAAAGTTTTATTATCTTCTCTACAAGGTGCCCGAATCTAAATTTTCTTTGTCTTATTACATGTCAAACTGTCACTGATGCTTCAATGTTAAAGATTGCGACGAACTGTAACAAGATTAAATTTGTCACTTTATGCTACTATATTATGACATTTGATTCAATATTTTTGATATTGCATATGAATTTTCTCTCAAATTTGTGTATGAAAAAACCATTTCAGTCTTGAGATATTGTGTCTTAAATTACTATATTTTCGTTTGAACACACAAAACATATGCTTGTATACAAAAATAAAGTAAACAATCAAGTCAAAAGTTTTTTTTTAACAAATACAAAAAGTAAATTTACTTTTTAAAATATTTAGAATTTTTTATAAGGAAAAAGAAGAAAATATAAGAAAGTTTGATGTTATTTTAATTTTTTAATAAATATAAACGAATATACCAATGATGTGTATAACCTAGTGGCTAAGCGTAAGAGATGGTCATGGTGTGCCAACTGTTGAAACCCAAGTGAGAAGAATGGTTTACGCTGTGTTTTCTATATTAACAAAGACTGGTTGGCTGCTCAGAAGGAGATTAAGAAATAATGCCAAACTCTTATTAGTTAGTAAAAAAACACACAAAATAAAAGAAACTAAAGAAAAATTATATGGTTTATGTTCTTTTTTAATTTCTTATAAAAAGAAAAATATTTTTTAAAAATTTTAGAAAACTTTCAAGAAAGAAAATAACAATATACTAAAAAAGACAAAACTTTAAATCAAACCGAAATAATATAGGAACTATATTGGAAAATGTTTTATATAATTGAAATGAATATGTTCAAACCTCTTCTTCATAGACCATAATATTTAGATAAAAACTGGCAGATGAATCTTCATATCTAATACCAGAACTGATAAAAGCACTAAGATAATGAGTTTGTATGATTCCAATACCATATCTTCAAACAAAAAAGTGAATTGATAGGTGGTGGACTGAAAGACACCACATCAGTTCCAAAGATTTCGTGGTATACACTAAATACTCAGCGTATGGAGAAACACTCAGCATAAAACAATAAAAAGATACATGATATACTCTTTATAAAAATAAAGAGATCATTACAGTTTAGGGTAATTTAGGAAGTATTTATGTTGGAGTACTTTGAGTTGGAGGTGTATATTGGGAAAGAAGAGTCATTTTAAGACAAATACCCCTAAGACTAACAAAAATAGAAAATAGAGAATAAAGGTTATCATCAGTGTTGGTGTGGTCAGATTTAAAGGTGATGTGGTCAGGGTTGTGGTTGAGAGAAGAAAGGTTAGGGTCAGTGCTCAAATGGTCAGAGTTTTGTTGATAGCAGATTAGTGGGTAGAGTGGTCAGGGTTTTGGTTGTGAGAGTGAGATTATGGTTAGAGTTAGTGTGGTTAGGGTTAAAAGTGATATGATTAGGGTTGTGGTTGAGAGAAGAAAGGCTAGGGTTAGTGATCATGTGGTCTGAGGTTTTGTGGATAGCAGATTGGTGGGTGGTGTTGTCAGGGTTTTGGTTGCGAGAAGTGAGGTTATGGTCAGATTTGGTGTGGTCAGGGTTATAGGTGTTGTGATCAGGGTTTTCGTTGAGAGTAAAAGGGTTAGGCTAATGAGCTAGACACTTCCGCTTCAGATCTTACTTGTGTCAAGGCTAATAAGGAGATGAAGATCACTACATATGTTGAACTGGTGGTGGTGTTTAGAAAGTTTTACAGACTTGAAAGAGATAGAAAGAAAGAAAAGGGGAAGAAAGAAGAGGAGAAAAAGAATAATTGACAATGAAAAATGAAGAAAGCAAGAGAAGAAAGGAAAAAATAATAATATGCTCTTCAATTCGAAAAGAGATATGATCTTTAGCGGAGGATGTATGTGAGAGAGAAGAAAAGCAGAGAATAAAAATAAGAATGAAAGTCTCTCATTAGTTTAAAATGGGAGGGTTTTTTAAGGAATTCACAAGGGAAAAGTACATCACACGTGTAAAGTTTGTCAAAGTGTTAATAAGAAAGTGAAAAGTATGTCCCTGTGTAAATAATTTTTTAATTCATTTAGTAATGTGAACTGAACTTTTATAGGTTTATTTACAAATTTTTATGGACAAATAAATTAAAAACAATACAAAAGTATGCACAACTCAAATTTGAAACAAATGAGATAAATTGTTAATTAATTTATGTTTTTTTTGTTTGTCACCAACTTATTATTGATTTTGAATGTGACTTTTTTTTTGTTTTGTAAATGTATAGCTGAATGTAAAGATTTTGATAGCAGATCTCTGAATTGAAAACTTGTGACTGAAATTTTGATATTTTATCAAATTTCACCTCTTTTTTTCTCACTGCATCCTCCAACTATCCAAGAGAACATTAAAACAAGAGGGAGCTGATGTTTTTGAATATTCTCTTTTAAGGATGTCACATTAGATTTTATAATTGTATATTAGGTTTTTGGAGAATTTTTTTTTCCAACACTACAAAAAGACGTAAATGAAATCACTTAATTTGAATCACAAAACCAAATGATATTATTTTAAATTACTTGTTTATAAATGAGACATATATGTGTGTCTAGGAGCTCAGCCGATATGTAATGATCAATGACTGCAGCAGTTGGTTCCCCTTTGAAACTTTCGAACCAAAGAAAAATATGGGCATGTAGGACGCCGCGTTTCTGAAACTCAATCTTGTACACGACTGCATTTTTATAGGAAAATTGAACCGTAAGCTGGCAATCTGATTAGTTAGCGTCAGGTTAAGCATTGATATAATGTAAAATTTAGAATGTATCTGCATCTGGTTCTGGAAAGAACACGCCTTTCTCAAAGTCTGACGTCATCTCTTCTAACTTTAGCTTAAAACACACACATTCTAGGTTTGTCTGCTGTTGGGTTAATCTCCTCCACAGGCTTCTAAGTGTTCTTTTAGTTCTACCCAAGTTGGGTTCGCCGTGAATGTGATGAATAGGTTGGGATTACCATACTAACGATAGAGAGCCATGGCATCTTGATATTTCTCAGACATATACCTAGGTCATGCAGTGAACGATGAAGGCAAGATGAATTTTCCCCAAATTTCTAGCATAAGTATCTCCTCTGTCTAATGCTCACAAATGTTTGTATATAACTCAGCCCTCAGTTTTTCTTGTTAAGCATGATAAACCGCAATATCTCATGCTATGTGGCACTGTAGGCATCTACAATATACCCCTGTTTTACATGGCTGCCACACCCGGGTTCCGGCTTCTAAACGTTTAACGGAGCTCTAACATGTTGATTTGGACCAAATCAGAGAGTTAGGCAGAAATTTTTAAAACCTTCATTGTTCTCACTCTAAAGCTAAAAATCGACTCAGGTAGGCATGCATGTTCAGTTTATTTGGGTAGTTCGTATCGGTTAGTTTAGAATTCGGTTAGTTCGGGTCAGTCAAAATATCACCAAAGTGAACTTAATTTTTTTTGGTTCGGTTCTGTTCGTTTTTTAGTGAGTTCGGTTTCAAAAAAGTTTACAAAAGTTTGTTGTTCTGCGGTTAGTTCGGTTAAATTTTTGGCTTAAATTAAAAAAAAAACAATTTTTTTTGGTTAATTTCATTTATTTAAGTTATTTTGTTTCAGATTTTGGTTAGTCCGATTAGTTCAGTTTGGTTATTTTGGTTATTTTGGGTATTTCTTATCAGATTTTTGTTAGCTAGGTTCAGAATTTCGGTTAAGATTAGTATTGTTTATTTTTTTAAAAAAAAAAACCGAACTAACAGATTACCAAATTGAGCCGAATCAAAAACCAAATTCTTTTACACCCAAATGAATAAAACTTCTGAATCGAACTAACCAAAAACCAAACATTTTGGTTTGGTTTGGTTTGGTTTGACAAGTTTGGTTAGTTAAAAATACTAGCCCTAGACTTAGGTAATGCTAATCTACAAGCTAGAAGTGTAAATCACGAATGAAACTAAAAAATGAAGAAAATGTGAAAAATAAATGGCGGCCACAAATGCTTGTTGCAGAAATCCTAGTTGCTTTATTCAAGAGTACGAAGTCGTACTTACAAAATTTTCCTTCATTAAAGAAATCAGAAAAACATACAAAAATAGCCCAAGGCTGATTCGAACTCACGGCAAAGACGAAGATATAGAGGCTAGGTACCACCAGACCACACCAACTTGATTTTTTATGTCACATAAACTATTATATATACTAAATTTACTTATAATAAAAATTTAATTCAGAATTAATTATCAAGTAATCTCGGATTTTTAGATTACGCGCTAGGCCCAATCCGAACAAACGGATAATGGCTAGAGAGTTTATGAACAGGTAAATATACTGGTGATGTATTCTCCATGACTTAATGATAGTCATACCTTCTATTGATCGAGTTTGGAGCTGATGAGCGTAGTATTCTCTCATTGTCATATATTTTCTTTTAATTTCTAATTTATAAGTGACATGATAGGGGATCCTTTCGTCGCTGATCTTTTGCAGCTGAGATGACTTGTACTCAAGAATTATATCTTTACATGCAGATTTTGCTGTGAAATCACCAACTAACATAAAACCTATCTCACCTGCACTAGGTAAGTCTTATTGTCTTCCCCAATTCCTCTGTTTCACTAAGTTGATATTGAATTCAACAGCGCCACAGGAGATGATACGACCGCGAGCATGTCTGAAGGCTTTAGCTAGGTGGTTATTTTCATCCACCATCTTGATTAACTCAGATATAAAATTGTCATCAATTGTTAAAGCTGAATTACCCTTGTTGAAAGTCTTCTTCCTATATGCCAATTCATTGTCAGTGTCCACTATATAGAACTGAAAAAACTATGGAGGGTTACCATCGAGTGGGAGTAGAGAATCAACTTTGTGATGGTTTTGACCATGTAGCCTAAATGCAAAGGATCCATGAGTGCCTGTCACAGACCGGTCAATCTGACCACCGATCAATGTGAACGCCAACATCCCATTAGCAACTCGGATAAGTTGTTTGGAACTTAGCTTCTCAAGAAGTCTTTTAGGGGAGATGGTGGTTCACACCTTGGTGGAAGCTTAAATCGCCCTTTCGGACAACATATGCTAAACTAGGGCTGGTTATAAAATCCGGAACCCGATATCTGAACAAAAAAAAAACCCATTATCCGATCTGAAATGTAAAAATACTCGAAATGGTCTTGTATGGTGGTATAAAAGATATCCGAACCCGAAGTGTTATTACCCGAACCCGGACGGGTAACCCGAAATATCTGAAATTAGTAGTCAATATAAATATTTGAAATATATAAGTATTTCAAATATGTAATTCAGTATTTATGATGATATGATATATGAAATGTTAAATAAATATCTTAAATACTTAATTAGTTATAAATAAGTATGTTATAATTTGTTATAAACAAGTATACTCTCTTCATAAGGCAATGCATATTGTTGTAAACCATGTTTGTTTTGATGCTTGATTTAACATTTTATTATTATTTTGTTAATGTTATGTATGTTGGATTAATTTATATTCAATTTAGGTATTTTCTTTATGTTTTGCTTTAAATTTTTTTTTTTTACTTTAGATATATCTGAATCGAACCGATATAACCCGAATCCAAACGATATATGGTTACTTTATGGGTTTTAGGATGCAATAAAAATTTGAACTGAACCCGTAGTGTTATCATCCGAACCCGACCCATACTAATAAAATTTTAGAATGAGACCTAGGAGACTAAACCCGAGAACCCAAAAATCCAAAATACCCGATCTGAACCCGAACGATACCCGAATTCCCATGCATATGCTAAACATTTTGGGGGATCTACGTGTCTCCCACAACGGCCTCATCATTCCAGACAATAGCTTGACAAGCAGGGCATGTAACTAAATCCCACTTATTAACAGTTCGGTGTATGTAGTTTCCTGCAATATCAAATACTATTTGTGATTTCTAATTGTATTGTTACATGTTCGTATCATGTAAAGTTGGGGAGGGGGATTTCTCTCGACGGTTTCCACTTGTAGAAGCAATAGCTGTGCAAAAAGAAGGGTTAGGCTGCAATTTTAGTCAAAACGCAATTGAATGAAAAAAACTAAACTTGACATGAATCAAATGATATTCATATTATTTATCTTCTAGTTTGGGTTATGTGTTAAGTAGTTTTAAGTTTATAAGGCAAAACTCACCCTAATTTGATGTTTTTCCTTTCTTTCATTTTTTCTTTCGCCCCCGCAAAGATCTAACCGTTGTTGAGTGAACTCATAGCGCATGTAAATACAGTGATTAGAATGTGTAGGTTGATAATTAGGGAGACCTTCAAAAGTGAAATATATGTAATACCTTTTTGAAGACTAGTTTTGCCGAATTTAGGTCTTTGTTGAATGTTATTACTTGTCGAGTTGTTGTCAAGCCAAGGTTGTATCTGTTTCATACTCTGTGGTTGAGACAAAGTGTTTTGTGCTGCATGGAAACAGCTGAACTGGCATGTTAACTTTATGAATATTAAAAAAGGCTGTTGATATTCTTATTGATACCTCGTTCTGAGTCAAGCCCATTCATATGATCATCTTGATGCCTAAGGATATCTCCTGTAAAAACAATCAGGAAGAGCATAATAAAGAATGGCTTATAATTTGGGTTTCCGTAGTTTAAAATAACTTAATGTAATATGCCTTGTTTGGGTGCTTTGCCACGTTTAGTTGTGCGGATAAGCTGTCGGTTCTGCTGTGCTAGTCTCGCACCGGTTTCTGGGAATAAATGTCATGCATGACATGTAAGAGGCATCAAGTTTGACCTTATTTCCAAAATAAGTCCCGCATTAGAGATGTTTTACCATGATGCTGAGCTTCGTCTAATTGTCACGGAGTAAAGTGACTTCTCTGAGTGGAAGATACTGCTCTTGAAACCAAGGCTTTCATAGTTTAGATACTGTAGTAATATAAATAAAAGAACATGAAGAAGTGGTAAAAAGTTGTTAATGTGTGAGCATTTTGGTATGCTTAGAACTTACTTATTTTTTTGCAGCTTCTTTCGGTGACAGTCATGTGGAGGAATCATAAACTGTTTTTTTCCAAGAACTTCCTCTAGTTGCTCTGCCTTCCACGTCAACATGCATCTTAACCATGAATTAGGATTTTTTTTAGATTGCATAGGAATCAGAGCTTGAGTGTTTCCATCAGAATTGCAGTGAAAGAATGAAATAAATATACGAGTAACGGCTGGTTTAATTAAATTTGATTGCATTAAAAGTTTTGATTAAGGATTCAGTTGTGAGGCGTATAGGCAGCCTGCAACTGTTATTATCTTATTGAAGTTTGAAGATTTCTGAGCTTCTTTATCTTGCATGTGTCTTTGTCGCAAAAATTTAAAATGAACCTTTGTTCTTATAGTGTTATAAACCTTAACATATAAATCTCTTGGCCGATTATCAATTATGTAAGAACGAACATGTAAACTAACATGCAAACCATTGGAATTTTGACTTGTAGCATTCCTTAAACAGCCATTGGCACACACACATAATAGTCATTATCATGGTCGTGGATGCTATAATTTTGTTGGTTTAATCTTCTTATGGTGATAATCTTGACGTGTTAACTGCTTGATGATATAGTGATGTAATATTTATAATCTGTGAGTTACTTATAGGCTTTCCCTTAACAACATAGATGCTGGGGCAAAATATGCTAAGCAACATTTGGATTTTAATTATGTCTGGTTTTCGCAAGTAAACATTTGTCTACAACCCAAACTGATTTTTAAGCCTAGCAAGTGTTGATAAGTTTGCAAGTTCTACACAAGGGTGCATGACTACTGAGTTCACAAACCCACATCATGTGGATGACTTGTTATAGAAAGGGATTGCATCAATGGTTCAAACATCAACCAATACATCAAATTGTTCTTTTTTAAAAGGGAAATGAGTAAAATAAAATTGAAAGATTCTAAAGCATTATTTGATAAGGGAATGTCGTGGTTGTTACAGTTATCCATATAGAATCATGCCAGACGAGCTTTATTTGGATATTCTCATCAGAATTAGATGACTGCGCAACAACATTGGAAGTGTCACCAGTTGTAGCATATGATATTTGTCCATCCATTGCATGCAACTCAGCTTCAGGGACCTTTGCACCTTTCTATTAATAATGTTATGAATACAATGTTTATATATTTTTTTAGAAGCACCAAGTTCAAACAAAAAATGAAAAAAATTTATAACAAAGGCTAGTAGTGGTACACACTCTCGTTCAAGAAAAATACGGGAAATGGTGAAGGTTTGGTGGTTTGAAGTGAAATTGAAATCAATTAATTTGAGTTAGAAGGTGTAGGTATTCCCAACAATCTCAGCAAGTTCCCTTGGGAATTCAGTATCAATATGTGCATTAACACCTATCCCCAACAAACTGAGAAACATCATTATATATAAAAAATGACACAAAAGTAACAACAAGAGTCAATAGTTAGTGGTAGAATATAGGTTATACCACAATTTGTGCAGCTTTAAAATCTTGAATGTTCGTGAGTTTAGCCATCTTCATATCAAAAGTCAGAAAAGCCGCTGAATCAGTATGGTCTAACACAGACAGTGCCAAATTATAAATCCTACAACATTGGCTTCTTGAAATATATGGCAGTGGGTTATAATATGCAAAAGATACAAAGTTCCAAATTATTGATCTGAATACACCCACAACATTGGTTTTATCACAAATGACACATGTGAAGGATGATATCTCTTGGACAAGTTTCTTTGAACATTTGGAGCATAAAATATAACATCAACTATCATCTTGCTGAATTCTAGTCACTTTAGCCTTGCAGAGAAACTTAATTATCTGTGAATCATAGAAGAACTTACTTAATCAGTAGAGTAATCTAAAAAGAGTCTTAAATATATATAGAGCACACTTCACCTGAGGCTGGGTAATGATAACATATTGGTATAGCTCAGAAACGGCTAGGGGTTTAATTGTTTTTTTTGTGCATGAACCACCTTTGATGAATGATGCTGCCTTGTTTGTGCCATCAACTGTCAATCTGAAAGGGGATAAGCATGGAAAGAAAGTCAAAGAAAGAGGAAATTAGATGCAAATATATTTAATATGGACTACATAGCGTTTATCTAATGAAAAGATGAGAATTTTCTTGTCAAACTCCTCTTTTCTTGAAGCTGTCTTAGTGTCAAAGTAGATACATGTGCCATACGTAGCATTCAGAAATAACCGCCATATCAAAAATATTTTGAATTAAGAATGCTTGTGTAAAACACACATATTATGCTAGGAATTTGGCAAAAGACATGTGTCAAATAAATAATTGTCATACACATGTAATTTTCTTACCTCCAACTATCTTGGGATTGATGTTAGTTACAAGAAAATTTTGGCTCAGACATGTAACTTTCAAATTTATTATGAAATGCAAGAGCCAAAGAGTCAAACATACTCACACAAAATATTAACATCCCTGCAATAAAACGGTGATATTGAGCTGCATGAGATATACATTGGAATAAATCCAATAACCAATATAGATTTAACAGTCCAAAGTATCTTTATATACAAAGAATAAGCATTACATGTTGTGCCACCGGGGTACAGTCGTTGATTATGCTCCTGATTGCACTTAGCTCACCAACTATGACTAAGAAATGGTAAATGAGAATACTTTAACACATGCTAACCCTTAAACCAACATCACTAAACGAATTCAAAACACATACCATGGAGTTATCTGTTGGTGTTTGCCAATGCAAGTAGCTGGTCGTATGTATGAATTGGAACAATTCAGTTGGTATGGGCTTAACAGATTATGTTAACTTTTCAAAAGAAGTGCCATCATTGGAGCGTATGGAGGGGGGGGGGGGGGGCAACAAACAAACGTAGATTGTTGTTGCTACGCATTACATCAAATTCACTAAGTGTGTAGACACAACTTTCACTGAAACGATGTATGAGTCTGAGTATACGGTTCGCACTAACGGTTCCTTGTATAAGGGTTGACTGTTCAAAAGTATTAAAATAAAAGACTATTATCTTGGATAGAATTAATAGGAGATGAATGTGATTACCTTCTCGTCAATAAGTAGCAAGTCAAGATTCATTAGTTCACCGCCTTTCTTCACATTTAGAGCCACCCAAAACCTTGGCAACCGGACCTCCTCAGTGTTTGAGCAGCGACCATCTTTCACATCGACAAAGACAGTGAAGGATACAAATAAATGGTGTTACATGATGGTTGGGTATCCCAATTCATGTTGTGTAGTCGTTTGATATGATTTAGAATAATTTGATCACTGGATATTAGGACTGGTCTTTATTCCTTAGCTTTGTGTTGCCCAAATTAAAAGTAGATATATGAATTTTTCAATAAAAATTAGATTATAACTTAATGATATTTTATAAAATAAATTATTTTGATATTAAAATTAATACCTCATATAACTATGACCCATATCATAAGGTTTTATATTAAAATTTGTGTTTTCCTATCTAAAATTAAGTTTATTAAAATTCAATAAAAATTAAAACTAATTATTCAGAAGCCCGAGATGAAAACCCTCTATATGAATGTGAGGATTCTCAAATAGAGTCCACATCTATATAATTGAAAACTCCATCATGTTTTTGAATAACAATAATATTTTAAAATATATTTTTGTTTGGATTATTTTTCATCCTTGATAATTTTTCATAATTAAATTCAGTGATATGTTACCAAAAACACATGGCAATATTAAGATATATTAACATTTACTTGTAAAATCTAAATTTTATATTGGGAAATTTCCATATAAATAATGAACCTTCAAATCTGGTCCAAACAAATCATAATCTCTCTCATGAATAAATACTCAATTTTATTAATCAAATTTATTTTAATTATCAACATTTGTTGATCAATGTATATTCGTTTGAGAATTAGTCAACACTTAAAGTTGTCCAATAGTGACAAAACAATTCTTTTTCAACTAAAAATGAATTTCATTACTCTAACAAAGAGAAACAGACACAAATTCAAACAAAATGATAAAGGAAGAAACACAAGAAAAAAAACACCATTAGGTGTATACGCTAAAATGACCTCAAAAGACAAGAATAATAATTGCAACCACAACCTCTCCTCTTCAATCCTCTCCTGCAACCATGAAAGACCTATTGAGGGCACATACGACCAGGGTAAATTAGCAAAAATGACTCAAAACTTGATTTTGAATACAAAAATATACTCCAAATTCAATCAAATACAAAAGTAGCTTAGAAGGCTAGTGAAATAACAACAACTTCCTTATGACCAAACAAAAAAACTATATTGAGTTTTATCATTATAACCTTCTGCGTGAGAAGACTTACAAAGAAGTTTTCTCTGCTTCTTTGTAAGTCTTCTCATAGAAGACTTCTTTGTAAGTCTTCTCGTCAGTAGATCTTTAAAATAATTTATTTTTTTTATAAAAAATATTTTCATGGAGACAAAATTAAAATCATGTAATAATAAACATTTCTAAATAATGTATATTTAGTTTTACTAAAATTAAATTATTTTTAACATAGATAAGTGAATGTAGTTTGAGTCATAATAGTCTTTGATTTAGGGTTTGCTAACATATGTTGTAGTATTAATGGTATTTTTACGGTAAAATTTTGAAATCTTATCTTTTACTTTTTTTTTTAATTTGACATATATGTGTTTAGTGACTGTCTAATAACTTGATTTAAACACTTTCTAAATTCCTTTTAATTTTATTGAAGCATTTTTTTTTCTTAATTATTTGATTACAGGGTCAGGAAGAGTCACATAAGACTTTTAAAGAAGTCACATAAGACTTCCAAAGAAGTTTTATAACATATCCCACATAAATATTAGTAGAATTTAGGATTCCCGCCTAAATTTTAGAAGATTTTAGGTTTTCCGCCTAGCTCGAAATCGTTCAGAAGTCTTCCAGACGTCTTCTAAGGGAAGTCTTCTCATGTATTAGATCTAAAAAGTAATTAAAAAATTTATAAAAAAATATTTTGAAAAGGAAAAAATCAAAATCATTTATTAATAAACATTTCTAAATGATGAAAATTTAATTTTACTAAAATTGAATTATTTTTAACATAGATGAGTGAATGTAGATGAAGTGATGATAGTCTTTGGTTTAGAGTTTGTTAACATATGTTGTAGTATTTTTAGGGTAAAATTTTGAAATCTTATTTTTTAAAAAAATTGATCTTTATGTGTTTAGTGACTATCTAATAACATGATAGTCTAAGTAAATGTTTTTTTTGCTATTTAGTTAGTTGTTTGATTTTAGGGTTAAAAAGACTTTCCAAGAAGTCTTCTAAGAGAAGACTTCTTGGAAAGTATTCTCTTAGAAGACTTCCTAAGAAGTCTTCTTTATCGAAAGTATTTAACTTTATTGAAATTTTTGTCTCCATGTATAAAGAAAATTTACACATTCTCTTTCTTCCTCTCAAATGGCTGCAACAAAAATATAATGTTTCTCACTCTAAAATTCTCCAACATATCTCTAATCTCTTTGAACATCAAAACACCAAACTTTATACCCATTTCTCATTTTTTCTTCTTATGTATTCTAACTAATTTATCTTCTCTTTTGCAGGTTTTTTATTACATGGTTCTCATCTTCCACTTCTTACAAGGTAGATCTATAAATTTTATATATGTATTTTTGTGTGTTTTATATGTTAGATTCTAAAAAGCTATAGATTCAACCTATTTGACTGTTTTGTTTACTTTTTAAGCATAAAATTTTCATTTTTGAAGTTTTTCTCTGTTTTGAAGTCATTTGAATGTTTTTGAATTTGCAGGTTTTATCAGATCTGAGACATATTTTGAAAGACTTCTTAGAAGACTCCTGGAAGACTTCTTGGGAAGTCTTCTAATGCATTTTATGCTAGAAGACTTCCCACGAAGTCTTCTGCCCAAAGTGGTACGAATTTTGGATATGTATTTTGTGTGTTTTATATGTTATATTCTATAAATTTATAGACTCAACCTAATGTGATTGTTTTGTTTATTATTTAAGCATCAAAAATTATTTTTGAAATTTTTTCTGTTGTGAAGCCATTTGTATGCTTTTGAATATGTAGATTTTTCAGATTTAAGTCAAACTTTAGAAAATTTCTCAGAAGACTCTTGAAAAACTCTCAGAAGACTTCTTAGGACGTCTCCTAATGTATTTTATGCTAGAAAACTTCCCATGAGTTCTTCAGAAAGTCTTCTGAAGTCTTCTGCCCAAAGTGGCACAAAGAGATGATGTCAAGTGAAGTCCAAACTTATCTATGTTGATGAAAGATATCTAGCTAGCTCAATGTTTAATAATTTTTTTATGGTGTGTTTTATGATTTGTATGTGTACTATTTTAGTTATGATTTCATTTGTAAACTTTAAGAGATGTTAATCAAAAGAATTTGGTAAATATGTTCATGTTTTGCCAAAAGTATTTAACATTATTGAAGTTATTGATACAACATACCAATAAATTTTTTAACCATTCTACCCATTCATAACAAAACATAACAACATAAAAACTTAGTCAAATTTATTAAAACTAAGAGAAAAGAATTCTCAAGAGAACTTAGTCAAATTTACAAAGGATCAAAATTGAATTTTATGTGAAAGTTGAAATTTTAAATATCATAGAAATTAAAAGTTATATCTTATGATCTAAAGGACACATTAAACCACATGATTTAATATTCTTGAAGTTACTTAACATTTTTGAAAGTTAAAAAACATACTTTGAAGTTACTTAACACTCTTGAAAATCTAACATAAAAGACTTCTCCAAAAATCTTCTAAGAGAAGACTTCTTAAGAAATCTTCTTGGATAAGCTAGAAACACTAGTAAGCAAGAATATTTGAAAGTAATCCACGCATAGAAGTCTTCGCATTAATATTAAATATTTTACTAATATTTTTCAATTGCAAAATTATTCCACGCAGACTTCTTGCAGCAGTGAAAAGACTTCGATAACACTTCAAGAAGTCTTCTATAAAAAGTCAAAATTTTGACTAATTTTGGTCAATTGCAAAACTAACCTGTTTATTCGAGAAAGTCTTCTCTGAGATTTTTTTTTTGTTAACAAAGAAAAGTTAGAAGACTTCTAGGGAAGTCTTCTCGATGGAGACACATCTAGCGAAATCTTCTAAAACTCTTCCCGAAGTCTTCTGAAAGTCTACGTGAACAGATCTGATAAAAAAACGATTTGAGATCTTGAACCTGTGAGATGACTTCCTTAGCTTCTCCAAGCAGCCATAACTTCACTACAAAAGCTACCCAACTTGTTAAAGACCAAGAATCATGAGCTTCAATGTCTCTTTGAACCTTACAAAGTTTGGAATCAAAATTTTGTTTTTTTGGATGAATTTAAAGAGAAAGTGAAAGAGATGTGATTTGTGTGCATAAGTTACAATATATAAAGAGTAAAAAATTGAAACTTTTGTGCATTTAGAGCTTCAAATTGGTGTTGGGGTCAAAATCGGCCACGACAAAGTCAAAAGTCCCTGGAAAATGCTTCTTCTGAGGCTTTGGCTCACAAAAGTTTTCAAAAAATGATCAAGCCACAAGGAGAGAGTCACCATACGACGAGTTCCACCATGCAATAAGTAAGACTCGATAAACAACCTCTAGCTCGACAAATGCAGATCCCAGGTCGCCATATGGCGAGCTGGATCACTCCTTCAAGCTCCTCTCTCGAATCTTGATAAAACGTTATTCGTTTTGTTCCAGTCGGAGTTACCATTGGAACTTTGTGATAAAACCCGCAAAGACTCATTTTCTCTTATAAATTCAAATGGATCGTATGAAACGGAAAATGGTTAATGACAAAATTGCCTAAACCATACGAGAAGTTTGAACTCCCTTTGGATCAGCGTCGTATCAAGAACCCCTTTCGGAGAAGTTGTAAAAATGCTTAAAGCCGGAAAAACGGTCTGAGAGGAGGAAAACACAGTTAAAAGCCCGCTTACCATTTCATACGAAACCAGGCCCAAAAATGCTATAATGGTTTATCTTTGTTCAAAAGAGAAGATAAATGTTAAAGTTTCAAGATAAATACGAGGATTTGGCGGATAAATGTAGAGATCGAAGGAAAAAGGGAATATTCCCGAAGTGATAAACTCAACCAGGGGCAGAAAAGGAAGCGCCAAACCGCCTTGAAGAGAAGTTATAAGAGAAGGCGAGGCTGTAGACAAAGGAACACGACTTTTAGCATTCATAGCAAACTTAGAGCAATAGGCATTTATTTCTGTTTTTGATATCAAGATACAACTCGATTAGGGATTTGCAGTCTTAGGTTACTAGGACTAGGAACTCACCAACAGCTCTTGTGGCCAAGGCTTTTTCTTTCCTGTAAACGCTTAAACGAAGATTCGAAATAAGATTTCTTTTGCTCCTCTTTTATTTTATCATTTCTTTAGTATTTTGTTTGTTCTCATCGTTTGATTGCGTTGCGTCTGGTTTAAAGCAGATTATCCGGGATCTCCTGACTTCCTAAGTTTACGGAAATCGATGGTGTGGATTTCGGGTGATCCCAAAACACACCTACAAACCTTTGAGATCACGATGGGAAGGGCCAAGTTTAGGGACAGTGAGAGAGACGCCGTCCAATGCCGCCTCTTTGTCAAAAATCTTGATGGAGCCGTGCTCGAATGGTTCTCCAGCCTTAGGCGAAACTCGATCAGAAGCTTTTGCCAACTCGCTTCGGAGTTTCTCAAGCAGTACTGGATATTTATCAATCAAGAAACTTCCAGCGTCGACCTATGGAGTTTAGCTCAAAGGGAAGACGAATCACTCCGCGACTTTGTCAACATATACAAACTCGTTATGGCCAGAGTCAGCGGGATCAGAGATAGGGTAGCCGTGGACGCGCTTTGAAAGACGCGCTGGTACAAATCAAAATTAAGAAAGTGGATCACCCTTGAAAAACTGCGTACAATTCAAGACACGTTACACAAGGCCACATACTACATCATGATCGAGGAAGAGACCAAGGTGCTGTCGCAAAAGCACAAACCAATGGAAATTTCTTTGAGAGATTCGGCTTCAGATCAGAAGTTGAAAAAAAGAAAACTGCCCATCGAGAGGGAGAAGAAACTGATGGGGCGCACAACTATGCCATCAACTCCGGATCTGAACAAGGACGAACCTCGGGCAACACATGGACCCAAAATTCCAATTACGATAAGAGCGTCTTCTGCGACTTCCATCAGACTCGCGGCCACTCGACCGTCAACTGCAAAGTTCTCGGAGCGAGATTGGCAACAAAACTAGTCGCAGGGGAAATCTTCGGGGTAACAAGCGTCAAGTACTTCATCTGTGACTCTGATCGTCCTCCGAAAAAAATAAACCTTCCCAGATCGAAAAACTCTTCGGAAGATAAACGTGGAAGGAGGCAGGATGAGAAGGGCAACAACATGAACCATAGCAAGATTAACATGATCATCGGAGGATCACAGTTATGTTGAGACACGGTCTCATCGATCAAGGCCTATCAGCAAAAGGCAGAAGCAAGCGAGAACTGGCCGACCTGGTCTCCGCCCTCGGAACAAAAATAACGCCATCCCCTTCGAGGTGGAGGAAGCTGGCGAAATTGATCAACCCCACTGCAACCCACTTGTCATTGATCTCATAATCAAAGATCTCGAGTTCGCTAGAGTCCTCATCAATACTGGGAGCACAATTAACGTCATCTTCCTATACACTTAGGAGCATGAACGTCGAGCTGAAAGAGGTCGTACCAACGCCAAAACCATTGACCGGTTTCTCTGGCGTAACCGAAATGACTCTCGGATCGATCAAACTCCTGGTCATGGCAAAAAGAAGTGACAAAAATTGTCGACTTCGCAGTCGTTGACTACCCCGCCATCTACAATGTAATCATGGGCACTCCCTGGCTCAACGCCATGAAGGCGGTTCCGTCAACCTACCACTTAGGCATTAAGTTCCCAACTCAAAATGGAACTGCTGCGATCTAGGGTAGCCAGAAACAGTCGCGACTCTGTTTCTTAGCTGAACACAAGCTGAGACAGATCACAACTACTTCGATGGTAAAACCCAAACGAGCAAAGACCACTCAGACGCCGACTGAAAATGTCTCTGAAAAAGACGATCCAAAATCGTCATCCCAAGCAATGAATCTGAACGAAGAAAGCAAGAAGACATCCAAGCCCAACGCAACAACCCAACCGGAGGAGACAATCCCGGAAAAGACGTTGACCCTGCCACAGTCACCGCGACTAAGGTGGTCGATGCAACTTCGGCCGAGTAGAAACACTCGTCGCCAAAAACCTGAACTGCGAAATGGCTTGATCCTCGAAAGGGGTATGTAGGCCGCTTGTCCAACGACAAGTTCAGCTATCCCCTTCTCTAAAAAGGGGGGGGGGAGTGGGTGCATATACGTATTTATTTTATTTTATGAAATTTATTCCGGAAACTGTTGTCGAGTTAATTTTATGAAAGCTGTTTCGTAAAATGTCATTGAGTTTTATTTTACAAAAATTGTTTCGTAAAAGATCTTCGAGTTTAATTTGCCAAAGGTTGTCTCGTGAAATGTTGTTGAGTATAGTTTTATGAAAGTTGTTCTGTAAAATGTTAACGGGTTTGGCTGTACGAGAGCCGTTTTTTGGAAAACACATGTTTTGTGGCTGTTCCGCCAGTCATGTTTCTTAATTTTAATATCAGAAACTCTTGGTGCAGTGAGATTAATGTTTGTGACAAAACTTAATCAAAAAATTTCTCGTTTCCGTAGGATTGATCCGAAGGAGGTTTGAGTAGTTTTTCCGAAGTAAGCTAATTGGACAAAAGTTGAGAGTTCACAGTGACATAATATTTTAGGTTTCAAAAAACGTTTTAGCAGTGAGGGATACGATCTCTCGTTTTTTATTTGTTTAATCTTCGTTAACCGTTTTAGGTTTCAAGTGGTTTTTATTGAAATCAACTCTGTTTTTTCCAAAGCTATTCGGAAGAAGTACAACAGTGGGGAATTCAAAACCCCATTTGTCGTGCTTCTATTCTATGAGTAATCTAGGGTGTCTCCGCGATTTCGAGGAGAACAAGTTTATTATTCTGAGAAGTTCCCGGAAAATGTTTCTTGGTCGAACCCCTACTCGTTGAGATTTCTTCAACTTGGTAATGAGACAAATCTTACGGGGTTTGATAGATTTTGTCGTTGCCCTTTTTGTTTAGAGAAATCACGAGCTATTGTTCGTGCTCTTCCTGTGGCGAAAACTCGCGACTAGGTTTTTGATATTCTCGAGTACTGTAGCGTTTGTGTAAGCGTTGGCCATAGGAGCAGTCACGGCTGAAGTTGTTTTACCAGCATTGACACAAGCTGTGAGTTTTTCTTTCATATTTCCAGACATCACTTCGATCAAGCGCTTTGCGGCCCTGAGTTAGAGTAATCCGTCCCTCCCTCCTTCTAGCGCCAAACTATGGGAACCAAAATTCACACTGTTGATTTTAATGAATGGAGGAAAGAAAAGAGAACCATAATTTCCTTGAGGTCCGGATTCACTGCGAGAGCCGGCGACAAGTAACCAAATAAATGCGGAAAATATGTAAAGATAACAAAACAAATTTAGGAAAAGTAGATCTTTATTTCGAATTTGCCTATGAGGGTTCCATAGACAAAATCATAAAGGAAGCTAGTCTGGAAACATGATTACAAAGGAAATCGTATAACACATGCAGCAAAACCCTAGCTAAGTTAGCTAGCATAGCCGACTATGTCAAGAAAAACTGAAGTGAGCCGCAACTCGATTAGCAATAGACGAAAGAGATGCAAAAAAAGTTTTGTTGGATTTGGGACTGGACCTTCCAAAAGGCTGCCTACGTACCCCTTTCGAGTATCAAGTCAAACGTAGTTCAATTAGAAAGAGAGTTGAACAAGAGATCAAACTGTTTGGGCGAGTTCGTCTAGTATGAGTGCAAGTCATAGAAACCGAACTTGTCGAGAATAAAACCTAAGGTTTCTAAGTGTGGAGAGTTCTAAGGGCTCAAAGTCCTCCCTTTGCTCTTTGCCTTGGCTCTTCCTTATATATGCCTCCAAGTTCGGCCATCTTTGCAGAAGTTTTTCGTATCTTCTCAAGATTCATAGTTATCCTGGAAACTTCACATTTATTCTCTTTTCCATTTATCCCTATCAAAGTCAATTTAAACCATCACTAAATTAGGGCCTACTCTTTTATTAAACTAAAAGTGGGCTTTCGTCATGTTTTAGGCCGTTGAGGCTGTTTTATGACTTATGCGTTCTTACGATTATTCTTGGAGATATCGTTGAGTTGCCCAATGTCCATTTTCTATGTCGCTGGTCTTACAAACTGAAACAAATATATTCATTAAGTCGAGGATGTGATGGTGTTTAAGTTAACATATAAGATCTTGACGCTTTGACTTGAACTTTTACGAGACAACATGTGTTGTTTGTTTTCTTCGTAAAATCTCATCGGAAACTCTGATTGGGACGAAATGAAAGAAATTTTGATCGAGACTCAAAGGAGAATAAAATGGAGGAGCTATGTGGTGAGACGAGAGTGCCTGATATTGATATGATGCAATCGAGTTTGCCATAGCGCAAGCTGGCCTGAGGGAACCAAGCTCGCCCTACGGCGAGCTGGCCTGAGGGAACCGAGCTTGCCCTAGGGCGAGCTGGCATGAGAGAACCGGGCTCGCCTTAGGGAAAGCTGGCCTGAGGAAATCGAGCTCGCCCTAGGGTGATCTGTCTTGAGGAAACCGAGCTCACCCTAGGGCAAGCTGGTCCGAGGAAACCGAGCGCGTCCTAGTGCAAGCTGGCTCAAGGGAATTGAGCTCTCCCTAGGGCAAGCTGGCCCGAGGGAACCAAACTAACCCTGGCGACAGCTGGCCTGAAGGAACCGAACTCGCCCTGGGGCAAACTGGTCCGAGGGAACCAAGCTCCCCCTATGGCGAGCTGGTCCCAGGGAACCGAGCTCCGACCTTGGGTGGTTCAATGGTCTGAGAAGTGCTTCTGCCTCGATCCATTTAGAGAAGTAGTCGGTTACAACCAAGAGGAAGACCTTCTGCCAAAGTGCTATTGGAAATTTTCCTACTATATCCATGCCACATTTCCTGAAAGGCCATGGAGAACTTATGGACTTAAGGTTTTCCGAAAGAAGTTTGGAGACTGGAGCATGCCTTTGGCATTGGTCGCAATGCTTGGCTTGTTTGTTGGCGTCTTCCGCCAATAGTATCCAGCTCTCTTAGCTGTTAGTACCAGGCTTCAGCTGCTGGAATGAGAACCGCACTCTCCTTCGTGCAGTTCCTAGAGGACCATGGCGGCCTCTCTATGCGTGATACACCATATGTAAGGACCAGAGACAGATCTTCTGAATAATTTCCCTTGGGGAATGCAATATCTTTCTGCTTGCTTCTTGATCCTCCTGCTTTCATTGCAGTCTTCTGGGAGGATGTTGTTCTACAGGTATTGCATCAGGGGAGTCTTCTAGGTTATCCCTTCTTCAATAGTGGACATTTCCTCGGGCTCCGCCTCCTCCAACGTTGCCGGACACTGGAGCACCAGCAGGGGAGTACTCATCTGGTTTTTGGTTTCGAGGGCAGGCCCGAGATTAGCTAGATTATCAGCGTGGGAGTTTTGTTCCCTTGGGATCTGCGTGAGCTTGCAGCTTTGAATTTTTTTGATAAGATACTTGGCGATTGATAGGTACTTGATCATACTGGCATATGTGGGCTGATAATCTCCTTGCACTTGATTGATTATGAGTGGGCTGATAATCTCCTTTCTTGTTCCAGAGATTTATCTCATGTTCCAGAGCTGGAAGCAGAGCATGAGAGAATTCAGCCATGAAATCTGCAAGGACTTGTGATTTTATGGCGGTGGCCGGTCGGAATACTACATCATATTCTCCCAATTCCACTGCCCATTTGGCTAGACGCCCTAACACCTATAGCTTAAGGGAGGACCATTTTGATAGGGAACGAGGTCACAACCACGATCTGATGAGCCTGGAAGTAAGGTCATAACTTCCGGCCCGCGATGACTAAGGTCAGGGGTAATTTTTTGAGATGGCTATAGCGGGTTTTTGTGTCGAGGAGAGACTTTCTCACGTAGTATATGGGGAGCTGTTTATATCCATCCCCTCGTACCAGGACAACACTTACCGCATGTGCTGATACCGCCAAGTATAGTAGTAGAATTTCCTGATTTAGTGGTTTCGACATGAGAGGAGGTGTAGTGAGGTAGGCTTTGAGTTCGTGAAGGGAAGAGTCGCACCTTTCGATACACTAGAAGTCCTTTGGATTCTTGAGAGCTTCAAAGAAAGCATGAGATTTGTCGGATAACCTAGAGATAAATCTGCTTAAGGCTGCCATCCTGCCGATTAGCCTTTGTACCTCCTTTACGTTCTTGGGGGAAGGAATCGAATGGATAGCTCTAATATGCTTGGGATTGTCTTTGATTCCCCGGTGGGTTATGATGTATCTGAGGAATTTCCCGGAGCTAACGCCAAACAAGCACTTCGCAGGTTTGAGCTTCATGTTGTACTTCTGAAGGGTGGCGAAGGCCTGCTGCAGATGTGATATGTGATCTTCAGCCTCAAGGGACTTGACTAGCATGTCGTCGATATAGACCTCCATGGTCCTCCCAATCTGATCTGCGAATATCATGGCAAGTCGATCTCGCATTCTTAGGCCAAAAGGCATAATCTTGTAGCAATAGACGCCCCTTGACGTCATGAAGGAAGTCTTCTCCTGATCCTCTGGATGCATGAGTATCTGGTTATAGCCAGAGAATGAGTCCATAAAACTCATCAGTTGGTGCCCGGCCGTGGCATCGACGAGTTTTTCGATATGAGGCAAGGGGAACGGCTCCTTTGGACAGAATTTGTTGAGGTCCGTGAAATCTATGCAAAGTCGCTATTTCCTGTTCTTTTTCTTGACCACCAGTACGTTGGCCAACCATTCCGGATACTACACCTCTCTGATGAATCCAACGTCCATCAGGATTTTGACTTCTTTGTTGATAACCGCATCCTTTTCGGGGGTAAATTTTCTCCTCTTATTTCTGATGGGCTGGTGTGGAGGATCGACTTGCAGTTTGTGCATGATGATTTGTGGATCGATCCCAGGCATTTCCACATGGGACCAAGCAAAACAGTCAGAATGAGATCAAAGGAAGTCTATCAGCCTTCTTCTCGATCCTTTGGCGAGTTTTGAGCCTACCTTGAGATTGCGAGCCGGGTCTCCTTCCGTCAACAACACTTCGTCCATTTCCTCGACCTCCGGTTCTTTGGTGTGTAGGGCCGAAGGCTTGCTCTGTAATTGCTATAAGACCTTGGTCTTTCCTTTCATGGTAGTATGGTTGCGAGACCGGCGTTTTCTTGGTCTCCTCTGACTTCTTTTATGCCCCAGGGGGTAGTAAACTTGACCATCTGGTGAAGTGTCAAGGGGATGGCTCCCATGTCATGAATCCAGGGTCGTCCGAGTATCATGTTGTAAGATGACTTGCAGTTGATGACGATGAATTTGGTTGACATGTTGGTTATTTCCGCATACACCGGGAGGATGACTTCCCCCATGGTTTGTTTGATCTCCCCACTGAATCCTATGAGTGGTGACTCGGCGTGTCAGTTCGCTTTCTTCCAACCCTAGATCATGGTAGGCGGCTTGGAAGATGATGTTACTAGAGCTTCCATTGTCCACCAATATCTTTTTTACCAGGCAGTTCGCTACAGTGAGCGATATAACCAGGGCATCATGGTGTGGAGATAGGACCTTCTCCTGCGACTTGGACGTGAAACTAATCTCATCTGTACCTAGGAGCAGGCACTTCGGCTATGTTATTTCTTGACCATTCTTAGTGCTTCAGGTGCTCTTTTTTTGCGGCCCGTGGCTTACAGCGCTTATCTCCGAGCCACCATATATGACGTGGATCACTCTATCTTGTCGAGGCGGTGAGGCAGGAGCAGCTTCAGTGGGCTGATTGGTTGTCTCCTTGTTTAGGTGGCTCTTGGCCTTTTCGGAAAGGAACTCCCGAAAGTGTCCTTTCTTGAGCAGCTCGTTAACTTAGATTCTTAGTGCGATGAAATCTTTTGTCTTGTGATTGTGGTAGTTATGGAAGTCGCACCACCGGTTTGGGTTACAGAGGGAATCAAGTGCTTTCATCTTCTGAGGCTTCTTGACCTGTTGGCCCATCTGCCTCAGAACATTAATCAGCTCAGGTTTTGATATAGAGAGGTGAGAGATGCCATGCCACGTGGACACTTACACTTCTTTGGCCTTCTCTAGGGGTCGCTTCTGATACCTGCCCCGTTTCCTATTTCCTGCCTCCTTTCCTGGCCTCTGAGTGGATCTTTCATCTCTGTCGTTTTTATCTTGCTTGCCCATCTTGTGGTCCTGCTTCTGTTGTGCCTTAGCTCGACTCGCGACGTCTTCTTCCCACTTCACCTGCACCCAGGATCGAGAGAATACATCTTCCATAGTCTTGCACTAGTACTTGGTTAACTCCTTTAGAGGTCCCCATCTGGGAGTAAACTTCTCTTGAAGGCGGAAATTGCGGTCGGAGCATTGCACTCTGGGATGGCCACCTTTTCTTGAATGAAGCGTGCTATATAGTTACGTAGAGGCTCATCTCGGTGCTGGAGATCTCATAGAGATTGTCCGAGGTTTTCTCCAGGTTCCTGCTGCTCGCTAATTGCTCTCCGAACTTGTCGCTGAGAGCTGCAAAGGAGTGTATGATGTAGGCACAGAATCACTCCATGAACCTGTCTTCAGATGGTGATCAAAGAGATCAAGAAAGCTTGTGCGGAAGATGGACTGAAGGTAGAGATGGTGGTGGAGATGATTGACTCTCTCAATCTGGTGGGCTGATTGAATCTCTCAATCTATGGACCTTGAAGATGCTTGAATCACACAAACAAACCCCAAGGCAGAATCAATAGAAAACAATGGATCACTCAAAGTATTCTAAAGACAGAATTTTAATCAAAGACTTTCTTTGAGAAAAACAGAATAAACTTTATATATTACTTAGAGATTGAAAGGTGATTATTAGAGCACGCCTAAGGGAGCTTATATATGCTCAGAAACATTAATCTAAGTCTAGGAAAATGGAAAGAAAATCAAACATAAAGAAAACTAGCTGTTGGAAGATTTCTTGGTTTAAATGGCTTGATTAAAGGGCTGAGATGATGGCTTTGTATCTAGATGGTTTAAGGCTCTAGGTAAGCTTCTTAGGAACTTCCTTACTGCAGAAATATTTGTAGAAATCGTGCCAATCTTGATGGGAAAAGAGCTGTTGAGTATTGATGGCTTTTGACTCCAAAAATGGCAAGTATGGTCTTGGCTGATTCTGAACAATCTGGTGGATACTGGTGCATTGTAAGAACGTCTATGACTCTCCTGGATGTTTGGATTGGTCTCCTGAATGGTTAGATGTCTCCCCTGGTCGCCAATGTCTTGTTTGCAATTGATTAAACCAATGAGCTTCCAAATAAAGAAAGTCGAGGAACTTTTGACTTGAAAATGACATATCTCCTAAACCATTATTCCTTTTGGTATGAAACCAATTCGCTGTGTACTCTTGTTGAGTGTAGAATCCAGGAAAAGTTAAAGAGGATCATGGAGTCTCTAAATATAAGGGAGAAGAAACCAGAGCCAAAGCAACCAGCAGCAACATCCCAAGGTAAGTGTTCCAACTCTAATAAATTTAAAGTTCAGACATGTTATAGATGTCATAAAAGAGGACACTACGCTGCAACTTGTCCATTAAAAAAAGTAAAATTACTAGAAGAGAAATCTGAATTATCTAACACTAGTGATAGTTTGGTTCAGTCTGATTTGATAAATTCCAATTCTAGTATAATGCACCTGTCTTTGCCAAAGAGTTTTGATCCAGGAATAAGACAAAGAGATGAGCCTACAAACGGAGGTGAAGAAAAGAATGGTACACAACAGACTTGTCCAATGGAGAATGAGAAAGTAGAAAAGTTTCTGGAGACAATTGCACCACCAACAGAACAAGTAGAGGGGCAGGAGGAAACAACAATGGTGCCACACCAGCTAACTTTTCTAAACTCCACGCCAACTGGTGCCTCCATAGGAATTGTTTTAGCCATTGGTGTACCAAATGAAGGCAATAAACGTGGCCTTCAAGCAAGCATGTTCCAACTACCTATCACTGTGAGTTTAAGAGTTACAAGACCTATTTCTATAGTTTTAAACTCAGACATGATGCACTTGCTCTTGAAAGTCTATTCATCATCAGTGTATGGACCTGATAGGTAAGTTGATAAACCATTGCAGGGCGAGTCTGATGGGGTTGAGCCAAAACGATTGCACATGGTCGCTTCTCTCAATTTCTTTTGTAGTGCTACAGTGAGCATTCTCTGCTTGTATTCGGCGACATGATTATGTGGGTCGCTTGTGCCGTCGTACATTCTCATACTAAGGAATTAGAATTTCCTCGACATCTCTATCAAGTCTCTCATCTGCGAAGGGGGTGTCAGTGTAGGAGTTGGGATCATTTCTCCAGATCGAAGGAGCCACTCCTGGAAGTCTTTCCACCATGGATTGTATGGCATCAAATTTTTTGGAGAACACTTGCTCGAGGTAGGCAGTTATAGTGGACTTTATCGTCGTTGCTCCTTTTAGGGTTTCCTTTTCAGTTTTTTTTGTCTCGGAGTCGCTGTCTTTGACATTGTACACTCACAGCGCTGTTTCTTTGACGTTGCCGCTCACAGTGGCGGGGACGGATGAGTGTTAACACCTTCAGCCATATGCATCTTGAAGGATGGCATAGATTGAACCCTATTTTGAAATCGGATTTTCTTGTTGCTCATCGTGTTGAGAGCTTGATTTTCATCTCAGAGAACAAGGTTCTCCGCTTCGAGTTGGTTGAGCTTTTCCGCGCTTAGGAGAACAAGGTTTTCCAGATTCTTGGAATGTTCGCCTAGCTTTTCTTTCAGGCTCTAAACTTCCGAGAAAAGCTTGGGATTCTCCGCGGTTTCCTCCCGAGCTTTATGCAGCTTGGTCACTTGGCTCTACAGAGCGTCGAGTTGCTTTTGTAGCTCGATCTCCCTTGGGGTAGCTTCGGATGACTCATCTTGCTCATTCATCTCCATCATCACTGTTGGGGTCAAAAACATTCTCTTGAAAACACTGACTAAGGTAACCATTCCTAGAAGTAACTTATCAACAAAGTAGTTTGGAAAGAACAAAAGCACCTCGAACCTAGGTCATCATATGGTGACCTACACTCGCAGTGCATGGGTTGCCATATGACGACCCGCACTTGCAAAGCACGGGTTGCCATATGGCGACCTGTATTGGCAAAGCACATGTTGCTATATGGCGACTTACACTTGCAGTGCACGGGTTGCCATATGATGACCCACACTCGCAAAGCACTGGTCGCCATATGGTGACCCGCACTCGCAAAGCACGGGTTGCCAGATGGCGACCCTCACACGCAGAGCATGGGTTGCCATATGACGACGCACACACGTAGAGCACGGGTTGCCATATGGCAACCTGCGCACACAAGGTACAGATCACCATATGGCAACCAACGCACCAAGATTACGGGTCGCCATATGGCAACCCGAACCCGTACAGTCCGGGTTGCCATATGGCGACCGAGGCTATCCGAGTCCAGGTTGCCATATGGTGACCTAGGCCCTCTGAGTCTGGGTCACCATATGGCTACCTAGGCTCTCTGAGTCCCGGTTGCCACATGGCGACCTAACCCTTCAAAGACTTGGTCGCCATATGGCGACCTTAGTTCTGCAAGCCTGGGTCTCCATATGGTGAGCTGTGTCTCTTCTTTGTATTCCTCTTCGAGTCGCGATCAAAATGCTTTTCGTTTCATCTCAATCAGAGTAATCGTTGGAACTTTACAGTAAAAACCTCAAAGGCTCGTTTTTTCGTATAAGTTCAAACCAATCATATAAAACAGCAACGGTTGGCTTAATGCCAAAGTTGATTAAGCTATACGAGAAGTTTGAACCCGTGCTTAACTTTGAGGTCGTATCAAAGATGATCTTTTGGAAAGATCGGAAAAAAGCTCAAAGTCCGAAAAATGGCCGTAGAGGCCTAAAACGCGACTAAAAGCCCGCTTACGTTTTCATACAAAACCAAGCCCAGTGGTGCTACGACGGTCTATCTTTATTCACACATGGATATATATCAAAAAGTCAGAAGATAAATGTAAAGTTTCCGAAGATGACCATGAAGATCGAGTGAATAAGAAATATTCTCGGAAAGGAGATAAACCCGACTCAGGGCAAAAAGGGAAGAAGAAACCGCCTCAAGAGGCATATATAAGGAGAGCTAAGGCTGAAGGCGAGCGGGATCAAGAGATTAGGTCTAAAAAATACTGTTAGCTTTAGGGGAACTTAGAATATAGGTGGCTAGACTAGCGAGTTCGACACTTATAATGTTTTCCTACTTTATTCTTTCGTTCTCCATGGCTGACGAATTCTGTTTATTTCATTTTTGCTAAAACTCTATATCTCTATCATTATCAATCAATAAAACGCCTTAGTGTAGTTTACTTTTGATATTTTGTTATCTCTCTCTTCTTTGTTTCATGTCTTTACACAGATAATCTGGGACCTCTAGGAAAGTCAGATGTTTTAGACTTCCCTTAAGATCACAAAATCGACAGTGTGAATTTTGGTTCCCACAGTATGGCGCTAAAAGGAGGGGGGGGGTTGGATTCTCTAACTCTAAAAACCACTGAACTGATAGGAAAGAGATATGCCTAATCCAACAGGCAGTAACGTCATCTCATTCAAGGAAAGGGAAACGGCCGATCAGGTCAAACCCTGTAACGACCTCCATGTCGTTGAGTTGACGGTTCAGAATATCGATGTTGTTTGGATATTAGTCGACACTGGAAGCTCGGCTGATATCATTTTCAAGCATACCCTCGAGAGGATGGAAATAGATTTATCCAGAATCGCGGAAGACCGAAGTCCGCTATTAGGAATCTATGGGGAAGCGACTATGAATCTCGGGACAATCAATCTCACGGTCTGGGACGGGAGTATAACAACAACCGTGGATTTTCTGGTGGTTGACCGACCCTCGTCGTATAACACGATCGTAGGAACTCAATAGATAAATTCAATGCAGGCGGTGCCATCAACCTACCATCTATGTCTCAAGTTTCCAACACTACACGGAATCGAGACAATTTGGGGGAATAAAAAAATCTCACAAGTCTGTTTCGCCGTGGAACTAAAACGAAAGGGCTCGTCATTAGAGACTCCTTCCAACAAGAAAAGGAAGTCGTCTATTGACGTCAATGCCGTAGGACCAAACGAAACAGAAATCTTTTGGCAGTCGCGAGTAGCTGAGGCACTCAAGGGAAAACACGAACCAACCTGTGAACCCATGGTCTCAGTATGCCTCAACGAAGCATTCCCAGACCACTGCATTGAAATTGGCGCTAATCTTTGCGAGCCCTTAAAAACGGAGCTTATCGCCTATCTAAAAAAGAACTTACACACATTTGCGTGGGCTGCGGAAGACATGCCAGGGATTGACATCAACATTATGTCACGAACTTAACGTCGATCCATTTTTTAAACCAATCAAACAGAAAAGATGAAAGTTAGGTCCTTAACGGGTTTCAGCAGTTAACGACGAGGTCAAAAAACTCCTTTAAGTCGGATCCATAAAAGGTAAGGTATCCTGACTGGCTCGCCGACCCAGTCGTCGTCAAAAAGAAAAACAGAAAATGGCGAATCTGCGTCGATTTCACCGATCTCAACAAAGCGTTCCCATGGGATAGTTTCCCACTGCCTCACATCGATCGACTGGCCAAAGCAACGGCAGGAAACAAATGGTTGTCTTTCATGGATGCTTTCTCTGGGTACAATCAGATCATGATGAATCCAAAAGATCAGGATAAAACTGCATTCATAACCGACCGCGGAACTTATTGTTACAAAATAATGCCATTTGGCCTTAATAATGCTGGTGCAACCTATCAACGGTTGGTTAACCGAATGTTCTCCGAAAAACTTGGAAAAACTATGGAGGTGTACATCGACGACATGCTCGTATCTCTTGAGGAACAAGACCATGTCAACCATCTCCAAGAATGCTTCGAGAGGTTAAACCTACATATAATGAAACTCAACCCCACAAAGTGCAGGTTCGCAGTAGCATCAGGAGAAGTTCTGGGATACCTCGTAACCTTTCGAGGGATCTATGCAAATCCAAAGCAGATCACTGCCTTGATCGATATGGCATCTCCAAGAACAAAATGAGAGGTGAAGAGTTAACAGGTAGAGTCGCAACACTCAATCGTTTTATCTTGCGGTCAACCGATAAATGCTTACCTTTCTACGACACCTTGAAAGGGAATAAAAAGTTCGAGTGGACTGAGGAGTGCGAGAAAGCTTTCCAACAGTTGAAGCACTACCTTGCCACTCCCCTAGTGCTCGCAAAATCCATAGAAGGAGAGCCCTTTTTTCTGTATATCGTAGTATCCATAACAGCCGTAAGCAGAGTCCTCATCCGAGAAGAGCGAGGCGAACAAAAGCCCATCTTCTACGTAAGTAAAATCCTGCTAGATGCAAAGAAGCGCTATCCGCTAATGAAAAAACTGGCTCTCGCGGTCGTAATGCCAGCCCGAAAACTGAGGCCTTATTTCCAATCTCATATGATCGTGGTACTCACTTCATTTCCTCTGCGAACGATCTTGCATAGCCCCAGTCAATCTGGAAGACTAGCGAAGTGGACAGTCGAGCTAAGTGAATACAATATCGAGTATCGAGCGAAAGCTTGCGCAAAATCGCAAGTTCTCGCTGACTTCTTGGTAGAACTTCCCACAAGGTGCACAACGAACCAAGAGCTGGATTCGACCTGGACATTTTATGTTGATGGGTCGTCATCCAAACAGGGCTCCAGGATCAGAATTCAACTGACTTCATCAACAGGGGAAGTTTTGGAACAATAATTTAGATGGATTTTCCCAGCTTCCAACAACAAAACCGAGTACGAAGCTCTCATTTCTGGCTTACGACTGGTTCTCGGCCTGAAAATACGCAACATCCACGCGTATATTGCGACTCACAGATGGTAGCAAATCAGTACAGCGGAGAATACAAGGCAAGAGACGAAAGAATGGACGCCTACTTGAAGGTTGTCCAAGACTTAACCCAAAGCTTCAATCAATTCGCTCTGACACGGATCCTTCACGCAGAGAACGCCATACAGATGCCCTGGCCGCACTAGCATCCAGCTTTGATCCAGGTCTAAGCAGGGTAATCTCCATGGAATTCATAGAGCACCCTAGCATCGGACCACCAATCGTCGTGAACTTAATCGACCCACAGGACGATGACGCAGACAAAATTGATATCCAACCGGAGAAGGAACACGAATAAATCGAATACGGGTTCAACAAACCATGGATGCAGACCATCCTAGCATACATCGCAGATGGAACACTCCCAACAGAGAAATGGACGGCCCAAAAATTAAGTCTCAGTCCGCGCGATATGTATTGGTAGAAGGAGAACTCTACAAATGGAGATTCTCTGGACCCCTTTGGCCTGCGTAGACGGAGAGAAAGCGCAAGGGATAACATGAGAAATTCACTCTGGATCTTGCGTAAACCACTCCGGCGGAAGATCCCTCACAGTCAAAATTAAACGCCATGGCTACTATTGGCCAACAATGATCAAGGACTGCGAGAATTTTGGACGAAAATGCAAAAAATGTCAAAGACATACTTCCACTATCCATCAACCAGATGAGGTCCTCTATCAATTTCGGCACCATACCCATTCATGCGATGGTCCATGGACATCGTCGGTCCCATGCATATATCTAAGCAAAAACGCTTCTTGCTCGTCTTAACCGATTTTTTCTCGAAATGGGTGGAAGCATACTCTTACGCAAGCCTCAAAGACTCTCAAGTCAAAAGCTTCATATGGAGAAACATTATCAGCATGCATGGCATCCCATACGAAATTGTAACAGACAACGGATCGCAATTCATCTAGACTAAATTCGAAGCCTTCTGCAAAAAATGGAAAATACTATTGACTAAATCAACTCCCAGATACCCACAATGCAACAGAGAAGCCAAAACTATTAACAAGACCATCCTTGATGGACTCAAAAAAACGCCTAGACGCCAAGAAGGGTAAATGGGCCGAGGAACTAGAAGGGGTCTTATGGTCACATTGGAAAACTCCTAGATGAGCAATAGGGGAAACCCCATTCACCCTCGTTTACGGAGCAGAATGCGTGGTACCAGCGGAAGTTAAATTTTCCGGAGTATGCAGAAGGCTACTCCCAGAGCGCAAAGATTTGAACAACCTATTGTTGCTTGACGACCTCGACCTAATAAACGAACGTCGGGATCAGGCACTCATACAAATTCAAAACTACCAACAATTCAAATGTACGCAGCCGTAGGTTCAAAGAAGGGGACCTAGTCCTACGAAAAGTCTTCCAAAACACTGCCGAGCGAAATGCAGGAAAACTCGGAGCAAACTGGGAAGGACTGTACAAATCACAAAAGTAGTGCAACCAGGCGCTTACGAAATCACTAACATCCAGGACGTCAAGGTTCCTAGAACCTGGAACGCGATGCATGATAGGGCCTGATATTTAACCACTATTGTGAAATGATATCAACCCTATTTAGAGTCTATTATATGTGTTTGGAGTATGTTATAGAGTATTTTCAGGTTAAGATACGTTCTGGAGAATTTTGGTGATTATGGAGCTTTTAGAGATGCAAAACTGCGCAGATGCGTCAGATGTTTTGCTATAGATGGAGACCTTACCACAGTTAGATTGAGCTGATATTGTGATATTACATAGAGCTTTGAGTTATCTTTTAAATGCCACCGGTTTGAGTTCAATCAGGATCCTAGAGCCAAAGTTATGCTCGTTTTACTAGAGAGTGGTTTGTCTGCCTCGCGAGAGGAATCTGTCGAGAAGATGAATGAGTGTCGATCGATGGCACATCCTTGGTGTCAATCGGCGGTGATCCCAGAAGACAGGCCCGACTTGTTTTATGGCCGACTTAAGCCCATAAGCCATCATCAATTACCAGAATGCCCTTGGACGACTTATAACCCTATATATATGTTTTCTAAGCCATTGTTGACGGCAACACATACACTTACAAAGCTTTATTTTATTCATTGTTCTAGAGTTAGGAGAGAAGGGAAAAAATCATTCAGAGTCCTCTTAGAACTCCTTTGGTCCTTTATATTATATCTATTATATTCATCTATGATTTCTGTGACAAAGATCATGTTTGAGTAGATCTCTTGTTAGGTTTAGGGTTTATTAATGGTATTGATGGATTGGCCAAACAATAGAATTTCTAGGGTGATTATTAGATCTATCAATAGAATTGTGTTTATTGTTTGTGTTCTAGAGTAGTTAACTAGAACTCTGATCATAGGATAGTTAGGCGCAAGAGAGAGCATGGTCTACTACCAGAATTAATCATGTTGAGCTAGGTTGCTAGAAACAAACGAGAGTTGATCTAGTTAGTTTAGTTAACTTAAGAGAACATCAATCGATGCAGGATCATTGCCATTGATCGACGTCATTCCGTGTCAATAAGCAAGAGCTGAGACATTAGATATCAGTTCTATGATTAATACCCTTAGCTTCTATCCTCTATAATCCACTTGCCTGAAACCCTAGATCTAGCTATTTATTATTATTGTTTACTTACCAATCAATCAATTATCTGCTATAGTTTATTTACTGCTTATTAATCTATTTGCCTAGCTTAATCGCGACTGTATTGAGTTTATTATGTGCCCACGCCCCCTGTGGATTCAATCCCTAAATACTACAATTTGACCTCTCTTGGCAAGAGTAGTTTGTAGAGTTAATTTGATAAGAGTTTGCATTGAAATACATAAAAACCCTCCTGTCATATTTGGCGCCGTTGCCGGGGAGCAAGGATTCGCTATTAGACTCAATTTGTTAGATTTATTCTAGGTATTTTTCTATATTCGTTTACTTACATAATTTTTTTTGTGTTTCAGGTACATACATATTAGTACCAGGAAGCAATGAGGAGAGGATTTTTGGGTTCTTCAAAAAAGGAACCTGCTTATTCGCGCACGATCCATAAGTCTACGTGGGCAGTCGACACCCTCCAAGAAGCGATCACTAGCGAAGAGAAACAATTATCGATCGACACCAATACTTCACCGTCGACCGATACTAACATCAAGACATCGATCGACACCCACACTTCACCATCGACTGATACTAACATCATGACGTCGATCGACGCCCACACTTTGCCGTCGATTGATACTATTTGCGGGAATACAAAGAAATACGAGGGTGCGGTGATCCCTGAGCATCAATCGGTAGCAGAATTGACCAGGCCTACTCAACTCTATGTTAACATGTCTGGTGATTCAATCTAGAGAAATTCAGGGGATCGACGGCCAGGTAAGACCTGCATACTTTAATCATGTGCACAAGCACCCCTTTCATGGAATTCCCCATGAAGATCCCATGGACCACCTTGAAACACTAAAGGATTATTTTTTTAGCATCTCAGAGCATGAAGGAACTATCGACTATCTCCTCTGGGAATGCAGTTGTTTGGCTGAAACTTCTACCACCAGGATCTCTCACTACCTAGAACAATGTCAAGACTGTGTTTCTGACTATTTTTTTTGATGACGCGAAGACCGAAGAGCTAAGGGATAAGATTTTGATATTCTCTCAAGGACATACTGAAGGGTTTAGAAGTTCTTGGTACAGATTTAGGGGTGCAGTATCATGTGATGCTGGATCAGGCAAGCGAAGGGAACTTTGAAACCAGGACTCTAGAGGAAGCAACAAGACTGATTCAGAACTTTGTGTCTAGCAACAGTATCATGAATATGGATACTCACAGGATGCAATCAGGTGTTATGAATAATGACAAGATCATTGAAGTTGAGGACAAAACTGAATCTGTACATGAAGTCTCGTTGGTGGAACATGCTACAGAAGAGGACAGGAATCATATATATCAAAGGATGAAATCTATTGTGGAACGAGTCATAAAAATTCAGCAGATGACAAGTGCATACTTAAATCTGAGGTTGGATTATATCCACAAAGAGCTGAATGGAAAATTTGAAGCCTTAGACGCCCATGTCATGATGCTAGACACCCAGGTTTTTCAGACAGCAGAAGCTGTAAAGAAGCAAGAAGCTTTGGTTAAAGAAAAAGCTGAGGAGAGCAAGAGCATTGAAGAGTGCATAGGAACATTAAGAATTCAGAGCCACTCACAAGACTGTACTGTGTCAAAACGCACGCCGTCGATCAACACTAACAAGAAGACATCAGTCGACATCAACGGGCGACCAACGATCGACATCATCAGCAGAGAATCGATAGGCACCCAAGGGAGAGCATCAATCGACAAACACCACCTGATATCGATCGACACCCATCATTGGTCGAAGAGCCAGGTTACATGATTGAACCAAAAACGGTTGAGGAGAGAATGCACGTGTCCAAGGGTTCACACCTTGATGTTCCAAAACATTTCCAACCACCTATTTGTGTAGAAAAAGCTGCTGGGATTTACAAAAGAGTGAAGTTGATACATGACCTTGTGAAGTTTTTGGTTCCTTATGCTATATTGGAAGTTGAATTTCCTATCCCACCGGATAGAGGTACGCATCTACGTTCCTACAATGGGGTATTTGATGATCATATGTTTGAAGTAGCTTCTCAAAGAGGGTCGAGATGTAGAGGTGAAGTCGATGAAGGGCCAGCAGAAGCATCAACGATCGACACCGACCAGATAGCATCGATCGACACCGACAAGATACCATCGATCGACACTGACCAGATACCATCGATCGACACCGACCAGATACCATTGATCGACACCGACCATATACCATCAATCAACACTGGGCGCGTATCAAAGCAAAATAAGTTCAATGTGTGTGGAAATTGTTTTGAAAGGGACACCACCACAACTTTCTATAGTTCTTCACTACTCCTAGTCTGTGGGAAGAAGAGGAATAATTGGAAGATGAGGAAAAGGATCAAGGATAGTCCTCAGTTATCATTGATTGTCCACTTCTCAGATGGTTTCAGGAAGTACAGAGTGCGCAGCAGATGCTTCTCACAGCCATTTGCAAAGCCCTGAGTACTCCTTATTACTGAGATGATAGACAAAGGAGAAGAGTCTGTGGAGGCTTTCACAAAAAGGGTGAAGAAGCTTCAAAGAGTAGACATTGAGAGTTGTTTTGGAGCAAGTTCTCATTCTCATCTACACTAAATCAGATCTCCAAAAGTCAAGCTGATGACTAAAACTAAGCGCTTAGTGGGAGGCAACCCACTGTTAGGGTTGTTTTAAATTTGGTTTTATTTTCATTTATTACTTATTTTTTCATTTTTATTGATTTCAGGTTAAAAAAATGAACATAGTCAACACTGTAGCAGAGACATTGTAGCATCGATCGATACTGTAGCAAAAACATCGATCGACACTCTAGCAGAACTGGCGATCGACATTGTAGCTGTGACACTATCACGAAACATGAGTTTGCACAAGCATGGATCAATGGCTGGCCAGCATATATCGACATAGCAACCCCAGTATCCATCGATCGCCACTTAACTGTGTCGATCGACGGTCATATTCAGCAAGCAAGTATATCGTTTTCAATAATTAAATTTTGTCCTTATGGTTTATTTTCTTCATCAATCTCAGCCTGTATAAAACTGGGGATAATGTTGTTTAAGTCTGGGGGAGGTTTCCTGATATTGTGTTCTATTTTGAGTTTTATTTCCTTTACTTATTCTTAAAAAAAAGAGTAAATTACAGGTGTACCATCAATCAAGTTTGAAGAAACAACATCGATCGACCATGGATCGTGACCATCAATCGACCATGGGTCGTGACCAACGATCGACCATGGATCGTGACTATCGATCGATCCCACCTGCATACCGTCAATCGACACTCTCTTACGGAGAGAGGTATCGAGATTCCTACTTAAGTTATTTACATATGATTTAATTTTTCCTAACCAATCAGAGACGGATTACACTAGGGATAGTGTAATTTAAGTCTGGGGGAGGTTTGTTGATGCTATTTGATTTGTTTTGAGTCTTATTTACTGTACATATATAAGTTTTTACAAATTTTTATTGAGTTAAGAAGGGGACTACGATCAAGATTTATTATTGACTAACCATACTTTAGCACAATTCTTAGAAGGTTGTTTGTAAAGATTACTAGAGATACCAAAGTGGATCATCCTGCTTAGAAAGTTTGAAGGAACCAAAACTGATTTCCAACACTAATCATGACATTATTTTCTTGCTTTTGGGCTCGGTATACACTAGATCGGATTCTTTCTACAAGTCTGTAGGTACAAGTCATTGCACCTTTGGTTCCCTTCTCTCTATCTCTTCAGCTTCTATTTAAAATCTTAAAAGATTGAAATGACTTCTTGGGATGCAGAGGGGTAGGTACATTACCATTGACCCCACTATTCGCTTACAACTTTGCACAAAAAGAAAAAAGAAAAAAAAAGAAAGAAAGAAAAAAAACAAAGAGAAGAGAAAATCGAAAATAAGATGGCTTCATTTTCTATTAAGTTTGAGATCTAAAAAGATTCAGAGAAGAGAGAAAAGGGAGAGGAAAGAATCAGAGAAGACTTTGTGCCTAGTTGTTCAGATACTTGCAGAGGTAAGAGTCCATGTGTCTTTTGATTGATACTCCCAAGGTAAAGCATGCACTTTTATTTTATGCAAAGAAATGAGATCAGTAAAGAGGTGAGTCAGACTAGTATTTGTTAAGTTGTTGGTAGAATGGATTTGGTTGCTATACTAGGATAGGGTATATAAGTTTCTTTGTGATTGATTTGATAGGATGTGTTTGCAACAAAGTAGGGTGATAGTTATACTTAGACATTATGTGCGTCTCCGCTTTTTAAAACCTCTTTCACAGGCTTCAGTTGCTTAAGGACAAGCAAAAGGTTAAGTCTGGGGGAGTGGATAGGGCCTGATATTTACCACTATTGTGCCATGATATCATCTCTATTTAGAGTCTATTATAAGTGTGTGGAGTATGTTTTAGAGTATTTTCAGGTTCAGATACGTTCTGGAGAACTTTGGTGATTCTGGAGCTTTTAGAGATGCAGAACTGTACAAATGTTTAGCTATGGATGGAGACCTTACTATGGTGTGATTGAGCTTTTAGAGATGCAGAACTGTACAAATGTTTAAGGTTTATTAGTGATATTGATGGATTATCCAAACAATAGAATTTCTAGGGTGATTATTAGATCTATCAATAGAATTGTATTTATTGCTTGTGTTCTATAGTAGCTAACTAGAACCATGATCATAGAATAGTTAGGGCAAGCGAGAGCATGGTCTACTACCAGAATTAATCATGTTGAGCTAAGTTGCTAGAAACAAATGAGAGTTGATTTAGTTAATTTAGCGAACTCAAGAGACCATCGATCGATGCATGATCATTGCCATCGATCGACGATCATTCCGTGTCAACGAGCGAGAGCTGAGACATCGGACTTAGTCAATAGATTAGACTTGCAGCGAGAGCTGGTTGTCTTTTACATTAGATATCGAGTTCTATGATTAATACCCTTAGCTTCTATCCTCTATATCCACTTGCCTAAAACCCTAGATCTAGCTATTTATTATTATTGTTTACTTACCAATCAATCAATTATCTGCTATAGTTTATTTACTTCTTATTAATCTATTTGTCTCGCTTAATCGCGATTGTATTGAGTTTATTGTGTGCCAACGCTCCCTGTGGATTCGATCACTAAATACTACAATTTGACCTTTCTTTGCAAGAGTAGTTCGTAGGGTTAATTTGATAAGAGTTTGCATTGAAATACATAAAAACCCTCCTGTCAATGCACCTAAAAAAATAATATCACTAAACATTCGCTTAAAGCTGAACTACGAGACGGCTTGATCCTTCGCAAGGGGTACTTAGGCAACTCGTCGCAAGACAAGTTCAGCTGCCCCCTCTCTAAAAAAGGGGAGTGGGTACATCCGACACAAGGATAGTAGCGCTATGCAAGAAATCCAGAATTTTTGGTCAGCACTTTTGGGAGACTTAAAATTGTCCTCGAAGAGATGCTCGATTCCGACCATACAAGTCGTCTAAGCCGCAAACATATCGCGGACTTTATAGCGGTACAAAATCAGGTTGAAATCGCAACACTTAAAACGAATGCCGATTAGTCATCGCACAGCCTTAACCGAGAGTAAACCTAGGTCTTGTCCTACACCCAACACACTGGTCTCTAACGTCTCTAGGCATAAATATCGAAAGATACAAGATCCTGAAAGCATGCCTCTTTGTTCACATCTAAACGCTCATGGAACTTTTTCGCACATCTCGAACGAGCAACGAATATAACGATATACAAAGAAGAGTTAGGTTGTGAGATGACAACTCATAATCTTCTCTCTACTCACAACTACTCGACACACTCTTAAACCTCAAATCCTTTCAATAAAAAGATTGGTCCATTCATGCAAAAGCTGCACAGCGGCAGGGAGTCAAGGCCACACACGGCCAGTCCTGAAATAAAAACAAGGCCACACTTGGCCGTCAAGGAGTCGAGGGAACTTGCCATCCCCTCCAAGTAGGCCCCAAACTCAGCGCGAATAGCCATCTTGGTTTCCTCGATCCCACGAGCCATCGATCCTTCTTCACTCTAAAGGCGACGCTTGACCCAACGAGCCTCCGAAGCTTTCGTCTTGCCTACCTGCTTTGCCTTGAGCAGGGAGTTTGCAGTCTTCCTAAGGTCTCGCTTGAGCACGTCGATCCGAGTCTCAAACCGGGACACCTCAGCGGAATGAGCATCTTTGATAATCTTTAACTTCTTCTCAAACGCCGATGACTCTTCTTGGGACTCCGCTAATTCCCTCGTAAGACGGTCAACCTCTGACTTACATTCAGTGATCATCCCATCGATCAAGGATACGAACTGCACAAGATTCCGTATGGGTTAGAAGAAAGTACAACATGTAAACGGGAAAGATCTTCTAAAACAAACATTGGGACGGTGCCATAATATCGCACTCGAGCTAGATCCTCCCTGCGGTGCAGAATCACTTTCTACGCCTTTAATACATTTTTCCTCTTAGCAGCCTCGCCGGCAGGAGGGTTTCTTTTTCGACTATTCGGAGGAACGATCGGAGCAGCACTAGGACCAAACAGCCCCAGGATGATTCCTCGCTTAGCCAAATGAGGGTGCATCAATTCTGGAGCCTTCTCCCTATCCTCAACATGAATTGGCGTCGTGGACGAGCCTGAAGGCTGGACCAAAGTCTCCGACGATGACGCAACTGTAGTTTCGACCAGAGCTGGGGGCGCCGACAGTGGAGCAGAAGACTGCCCAACATCCTTCTCAGCGCTGCACCGGGCAAGCTTATCCTAGAAGGATAAAAATCCATCTGCGAAGGCCGACACAGTATCAGGAGGAGCCGATTTCAAAGGACTCGCAGAAAGAGCTGAATTGCTCATCTCAACGTCAGAATTTTTCTTGCCACCTTGGGAAGAAGACATTTCTCTTACGAATTTCTAAGAGAGAAGTCAGAGGTAGCTTAACAAATGATAAGATGTGAAGAGAATGAGAATGAGAATTCACTACTTATAGAAAAGTAAGGAGGGATAATCCCCCCAATAAACTAGCCTCAAAAATTTTCTCGGGAAAGTACCATTAGTCGTGATTCCTATTAAAACACGCTACTCGCCCGCAAAAATCATCTCCAAGACTTTTCAGGATGGAGGGCTAACTGTTGGGGTCAAAAACGGTTCTCTCGAAACCACCAACTAAAGTTACCATTCCTAAAAGTAACTTATCGAAAAATTAGTTTGGAAAGAACGAAAGCTCCTCGAACCTAGGTTGTCATATGGAGAACTACACTCGAAATGCATGGGTCACCATATGATGACCCTCACTCGCAAAGCATGGGTCACCATATGGCGACCCGCACTCGCAAAGCACGGGTCACCATATAACAACTTACACTCGCAGTGCACATGTTGCCATATGACAACCCGCATTCGCAAAGCACAGATCGCCATATGGTGACACGCACTCGCAAAGCACGGGCTACCATATGGCGACCCGCACACACATAGTGGCGACCTGCACACGAAGAGCACTGGTCACCATATGGCGACCTGCACATACAAGGTACGGGTCCCGATATGGCGACCTAGGCCCTCCGAGTCCAGGTCGCCATATGGCGAACTAGGCCCTCTGAGCCCGGGTCGCCATATTGTGACCTAGGCCCTCCGAGTCCGGGTTGCCATATGGCAACCTAGGCTCTCCGAGTCCTGGTCACCATATGGTGACCAGACCCTTCAAATACTAGGTCTTCATATGGCAACCTCAGATCTCCACGCTTGGGTCTCTTCTTTGTATTCTTCTTTCAGTCGCGATCAAAATGCTTTTCATTTCGTCTCAATCAGAGTTATTGTTGGAACTTTACGGTAAAAACCGCGAAGACCCGTTTTTCGTATAATTTCTAACCGATCGTAAAAAACGACAACGGTTGGCTTAAAGCCAAAGTTGCCTAAGCTATACGAGAAGTGTGAACCCATGCTTAATTTCGACGTCAAATCAAAGACGATATTTCAGAAAGATCAGATAAACGCTCAAAGTCAGAAAACGGCTCGAGAGGCCTAAAACGCGACTAAAGGCCCGCTTATGTTTTCATACAAAACCAAGCCCAGTGGTGCTACGACGGTCTATCTTTATTCACACAAAGATAAATATCGAAAAAATCAGAAGATAAATCTAAAGTTTCCTAATATAACCATGAAGATTGAGAGAAAAAAGAATATTTCCAAAAAGAAGATAAAGTCGACTTAGGGAAAAAAGGGAAGAGGAAACCACCTCAAGAGGCATATATAAGGAGAGCTAAGGCTGAAGGCGAGTGGGATCAGAAGATTAGGTCTAAAAACTACTGTTAGCTTTAGGAGAACTTAGAATTTAGGTGGCTAGACTAGCGAGTTCGATACTTCTAACGTTTTTCTACTTTGTTCTTTCGTTCTCCATGGCTGACGAATTCTGTCTATTTCATTCTCGCTAAACTCTGTAACTCTATCATTATCAATCAATAAAACACCTTAGTATAGTTTACTTTCAATATTCTGTCATCTCTCTCTTCTTTGTTCCGTGTGTTTACGCAGATAATCCGAGACCTCTGCGAAAGTTGGATCTTTTAGACTTCTCTTAAGATCACAAAATCGACAGTGTGAATTTCAGTTCTCACAGTCACGTAGTTAAGATTACTCCCCTCCTTCTAGCGCCTAACTGTAAGGGGATTTTTGTGTAGGATTTTGTGAGTACCACAAAACGATAATCAAACAGTAAATAAACGAGAACTGAGACTAAAGAGATGTTTTATTGATCGTTTGAGCAGGGACTACAACGTTTGGTGTATAAACCCTAGTTCTAGCCGCCTAGCTCTAATATCTGAGTCTCTGAATGTCGATCCCTTGTTCCAGGGTTCGGGCTCCTTTTATATAGTCGAGTATACATCGGTTGAGTAGGTTAAACTCTTCCATATTCAGAAATATGGAAATATCCCCTTAAGTAGAAAACTTCCATTTTACCCGGAGGCATGGATGGAAGCAGGGGTCGGAACCCGGGTTCCTCTCAGGAGGAACCTGGAGGCCGTTGTCCAGCCCAAGGCCTGGAGAATTTTCATACTGGAGTATTTTTCCCCAACAATGATGATTGTTAATTGTGATGAAAGAACCTAGTCAATGATAGGTTGTTAAATGATAAACCGGTTGTGCGCTGAGAATGAATGAGATGTTTCATAAGAATGAAAGTGATGTGAATTAGATGACTAGTTGTTTGATTACATTGAAATGAGATGTTGATTGCAATGAAAGAACCTAGTGAATGATAGGTTGTTAAATGATAAACCGGTTGTGTGTTGTGAAGGAATGAGATGTATGATAAGACTGAAAGTGATGTGATAAGAATGAAAGTAATATGAATGAGATGATGAGTTGGGTGATAACGTTGAAAGTCGACGAGACTGTTGGGTGTTATGACCTGTCAAACAGTTAAGTTGGGCGATGTAAACGCCGTTTATCAATTATGTTTGGCAATACAAATGTCGTTGATCAATTAAGTGTGATAACAAATGCCGTCGATCAGTTTTAGTGCGTTAGAACGTGTCGAAGAAGAAGATGGTAACGATGGGGAGGAAGCCGTGGTTTTCGATACGAGTTAGCAATGCTGTCGATAACGATTAGGATCTCTCGTGTCGAAGACAGGTCCACAGGCGAATAAGTCTTTAATGAGTCTAGAGATTGTTTTATTGTGCTTGCTAGGTGTTATTAGTTTGTGACTTGTGTTGTTGCATTGTGTAATATGAAATGAGTTCGTAGGTTCCCAAAATATATCCTCACTAAGTAATCCCAATTACTCACCCTTCATACGAAGAGGTGTAGGAGTAGGACTCTGGATGGTGGCATTCTATTTGAGTTTAGTTTTTAAAGTTTTCACTAAGATTTCTTAAATTATTAAGATACTATTCAGTTTTCATTGAGTTAAGCACTTGTAAGACGATTGAGTTTGAAATAAAGAAAGAATTTGATTAAAAAGAAGTGTCCTTAAGGTTAAAAGTAAGATCCTAGGGACACAGCCTTTACAGATATGGTGGATGTTGACTGTGGGAACCGAAATTCACACTGTCAAGTTTAATGATCGGAGGAAAGTCAAGTAATCCTAACTTTCTCTGAAGGTCTCGGTTATCTGTAGGGCCATACGATCAATATATGAAAAACAGACAAAAAGTAATAAATCAAAAAAGACAAAAAGAGCAAAGAGGATCTTATTTTGAGTTTGTGTTTAAGCGTGAACAACATGTAAGAGCCCAGGCTGCAAGAGCTGACGGCGAATTCTCTAGTCTAGCAACCTAAGACTGCAAAAAACTAATTGAGACGCAGCTCGATAACAAAAATGGAAAAATGTCTAAGTTGCTCTAAGTGCTAAGTTTGCTGTGTGTAAAGTCTTCTTTGCATCTCTCGCCTCGCTTCTCTTATATACTCCTTTTACATCTGTTAGCACCTTCCTTTTCTGTCACTGAGCCGAGTCTATCGCTTCGAGAAAATATTCCATTTTTCCTTGATCTTCATGATTATCCTTGAAAATTGACATTTATCTTATCCTACAATTAAAAAATAAACCGGCATACTAACTTTGGGCTCATTCTTGTCTAAAACCGCAAGTAGGCTGGTATCCGCGTTTTAGACCTCTTTTGGCCATGTTTCGATTTGAATGTTTTTGCGATTTCTTTGAGAAATCACCTTCGGTATGATGACGGTATCTGGTGTTTTAACTTAATTGTTGCTGTTTTGTATGATCGATTTGAACTTACACGAGAAAGCAAGTCTTCGCTGTTTTTATCGTAAAGTCTCAACAATAACTTCAATCAAGATGAAACAAGGGACAATATGGTCACGGTTCGAGACGAGATTTCCTGATATTAACATTATGCAGTCATACTCACTTTATGGCGATCTGGTTTGGAAGGACCTGAGCTTGCCCTAAGGCGAGCTAATCTGAGGAACCGAGCTCGCCCTGGGGCAAACTGGCCATTGAAGAACTGAGCTTTCCCTAGGATGAGCTGACCCGAGCAACCAAGCACGCCCTAGGGTGAGTTGGCCGTTGAGGGACTTAGATCGCCCTAGGGCGAGCTGACCCGAGGAACCGAGCTCGCCCTAGGGGAAGCTGGCCATTGAGGGACTCAACTTGCCCTAGGGCGAGCCTGTCGTTGAAGGACTGAGCTTGCCCTAGGGTGATCTGACCCTAGGAACCAAGCTCGCCCTAGGGCTAGCTGGCCGTTGAGGGACTGAGCTCGCCCTAGGGTGACCTGACCCGAGCAACCGAGCTTGTCCTAGGGCAATCTGGACGTTGAGGGACTGAGATCCCCCTAGGGCGAGCTGACCTGAGGAACCGAGCTCGCCTTAGGGCGAGCTGGCTCTTTGAAGGACTGAGCTCACCCTAGGTCAAGCTGACCTGAGGAAGAACCGACCTCTGACCTTCTTTGGGGGGTTTGGACGGTTAGAGAAGCGTAGGTAAGCCCTTTCTACTTTCCATGGTAATTTCCAAAATTGATTTGTCTAAGAGATTAGATATCTAACTCGAAAATCCGTTGAACGAAGTCTTTTTCTCAAACTTCATTTGAGAGTTTTCTTCCATAAAATATTTTTCGGGGGCTTTTAGTAGTTAATTATTTTGTAGCCGATTTTGACCCCCATAGTTAGCCCCCCAGCTTGATCGAACCGTGAACATCTAGCGAGCGGCCGAGCAAGTTAGGCAAGTTATGCGGAATTATCGATCGAAAGTCCGAAGGTGAATAGTAAATATCTTTGCCTCTAAGTAGGTGGAGTAAGTTCTTCCAAATTTTTACTTGCTCACTTCACAAGAAATCTCTTCAAGGTAGAATTTTTTTTCTCTCTTCCTCTCTCACTCTCTCTCTTTTTTTTTGGTTGTTGTTTAAACATTATTGGGGTCAAAATCGGTCACGACGAAATCAACGACTCAAATCCTCGGAAAATGCTTCTTCCAAATCTTCGGCTCAGGGAAGTTTTCAAAAAAACGATCAAACCACGAGAAGTAGGTCACCATACGACAAGTCCAACCTTACAAAACACGGGTCGCCATATGGCGACCCGCACCTTGCAAGCACCGGTCGCCATATGGCGACCCGCACTCTCAAGACACGGGTCTCCATATGGTAACCCACACCCTACAAGCATGGGTCGCTATATGGGGACCTAGATTCGCACAGTCTGGGTCGCCATATGGCGACCCAAACTCGAACAGTCCAAGTCGGCACATGGCAACCTAGACTCGCCATATGGCGACCTCATCTCACCGAGCCTGGGTTGCCATTTTCTGACCTGTGCCTCCTCTTCGAGTCGCGATCAAAATGCTCTTCATTTCGTCTCAATCGAAGTTCCCGTTGAGATTTTACAATAGAAACAAGTAAGACTGTCAAAAAACTCCTAGCTCTACGAGTACAGCCCCCAGGGCGCCATATGGCGACCTGGATCACTCCCTATAGCTCCTCTCTCGAAAATTCATAAAATGCTTTTCGTTTCGTCTCGATCGGAGTTACCATTGGAACTTTACGATAAAAACTGCCAAGACTCGTTTTTCATATGAAGTTCAAACCGATCGTGTAAAACGGCAACGGTTGGCTTAACTCCAAAAATTGCCTAAGCTATGCGGGAAGTTTGAACTTATGCTGAAATCGACGTCGTATCGAAAACGGTTTTTGGGAGAAAACAGAAAAATGCTCAAAATCGGCAAAACGGCCTAAAAGGCCTGAAACGCGACTAAAGGGCCCATTTACGTTTTCATACGAAACCAAGCTTATTGGTGTTACAACGGTCTTGTCTTTATTCATGTAAATATAAATATTGAGAAATTAGAGGATAAATGCAAAGTTTCCAAAGATAACCATGAAGATCGAGAAGAAAATGGAATGTTCCCAAAGTGATAAACTCGACCAGGGGCAGAAAAGGAAGCGCAAAACCACCTTGAAGACGAGTATATAAGAGAAGGCGAGGCTGGAGACAAGAGGAGAACTTTTAGCATTCATAGCAACTGCAAGAACCCGAGCTGCCTTTCCTCGCGGGACCACTAGGCTCCGAGGAAGAAGACTCGATTTCGCGACTCCTCTAGATCAGTCCACGAACGCGCTGGAAAACCGGTCAGAACAAGATCCAGACCAAATAACTCCTGCGTCAGCACGGAAAAATCTGAGCAATCTTCCGTCCTTAGAAGAAGATAAAGAGGAAGGGGAAATCGAGCGTGTTAACATAGATTCCAGCAGTCAGTCCGAGGCTTCGGACCAGGATGCGGATGTGCATCCACGCAGAAGAAGGAGCAACAGGGCTCAAGAGGTCCAGCTCGATAAACCCATGATGGAAGAAGAGGAAAACATCTTTTGGGTAGAGCAGGAGAAGCTGGCTAAAGAGCAGAGTCGTAAAACTCGCGGCAAACACTGACAAACTCGGAAAACTGCTAAGGATGAGTCTGAGATTCGCGATCTTCGTATGGATCTCATGAGAATAGTTGCAGAAGTGAAAGCGGTCAAATCGCAGATTCAACAAGAAACCAGCTCCGCACCCGAGATCGACCAGCTACTCGAGGAAGCTCGTAAAACTCCCTTCACGCCCCATATCGTAAACACCAAGGTATCAGATACAAGAAAGATCAAGGTACCAACATACAACAGTACTACTGATCCCAAAGCGCACCTACAAGCCTTTGAGATCACAATGGGAAGGGCCAAATTCAAAGACAATGAAAGAGACGCCGGCCAATGCCGCCTCTTTGTCGAGAATCTTGATGGAGCAGCGCTCTAATGGTTCTCTCGCCTTAGGCGAAATTCCATCGGAAGCTTCCGCCAACTTGCTCCGGAGTTTCTCAAGCAATACTCGATGTTTATCAACCAAGAAACTTCCGATGTAGACCTATGGAGCTTATCTCAAAGGGAGGACGAATCACTCCGCGACTTTATCAACCGATTCAAACTCATTATGGTGAGAGTTAGCGGGAACAGCGATAAGGTAGCCGTGGACGCGCTTCGAAAGACGCTCTGGTACAAGTCAAAGTACAAGAAGTGGATCACCCTTGAGAAACCACAAATCATCCAGGACACGTTACACAAGGCCACGGATTATATCATGATCAAGGAAGAGACCAAGGTGCTGTCGCAAAAGCACAAAACAGTGAAAAATTCTTCGAGAGATCTGGCTTCAGACCAGAAGTCGAAAAAAGAAGAAAACTGCCCATCGTGAAGGAGAAGAAACCGTGAGGGCACATAACTATGCTATCAATTCTGGTTCTGGGCAAGGACGGACCTCGGGCAACAGGTGGACCCAAAAATCCAATTACGACGAGAACGCCTTCTGCGACTTCCATCAGACTCGCGGCCACTCGACCGTTAACTGCAAAGTTTGTGGCGCAAGATTAACAGAAAAATTAGTCGCGGGAGAAATCTCCGGAGTAACAAGCGTGAAGGACCTTCTTTGAGATCCTGATCGTCCTCCAAAAAATGAAAAATCTCCCCAAACCGAAAACTCTTCGAGAGACAAACACGGAAGAAGGCAAGATGAGAAAGGCAACGACAGCAACCGTCTCAAAATTAACATGATCATCGGAGGATCACAGTTTTGTGGCGACACGGTCTCATCAATCAAAGCCTATAACCGAAAGGAAGAAGCAAGCGAGAGCTGTCCAGCCTGGTCTCCACCCTCGGATAACCAAAGTAGCTCCATCACCTTTGAGGAGGAGGAAGCTGGCGATATCGATCAACCCCACTACGTCCCACTCGTGATTGACCTCGTAATCAAAGATTTCGAGTTCGCCAGAGTGCTTATTGACACTGGGAGCACAGTCAACATCATCTTCCGCGACACACTCATGAGCATGAACGTTGACCTAAAAGAGGTCGTACCAACGCCCAATGACTCTCAGATCGATTAAACTTCCAATCATGGCGAAGGAGGTGACAAAAATCGTCGACTTCGCAGTCGTTGACTACCCCGCCATCTACAACATAATAATGGGCACTCCCTGGCTCAATGCCATGAAGGCAGTCCCTTCAACATACCATCTAGGCATTAAGTTCCCAACTCAAAACGGAACTGCCGTGATCTGGGGAAGCCAGAAACAATCACGACTTCGTCTTTTAGCTGAACACAAGCTAAGACATATCACGACTATTTCTATAGTAAAACCCAAACGAACAAAGACCTCTCAGCCACCGGCCAAAAATGTCTCTCGAAAAGACGATCCAAATCGTCACCCTAAGCATTGGCTCTGAACGAAGTAAACAAAAAGACGTCCTAGCTCAATGCAACAACCAAACCGGAGTAGAAAATCCTGGAAAAAGACGTCGACTCTGCCGCAGTCACCGCGACTAGGGTAGTCAACACAGACACGAACGAGTAGAAACACTCGTCGCCAAGACACTGAACTACGAGATGGCTTGATCCTCAAAAGAGGTACGTAGGCAGCTTGTCCAAACGACAAGTTCAGCTATCCCCCTCTTTAAAATGGTGTGGGGGGGGGGGGTACGTATACATATACTCGTATAGTCCCACATTTTAAATATTCGCATTGTACTCAATATTTCTAAAAAACTTTTTCGATAATAAGAAAACTCAAATCTTACAAAGTCTCCTTTATCGTACGAACTATCTAATTACGAACCAAACTCTTTGCTACAATCACTAAACTCGTAAAAACGCCTTCTGGTAAAAACATCGTCGAGGCCTACCCTCATAAATGTCAAACATTAGTTCACACCTGGAATCTTCAACTATCACACATTATATTCTCAGAGCATAGTGCGAGACGTCGCATGAAACCTCCGAAAATATACTTACAAAATTCAGAAACAGTCCGCCCGCGACTATAATCATAAATGAGAACTCGCTCTTACACCTTACTCGCCGATTTTCCCCGACGAGGACATCAGCCGTCCTAAACAAACACACCTAACCTTTCTCACGAACGGTTCTCATACATCCGACTAGGATAATTGCGCACAAAAAATCCTAAATTTTGGTCAGTTCTTCCAGGAGACTTAAAAATTATCCTTGGAGAGTTGCTCGTTTCCGATCGTACAAGTCGTATAAGCCGAGAACACATCGCGGACTTTAAAGTGGTACGAAATCAGGTTGAAATCGCAACATTCAAAACGAAAGCTGATTAGTCATCGCACAGCCTTAACCGAAAGTAAACCTAGGACTTGCCCTAAACCCATCACACTGGTCTCTACACAAATCGAAATCATAAATTCACAAAACTCTACTATAATACGAACTATTTTTCAATATACAAACCAGGATTCAAAGCCACCTACGGAAAGTCCCGAATAAAAAAAATGGCGACATTCTGCCTAAAAGCATAAACCTAAAACCACGAACGGGTCGTTCAAGGGTCAAACTAGAAATTGCCCGACATCAACCGACCAAACGTGCCGAACGACTGATCCACCTCGACCCCCTCGTCGGCAGCCCCGAGCATGGTTTCTTCTGTATCAGGGAAAACATGGATAAGATCCAAATATCCCAGCACCTTCTCCTCGAGAGGAGGGACCATAGCCTCGACGCCATCATATTCACCCATATAACCGGTCATCGTATCCATTTCAGCTTGGAAAGCATAACCCGCACCCTCGTCCATGACAAGGCACCAACGGCTCCACGACATTCCCTGAAGTCGCCCATGAGCCCTTGAACTTCCTTAAGCTTTCCAAACTCAGCTTTGAACTGAGCAGCACGACCGGCGACCACCGCGGCGATTTCACGTTTGCCTCGCCTTTCCGCACAACAAAGCTCCTTAGCATGCCTCCTCTCCATATCCTCGTTTCAGGCGGTGGCCTGTTCTCGGAGAAGAGTAGCTTCGCCCTCTGCCCTTTCAGCCTTGAAATGGCAAAGTCTCGCTTCCCGATAACTCGCCTCAAGGGCCGAGTTGAATGAGAGCAGTCCCTGTACATGTTCAAAATAAGGAGACATATCCCAAAGAAAATGTAAGGATAAACGAAGTTCGAGGTACTAACCGCGTTGACCATCATGGAACCCTCAGCAAATGCTTTCAACCTGGCCTGACTGTCCACGCTAGGAGGAATATCGAACTCGGCTGGAAGATCCTAGAAAAGGTCATCGAAATTGCAATCCGGCAGGGAAAAGTCACTAGCACCACTCCTGTTGCCCGAATCAAAGTTAGAAGGCCATCCAGGCAAGGAGAAGTCATCCGAGGAAAAGTCAAGATCCCCTAGCTCGACCCCTTTATCTTTGGAAGGTCCTGCGTTCCCTTGGGACACCGGAATGTCCCTCGACAGGAGCTCGTCCATGACCAGTTTGGATCCTTCCTCCACGACCATTTTGGGATTTGATCGCGACTGGTGATGCTTCAAAGCCTTCGAAACTCGCTTTGGAGTAAACAAAGTCCCAAAGAATGAGCCGTTTCGAAGAAGATCCCTAACAGCAATCACGTCGTCTGGAAACAGAGGTATAAGGTTGGTCTCTGCAAAAACAAAAAGAAGGAGAAAGTTAGATATCAACGGAACAGGAAACGTACCTATATCCAAACAGTACCATAATGACCCCGTTCACTACGAAAAATAGCCTTCTTCAACCGACGCGCTATTAACACAAACGAAGAAGAAGCATTTCTCCCACGCATGACCATTCGAGATTGTCTATCGTATGATCGACATGTGGGCACACGGCGCGAGGCGATATATTCCCTCCCTCACGGCCAATGGCTTCAAAAGAGCCTTGAAATTGTCGACACTAAGGGGCACCCCATGCTCGTAACTTAGGACCAAGATCCCAAGGAGGTGCTGAAGATCCATAAGGTTGATCTGACTAATCGATAGACCAAAGCAATTCAAAGCACAAACGATGATCTCCGGGATTTGAAACCATAGACGTCAACACACAATGTGCACCTCGTTACAGGTGAAATAGCCCACCGGGGGATCATCCGCATTTTCGCCTTACTGCAGAATCTGGAATTCCACATCTTCTGGAACACGACCAAACTCTCGAACAGTATCGAGAAATGGGTATGAACTCTTGCTCAGAAGACTTTGGTCCCACCGACGGGGAGGCCTGCTAGGAAATTGCGCCTCAGATGGAGGAGTCAAACTTTCGCATAAAGCAGCCCAATACGCCTCGGCCTCCCCAGGATCAACCGAATGCGGAACAAACTCAGGTTTAGGGATAACCTCTTCTTCATTTCGAGCATCGTCATGACCAATATGACGAGTATCGACTTTCTTAGGAACTCTCTTTTTGGTAGACATGAATTTCAAATAGTGAGATAAGAGAAACACTAGTGAGAGAGAATGAGAGAGATAAATTCTACCTTGAAGAAAGTGAGCAAGTGAATAAAAAAAATTAATACTTACTCCACCTACTTATAAGCAAAAAATTTACTATTCACTCTCAGACTCTCGACCGATGATTATGTCTAATTTGCACACTTAACATGATCGCCCGCTAGAGCCTCACGCTGAAACCTCACGGCCTAACGAGCTGGGGGGGGGGGGGGGGCTAATTGTTGGAGTCAAAATCGGTCACGACAAAATCAACGTCTCAAATCCTCGGAAAATGCTTCTTCCAAATCTTCGGCTCAGGGAAGTTTTCAAAATATGATCAAGCCACAAGATGTAGGTCACCATACGACGAGTCCAACCTTGCAAAACACGGGTTGCCATATGGCGACCTGCACTCGAGAAACGTGGGTCGCCATATGGCAACCCGCACTCTCAAGACACGGGTTGCCATATGGCGACCCGCACTCTCAAGACACAGGTCGTCATATGGCGACCCACACCCTACAAGCACGGGTCGCCATAGGGCGACTGGCACCCGCAAAACGTGGGTCGTCATATGGAGACCCGCACTTGTAAGACACGGGTCTCCATATGGCGACCCACACTCACAAGACGCGGGTCGTCATATGGTGACCTGCACTCGTAAGACTTGGGTCTCCATATGGCAACCCGTACTCGCAAGACGCATCAAAAAATTATCTCCATTCCAAATCATAACCAAAACCTGGGTCGCCATATGGCGATCTAGACTCACACAGTCCGGGTCGCCCCATGGAGACCTAGACTTGTACGGACTGGGTCGCCATATGGAGACCTCAGCTCGCTGAGCCTGGGTGGCCATTTGGCAACCTGTGCCTCCTCTTCGTATTTCTCTTCGACTCGCGATCAAAATGCTCTTTGTTTCAACTCAATCGGAGTTCCCATTGAGATTTTACGATAGAAAAAAGTAAGACTCGACAAACAACTTCTAGATCAACGAGTACAGCCCCCAGGTCGCCATATGGCGACCTGGATCACTCCCTCTATCTCCTATCTCGAAACATGATAAATGTTTTTCGTTTCGTCTCGATCGGAGTTACTGTTGGAACTTTACAATAAAAACCGTGAAGGATCATTTTTCGTATGTTCAAACCGATCGTGTAAAACGGCAACGGTTGGCTTAACTCCAAAAATTGCCTAAACTATGCGAGAAGTTTGAACTCATGCTGAAATCGACGTCGTATCAAAAGGCCTAAAACATGACTAAAAGGCCCGCTTACATTTTCATACGAATCCAAGCGCATTGGTGTTACAACGGTCTTGTCTTTATTGATGTAAAGATAAATATTGAGAAATCAGAGGATAAATGCAAAGTTTGCAAAGATAACTATGAAGATCGAGAAGAAAAGGGAATATTCCAGAAGTGATAACTCGACCAGGGGCAGAAAAGGAAGCGCAAAACCGCCTTGAAGACAAGTATATAAGAGAAGGCGAGGCTGGAGATAAGAGGAGAAATTTTAGCATTCATAGCAACTTAGAGCAATATGCATTTATTTTCCGTTTTTGATATCAAGCTACTACTCGTTTAGGGATGTGCAGTCTTAGATTACTACAACTAGGATCTCGCCGACAGCTCTTGTGGCTAAGGCTCTTCTCTTTCTTGTAAATGCTTAAACGAAAACTCCGAATAAGATCTCTTTTACTATTCTTTTATTATATTCAAATTCTTCTCTATTTTTCGTTTGTTCTCATCGCTTGATTGTCTCGCTTTTGGTTTAAAGTAGATTATCCAGGATATCCTGGGAAAGTTAGGGTTTCCTTACTTCCTAAAGTTTACAGAAATCGACAGTGCAAATTTCGGTTCCCACAAACATGTCTTCAAGAAAGAGAGATTCCAAGAGTGTTAAGATTCCTCATTCCAGCCCCGAGAGCGTTCATGATAATGATGAAGTCATTCCCAAGGCAGAGTTTGTGCCCCATTCTGTTGATCCCAAGGAAGCCGAAGTGTACTGGGTTGCTCTAGGCAATGCGACAGCTCCTCCAGCTGAGGTGCCATAACCTTCTAAGCCTCACATTCAGCATGACTCTGGCCTGCCGAGCAAGAGTTTGTATCCCTTTCTCGACACTATGCGAATATTGCCAAGTCTCAGACGAAGTAGAGTTTTGGATTTCGAGGCTTGGGGAAAGTGCTAATAACCCTCCAGAGGGTTACTTCACATGCTACAAGGCGCATTTTGTGCGATGTCGTTTATGGTTTTCCATCCTGGAAGTCATCATTCACACTCTGAACCGCTTCGGGCTGTCGATAAGCCAGATGACTCTCACTGGTTTGTAACATCTCTTCGGCATTCTAGTCATAAGCTACGAACAGGGGATGGTCCTTGATGCTGATTACTTCTAGGCCATCCAGTGGCTACAACAGTCATCGGGACCTATCATGTACCACTTGACCCCTGGGAAGTTCATGTTGATTGTAAAGAAGACGATCTCCAATGGACACAAGTGGCGAGAATGCTTTTTCTTTGTCCGCATAAACAGCGCGTCCGTTGTGGAGAGTTGTATCTCGATTTTTCGTAGTGAATGGAAACTACATGGTACTTTGGTAGGATATTCGCCTGTTTTTTGTTTCGACGATGTCTAACCTTGTGTTTGCATTCTCTTTTTCTTTTGCAGATGCTAAAACTCCTTGGCCGTGGCCCAGGACTTAACCGTTGTGAGAAATCTTCTTCGAGGCGGTTCGTTATAATGGTCTTCTTTCTCTCCTCAGCGGGTTTTCAGGACTTTAGTGTGCCATCACTCCCAGGCTGATCCTCAAAAAATTGTAGAAGAGGAAGCTGATCCAGTTATGGACGAGTTTTCTCCCTACGATGTTCAGGTGACGAGGCACTGAGTTAGATCGCCGAAGAATAAAGAAGTTTCCTTTGATGATAGCGATTTTCCCGCGGAAGATTTTTCATTGCCTGGGTGGAGTCCAAACTTTGCTCCCGGTGACGGGAGTGATTCCAGCGACATGCCTTTCCTTGACTGCATTTTTGATGAGTTCTTGGCCTCGCTTCCTTTGGACCTTGATGCGCCTCCAGCTTTAGACGAGCTGTCAAGGTCAAAGATGTTCGTGGAGAGTTCTCAACTCATCAACACAGTTGGTTATTTATCCTTTGTTAATTTTTGATACCAAGTCCCTTCGTTAATATTTCGATAATTTTCCAGGTCCTGCATGCGTTTAACTCGGCTCTCGAAGCGAGATACCGCGTCGTGCGACTTTCCCATTTCAAGTATGAGCAGGCATAGAAGGAGGTTTCTTGTTGGCAGAGCGAGGCCACCGCACACGATCTTTACGATCATGAGCTGGCCAAGGGCATGCCCGAGCCCTCTGTTGTGCGGAGAGGCAAAGAAAGAGGAGAATTGTCGCAGCGACCGCGAATTGTTCCACCCAGATTGCGACTGAGTACAGGAAGCTCAAGAGCTTCTGGAAAATTTTCACGAATGCCGAGGTTCCATTGGTACCTTGTGGCGTACGCAGGAAGCTGACTATACCTTTGAGTCTGAAATCGCCAAGATGACGGATGTTATGGGCAGCTGTGCCAATGCTGACTCTTTGGTTCCTCCTATCGAGGAGAGGATCTTTGGGTTTTGTGACCCGATCCCCGTTTCTCCTAATATGGAGGAAGTTGGAGTCGACGTTGGGAATGAGGATGGAAAAGTGGATCAGCCCGTGAGCGAGTTCGAGGCCTCCATGTCCGGATATTACGAATGTGATTCGTAGAAAGTTTAAGGGAAGACGTTCCCTAGTTTTATGTTTTGACTTCTATTGGTTTTTGGCCGAATGTGGCCGTATTATGTTTAGGCCAAGGATGGCCTTCTAACTTTTATCGAGACTGGCCGTTAGTGGCTTCGAATCCCTGTCACTTCTACGGCTTTATTTTTATATAATAAATTAATTTTTAGCGTTTAAAGAGCTTGTGAATATTTTTAGATAAGTGTAGAGGGAAGAATATGAGTAGTCACTTCATATCTACCTCTTGGTGACTCGTTCTGTTTGTTGCTCATTTTAAGACGAGTGTATACGAAAATTTAAATTTTTTCAAAGTTTTGCGAGCGTTTAATATGAATGAGGAGACATGTTTTAGGCTCTCGTATCAATTTTGATATCATGTCTGGAGATGTTAGAGACCAGCATGGCTGAGTTTACGGCAAGACCTAGGTTTACTTTCGGCTTAAGGCTTTGCGATGACAAATCGGCTTTTGTTTTGCCTGTTAGCTATTTTAACCTGATTCATACCGATTTAAAGTCCGCGAATTATTATCGGCTTATATGACTTGTCTTGGTAAGAATCGAGCTACTTCCAAAGGCTGTTTGGAGGTGCTGACCAAAATTTTGGATTTCTTGTATAGTGCGCTATGTTATCCTTGTCCAATGTAAGAGGACCATTTAAAAAGGTCCGACTACGAGTTCGTTTAGAGAACATTTTTGATTTGTTGGTCAGGGCCAATCTACGGACGTTTTTAAGATGATGTTGTTATTTTATAGTCGTGGACGGACTGTTTTCAAGGACGAAACGATATTAGCGAGAAATTGCGACGTCTCGCTTTTTATGAAAATATGTTTTTGAAATGTGACTTCCTTTGCAGAGGAAACAGTGGATAGGGTTAGAATTGTATCTCTGCCATAAGGCTCGATTATGGCTGGGAATTGATTTGAAGTTCGTACAAAAGCATTTTTTTCTTTGTAAGAAGGTTTCTTTCGTATACCGCTTTGCGGGTTTACGCTTAGTTTTGACTAAGGAATGCTTAGTGAAGTATCCAGGATCCACAAGGTGAATCGAATTTTAGTGTAATGAGATGATTGTTTGTTTTTACTTAGGCATTTTTCTAGCGAGTTTTGGATTGCTGTTGTAGCCGTAAGTAAGTGGCGAGATCGATTGTTGTGATAAAAGAGTTTTGCTAGACTAAATAGAAGTGGTATTGCATTTTTTTATTAAAAAACTTTCAAAAATATCGAGTACAAGCGTGCATATTTTAAACTTTGTGGGAGTATACATATATACATACCCACTCCCCCCCCTTTTGGAGAGGGGGATAGCTGAAATCGTCTTTCGAAGAGCTGCCTACGTAACTCTTTTAAGGATCAAGCCATCTCGTAGATCAGTGTGTGCCGCGAGTGTTTCTACTCGGCGGTTGCTGGTGCGTCGATCGCCTTAGTTGCAGTGATTGTGGCTGGATTGACGTCTTCTTCTGGGTTGTCTCCTCCAGCTGGGTTTGAGTATTGGGCTTGGAAATTTTTTTATTATCTGATGCCGTTTCCGAGATAGCCTTTTCCGAGTGATCTTCTTTTGAAGCGTTTTCGCCCATCGATGGGTTTGTCTTTGAGCGTTTGGGTTTTACCATTGAAGTAATCGTGATTTTCCTTAGCTTATGTTGGCTATGAAGCAAAAGCGTGACTGTTTTTGGCATTCCCACAATGCTGCGATTCCGTTCGGAGTTGGAAACTTGATGCCCAAATGGTACTTTGATAGGACTGCTTTCATGACATTTATCCACGGTGTTCCCATGATGACCTTATAGATGGCCGTGTTATCGACTACTGCAAAAGTCGATGATCTTTGTGTCTTCTTTTGCCATGATGGGGAGCTTGATCGATCTGAGAGTCATTGATGTTACGCCAGAGAAACCGGTTAAGGGTTTTGGCGTTGGAATGACTTCTTTGAGTTTGATGTTCTTCCTGCGGAGGGTATCACGGAAGGTGACGTTGACCGTGCTTCCCGTATCAACTAGGACACTGCCAACTTCAAGATCCCTGATCACGAGGTTGATTAGGAGCGGATCACAGTGAGGTTTATCAATGCCGGCGGTCTCTTGCTCCTCAAAAATGATCATATCGTTTGGGACATCATCGGGTGGGGACCAAGTTGGCCAGCTCGAGCTTGTTTCAGCTTTTTGTGGTAGGCCTTGATGGATGAGGTCGAGTCCTGGTAGAACTGCGACCCTCTAATAATCATGTTAACCTGGCGACGAATGTTGTCGTTCCCTTTATCGTCCCGCCCTCTTCCGTGTTTCTCGCCCGACCGATTTTCTTGCAGATCATTTTCCGAGGTATGATTCTTATCAGTCTTTGGCGAGCGGTCAGAGTCTAGGAAGAGATCTTTCACGCAGGCCGCTTTGGAAAGTTCGCCAGCCAGGAGTTTCGAGGCCAGCCTTTCTCCAAGAACTTTATAGTTCATGGTGGAGTGGCCTCTCGTCTGGTGGAATTCACAGAAGAAATTGTCCTTGTACTGGTTCCTGGTCCAGGTGTTTCCTGACGTCTTACCTTGCTCGGAGTTGATAGCGTAGTTGCACTCGCCTTGGATATCTTCCTCCGCGTGATGGACATACTTGTCGTTGGAAGATCTTCTATCGTTGGCTGTGTGGCAGTTGGAGTTACTTCATCGGGGTTTTGCCCCAACGGGTTCTTCCGCACGTTTTCAGCCATATCTAATGGAGTTTCGAAGTTGAGCCTTCTTCTGTGGATTTTCGTGGTTCCACGTGGAAGGATTCCTCTGGTTCTCGCAGTTAAGGTCTCAACCTATTTTGGGAGAGATCCCACGACTTTGTCCTGCTCTTCCGACCTTTTATGGGCGGACGTAAACAACTCCTTGATCTGTTCGAGCACCGCGGTGTTTGCTTCTGCAGTGACAGTGGTTGCTATTGAGTTTAATTATATTGTTGGTTTAAATCGGTTTCCTTTCGCTGGTTTACCATAATTTCGGTTTAGTGTAGTTTGTATATAAACGATATATTGTACAGAGTTTGAATCTTAATGAAAATATCTTTTCATCTGTAACAACCTTCGTCATCTTCTCTCTCGTTCATGTTTCCTAATATGGTATCAGAGCCATCTGAGCTCATTTCTCAGTTTTTTCTCCATTGATTCAGCTCGATTCGTGTTATTCGTATCTCCGGGATGGTGTCGATGAAGAAAATTCCGCGGAAATCAACTCGTGTTACTCGAAAACCGATTCGATCCAATGATGCTGATGAATCACCTCCGAACTCTCCTCCGATCATTTCCGATGTTAATATCGGATCTTCGCGAGCTGTGATTCAATCGGATTCAATGGATCTGAGTCAATCTCCTCTGTTTATGCATAGTGCAGATCATCCAGGTTTGCAGATTACTTCTCTTCGTTTGGATGGTACTAACTATGATGATTGGAATGCTGCTATGAAGATTGCTTTAGATGCGAAGAACAAGATAGGATTTGTAGATGGAACTTTGCCTCGTCCCTCTGTCTCAGATCCTAGCTTCCGTTTATGGTCTAGATGCAATAGTATGGTGAAATCGTGGCTGTTGAATTCAGTTTCTCCTCAGATCTATCGTAGTATCTTGCGTTTTAATGATGCTGCAGATATATGGCGTGATCTTCAAGGTCGTTTTCACATGACGAACCTACCTCAAACCTTCAATCTTACGCAAGAGATTCAAGATCTTAAACAAGGCTCTATGTCTTTATCTGACTATTACACTAAGTTGAAGACGCTTTGGGATAACTTGGAAAGTGTTGATGAACCAGATACACCCTGTGTCTGTGGAAATGCAATACGTTTGCAACAAAAGGCAGATCGAGCTAAGATTGTGAAGTTTCTTGCTGGATTGAATGAATCTTATACAATCATTCGTAGACAAATCATTATGAAGAAAGTTTTGCCATCTCTAGTTGAAGTTTATAATATTCTTGATCAAGATGATAGTCAGCGAGGTTTTTCTATTGCTATTCCTCCTGCGGCTTTCAACATCTCTGAGAATGTGACTTCTTCTATGGCTGAAACAGGAATTTGTTATGTTCAGAATGGTCCGAATAAAGGCAGACCGATCTGTTATTTCTGTAATCGTGTGGGTCATATTGCTGAGAGATGCTACAAGAAACATGGTTTTCCTCCTGGTTTTGTTTCAAAATACAAACCTTTGGGGGACAAATCTCAGAAGTCTCGACCTGTTGCAGCTCAAGTATCTCTCAGTACTCCAAATATTGAGCAGAAGCCGTTGACCATGGATCATTTGGTTGGTAATCTGAGTAAAGAACAACTTCAGCAATTCATTGCTCTCTTTAGTTCACAGTTACCAAATGTCCAGACCATGGGTTCGAACGAAGCGAGTACTTCTCATCAACCTATGGATAATACTGGTATATCTTTTCATCCAAATACTCTTGCTTTCATTGGTATTTTGAATGTCTCTCGACATACTTTGGCCAATGATACTTGGATAATTGATTCTGGAGCAACACATCATGTTTGTCATGATCGAAGTATATTTACATCTATTGACTTGAAGATAATGAGTGATGTCAATTTGCCAAATGGAATGATGGTAAAGATCAGTGGTGTGGGAATAGTTCAACTTAATGAACATATTACTCTCCACAATGTCTTATACATACCTGAGTTTCGGCTCAACTTGCTCAGTATCAGTTCTTTGACAAGTGATGTTGGCTCACGGGTTATCTTTGATGTGTCATCTTGTACGATTCAGGATCCTACCAAGGGTTGGACGATTGGACAGGGTAGACGTGTTGCTAATCTCTATGTGCTTGATGTCAGAAGTTCACATATCAGGATAAATGCAGTGCTAGATATCAGTTTATGGCACAAGAGATTGGGACACCCTTCTTACACAAGATTGGATACGATTTCTGAAGCTCTGGGAACTACTAAGCACAAGAATAAAGGCGATGCTCATTGTCATGTGTGTCATTTGGATAAACAAAAGAAGTTATCATACTCTTCTCAAAACAATATTTGTACTACGAGTTTTCAGTTGATTCATATTGACATTTGGGGACCATTTTCTGTGGAAACTTTGGAAGGTTTTAAGTATTTTCTCACCATTGTTGGTGATCATTCTCGTGCAACATGGATTTACTTACTTCAAACCAAAAGTGATGTTCTTCACATCTTCCCTGCTTTTGTCAATCAAATTGAGACTCAGTACAATACGAAGATAAAGTCTGTTCGCCGTGACAATGCTCCTGAATTACGATTTACGGATCTGTTCAAGGACAAGGGTATTGTATCGTATCTTTCTTGTCCAGAGACTCCGGAACAGAACTCGGTTGTGGAAAGGAAACATCAGCACTTATTGAATGTTGCTCGTGCCTTGATGTTTCAGTCTCAAGTTCCTTTACAGTATTGGGGAGATTGTATTCTCACTGCTGCTTTCTTAATCAATCGCACTCCATCTCCTCTGCTCTCTAATAAATCTCCTTATGAAGTTCTAGTGGGTAAAGTTCCTGCTTATGATCAACTTCGGACTTTTGGTTGCTTATGTTATGGATCAACTTCTCTTAAGCAACGACATAAGTTCATGCCACGTTCTCGTGCTTGTGTGTTTTTGGGATATCCATCAGGCTGTAAGGGATATAAACTTCTGGATTTGGAAAGTAACACCATATACATTTCACGGAATGTAACTTTTCATGAAGATATTTTTCCCATGATGAAGACTCAGTCACTGGATGAATCGTCCCTTCAGCTCTTTCCTCCTACAGATCTCGTACCCTCAGTTCCATCACCTAAATCTTCTTTATCACCACAAATTTCTAAAAGACAACGAACAGTTCCTGCTCATTTAAAGGACTTTCATTGCTATTCCCTTCATGATTCTGTCTATCCCATATCTTCTACTCTTTCATACTCTCAAATTTCTTCACATCATCTTGCTTATATCAATAGCATCACAAATATTCCTATTCCACAATCATATGCTGAGGTACGAGACTCTAAAGAATGGAGTGCATCGGCTAATAAAGAGCTTGATGCTATGGAGGATAATCATACATGGGATGTTGTTTCTTTGCCAAAAGGGAAGAAGGCAATTGGATGTCGTTGGGTTCATACTTTGAAGTTTAATGCTGATGGGTCTTTGGAAAGAAGAAAATCTCGGTTAGTAGCTAAGGGATATACGCAAAAGGAGGGCTTGGATTATAATTAGACTTTTTCTCCTGTGGCTAAGATGGCTACTGTGAAATTATTGTTAAAAGTTTCAGCTTCCAAGCGATGGTTTCTTCATCAGTTGGATATTTCTAATGCTTTTCTTAATGGTGAATTGGATGAAGAAATATATATGAAGATTCCTGATGGTTATGCAGATCGTAAGGGGGACTTACCGTCTAATGCAGTTTGCAGATTGAAGAAATCCATTTATGGTCTTAAACAGGCTTCTCGCCAATGGTTTAAGAAATTTTCAACCTCCTTGTGTCAGCTTGGATTTCAGAAGGCTCATGGTGATCATACTCTGTTTGTGAGACAAACAGAACATGATTTTGTTTCCGTTTTGGTTTACGTGGATGACATTGTCATTGCGAGTACAAATAAGGAGGTTGCGGCTCAGCTTACGACAAATCTGAAGCAATTTTTCAAGTTACGGGATCTTGGAAGTCTTAAGTATATCTTGGGTTTGGAGATATCTCGGACCGTTGATGGAATTTCTCTTTGTCAACGTAAGTATGCTTTGGAGTTACTTACTTCAACAGGGATGCTTGCTTGCAAACCATCAAATGTGCCTATGACACCAAACCTGAAGTTATCTAAAGAAGATGGTGACTTGATCGAAGATCGTGAAATGTACAGACGACTTGTAGGTCGGTTGATGTATTTGATGATTACAAGACCGGATATCACATTTGCAGTCAACAAACTTTGTCAGTATTCCTCGGCTCCAAAAACATCTCATCTTGGTGCTGTGTATAAAGTTTTGCAATATATAAAAGGCACTGTGGGTCAGGGTTTGTTTTATTCTGCTCATTCTGATCTCACATTGAAGGGCTTCGCTGATGCTGACTGGGCTGCTTGTGTTGATAGTCGTCGCTCTACTACGGGTTTTAGTATGTTTGTCAGAGACTCTCTGATCTCTTGGCGATCGAAGAAGCAACCGACAGTTTCTCGTTCTTCAGCAGAGGCTGAATATCGAGCCCTTGCACTTGCAGCCTGTGAAATGATGTGGCTGTGCATTCTTCTTCGGGAGTTACGGGTTTCTTCTTCTTCTATACCCATTCTATTCTCTGACAGTACTGCAGCTATCTACATTGCTACGAATCCTGTCTTTCATGAACGTACTAAGCATATCGAGCTGGATTGTCATACGGTTCGTGAGAAGATTGATAAGGGTTTACTCAAGACTCTTCATGTTCGGACAGAGGATCAGGTTGCAGATATACTCACTAAACCGTTGTTCCCATATCAGTTTGATCAATTGAAATCCAAGATGTGCATTCGTAATATCTTCTGCACATCTTGAGGGGGACTATTGAGTTTAATTATATTGTTGGTTTAAATCGGTTTCCTTTCGCTGGTTTACCATAATTTCGGTTTAGTGTAGTTTGTATATAAACGACATATTGTACAGAGTTTGAATCTTAATGAAAATATCTTTTCATCTGTAACAACCTTCGTCATCTTCTGTCTCGTTCATGTTTCCTAATAGTTGCATTCCCAGCTGGAGTTTTCTCAACGTTGGTGTCGACGGTATCTTTGTCTCACATTTTCTGAGCGTTGCCGGTGTTTGTGGTCATAACTGATTGAGCTTGATGTGGTTGCGAGTAAGATAGATCCGTACGCCCCCCCCCCCCCCCCCCCNTCCCGATTATCTGTAGGGCCACACACCAAATGATCAATATATGAAAAACATACATAAAATAATAAATCAAAAAAGACAAAAAGAGCAAATATGTTCTTATTTCGAGTTTGTGTTTAAGCGTGAACAACATGTAAGAGCCCAGTCTGCAAGAACTAAGTCTAGCGCTTCGAGAAACTAAGGAGAAAATATACTCCTCTTACGTCAGTTAGCACCTTCCTTTTCTGTTCTTGAACTAAGTCTAGCGCTTCGAGAAAATATTTCATTTTTCCTCGATCTTCATGATTATCCCTAAAACTTGACATTTATCTTCTCCTACAAATAAAAAAATAAACCGGCATACTTACTTTGGGCTCACTCTCGTCAAAAATCGCAAGTGGGCTGTTAGCCGCGTTTTAGACCTCTTGGGGCCGTTTTTCGACTTTGATTGTTTTTGCAATTTCTTTTAGAAATCACCTTTGGTACGATGCATGTTTTTTTATAAAAAAGTAAATCAATCATACAGTCGAGTTATCTGGTGTTTTAAGTTAATTGTCACCGTTTTGTACGATCGATTTAAATTTATACGAGAAAGCAAGTCATTGAGGTTTTTATCGTAAAATCTCAACGGTAACTCCGATTAAGACAAAACAAGGGACATTATGGTCACGGTTCGTGATGAGAGTGCCCAATATTGACATGATGCAGTCACACTCGCCTTATGACGAGCTGGTTTGGAAGGACCCGAGCTTGCCCTCGGGCGAGCTAACCCGAGGAACCAAGCTCGCCCTAGGGTGAGATGGCCATTGAGGAACTGAGCTCGCCCTAGGGCGAGATGGCCATTGAGGAACTGAGCTCGCCCTAGGCCGAGCTAACCCGAGGAACCAAGCTCGCCCTAGGGCGAGATGGCCATTGAGAGCCTGAGATCGCCCTAGGGTGAGCTGACCCGAGGAACCGAGCTCGCCTTAGGGTGAGCTGGCTGTTGAGTGACTGAGCTCGCCCTAGGGCAAGCTGCCCGTTAAGATACTGAGATCGCCCTAGGGCGAGCTCACCCGAGGAACCGAGCTCGCCTGACCTGAGGAACCGAGCTCGCCCTAGGGTGAGCTAGCTTTTTGAAGGACTGTGCTAGCCCTCGGGTGAGCTGACCTTCTTTGGGTAATTGGGACGGTTAGAGAAGTGTTAGTAAGCCCTTTCTCCTTTTCATCGTCATTTTCGAGAAGTCATTTGTCGTAGAGATTAGATTTCTAATTCGAGAATCCGTCGAACAAACGCTTTTTCTTAAACTTCATTTGAGAGTTTTGTTCTATGAAATATTTTTCGGGGGCTTTCAGGAGTTAATTATGTCGTAGCCGATTTTGACCCTAACATTGACGAACATAGAGGTAGTAGAGAAACCTCCACTTGGTATAGGCAGACCGTCCAGCCTCTACGTTTCCAAAGCCATCAGACATGTAAACCGGACGTGAGTATGGTTTCCCTTTCATCACGATAACATAGATAATCTGGATTCATATTTATACATCTGGAAATCAACCTGTCAGCAACTGCGAGAGAATATTAACGGTCTGTTCTTGAGCATTAGCAATAGAGTCAGCAAGTTGATACCCGCTTTGACTATTGTAAGCTCCATTCCTCGAAAAGGCCTATATGAAACGGTAATGGCTGGTAATAGACGTACTCAGTCTTCCTACTTTCACCTCATTCTAAAAGAATTAACCTCCAATAAGTCCATCACATTAAGATCCAAAACAACAGTTGGGACCAAACTCATGGGGGCCGAGGAGTGTATTTGGCTCATTGCAAAACGTTTTCAGTAGACCCTTTAGGATAAAACTCCCGACCAAAGATGACACTCCACCATGCGTACGATGATCTGGAACCGACTCCACATTCCAAAACCAATTTGGACCTAAAGTATCAACTCTTAAGAATTCAAGAGAGCATGGAGTTTGGCTGATCCAGAATCTTCCACGCTTGCTTCCCTATAAAATCCTGATTAAATCTTCCAACAACTTTATAGCCTAGGCCACCCTCCTGTTTGCTGCGACAGATTATGGACCAGGCTACCCATGTCATGTTCCTCTGATTCATCCCGTTGTTCCACCAGAAATCAATCATCACACTCCTGTTCTTTTACAGGTTTCAATAGGCAATTTAAAGCATGTCATGGCTACTGCCTTTAGCATTACGTCCTTCCTCCCTTTTGACAGGGCTTTGAAAAACCATCCATGGGTACGCTTTTCATATTTTTCTAAGATAAAGTCCAGCAGCGTTACCTTTGAGCCACTGAGACACTTAGGGAGACCAAGATAATCACCCTTGTAGGAGATAGATTGCATACTCCATAAGGCCCTTTGAAAAGCTGGCCTGGCCCATTTATCTGGGGACAAGCGGCTCGGCTTAACAGCGAGAAGATAGGCTAAGAGGCTCACCTTCAGACTACTTTTACTCGAGGAAGCGAGTAAAGGCGACTCGGCTCAAGGAATCAAATCGATGGCTCGTTCACTCGGCCCAACAGGGCAAAGCCCATTAGGACAACCGACTTAGGGCATAAGCAAGAGAATCGACCATAAAAGTGGAGGAGGAGACAACGAGAAAAGGAGGAAAACACACACATACCTGGTGGCTATAATTAGGGTTTTCCATATCTTTGTATTCTCATCGACTTGTTTACCTTTTCTGGCCAACTCTCCGAATAACGGCTTACTTTCACCATTCATTTCCTCTCTTGAAGCCAACTTATATTCTCTGATCTAATAAACACTTCTCGATATAACCCACCGACGAGTTTCATCTCCATTTACTCGTTTAGACCGAACTCGGTTCAAACAGTTGGCTCCCACCGTGAGGTATAACGAAAAAGTGTTAAAAAGATCTCGATGACTCTCACAAGCTCAACCTCCAGAGAAGACCCGGTGCTCACCTCATAAGTCACGCCGCAAACCACAACGGAGTTCATGGACACCATTATGGCTCGCCTCGCACAACAGGAAGAAATCCAAAAAGTGACCAACACTCAACTTGCCACTCTAGTAGCTGCTATTGCCGTCCCTGCCGGTATGACTAGTAACCCTCCAATGATCCGTCGTCAGCTGTTTTATGCAGACCCAACAACATGAATCAAAGAGCACACCGTCGACGCTTAAGATCCACTACCCAACGGCGTAGCCTAAACCCAATGTGGATCAGATCCGATGACCATACAAGAAATCGCTGCGCTCAAAATTTCTCTCCAAGAGATCAGCTCGCAGATCCACCATGTTACAAGTTCAGCTCCTCAGATAGATCGGGTCCTCGTTGCGACATCAAAAACTGTGTTTTTGCACCGCATAAGCAATGTTCGACTCCGCTCCACAGAATTTTTTTGCCTACCATATTACTCCGTCGGATCAGACCCTACAAACCATATGACGGCTTTCAACATAGCAATAGGGAGGGCCAACTTCATTGACGACAAAAAGGAAGCTGGTTTTTGTTAGCTATTTGTCGAAAGTCTTACCGGGCCGGCGTTGACCTGGTTCTTGCGGCTCCCAAAAAACTCTGTCGACAACTTTCCCGATCTGTCAGCCACTTTCCTAAAACATTACATAATGTTTACCCGACACGGAGCAATTGCCTCTGACTTATGGCAAATGTCCCAAGCTTCCAATCAGAGCCTCCGTAACTTTATGAAAAAATTCAAAGTCGTCATCTCGACCATCAATATCCCGGATAATATCACAGTGGTCCTAGACGGTTTATAACGGCACCCAACATCATCTCTCCAACGACACCCAACATCATCTCTCCAAGACACAATTGCTCGGTCCAATTACTTCATCCGCATGGAGGAGGATACTCGAGTGATTCCAAACAAATAGAACAGATCGAAGCAAGCTCCAACTAAGATAGTCGACACACGCCAGGAACCACGCCAACATACTTCTAGCGAGAGGGGAGACCGAAAGAAAGGAGTTGTCTATGTTGTCGATGAAAACGAATTACCTGCTTCTACGGCTGTCGTTCAGGAGAAGGGATAGAACCATTGGGAAAGGGATTCCAAGCAAAAATCCCAGACGCCGCCCAGCTCTTCAAGTTTGGTGGACCTCACCAAGTTCTGCAAGTACCATAAGGTCAGGGGGCACAACAAAAAGGAGTTCAAGCAGCTTCAAGAAGCATTGTTAGCATCTTTCACTAATGGCGACACAAAAGTCGAGCCGAAGAAAAGACCAAAGAACAGTAAGAGCTGGATCAAGAATAAAGCCCCAAGGAAAAGTCCCGCAAGGCAAACCTCAAGGCAAGGGAAAAGCGGAACGCCTGCAGAACGAGAAAAGGATGATACTTACGGACTCAAATACAACCTAAACAAGACAAACGCCGATTACAGCTAAACGTGATCATGGGCGGTTCTCCCAATGTGGGGAATCAGTTTGATCAGTCAAAGATTATTGCCGGAAAGTAACTACTTTGCAGAAATGGCCTGCCAGACCCGAGAACGATCCGCAGATCACTTTCTCAGCCGAAGACGCCATCAGCATCCACATGACACAATACGACCCTCTCCTCGTAGAACTCGTAATCAGGAAATGCAAAGTCATTAAGTACTAATCGACACTAGCAGTTCGGTTGATCTCATGTTTCGTGACACCCTCGAAAAATGGTGATTAACCTGCACAACATGAAGCCTTCATCCCGATCTCTGACTGGCTTCAACGGATCCTCCGAGTTAATTCCCGGTACGATTCTTCTTCCCATCTACGCGTTCGGAGTGACTCGCACAGTTAAGTTCTCCGTTATAAGTAGGAATGCTCCGTACAAAGTCATCCTCGACACCACAAGGATACACTCGATGAAGGTGATCTCGTCAACTTATCGCTAGTGCATTAAGTTTCCCAGTCCCGACGGTCAGATATGAACGTTGCATGGAGATCAGCAAGCCGCGCGCGACCTTCTGATCGCCAACGTCATGCTGCAGCAATCGGCTTCCACATCAACTCAATTTCCAAACCTATCCATAAGGTTTACCCGCAAAAGGAGGAAATCCTAGAAATGTTAGTCGACACTGACCCGAGTAAAATCATCAGGGTCAGTGCGTACCTCTACGATGAACCACAAAGGAAGATCATCACCTTCCTCAAACAGAACGCGTCGACCTTCGCCTGGACGACGTCAGATATGAAAGGCATCAATCCAGCTTTCATCGCGCACAAACTAAACGTGGATCCCACCTTCAAGCCCATCAGGCAAAAGCAACAAAAGTTCAGACCGCAAAGGTCAAAAGCAGTAAAAAAAGAATTTAAGCAACTACTTGGTGCCGGCTCGATAACCAAGGTACTCTACCCAGAATAGCTGGCAAGCCTAGTAGTAGTCAAGAAAAAGAACGGGAAGTGGCGTGTATGCATCAACTTCACCGAGTTAAATAAAGTCTGTCCAAAGGATAGCTACCCGCTCCCCTACATTTATCGGCTAGTCGAGTCAACCACTAGAAACGAGCTCCTTACTTTCATGGATCTTTATCAGGCTACAACCAGATCATGATGCTCCCCGATGATCGAGAGAAGATGGCTTTTATCACAGACCGGTGAAGATATTGTTATAAGGTCATGCCATTCGACTTATGAACCGAATGTTTGCCGACAAGTTGGGAATCTCAATGGAGGTGTACATCGAGGATATGCTGGTAAAATTACTTCACACTGCAGATCACCTTGAACACCTGCACGGTTGTTTCAAGATTCTAAATGATCACGGCATGAAGCTCAATCCAGCTAAATTCACTTTGGGGTTATATATTGTCACACAAATAGGAATCAAGGCCAACCCCAGACAGATCTATGCAATACTCGACCTTCCCAGCCCAAAAATAGCAGGGAAGTTCAGAGACTAACCGGAAGAATGCTGCACTCAATCAATTCATATCGCGATAAATGGACAAATGCCTTCCCTTTTACGAGCTGCTGCACGGGAACAAAAAGTTCGTATGGGACGAGAAATGCGAGGAAGCGTTCACTCAACTTAAGAAATACCTCACCACACCACACGTACTGCCCATGCCAGAAGAGGGCGACATACTATCTCTCTATATCGTGGTATCCTCTACCACAGTCAGTAGCGTCCTCATCAAGCATGATCAATGCGAGGAACGGACAATCTTCTACACGAGTAAACGTATGATGGATCCCGAGACGCGATATCCTACTCTCGAGAAGATGGCCCTCGCTGTCGTTACTTCAGCGAGGAAACTCCGTCCGTATTTCCAGTCCCATTCCGTCAAAGTAGTCACTAATCAATCGCTATGTACGGTGATGCAGAATACTAATCAATTAGGGCATCTCTCTAAGTGGGCGATTGAGCTCATTGAACAAGATATCGCTTATAAGAATTGGACCACAGCGAAATCCCAAGTGTTGGCTGACTTCCTTATCGAGCTATCACATGAGCTTGAACAAGACCTTGTCCTGCCAAGTCCGAACTGGATCCTGCACGTGGATGGATTCTCCACGACTAAAGGATCGGGCGCACAAGTTCAGCTTCAGTCGCTGACTGGGGAATTGATTATGCAGTCGTTTAGCTTTAGTTTTTTCGCCTCAAATAACAAAGCAGAATATGAGTCGCTCATTTCCGGACTTCGACTTGCCAAAGCTATGAAGGCTAAATGACTAAGCGCCTACTGCGACTCGCAACTCGTTACGAGCCAGTTCAGCACCTACTACGACGCGCGTAACTAGCGGATGGACGCTAATCTAAAGCTGGTCCAAAGCCTCACCAAGGACTTTGAGTTCTTTGAACTCACTAAATTCCCCCGCGGGGAAAACGCATGCGCTCTCGCAGCATTGGGAAGAAGAAAACTCCGCGACCAGGTTAAATGAACCATCACCCATCCACTGAATCGAGAAACAAGCATCGATTTATCCACCGAGAAACATCTCCTAGTGGCTCGTGTCATTGAAGCAACAAACAAAGAACCAAGCACTGAGCAGACTGAGTTCATCGACTATCTCGGGAAAAACAACCTGCCATCCAAGAAATGTTCAGCAAGATAGCTAAAAGCACAAAGTGCGCATTATGTCGTCATAGATGGTGAACTACACCGATGGATCGCGATCAAAGTGCTACTGAGTTGTATTGTCGGGAATGAAACGAGGCTTGTCATGACTGAAACACATGAAAGTGCAGCTGGTAATCACTCAGGGGGACGAGCCTTAGCTCCCAAAGTCAGGAACCTCGGTTTCTATTGGCGAACGATGAATACCGACTGCGAGGCCTATGCAAGACACTGATAAAACTAAGTTAGAAAACCCTAATAAATAGTTTAAACTTTGGCCAGGGACTTGTCTTGCAAATGATGAGACTTTTGGGTAGAACTTGTAATTTCTCAAGTCTTTAATAATCTTGCAGTTGACTTGTCTTTCGATTGACGCACAAGGTGTGACGTCGATCGATGTTTCACGCATAAACTGGATCCGGCAATGAGTTTCTGGCTGAGCATCCTAAATGCTCCAAAATAGCCTAAAAGCTCCAATTGCTTCCACTAAGTACATGGACCTGTAAGTACTCTAAAACATAGTCTAAACACACATAATAGACTCTAAATAGAGCCTATAACATGGCTTAAAACTGGTAATAAATAGGTTATATCAACTCCCCCATGCTTACCTTTTGCTTGTCCACAAGCAAACAGAGGTTGTGAAAGAGGTTTTGAAAAGCGGAGATTCACATAATATCTAAGTATAACTGTCACCCTACTTTGTTGCAACCAAATCTTGTCAAGTCTATCACGGAGAGACTTTATATACCCTATCCTAGTATAGCAACCAAATCCATTTTACCAACAACTTAGCAAATACTACCTTGACTCGCCCCTCTACTGATCTCATTTCTTTGCATAAAATAAAAGTGATTGCTTTACCTTGGGAGTATCGATCAAAGGACACATGGATTCTTACCTCTGCAAGTATCTGAACAACTAGGTACAAAGTCTTCTTTGATCCCTTTCTTCCCTCTTGTTCTCTCTTCTCTAAATCTTTTTAGATCTCTTCTTCTTCTTATTTTTCTCTTTTTCTTTCTTTTTCTTTCTTTTTCTTTTTGGGCAAAGTTGTAGGCGAATAATGGGGTCATAGGTAATTTATCTACCCCTCGCTTCCAGCAATGTGTGATCATGCCATTGAATTAGAATAATGGGGTCATAGGTAATGTACCTACCCCTCTGCATCTTGGGAAATCATCTCAATCTTTAGAATTTTAAGTAGATGCTGAAGAGAGAGAGAAAAGGGAACCAAAGGTGCAATGACTTGTACCTACAGACTTGCAGAAGGAACCCAATCCAGTGTATACTAAGCCCCAAAACAAGCTGATAATGTCAGGATTAGTGCTGGAAATCAGCTTCGGTTTCTTCAAACTTTCTAAGCAAGTGTGATATAGTGGCAGGATGATCCACTTTGGTATCTCTACTAATCTCTGCAAATAATCTTCTAAAAATGGTGCTAAAGTGTGTTTAGTCAATAATAAATTTTTGATCATAATCTCCTTCTTGTTTTAATAAAATGTTGTGAAAAACTTATATATATAGAAAATAAAAAAATCAAAATAAATGAAATAGCATTAGCGAACCTCCCCCATACTTAAACTACACTATCCCCAGTGGAGTCCGTCTTGGATCGGTTAGTAAAAATTTAATCATATGTAAATGGTGTTCGAGAAAGTAGATTATACCAAACTGCTGAGACGTCGATCGATGGTTATATGAATGTGTCGACCGATGGTAAACCATCACTGTCGATCGACGGTAGATTCGAACAATTGACTAAACATATCTTTTAGATCGCCGTCGATCGACAGCAACAAAGCTGTGTCGATCAATGTGAAGCATGTTAGACTGAAATCGTGTGTGTGCATACTCTCCATGGATCATCTATATTATTGGTTAGCTCTGTTAGACACTCAAACACATATCAGATCATCAAACATCATCATAATAGTAATGAGTCCAAATATAAAAACAACATCATAAAATATGTCTGAAAGTAAGATAAAATAAAAGACAAAGGAGCAACAAAGGAGACTACTCCTCGTCCGATGTATCCATGTCAGGCTGTTGAGGCTGTGGGGCGGCTCCTGGTGGTGATCTCGCTCTGGTCCTGGGATGGCTGAAGCACTGGCATCGAGACATCGTCTCAACCCTAGTCCATATGGTGCGAAGTGTGTCCACCACAACTCTCTGGAAGTCACCATGGTCGTGGATGGGGATCTCTGGAATCTCAGTGAAGGGTGGGAGAGGTGGCTGTGGCTGTGCTGGCTCGGGTGCCGCGGCTGCTGCTATCAGATGGGCTGGTCTGAGGCCTCCTCTGCGGCGTACACTGAGCGGTGCTGTGTGGAGGTGCTGCTCAGCTGGTCCGAAAGCTAGGCGCTCCGGATCATCGGCAAAATCTGTCACCTCTGGCACTAGCAGTGCTATCATCCTAGGCCCCTTGTCGTCTACAAAAGACCAATATTTCCCCTCCTTCAGCCACTGGGTCCTCGTCAAGTGACTGTCATCCATGAATCTCAACTCACTCACGACAGAGGCTCCATCAAAGCTGATACCAAGGAAGCTGAATATAGGTGTCAGGAGGCTCCCAATCCTCTCCTTCTTCGAGCCAGTACCTTTGAATGGTTTGTCCGTCAGGGTCGCCAGATGCTCAGAAAAAATAGCTCCCAAGTTCACCCGCTGATCGCCCATTGGTGGGAGAAAAATCTCATCGTCGAGCTCCACTAAGTCTCTGACGGAGTAGTACAGCAAAGTGAGCTCCTGAACCCTAACCTTGTAGGTTTCCTTCTTGCATAACAAAGTGTTGGCAAGGGCCTTCATGAAGTAGCAAAGGGTGGGGTGACAGACGTCCGTCTGAGTAGTCGAGCCTGAGTCGAAAGGGCCTGTAGCAATGAGTCCCCAGAAAGGATGCATACCTGGGAAAGGAGCGACTGTGCAGGTGGATGTGTTGTACTCGAACCCGTAGATGTCGCAGAGCTGTGGAATGGTGATCCGGTACCGGATGCCTCTTATATAAAAGTCAATGTGGCCTCGTTTGCCACTTTCACCCGAGAGCTCCTGTAGAGAACCTGAGTTGTAGCCATGCACTGACAGACCAAGCCAGGGTAGAGAGGGTATGTCCTAGTGGCCATCCTGCCAAGTCCTAACTCCCGTACCATCTGTCTGAAGTCGGTCAGTAGCCCTAGCTTCTTCAAGGTGCGTCTGTCGACAAAACGTGTGGGCTCGATAGAAACGCCTTGCCCGGCGTTGTAGTAGAGGCTGTCGAAGTCATCCCAAGCCTCTCACAGAGGACGATGGTTGCATTCCCTCGATGGCACAGCCTTTCGAGGGTTGGGATAGTCCTCGAATGTGACGAGCAAAGCCCCTTCTTCTTTAGGGCAATGGTCTCGGCATGGAGGACCTCGTGGCTGAGTACTGGAACCACCGGGATCGTATCGTGCCTTGGTTTTTCGTTCGTCCATCTGTAAATAAGAAAGAAAATTAAGAATCAGAATCGATGTTGAATAAGTGACCATCGATCGATGGCACCTCATTGGCATCGATCGACAATATCGTACCACCATCGATCGACGATGCCTCATGGGCATCGATCGATGGTGTGTCGCGAACCAAGGGTTACTAAATCCAAAATAACAAACTCAAATTGTGCAAATCATATGTAAATAACGTAGATAGTTCCTAATCTAGTACTCCATTGCCTTAGATCGTCCTTAAATCCGAGCTAAACACCAAAAGTTTTGATTTTTCTTCAAACCCTAAAAAGTTCCTAAACTAAGAGATTTAGATAACATACCTTGATGATCAAGTGGTTTAGTGAGTTAAACAAGTATGAGGGTTGAAAATCGAGTGGTTTAGGCTCAAGAACGAGCAAAATCGGCCAAAAATTTAGAGAGAAATCGAGTGTTTACTCGTATGAGTTTTTTGGCAGTTTGGAGAAAAGTATTTTTATGAATCGGGGTCGTGTCGAGTTAACCTATCCACACTCGCCATCGATCGACGGTCCTATATGGGCATCGATCGATGGTCTGTTCTGATTCCGTTTTTCACTTAAGAAATTTGTAAATGCGTAATTAATAAAATCATATTTGTTATGAATTATTTAATTTTTGTTTATTAGATATATGTTATATATATATAATTTTTTTTAGAGTCTTGTAAATCAAATTAATTATATTTATTATTAATTATTAATTATATATATATATTTTAAATTAGTGGGTTGCCTCCCACTTAGCGCTTGTTTAAAGTCGGTAGCTTGACGAGATATGGGTTTATCATTCGGGGTCTGGCATCTCGAGACGCATGGTCTGAGTATGCGGAATTTCAGCTTTTGCCCAGTAATGTTTCACTCTTTGCCCATTCACCGTGAAATCCTCTCCCTTAGGATTAACTAGGACAATTGCACGTAAGGCGTAACTTCTTTAATGGTGAAGGGTCCGGACCAACGAGAACGTAGTTTTCCGGGGAACATAGTCAACCACGAGTTATACATGAGTATTTCGTCGTTTGGTTCGAAATGCCTGGAAATAATTTTCTTGTCATGATAGGATTTCGTTCTTTCCTTGTATAACTTCGAGTTTTCGTAGGCATGGTGCCTAATTTCACCTAGCTCATTTAGCTAGATTAATCTCTTTTCTGCTGCGGGTTTAGCATCGAAATTTGTCTTTTTGATGGTCCATTCAGCTTTGTGTGTTAATTCTACTGGGAGATGTCATGCTTTTCCATAGAGTAGGTGGAACGGGGTAGTACCTAATGGTGTTTTATACGCTGTTCGGTATTGCCCAGAGCGCATCATCCAGTTTTAGGGACCAATCTTTTCGGGATGATCCTACCGTCTTTTCTAAGATTTCTTTGATTTGACGGTTGGATACTTCTACTTGTCCGGTGGTCTGAGGATGGTAGGGTGTGGCTACTCGATGGTCAACTCCATGTTTCTTGAGTAGTTTTTTCGAACACTTTGTTTATAAAGTGGGTACCTTTGTCGCTTATAACTACTGGAGGAACTCTGAATCTAGGAAAGATGATGCTGTTAAAGAGTTTAACTACTACATAAGCGTTATTTTTCGGGGGTTTTTATCGCTTCAACCCATTTGGATACGTAGTCTACGGCAACTAATATGTATTTATTTTCGTACGAAGAAGGGAGAGGGCCAATAAAATCAATGCCCCAACAATCAAACACTTCAATTTCGAGTATGAAATTTTGTTCCATTTCGTTTCCCTTAGTTATTTTTCCTCTTCTTTGGCAAGGATCGCATTTTGCTACGTAGGCTTGAGCATCTCGAAACATAGTTGGCCACCAAAAGCCTGCTTGTAGAATTTTTGAAACAGTCTTAAAACTAGCGAAATGTCCAGCGTAATCGGACCCATGACAATGGTACAAGATTTCATGTATTTTGCTTTCAGCAACGCATCGCCTGTATATTCCGTCAGAGCAGCGTTTATAAAGATAGGGTTCATCCCAGTGATATCTCCATATTTCTCTCAATTTTTTTTTATCATATCCTATGAAGGGTTCAGGTTCCACCTTGGCCACCAGATAGTTTACTATATCCGCATACCAAGTTCTATCAGTGGTGTTCAGTGCACACACCCCCCGACTTAAACTTCTACTGACGGGAGAGACATTATTAGAGAATGAAGGATTACAACTGACGTTGATATTTATTGGAATGGTTATGTGATCGTCCGTTTCGTATACGTTATCGATCGATGCTATGCGGTTATAATCGTTCGACAAGCTTAGCGTGTTATTGGTTGATTCTTGTTCATGTGCCAAACTGACCTTGCCAACGAATGTTGATTCTGCTGAGTAGACATTTCCGGTGGGTAAGAAGTGATCTATATGGACATCGTCGTCTATTCTTATTCGTGATAGGTGATCTGCGACTCCGTTTTCCACTCATTTCTTGTCTTTTACTTCTATATTAAATTCTTGGAGAAGCAAAATACATCGTAAAAGTCTCGGCTTGGCGTCCTTTTTGTTCATTAAGTATTTCAATGCCGCGTGGTCGGTGTGAACAACTACTTTCGAGCCGACTAGATAGGATCTGAATTTTTCAAAAGCGAATACCACTGCTAGTAATTCTTTTTCCGTTGTTGCATAACTGCGTTGCACATTGTCCAGAGTTCTACTGGTGTAGTATATAGCATGCAACTTTTTGTCCTTCTTTTGTCCGAGCACTGCACCTATAGCGAAATCGCTTGCATCGCACATAATTTTGAATGGAATATCCCAGTCCAGTGCTTGGACAATAGGAGCAGATACGAGTGCCAATTTGATTTCTTTAAAGGTCTCGAGACTTTCAGGTGTAAAGTCGAATTTTACTTCTTTGCACAGGAGTGCAGTGAGTGGTCGAGCAATTTTGCTAAAATCTTTTATGACTCTCCTATAGAATCCAACGTGTCCTAAAAATCTTCTAACGTCTTTGACATTAGAGGGTGGTGGTAGCCCAGTCATTACTTTAATCTTTGCCTTCTCCACCTCGATTCCGGCTGCTGCGACTTTGTGTCCCTACACAATTCCGCTGTTAACCATAAAGTGGCATTTTTCCAGTTCAAAACAAGATTTTTCTCAACGCATCTAGCTAACACCTTACACAGGTTATTGAGACATGTTTTGAAGTTTGGACTGTATACTGATGTGCCTAATGCGGCATGCAAGCAAACTGTGCACACAAAAGAAAAAATCTCAAATTTATGAAAAATCTGGTTCGATGGCTCCCGTTTTTTTTGATAGAATAGCTAAATTTTTTTTTTTTCGAAGCCCACACCACACAGTTGTTCAATTTGAATGTCATTCACACCGTTCCCTTCTTTATCGAATAGGGGTTCCTCCGTCATCTCAGGAATTAGTCCCGGATCATATTCCAGTGCATCCACAGAAAGTTCGAAGTACCATTTGTACAAATAAGAATCCCCTTTATTACATGATTTCTTCTTGTTCCTTCTATTTCGCATCGTTCACACCGGGGCAAGTCGTCCACGATAATCTTCTTCATGCTAAGAATTGAAGCCAGGCACCCCCCTCCTTGCGGTTAAGGTAACAACTTCGGGCATGGCCAAAAGAATGCGCTTTCGGGCGAACTAAGGCCGAGGTGTCCCCTATCCTATCTCTAAAGGGGCCCAGCACTTCATTCGTACCTTCTTGGCTTAGGCTTCCAACTTCACTTACTTTATGGCCTTGCTAGCTCTCACAGGCGAGAATTTTCTTCCTTCTAATTGAATGTCCTATTCCCCTGCCTGAATGAATCCCATCCCCTAGCGAGTGAAGTGCTTACGCTGCCTTAGAGATAGGGGCGAGCAAAAGAGTCTGTTCTTCAATTTGAGAATCTTCTTCTCTTAATGATATTTTATAGATTTTCGTTTCTTTTACCGATCTCCCCATTTGATTTCTTCTTGCTTCCCCGCCAACTGCCCTTGCTCATGAAAGAGATAAGTGGCTTTACTGTTTGTTATCTTGTTCTTTGCCCTCATGGCCGTCTACGACTACACCATCCCCGAGGAACGCCTACGCTCAATACTACGATCCAACCTAGTAGTAAGCAATCCGCCAAAAGCAACCAAAACATTCCTTGGTGAATCGGTCGAAAACTTGAACGAAAGTGAAAGTCGTCAAAAAGTGGCAGAATGCTTTCGAAACACTTGAATCGGGGTGGAAGCTGGCGGCAGGGGTTACTTTTTTTTTCCGGACAGACGGAATTGGGATCTCTCTCGCATGCAAGCATTTCTATCATGAAAGCCTCGCTTATTCAATTCAAAGGGCTGATTATTTATTCCATGAAATGAAAACGAGCGGCATCGTTGTATGCTCGACATTTGTTGCCCTGGTTTATATCCCGGGGTACTCCTATGGCCGATCTGTCCGTTCGTTCAACTCGCCTGAAGGAGATTAGACATCCTTAAAAAGAAAAACTCACTTCGCTCTCTTCTTCAACCTGCTCATGGCTAGATCGATCGGTTTCGGGTCAAATAGAAAGAACTAGAAGGTTCCAGTAGATTTGGTTCACGCGCGCGCAAACGATCTGGTTTAGTATCAAGGTTCTTCTCTTTCTGATTTCCGAGTGCTATTCTTACAGCTTGCCTTTCCGAAAAGATCATCCTTGGACCTTTGACAGAAGATTCTCGGCCCCGGCTTGTTGCAACCTTCCGAGGAACGCCTGCTGAGATCCCAAGTCTCCAAGTGGGCCCTCTTAAGCCGTTTGCTTGTTGCCAAACCCCTTTGCAATCAAAGTAGGCCGCGACTCGAGATTATGCAGGTACACAAAAGATCCTTTTTGGCTCTATTAAGTACGGCTAAAGGCAGACTCTATTAAGTACGGCCTACGAACTACAACGCATGTTACTGGAAGAAGAAATCCAGGTTGGCTCGAAGATGCCAACAACATTCCGTTCACTTTCAAAATATTCACAGCACTCTTCGAGGGCATGGAATGTCTAATTTTTCGGTCAGAAATTAACTATTCCTGTTGTTCTGGGCAGGTCGAGACTTTTGATCTGATTCACATTGACATTTTGGGCCTTTTTTCAGTGCTTCTTTTCAGATCAATTCTTCGCAGCAATCTCTTCGAGCCACCCCTCGCAAGAAAGGGACATGTCGAAGACCTAACTTTCCAACAAAGTTCAAGGAGCATTTCTTGTTTACTCGAACAGCAAAGGAGAGGCAGAGATCTATCTTTCCGGCTTAGCCGAACTTCTCACCTGGTATGTCCTAGTTCTTTGTTCATGCTGCTAACTCTTTGCTTGCACTTCTCTTTGTCGAGATTCAGTTGGTCTTCAGTCTACCACTCTGAAGTCGTCCATGAAAACCTCCATGAAATCTTCGATCATATCCGTGAATATCAACATCATGCATCTCTGGAAGGTTGCAGGGGCGTTACAGAGTCCGAATGGCATTCTGCAATACCCGAACGTTCCATAGGGACAGGTGAAGGTATTATTTTTCTTGATCATCTGGATGTATGGGAATCTGGAAGAATCCTGAGTACCCATTGAGGAAACAGTAGTATTCGTGGCTTGCGAGCCTTTCTAACATCTGATTGATAAAGGGTAAAGGGAAATGATCTTTTCGTGTGGCAGCATTCAATTTCATGTAATCGATACACATCCTATGTCTGGTGACAGTTCTCATGGGAATTAATTCATCTTTGTCATTTTTTACTACTGTAATTCCACCTTTCTTCGGAACAACATGAACCGGACTAACCCAATTGCTGTCTGAGAGCGGGTAAATAAAGCCTGCTTCTAGAAGCTTCATGATTTCCTTTTTGACTACTTCCTTCAGGTTGGGATTTAATCTCCTCTAATGCTCAACGGATGATTTGGATTCATCATCAAGGTGTATCCTATGCATACATCAATCGGTAGAAATTCCCGAGATGTCATCTAATGAATATCCGAGAGCCTTGCGGTGTTTTTGCAGTTTATTCAGCAATAATGCTTGCTCTCCGCTGCTCAGGTTGGCATTGATGATGACAGGATATGAGTTTTCGTAAAGAAAAGCATATTTAAGACCAGCGAGAAGTGGTTTAAGCTCGATTTTAGGTGCTTTCTCTTTGCCCCGTCGTCGGTTACACCATGTTGTTGATCGATGGTATTATCAGAATGTCGATTGATGGTGGTAGGTAGATCAAGTTTTTCGGTGTCGACGTTGAATATTTCTTCAGTGGCATCCATCAATCTCGTATATTCTTCATTCCGATCATCTATCTCAAACATGTCATCTTCAGGATATGTGATTGCTAGCTCGAGAGGATTACTTGAGCATGCAACCATGAATGATTCTTCTGCTAGGTCGGAGAGATAATCAATAAGGTAGGGTTTACCATCGATCAAAGGCTGTTTAATTATTTTTTCCATGTCAAAGACCATCAATATCTTCCCGATGTTGAGGCATATGCGCCCTCTTCTGACATCGATGATCGATCCGGCCGTAGCCAGGAAAGGTCTCCCCAAAATAATCGGATTTATGGGTTCTCGCTCATACTTAAGCACTATGAAGTCAGCAGGTATGTCACATTTATGAATGCGTACAGGCACGTCCTCAAGGACGCCTTCCGGAATTCTAGTGGATCTATCAGCTAGAACGAGAGTGACCCTGGTAGGTTGAAATTGTTTTAGACCGAGGGTGACTGCAACTGAATAAGGCATCAGGTTTACACTAGAGCCTAAATCACAGAGGGATATTTGAAATCTTTCGTTGCTGATAGTGCAGTCCAGAACAAAACTACCGGGATCAGGGAGTTTAATAAGAGTTTTCCCTTGAATGATTCCGCTTACTTCTTCTGATACCATCATTACGCAATGTTCTGATTCATGGAATCCTCGCGTTGCTGCATCTTTCACGTACTGCTTAATAGCATGCGAGATGTGAATGGCATCGCTCAGTGGCATCTCAATGCTTACTTTGTCGAATGCTTTTTTGCATATTGTTTTTTCTTTCTGTTTCTTTTTCTGCTTAGCGTTCTTTCGGGGAAAAGGAGAGGGGGGGGAGGGGCTAGGGTTTTCTTGGTAAACCCTTGTTCTAACCGGTTCGGTCGGTTCTGGGTCCGAATGTCGATCGCGCCTTGCTTCGGAGCATCGATTGATGATAGGTTCAGACCTTCGATCAATTCGTGGTAACGAGTGTCGATCGACGTCTCCTACGTCCGTGTCCTATTCCTTTTGTTTATCAAACAAGTTCTGAAGGTCGTCAGTTTGATCCAATTCTTCAATTTCAGGCAAAATATCGGGAATTTGCTTGTAAGTGACAAGCGGAACGGTATGCGATTTTTCTTTTTCCTCCGTCGCAATTCTCGCAAATTCATTGGTAGTTATGGTTTCTCAAACGCTAGTTGCGAGTCATTTACCACTTCGTAAGGCTACGACATTGCAATGTCTCTTGGGGTTAGCGTCTGTTTTACCAGGTAAAAATCCGTCCTCTCTTCTGATTGGCATAGCGTTATTCACTACTTGGCTATCGATCCTCTTAATATGTTCACTTAGAGTCCTGAATTTTTCCCTCATCTTCGCATATATCAGATCTAACTTCTCGTTGAGGTCGGCGGCTATCCTACGGTTTCCCGTAAAGACTTGATTCATCTTTGACTTTGGGCTTCTTTTGTATTTATCCACGGTGGTGTCGTAGTTGCTTGCAAAGTTTTCAGTGCTCTCCCTAAATCCTTGGTTGTTCAGACTCATCACATTTGAGAATTCAACTTGCTTTTCGTAGTCGCGGGAAATAGCATCGTCCAGGAGGGTCGCAACTGATGCCAAAGTCTTTCTAACTTGGATCGAGTGCTCCTCTTTCGTGAGAATTGGTGATTCATTCTTCTCGGCATCTGTCATTTCGTAAACTCTACCTAAAGCCATGTTCTCTATCAGCCGCTTAGCGCTTGTGGGACTTCTAGTGCCAAAGTTCCCCGCGCTGGCTGTATCAAGGATTGTTTGGTAGTCTAGGTTTAGTCCTCCATAGAAAGTATTGATGAGTTGGGGTTCTAAGAATCCGTGGTGAGGGAACGAAAGCTTGTAACTTTTGAATGTAGTCCAAGCGTTTTTAAAGGATTCGCGGCTACCTTGAATGAATGTGGATATTTCTCTCCTCGCTTCCCAGTATCTTTCCTCGTCAAAGAAGTGATTGATGAAAGCGCTTCTGATATCTTCCCAACAGGTCAGGGATCCTGGTGGTAGCTGGTTCAACCACCTCCTGGCGTCACCTTCAAGGGAAAAGGGGAAGAGTTAGCAGCGATTGAAATCGTCGTTCACCATGTCTTCCAGCATCTTGATGTGATCGTTCGGGTGTTCAGTAGGAAGACCACTGAACTGATTTTTGCGGGCCATAACTAGGAACTCGATATCAAGCTCAGAGCTTCTTGTATGGTTGTTTGGTAATCGAATTGTGGACCTATTGGAATAGGTCCAGCTGTGCTTTAGGTATTCAAGCATTGATATTCGAGCATTGGCAATTGGCAATTCACGTTTTATCTCATTCCTTGGAGATTTAGTGATTTGATCAGGGATTGCAGTCTCCTGATAGTTAATGAGTTGGCTTGCTTCGTTGCTTTTATTGTTTATTGGTCCTATCAAGACTACTTTTTTATTATCAGCATCTTTAAAGGCATACTTACCTGCTTCCAGCTGATCGGTATCGATCGATGGCAACATGAGTGTGTCGCCTGACAGTAATGGACTCGCGTTGATCGATCCTGGATGAGCTCCCTCGATCGATCCGTGTTGTCCTGAATGCATATTATCTCCTGTAAGTACCTGTGTTAAAGAATCAGGAAAAAAATAATTTAGCATACAGTAAAGTAAAAAAAATCTAGACGATATTCTAAACGAAATCTAATGGCAATAAGAAAGAGTCCCCGACAACGGCGCCAAATTTGATGTGGTGGGTATTTTATATCACCTCTCAAATTAACCCTATTTCCCACTTTACTATCTCAAATAAGAGGTTCAGTGTAGTACTTAGGGAACGAATCCACAAAGACTCTAGGATTGCAGAATAGACTTATTGTTTTTTAATTAAAGCTAGACAAATGGTAATAATAATAATAATAATGATGATTTCAAGATAGATTTGGTTTGTGAAGATTAGATTAAGGGAAATTCTCAGGTAGTATTTAATAATGCAAATTAATAGATTGCTTGAGTTTTGATTAGGCGTCGTTCTTGGACTCAAACCTAAGTGTTTATGAGATCTCTCTCACAAATCTCGATTGTGTGTCGATCGATGCCTACAAGGTGGCATCGATCGATGCTCATTCTAACAGTACTGGTTTCGCGGTTTGAATGGTCCTCTAAACTTCTAATTCAACTCTTGTTTGTTACTAGTTATTTAGATTGTTTAAAATAGGTTCAGTGTTATAACCATGCTCTCGCTTTTGCTACGAAACCCTAGTTTCTAAGATTGAGGTGATAAGATTCAACCTAGCATTAAGAAAAACTTAAGCAAAGAACCAAGAAGATTACCGTAACAATTATATAAGATCAACAAGATATGACTACCAATGAAAAACCCTAAATATAACAATGAACTACTCAGACATGGCAATAAAGAACATGATTAAAGTCTGAATAAATTGCATAGAATAAACTGAGTAATAAGAAAAGGAGTTCAAGATCTTTTCTGTAATGATCGGATCTCTCTCTCCAATAAGATATTCCAACTATGTTTCAGCCTCTCTCTTCTCTGGCTGCTTGCTTACCTTAAAACTAATATAGAAAACCCTAATAAATAGTTTAAATTTTGGCTAGGGACTTGTCCTGCAAATGATGAGACTTTTTGGGTAGAACTTGTAATTTCTCAGGTCTTCATTAATCTTGCATTCGACTTGTCCATCGATCGACGCACAAGGTGTGACGTCGATCGATGCTTCACGCATAAACTGGATCCGGCAATGAGTTTCTGGATGAGCATCCTAAATGCTCCAAAATAGCCTAAAAGCTCCAATTGCTTCCAATATGTACTTGTACCTATAAATACTCTAAAACATAGTCTAGACATACATAATATACTCTAAATAGAGCCTATAACATGGTCTAAAATGGCCTAAAACTGGTAATAAATAGGTTATATCAGTCACCATATGGCGAATATGGCGACCCGTGCACTATGAGTGTAGGTCGCCATATGATGACCTAGGTTCGAGGTGATTTTATTCTTTTCAAACTACTTTTTCAATAAGTTACTTCTAGAAAAGGTAGCCTTAGTCGTTTATTCGAGAAAACCATTTTTGACCCCAATAGTTAGCCCCCCTGACTGCAAAGTCTCTGAGATGATTTTTGCAGGCGAATAACATGTTTTAGTCGGAATCACGGCTAAGGGTACTTTCCCGAGAACTTTTTTGAGGATAGTTTATTGCGGAGATTATTTCTCCTTATCGAATATGCTCATTCCTCTGAGGTGTCCCAGTTCGAGACTCGGATCGGCGAGCACAAGCGAAACTGCGGGTCAGCAAGACGAAAGCTTCAGAGGCTCAAGCGTCGCCTTCAGAGCGAAGAAAGATCAATGGCTCGTGGGGTCGAGGAAGACAAGTTGGCCCTTTGCACTGAGTTTGGGGCCCGCTTGGCGAGGATTGCTGGTTCCTTCGACTCCTTAACGGCCATCCAAAGTAGGGATCTGGCTCTCGCGGTGGTTGAGGGAGGAATGAGCGAGGTCCGGATGTTCCAGGGTGATGCGCCTCTATCTCCACGAGCCGAGGAAGCCCGACATTCAGCGTGCAAAGAACAATTGAGGGTTGATGAGGGTGATTTTAAAACGATACTTGGCAGTCTGAGATCCGAGTGCCTCCTTCCGCCGTGCTTGGGCGATATGGGAGGGCAGGATGCCTGGTCTTTGAAGATGCGGCCCCCAGTTCGGACGAGGTGATGGTCGAAGGTGAGGTCGCAGGAACTGATAATGAGTGATGTTTCAGTCTCGTCTAAGACTTTTTATGTTTTTTGTTTATGTTTGGATTGGCCAATTGTGACTCTGTTTTTATCTTGGGACTGGCCGTGTGTGGCTTTGAATCCCTTCCGCTTTGCGGCTTTTGCATGAATGGACCAATCCTTTTATCGAAAGGGTTTGAAGTTTAAGAGTGTGTTGATTAGTTGTGTGTAGAGGGAACATTATGAGTTGTCATCTCACAACCTAACTCTTCTTTGTAGATCGTTCTATTCGTTTATCGTTCAAGATATGCAAAAAAGTTTTGTGAGTGTTTAGATGTGAATGAAGACACATGCTTTCAGGATCTCATATCTTTTGATATTCATGCCTAGATACGTTAGAGACCAGTGTGTTGGGTTTAGGCCAAGATCTAGGTTTCCTCTCGGTTAAGGCAATGCGATGACTAATTGGCTTTTGTTTTGCATGTTGCGATTTCAACCTAATTATGTACCGCTTTAAAGTCCACGATATGTTCTCCGCTTATACGACTTGTATGGTCGGAATTGAGCATCTCTTCGAGGACAATTCTTAAGTCTCCAGAAAGTGCTGACCAAAAATTATGGATTTCTTGTATAGCGCTATTATCCTTGTCTCATATGTATGAGAGCTATCCTTGTGAGATAACTTAGTCTATTTAGGACGTTGCGAGTTCGTTATGATCAGCAACAAACCTATTGATAGATATTATTATTTTTGAGTTTTTGTGAAAGATACGTGTTTGAGAGGGCGTGCGTGTTTTATAGTCGCTGGCGGACTGTTTTTTAACAAAAAAGGGTTCCTCGTGCATAGGCGACGTCTCGCCAAGTCAAGGGTTTGATTTTTCTTTATGTTGTGTCTTGCAACAAGATTGTTTGCAGTGTTTTGCACGGAAGACCGTCGTTTTTTACATAGGTTTTTGGGCGAAGTAAATTATGAGATTTTAGTTTTTGATGTTAGAAGAATTTTCTGAGAAAAACTCGCGTTTTCTTTTTAGAAAAACCTTTCTGAAATATCGAGTATAAGAGCGGATATTTTGAACTATTTTGGGAGTATATGAGTATATGTAGACGTACCCAATCCCCCCCCCCCCCACTTTTAAGAAGGGGGGACAGCTGAATTCGTCTTGTGACGAGTTGCCTACGTACCCCTTTCTGGGGATCAAGCCGTGTTGTAGTTCAGTTTTAAGCGAATGCTTAGTGATAGTACTTTTTTAGGTGCATCGCGTTTCAGGTTTTAGGAATCTTGAAGTCCTGCATGTTAGTGATTTTGTAAGCGCCCAACCACACTACTTTTGTGATTTTGTACAGTCCTTCCCAGTTTGCTCCAAGCTTTCCTGCGTTTCACTCATCAGTGTTTTGGAAGACTTTTCGTAGGACCATGTCTTCTTCTTTGAACCTACAACTGCGCATGTTTGAATGTAGTACCTTGCAGCTGTTTGTTGATAGTTTTGAATTTGCATGAGTGCTTGATCCAGACATTCGTTTATTAGGTCTAGGTCATCTAGCAATATTAGGTTGTTCAAATCTTAGCGCTTTTGGAGTAGTCATTCTGCCTATTCTGGGGAATTCAACTTCCGCCGGGACAATGCATTATGCTCTGTAAACGAGGGCAAATGGGGTTTCCCTTGTTGCTCGTCTAGGAGTTGTCCAATGTGACCATAAGACTCCTAGTTCCTTGGCCCATTTACCCTTTTTGGCGTCTAGGCGTTTTTTGTGTCCATCAAGGATGGTCTTGTTAATAGTTTCATCCTGTCCGTTGCATTGCGGGTATCTGGGAATACATTTAGTGAAACAAATTTTCCATTTTTCGCAAAAGGCTTCGAATCTAAATGAGATGTTTTGCGATCCGGTGTCTGTTACGATTTTGTATGGGACGCCATGCCTGCAGATAATGTTTCTCCATACGAAGCTTTTGACCTAAGAGTCTTTGATGCTTGCGTAGGAGTCTGCTTCCACCCATTTTGAGAAAAAATTGGTTAATACGAGCAAGTAGGCGTCCATTCTTTCATATCTTGCTTTGTATTCGCTGCTGTACTGATTTGCTACCAGCTGCAAATCGCAATACGCGTGGATGCTGCATATTTTCAGGCCGCGAGCCAGTTGTAAGCCAGCAACGAGAGCTTCGTACTTGGCTTCGTTGTTGGAAGCTGGGAAAATCAATCAAAATGATTGTTCCAGTACTTCCCCTATTGGCGAAGTCAGTCGGAGTCCGATACCGGAGACTTGTTTGGATGACGACCCATCAACATGGAGTTTCCAGGTCGAATCCGACTTTTGGTTCGTTGTGCACCCTGTAGGGGAGTTCTACCAAGAAGTCAACGAGCACTTGCGATTTTGCGTAAGCTTTTGCTCGATACCCGATATCGTATTCACTTAGCTCGACTGCCCACTTTGACTGGGGCTATGCAAGATCGTTCGCAGAGGAAATGATGTGAGTACCACAATCGTAGGAGATTGGAAATAAGGCCTCAGTTTCTGGGCTGACATTACAACCCCGAGAGCAAGTTTTTCCATTAGCGCGTAACATGTCTATGCATCCAGCAAGCTTTTACTTACATATAAGATAGGCTTTTGTTCGCTGTTGGGGTCAAAATCGGTCACAGCGAAATCAACGGCTCGAGTCCTCGGAAAATGCTTCTTCCAAAGCTTTGTCCCACAAAAGTTTTGAAAAAAACGATCAAGCCACAAGAAGTAAGTCACCATACGGCGAGTGCCACCTTGCAAAACACGGGTCGCCATATGGCAACCTCAAATTGTGAAGCATGGGTTGCCATATGGCGACATGCACCCTACAAGCACGGGTCTCCATATGGTGATCCACACTCGCAAGGCATGGGTCTCGATATGGCGATTCACACACGCAGAGCGCAGGTCACCATATGGCGACTTGTACACGCAAAGCACGGGTCGCCATATGGTGATCCGCACACGCAGAGCGCTTGTCGCCATATGGCGACCTATACACGAAAAGCACGGGTAACCATATTACAACCCGCACATGCAGAGCAGAGGTCGCCATATGGCGACCTGAACTGTACAACCCGGGTCGCCATATGGCGACCTATACTCTCCGAGTCCGGGTCGCAATATGGCTACCTAGACCGCACAGTCCAGGCTGCCATATGGCAACCCAGACCCACATAGTTTGGGTTGCCAAATGGCGAGCTAGACCTGCACAGTCCGGGTCGCCATATGGCGACCTAGACTCGCATAGTCCAGGTCGCCATATGGCGACCTAACTCTTCAAAGACCGGGTCACCATATGGCGACCTCAGCTCTCCGAGCCTGGATTGCCATATGGCGACCTGTGACTTTTCTTCGTATTCCTCTCCGAGTCGCGATCGAAATGCTTTTCGTTTCGTCTCAATCGGAGTTCACATTGAGATATTATGGTAGAAACAAGTAAGACTCGATAGACAACTTCTAGCTCAACAAATACAGCCCCCAGGTCGCCACATGGAAACCTGGATCACTCCCTCTAGCTCCTTTCTCAAAACTTGATAAAATGTTTTTTGTTTCGTCTCGATCGGAGGTACCGTTGAAACTTTACAATAAAAACCGCAAAGATTCATTTTTCATATGATGTTTAAACCGATTGTGTAAAACGGCAACAGTTGGCTTAACTCCAAAGTTTCCTAAGCTATTCAAAAAGTTTGAACCCATACCTAAAATAAACTTCGTTTCAAAGACGGTCTTTCGGAGAAAACAGAAAAACGCTCAAACTTGGCAAAACGGCCCGAGAGGCCTAAAACGCGACTAAAAGGCCCACTTACATTTTCATAGGAAACAAGCCCAGTGGTGTTATGACGGTCTTATCTTTATTCATAAAAAGATAAATATCAAGAAATCAGAAGATAAATGCAAAGTTTCCGAAGATAACCATGAATATCGAGAGAAAAAGGAATATTCCCAAAGTGATAAACTCGACCAGGGGCAGAAAAGAAAGCGCATAACCGCCTTGAGGACGAGTATATAAGAAAACATGAGGCTGGAGACAAATATATAGAACATTTAGCATTCATAGCAAACTTAGAGAAATAGACATTTATTTCCGTTTTTGATATCAAGCTGCAACTCAATTAGGGATTTGCAGTCTTAGGTTGTTTGTTTGTTCTCATCGTTTGATTGCGTCGCGTTTGGTTTAAAGAAGATTATCCGGGATCTCCTGTGAAAGTTAGGGTTTCCTGACTTCCTAAAAGTTTACAGAAATCAACAGTGTGGACTTTGGTTCTCACAGTTTGGCGCTAGAAGGAGGGGACTTTACGAGTTAATCTTTCTTGCAACCACATAACGCCCATTCAAGCATTTCAGCTAACGACATCAACAACAAACAGCCTCACGACGACTCGTGTCGTGATAACGTTGAAAACACTCCTGCAACCAATATTCCCGTGGTTAATGCTGAGCCTAACACCGCGGCAGTCGAGGAGATGAAAAAATTGGTCTTCGCCTATGAAAAAAGGGCGGAAGAGCAGGGTAAGCTAATGGGATCTCTCGCTAAACAGGTCAAAACCCTAACTGCAAGAACCCGAGCTGTCTTTCCTCGCGGGACCACTAGGCTCCGAGGAAGAAGACTCGATTTCCCGACTCCTTTGACCGGTCCGCAAATGCGCAGGAAAATCAATCGGAACAAGATCCGGACAAAATCACTCCTGCACCAGCACGGAAAAATCCGAGCAATCTTCCACCACTGGAAGAAGACAAAGCAGAAGGGGAAATCGAGCGCGTTAACGTGGATTCCAACAGTCAGTCCGATCCTTCGGACCAAGACACGGAAGTGCATCCACGAAGGAGAAGGAGCCACAAGGCTCAAGAGTACCTGCTCGATAAACCCATGAAGGAAGAGGAAGAAAACATTTTATGGGTAGAGCATGAGAAGCTGGCTGAAGAGCAGACTCGGAAAACTCGCAGCAAACACCGACCAACTCGGAAAACTGCTAAGGATGAGTCTGAGATCCGCGATCTTCGTATTGATCTCATGAGATCAGTTGAGGAATTAAAAGTGGTGAAACCGCAGATTCACCATGCGACTAGCTCCGCACCTGAGATCGACCAGCTGCTCGAGGAAGCTCGAAAAATCCCTTCACGCCCTGTATCGTAAACACCAGGGTATCGGATCCAGGAAAGATCAAGGTACAAACGTACAACGGCAGGACTGATCCCAAAGCGCACCTACAGGCCTTTGAGATCACGATGGGAAGGGCCAATTCAATGACAACGAAAGAGATGCCGGCCAATGCCGCCTCTTTGTCGAGAATCTTGATGGAGCCGCGCTCGAATGGTTCTCCCACCTTAAGCGAAATTCCATCGGAAGTTCCGCCAACTCGCTTCAGAGTTTCTCAAGCAATACTCTATGTTTATCAACCGAGAAACTTCCGACGTCGACCTATGGAGCTTGTCTCAAAGGTAGGACAAATCACTCCGCGACTTTATCAACCAATTCAAACTCATTATGGCGAGAGTCAGCGGGGTCAGCGATAAGGTAGCCGTGGACGCGCTTCGAAAGACGCTCTAGTACAAGTCAAAGTACAGGAAGTTGATCACCCTTGAGAAACCGCGAACCATCCAGGATGCATTACACAAGGCCACAGACTATATAATGATCCAGGAAGAGACCAAGGTGCTGTCGCAAAAGCACAAACCGATGAAAAATTCTTCAAAATATCCGGCTTCAGATCAGATATCGAAAAAAAGAAAACTGCCCATCGCGAAGGAGAAGACACCGAGGGGGCACATAACTATGCAATCAACTCCGGCTCTGAGAAAGGACAAACCTCGGGCAACACGTGGACCCAAAACTCCAATTACAATGAGAACGTCTTCTGCGACTTCCATCAGACTCGCGACCACTCGACCGTTAACTTCAAAGTTCTCGGAACGAGATTGGCAACAAAACTAGTCGCAGGAGAACTCTCCGGAGTAACAAACGTGAAGGACCTTATCCGTGCCTCTGATCGTTCTTCAAAAAAAGACAAAGCTCCCCAAACCAAAAGTTCTTCGGGAGACAAACACGGAAGGAGGTAGGATGAGAAGGGCAACGACAGCAACTGTCGCAAGATTAACATGATCATCAGAGGATCGCAGTTTTGTGGCGACATGGTCTCTGCCCTCGCCTAACTAAAATAACTCCATCACCTTCGAGGAAGAGGAAGCTGGCGAAATCGATCAGCCTCACTGCGACCCACTCGTCATTGACCTCGTAATCAAAGATCTCGAGGTCGACAAAGTCCTTATCGATACTCAGCGTCATCTTCCGCGATACACTCAGGAGGATGAACGTCGAATTGAAAGAAGTCGTACTAACGCCAAAACCGTTGACCGGGTTCTCTGGCGTAACTGAAATGACTCTCGGATCGATAAAACTCCCATTCATGGAGAAAGAAGTGACAAAAATCATCGACTTTGCAGTCGTTGACTACCCCTCCATCTACAATGTAATCATGGGCACTCCCTGGTACAACGCCATGAAGGCAGTCCCTTCAACCTATCATCTAGGCATTAAGTTCCCAACTCAAAACGGAACTGCCGTGATTTGGGGGAGCCAGAAACAGTCGCGACTCTGTCTTTTAGCTGAACACAAGCTAAGAAAAATCATGACTACTTCGATGGTAAAACCCAAATGAGCAAAGACCACTCAGCCACCGGCTGAAAACGTCTCTCAAAAAGACGATCCAAAATCGTCACCCCAAGCAGCGGTTCTGGACGAAGAAAACGAAAAAACGTCTGAGCCCAACGCAACAATCCAACCGGAGGAGAAAATCCGTGAAAAAGACGTTGACCCTGCCACAGTCACCGTGACTAGGGTAGTCGACGCAACCACGGCCAAGTAGAAACACTAGCCGCCAAAACACTGAACTACGAGATGGCTTGATCCTCGAAAGAGGTACGTATGCAGCTTGTCCAAACGACAAGTTCAGCTATCCACCTCTCTAAAAATGGGGGGGGGGAGTGGGTACGTATATGTATACTCGTATACTCCCACATTTTAAATATTCACCGTGTACTCAATATTTCAAATATTCTCCTTGTACTCGATATTTTTAAACAAATCTTGCAAAGTCTCTTTTATCGTACGAACATCTAAAACTTTTCCGAACTATCCAATTACGAACCAAACTCTTTGCTACAATCACTAACTTTTAAAACACCTTCTGGTAAAACACCATCGAGGCCCTACCCTCGAAAAGGTCGAACATCAGTTCACACCCGGAATCGTCACTTTACACACATTATACTTTCAGAGTATAATGCGAGACGTCGCATGAAACCTCCGAAAATATACTTTCAAAATTCAGAAACAGTCCGCCCGCGAGTATAATCATAAAAGAGCACTCGCTCTTACACCTCACTCGCCGGTTGGCCGAGCGAGTACATCAACCGTCCTAAATAGACGCACCAAACCTTCCTCACGAACGGTTCTCACTCATCTGACTAGGATAATTGCGCACAAAAAATCCGAAATTTTGGCCAACACTTCCAGGAAACTTTAAAATTGTCCTTGGAGAGTTGCTCGATTCCGACCATACAAGTCCTATAAGCCGAAAACATATCACAGACTTTAAAGCGATCCGTAATCAGGTGGAAATCGCAACATGCAAAACAAAAGCAGATTAGTCATCGCACAGCCTTAACCAAAAGTAAACCTCGGTCTTGCCCTAAACCCAGCACACTGGTATCTAACGTCTCAAGGCATGAATATCAAAAGATACGAGATCCTGAAAGCATGTCTCTTCGTTCACATCTAAACACTCATGGAACTTTTTCACGCATCTAAAACGAGCAACGAATATAACGATACACAAATATGAGTTAGATGCGAGATGACAACTAAAATTCTTCCCTCTACACAAATCAAGATCACAACTTCACAAAACTCTACTAAATAATGAACTGTTTTTCAATATATAAGCCGTTAAAGGCAGGGATTCGAAGCCACGTACGGCCAGTCCCAAATAAAAAACGTCCACATTTGGCCTAAGCATAAACCTAAAAACGGCCACATTTGGCCTGACACAACAAAAAACATAAAAATAACCACGAACGGATCGTTAAAGGTTCAAGTTCAAAATTTCCCGACATCGAACGACTAAACATGCCGAATAACTGATTCACCTAAACCCCCTTGTCGGCAACCCCGGGCTTGGTCTCCTTCGTATCAGGGGAAACTGGGATAGGATCCTAACATCCCAGCACCTTCTCCTCGAGAGAAGGGACCATAGCATTGACGCCTTCGTATTCGCCCATATAACTGGTCATCGTGTCCATTTCAGCTTGGAAAGTGTAGCCTGCGACCCTTGTCCTTGACAAGGAACCAACGGCTCCACGACATTCCCTGAAATCGCCCATGAGCACTTGAGCTTCCTTTAGCTTTCCAAACTCAGCCTTGAACTGAGCAGCGTACCCTGCGACCACCGCAGCGACTTCACGTTTGCCTCGCCTTTCTGCACGATGAAGCTCTTTAGGGTGCCACCTTTCCATATCCTCGTTTCGGGTGGTAGCCTGTTCTAGGAGAAAAGCAACCACACTCTCTGCCCTCTCAACTTGAAACAGAAAAGTCTCGCCTCCCGGTATCTCGCCTCGAGGGACGAGTTGAATGAGATCAGTCCCTGCACATGATCAAAACTAAGGAAACATATCCCCAAAAAAATAAAAATATATATATGGTAAAGATAAACGAAGTTCAAATTACTAACCGTGTTGACCATCCTGGAACCCTCCGCAAATGCTTATGACCTCGCCTGAACGTCCACGGTAGGAGGAAGATCGAACTCGTCCGAAAGATCCTTGAAAAGGTCATCGAAATTGCAATCCGGCAGGGAAAAATCGCTAGCACCACTCCCATTGCCTGAAGAAAAGTTAAAGGGCCAACCAGGAAAGGAGAAGTCGTCCGAGGAAAACTCGAGATCGCCTAGCTCGACCCTTTTACCCTTAGAAGGCCCTGCGTTCCCTCGAGTCACCGGAATGTCCCTCGACAAGAACTCATCCATTGCCGGTTCGGATCCCTCCTCCACAACCATTTCGGGATGAGATTGCGACTGGTGATGTTTCAAAACCTTCCGAACTCGCTTTGGAGTAAAAGAAGTCTAAAAGAACGAACCAGTCCAAAGAAGATCCCTAAAAACAATCACATCGGCCGGAAACGGAGGTAAAGGGTTGGTCTCTGCAAAAACAAAGACCGAGAAAGTTAGATACCAACGGAACAAAGAAACGTACGTATATCCAAACAGTACCATAACCATTCCATTTACTGCAAAAAACAGGAATGCAACTTTCTTCAACCGACACGCTATTGACACGGACGAAAAGAAGCATTTCTCCCACGCATGACCATTCGAGATTGTCTGTCATATGATCGACAAGTGGGCACAAGGCGCGGGGCGATATATCCCCCCCCCCATCACGGCCAGTGGCTTCAAAAGAGCCTCGAAATGGTCACCCCATGATCGTAAATAAGGACTAAAATCCCAAAGAGGTACTAAAGACCCGTAAGGTTGATTTGACCAATTGATAGACCAAAGCGATTCAGAGTACGAACGATGATCTCCGAGATTAGAAACCATAGATGGCAACACACAATGTGCTCCTCGTAACAGGTGAAATAGCCCACCAGGGGATCATCCGCCCTTTCGTCTTGTCGCGGAATCCAGAACTCAACATCTTCCGGAGCACAGACAAACTCTTGAACAGTGTCTAGGAATGGGTACAAAATCTTGCTCGGAAGACTTCGGTTCCACCGACAGGGAGGCCTGTTAGGAAATTGCGCCTCAGGTGGAGGGGTGAAGCCTTCGCATGAAGCAGCCCAATACGCCTTGGCCACCCCAGGATCAACCGAATGTGGAACAAACTCAGGTTTTCGGATAACCTCTTCTTCATTTCGAGCATCGTCATGACTAATATGTCGAATCTCGACTTTCTTAAAAGCTCTCTTTTTTGGTAGACATGGATTTCAAATAGTAAAATAAGGAAACAACTAATGAGAGAGAATGAGAGAGACAAATTCTACCTTGGAGAAAGTGAGCAAGTGAGTAAAAACTCAATACTTACTCCACCTACTTAAAAGCAAAAATTTTACTATTCACTCTTGAACTCTAGACCAATGATTTTGTCTAATTTGCACAACCATCCTGATCGCCTGCTAGAGCCTCACGCTAAAGGCTCACGGGATAACGAGCTGGGGGCTAAGTGTTGGGGTCAAAATCGGTCACGGCAAAATCAACGGCTCGAGTCCTCGGAAAATGCTTCTTCCAAAGCTTTGTCCCATGAAAGTTTTCAAAAAAATGATGAACCCACAAGAAGTAAGTCACCATACGGCGAGTCACACCTTGCAAACACGGGTCGCCATATGGCGACCCACACCCTACAAGCACAAGCCGCCATATGGGGACCTGCACTTGAGAAGCATGGGGCGCCATATGGTGACCCGCACCCTACAAGCACGGGTCGCCATATGGCGACCAGCACTCGCAAGGCATGGGTTGCTATATGGCGACCCGAAAACACAGAGCGTAAGTTGCCATATGGCAACCTGTACACGCAAAGCACGTGTCCCCATATGGCAACCCGCACACACAAAGCGCAGGTCGCTATATGACGACATGTACACGCAAAGCACAGGTCGCCATATGGCAGCCTGAACCGTACAACCCGGGTCACCATACAGTCTGGGTCGCCATATGGCAACCTAAACTCTCTGAGTCCGGGTCGCAATATGGCGACCTGTACACGCAAAGCACATGTCGCCATATGGCAACCTGAACTGTACAACCCGGGTCGCCACACAGTCCGGATTGCCATATGGCAACTTAAACTCTCTGAGTCCGGGTTGCCATATGGCGAACTAGACCCGCAAAGTCCGGGTTTCCATATGGCGACCCATACCCACACAGTCCGGGTCGCCATATGGCGACCTAGTTCTGCACAGTCCGGGTCACCATATGGCAACCTAGACCCGCACATTCCGGGTTGCCATATGGCAACCTAGACTCGCACAGTCCGCGTTGCCATATGGCAACCTAGACTAGCACAGTCCGGGTCACCATATGGCGACCTGTGTATCTTCTTCATATTAATCTTTGAGGCGCGATAGAAATGCTTTTCGTTTTGTCTCAACGGGAGTTCCCGTTGAGATTTTATGGTAGAAACAAGTAAGACTCGACAAACAACTTCTAGCTCGACTAATACTACCCACAGATCGACATATGGCAACCTGGATCACTCCCTCTAGCTCCTCTATCAAAACTTGATAAAATATTTTTCGTTTCGTCTCGATCGGAGTTACCGTTGGAACTTTACGATAAAAACCGCGAAGACTCACTTTTCGTATGAAGTTCAAACCGATTGTGTAAAACGACAACGGTTGGCTTAACTCCAAATTTTCCTAGGCTATACGATAAGTTTGAACCCATGGCTAAAATCAACGTCGTTGCAAAGATGGTCCTTCGGAGAAAGCAGAAAAACACTCAAAGTCGGCAAAACGGCCCGAGAGGCCTAAAATACGACTAAAAGGCCCACTTAAGTTTTCATACGAAACCAAGCCTAGTGGTGTTATGAAGGTCTTATCTTTATTGACACAAAGATAAATATTAAGAAATTGGAAGATAAATGCAAAGCTTCCGATGATAACCATGAAGATCAAGAGAAAAAGGAATATTCCCGAAGTGATAAACTCGACTAGGGGCAGAAAAGGAAGCGCAAAACCGCCTTGGGGACGAGTATATAAGAAAACGTGAGGCTGGAGACAAAGATGTAGAACTTTTAGCATTCATAGGAAACTTAGAGCAATAGGCATTTTGATAACAAAATCCTAATCGGGAGATAGACTCCATAACTTAAAACTTCTCGACGTAAAGGCACTTCGATAATTCCCAAACATAGTCGACAAAAACAAAAAGGGAATTAATTCGAGCTAAAGACAAAATGAATCGATAGTTCGAATATCTAAGTCACAAAAAAATCACAACTTACAGAATTTTTTTATAAGTACTTAAAATCCTTACAAGCAAAAAACGAAGGGGGGAATTAAGGAAACAACAAACAACTGAGGCATCTCCTACAACTGAATCAATGCCCACACGCATTGGAATCGGATCCTCGACCGTATTACGACCAAGGGAGTTGCTTGGAGTTTGTAGGTTGGTGTTGGTCCACTGAGTCGGTCAGATTGACATTCGACCCATGCAGATCTAGTCCAGCCGAAGTACGCTCTTTAAGGAATCTGGACAGAAGGATAAGTGCGGACATAGAAAGATCCTCATTTGGAATCTCTCCCACTTCAAGACCAGCCGCCTCCTTCTCGAGTTTTTTCTCTTGCGCATAGAAGAAGTCCACTGTGGCTTGGGGAATCCCCCTGCCCTGTTTGGTAAGCTTATGAAGGCATTTTCTCATCCCAGACGCTTGCCCGTACAAGTTATGCTTCATCTCGTAGGCATCCCGACGAGCTTGATGAGTGTGTATCCTATCAAAGTGTCAGTTCCACTTCCCGAACATGGCGGTCTCCACTCTGGATCCGCTCCTGATTAACTTCATAATTTCTCAACTATTTAAGTCGAGTTGTCTCATTGAGAAACCTTAGGGCGGCAGCGGATTTCTCTCGCTCCAAATCGGCCTTCTCTCTTTCCAGCATAGCCTTTTCTCGCTCCAACACAATGTTCTTCTGCTCCAACTTCTCCGCTAAAGCACGAGCAGATGCCAACTCGACTCTTATTACTCCCATTTTCTTCTTCCGAGTCTCCCTGCGAGCAACCGCATGATCTCTCTCTCTGCCAGAGCAGCCTCCAATGCTTCCTTGAACTACTCCTCCTTGCGAGTGATGCAGGCATCTTTGGGAAGATGGTGATCCTCGCCTCTCGACTATCATGAAGCAGGATGGGTAGCAGAAACCTTGTTCGATGCAGGATCCTCCCCGTTTCTTCCGTCCAAAACTATTTGTAGCTCATTCGGTTCTTCTGAAACTCTCACAATTCGTTCCTCGTCAGCTTTCCCGTTCTTCTTCTTACGAAGGAGCGGCTCATCCAACAAAACGTCTTGTTTGGATAAAGCGGCCCTATTTGGACGCTCTTCTCGACGGATTGCCAGCCCATCACCTGACTGACCCTGTGGTATTAACTCTGAAACGGTCCCCGTACGGTACGCTTCTTCTCAGCAGACTTCTTCTTCTTCTTTTTCTTAGGATATTCCTTGGTCTCCGCATCCTTGGGATCTTCTCGTGTTCCACATTGACCATCATTTGGAGCATTCGTCTCGCTCATACACCTCTTCCTGCTTTTCTTGTTCAAACCTGCCGGCTCCACCTCGAGATGCTTCTCTTTGTCCGGCCCGGTCATAATGTCCATAGAAGGATCAACTTGAAGGTCTGCGGGAACTGATCATCTGAGATCCATACCGTCGAGTATGGACATCGGGTTGGCTCCCAGGAGATCCAACTCGCCGCTGATCATTGCACTTAGGTCCGGAAGGTCCTTCATCTTCTTGGATCTCTTAAGCTGGTTCTGTTCTTTCCTCGTAAAGAGTTGGAGGCGTTTCCTTCCTGGGTCTGTCGAGCACGGTATGTTGGTAGCCCAGTCGTCTGCAAAGGTTAAGGGAAAAATAACACCAGTCTATAGCTCTCTGCGACTAAAGGGTCTAGCTAGAAGCAACAACCCTAGATAGAAAATGAAACCTCGAAGTATGCGCTAACTGCTGACAAATTCTCTCCTCGCTAATATTCGGCCAAAGCTGATGACTAAGCGCAACATTCGCACGAGCGTTATTGAAAAATCCCTCCGGGTAGTCGAGAGTCTTTGGATGGTCAACTGCAAAACAAAAGAAAAAATAAACAGTTAAAGCGTGGAACGAGAAAAAAACAGTCGAAAAGCGCAATCTAACAATTCTATAATTCCAAAGCACTAGGAAATCCTTCCTGGGTGGGTCTTCGAACGCAGCCTTGTCAGACTTCACGTAGAAGTAATAAAGGTTCCACCGCTGAGTCTTATTCGGATGACCGGTCAGAGTGTTATAATTCGGCCGCATCTTTACCAAAAAAATACCATGCAGCTCCAACTTCAAGAAACTTAGCTGTTCAAAAGCCCGAACGCTCATCAGGACATCAATCTTGGTGGCCAATATCATCAACGCCACAACGATCCGGAACGAGCCATTCAAGATCTGACTGATCGCGATGTCTTGACGAAAGATATACGAGGTTATTAGGTGGGGGATTGGGAACCAGAGCTTGTCCTCCGCCTGGAAGTAGGACTAGTAGACGCACTGGTACCCACTTGGAGGTGACCACGACCGCTCTTTGTACATCAGGATGAGGTACGTCACGCCGGTATCTCTGCAATCCCTCAAAAGTTTATGTACACTCCCGGGAGTCGACTCAGTCCCTTGTACTTTCTCCCAATCCTGTCCTTCCACATCCGGGGAGCGCAATAACTGGGGAGCTATCACCGGTAGCTTCTCGAAGAATCCATCAGGCGAGTAACGGGTGGGGTACAAATCAGGACCAGTCGCTCGTATGCCCGGTGATCTTTCTCTCAAATCGTGTGATTCGCTTTCTCTCGCGCTGTTACTATCACCTTCCCCTGGAACAACCTCTCGGCATCATTAACCAGAAGGCGTTGTGATAGATCTAGGCCCACCGTCTCCATCAGCGCTTCATGGTGCAGCCTGTCAAAATCACCAGAAAGACTGTCGCTGCCGATCGCACCCTTCGGAGGACTAGATCCGGTGTTGATGCCTTCTCCTTCTGCTCGCGAGACAACCTTCCTTTCGGAGACATACTCATGATAGACGCAAGCCTAACCTAAACACTACAAATCTATAGAGAGAAGTAGAAGAGCAAAGAAGAAGAGAGAGAAAGTACATGTTAATGCAGAATATGAATGATGAAGTCGCGAGGAGACCGGGAATTTATAAGAAGAGAGGGGGTGCATTTTCCAAGTCGCAATGATTAGGTCTAATCGGGCCTAAATTGGGCCTCGATAAGAAACAAAACCCATGATTTAACCGGTTTAATCGATTGAATCTGGGAAAGATTGAAACAGTGTAGCAATCTCCGCAAAGGGAAGCGACTAAAAGACTTTAACGGTCTCAGCGGCGAAAAGCAACTAAAAGACTCCAACCGTCTCAGCGGCGAGAAGAGACTAAAAGGCTCAACTGACTAACCGGAACCCGGTGGAAAAATATGTACTATATCTTTTTCTCGCCAATTTAACACGCCAGACCACATGTCATTACAAGAAATATCAGCTTTGTTATCACAACAAAAATGCTACGAAAAGATTTTCGTAGCGTTTTTACAAACGTTAGGTCTGCTGCAACTACGGTAGACCCCCACTATCGTAGCATTTTTGCGTGAGCTATAGTAAATGGATGTGTTGTAGGGTTTTTACTTTGCTATTTTATTATATTTTTATAGCGCTTCTGTTTTGCTATTATTAACCTTTCTATGGCGTTTTTTACTTGCAATAAAATTTTATATAATGACATTGATATTTTTCCATGGAATATGTGTTCGTAACGTTTGTGATTGTTGAGATGTGCACTGATAATAGCATTTTTCTGTTGTTTTTTAATAATATTAGGCAACTTGTTTGTTGTGCTAGTACGGTAGTTTTCATAGTTTTTTTATGCCCCATTATATTGTATATTGACACATTTTTGGGTCTGATTTTGTGCTATATTTTTTTATTTAGATATTTAATTACATAATTTATATATTTAATTTCATAATGGAATACTTAATTGCATAATTTATATATTTAGAAAACAAAATAAATTTAAAATATAGTTGATTTTAATTAATAGATCGATGCAAATTACAAAAATGCCAAAACAATAAAATGTTACTACAATAGATGATAATTAAAACGCAAAACACACAATGAAAGCAAACAATTATAGAACTATGCCATTAGTTTTGACGACCACCCTTGCCTCGTGAGGACTGTCCTAGTTTTTGTTGTGGGCGTCTCACTGGAGCTGAGTTTCCGGCATCCAGTTCTCTCATACAGTGCAAGAACACTGGGTCGATGTCTTCTTCAGGTTCCTCAGTGCGGTTCAAGTACCCATGAGAGTGTCTGAACTCGGTTCTGCTTATCTCTTCCACATTGTTTCCTCCTGAGGACTGTCCTTGTTCATCTTTTGGATGTTGTTTGAGTTGTGGTTTCACTCCACATGTCGCTAGTTTACAGATGATGCCCTACCTTGCTTCCATTGGAGTTTCCTGATTGACAAATTTAAGACAAGTTAGATCTATAGGGTAAAAATTCTAAAAAAATCAAAGTGGAAATTTGATACGAATAGGGTAATAAGTAATAAGTGTAAAGATCTTAGAATCAAAATATCTAACCTTGATATGGAGACTTCCGATATTTGTTAGGCTTCGAATATGTCGGGATCTTTAAGATATAAGAGAAATATAATCATGAGATGGAGGAATATAAATCTAGGGTTAAGAGATCGCAAACCTTTAACAGAGATTCATGAGATGAAAGACCCGAGATGGAATTGTGGTGGTAACAGAGTTTCGTGGAGAGGAATTGTCGGGATTGATGGAAGATAAGAGATTTGTGGTGGTCACAGAGAAATTAGCGGTGGTTTGAGATAGAATGGTGGTGGCTACGAGAGATTCATGGTGTTTTGAAATGGAATCATTGGGAGTGATGGAAAGAAGGAAGATTCGTGGTGGTTTGAGATAGAATGGTGGTGGTTGCGGAGAGATTCGTGGTGGTTTGAGATAGAATTGTGGTGGAGGTTTGAGATAGAAGGACAGAAAAATCCCTAACCTAATGTCGTGGTGGCTACGAGACTTTTGGATTTTCAAGATATAAAGAAAAAGTAATATAATTTAGCTCACAAAATTTGGTTTGCCTCCAAAAATTTCACCCAAACTTTCAGCTTTGGCTACAAAACATGTAACACGCAAATTTCACCAAAAATATTCAGCACACAATGGTTTTAGTTTGATTTCGACAAGGTTTTATGATTTTGTAAATTTTGTACTAGAATGTATTTGTTTTTTTAAACGATCAAAAAATTATTAAAACAAAAGTATTGAAACATTACATAATGTTGTTAACATATAAACACTAAAAAATATAAAATAAACCAATTATACCCTAAACCCTAAAATTATGCACTAAATCTAAACCCTTAACGAGAAAGGTAAGACAACATGTTATAATTTGTGAAAAAAAATTGAATATCTTTTGTCATTGTGTGGTTTTTTATCTTTTGTTTAATAAACCCTTTAGACTACCCTAACCCTAAAACTATACAGTAAAACTAATCCCTAAAATAACAGACTAAACCCTAAACCTATGCCCTAAACCCTAAAACAAAATCATTTTTGAAAAAAAAAATACTTATGAGATTACTGTATTATTATATCAAATTGCATGTTTGCACTATTTTATTTGGGTCTTGTTTTGAATTTCAAAAGATAAAATTTCAGAACATAAGATATGATTCGATTACGGTATAGATCTGAAGCATACAAATATCCAAAGCATACATAAAAGGAAGTCATATGAAAAGACATAGTCATGTTTCGAAACAATATCATATCATAACAAAGGACAACATAAAATGTGAACACATAACTTAGTTGATTCCTTCTTTGGGGTTACGCCTGCAACCAAAGACAACATAATTAGCTAAAATTGACATATTTTCCCACTTATGTAACACGACAGACAACAAAGCAATGAACAAAAATCTCACCATAATAACTTTATCCTCTGGTCAAGCAAGACAGCTTCCAAGTGCATCTTCCATATACTCGATCTCGGATGTTGTCCTCCACACAACAACATCTTTAACCTTCACAACATCCACAAAGACTCGACATCCACCAGGGCCCGAAGGTTCAAAGTGGACAAGACGTTCAGGATTATTCGATGACCAACGTCCTTCAGCAACAATCACCTTATTTTCAAAGAGACCGAGGAGCTTTATTTTTTTATTTTGCTTGAATTTGTTATGCTGAAAGCAAGAAAAGCAAAAACAAGAACCAAAATTTAAGCATCAAACGAGAAGCAACTAACTAGTTAAACAAATTAAAGTACTCTGAGCTGCAAAGAGGAGATGTTGGAGTTACTGGAGACTTCTAATTCGTAGACTTATTTTTCGGACTCGCTGCTGGTTTATTTGTAGGAGCTGGTGGAGTTAATGGAGACTCCTCATTCGTAGACTTATCTTTAGAACTCGCTACTGGCTGCTTCGCCGAAGCTGCTGCAGTTAGTGGAGATTTTTGATTCTTAGAACTTGATTCTTGTATATGAGGAGATATTTGGTGTTTTTTGACTCAAACAGAATGCTATTTTTGGGCCATGCTACAAAAAAAGTTAAGATAATCCTCCATAGTTGTCTTGCAAACTAAAGGCCTCCATATGGATGCCCTTGGGTTTACTACTTATCCACGTACACTTTGATTGCGTTTGGACCAAGAGGAAGTCCATTGACCAACGCTTTTGGTTCTATATTCTGCCAGCGGCCTACAACAACCACTTCCTCATTCTGTATATAGTCCAAGATTTTGCATGTGTTATTCGGACTTGTGGAAGGGCTCTACCAAACAAACGAAGAATAAAAAATATGAAAAAATCAGCTAGAGAGGAAGATGAAACTTAGAAAAACAGAATGAGGAAACTTAACCTTAGGACCATTGTCCTCTGGAATGAAACTTGATGTTGGAACAATAGAATGATCGGCATGCCAAGAAATCATCTCTCCTACTGCATCCTTCATAGTAAACATATTATGTGCTGGTCTCCATAAAAAGGTGTCTGGTTTTGTTGCAGTTTCAACTAAGACCTTGACAGTGTTAGGCCCTAAAGGTATCCCATTAACTAACTCATCAGCATCAGATGACACAACCCGTCCCTCAGCAACATTGACATCAACATCACACCAGTCAACCAGATAACACTTGGGAAGTGTTCGGGTATTTACACTCTACATGAAATACAAGAAATGTAAAATCAATATATAAATATAAATATAGAGATAGATGAAGACCGAGGAAGTGAATTCATACCATGTTATTCGAGTTTTCACTGACATCAGGTTCTTCAACGGGATTATGCATTCTCGCAATGGCCTGCTGTAGATCGTAAACCTGTCTCTCTAGGGACACGTGTTTTCTTCCATTGAAGACATAAAACTGTTCCTTACTTGTAAACAAGTCAGTTTGGTCATGCTAATGCCTCTTCCCATTGCCCTCAACCGGCCAGGATTATCAGGTCCCAATATCTGACTAAGCTCATCTTGCTTCGGATTCATTGTTGTTGAATCTTGAAGACCCTATAGTTCTATCTCTGCAGCCTTTCTCTCGAAAAACATTTCAAAATTCATAACTACCAAGCAGTAGATAGTCCAATTAATAACCTTAAAGGTTAAACACAACTTACAATCTTTTCAGCTGCATTAACACTGACAAGCGTACCATTCTTCTTAGTTAATGATTTGACCCAAACTCTCAGTCTCGACACTTGTGATTGATCGTCGCTAGCCTTTGCAAAATCTTTTCTCAATCTCACAATTCCTCTATGCCCAGAAGTGTGAGGAATCTGCTTCTGTCTTCTCTCTTTGTATGAATCATTGACAACCTTAAAGGCCTTACTTGTCTTGTCTCTGACAAACTTACGCCATTCAGTTGTAGTTACATTCTTCGGTCGCAGGTCCATCCTAGCTTTAATGGTTGGAGCTTCCTTGATAGAGCTTACAAGGCGTGATTTGGATGCTCTTCATAGACATACCATTTGCTTAAAAACAACATCTTTTTAAAATTGTTCATCCAAGTCAAACCTCATCTGTAGGCAGGAAAGGGAGACACATTCAATTACAAGTGAAATTTATAGTGAATGTAATAGTTGATTCAACTTACCTCAATAGATTTCAACAACACAGTTATGATATCTTCACTAACTTTTTTGCAGTTATCAATAATAACAGGAACATGTTCACGTACTAAAGGTCCCAAGTAGGAGGATAAGGATACAGACTCTGGACCACAAGGTTCTCCTAAAGCAGTTAAGTCAACATGATGCCGTTCGTGTGGATCCCTGGAAATGTGTTTCATCTTTGTTGCTCCTCGATGTCTTTTACGTTGTAATTTAGTAACTGTATCAATCTGAGTTTGCACTTCACAAACATTGGCATCATCATCTTTGACTTCTTCTTCAGCTTCTGGGTCAGCTTCGACTTCTTCTTCAGCTTCTGGGTCAGCTTCGACTTCTTCTTCGTATGTGTCCTTGTTCTGGTCTTCTTCATGCATTTGACCTGATACATCATCATCAGCTTCGTGTTCTTCATATGTTTCCATATTATTTTCTTCATCTTCATCAGTTTCTTGTTCTTTGTTATGTTCTTCTGCATTTTGTTCATCATCATTCTGTTCTTCAACTCGTTCCTCAAAAATTTCATTGTTTGGTTCTTCTTCCTCCATTTCTACATCCATATCTTCCGCAATTTCTTTCAACTTCTTCTCTTCCAGTTTTTTCTTCGGTTCCTTTGTTTTCTTCACACGCTTATTCCTACAATTCCCCATCTTAGTTCACATGAAATCGAAACAACTGTTTTTAAGTGTCAATGTTTAAAACACAAAAAACAACTCAATGAAACCAAAATACTCAGAAACACACAATGACACCAGAACAACCAATACTCAAAACAACTCAAAACCATATAATTTCATTTGATTCAAACATAAATTCCTTCACAGCATCTCAAAACGATATACAAAAGACCAATGTAAGGAATATATGACATTCCATTCAAATATAAATGTCTTCACAGACAGCTCAGGCATTTCCAGACTCATCAACCAATTCATCAACATCCATAGCTATTATTGGTGCCAATGGACCAACATCCGCATTTCCATCTTCCGCATCTTCTTCAGTGTATCTTCTTGTTGGAAATCTCAAAGCTACATACCAACCTGATGACTCATCTACTCTGAAATAAAAGACTTGCTTTGCTTGTGAGCCCAGGATGTATGGATCCTTAGCATATGCCAGTTAGCTTTGGTTCAGGTTGACAAGTGTGAAGCCATATTCTACCTTCACTCCATTACCAATGTTTGCCCATAGACAGCGGAATACAGGGATGTATTATGTATTATAATCGATCAGTAAAATCTCCACCACTCTGCATAGTATGTTACTAAATCAACCATCTGAGAAGTGTCTTTGCACTAGATCTACACATTGATATTGCCTCATATAAAACACCATTGTTCTTTTGCCTGTCAACTGAATTGGTGTGAAATCACAGACAATTGATTGTGTAACCAGTGAAAGACCTAGCAGTAACACGAGGACCGTAGGCCAACCACTTCAGTGTTTCATCGTGATTCTCCGAACTAATAGGTATCTATAAGAAAATATGTTAAAGTGTCAATACATATATAAAACCAACAAATCAGAAAACTAAATTTTAGCTCAGATTATGAACTTGCATGCTCTTTTAACCAAGATGCATATTGCTCTGTATGTGTTCTCCATAATGTTGTTGCATCACGTCTACATCTTTCACTAGTTTCCTGCAGATGTTGGAGGTGCATGATTCCAATGGAATAAAAAAATTTTTTAGCAACTTAGTGTATATAGCAACATTCGACTGTGAAAAAAATACAAGAAAATTTACAAAACTTACTCGACATAAGGTTCCATGATTGCCATATTCTGAATAACGACAAGATGTACAATGTTCTTATCCTTCTCAGACAGAACATAACAAGTGGCTGCGGATATTGGACGACCCTCCAGAACAGAGCTGCTCTCGAACTCAGTATTTCTATCGGGTTTCTCCTCGACACTTGTTGTGTTTTTCAAGAGCTGACTGCAGAACCTCATGCATTCCTTGGCGAGATACGCTTCAGCTATACAACCCTCTGGTCTTGCAGGGTTTCTTACAAAGTCTTTCAGCACTTTCATATACCTCTCAAACGGGTACATCCAATGGAACTGGACTGGTCCACCTAACCGAGCTTCCCTGCCTAGATGAACTACCAAATGCACCATTGTATTGAAGAAACTTCGAGGAAAAAAACTCTCAAACATATAGAGAGTTTCCACAATTTCAGTTTCCATTACTGAATTTGACTCTCTGTCAATAACACGCTGACATAGATGATTGAAGAATGCATACAGTCGTCCAATAGGTATCTGGTAAGAGGAATTTTCAAGGGTCCTAATGCTCAAATCAAAGTAGTACTTTAGATGTCAATCCATTCGTAGAGGATCTCAATGCAAAGGGAATGCAAGTACAAGCTTAATCTAAGTGCAATCCATAAAAGAGATGAGTTTAACTATGATCAACATTCAAATGCAATATACAAGCTATGAATGCAATAAAGATAGAAACTTTCTTTGATTATGAGATGGGAGAACTCATGGGTTAGGAAATAAGACCTTGAGTAATTAGGTTTTGGGCTAAAGATGTAAACTTTCAATCAATCTAGCAACCTTAGACCTAGAGACAATCCTAAGCAAGCTCTATGTTTAGATGAATGCTCATTTACCTACATATCTCAAGCATCTAATCTCTTAGGTTGAATAATATGAAAGTAATCATTAATATCAAGCCTACTAGCCATCTTAACACCTTTAAACAACAAATCTTTTTGGTAAAGATTGTTAAAAGTTCAGGAGAGTTGGTTCAAACATTTCATCAAACACCTTGTGGGTGGGAAATGTCTAGAATTCAACTTTTGAGAGGCTAACTCAAAAGAAGCATTAGAAGTACTCTACTAGCAAGGAAATAGATAGATCTACACTAATACATCTTAGATCTAGCCTAATCACCCTTAATCTCCCTAACCCATGAATCCAAAAGTGGATTACTCACTAATCACCATGATTGCTCTTAAACCCATGTAGATTTAAGGTTAATTATGCGAAGAAAGGAAGATAAGAACTTAAAATTACTCAAGAACACACAAGAACAAGATGATGAATTGATTAAAGGAGAGAACTTTCAACCAAAAGAGTTTTTGTGTTTCTTAAGAGATAATAAGATGGATTATCCAAGTGATTACAAGAGTATGTATACTTAGGTAGATATCAAGACAAATGACTAAAATGGCCCTTGTAACAGCTCATTTTCAACCAAAGGAAGAAAGGAAAACGGCCCAGGGTCGACCAAACTCTTCCAACTTGGGCTGTTCTACCCGGGTGATTCTTCCCTTGCCCAGGACGCGTCTCTTCCACCCGGGTAGCTCTATTCAGGCCTTTCTCCCCGGTCCAAGCTTGTCCAGACACGCCCGGGTAGCTGTACCCGGGCTGTTCAACCTGGTTGCTTCTTGACCAGAAACGTCCAGGTGGCTCTCCCTCGTCTGATCTCCCGGTCTAAAAGCTTCCTCGACCAGCCTTCTCTTTTACGCCCGAGTGGCTTAACCCGGTTGGTTCTCCCCGGCCCATTCTCGCCAAAGGTGTGTTTTGGCTTGTCTTTGCTCGGCCAAACCCCATTCTTCACCTCTTTTGGATCTTAAGGCTCCCAAACATCTCAAATCATCTCATAAGATGTTCCAACACCTGATAGGGAAAAATGCATGCAAAATGGACCTAAAGGAAACTAATACTTAGTCTAAATGCTCAAAATGCATAAAATGAAAGGCTAAAACTAAGTAAATATGCAAGATATCAACTCCCCCACACTAGTCCTTTACTTGTCCACAAGTAAACTTGCAAGAACTAAGGAGGAGAGGCTTGAAGGAGAGGACTCATAACCAAAAAGAAGCTCTTCTTAGTTCTCAACCTAATAACCTTGCATAATCATAACAAATAGCAATGAGAAAAGACTTTGTCCATCTCTAACTTCTCTAGGCTTATCTTAACTCCTTTGACCTCTACACTCATCATCATGAATCCACAAACTACAAATCCACCAACTCTCTAACAATAGAAATCTTGCAAATGGTCAAATGGTCCATGTCATTTGGTTTGGTAAGAAAAGGTTTTACTCAAAGACACTTTTTCACTTAGAACTCTTTCTTTTTGAAATCTACAAGGGATTTTCACATTTTTTAAAAAACTTCTTAGCTCTTACTAAACTTTGCTAGCCCCCTTTTTTATTTTTTTCTCTTTTTTTTTAAATATATATGGGGGCTAAGACTTTCATAAACTTGAGCTAGAATCTTATCTTAACTTATCCCTCTAAGACATAATGACATAAATTCTCTAGAGTTCTAAGAGTCTATCCTTTTCTTTCATAACCAATGAGTCTATCCTCTCCTTTCATAACCAATTCTCATTCCCCATAATCAAAATTTACAACACTCACCTCCCCATCCTAGGAGCTAGACATTAGAGTGCCTAATCTAGCAAGAATGAAGACCACACATTGTCGTTCCCAATACTCTCAACATTATGCACATGTAAAGCTTTCCAAAAAGGCCTCACTCAACAATCAATGAAGGCTTAAAAGAAAGATAGGGATTAAGGGAATGGAGTGCCACTTAAGTTTTTCAAAAGAGATTGGTAAAATAGATGAGACAACTCAATTGTGTATAGCCATGACCTAGTACACAAAGGACCATATGCAAGAGACACCAAGTTCAAATAAGACAGGAGCTAGCTTCACATAGAGAGTTTCAATCAATCTAATGAGTTTCAAGAAGAGTTTTCAAGGCTCAAAGTCTACAAGCTTTCTAAAGGATGCTCAAGCTACTAGCCATGATTACAAAGGTTATAACACTGAGTACTTAGCATGAGCTCTTTACAAGGTTGGTATCATCCTAGTCCCCTATGCAAGTGAATGCAACCTATATGCTTCTAGACTCCTACTATATTTTTTTTTTGTTTTTCTATGCAAATAGACTCAATCTTAATGCAACTACATGATTTTTTTTTTTTTTTTCTATGCAAATAACTATCTACAATGCATGCTCATGACATAAAACACAAGATCATCAGCAACTTGTACCTCCCCCACACTTAATTCACACAGTCTCTGTGTTGTTAAGTGGAGAGAGATACTCATAAGGCAATATTAAATGCTATATGAGATGGTATATACAAGGAAGGGTAAATGAGTACCTCTATGGAGCGTAGGAGGAGGCTGATGCCTCATCCTCAGAGTTGTCATCCTCATCTGTTGAGGCTAGTGAAGGGGACTCATTTCTAGAAGTGGATGGCAGGATTGGTGGGTTTCTCTTGGTGCTCAGAAACTGTTTCCTTGAGGGAAACACCAATGGGTCAACTAAAAGATGAGGCTGAGGAGCAAAGATGTCTTCAAAGTCTTCTGCAGTGCAGCCAGCCACAACCCCTTTAGTCAAGAGATCAGTCACCTTCCTCATGAACTTAGCTGAAGCTTCAGCTTGTCTCTTCACAGTTTTCCTCAGCTCTTTGCACTTGTTGGTGAGCTTGTAAATGGTTCTGTCTTGAGCTTTGTTCCACCTTTGAAGTTTCCCAATATGGTCATGAGCCTGGCGAAGTGGACCAAGGGGTATAGCACCAGGGCGTTGATCAAAGTGATAACGAGGAGGGCCAAAGATATGCTCAGTCTTCCTGCTTGAATGGCCTTCATTAAACTCAGCTGCCTTGTCCATTCTCTTTTTGGTGGATGGTAATGTCATGGGACCAAGAGATCCATGAGGTCAAAGAAAATGTTTCTCACCAATATCAAATCTGATTGCTCCTGGAGACTCCAAGTTGGTGATGTCCCAATTTGGAAGCACTACTTCAACCTTTGTCTTAGACCTCAAGTAGGAGTAGACACATTTGCCATTGAACCTTCCAGTGAATAATTGAGCTTTGTTTAGGTAGTTTCCATCCAAGAAGGTTGGGCCAGCTCCATCACTTCCTAAACTGATCCCTTTGTCAACAAGCAATGGTGTTATCAAGCCACCAATACCAATATGAGGATCTGAATCATGGTTTGTCCAAGCCCAGACCTTGTAGTACATGAGGCGGCTCACACGGAATCCCACCATGCCAAAATCTGTGTAGAAGTCATCGGGGGTGATAGGCAACTGAGGATGAGAAGCATAATGCTGGGCAGTTTGGTGAAGAAATCGCAGCTCTTCTCCTGAGACATTCCCTACTTCCTTCTTTGGGAAAAGTGTGTGGACAAGCAGCCTGTGGAGATAGTGCACTGTAGGATGTCTGAAGGAGGGGTTCTTGTCTCTCCTGCCGCCTCTTTCCTTCCCAGTTAACAACTTCCAAGTCAAATCTGCAATGTTCTTCAACTTTGTGACGCCGGTGAGCTTGGGAAGTGAGGGGTTTTTCTGGTCTTTGAGACCAAGAACTTTCCCAATCTCTGTGAATGACATGGAATGGACCTTGTTATCAATCTTGAACTTGATCTGTCCCCATCCTTGCTTCACATGCTTGGAAGTGTGAAAGGTTGCTTTCAATGAAGCCAAGAATTGGTAAGAGACCTCTTTGAAAGTTGGGTGAGCCATTGTGAAGAAGCTTCCCACCTTCATGTGTTCTAGCATGGCTTGAACATCCTCTTCAACATACATCTCTTTCCAAATCACCTTATCAACGAATCTGGTTGGAGGCCAAGCAATACCATGCCTCATGAGATCCACCAGCTCAGCGTCAGTTGGATTCTTGGTCCTGTCCCTGCTATCATTTAACTTGGCTTTCTTGGAAGGACCATGCTCATCATCACTATCATGAGAAGGCTCCTCATCATCATCACTTTCGCTCTCTTCAACTATTGGCTTGTTGCCTTCTTTCTTTGCTCTCTTTCTAGCCAATTTCACTTCCAAGGATCGCTTCCTAAGGTCTTCTTCACATTCTTGCATGGAGCCTAGTGCTTTCCCAAACTGAGCAGTGTGTTGCTGTCTACGCTCTCTATCTCACTTTGGCATAGAACCGAAGGCTTTTCCAAACTGAGTTGTCTCTCTCTCTGCAGCTTCTGCCTTCTCCTTTGCAATTTGTTCTCATTTTTTCCCATTGTACCTGAAAATTTCAACCTTGGAAAAGAATAAGCACAAGAAAGTTGAATTCTTATTAATGAAAGAGGCTAGAAGAAGCAATTGTGAGCTTAGTTCATGAACTTTAACCTAAGCAAAGCTATCACAATGTACTCAACCTAAGCCTACTCAAGCTTAACCACAACTTAGCAAACCAATCTACACTTCAATAAACCTTAATTAAGAAGCTAATGAAAAATCCCCAAATTTCATAAACCCTTATTTCTCAAAGTTCAAATTCAGCTCAATTTCACCATCAAATCAACTACCCAGGATGATATATAAGCCTTCTCTAGTCTATTTCACAAGAATCTAGCAAGAAAATGTTCCAATTTCAAGTTCAAAATTTTAGGGTTCATGAGAGTTGCGAAAATGAACTTAAAGAAATCATATGTTGCTTTGGATGACAGGATAAGATGAAATGTTTCAAGAAAATAGACTAATGGGAGAAAGGTTTTGATTTAGGAAAAAGAATGGAGTGATTTGATGGAGATATGACTGAGATATGGTGTTTTTGGTTCTTGGAGGCTAGAGAGGTTTTTTATTTGGGGAAGATGATGAAATGGGAGAGAGAGAGTCGACTTAGGTTAGAAAAGAGGTGTTGGGTCGGGTTTGAGCATGGATATATGGGTCCGGGTCGAGAAAAGGTCAGAAAGACTTACCTGGGTCGTAGGCGGGACGGGTTCGGGTCGTACAGATTTCACGCCCGGGTGGCTTAACCCGGTACACTCCACCCGGTCTTTTTCCTTCTCGTATGTACGGTTTCAGAAAGTGGAATGGAGGTTCCATCTTCCTCAGGTGTAGTGGCCATGTAAAGCTTGACTCTTTGTCCATTGACTGTGAAATTGGAACAATCGCTGCTGCTTGTCTTCCTCCGAAGCGCAAAGCGACGATCAATGCACCATATGGCCTTACTTCCTTAATCTTGAAAGGTCCGGACCATCTTGACTTTAGCTTCCCAGGAAACAGTTTCAGCATAGAGTTGTAGAGGAGAACTTGATCTCCAGCCTTGAATTCTCTCTTCAAGATACTCTTGTCATGAAAAGCCTTAGTCTTCTCCTTGTATATCATTGAGTTCTCAAAAGCATCCATTCTTATCTCATCAAGCTCATGAAGCTGGAAAAATCTGTTCTCATTAGCACTCTTGATGTCAAAGTTCAGCAACTTCACAGCCCACAATGCCTTGTACTCAAGTTCAACTGGTAGATAGCAAGCCTTCACATAGATAAGGTTGAAAGGTGTGGTTCCCAAAGAAGTCTTGTAGGCTGTCCTATAAGACCAAAGTGCATCATAACCTTGTCGGACCAGTCCTTCCTCTTAGATCCCACAATTTTCTCCAAGATGCCCTTGATTTCCCTGTTGGAGACCTCAACTTGACCACTTGTTTGAGGATGATAAGGAGTTCCCACCTTGTGCTCCACTCCCTTCTTCTTCAGAAGACCTTCAAACAACTTGTTGATGAATTGTGAACCTCCATCACTTATGACCACTCTTAGAACTCCAAATCTTGGGAAGATAATAATTTTGAACATCTTGATCACCACTCTTAAGTCATTTGTAGGACTTGCCACATCTTCTACCCACTTGGACACATAATCCACAGCTACGAAGATATATTTGTTGCCATAAGAAGAAGGGAAAGGTCCCATGAAGTCTATTCCCCATACATAAAACACTTCCACTTCAGGGATTGGGTTTTGAGGCATCTCATTCCTTTTGGTGATGATCCATGGCAGTGTGTGAGGATCCCATCGATTTCTTCTTCAGCCACCACTCTTCTATAGAGCTGATCCTTGCAAAGAATGTAGAGGAAAAGTCATCTGTTGGGGATAGATTGCATCTACCCACATAGGCCCATCTTGACGAGATCTCGGCCCAAGGATGAGTATCGAAGTCGGCCCAGAGGGCCCAGAACCGACTTTCAGGTGCATATATAAAGAGAAGGTCGAATTGAAGAACGAGACACGCATACATTGGAGAACAAACTTAGAATTAGGGTTTCTTTCATATTACTTGTTCTTACTTTGTTCTTCAGAGAAACATTTGAATTCATTCAATAAACGCTTGATTTGTTCTCTAAATCGTCTAGTTTCTAAACTCACCATCGAAATCGATCGTCGATCAAGATCACCGATTTCAGATTCAACAATTGGCGCCGTCTGTGGGGAATAGCAGATAGTAACGATCAAGAACATCGATCAAGACAATGACGGGATCTCCGACGAATCCACCAGGTCAACATCCAGTCAACCTAAACACCATCCTCGCATCTCTCGCCGCCGTAGTTCAACGCCTTGATCAACAAGAAGCCGCAAACAAATAACCTCAAGAACGTCTAGAGACAATCGCCGCTGCTTGTCTTCCTCCGGTGTAAACCGACGATCAAGACCCGGATACCGCTCGACGACGTCTTTTCCAAACTACGGTGCACAACCAAGCAACCGATCAGGCGACCAATGAAGAACTCCAACGTGTTCAAGGGACGATCAAAGATATGTCGTCTAAAATTCATCAAGCCACCAGTTTCGCACCGGAAATCGATCGAGTTTTGGAAGCGACTCAGAAAACTCCCTTTACCCAAAAGATAACCGACATCCAAGTTCGACGCCAGGATAAACTCCGGATACCATCTTTTCGCGGCGACTTCGACCCCAGCGACCATATGACTAGCTTCAACATTGCTATGGGCCGAGCCTATTTTACCACGGAAGAACGAGATGCCGGCTATTGTCAACTCTTCGTCGAAAGCTTCGCAGGACCGGCCCTTACTTGGTTTTCTTGTCTGTCCGCCAATTCCATTAGCACCTTCAAGGAACTTTCTACCGAGTTCCTCAAACATTATTACATGTACATCCGTCAAGGGGCCTCCGCCACCGATCTCTTGAAAATAGCTCAAGGACAGAAGGAATCTCTCCAAGACTTCATGGAACGATTCAAGAATCTCGTCTCAAAAGTCGAAGTCCCGGACAAAACTGCAGTGGAAGCATTACGTAATACATTATGGATCAGATCATCTTTCCGATCTGACCTGTACACCAACAGTACAATCACTCTGGAGGATGCCCTCCAACAGAGCCAACTGCTTCATACGTATGGAGGAGGACAACGCGGCTTATACAGCAAAACATAATGCATTAAAAGCCCAGTTAACTCCAAAGACGGCCTCTATCACTCAGGAACCTCGGCAGCACCAACCTAATAACGACAATAAGGGGAAAGTTTACTCGGTAGCCGAGGAACCAGGAGCTACTTCATCCGCGGCACCCACCGAACGACCGTGGAATGTATGGGACAGAACGCTAGAGGGAAAACCCCTAATTTACGATGAAACCAAGTTCTGCACCTACCATAAAGCTAAGGGTCACGATACAAAGGAATGCAAACAACTCGCAGAGGCTCTATTCTCGGCATTTAAAAACGGTGTCGTCACTCCTGACCCGCCCAAAGCCAAACAGACGAGGAAAAAAGGGAGCTGGACAAAAAATAAACAAACTAGCACCAAGGCGCAAGAAGTCCGCCAAGAAGATCGAGATGCAGCAGCTCCACCGAGACAGCGAGATGATACCGATACCAAAGACGAGAGACCACAAGTGGCACGTCGAATCAATCTCATCTCTGCACATCCCTCGACATCATCTCCTAAGGACACCGACCACCAAGATCTTCGGGAACATCTCCAGCAAAAGCGTTCCCATACCGACATGCGGGACACCCTCCTCCAAAGAAAGAGAGCTAAGCTATCAAACAAAGACCTCCGCCAGAAGCTCAAATCCAACACAAGCACAGCAACAGCGGATCTCAGGAAGTCATTATCGGACCAACGTCCCAGTGTTTTCCGGCGAGTCAATGTCATTCTGGGAGACCCTCCCATATGTAACAGTTCAGTGAAAGCCATAAAGGAGTATCAACGCAAAGCTGTGAGTGCTCATCGGTGGCCGACGAAGCATGAAGCAGAAACACCTATCACATTTTATGAACTCGACCTTGCCGATATCGACTATCCACATAATGACCCTCTGTTAGTCGAACTTCAAATCGGTACTTGTGAAGTCACTCGAGTCCTCATCGATACCGGAAGCTCTGTCAACCTCATCTTTCGACAAACGTTGATTAAAATGATAGTCGATCTCAAAGACATCAAGCCCTCCTCGCGAGCGCTTACCGGGTTCAATGGATCGTCAACAACCCTGTTGGGCACTATCCGCCTCAACGTGTTCGTAGGTGGAGTGAACAAGCTCATCAAATTTTCCATGATAGATACCGAGACCCAGTACAATGCAATCCTCGGAACGCCTTGGCTTCACTCAATGAAAGCGGTTCCGTCGACATACCACCAATACGTTAAGTTTCCTACGAAAGAAGGAAAAATCTTCACACTCACTGGGAATCAACGCCTGCCTCGAAGTATGCTAGTCACCAACTTCAAAAACAAACAGATCACCTTCGCCATCAAACCGAAAAAGAAGCTATCCCCTTCCAAAGAGGAAACGATCCAAGTCGGCATCAACGCTGAAAATCCAGACCGAACCGTAGGAATAGGATCTAAGCTTAGCAACGACATGGTGACAGAACTAACCGCTTTCTTTTGCACGAATAAATCAACGTTCGCCTGGTAAACTGCCGACATGCCCGGTATCGATCCAGTTGTTACAGCTCATCAACTAAATTTTGATCCCACTTACGAACCAATTAAGCAGAAACGACAAAAACTGGGCCCCAGAAGAGCTAGGGCAGTCAACGACGAGGTCGACAAGCTTCTCGAAGCAGGATCTATCGCCGAGGTGAAATATCAGGATTGGTTAGCTAATCCGGTAGTCGTCAAAAAGAAGAATGGGAAATGGAGAGTTTGCATCGATTTCACCGATCTGAACAAAGCATGTCCAAAAGATAGTTTTCCTCTGCCTCATATAGATCAGATGGTGGAGTCCACTTCCGGAAATGAATTACTCTCCTTCATGGACGCGTTTTCAGGTCATAATCAAATCATGATGCACCCAGACACTCGTGAAAAGACGTCGTTCATCACCGACAGGGGGATATACTGCTACCGGGTAATGCCGTTCGGACTCAAGAATGCAGGAGCCACTTATCAACGACTTGTCAACAGAATGTTCGCCGACAAGTTGGGAATTACCATGGAAGTTTACATCGATGACATGCTCGTCAAGTCACTTATCGCGAAGGATCACATCCAACACCTTTCCGAGTGTTTCGAGACTCTAAATAAGTACGGGATGAAGCTCAATCCGGCGAAATGCACCTTCGGAGTCAACTCGGGCGAGTTCCTCGGATATATCATGACCCAGCAAGGTATCAAAGTGAACCCAAATCAAATCTCTGCGGTCCTGGATTTACCCGATCCAAAAACGTCTCGGGAAATTCAGCGTCTCACCGGCAGAGTGGCGGCCCTCAATCAATTCATCTCAAGATCCACGGACAAGTGCCTCCCATTCTACGAGCTGCTACGAGGGAACAAAAAATTCTTGTGGGACGAAGCATGTGAAAAGGCTTTCGCCGCGTTAAAACAATACTTAACAACCCCGCCGGTCCTAGCGAAACCAGATGCAGACGACACTCTATATCTCTATATCGCAGTCTCTCCTTCCGCTGTGAGTAGCGTACTCATTAAAGAGGACCGAGGTGAACAACATCCTGTTTTCTACACTAGCAAACGCCTAACCGACGCCGAGGCAAGGTATCCCACACTCGAAAGAATGGCCCTCGCTATTTTCACCTCGGCAAGGAAGCTGCGTCCCTATTTCCAATCTCACTCCATTGTAGTCCTCACCGACCTCCCTCTGGGAACTGTACTACAGAACGCAAATCAGTCGGGGAGACTTTCAAAGTGGGCCATCGAGCTTAGCGAATACGACATCTCGTCTAAAAGCAGGCCAACCATCAAGGCCAAAGTCTTGGCCGACTTCATTATTGAAATCCCCCCGGATCAAGCAGCAGAACTTGACACCCCAGTCAAAAGCTGGATTTTACACGTGAACGGGGCTTCATCTAACAAGGGGTCAGGAATAGGCGTCCGCCTCCAATCGCCCACCGGAGAGCTCATCGAACAATCGTTCCGAAATGGCTTCGCGGCGTCCAACAACGAAGCCGAATACGAGGTACTTATCGCAGGACTTCGTTTGGCAAAGGTAGTCGGAGAAAAGCAGTTAGAGGCTTTTTGTGATTCTCAACTCGTTGCCAGTCAATGCAGTGGTGACTACGAGGCAAAAAACGAAAGAATGGATGCATATCTCGGCGTTACCAAAAGTTTAGCTGCGGAATTCGATCACTTTGAACTCACCAAGGTTCCTCGTGAGGAAAACTAGTTCGCAGACGCACTTGTCGCGTTGGGAAGTAGCCAACAAAATCAGATCAGAAGAAAAATCCCGATACATACAGTAGAAAAGGCCAAGTATCACACTAACTGGCAGAGACAATGTCCTCACTATCTCCCCCAACATTGCCGGGATCACTTCCCCCATGCAAGTTGGCAACGATTGGCGAACACCTTTTCTCGATTATCTCGACAGAGGGGTACTCCCCGCTGATAAATGGGAATCCTGTAGACTCAAGGCAAAAAGCTCAAACTACGTGTCGATAGATGGTAGATTACACCGATGGACAACAAAAAAATTGCTTCTTACTTCGTGGGAAGAGAGGAAGCAGAGCTCGTTATGATGGAGACCCACAAAGGCGAGGGAGGTAACCATAGTGGAGGTCGATCTCTCGCACTGAAACTAAAAACCCAAGGACACCATTGGCCGACCATGGTCAATGACTGCGAAGAATACACATTCCGGTGCGACAAATGTCAGCGACATGCTCCCAACATTCATTCTCCCACCGAGCTGTTAAAGACTTCAACAGCACCGTACCCGTTCATGCGATGGGCAATGGATATAGTCGGTCCCCTACCGAGCTCTAGGCAGAGACGCTTTCTGCTCGTCATGACCGATTATTTCACGAAGTGGGTTGAAGCGAAAGCTTACTCCAGATCACCGAGAAGGAAGTCCAAAGTTTCGTCTGGAAATACATTGTATGTCGACACGGATTACCCTACGAGATTGTTACCGACAATGGGAGTCAGTTCACCTCTACCAAGTTTCGCGAGTTCTGTGAGAAGTGGAGAATACGCCTTAGCTTCTCGACCCCCAGGTATCCACAAGGGAATGGACAGGCATAGTCAACAAATAAAGTCATTATCGACGGGATTAAGAAGAGACTGGATCTTAAGAAAGGACATTGGGCCGATGAATTGGAGGGAGTATTCTGGTCTCATCGCACGACGCCCCGAAGCGCAACAGGAAAAACCCCCTTTTCCCTGGCTTAAGGAGTCAACGTTACCAGCTTTAGAAGATTGCAGCTCCTTCAAAACCAAGATCTCAACCACAAAATGATGATCGACGCCCTTGATCAGCTCGAAGAGCGACGCGATCAAGCTCTATTGCGGATCCAAAATTATCAGCATCTCGCCGAATCCTACAACAACAGAAAAGTGCGATCACGTCCGATACAACTTGGCGTCCTCGCCCTCCGCAAAGTCTTTCAAAATACCAAGGAATGGAGGGCAGGTAAACTCGGTACCAACTGGGAAGGACCCTACAAAATAACACACATGGTCAAACCAGGGGTTTATCAACTCGAAACATCTTTTGGCGAACCAATACCGAGATCCTGGAATTCAATCAACCTGAAGCGTTATCTCGGCGCCTAGAGAAAGGAAGAAGAACTACGAGTGACTTGATCCCTTCTCGGGTACGTAGTCAGCCTTTAACCGGGTTCAGTCACCAAAAAAAAAAAAAAGGAAACTACGAGTGACTTAATCCCTTCTCGGGTACGTAGGCAGCCTTTAATCGGGTTCAGTCACAAAAATAAAAACTTCATAATATATATATATATATATATATATATATATACGTGCATATTCGCATCACGATCTCCCTTTGATCACTATTCGATTAAAGCCAACTCGGTTCTCGTCGAAATCAGTAACTTTTTATTCATAAAAATGAATTAAAAGTCGGCGTGTAATCCACAGTAGGCTGTTACGCCGAATAGACTTACCTATTCTTATGTCCTGATCAGACACTTAAGAGTTCGAAAGTCGAATGATATCACATCACAGTAGACAAAAGGAAAAACTACTCGAACCACTTTAAAAGGTCTCAAGTACGTTTCTTCCTAATTTTACAAAAGGAACATTGTCGGTCTATCTAACGAGATAGTAGCCTATTTGTCTACCTAGTAAAATTATTACGAAGCTTTGACATTGGTCCTCGGCTCATTCACGATATCGGTTGATGCTCTTAACTTCGTAAATTGCGCAAAATAAAAAACTTAATACTTCATAAATAAAAAGGAGAAGCCAAACTCGGCAATAAGTTTTTACATAGAAAGTACAGACAAAGCAACATCCTATTAAGAGCGGAGATCCTCAATGTCCTGGGGAGAGAAGATCGCCATGTTGGAGCCGTGCTCATTGACGGCAATCGGCGTGAGGTCAATCTCTGAAGCTTCAACGACCTCCATCCCTTGTAGTTCACCCTGATACTTTGCTTCATCAGCTCTGGCCTGTTGAAGTATCTCCTCCATAGATAAACCCTGGGAATGGATCTTCTCGAGGCTCTCTCGGATTCCTTTCGCCTGAGAGTACAGGGCCAACTTGGACTGGATGGATGGTTGTTCTTCCACGAATTGGCGCATCTTGTGTACGCCAGCGCGATCCGATCCTTTAGAATGGACTCGACCTGAAGTCTTTCTCTTCTAACTCCATGCTCCCGAGACTCCCTCAGCCTTCTAGTCGTCATCTCAAACTTCAGGACGATCTCGGCTTTCTCCTGCTCCAGGTTATGGCATCGAGTTTCAAGGCCTCTATTCAGAGCCTTAAGCTCCTCTAGCTCCTTCGAAAGTGATGCAACCCTGACTGAACCAGTTGTTGATTTGAATCTAGAGGAGCTGGATGAGCTGAACCAGCTGAGTGACATCGAAGAGGAGCAGGATGAGTTGAACCAGCTGAGTGATGACATTGGCATGATGGATCAGGCTGAAAGAGAAGAAATTCCGCCCAACTCCTTTGTTGCATCAGATGGCCCTTTTTCAGCCCTAAAAAAGATCAAATAAACAAGTTAAGGATCCAATATGTCATGCTGATGGGCAAGCCACGAAAATGAAGTCAAGAAGTCATNGGAGACAAGAACTTTCCATGATCATGATCACCCAAGAAAGTCTCAGTCACATAAGCAAAGAAGGCCAGACCCACGTCCTCTCTCAAGAGTCACTAAGCCACTGTGTTCTAAGAAGAAACCAGCTATTCAAGAGCACAAAAAAGAATCAAGTTTTCTTAGCCAAGAAACTCATAAGATTGAAACTGCATCTTCTGATTGTGTTAATGATTCTTATTCTTCTCATGACAGGGAGCATATGGAAGTTGAAGAGCCTAAGGAGCTTGAGGAAAAACGTGGAAACCACACTGAAGAGGAGAAAGAAGTCTCAGATTGCTTACCATGGTTGAAAGACCAAGGAAAAACAAAGCTGCTGGAAAAATATGAGAGTTCTTTACCCTGTTTTGAATTTTTACCTGAAGTTACATCTGACTTTGATGAACTAACCTGTTTTGAACCGGTAAAAAGTAGCATTGATTCAGTGTCTCAGGTCCTAGAAGAAAACCCAGAAGAAGAAGCACAAAAGAGTTCACCACTAGAAGAAGAGTTGGAGCAGCCTAACATTGAAGCAGAAACTGATGCTAAGTCATTCTCTCTGAACTCTCAAGGGCACTGTAAAGATCTTGATATGGTTAATTATGTGCCTGAAATGTTTGTTATGGTTAGTTCCAGTGATGTAAAACGTTTTGGTCTGGAAAAAGTAAAAGAATTTTGTGTTTCAAACTCTGTTTTTGATAACATGATTAATTCTTTTAAAGTGTTTGAACCAGATAAACTCCTTGATCAAAAATGTTTCAAGTCTGTTAGTGAATTCAATCCTGGTCTTGTTTTGAGTTTCAATCAGTTTATGGAATATAACAAATGCCTTGATCACCCTGAAAATAAACTAGAGCTTGTTCTTCAACAACCTGATTTTTGTTTCAGGAAACCTTGTGATTCTTTTACTTACTTTAAAGATAATGGATTTGATATGAGTTTTTCTAGACATGAACTGAAAGCACTTAGGGCTGAAACTGAGTTTATTCTTGATTTTGATTTGAAACTTGCTAGTTTATGTTCTAAAACTGGAAAATCTTGGCATGTTTTGAGATTACACATTGTGAATGATGTTGTTATAAGCTTTGATGATATTCTGGTTTATAACACTTTCTTTGATAAGCATGCTGAGCCATGGTTAAGTAATTCTCGGTTTGAACTTGATCTTTTGTGTTTTGAATTTGAGAAACTTGTGCTTGTTCTGAAATTGTTCTTTAAGAACTATGCTATCTTGTGCCTTGATGCCATTATGGTGTACAACACTTACTTTGATATGCATCATGATGACCTGACACGTGTGCTACATGTTCTAGAGAAAGAAATTTTATTTTCTGATTTGAACAAGAACATGTCTTGCACATATAATTCTGGGTATATAGTCTCTGTTTTGAGTGTCCAGGAACAACAGGACCTGTCCCAAAGGAGTGCAAAGGACGAAAGCAGACACCAAGCTTATCAGCCTAAGATTTGGAGATGGAAGTACTTAAGGAATATGGCTTCTAAACTCCAAGGAAGTTTCTCTCCAAAACTTTCTTTTGTTGTTGCTTACATGTTACTTTTCTTAAACCTTTGTATTGTGTCTAATTTGTTTCCTTTTGATGTAGGAGATACATATTTGAGGACAAATATTTTTAAAGGAGGAGGGGATGATGCAACCCTGACTGAACCAGTTGTTGATTTGAATCTAGAGGAGCTGGATGAGCTGAACCAGCTGAGTGACACTGAAGAGGAGCAGGATGAGTTGAACCAGCTGAGTGATGACATTGGCATGATGGATCAGGCTGAAAGAGAAGAAATTCCGCCCAACTCCTTTGTTGCATCAGATGGCCCTTTTTCAGCCCTAAAAAAGATCAAATAAACAAGTTAAGGATCCAATATGTCATGCTGATGGGCAAGCCACGAAAATGAAGTCAAGAAGTCATCAAAAATATTTAATATTTAGTTTTCAAGACAATTTTAGTTTTAATTAAGTTTTTCTTATTTTTCTACAATTTTAGGACCTTTCATTTTCTAATTTGCTACTTATACTCTCTTTGGTGTTTCAGAAACATTATTCACTCTTTTTATCAAAAACTCTCTCTAAACTTTGTGAATCCTTTGTTCATCCATGAACACTGATTGCTAAAGAGTTCATTCTCTGCAAGCAACTTGTCTTTGATCACAAACAGAGTTCATTCTCTTGATCATAGATACATCTACACAAGATCTGATCAGTCCATAGATCATTTCTGAAGATCATCCATTCAAACCATCCATCATCACTGAAATCAACCCATAGCTCTCTCTCAAACCATCAGATCATCCTTCATAGAATCAGGGACAAAAAGGATCCCATCATAAGGGATTCATCAGAAAGAGCTTCAGCACGCTCCGCGGCTTCAATATTCTCGGCGTTCAGTGCGCCGATCTGCTCTTCGTACGAGTCGCATTTGTAGGCCAGCTCGGCGATCTCCCTGCTCTTCTTCTTCAGAGCTCCGGTCTTCGACGCTATCTTCTCGTCCTGAGCCTTCAGCTTGGCCTCGTAATCTCTTACCATGAGATTGGCACTCCCAAAGGACTGAGTAAAAAGAGGCAAATCAAAGACAGGATTAGCGACGGAAGGGCCAACCAACAGTAGGAAAACGAGATACTTACGATAGCCCCCGCTCGAGTCATCTCGCGATATCGGTTGCTCTGCGAGAGCTGCTCCAACTCAGGCATTCCCCTCCTCTTGAGTTGAATTTGGCGGAATAAGCGTGCTGGCGCCTCATTTTCTTCAACGAAGGGGACAGAAAGGTGCTGATACCGAAAATCAACGACATGAGGGTATCCGACCTCTTCTTCACGGCCAGCCAGATCGAGTTCGGTAGGCTGCTCACCACGAGTCTCCACCGTCTGGGGACTTGCATGGTGCTCCTCTATTGGCATCTCGGTAGCAGCAATGGTGTTAGCAGGGATAAAAGGAGAAATCATAATTATTTCTTCCTTAGAAGGACATTCGAGTTGACCGACGTCATCCACATTCTCTGTCGGCCCCTCGGTCAGAGGAGATTGAGTTGGGCTGCTCCTCCTAATCTCTTCCTCGGCAGTCGCTGACCTCTTTCTCTTAGCCGGACGGCTGGTTCCAGGTGAACCACCCTCATGAACTGGAGTGCCGATAGTATCAGCATATGAAGGAAGAGACGCGAGATTTACTTTTCCCATTCTCGAACTGCGACTTGGCGAAGTAATAGCAGCTGCATTTCACACAGGCATGTCGCCAGTTCAAGTTCTGATGTTAATAAAAACTATATAATTGAAGAACAAGTTACCTCGGCTAATTCTCTTTAAAGCGGCTTGGATACGGGCTTCACTGATATCAGGCCAGTGTTGGTGACTCAATGTTGTGATAGCTTCCACTTCCTCTAGGAAAGATTGGGTACGACCTTGCGACCACTTGGAAAGCCGATCTGCACAAAAAAGAAAACAGATTAAGCGGATCAGTAGAAGTGCAGTAAATTCAGATCTCGAAATCATACCAATGTTAGCGTTGAAATATCCGTTCAAAATTATGGAGGGATCTTCAAAGGAAACGTCGTTGATCTTGACATAGAAGTAGACCCGGTTCCAGAAATTGACTTTGGACGGTTTCTCGGTAATTACATTGTACTTCGAGACCATTTTTTCGTAGAAGTACCATGCCTTTGCCGTGATGTTAGGCGTCGTAAGCTCCTCAAACAAACAGACCGACATCGTAATACCCAATTTGGCAGCAAGAACAGTGAGCATGACCAAGATCCTGATCCCCTTGGCCGTGTACTGGCTGAGAGCTATTCTTCTCTGATGGCAGTAGGTCGTCAAGAATTCCGGCAGGGGCCACCATAATGAGCAGTTGGTGAACCACGATTCGTAGACACATGCGTACCCCGCGGGAGGAGTCCAAGATCTTTGATGATCCGCCGGGATGAGGAAAGAGAATCCCGCAGGCGGACTGGTCTGCATGACTAATCTACGAACACTTTTGAACGTAGATCTAGTGGGGAAGTGATTCTCCCATCTCTGATTCTTCTTGACGCTTAGACGATGTTCCTGCTCCGGATCGATCTCTTCGTCAAACTCGAAATCGGTCCCAGTCCAACGCATCGGAAGCAGGTCGGCTAGATGAAGACTTATTTCCTTCTCGGTGGAAGCTTTGTCCTTGGCTTTGGAAGGATGGTTTTCTGGTTGCGAACTTGGTACTGTCTCCTGTGTCGCGTCATCCACAGCCACTTGACCCGAGGCCTCTCTTTCTTCCAAGTCCAGGCTAAACTGAACAACGCTACGCTCATTCTCGTTCAATTCGGCTAAATCTGCACTCGTCGGTCTCGGAATCAACCCTCCGAGCGTGATCGCTCTCAGTCCGAGAAGTCGCAGAGAACTACTATTATCGGAGTCAGAAGCGGTGGCGATCGCCTTTCCCTTCAGTGAACAGCGGCGGATAGGAGAAGACATTCTGATCGGAATGTTACGTTCTAGAGAGAGAAAGAAGAGAGAAGTCAGAGAAGAAAGGGTACCTTTGTCAATTGAAGCAGCAAGTAGATAAAGAAATGAGAAGTGAAAGGAGGTTTTTATAAGTAACTTGGTGCGGAAGACGAGCGGTCGTCATAATTAGGTCTAAAACCCTATAAATGATGACACATGCCCCCACTAACTCCGAATCTCGAGAAAATATGGAAGAAGAGCGCGTAGCTTCTACGGGAAAATATACCGAGATGAGTTACAAAATACGAGGATAGGACCGTGGAGACGACTTCGTAAGACTGATAACCGAGATCACATCATCAATGGACCCATTCGAAGAAATTCTTCGGAAAGAACCGCAATGACACTTTCGATGAACTGGGGGGGGGACTTATTGTTGGGGATAGATTGCATCTACCCACATAGGCCCATATTGACGAGATCTCGGCCCAAGGATGAGTATCGAAGTCAGCCCAGAGGGCCCAGAACCGAATTTCAGGTCCATAGATAAAGAGAAGGTCGAATTGAAGAACGGGACAAGCATACATTGGAGAACACGCCTAGAATTAGGGTTTCTTTCAGATTACTTGTTCTTACTTTGTTCTTCAGAGAAACATTCGAATTCATTCAATAAACGCTTGATTTGTTCTCTAAATTGTCTAGTTGCTAAACTCACCATCGAAATCGATCGTCGATCAAGATCACCGATTTCAAATTCAACATCATCCCAATAGTACCTCTTCAAATCTTTGTAAAACTTCTTGGCGTAGCCTTCAAGACCCAATGGTTCCTTTCCAGTAACAAGATAGTTCACAAAATCAGCATACCAAGGTCCCTTCTCATTATTTGCCTTGACTTCTTCAATCTTCTTACCAGTCTTACAAACTGCAACCACTGCTCTAATAGCCATGATTTGCTCCTCTGGAAGTCTTTCATCAATAGGGATTCCACCTTCAATCTTCAGATTAGACAAGTGATTAGCCACTCAATTCTCATCCCCGGGCTTGTCTCTGATCTCTAAGTTGAACTCTTGAAGCAAAAGAATCAACCTCAAGAGCCTTGGTTTTGCATCTTTCTAGGCCAAGAGGTGTCTCAAAGAAGCATGATATGTGTAGACAATGACTTTAGATCCCACCAAGTAGCTTCTGAACTTCTCAAAGGCAAAGACAATGGTCAGCATCTCATTCTCAGTTGTGGCATACTTCATATGAACAACATTCAAGGTCTGGCTCGCGTAATAGATCACATGTGTCTTCTTGTCTTTCTTCTGCCCCAAGACTGCTCCCACAGCATAGTCACTGGCATCACACATAATCTCAAAGGGAAGATCCCAATCTAGTGGCTGAACAATGGGAGCACTGATGAGTTCACCTTTCAGCTTCTTGAAGACTTCAAGACATTCCACATCAAAGATGAAAGTGGCTTCCTTGCATAGCAGCCTGGTCAATGGTGTAGTGATAATGGAGAAATCTTTGATGAACTTTCTGTAGAACCCAGCATGGCCAAGAAAGCTTCTGATGTCCTTCACTGTCTTTGGTGGAGGCAAAGCAACCATAACCTCAATCTTAGCCTTGTCCGCCTCAATCCCTTTCTCTGAAATCTTGTGTCCCAGCACAATCCCTTCTTTAACCATGAAGTGACACTTCTCCCAGTTCAGCACAAGGTTGGTGTCTTCACATCTCTGTAGGACCCTGCAATGATTTGACAAACAAGCAGAAAATGAAGATTCGTAGACAGAGAAGTCATCCATGAATACTTCCACAACATCCTCAATGAGATTAGAGAAGATAGACATCATGCACCTTTGAAAGGTGGATGGAACATTACATAGCCCAAATGGCATCTTTCGATATGCAAAGGTACCATAGGGGCATGTGAATGCTGTCTTCTCTTGGTCATTGGGATGTATGGGGATTTGGAAGAACCCTGAATACCCATCAAGAAATTAATAATATGGATGGTTTGCAAGCCTCTCAAGCATTTGATCAATAAATGGCAATGGAAAATGATCTTTCCTAGAGGTTGAGTTAGGTTTCCTGTAATCAATACACATCCTATGTCCAGTTACAGTTCTATTGGGTATTAACTCAACCCTGTCATTTTTATCCACTGTGATACCACCTTTCTTTGGAACTCCATGCACATGAGATACCCATTTACTATCTGAGATAGGGTAAATAACACCAGCATCTAAGAGTTTAAGAATCTCCTTCTTTACAACATCCTTCAGGTTAGGATTTAACCTTCTTTGATACTTTATAGATGTCATTGATTCATCCTCAAGATGTATCCTATGCACGCACAAAGAAGGTGATATCCCTTTAATATCATCAAGTGAGTAACCTATTGTTTTTCTAAACTTTCTAAGTTCATTCAAAAGTTGAGACAGCTCAAGTTCACTAAGTTCACTACTCACTACGACATGGTAAGTCTCATTAGGGCCAAGAAATGCATACCTTACACCAAGGGGAAGAGGTTTGAGCTCCACTTTTGGTGCTTGAGCTCACTCCAGTCATCTTGCTGGTTGTTCTCTTGCTGTGTAGCTGAGGGTGCCTGATGAACCACTTGTGGCATCTCTTCATACTGATCCTCTCCAGCAACCCCTTTGTATGAATCCAGAATTCTCCCATAGGCAACACTCTCCTTGTTCTCAACCACTTGGACCTCTCTATCAATTGTCAAAGCATGTTGTAGAGGGTCTTCAAGTGCCAACTCCTCAAGAAGCTCATCAGCTAGAGCATCCATTCCCTTTATGTAGAAGGCTTGGTTTTTAATGGTTGGCTTCTTCATCACTTCATTGATATCAAAGTGAAGAATGTTCCCTTTTCCAAGGTGAAGATCAATCTTCCCTTCTCTCACCTTCACAATGGTTCCTGTTGTGGCTAAGAAAAGTCTTCCAAGGATCAAAGGATCTTTAGCTTCCTCACCCATCTCCAACACAACAAAATCAATGGGTATATCAAAGTTACCAACCATCACAGGAAGATCTTCTAGGATGCCAACATGGATCTTCACTGACCTATCAGCCAACACCAAGGAGAGCTTACACTTCTTGTACTGAGTAAACCCAAGCTTCTTTGCAATAGACAAAGGCATCAAACTGACACTAGCTCCAAGTACGCAAAGACACCTCTCAAACACCATGGGTCCAAGAGCACAAGGCAAAGTGAAACATCATGGATCCTCTAGCTTCCTTGGAACATCTAGCCTTTGGATAATGGCACTGCACTCATGAGTTAGAATCATCATGCCCTCCATCTCTTTCTTCTTTGCAGCCACAACATCTTTCAAGAACTTGCTGTACTGAGGGACCAACATAAAAACATCAATGATGGGCATTGTGACCTGAACTTCACTCATTTCTTTCTCAAAGAGTGCCTTGTACTTCTCCAATAGCTGTCTCTTGAATCTTCCAGGGAATGGTAGCTTTGGCTCATAAGGAGGAGGAACAAAGGAGGATTCCTTTGTTGGAGTAGCAGCTTCACCATGTTTCACTGTCCTCTTCTCTTCTCCTACCTTCCCTTTACCCTTAGCTTCAACAATCTTTTCCAGGATCTCTTCATCAACCTTCTCATCAACAATAACCACTTCGTCATCAATGTTGATGGCAACCTCCCCACCTTGTTTCTCACCATCTTTGGTGAGGACTCTTGGAGGCAACTCTTTACCACTCCTTAGTGTTATTGCCTTCATTGTTTCCTTGAGGTTTTGCTCTGGCCTTCCAGGTAATGAGCTTTGTTGGCGACTTGGCTGAGAGTTCATAGCAACAAACTGGTTTTCCAAAACTATGATCTTGTTGTGGAGTTCATTGTAGCTTCCATCAATCTTGGAATGAATGTTCTTGAACTGATAGCCCATCGTCTTTTCATTCTTGGACTGAAAATCCAAGAGTTTCTTGAACATTGCATCAACACTTGTATCTGAAGCTGGAGCTTGTGAAGAACTTCCTTGAGCCTGAGTAGACTGATTGCCTTGATTACTGAAACCAGGAGGTGTGTTTTGCCTAGGCTGATAATTCCCTTTCTGAGTGTTTTGCTTGGGCTGGTATCCTCCTTGTTGGTTATTGGAATAAGACCTTGGCTGGTAGTTGTTGTACTGAAAGTTAGGTTCCTTCTTCTACCAAGAACCATTGTTGTTGATGAAGCATAACTCTTCTTTGCCTTTGATATGTTGCGTTTTTAGCGTATTCTAACCCATGTTTTCAACCGTTTTTCGAGTCTTGTTGTTGTTTATCGAGTCTTTTCAGGTTAGGAATGCTTTAGGATGGAGTTTTGAGCACAAGGAGCAAGGAAAACAAGAATGTGTGAAATGGGGCCCGATCGATCGATCCACTCCCTGGATCGATCGATCCCAAGATGCAAATTCGGCTCTTTGGTGCGGGACAAATTTTGATCGACCGAGCAAGAAGCCAGTCGATCTGCATAACATGGATCGATCGATCCCCTCCTAGATCGATCGATCTCTTGGTCGATCCATTTTTGCACGGATTTGCGGAACATATTTTGATCGAACGAGATAAGAAGTGAGTCGATCTTCATCATACAGATCGACCGATCCACTCCTGGATCGGTTGATCCCATGGTCGATCCAAGCCGGTCTGCACGCAAGAAAACCAGATTTTCGGTTTTATTCAAGTTTGAACCGGTTTTGTTTAGGGATTTTGTGAAAAACGTATTGAACCCTATATGTGGCAGGTGCTGAGTGTTTTTCTCAGTACGTTTTAATTTTACATTGGATTGATTTTGGCTTTTGGAGATTGTAAGCTCTAGGGAGAAGAAATTTATACTCTTGATAGAGAAGAACTTTCTAAACCCTATTTGATTTCACATTTCTATTCAATGAATCATTCTGTTATTTTCTGTGTTCTTCATTTCATGTCGGAGTAATCCTACAGTTAGGCTAGGGTGAATCGAAGGGATCCATGAATCACTAAGACTGACATGTTAGATAGGGGTTAATCCCATTGGTTCTTCATCTAGATGTATCTTATAGCTTGAACTGGACTGCGCACCTAGTTCATGATCTCTAGGTTGTTTAAAATCACCGAAAATGATTGTTTAAACTCCCGAAATGAATCTAGATGAACAAGTGTTCATAACCGACGGTAGTCGTTGTTAGGAAACTTGTGAACAAATCAAAGTTGTTAAATTGCATGATTAGAATTCTAGATAAAACGGAAGTTGATCTTTAGATTTATAATTCATAGGGTTTAGTTAACCGAAAGTTAACTAAACTATGCTTGTTGTTATGAGTTCGAGAACGGTTTAAATCTGAATCCCCTGTCTAGCATTCATATCTTCATTTATGTTTTCCTGAGAATACCCATGGCCTAGCGTTTTTATTCATCTGTGAAACTTAATTTACATTATGTTATTTACAATTCTGAAATTGAAACAATCAAAACAAACTCTTGTCGTTCTAGCTTGACTTTTCTCTCGAAGATTTATAGTGTAACCTTGGTCTTTGAGGAATTCGATCCCTATATACTACCGCGCACTACTATGCACTTGCGGTTGGTTTTAGTGGTTAAAACCTGAGTACATCAAGTTTTTGGCGCCGTTGCCGGGGACCAATAGTGTTACCTTTGAATCTAGGACTAGAGTCTAGTCTAGAATTTTATTTTCGTTGTTACTAATACGTTCTTTTTTATCGTTCTTGCGTGTGTTTCAGGTGTATGAGCACAAGAAGCCAAAGTTCTCGGAATCTGGTGATTGTCTCCAACGAAGAACTAGCAAGAATCGAAAGAGAGAACAACAGAACTAGAAGAAGAGACATGGCCGATCAACAAGATCTGCCAGAAGGATTGGGAGATAACCAAAATCTCGACATGGGTAATGAGCAAGAAGTTAACAATCATGCTGGAAATGCTGGTGGTGGTATTCCACCGCGCCACCCTGCTCAAGAGCAAAGGAGACCTCAGTTTCGTCCTATTGGAGCTATTGATACTCCACATGCCTTCTATCAGAACCGGTCTGCGATCCAGCCTCCCCCTATCAACAGGCAGGATTATGAGATCAAACCTCAGATCATAGCTTTGGTCAAGCAGCACATGTTTCATGGTCTGCCTTCTGAGAGTCCTATGGATCACATTGAGAACCTTGAGGAGATCTGTAGCACAATGAGATCCAATGGGGTCCCTGCTGATTACCTTCGTTGCAAACTGTTTGCATTTTCTCTGGGAGATAAAGCTTTGAGATGGCTGAAGTCTCAACCTGTAGGATCTATTACTACATGGGATCAATGTAGAGCTTTGTTCTTGGACAGTTTCTACACCAAATCCAAGACAGCTAACCTGAGGAGTAAGATCACAAACATCCAGCAGAATGCTTCTGAGCCATTGAATGAAGCATGGGAAAGGTTTAGAGGGTATCTGAGAGAGTGCCCACATCATGGGTACTCGAATGAGCACATCCTCAACATCTTCTATGATGGAGTGAACTGGACTGTCAAGAACTCCCTCAATGCAGCCAGCAATGGGGATTTCATGACAAAAACTCAAGAAGAAGCTTACACTTTGAACGAGAACCTAGCTGCTAGCTCCAGCAATCAGTGTGAGGAGTATGATAGATCGAGGAAGGTCAGCAGTGTAGACACTAAGAAGTTTGAGGAGATGAGTGAAAAGATTGACATGCTTATGCAAAGAGATCAGAAGATGGTCAGCTCTGTTGAGGACAATGGAGAGGGAGCATTTCAGCATGTTTTCTCTAATAAGGACTTGAGGACCAGCAAGCTGAAGTCAACTATGTGAATGGGCAGAATAGAGGGTAAAACCAGAACTACCAACAGCAAGGGTACCAGAACCAACAAGGTGGACATAACTCAGGACAGAACCGAAATCAGAACCAGAACTACCAACAACAAGGATACCAACAGAAGCAACAGCAGAACTCCTACCAACCCAGGAACACATCAAATGCTGCAAACCAAATCCCAGCTGCTCAAGAATCTAAACTTGAGCTGATGATGCAACAACAGATGATCAACCAGCATAAGAGTGCTTCTGAGATAAACATCAAGGTTGACAACATCAACGTTAAGGTTGACAACATGTACCAGGATCTGAACAACAAATGGGAATCTCTTTCAGCTCATGTGAAGAAGCTTGACACTCAAGTTGCTCAAACCGCAGAAGCTGTCAAAAGACCCACTAGAGTTCTTCCTGGGAAAAATGAACAAAACCCAGGAATGAGTTGTTAATGCTACACCCTTAGGAGTGATAAAGAACTGCCTCCTAATGAGAGGAGAACTGTGGAGACTACAGAACCAGTAGTGGTGAATGTTGAAACAAAAACTGTGGAGGTTGCTGAGCCAGAAACTGTGGAGGTTGCTGAACCGGTTGAAGCTAGTGTTGAGAAGGAGACTGTGGAAGTTGCTATAGACACACCTCCTCCAGTTCGAGTGTACACACCAAAACTGTCATATCCAGTGAAACAAAAGAAGTCTCGCAGAGATTTAGAGGCAGCTAAGTGTAAGGAAATGGTTAGTGAATTGACTGTGAAACTCTCATTTGAGGATGCTGTTGAGATGATGCCTGCTTTGAAGAGGTATGTGAAGAGTTTGGTGACAAACAACGCTTCTCCTAAAGAGAGTGTTATGTCTATCTCCAAGAGATGTAGCACACTGCTTCAGAACAGAGTTCCAGAGAAGATGGAAGATCCAGGGAGCTTTGTATTGTCATGTGAGATTGAAGGTGCTATGCTCAGGAGGTCTTTCTGCGATTTGGGATCAAGTGTGAATTTGATGCCATACACTGTGGCTAAGAGGCTTGGTTTCACCAACTTTAAGCCCACAAAAATCCAGCTAGTTTTGCAGATCGCTTAGTGAGACATCCAGTTGGTGTTGTCTTGGACATTGACGTTGTGACTGGAAACTACAAGATTCCTGCAGATTTTGTAGTGCTGGAGCTGGATCAAGAGCCTAAAGATCCCCTCATTTTGGGACGTCCATTCTTAGCTACAGAAGGAGCTATCATTGATGTGAAGAGAGGCAAGATAGATCTCCATTTGGGAGACATAATCATGAAGTTTAAAGTAGATAAGATGCTGAAAAGACCTACACTGGATGGTCATACTTTTTCCATTGACCATGCTTCAGAAGATGATGAAGATGAGGAAATGACTGAGGAGTTACTGAGAGATGATCCTCTGGAGATTGCTCTTACTCTAGCTGAGAGTGAGCTTGGGTACTTGAATGAGGATACAACCGGGTTTGCTAAGGTGTTGAATTCTGGGGTGCAAGTGGCACACATGGTAGCTTTTCTGAGCCTTGATGAAGGGAAATCACCTACACCAAAAGCTACTGCAGATCATCTCAACCCATGGAGTGAACTGAGAGCTCCAAAGGTGGAACTCAAAACACTTCCAGCAGGGCTAAGGTACGCATTTCTTGGTCCCAACTCTACTTATCCCGTGATCATCAATGCTGAGCTGAACAACGTTGAAACTGCTAAACTTTTGTGTGAGTTAAGGAAGTTTCGTAGAGCAATAGGCTACTCGCTAGATGACATTCCTGGTATATCACCTGATCTTTGTATGCATAGGATATATCTAGAAGATGAATCAAGAAATTCTATAGAACATCAGAGGAGGTTAAACCCGAATCTAAAAGATGTTGTTAAGAAGGAGATAATGAAACTTCTGGAAGCTGGAATAATTTATGCTATCTCTGATAGTAAATGGGTTAGTCCCATGCATGTTTTACCAAAGAAAGGTGGAGTAACAGTAATCAAAAATGATAAGAACGAGTTGATCCCCACTAGAACTGTCACTGGTCATAGAATGTGCATAGACTATAGAAAGTTGAATGCTGCAACTAGGAAAGATCATTTTCCTTTGCCATTTATTGACCAAATGCTTGAAAGATTGGCTAACCATCCATACTACTGCTTTTTAGATGGTTATTCAGGTTTTTTCTAAATACCGATTCATCCAGATGATCAGGAGAAAACCACATTCACATGTCCTTATGGCACATTTGCTTATCGCAGAATGCCGTTCGGTTTGTGCAATGCGCCTGCCACGTTCCAGAGGTGTATGATGTCTATTTTTACTGACATGATTGAGGATATAATGGAAATATTCATGGATTATTTCTCTGTCTATGGATCTTCGTTTTCGGTTTGTCTTTCTAATTTGTGCAGGGTACTTAGGCGGTGCGAGGAAAAGGATATGGTGTTGAACTGGGAGAAGTGCCACTTCATGGTCAGAGATGGCATTGTCCTTGGACACAAGATTTCAGAAAAGGGCATTGAAGTTGACAAGGCTAAGATCGAGGTGATGACGAGTCTACAGCCACCTGATTCGGTAAAAGAGATCATAAGTTTTCTGGGTCATGCGGGGTTCTATAGGAGGTTCATTCAGGATTTCTCCAAGATTGCAAGGCCTTTGATTCGTCTTCTCTGCAAGGACATTAAGTTTCACTTCAACAGTGAGTGCTTGGAAGCTTTTCATACCATCAAGGGAGCACTAGTTAGTGCACCAATTGTCCAACCACCGGACTGGGAGTTGCCTTTCGAGGTGATGTGTGATGCCAGTGATTACGCTGTGGGGGCCGTCTTGGGGCAGAGAAAAGAAAAGAAGCTTCATGTCATTTACTACGCAAGCAGGACACTCGATGATGCACAATGCAACTATGCCACTACTGAGAAGGAGTTGCTGGCCATTGTTTATGCTTTTGAGAAGTTCAGATCCTATCTTGTTGGATCCAAGGTCATAGTCCACACCGATCATGCTGCATTAAGATATCTGCTCTCAAAGAAGGATGCAAAACCGAGGTTGCTGCGATGGATTCTCTGACTGCAGGAGTTTGACCTTGTGATCAAAGACAAGAAAGTGATTGAAAATGGAGTTGAAGATCATCTGTCTAGACTGAAGGTGGAAGAAGAGTTACCTTTGGCTGATACTCTTCCGGTAGAAACTGTTTATCCAGTAAGTGTCCAATACAATGATGGGTATGTGCCAGTAAAAGATGCAAGCATTCCAAAGGTGCCTTGGTTTTTAGAGATTGCCAACTACCTAGCTGAAGATCAAGAACCTCTTAAGTTTACTGGAAATGACAAGAAGAAATTCTTAAAAGATGTCAGACGCTACTTCTGGGATGAGCCATTTTTGTACAAGCAGTGTGCTGACAATGTTTTCAGAAGGTGTGTCACTGAAGAAGAGATTCCAGGCATCCTATTCCACTGTCATGGTTCCAACTACGCTGGACACTTTGCTGCGAGCAAGACTGTTTCGAAGATTCTACAGGCTGGTTACTGGTGGCCTAAAATGTTCAAGTATGCCCATTCCTTTGTCTCTAAGTGTGATGCATGTCAGAGACAAGGAAATATCAGCAAGAGAAACGAGATGCCTCAGAACTTTATCTTGGAAGTTGAGGTGTTTGATGTGTGGGGCATTGATTTTATGGGTCCATTTCCATCCTCCCACAACAATCAGTTCATTCTCGTCGCAGTAGACTATGTCTCTAAGTGGATACAGGCAATAGCAAGTCCTACAAATGATGCTAAGGTGGTTTTAAAGATGTTCAATTCCATCATTTTTCTAAGATTTGGAGTGCCAAGGGTGGTGATTAGTGATGGAGGAACACACTTTATCAACAAGGTGTTTGAGAATCTTCTCAAGAAAAATGGTGTAAGGCACAAGGTGACAATTGCATACCATCCTCAGACAAGTGGACAGGTTGAGATTTCTAATAGAGAGATCAAGAACATCCTGCAGAAAACAGTTGGAACAACTCGAAAGCATTGGTCAACCAAGCTAGATGATGCTTTGTGGGCATACAGAACCGCCTATAAGACTCCCATTGGCACAACCCCATTTCATCTGGTTGATGGAAAATCATGTCATCTTCCAGTGGAGTTGGAGTACAAGGAAGCTTGGGCAGTCAAGCAAATGAACTATGACATGAAATCGGCAGCTAAGAGAAGGATGATTCAACTCAATGAGTTAGATGAGTTTAGAAATTTAGCGTTCGAAAACTCAAAGATCTACAAGGAGCGAACTAAGGCTTATCATGACAAGAAGATCATTCCAAGGAATTTTACTGCCAATGATCAGGTTCTACTTTTCAACTCTCGTCTGAAGTTGTTCCCTGGAAAGCTTAAATCTCGATGGTCTGGTCCATTCACGATCAAAGAAGTGAAGCCTTATGGTGCAATTGTGTTGTGGAATCATGATGGTGGTGAATTTGTGGTTAATGGTCAACGCCGGAAACCATATCTAGCCCATTCAGAGATCCCTAAGGGAGAAGCTGTCTCTCTTGGTGAACCACCTCTAGCATAGAGGGTGTCAGAGTCGAGCTAATGATGTTAAACAAGCTCTTGGTGGGAGGCCACCCACTGGTATGTGTACATATTCTCTTCTTATTTTCTCTTTCAATTTGAGTTTTGGTTTTGTTTTTAGTTTTGCAGGTATATATAAAAAAAAGAGTTTTGGTCCTGGACCGGTCGATCTGCTGATCGATCCAAACGCGTCAACTTATTTGCGGAATAGTTTTCGATTGACCGGACCAACACCAAACTCGATCCCCTGATCGATCTGAAGGGATCGATCGATCGCCCGAACTGTCCGGTCGATCCGCCTCGGTCGATCCAGGAAGCGTCGAAACCCGCAAAATTGCATAAGTATATTCGATCGACCGAGACAGAGTCCAATCGATCGAGCATGGATTGATCCATAACGGATCGATCGATCCTACATGGGGATTGATCGATCCTACTTGGGGATCGATCGATCCCAACCCGGGTAAGTTCCAAATCGATTTTTTTGGTTTTCTCCGGTTTACTCCCACTTGATTTGAACCGGACAAACACGATTTCAGAGTCTATTAACTCGATTTTGGGATCAAAAACTTTCATTTCTCCCTTTCATTTCTCAACCCCCCAATTCTTAACTTCCTCAATTTCACTCCGTTTTTGAAGATTATTCGGTCTAATCCATACGATTTTGCAACCTGATTCTGAATTTGTCACTATCTCCTTCAATTTGCAAAGGTATGGAACTCGAAACCCATTTTTGAGTTTGAAAATATAAGGTGCAAAGGTAAAAATTTTGAGTTTTTAGGGTTGTTTGGCTTGAATCGTGTGCTAAGATGTTGATTAGGGATGATTTCAAACTTAAGCCATGCCTTAATTCATAGTTTTAGTGTTGATTTAGGAATTTGGGTTTGTTCTTCATATAAAAAAAAATAATTTCGAAAAAAAGGGGCAAGAAATGAGAACTGGAGATGAGTTTAACTGTGTCTAATTGTCATATTTTTGAAAACTCATTTTTGAAATTTTGTTTAATTGCAGAAGATGGGTAAGTCAACCTCGAGGAAGAATCAGAAACAAAAGGCAGTAGCACGACCGGACACTCAGGATGTGGACACAGCTGATGCATCCAACTCAGTCCAACCAGATAGTGAGGAAATTCAGGCAGCAGATCCTTGGCCACGACCGGTGTTGACACCATTTGCTAAGGTTTCGAAACACAAAGGAGAGGACATCACTAGCAAGTCCATTCTGAAGAGCTTTCCTCCCTACGCTTACCACGATTACAGTGCTGGATGGAGTGGTTACAATAACCTTCTCTACAATGGTTTGCTGAGGATGCCACTAAAGCCAACAAAGTTCATTTGTGACTACACTACAAAGGAGTTGGGAATAGTGCGGGATGTCAAGAAGATGTGGAAGAACATGGTGCTTGGAACTCTTGGTTATGATCATGAAACCCATTTATCCGGAGCTGGTTATACAGTTTCTTTCCTCCATCGAGCTGCACTATAAGTCAAAGACGAATAGGGTGGCTAGTGAAGGCAAGCTTACTTTCCTCATCCATGGAGTACTTTATGAGATGACCATTCATCAGCTGTGTACACTGTTTGGCTTTGAAACCAAACATGAGGCGTGCTCTCTACCCGATTTCCTTCAGGCTTGTCTCTTATGGAGTGAGATAGCTAAGACCAACTTCGTTTCCAGAGAAGCCAAGCTTGCTATGGTTAGGAATCCAGTTCTACGTGTGGTCGACAAGTATTTGGGTCATCTTCTGCTAGGGAAAGAGGAAGCAGGATCACTTACAGGAGATGAGGCACATCTCATTCATTACGGGCTGCCTTCAGCTCTCAGGCCGGTTTATGACTTTGGAGAGCAACCTCCCGCAGAGCTTTCAGTTAACATGGGAGCACTGTTCGCCGATATGCTATTTGCTAGGAAGTTCAGAGGCCTGTGTGATCACTTCAAGAAGCCTTTGGAAGAATCCATAGGTGGTCTCCTCACTCGGATCTTCAAGTATTATGACATCGATCTCTCGAGGACTCCTTGTTTGGATTCTATTAGCAGGTTCAATGCCCAGTTCCTCACTAACACCAGGACTCTCTCCCCTGGTAAGATCTACCGGTTTACCCTTCCTGATGGCGAGGTCCTTCTCTGCAAGCTCCCACAGCCTTCCATTATATCTCTGACATCTGTGGAGAACATGCGCTTCAGGCCTCCAGCTGAGTTTCTCTACACACCTCCTCCACCAGGTCCCAAACGTCGCCGAGGCTCTTCTTTCTTCAGGTCCAGCTCAGAGAGAAGACGAACATGACCCTACTCCTGCCTTCACAGCTGATCAAACTGCCCATCCCTCTATGGAGTACTTGCTGCCAGCTTACACGGGACAGTATGACCCTGCAGCGCCACCCTTGGATGGTACACCGCAGCAGCAGTTTGCCTGGACTGCAGATACACTGGGGAAACTCTCGACGATGATGCAGACCATTTGGGGAGCACTTGCGAATGTCTGATGTCCACCACCTCCATCTTGTTGCCGCGCTCCGCAGACTTCCAAGCCTTCCGAGCCTGCTGATGACATTGGAGACATACCTGATGTTGCTGGACACAGAGATACCGACACCTTGGACGACGATGATGCAGCTGATTCACACCCTGATGCATGCCTTCCTAGGCGCAGGCGCGGACTAGGACAGAGCAGGAGCTGCAGTCCCGACGACCATGCGTGATCAGTATCATCTCTTTCTATCCATTGTATTATATCATTTTCTTTATCTTTATGTACTTTTGCATTTGTCGTATTCTCCTTTGGATCTATTTTTCACGCCGAGATGGTGTGAAATAAGTCTGGGGGAGAGTACATTCTAGGACTAACGTTATCTTGTGCTTCTTTTTGTGTTTTTGTTGACTCAGTTTGTTTCAAATCAGTCTGTTTTATTGAGTCAGTTTGTTTCAAATCAGTCTGTTTTATCAAGTCATAAAAAAAAAAAAGAGTTTGGAACTATGAACTTTTCTTGGAACTGCTGTCTATCTAATGTTTCAGTGACCATTCTTTCAGCTAATGACTGCAGACTGTACAACGTGGAAAACATCGAAGTGGATCGATCTGCCATTACCGTCCATACTTGTTTGGGTGTTTGACGGATCCAAAGCTGACCGCCCCCCCCCCCCCACCTAATAAACTTGATTTCTCTTGTCTTGAGACTTGGCATACATCGGATCGGACTCCTCATTCAAGTCTGAAAAGACTACTTTTTGTGAGTATAGTTTCCCTTTCTCTTCCCTTCCTAAAAAAAAATGAAAAATGAAAAGAGAAACAAAAAGAGAAGGATAAAGGTAAAAAAAAGTGAACCAGGTGCTTAGTGGCAACCACCATTAGTGCTTGTGTCTCATGGAAGCCTGTCTAAAAAACTCAGTCAATAAAAAAAAAATGATACCCTACAAAGTAGGGAGAAATTGACTGAGTGAAGCGAGAAAAGGGAAAGGAAAAAACTTATATGTGTGATCAAGAACTTGAATGAGTAAGAATCCATGTGTCTTGTGATCAATATTCCCTCGATGAGACTGCATGTTCAGCTCTAAATGGGGTTGGTGATGGTGAATTTGGATAACTCTCATGAGTTGTGGGCTGAAAACGGTTGGGTTGCTAAGCTGAGGTTGAGTACATGGAGTACCTTCTTTGGTTGGTGCAATTAGATGTGTCTTGCAACTGACAATAATAACGCAGTGTTCTAAAGGATATGTGAGTTCTCACGTTTTCAAACCTCTTTCTTGGATCATGGTAATTTGCTTGAGGACAAGCAAAAGACTAAGTCTGGGGGAGTTGATATGTTGCGTTTTTCGTGTATTCTAACCCATGTTTTCAACAGTTTTTCGAGTCTTATTGTTGTTTATCGAGTCTTTTCAGGTCAGGAATGCTTTAGGATGGAGTTTTGAGCACAAGGAGCAAGGAAAAGAAGAATGTGTGAAATGGGGCCCGATCGATCGATCCAGGGAGTGGATCGATCGATCCCAAGATGCAAATTCGGCTCTTTGGTGTGGGACAAATTTCGATCGACCGAGCAAGAAGCCAGTTGATCCGCATAACATGGATCGATCGATCCCCTCCTAGATCGATCGATCTCTTGGTCGATCCGTTTTGCACGGATTTATAGAACATATTTCGATCGACCGAGATAAGAAGTTAGTCGATCTTCATAATACATATCGACCGATCCACTCCTGGATCGGTCGATCCCGTGGTCGATCCAAGCCGGTCTGCGCATAAGAAAACCAGATTTTCGGTTCTATTCAAGTTTGAACTGGTTTTGTTTAGGGATTTCGTGAAAAACGTGTTGAACCCTATTTGTGGCAGTTGCTGAGTGTTTTTCTCAGTACGTTTTTCATTTTACATTGGATTGCTTTTGGCTTTTGGAGATTGTAAGCTCTAGGGAGAAGAAATCTATACTCTTGATAGAGAAGCTCTTTCTGAACCCTATTTGATTTCACATTTCTATTCATTGAATCATTCTGTTATTTTCTGTGTTCTTCATTTCATGTCTGAGTAATCCTACAGTTAGGCTAGGGTGAATCAAAGGGATCCATGAATCATTGAGACTGACATATTAGATAGGGGTTAATCTCATTGGTTCTTCATCTAGATGTATCTTACAACTTGAACTGGACTGCGCACCTAGTTCATGATCTCTAGGTTGTTTAAACTCACCGAAAATGATTGTTTAAACTCCTGAAAGGAATCTAGATGAACAAGTGTTCATAACCGACGGTAGTCGTTGTTAGGAAACTTGTGAACAAATTAAACTTGTTAAATTGCATGATTTAACACGGAAGTTGATCTTTAGATTTCTAATTCATATGGTTTAGTTTACCGAAAGTTAACTAAACTATGCTTGTTGTTTGAGTTCGAGAACGGTTTAAATCTGAATCCCATGTCTAGCATTCATATCTTGACTTATGTTTTCCTGAGAATACCCATGGCCTAGCGTTTCTATTCATCTGTGAAACTTAATTTACATTCTGTTATTTACATTTCTGAAATTGAAACAATCAAAACAAACTCTTGTCGTTCTAGCTTGACTTTTCTCTCGAAGATTTATAGTGTAACCTTGGTCTCTGAGGAATTCGATCCCTATATACTACCGCGCACTACCATGCACTTGCGGTTGGTTTTAGTGGTTAAAACCTGAGTACATCAGCCTTCCAAACCATCAACCTCATTCACCTTAGGAGGTGCCTCTTGACTAGAACCACCCACAAAGTTCATCTGCTCCTGTTTAGCTTTGTTGGAAAGAAGCAAATCCATCTTCTCTTGCAAGGACTTAAGCTCTTTCTTTGTCTGCTGATCATCACTCATGTTGACTCTATCATGCTCCTCAATGTAAACTTAATCACTCTTGGTCATGTTCTCTACCAACTCTTCTCCCTCTTCCTCAGTTCTTCCCAAGAAGAAACCATTGCTGGCAGTATCAAGCCTGTTCCTGCACTGTGGTAGAGCTTCTCTGTCGAAGGTGCTGAGCAAACTCTCCTTTCTGAAACCATGATGAGGACATTGAGACCAGTAGCCCTTGAACCTTTCTCATGCTTCACTGAAGCTCTCAACATTCTTCTGTTGAAACCCATAGATTTCATTCCTGATCTTAGCTATCCTTGAAGTAGAGAAGAACTTGTCTACGAAAGCTCTCTTGCAATCATCCCAGGTAGTGATGCTTTGTCTCCCAAAGAGAAAGGAAACAGCTTCAGCTTGAATGCATCTTCAGATACACCATTGGTCTTGGACAAGCCACAATACTTATCAAACTTGTCCAAGTGATCAAATGGGTCTTCAGCAGCAAGACCATGATAATTGTTGTTCTCTATGGTGTTGAGCAGCCCTGACTTGATCTCAAAGTTGTTTTTCTCCACTGCTGGTGCTCTGATTCCCAGCCTATGACTATTAATGTGAGGTTGATCATAGGCTCCAATGGGACGAGCTTGGCGTGGAGGGTGTTGTGGTTGGCGCCGAGGTCTAAGGTTGTCAGATCCTTGACCATTGCCAGCTTGAGCAGCTCTATCTTGAGGCAGGTTCTCCATCTCAAACCCCAACCTCTGCAAGTGAGCCTGTTGCTCTTCTTCTCTTCTCTTTCTTGCTATCTCCCTCTCAAGTGCAGTTATATCTGTAACCCCTGGAACTAGGCTTGATGAACCTTTGCTCCTCAAGTTCATACACCTGAAATGCACCAAACGATGAAGAAAGGGATTAAATATCAAAAGGAAAAGAAAATGACTTAGTCTCAAGCAAGTGACTAAATCTCAATGTCAAAATCAAACTAGAATTGGCAACAATGCCAATTTGGTAAGAGGACTTTTCAAGGGTCCTAATGCTCAAATCAAAGTAGTACTTTAGATGTCAATCCATTCCTAGAGGATATCAATGCAAAGGGAATGCAAGTACAAACTTAATCTAATTGCAATCCATAAAAGAGATGAGTTTAATTATGATTAATATTCAAATGCAATAAAAAAGCTATGACTGTAATAAAGAAAGAAACTTTCCTTGATTATGAGATAAAAGAACTCATGGGTTAGGAAATAAGACCTTGAGTGATTAGGTTTTGGGCTAAAGATGTAAACTTTCAATCAATCTAGCAACCTTAGGCCTAGACATAATGCTAAGCAAGCTCTATGTCTAGATGAATGCTCATTTACCAACATATCCCAAGCATCTAATCTCTTAGTTTGAATAATTTGAAAGTAATCATTAATATCAAGCCTACTAGCCATCTTAACACCTTTAACAACAAATCTCTTTCGTAAAGAGTGTTAAAATCTCAGGAGAATTGGTTCAGACATTTCATCAAACACCTTGTGGGTGGGAAATGTCTAGAACTCAACTTTTGAGAGACCAACTCAAAAGAAGCATTAGAAGTACTCTACTAGCAAGGAAATAGATAGATCTACACTAATACATCTTAGATCTAGCCTAATCACCCTTAATCTCCCTAACACATGGATCCAAAAGTGGATTACTCACTAATCACCATGATTCCTCTTAAACCCATGGTAGATTTAAGCTTAATCATGTGAAGAAAGGAAGATAAGAACTTAAAATTACTCAAAAACACACAAGAACAAGATGATGTATTGATACAAGGAGAGAACTTTCACCCAAAAGAGTTTTTGTGTTTCTTAAGGGATAATAAGATGGATTATCCAAGTGCTTACAAGAGTATTTATACTTAGGTAAATATCAAGACAAATGACTAAAGTGGCCCTTGGAACAGCTCATTTTCAACCAAAGGAAGAAAGGAAAACGAACCAGGGTCGACCAAACTCGTCCAACCCAGGCTGTTCTACCCGGGTGATTCTTCCCTCGCCGAGGACGGGTCTCTTCCACCCGGGTAGCTGTACCCGGGCCTTTCTCCCCGGTCCAAGCTCGTCCAGACACGTTCGGGTAGCTGTACCTGGGCTGTTCAACCCGGTTGCTTCTCGAGCAGACACGCCCGGGTGGCTCTCCCCGGTCTGATCTCCAGGTCCAAAAGATTCCTCGATCAGCCTTCTCTTTTACGCCCGGGTGGCTTAACCCGGTTGGTTCTCCCTGTTCCATTCTCGCCAAAGGTGTGTTTTGGCTTGTCTTTGCTCGGCCAAACCTCATTCTTCACCTCTTTTTGGATCTTAAGGCTCCCAAACATCTCAAATCACCTCATAAGATGTTCCAACACCTGATAGGGACAACTGCATGCAAAATGGACCTGAAGGAAACTAATGAAAGGCTAAAACTAAGTAAATAAGCAAGATATCACTATCCTAACACCTTCAGGCAATAACCATGTAAAGAAACAAGCATTGTATATCAAAGTAAGGACACCAAATGCTGGATTAATACAAAGTTAAAAGACTCTCAGATGATACCTCTAATCGCAACTGGAAGAAGCTTTGCATCAAGACATGGTAATCATGTGATTTCATTCCTAATATCTTACATTCTTCTATCTTCATACACCTTGATATATTTGAAAAGTAGCCATCTAGACCTCTGAAGTCCACTAGACGCTTAAAAAATATTTGCTTCTCTTTGCTGGACAAAGACCAAGGAGCTGGAGGAAGGTATGTTCTTTTTCGACGGGGTTGAGGAAGTAAATCCTTCCTAATGACAAGCAGTTCCAGATCTTTCCGACAATTAAGACCATCTTTTGATTTTCCATAATGCAACAATGTGGCGATAAGGCTTGCAGCAACATTTCTTTCAACGTGCATCACATCTAAATTGTGTCTAACCAGGATATCCTATAGAAAAAAAACACACAGATAAGAGGGTCAACGAAAGCTAAAACAGAACAATTCTAAAAGTATGGTTATAAAATAATATTTGAAACATACCTCCCAATAAGGCAACTAGAAAAAAGATTATTAGTTTCTTCCATCTAGATAGCTCCTCCTCATATATTGGTTCGTCCTCTTCCTCTGATTTGTATTCATCATCGGTATTGGTGTCTGCTCCAACAGACTCACTAATCTTCCTCTTCTTCTTCCTTCCAATTACTTTCAAATTTCCAAAGTCATTCTTGTAATTTCTGAGTATTTGGTTTATATTATAACCACTCAGAATCCTACATTTTCTCCCATGCTCAGATCTACCATCAAACCATGCTTTATTTCCTCGGTAAGCATGTGCGAGAGGTAGACTTTTCCGATGGGACATATATATATGCTTCATGCCATTACCCAGCCACATACTATCTGTGTTTTTTCCACACACAGGACAACCCATTTTCTCCTTTAATTTACAGCCTGCAAGATTTCCATATGCTGGAAAATCCTGAATGGTCCAGGGAAGCATGGCTCTTAACGTGAAAATAGTGTGACTGAATGCATCATATGTTAACTTTCGTTTCTCCCACAGATGGTTGAGATCCTCTATAAGTGGTTCTAAGTGCTCTTATAAGTAAAATGCCACCTTAAGTCCTTCGCCATGTCCTCTGGCCTGAACACCTTCTTAAGACGTGGAATCAGCGGAAAATACCTAAGAACTTTTTCGTAGAATTCCTTTCTTCGCATCACTTGTGCGCTTGTTAATCTTCCATCGTGAAGCGTTGCATTTCGGACAGTTGTCTAGCTTCTCAAACTCTTTTCTGAATAGACAATATTCGTTCACACAAGCATGTATCTTCTAATAACCCATCTCAAAAGATCTCAGAAACCTCACTTCGTACAAGGATGTGTGCAAGACATTCTCCTTGGGTAGCATATGTGGCAAAGTGTCTAGCAGAAGATCAAAGCTTCTATCAGACCAACCACTTTGTGTCTTTATCTTAAAGAGTGAAATAATCGCCGAGAGCTTGATGTGGATTACACAACTTGGATACAAAGGTGTTTCTGCATCGGCTAGCTTTGCAAGAAACTCATCTTCTTGCTTATGTTCACCATCAGCAACATCACTTAAGTCACCCTGCCTAAGAAACTCTTCATCAACAAATGCAGCTGCTTGGTATTGCTTCTACAGTCAATCCCTGACATCACTTCTCCATGATGATACCAATCCTCCCGCATCTTGTAACTCAAATCCATTGCCCTTGTTGCAAGATGATCAACAACAACAGTGGCTGAGTGACGGTCTAAGTTGCGACAGTCCATGCATGGGCAAATGATCATCACAGAGTCTTGTAAAGCTGCACCAACAGACCTCTCAAAATCCCAAGCACCTCTGATAGCCAGGATCAGCTCTTTCGTTAAGATAGGTGCGAGCATAAGACAATAGTAAAAGTTAAACTCTCTTAATCCCCTAATGAATCAAGTATATATTGTTTTACTTTACCTGCTAAGATGAACCCATGACTTCTCCACCATTTTTATGTTCTAAGTTCCTAACCCATAACCAATAACAAAGCAAACACATAAGAATATCTCAAATACAAAACAAACAAATTGTCAATCACAGAAGGACCAATAAACAGTCAAATATTTCCAATCAATCAGATACTCAAAAGTGGCAGAAAATTAATAATACAAACAAGACTCGATAAGATCCTGCTTATATTAGGCTCGAAATAATTACCTCAAAAAGATCCTACAGATTTCAAGTCGACTTCACTCCACAAAGAAACGATGAAAAGCTCCAAACTTGAAAGCAAAACAGAACAAAAACGAACCACTAATCAAATTGTTTCAGAAATCACTCCTCATGAAATCGAAACAGAGTTGAAAAATATGTATTACCTGACCCGTCTCCTCCTTCTCTTTGTGTAATTGTACAAGCTGCAAAGAAATCGAACAAATTAATCAGAGAAATCAGAGAAATCGAAAAATTCAATCTACGGTTCAGAACACCACAAATCAAAACTAGGGTTCACCTGGAATCTGAACGGCGACAACGAGACACCGGTCGGCGACAAGAACACCGGAGGATGGCGGATCTAGGTGAAAGTTTGGAGATTTTTGGGTTTCTAACCTTGCATGCTCGAGTGAGAGAAAGGCGGAATAATAGAAAAAAACCAAGTGTTTAGGAGGCAAAACACTTTACATCTATAATAGTCTTTTTCATTCCCGGTTAATGATTTTTCCCTAGCGCGGATATAATGCTACTAAGAAGTTGGCCGCGGATTTAACCCATTTTCATAGCAGATGGTGAATTTTTGCTACGGAGGACTGCTGCTACCAATACCCATATTTCTTGTAGTGTGTCCTTCGATCCCGATCCACAAATTCACTGAGGATGGATACACTGCCCACAAGTGCCCGTCGAAAATCTGGCATGGCCCATTAATATTGGGACAAGAGGCTCGGCTTAACAGTGAGAAGATCGGCTAAGAGGCTCGGCTTCAGACTACTTTTACTCAAAGAAGCGAGGAAAGGCGACTCGACTCAGGGAATCAACTCGATGGCTCGTTCACTTGGCCAAACAGGTAAAAGCCCATTCGGACAACCGACATAGATCATAAGAAAAGGGAGTCGGCTATAAAAGCAAGGGAGGAGACAACGAGAAAAGGAGGACACACACACACACCTAGCAGCTAGATTAGGGTTTTCCATCCTTCGTATTCTCGTCAACTTGTTTACCTTTTCCGGCCAACTCTCCGAGTAAAAGCTTACTTTCACCATTCATTTTCTCTCTTGTAACCAACTTATATTCTCTGATCTAATAAACGCTTCTCGATATAACCCACCGACGAGTTCCATCTCCATTTACTCGTTTAGACCGAACTCGGTTAAAACAACTCTCCCTTCCCTCGGTGTCTATTCCCAAAGTCGACTTCACATCTTCTCTAATCTCATTCGAGACCTTTGATCCAAAGAAAACTGGGGACTTCTCCAAATTAATCATTTGTCCTGAAGCCTCACCATACAACCGAACACAATTGATGATCTCATCACTTTCCTCAACACCATCCTTACACATGAGAACACTATCATCAGTGAATAGTAAGTGCAGAAATATTATATTCAATGGCTCAAATTTGGGAATCAGAATATAAATTGTACTATCACGTTGTGCAAGAGCACATATTTGATTAACAACATCAATATTTTCCTCAGTGATATGGGGGAGATCTTATGGACTTAGGACACATTAAAAAAGAAGGAGATGATTATTTTCAGAACTTTCTTCCTGATGATTCATGTAGAAATGAAACCACTTCAGTATAGCATAAAACCTCTTCTGATTTTTTCGGTGCTAGACAGGAAGTTGCTTTGCTTATTTCTCATTTTACTCACTCTAAAATATATCAGACGTTGCTATCTATACCTAATGGTACGTGTGGGAGTTAAAATCCACAATCAGAATTTTAATATTAATAGAGTAAGGCTTAGAGAAACGGTGGAAAAGTCTTTTTGAACGGATCTCTAAGATAGTTTGCACAAAGTGGACTTGATATTAATGACAATGAAAATGATAAATACAAAGAACAACACAAGATAACACAACTCGAAAGGGAGTATTCTAGGTCTTAGGTAAGTAAGCTAGAAAGCGTATATAATTAAAGGTCTTGGTTTGTCTATTTATACTCTCAGTTCATCCAACTAATCCACGTATTTACGGTGCACGTATCGTGTCTTTCCCCGGAGATCTCAACTGTTTGATTAACAACTTTTAGGGAAATAAAAGCGTGCAAATTCAGGGTTTCAGAGTTCCCAATATGATGCACAAACTCCACATGAAAATAAACTTGAAGTTATGAAGCAATAACTTCTAGTTGTCCAGAAAACTAGCGATTCTAGAGTAGATGAGATGTACAATGATGTCAACAACAAATTTGAATCATTGCCCAGTCATGTAAATCAGTTGGAGATTCAATATTCCCAAAATGTTAGCCATTAAATGTTAAGCAATACATCTGTAACAACCCAAATTCTAGAGCCCATCAAGGCCCAATTATTTTGCAGGAAATCCTAGGTGATTCTCTATTTAAACCATCATTTCCTATTATTTTATTCAGTAAACTCTAATTGTTGTACCTCTAGTGAGATTGAAGTTGAGATGTCAAGCAAATCCGAGTCTGTATTGACAGTCTCACCATTAATTAAGATCCAAACCGCCGACCAGTCGCCGTCATTCGTTCAAGGTATCACCATTCGCTGCTGTCTTTTAAGTTTTGTTTCGGCCATTTAGTAATTCGATCATAACTCATAAACCATTTGGAATTTCGTGAATCTAATACCACCATCGTGTTTATGACATCGTGACAAGTCTGGGGCAGGAAGATCAGCCGGAGAGCCGCCACGACGTGCCGGCATGCGCCTCCACTCTCCCATGCCGCTCAGCACATATAGCACACACGCCACCGTCCTCCGCCGCACTTTCCATGCGTGAATCTCACACACCGCCACCATGCACCACTGTTTGCCGTTGATTCCCGGTAAGCTTCCGTCGTCCTCTTGCCGCTTGTGACCATCACCGGTAACTCGCCGGTGACTCTGAAACTTAGCTGAGTCAACTGGTTGGTTAACTGGCCAAATTGGTTAGGGTTTGGTTAGGGTTTGGTTAGGGTAAACCGGTTGGTTAAAATTATTTGAATCACAGTTAGGTTAAACCATTTAGTTTAATTAATTTGATTTTGGTTAAGGAGAACCGATTTGGTCCAAGTGAGATTGAATTTGGTTAAGATTAACCGGTGGGTTAATCAGATTTCAGTCTGGTCAAGGGTTGAACGGCTTGGGTCAGAGTTGACCGGGTTGACCATTGACCAGATCCATTGACTTTTCTGTTGACTTTGGCTAAACCGCTGGTTATCCTTTTTAACCGTTTAAAAGGCGTTCTGACTCATTTTTTTGCCTTGATTTCAGATTTGGAGTCAGTTTAAGCAGCTAAAGTTCATAGATACCACTTTTCCACATTGCTAAGGTGAAGGATATTCCGTTAAATTATGTACTAGTGTAGAACTCTTTCTATGGTAGTTTAGATTTCAAAGCATGATTCGTTTGTTTGAAGTGAATATTATATGATAGTTAAAATATTGGATGTAAACTGAAATTAGGGGGTCTAGAGTATTCAACTGTTGAATGAATTGTGTGATGTTAGTTCATGATATATATGTATACATAGTTATGAGTAGGGAGTATGTGACGAGGGCAAGGGTTCAGAGGTGTCTGAACTAGCGATGCCACTATGGTGGGTGGTGGCTCAGAGACGTATGGGCTACCGACGCAGATTGAGTGGGGCGTGGTGCAAAGACATTTACATTCGACGCAACTTTAGTGAGCGAGGGTATAGAGACAGACTGTACTAACAACACCATTTGTGTATATCCGTATGAGGAGAATGTGGGGTGTGTGGTTTAGCTATGCACTATTAGCGCATTGTTTGTGTTGTGTGATTTTATAGGCTTCTTGTTTTCTCATGCTAGAGCTAAACTCCCAGAGTGGGAGTTCTTTTTATCTGAGTCAGTGGTTTGCGTGTTTAGTATCCCATACCTCACTGAGTGACTCTCATTCTATTCACCCTCCTTTTTTCATGTTTACGGTGAGACTGACAAGCATGAGTGATTCATTTCAGATTGGGGCTTTTGGGCATTGCTACTTCTTTCCTTTTTTAAACTTTTGGTCTTCTGCTTTTACCTATATTTTTGGGATTTATTTATTTTATTGGATTTATGCTGCTTGAGTGACTTTTGAGAAGTAATAAATGGAGATTTTCAGGGATAATTATTTAGAGTTTTATTTAAGAAAATGTGGATGTTACATTTTAGTACCAGAGCAGGTTCCATCCCGGCGCCGACCTGAGATGGCGATTTGTGGGGATTCGATTTTAATCGGTTTTAGAAGATTTTTAAAACTAGAGATTTGGAAATTTTTAAATAAAAACAAATAGCACCTTTTTGTTTGGTATTATCCTTTAATAATCGTTGGTATTTGGTTTCAGCAAAAGTTAATCGTTTTGTTTCCCTTTCATGTGCCACCACGGAGGAGAGTTGTTTGTACTCAGGCTGCCAGATCTGCTTGAGAGACTGAAGATGAGCATGTGCCGCCCACGGCTCAGCTGATTGATCAGGATGCCCTGAGGCAGATGGTGGAGGATGCAGCTAGGCAGGCCGCTCAGGAGGCAGTCCAGCAGGTTGCTCAGGAGGCAGCTACGCAAGCTGCCCAGAAGCCTGCCAGAGTAGCTGCTCAGGAGGTTGCTAGGCAGATGGCTGCAGTTCAGCAGGGTCAGCAGATTTTGCGTGGTCCTCAGATTCAGGTGCAGCATGGCCCACATATTCATGTGCAGCATGCTCCGCCGGTTCAGGTTCAGGGGAAAAAGATATTCCTGGTCAGCAGCCCCACGCTCAGCAGGTTCAAGGGGTTTTCAGGTTCCACCACTGCCACCTGCTATCCCAGTGCAGTTGCCCAAGTGTGATAGGACGCTACAATTGCTCATGGTTGGAAGCAGAGACTGGATAGATGTCTCAAGACTATCAAGTGCCTGCTACGGGTCTGCCTTAATATCGCTAAGCTATATCTGCCTGGAGATAAAACATTATGCTGGAATGGAGTGAGATCGATGTATCGTGGTCCTCGCGATTTGACCAATGAAGATTTCCTCATTGCGTTCAACAGAAAGTATTTTCCCAGGGAAGTCTTGCATCAAAAGAAAATGCCTTTGAGCATTTGAGGCTGGGTACTAGAACCGTCAAAGAGTACGAGCTAGATTTTAGTCGACTTTGCATGTTTGCTGGTAATGGTATGGATGAGGAGGACCTGCTCAGGATGTTCTTAGATGTCTAGTTAGTAGATCTTCGCGGAAAATGCAGTTTGGTCACTTACACCAGCTTGGAATATATGGTAGAGAAGGTTGTTATTCAGGAGACATGTATGGCCAACGAGCAGAAGTACTTCAAGGCAGCTCAGCGTATGTTTGAGAGGACTTCAGAGTCACAGAAGAGGACATGGGATCAGACACGTATCCAGTGCTATAATTGTGGAAGGAGGGAGCATAAAAGTAGGAATTGTCAGAGTAAGCCATCAGGTACCCAGGTTGAAGCACCAGCAGCACAAGCAGCACCAGTAGCTGCAGTGGTCGCACCAGGAGCTTGCTACCCTTGTCGCCAGCAGGGTTATTTTCCATGAATTACCAGACTAAGGGGTAGACGGCTAAGCGTCCAGCCATTGCTCCACGCGTGTTTACTGTAGGAGACCCTAGTGAAGCTGAGCTGATAGCTGGTATGTATCTTTGTCATACTTGTTGTCTTTGAGTATTGTTTTGTGGTTATCATGTGTAGTTACAAAAGAATTGTTAGTAGGATCGGTTTTTGTTGGAGGTGAGGTAGCTCACACTTTATTCGACATGGGAGCTTTGTGCCGCTTCATGAATCCAGCTTTGTCAAGTCTTGGCCTTTTCAGGGTTTGTTTGAGTCAAAGAATAAGAATATTCAGACATTCCACAAAGAGATTGGGAGCCATTGACGTACATTGAGATGTACCTTTTCTACTTGGAGGGGTCGATTTCATATGAGACTTAGCAGAGATTGAGCTGAATTACTATCATGTTATACTTGGGATGGGTAGGTTGTCACGACATAGAGTAGTGTTGGATTACCCGAGGGCAAAAGTTCATGGTTTATTAAGATTGATTTGGCATTAGGTTACCACCATATTGTGATAGCTGATGAGGATGTGCGAACGACGGCTTTATGTATACGTTATGAACATTATGAGTTTGTGGTGGTTCCATTTGGGTTAACGAACTCACCTGCAGCATTCATGAAGCTTATGAATGATGTATTTTGTGAGCACTTGGATAAGTGTGTAGTTGTCTTCATTGATGATATCTTGATCGATTCTCGTAGCAGAGAGGAGCATGCTGAGCATTTGCGGATTGTTTTGGGTAAGTGACATGGTGGTGTTTATTGTTCTAGCAGGGTATAAATATTCTAAACAATAAACTATCAAATTAACCCTAATCTTAACACACAATAATACAGAGAGATAAGGTGTAGTACTTGGGGATCAAATCCACATAGAGCAAAGACACACAATAGATTTCTTATTTCTAAAGACTAAGCTAGGTAAATATATATATATGGTGGTGAATAATCAAATTAAGGAAATATTCCTTGTCAAGAAGTAGGATGCAATACATAAATATGCTACTAATGCAAATATGAAAATATGCTATTAATTAACTAGATGTAAATATAAATGTAAATATGCTAGATCTAGGGTTTCAAGCTTAATGAACTATAGGGGATAAGAAGCACGGAAATATAAATATACTAGAACTCAAATGTTAACTATTCTGACCCTTTTAACTCCAACTCTCGTATGCGAGCAAAAGGAAAGACCATCGATCGACGGCTAAGGCCTGATGTCGATCGACGGTGAAATCAGAAGGAAGTGTGGGTGAGACTTGATAAGTCCACCAGACTTATTAGACTAACTCTCGCATGCGCCTAACAGCCTAGTTCAACATAATTTATTCTGGCACAAAACCTACTGTGGCACAAAACCAACTCTGGTAGTTGTCCATGTCCTATCATTGAGATCCTACTTAGCTACTCTAGAATGCAAGCATTAAGCACAACTCAATTGATGGATATTAACTCAACCTAGCAATCCTATTTTTTGGCTAATCCATGATTGCTATCATTCAACCCTAAATCTAATTAGTAACTACACAAACATGATCTTTGTCACAGAAATCATAGATGAAATAGATATGAAATATAAAATAGATAAAAACCAAAGGAGTTTCAGGAGGACTCTGAAGGAGTCTCTCCTTTCTCTCCTAACCCTAATTAAAAATGAATGAAACTAAAATGCTCCGTGGGAACCAAAACTCGCACTGTCGATTTTGTAATCTTAAGGGAAGTCTAAAAGATTAAACTTTCCCATGGGTCCTGGATTATCTGCGTAAACACACGAAACAAAGAAGAAAGAGATAACAGAATATCGAAAGTAAATTGCACTAAGGCATTTTATTGATTGATAACAATAGAGTTACAGAATTTAAGTGAGAATAAGATAGACAAAGTTTGTCAGCAATGGAGAACGAAAGAACAAAGTAGAAAAACATTATAAGTATCAGACTTGCTAGTCTGACCACCTAGATTCTAAGTTCTCCTAAGGCTAACAGTAATTTCTAGACCTAATCTTCCGTTTTCTCGCCTTTAGCCTTAGCTCTCCTTATATATGCCTCTTGAGGCGGTTTATCCCTTCCTTTTTTGCCTCGAGTCGAGTTTATCTCCTTTCCGGGAATATTCCTTTTTCTCTCGATCTTCATGGTTATCTTCGGAAACTTTACATTTATCTTTTGATTTCTAGATATTTATCTCTGTGTGAATAAAGATAGACCGTCGCAACACCACGGGGCTTGTTTTTGTATGAAAACATGAGCGAGCCTTTAGTCGCGTTTTAGAATTTCGGGCTGTTTTTCAACTTTGATCGTTTTTTCCGATTTCTCCAAAAGACCGTCTTTGGTACGACATTGATTTTAAGTATGGGTTCAAACTTCTCGTATAACTTGGGCAACTTTGGAGTTAAGCTAAATGTTGCCGTTTTACACGATCGGTTTGAACTTAATATGAAAAATGAGTCTTCGCGGTTTTTATCGTAAGGTTCCAATGGTAACTCCGATCGAGACGAAACAAAAATCATTTTATCAAGATTAAAGAGAGGAGCTAGAGGGAGTGATCCAGGTCGCCATATGGAGACCTGGGGGCTGCATTTGTCGAGCTAGAAGTTGTTTATCGAGTCTTACTTGTTTCTACAATAAAATCTCAACGGTAACTTTGATTGAGACGAAACAAAAAGCATTTCGATCGTGACTCGAAGAGGAATTCAAAGAAGAGACACAGGTTGCCATATGGCGATACAGGCTTGGATATCTGGAGTCACCATATGGCGACCCGGTGTTTGAAGGGTTTGGTCGCCATATGGTGATCCGGACCGTGTGGGTCTAGGTCGCCATATGGCAACCCGGACTGTGCGGGTCTACTTCGCCATATGGCGACCCGGACTGTGTGAGTGTATGTCGCCATATGGCAACCCGGACTCAGAGAGTCTTGGTCGCCATATGGCGACCCAGACTGTGTGGGTCTAGGTCGCTATATGTTGACCCAAACTCAGAGAGTCTAGGTCGCCATATGGCGACCCGGACTGTGTGGGTCTAGGTTCCCATATGGTGATCCGGACTCAGAGAGTCTAGGTCGCCATTTGGCAACCCGGACTGTGTGGGTCTAGGTCGCCATATGGCAACCCAGACTCGCAGAGTCTAAGTCGCCATATGGCGACCCGCACTGTGTGGGTCTAGGTCGCCATATGGCGACCCGGACTGTACGGGTTCAGGTCACCATATCGTGACCCGTAACCTTGGCACGCAGGTCGCTATATGGCGACCCTTACCTTACGTGTACTTTGCGGCTTGCGCTTTGCGAGGCGGGTCGCCATATTACGACCCATGTTTTGCGAGTGCAGGTCGCCATATGGCGACCCGTGTACTGTGAGTGTAGGTCGCCATATGATAACCTACGTTCGAGATGTTGTTGTACGTTCCAAACTAATTTTTCGGTAAGTTACTTCTAGAAATAGTAGTCTTAGTCAGTATTTTCGAGAGAACCATTTTTGACCCAAACAGTTAGCACCCCAGCCTGCAAAGTTTTGGAGATGACTTTGCGGGCGAGTAGCCTGTTTAATCGGAATCACGACTAAGGGTACTTTCCCGAGAACTTTTTGTGGCTAGTTTATTGCGGGGATTATCCCTCCTTACTTTTCTATAAGTAGTGGACTCTCATTTTCATTCTCTTCACATCTTCTCATTCTTTAAAATACTTCTTCCTTCTCTCTTAGAAATTTGTAAGAGAAATGTCTTCTTCCCAAGGTGGCGAAAAAGATTATGACGTTGAGATGAGCGATTCGGCTCTTTCTGCAAGCCCTTTGAAATCGGCTCCTCCTGATATAGTGTCAGCCTTCGCAGTTGGATTTTTATCCTTCAAGGACAAGCTTGCCCGACGAAGTGCTGAGAAGGAGGTTGGCCAGTCTTCATCTCCACTGCCGGTACCCCCAGCTCTGGTCGAAACTACCTTCGTGCCATCGTCAAAGATTTTGGTCCAGCCTTCAGGCTCGTCCACGACGCCAATCCATGTTGAGGACAGGGAACAGGCTCCGGAATCGATTCCCCCTCCTTTGGGTAATCGAGGAATCGTACTAGGGCTGCCTGCTCCTAGTGCTGCTCCGATCGTTCCTCCGAGAAATCGAAAAAGAAATCCCCCTGCCGACGAGGCCGCTAAGAGGAAAAATGCACCAAGGGCGGAGAAAGCGATTCTGCACCGCAGGGAAGATCTAGGTTGAGTGCGATATCACGACACCGTGCCAAGGTTTGTTTTCGAAGATCTTTCCCGTTTTTGTGCTGTACCGTTTTCTGACCTGTACGGGACCTTGTGCATTTTGTATCCTTGATCGATGGGATGATTACTGAGTGTGGATCGGAGGTCGAGCGTCTTACGAGGGAATTATCAGAGTCTCGAGAAGAGTCATTGGTGTTTGAGAAGAAGTTAAAGGTTATCGAAGATGCTTATTCCACTAAGGTGTCCCGGTTCAAGACTCGGATCAACGTATTCGAGAGAGACCTTGTGAAGACTACGAGCTCCTTTCTTAAGGTGAAGCAGGTTGGCAAGACAAAGGCTTTGGAGGCTCGTCGGCTTCAGCGCCGCCTTCAAAGTAAAGAAGATTCGATGGCTCGTGGGATTGAGGAAGCCAAGATGGCCCTTCGCGCTGAGTTTCGGGTCTGCTTGACGAGGATCGCAATTTCCCTCGATTCTTTGTCAACCATCCAAAGTAGGCATCTGGCTATCGCGGCCGTTGAGGGAAGAATGAGCGAGATCCGGTTGTTCCAAGGTGATACCCCCTTATCTCCACGAGCCGAGGAGGCCAGGCTTTTGGCGTGCAGAGAAAAGTTGGGGGTTGATGAGGGCAATTTCGACACGATCCTTGGCAGTCTGAGATCCAAGTGCCTCCTTCCTCCGTGCTTCGGAGATATGGGAGGCCAGGATGCCGTGGTCGTTGAAGGTGCGGCCCCCAGGTCGGATGAGGTGATGGTTGAAGGTGAGGTCACAGAAACTGATAACGAGTGATGTTGCGGTCTTTTCTGGGAATTTTTTATGTTTTTCGTTTATGTTTGGATTGGCCAAGTGTGGCTTTGTTTTTATTTCGGGACTGGCCGTGTGTGGCTTTGAATCCCTTCTGCTTTGGGGCTTTTGTATGAATGGACCAATCTTTTTTGAAGTTTAAGAGTTTGTTGATTAGTTGTGTGTAGAGCGAAGATTATGAGTTGTCATCTCACAACCTAACTCTTCTTTGTACATCATTCTATTCTTTGCTCGTTCAAGATGGGCGAAAATTTTCCATCAGCGTTTAGATGTGAACCAAGAGACATGCTTTAAGGATCTTGTATATTTTGATATTCATGCCTAGAGACGTTAGAGACCAGTGTGCTGGGTTTAGGGCAAGACCTAGGTTTACTCTCGGTTAAAGCTATGCGATGACTAATTGGCTTTCGTTTTGCATGTTGCGATTCTACATGATTCCATAATGCTTTAATGTCCGCGATATGTTCTCAGCTTATATGACTTGTATGGTCGGAGTCGAGTATCTCTTCGAGGACAATTTTTAAGTCTCCCGAAAGTGCTGACCAAAAATTCTGGATTTCCTGTATAGCGTTATTATCCTTGTGTCGGATGTATGAGAGCTATCCTTGTGAGACAACTTAGTCTGTTTAGGACGTTGCGAGTTCGTTGTGATCAGCAACAAACTTATTGGTAGATATCCAAGTCGGATATATGAGAACCGTTCGTGAGAAAGGTTAGGTGTGTCTGTTTAGGATGGCTAATGTACTCGTCGGGGCCAATTGGCGAGTAAGCTCGTTTATGATTATAGTCGCGGACGGACTGTTTCTGAATTTTGAAAATATATTTTGGAGGTTTCATGCAACGTCTCGCATTATGCTCTAAAAAGTATAAGGTGTGTAAGTTGACGATTCCGGGTGTGAACTGACGTTCGACCTTTTCGAGAACAGGGTCTTGATGGTGTTTTACTAGAAGGTGTTTTACGAGTAAGTGATTGTAGCAAAGAGTTTGGTTCGTAATTGGATAGTTCATAATAGTTTTAGATGTTCATACGATAAAAGAGACTTTGAAAGATTTGCATTTTCTTATTATCGAAATATATATTTTTTTAAAAAAATATCAAGTACAGGCGAATATTTAAAATGTGGGAATATACAAATATACATATACGTACCCACCCCCACCCCCTTTTTTAGAGAGGGGGATAGCTGATCTTGTCGTTTGCACAAGCTGCCTACGTACCTCTTTCAAGGATCAAGCCATCTCATAGTTCAGTTTTAAACGCATGCCTAGTGATAGTATTTTTTTAGGTGCATCGTGTCCCAGGTTCTAGGAACCTTGACGTCATGCATGTTAGTGATCTCGTAACCGCCTGGTCACATTACTTTTGTGATTTTGTACGGTCCTTTCAAGTTTGCTCCAAGTTTTCCTGCGTTTTGATCAGCAGTGTTTTGGAAGACTTTTCGTAAGACTAGGTCTCCTTCTTTGAACCTACGGCTGCACATATTTGAATTGTAGTACCTCGCAGCTGCTTTCTGGTAGTTTTGAATTCGTATGAGTGCCTGATCTTGACGTTCGTTTATTAGGTCGAGGTCATCAAGCAACATTTGGTTGTTCAAATCTTCGCGCTCTGGGAGTAGCCTTCTGCGTACTCCGGGAAATTCAACTTCCGCCGGTACCATGCATTTTTTTCCGTAAACGAGGGCGAATGAGGTTTCCTCTATTTCTCATCTAGGAGTTGTCCAATGTGACCATAAGACTCCTTCTAGTTCTTCGGCCCATTTATCCTTTTTGGCTTCTAGGCGTTTTTTGAGTCCATCGAGGATAGTCTTGTTAATAGTTTCAGCATGTCTGTTGCATTGTGGGTATCTGGGAGTTGATTTGGTCAATCCTATTTTCCACTTTTTGCAAAAGGCTTCGAATCTAGTCGAGATGAATTTCGATCCGTCATCTGTTACGATTTTGTATGGGACGCCATGCCTGCAAATAATGTTTCTCCATACGAAGCTTTCGACCTGAGAGTCTTTGATGCTTGCGTAGGAGTCTGCTTTCACACACTTTGAGAAAAATACGGTTAAGACAAGCAAGAAGCGTTTCTGTTTAGACCTATGCATGGGACCGACGATGTCCATGGACCATCGCATGAATGGGTATGGTGCCGAAACTGATGATAGGACCTCAGCTGGTTGATGGACGGTGGGAGCATGTCTCTGACATTTTTTCGCATTTTTGTGCAAAATTCTCGCAGCCCTTGATCATTGTTGGGCAGTAGTAGCCTTGGCGTTTGATTTTGACTGTAAGGGATCTTTCGCCGGAGTGGTTTCCGCAGGATCCATAGTGAATTTATCCCTTTATCCCTCGCGCATTTTCTCCTTCTACGCAGTCATAAGGGGTCCGGAGAATCTCCATTTGTAGAGTTCTCCTTCTACCAATATGTATCGCGTGGACTGGGCCTTAATTTTTCGGGCCGCCCATTTCTCTGTCGGGAATGTTCCATCTGCGATGTATGCTAGGATGGTTTGCATCCATGGTTTGTTAAACCCGTATTCGGTTTGTTCATAGTGCTTTTCCGGTTGGATATCGATTTCGTCTGTTTCATCTCCCTGTTGGTCGATTAAGTTCACGACGATTGGTGGTACGATGCTAGGGTGCTTTATGAATTCCATGGGGATTACCCTGCTTAGACCCGGATCAGATCTGGACGCTAGTGCAGCCAGGGCATCTGCCTGGGTGTTCTCCGCGTGACGGATCCGTGTCAGAGTGAATTGATCGAAGCTTTGGGTTAAGTCTCGGACAACCTTCAAGTAGGCGTCCATTAATTCTTTCGTTTTCGCTGCTGTACTGATTTGCTATCAGCTGCGAGTTGCAATACGCATGGATGTTGCGTATTTTCAGGCCACGAGCCATTCGTAAGCAAGCAATGAGGCTTCGTACTCGGCTTCGTTGTTGTAAGCTGGGAAAATTAATCGAAACGATTGTTCCAGTACTTCCTCTGTTGGCAAAGTCAGCCGGACTCCGATCCTGGAGCCTTGTTTTGATGACTACCCATTAATGTGGAGTGTCCAGGTCGAATCCGGCTCTTGGTTCGTCGTGCACCCTGTGGGGAGTTCTACTAAGAAGTCAGCAAGCACTTGCGATTTTTCGCAAGCTTTCGCTCGATACTCGATATCGTATCGCTTAGCTCTACTGCCCACTTCGCTAGTCTTCCAGATTGACTAGGGCTATGCAAGATCGTTCACGGAGGAAATGATGTGAGTACCACAATCGTATGAGATTGGAAATAAGGTCTCAGTTTTCGGGCTGACATTATGACCGCGAGAACCAGTTTTTCCATTAGCGGATAACGCGTCTATGCATCCAGCAAGGTTTTACTTACGTAGAAGATGGGCTATTGTTCGCCTCGCTCTTCTCGGATGAGGATTCTGCTTACAGCTGTTAATGATACTGCCATATACAGAAAAAGGGTCTCCCCTCCTATGGGTTTTGCGAGCACTGGAGGGGGGGGGGGGTAAGGTAGTGCTTCAACTGTTGGAAAGTTTTCTCGCACTCCTTGCTCCACTCGAATTTCTTATTTCCTTTCAAGATGTCGTAGAAAGTCAAACAATTGAGTGCTGCGACTCTACCCGTTAGCCTCTGAACCTCTCGTTTTGTTCTTTGGGATGCCATCTCGATCAACGCGGTGATCTGCTTTGGATTTGCCTCGATCCCCCAAAAAGTTACGAGGTATCCCAGAAATTCTCCTGATGCTACCGCGAACCTGCAGTTTGCGGGGTTCAGTTTCATGTTATGTAGGTTTAATCTCTCGAAGCATTCTTGGAGATGGTTGACATGGTCTTGTTCCTCGAGAGACTTTACGAGCATGTCGTCGATGTATACCTCCATAATTTTTCTGAGTTGTTCAGAGAACATTCGGTTAAGCAACCGCTGATAGGTTGCACCAGCGTTCTTAAGACCGAATGGCATTACTTTGTAACAGTGAGTACCGCGGTCGGTTATGAACGCTGTTTTTTCCCGATCATCGGGGTTCATCATGATCTGATTGTACCCGGAGAAAGCATCCATGAATGAAAACAGTTTGTTTCATGCCGTTGCTTCGACCAGCCGATCTATGTGAGGCAGTGGGAAACTATCCTTTGGACATGCTTGGTTGAGATCAGTGAAATCAACGCAGACTCACCACTTTCCGTTTTTCTTTTTGACGACGACTGGGTTAGCGAGCCAGTCAGGATACCTTACCTCTGTTATGGATCCGACTTTGAGGAGTTTTTCGACCTTGTCGTTAACTATAGAAGCCTGTTCAGGACCCAACTTTCGTGTTTTCTGTTTGACCGGTTTGAAAGTTGGATCGACGTTAAGTTTGTGACATGTAATGTTGATGTCAATCCCTGGCATGTCTTTTTTAGACAGGCGATAAGCTCCGTTTTAAGGGCTCGCAAAGATTAGTGCCGATTTCAATGCAGAGGTCTGGGAATGCTTCGTCGAGGCATACTGAGACCACGGGTTCACAGGTTGGTTTGCGTTTTCCCTCGAGGCACTCGGCTACTCGCGATTGCAAAAAGATTTTTTTTTTGTTTGGTCCTAAGGCGTTGTCGTTAATAGACGGGTTCCTTTTCTTGTTGGAAGGAGTCTCTGATGACGAGCCCATGCGTTTGAGTTCCGCAGTGAAATAGACTTGCGAGATTTTTCAATTACCCCAGATTGTCTTGATTCCTTGTGGTGTTGGGAACTTGAGACATAGATGATAGGTCGATGGCACCGTCTGCATTGAATTTATCCATGGAGTTCCTAGGATCGCATTATACGATGAGGGTCGGTCAACGACCAGAAACTCCATGATTCTTGTTATACTCCTGGCCTCAACCGTGAGGTTGATTTCAGCGAGAATGAGATAGACATAGTTCGCCAGCAATGGAAAACAAAAGAACAAAGTAGAAAAACATTATAAGTATCGAACTTGCAAGTCTAACCACCTAGATTCAAAGTTCTCCTAAAGCTAACAGTAATTTCTATACCTAATCTTCCGTTTTTCTCGCCTTTAACCTTAGCTCTCCTTATATATGCCTCTTGATGCGGTTTATCCCTTCCTTTTTTGCCCCGAGTCGAGTTTATCTCCTTTTCAGGAATATTCCTTTTTCTCTCGATCTTCATGGTTATCTTCGGAAACTTTACATTTATATTTTGATTTCTCGATATTTATCTCTGTGTGAATAAAGATAGACCATCGCAACACCACTGGACTTGGTTTCGTATGAAAATGTGAGCGGGCCTTTAGTTGCATTTTTCCTATTTCTCCGAAAGACCGTCTTTGGTACGACATTGATTTTAAGTATGGTTTTAAACTTCTCGTATAGCTTAGGCAACTTTGGAGTTAAGCCAAACGTTGCCGTTTTACATGATCGGTTTGAACTTTATACGAAAAATGAGTCTTCGCGGTTTTAATCATAAGGTTCCAACGGTAACTCCGATCGAGACGAAACGAAAAGCATTTTATCAAGATTCGAAAGAAGAGCTAGAGGGAGTGATCCAGGTTGCCATATGGAGACATGGGGGCTGCATTTGTCGAGCTAGAAGTTGTTTTTCGAGTCTTACTTGATTCTACCGTAAAATCTCAATGGAAACTCCGATTGAGACGAAACGAAAAGCATTTCGATCACGACTGTAAGAGGAATAAAAATAAGAAACAGAGGTCACCATATGGTGACCCAGGCTTGGAAAGCTAAGGTCGCCATATGGTGACCCGGTCTTTGAAGGGTTAGGTCGCCATGTGCCAACCGGGACTTGGACAGTCTAGGTCGCCATATTGCAACCCGGACTCTGTGGGTCTAGGTCACCATATGGCAACCCAGACTTGGAGTGTCTAGATCACCATATGGCGACCCAGACTCGGAGTGTCTGGGTCACCATATGGCGACCCGGACTATGTGGGTCTAGGTCGTCATATGGCAACCCGGACTCGGAGAGTCTAGGTCGCCATATAACGACCCGGATTGTATGTGTCTAGGTCGCCATATGGCGACCCCGACTAGGAGAGTCTAAGTCGCCATATGGCGACCCGGACTATGTGCGTCTAGGTCGCCAATTTGGCGACCCGGACTTGGAGAGTCTAGGTTGCCATATGGCGATCCGGACTGTGTGGGTCCAGGTTGCCATATGGCAACCCGGACTGTGTAGGTCTAGGTCGCCATATGGCAACCCTAACTAGGAGAGTCTAAGTCGCCATATGGCGACCCGGACTGTGTGCGTTTAGGTCGCCATTTTGGCGACCCGTGTACTGTGAGTATAGGTCGCCATATGACGACCTAGGTTCGAGATGTTATTGTTCTTTCCAAACTACTTTTTCGATAAGTTACTTCTAGAAATTGTAGCCTTTGTCAGTGTTTTCGAGAGAACCGTTTTGACCCCAACATGCTTTGTAAAAACTCTTTTTTTTGGAACTCCTATCTCTCTGTCTTTTTAAAGACATAAATACAAAACCCTAAATTTAGGTCAAAACTCATCCACAGCATTTTCGTCATTCTGACTTGGGCTATGATCATCGATCAATGGCATGTGTGCTGCATCGATCGATCTTAGGCTTTAATCATCGGTTGACGCTAAGTGTATTCCATCGATCGATGGCTTTGTAGACTCTATAGATGATCAGCTACAGATTCTTCAAGATGCTCCAAAACCTCCAAGTATCTCTTATATCTCCAAAACGTTCATGGACCTGTAAATACTCTAAAACATTGCCCAGACACACATTATAAATAGGCTATATCAACTCCCCAAGACTTAACTCTTTGCTTGTCCTCAAGCAAATATATCTGTGAAAGAAGTTTTTAAAAGTGGAGACTCACATGATATCTAAGTATAACTATCACCATACTTTGTTGCAACCACATCCTAGCAAGTCGATCACAGAGAAACTATATGTACCATATCCTAGTATAGCAACAAAATCCATTCTACCAACAACTTAGCAAATACTAGCTTGACTCCCCCCTCTACTGATCTCATTTTTTTGCATAAAATAAAAGTGCATGCTTTACCTTGGGAGTATCGATCAAAGGACACATAATTCTTACCTCTGCAAGTATCTGAACAACTAAGCACAAAGTCTTATTTAATCTCTTTCTTCCCTCTTTTCTCTATTTTCTGAATCTTTTTAGATTTCTTCCCTCTTTATTATTATTTCTTTTCTTTTTCTTTTTCTTTTTCTTTTTCTTTTTCTTTTTCTTTTTCTTTTTCTTTTTCTTTTTCTTTTTCTTTTTCTTTTTCGTTTTCTTTTTCGTTTTCTTTTTCTTTTTCTTTTTCTTTTTCTTTTTCTTTTTCTTTTTCTTTTTCTTTTTCTTTTTCTTTTTCTTTTTCTTTTTGGGCATAGTTTGTAGGCGAATAATGGGGTTATTGGTAATTTACCTATCCCTTGCTTTCAACAATGTGTGAGCATTTCTCTGAATTAGAATATTGGGGTCATTGGTAATGTACCTACCCCTCTGCATCTCGGTAAATCATCTCAATCTTTTAAGCTTTAAAGTAAATGCTGAAGAGAGAGAAGGCAACCAAAGGTGCAATGACTTGTATATACAGACTTGTAGAAGGAATATGATCCAGTGTATACCAAGCCCCAAAGCAAGCTAATAATGTCAGGATTAGTGTTGGAAATCAGCTTCGGTTCCTTCAAACTTTCTAAGCAAGTGTGGTATAGTGGCAGGATGATCCACTTTAGTATCTCTAGTAATCTCTGCAAACAACCTTCTGAGAATGGTGCTAAAGTGTGGTTAGTCAATAATAAATCTTGATCATAATCGTCTTTTGACTCAATAAAACTTTTTGAAAAACTTATATATATATAGCAAATAAAACTCAAAACAAATAAAATAGTGTTAGCGAACCTCCCCTAGACTTAAATTACATTGTCCCCAGTGTAATCTGCCCCAGATTAGTTAGGAAAAATTAAATCATAAGTAAATATCTTAAGAGAGAAACTCGATACCAGACTCTGTAGAAGAGTATAGATCGGTGGTAGGTATGTTGTGTCGATCGATTGTCGTGATCCATTGTCGACTGATGGTGACTCTATGGTGTCGATCGATGTTGCACCTGTAAGTTTCTACTCACTTGTTTTTAAGTATAAAACCCAAAATCGAAAACAATATTACTAAACCTCCCCCAGGCTTAAACAACACTATTACATGTGTTATTCAGTCCGAGATTGGTGAAGAAAATAAACCATAAGGACATAATTTAATAAAGGAAAACAGTATACCTGCTTGCTGATGGTGACTGTCGATCGACACAATTAAGTGGCGATCGATCGATGCTAAGGTTACTCCGTCGATCGATGCTGGCCAGCCATTGGTCGATGCTCTGTGCAGACTCATGTTCCTTTTGTTTTAAAAACTGTAATAATATAGTAAAATCCAAAATTCGACTAATCTAATTAAAAAAAAAAACTAAGTAAAACTTACTAAACAGTGGGTTGCATTCCACTCAGCGCTTGGTTATAATCTTAAGCTCGATGTTTGAACTTTCTGACTAGTATGGAGGTGGATCAACACTTGGAAAACAAGTGTCTACATCTCTTCTCTGCTCATCTGAAACCATATACCAATAAAGCTCTTTGTTGCTTCATCAATTCTCGTTTTCTCATTCTTTGTAACCTCTCTAACAACCTCCATTGAATGCATTCGTCTTTATAGGGTAGTAGACATCATCAAGGCTCGTGTAGAAATCATCCAGTGACATCTCTTGAACTTTGTAGATCTCATGCACAATATCATCAATCTCTGCTCTGCTGTATGTTCTTTGATTCTCCATAGACATACTGATCCTTGCTGCATGTATTGGTAAGCATATGTAGCTCTGCTCAAACATAGTAGCTCTCTCTAGAACAGTTGTGATGCATTCAGCTTGCACATTCACTACTCTTCCGTCTGTAGCTCTAGCATTACCATTCTCATCTATGTAGATGACATTCTCATCTTTCTTTTCCCATTGGAAAATTCTTCTGCCCTTAGCATGATATGCTCTCGTACCATGCTCGATACAGTCGTCGATCGATGATGGGTGTGTCCTGTCGATCGATTCTGAACTCTTCGGATTATAGGCAATTGAAGTACAAAGTTTGTGAAACTTCAGAAGGGTGATGTCGATCGATGCACGCTGTCTGATGTCGATCGATCTAAGATGTGGAGACGTGTATGGAGTATTACAAATAGGCTTGTTCTTTTGCTTCTCAATGTCGATCGATGCTGAATGAGGTGCGTTGACCGATGCGCGTTTATCTACTTTCGCCCAGCTGGCGTCATCCGATACCAGGTCATGATATTTAATCAGATCTTCTTCTCCATCGATCGATGGTGTAGGGTGGCCGTCGATCGATGCTTGATTACCAAGTTGTTGTCCGAACAGATTTCCAGCTCCATTGGTCATTGCAAGCATTATGTCATCATCTGAATCTAGTTCCGGCTCTGTTTCTTGGTCAGTATCGATTGATGGCGCATGGTTGTCGTCGATCGATGTCGATTTACCAAGTTGATAGGAAATTTGTAAAACACCAGCCTCTTCCATTGCAAACCATGATACTCAATTAGCTCTTCTTCTTTGTAATCTTCGTCGTACTCAAGGTAGGCTGAGGTGTAGTTGCCATCTGCGTGGCAGGTGTTGATCGGTTCTGGGGTTAGGCCATCGATTGATAACAAAGGGTGGGTATCGACCAATTGCTGAACAACAAACGCGTCAATCGATTCTCTGGGTTGGGTGTCGATCAATGCTTCATCTTCATGCTCCTCGTTGAACTCATAACTGCAGAAGCAAGTGGCCACAAGTTCTTCATCATTAGACAACTCAATCAGAGTAGCCTTGCTCTTATTCTTGACATGTTCATAGAAAATATTTTGATGAATTAGGGATAGATACAACATGTTTTGCTTCATATCGTAGATGGCTCCCACTGTAGCCATAAATTCTCTCCCAAGTAGTAGTGAAGAGTTCCAATCAATCTGGATGTCCATCACATGAAAGTCTACTGGGACCAGGGTGATGTTGATTTGCACTAAAACATCTTGTACTATCCCCCCTGAGTTCACTTTTGAGCAGTTTACAAATGTGAAAGAATCATTGGAGGGTTCCACTTTAAGGTTAAGCTCCTCTGCCATAGTTTTGGGCATGATGCTTACTGATGATCCAGTATCACAGAGGGCACTGGGGTATTCGTTGCCTTTGATCAAACATGGCACCACAAACTTCCCAGGGTCACTTTTCATCCTTTCTCTAAGATGATTGAATATGATCTCTATATCCTCTTCTGTCTCCCTTGATTCCCTGAAAAACAACCACAACATGTGTGTATAGTCAGCTTCTTCAAAAGGGATGTCTAAAGGAATTTTGGACTCTTTTAACAAAGTTATCCATCTCTTTTTCATTGGTTTCTCTGCGTTGATGTTTGGGGATCTTTTTCTTCCTCTTGGAAGTGCCTTCATCTTCTCTATCAAGATCCATGCTCATTACTTGGTGTCGATCGACACCAATGTGAACTGCCTAATGACATGGAACTTTCCACACAAAAATCTCCTTCTTGGAGTTTTTATCTTTTAACCTGCTGCTAAAAATCATCATCAATCAATGGTTGACGTGGTGCTTTTGTCCAGCCTCCTTGATTCTCTGACCTGCTGCATTACACAGATGACCCTCGAGGTCATGCAGGTCTCCATTCTCATCCCTAATCAGTATTAAAGTTGCAACCATCTGAACTCGTCAGCTTCTGTCAATCGATGCAGGTTGGTTGATGTCGATCGATGAAGAAGTGTCGGTCGACCCAGTACTAGTGTTGTCGATCGATGCTTTTCGTCTTTCTTTACGGATCGTGCGTTCAAGTCTGTCAGGGTCAGAGGATAATGCTAGTTTTTGTCCTTTATTGCTCCTGGTGCTTCTTTGCATGTACCTGAAAACAAAGGAAAATAAAAATTATTAGTAACTTAAAATTAGTAACAAACCTAGACTAAATCCTTGAAATTAAATCTAATGGTGATCTATGCTCCCAAGCCACAACGCCAAATTTGACATGGTGGTGTTTATTGTTCTAGCAGGGTATAAATATCCTAAACAATCAACTATCAAACTAACCCTAATCTTAGCACATAATAATACTCTTGCAAATACAAATCAGGTGTAGTACTTAGGGATCAAATCCACAGAGAGCAAAAGCGCACAATAGATTTCTTATTTCTAAAGACTAAGTTAGGTAAATATATATATGGTGGTGAATAATCAAATTAAGGAAATATTCCTAGTCAAGAAGTACGATGCAATATAGAAATATGCTACTAATGCAAATATGGAAATATGCTATTAATTAACTAGATGTAAATATGAATGTAAATATGTTAGATCTAGGGTTTCAAGCTTAATGAATTATAGGAGATAGGAAACACGGAAATGTAAATATACTAGAACTCAAATATTAACTATTCTGACCCTTTTAACTCCAACTCTCGTATGCGAACAAAAGGAAAGACCATCGATTGACGGCTAATGCATGATGTCGATCAACGGTAAAATCAGAAGGAATATTGGGCGAGATTTGATAAGTCTACCAGAATTATTAGACCAGCTCTCGCGCGCCTAACAACCTAGTTCAACAGAATCTATTCTGGCACAGAACCTACTCTCGTAGTTGTCCATGTCCTATCATCCAGATCCTAGTTAGCTACTCTAGAATGCAAGCATTAAGCACAACTCAATTAATGGATACTAACTCAAGCTAACAATCCTTTTTTGGGGCTAATCCATGATTGCTATCATTCAACCCTAAATCTAATAAGTAACTACTCATACAAGATCTTTGTCACAGAAATCATAGATGAAATATATATGAAATATAAAATAGATAAAAATCAAAGGAGTTCCAAGAGGACTCTGGAGAAGTCTCTCCTTTCTCACATAACCCTAATACAAAATGAATGAAATTAAAATGCTCTGTAAAAACTCTTTTTTTTTTGGAACTCCAATCTCCCTGTCTTTTTAAAGACAAATACAAAACCCTTCATTTAGGTCAAAACTCGTCCAGGACATTTTCGTCATTCTGATTTGGGCTTTGATCATCGATCGATGGCACGTGTGTTGCATCGATCGATCTTGGGCTTTAATCATTGGTCGATGCCAAGTGTATTCCATCGACCGACGGCTTTGTCGACTCCCTAGATGATCAGCTACTGATTCTTCTAGATGCTCCAAAAGTTCCAAGTATCTCATATATCTCTAAAACGTTCCTAGACCTTTAAATACTCTAAAACTTAGCCTAGACACACATAATAGACTTTAAATAAAGCCTATAACATGACCTAAAACTGGTAATAAATAGGTTATATCAGTAACTCAGAGAGCATCAATTGTTTGCTAATCCGAGTAAGTGTAGCTTATGGCATAGGAAATCAGATTTTTGGGTCATGTGGTTTCTGAGGCATGAGTTTATGTAGTTCCGGAGAAGATTACTGCAATTTCATAGTGACCAACACCAAGGAGTGCTACAGAGATCCGCAGTTTTCTTGGTTTGGCATGGTACTAAAGGAAGTTTGTCAAGGGTTTTGCCAGTACGGAAAAGCCGATGAGGCGACTAACAGGCAAGGATGTCAAGTTTAATTAGACAGATGAGTGCTTGAACAGTTTTACTAAGCTGAAATGACAACTAACACTATGCGGTCCAAACCATGGTGGCTACGGTCATTATGGTATACTCCAAATGTGTCTACGCAGATCATACACAAACCCACCACACAACTACGTCCTTCCAGTACAATAACAAATACGTAGTCCAATCAACTCCAAAGTGTTCCAGTTGATGGGACGAGTACTAAACTTCGACAATCGTCTAATGTTGAACCTATAATGAAATAATCCAGACAAGACCAATCAGGTGGCTTATGCCTTACGTAGGCGCATGAGCGATGTTTCAGGTACCAAAGAAGTTTAGGGGCTTATTGGGACTTTCTACTCTCATATTGTATGCAATTACCGTATAGGGAGAGACAGCTGGCCTTGAGGCTTTGGAGAATGCTGATTTATTGTTGAGAATATGCAAAGCTCAGTATAATGATGAGGCTTTGGTTAAGCAGATCGAGATTGAGAATAACGAATATCATACAGCTTCGAGCGGGATGTACATGTAAACCAAGTTTGTGTGCCAGTTGATAAGTTGTTAAAGAAAGAAATCTTACAGAAAGCACACCACTCATGGTTTTCTATCCATACGGAAAAACTAATATGTACGGGGATCTTTAGCATTATTATCATTGACCTAGTATGAACAAACATGTTGCTACATTTATATCGCAATGTCAGATATGTCAGATGTTTAAGGCTGAGCATTAGGTGCCTAGTGGATTACTACATAACCTACCATTGCTAGAGTGGAAACGGGACATGGTGACTATGGATTTTGTGATTGGATTGCCAACAACCTATGGTGGGAGGAATGTTATTTCGGTGATTGTGGATAAACTCGCCAAGTCCGCTCATTTCCTAGCGATTAAGAAAATAAATGGAACTGATCAGTTGGCACAAATTTACATCAGAGAGATTGTGAGGTTACATTGAGTTCCTATCAGCATTTTCTCTGATCAGGATACAAAGTTCACATCTGCTTTTGGGGGATCCTTTAAGAAGGAGTTTGCGACAAAAGTCAATATGAGTACATCTTATTACCCACAGACAGATGGACAGCAAGAGAGGACTATTCATACATTGGAGGATATGCTCAAGGTGTGCATCTTAGATTGGCAAGGAAGATAAGAGAAGTATTTACCTCTAGCAGAGTTTGCCTACAACAACAGTTATCATTCGAGTATTGAGATGGCACGGTATTAGGCGCTTTTTGGTAGGCCTTGTCGCACACCACTTAGCTGGATAGAAGTGTGGAAGTGAGGTATCATAGAATCAGCAATGTTTCAATAGAAGGTAAAGTAAGTAGAGATGCTTAACACTCAGCTTAAGGAAGTCCATGACCGTTAGTAGAGTTATGCAGATAAGCTCCGTAAGCACTTGGAGTTTCAGGTGGGCGACCTAGTATAACTTAAAATGAGGACATTTCAGAGAGGACCTAAGACTCGAAAATGAAGAAGCTTAAGCCGAGTTACATGGGACTGTATCCTATTTGGGAGCGGATTGGAGTAGTTGCATACATATTGATGTTATCAGCAGAGTTGTCAGATTTCCATGACGTGTTCCATGTCATAGTTTTGAAAATGGTCATGAGAGAGACAGAGCTCATTTTACACCAGTTGCCAAGCGACCTCAGTAGAAATTTATCTGCACTTTGCCAGCCAATGAAGATTATGGATCGGCAAGTGAAAGCGGATCAGGGAATATTGACCATGATAGTCAAAGTTTGTTGGGAGTGAGACATGATCCAGGAGGAGACCTGGGAGACCGAGACTCATATGAGGATTGATTATTGAGAGATATTTCAGGATGGTATTAGGTATTCGTCTCAGGATTTGAATTAAGGGAGAATTGTAATGACCCAAATCCTAGGACACAACACGACCCAACTACCACTACAAGAAAACACGCAATTAGCGAGGAAATTTTACAAGGAAATATTATACTCGTAAAATTACGTTGATTTTACGAGGACTTTATGTGGAAACAAATTTTCAACGTAATTTCCTCGTAAAATAACGATGAACCGTTTCCTTGTAAAAAGGACGCAATATAAAGAGGCTTTTACGAGGAAACAAGGTTTCCTCGTAATTTCCTCGTAAATATTACGTGTGTTTTACAAGGAAATATTTAACGAGAATATTACGACCATTTTTCTAGTGCACCAACATTTTAGTTGTAACACGTTTTATGTGAAGGCGACCTAACTATATTTTCTCGTAAATTCGTAGTTAAATTTCACTTACCAATTTTGAAAATTTCCTATAAATACCACCCTTGTGTTTCATTTGAAACACACACAAAAAAAAAACGTAAAAAGAAAAAATAAATGTCGGCTGATGGGAATTTTTTACGAGTTGCGGAGGTGGATGTATACCCACAGAGATGGTAACGGGAGAGTGACGAAGGAATACCTTGAAGGGCTGGAGACATTTATGCATCAAGCAGATTCTACACCGCTCGCCCAGGAAAGCAGTAAGATGTTATGTCCTTGTCAGAAATACAACAATTCAAAATTGGCAACTCGTGATAGTGTATGGAAGCATTTAATAAATAGAGGTTTCATGCCAAATTACTATATATGGTTTCAACATGGAGAATGTTATAGTTATGGGAATGAAGGTAGTAGTAGTAATAGCAATTTTCAGGATGAACCGGTTGATCAATTGCGTAATGAACATAGTTACCATCAGGAGGAGCAGATGGTAGATTATGATAGGGTTCATGATATGGTAGCTGATGCATTTGTAGTTTATGATGAAGTTGAAGAACCTAACATAGATGAAAAAAAGTTTTATGAAATGTTAGATGCTGCGAATCAGCCACTTTATAGTGGCTGTAGAAAAGGGCTCTCTAAATTGTCGTTGGCTGCTAGAATGATGAGTATTAAAACTGATCACAATCTACCTGAAAGTTTCATAAATGCATGGACAGACTTGCTTAAAGAGTATTTGCCGGAAGACAATGTGTCTGCTGAATCTTATTATGAGATTCAGAAACTGGTTTATAGTCTTGGATTGCCTTCCGAGATGATAGACGTTTGCATCGACAATTGCATGATATACTGGGGAGATGATGAGAATTTAGAAGAATGTCGATTCTGCAAGAAACCATGATTCAAAACCGCAAGGACGGGGACATAATAGGGTACCGTACCAAAGGATGTGGTACCTACCAATTACAGACAGATTGAAAAGATTGTATCAATCTGAGCAAACTGCTGGAGGGATGAGATGGCATGCCGAGCATACTCGGACAAATGGTGAGATTACTCATCCATCAGATGCAAGAGCCTGGAAAAATTTTAACAAAGTACATCCAGAATTCGCGAGCAATAGCCAGAATGTGTATCTCGGATTATGCACAGATGGATTTAGTCCCTTTGGAATGTCATGGAGATAATATTCATTGTGGCCAGTCTTTCTTACGCCATACAACCTGTCACCGGAGATGTGCATGCAACGGGATTTTCTATTCTCGACCATATCAATACCTGGTCCAAGTCATCCAAAAAGGTCTTTAGATTTTTTTCTACAACCACTGATAAAAGAGTTGAAAGAGTTATGGTCAATAGGGGTGAGGCCGTATGACTGCTCAACGAAGACAAATTTTACGATGAGAGCGATGGTTTTGTGGACCATTAGTGATTTTCCTACCTATGGGATGTTGTCTGGATGGACTACACATGGAAGATTATCTTGTCCATATTGCAATGGAATGACAAATGCGTTTCAACTGAAGAATGGTAGGAAAACTAGTTGGTTCAATTGTCACCATCGATTTCTTCCCATTACCCATCCGTATCGAAGAAACAAGTAATTGTTTAGTCACAAAAGGGTTGTGAGAGACACCCTTCCGCCATATTTAACTGGAGAACAAATTGAAGCGCAAATCGATTACTACAGAGCTCAAGAAATAGTTCGTCGTGTTGGTAATTTGCATATTCCCGGTAATATGCCTGATTTTTACGGAGTTCAGCATAACTAGCACAAGAAAAATATATTTTGGGAGTTGCTGTATTGGAAGGATCTTCTTTTGCGCCACAACCTCGATGTGATGCATATAGAGAAGAATTTTTTTGAGAACATCGTGAATACAATATTGAATGTTCCAGGGAAGACAAAAGATAGCAAAATATCAAGGTTGGACTTGCCTGATATTTTTTCAAGAAGCGAGCTACATATAAAAAGCAATGAACAAGTTCCCGTTCTGATATTCAGATTGTCTTCGGAACAAAAGTCGGTGTTGTTCAACTAGGTGGCATCAGAAGTGAAGTTTCCCGATGGGTATGTTTCAAATCTCTCTAGATGTGTTGAAAATGGTCAAAAGTTCTCCGGGATGAAAAGTCATGATTGTCATGTCTTTATGCAACGACTACTTCCCTTTGCATTTACGGAGCTAAATCCTACAAAAGTACATGAAGCACTTGAAGCACTTGCAGGTAATATATTATTACGCATTAGTTTCTTTATTACTCTATAATAAGCAGAAAAAAATAATATGACTACTAATGTGGTTGATTGTTTTGGAATATGCAAGGAATTGGAGTATTTTTCAGGGATCTGAGAACACGCACTCTTAGAGAGGATGTGGTTGAACAACTTCATGAGAACATTCTCATCTTATTGTGCAACTTGGAGTTGGTATTTCCTCCAGCATTTTTTGACGTCATGGAGCATTTAGCTGTCCACCTCCCGCATGAGGCATTGCTTCGTGGACCTGTACATTATGGATGGATGTATCAGTATGAACGGGCCATGAAATATTTGAAAGGAAAAGCAAAAAAACTAGCAAAATTTGAAGGTTCTATAATTGCTGGAAGTTTGACAGAAGAAACATCTCACTTTACATCTTACTACTTTGCACCAAAAGTACGTACCCGAAAAAAGAGCTCCAAAAAGATATGATGATGGCTGTGTCGCACCAACATATGCAGTTGATGGTGTTCCAGACATCTTTTGCCAGATTGGACGATTGGGTGAGAAATCGAAATAGGTTTGGTTGTCGAGTAAAAAAGACGCCCATATTGCACACACTTACATTCTACTCAATTGCGAAGATCCATTGATGCGTTATTTTCAAAGGTAACATATTTGGAAACTTATAAACAAATATATATGTATTTACTCAAATTAATGATTAATTAATAGAATATGCATATCATTTTACAGCATATTTGTTATTCAAGTCAAAGAAGCAATCCCCGGTATATCCCCAAGTGAGGTTGACAAAAGGAAAGATCAACACTTTATTAAGTGGTTGAAAAGTCATGTATTTACTGGAGCATTTTTGTAAATGATTGATGATCTTTATTCACCGTTAGTATGATTAATTTGAACATTTTCTTTAATTTAATTTGCAGGTTGATTATGACGATCCAGAGTACCCCCACATGGTTTCACGAATTAGTTCAATGTCCACTGGCAAAGGTCACCACATCACCTATTTATTTCACACGAGGCTTTACTTTCCATACATATGAGTATGGTAAACAGCGGGCGAGCAGTAATTATGGAATATGTGTGAAAGGAGAAACATATTTCTACGGGACCTTGCAAGAGATTATTGAAGTGGAATTCCCATCTGAAATGCGTCCTCTTCAAATGTAATTGGTTCGACCCCATTGTCAATAGAGGTGTTCGGTACAACAAATTTGGTGTAGTTGATGTCAACGGTGGACGAAGGTACAAAAAATTCGAGCCTTTCATATTAGCTTCGCAAGCAGACCAATTTAGCTTCCTTCCATACCCTCGGATGTGAGAATCTGGAATTAATTGGTTAGTCGTTACCAAAGTTACACCTCGTGGACGGATAATCGGGGGAGAAGAAACACCTTTGCAAGAAGAACACATCAATCAAGTCTAGCAACCTGAACAACAAGTGGATGACATCCTTCTCATTGATCCGCATAATCGTGAGTATGAAGATCTTCCCGACGATACCAAGGACGAAGCTGTTGAAGACGAGTTTAATGAAAATGATGATGTTTCTAGTGATGACGAGAATGTTGTATCCGAATGAGTTTGTAATTTTATATTAATATGATTGACTTTCAGACAACATATGCATGTATTTATTTAGTTTGTTTAATCATGAAAATTAAATTATATAATTTGAATAAGTCTTTTAATATTTTTGGGGGTTTGAAATGTAAAGAAGAGATTGAGATATTAGTTAAGGAAGTTAGAGGTTTGGGGTTTCGGGAATAAAGGATTTACAAATATTCGTCGTAAATTCCTCGTTAAGTAACGAGGAAATTAAAAACAAAAACACAGGCCTTGCTATTTCGACGTAATCAACTTTCCTCGTAAAGTTCTCGTAAACTAACGAAGAATTTACGAGGAAAGTGAAAACACGGGCCTTGCTCTTTCCACGTAAGACAATTTCCTCGTAAATTTCTCGTTAATTAAGGACGATCTTACGAGGAGAACCTGTGTTAATTTTTTATGAATAAAACAATCTTTTAAAACTATATCACTATATTAGTTACATAATCATATTTAAAATACATAATAGTTTTCATGTTAGAAATATTAATATTTCATGTGATATAAAATAATATTACATAAGACAAAATGTAAACACGATGAACTCATTTACTTGTGCATGATACATTTGGTGGATTACAGAATGGAATACATGCATGTAAACTCATTTGCATTAGCTATTGATAATATCGTTGGGGGTTGGGGTTTATAATTTAAAGAAGCGCTTGAGTTGTATATTAGTTAAGACAGTTTGAGGTTTGGGGTTTGGGTTTTGGGGTTTAAAAGATTTACAGGATTCCCCGTAAATTCCTCATAACCTTACAAGGTCATTACGAGGAATTTGAAAACACAGGCCTTGCTATTTTCTTGTAAGCTTACGAGGATTTTACGAGGAAATGTAAACGCGAACCTTGCTATTTCTTTGTAAGCCCACGAGGAATTTACGAGGAAACCAAATTTATATATATATACGAATCCGTTCACTTCTCATTTCCTCCCTATCTCCTTTCCTTCTCCAAGCTAAGGTGGTTAGTTTAGGGTAGGGAATTTAGATAGGTGATTAGTGTAGGGAATTTAGATAGATTGTTAATTTTTTTTATGCTTATTATATTTTTTTTATAAAATGATATTTATGACAAACAAAAAATTCAGATGGTTTGAGGAAACAAGCTTACACCTCATTACAATGAGCTTTTTGGTCCGCCTAGGACCCGTACAGCTCCCGGCCCATCTTCTTCAGCTCCCGGATCATCTTTGTCAGCTCCGGAGTTTGTCCCCGATTCTCAGGCATCTCAGAGAGTCGTCTCCAAGGTGCCGCCAGTTCCTCGGTTTGATGCACCACACGCACCTCTTGATCATGTTCCCAAGGACGCACCTCCTCCTATGCCGGCCGTGGTTCATCCCGATTTGCAGGTCCCGCCGACTGCTCCGTATGCGATGTACACTGTCAAGGATCTTCTCGCTCAGCCATGCCGAGAAGGTTTACTGGTCTTAGACCCCGACCGACCAGATGGAACTTTGTGGTATGTTAATTAACTTTCTTTGTACAGATTTTTAATTAAAATATTAAATAATTTAACTATTTTGCTTTGTTTTTTTCAGGTTTGGGGTTGACGGTTGTGTCGTCGGAGCGTAACCGATGTCATCAAAGGGTAATTTTCCGAGCCTCATCCCAACTGGAAAATGACACCGGACCACGTCAGAAAGACGTGGTACAAAATGTTTTCGGTAAGTTACTATTAATTACTTATTTTATTTTTATTTTTAAATTCTAATTATGATTTTTAATTACTTTTAAACTAATACTTAATTTAATTTTCCTATTGCAGCAAAAATATTATTGGTCCATTGGGGTGAACGAGAGGGTGAAGAAGATGTTTACCTGGAAGGCAAAAGCCCGTTTGTTGGACATAGTATCCAACTCGAAGGACGATTGGATCGTGAAGGGTTATGAGCAAGGGAAACCCCCTGAGGTCACCATGGAAGTTTGGATGGTCTCATCCATTATTGGAACCTCCCATCATCCATTAGAGTTTCCAACAGCTTCTCCGCTTCCCGTCTGGCAAGAGATGAGCACGGGAACGGGCCGATGCTTCACACTACGGGTCAAAAAGCTCACGCCGGTGTATGACTGGAAATGGTAAATATTAAATTATATATATTTAAAAAAAATTTGAACTTTCAATTTAAAATGTTTTATAGGCCAAAGAGATGGGATCTCTCCCGTCTCTTAAGGATCTTTACGAGAAGATCCACAAGAACAAGGCTGGGCAGTTTGTAGATCGTAGGTCCGAGCAAATCTACAACGATGTGGTTGCTCGGATTGAAGATCGCCAAACCCAGCTGACCCAGAAGTCCCCCGATGGCATACCGGTCACCCTATCGACACTTGAAGTCGATCAGATTTACGAGGAGGTAAACTATTTATATTTTTTAAATTTATTATTTAATTATTTTATTTTAATTTTTAATTAATTAACTAACATATTAATCTTTTTCATTAGGTTGTCCCTAAGAAAAAGGGACGTACAATGGGGATTGGATCCATCAACAATGTTCCACGAGTGACATCGTCTTATGGTCAGAGTCGGGATGATGAGGTCACTCAGCTGCGTTCTGTGTTGGACTCAACTACAGCTCGTAAGACTGGAGTAGAGGGATTTTTAGACGTTATAGCGGCTGGGAATCCTCAGTGGGAGGTCATGTTGGCGGCGATGCAGAACCAATATCCCATTCCAGAGCCGCCTCCCCGCACACAGCAGGACGAGGAAGCGGTCAAGCAGAGAAGCCGAGAGTACTTCTGAGACATGCAGCCGGACAACCCGAACTAGTTTTTTTTTCCTTTTGTTTGTATCATAAATTTAATATTGTATTATAAATTTTATATTTCTATAATATTTTCATTTTGTTATATTATTTTAATTTTTAATAATTTATAAATCAATTTACAAAATTTGAATATATTTTTTTTTGTTCAAAAATAAATATTCTAAGCAAATTCGTAGCTAAATTACGAGAACTTTACGAGGAAATCTGATAGAGCTTACAAGGATTTTTCGAGGAACTCTTATGAGTTATTTACGAGGAATGTTGTACATCTGCAGAGATTGAGATTGAGACGTCAAGCAAATCTGAGTCTGTACCGTCTGTGTCACCGTCGACCAAGATCCGAACTGCCAACCAGTAGCCGTCACTTGTTCGAGGTATCACCATTTGCCATTGTCTTATTAGGTTTTGTTTCGGCTGATTAGTAATTCCATCTTAACTCATAAACCATTTGAAATTTCATGATTCTAAGGTCATCATCGTGTTTGTGACATCAGATGAGTTTGAGGATGGAAGATCAGACGGAGAACCAACACAACGCACCTGCCCGCACCTCCACTCTCCCATTCTGTTATGCGCATTAAGCACACATGCTACCGTCCTCCACCGAACTCTCCGCGCGTGGATCTCACACGCCGCTGCCATGCACTCTTTACCGCCATTGTTGATTTCTGGTAAACCGCCATCTTTGTCCTACCACCAGTGACCGTCACCGATAACTCGCCGGTGACTCAGCAATTCAGCCGAGTCAACTCGGTGACTTGGTCAACCAGTTTGATTGACTGGTTAAATTGGTTAGGGTAAACCGGTTGGTTAAAATTAATGGAATTGCGGTTAGGTTAAACAAGTTATTTTAATTAATTTGATTTCGGTATAAGAAAACCGATTTAGTCCAATTGAAATAAAATTCGGTCAAGGAAAACAGGTGGTTCAATTTGATTTCAGCCTCGTCATCGGGTTACCCATTGACCATAGCAATTGACTTTTCTGTTTTCTTTAACCCGGCCGTCAGTTATCCATTTTTAACCGTTTGAAGAGCATTTTGACTCGATTTTTTGCCCGATTTCAAATTTGAAGTCTGTTTGAGCAGATGAAGTTCTTAGATACCACTTTTTCATATTGCTAAGGTGAGGGCTATCTGTTAAATCATGTACTAATGTAGAACTAATGCTATGCTAGTTTAGATTTTGAAGCATGATCCATTTGTTTGAAGTGAGTCTTGTATGATAGTTAAGATTGAATGTAAACAAAAATTAGGGGTCTAGAGGATTCAACTGTTGATTGAATTTGTGATGTTAGTTGATGATATATATATATATATATATATATATATATGTATACATAGTTATGTTTAGCGATACCATTATATATATCCATATGAGGAGAATGCGGGTGTGTGGTTTAGCTATGCACTATCATCGCATTGTTTGTTTTTGTGATTATTTACGCGTCTTGTTCGCTCATGTTAGAGCTAAACTTTCATAATGAGATTTCATTTTATTTGAGTTAATGGTTTGCGTGTTTAGTATCTCATACCTCACTAAGTGACTCTCATGTTACTCACCCCTCTTTCTTTCCCCCTTTCATATGAGACTGGCGAGCGTGAGTGATTCATTTCGGATCGGTGATTTTGGGCGTTTCTACTTCTTTCCTTTTTTAGACTTTCGGTTTTATGCTTTTATCAATATTTTCAGGATTTATTTTATTTTGTTGGATTTATGGTGTTTGAGTGATTTTTGAGAAATAATAAATGGAGATTTTCAAAAAGAATTATTTATTATTTTATTTTGAAAAATGCGGGTGTTACAACATCATCCTGTAATTATAGAGGTAAACATGATAGCTCAATGTAACATTGTCACAACTACGAGGAACGAAGAAGCTGAAAAGATCATTGGTTTAAAGGAGGATGTCGTGGAAAGAGGTTGGCACGTAGAGAAGCATGCATCTTAATCTTCTCCTTAGGTAATTTATTTGCCTAACATGTCATATGCGGTTGTTCCACAACATCCGAGAGAACATATAATTTAGAAAACTTTAAATGGGTTACATAAAAGAGTGATTAATATTTTCTTACTATATCATTTGAAGATGCTTCTGATAACTACCATTTGGTCGAGTACTTAAATAACACCAAAGAAACAATGAAGGAGATTGTGGCATTGTTTTTTAAGGCTAGGAATGCATGTTCAACGAGGAGAAAATTACCCAAGATAGACGACCATGGGAAGTTTTTGGTTCCATGTTTGATATCAGGGGTTGAGTACATTTCTTCTCTCTTGATATTGGGTACACGATTAGTCTCATGTCTAAGGAAACTATTGAGATATTGGGTCTTGTTACATAAGTTCATAAGCTGACTATGCAGTTTATAGACTTTTCCACCAAGTCTTTCCTAATTTTCTTGATGTGAAAGTGATAAATTGTATTAATCGAATTGATTTTTAGGTAGTGGAGATATGCAATAATTTTGATAGACCTCTTTGATTTTGGGGGGAGCCTTTCTGGTCACAATAGTTTCAGTATTTGGTTTGCCTAAAAACAAGATGTTGTTTGCACACATCGACAAGAATGTCTACTACAAATTTGTGCATATATACAAAGATATGCATCTATCCTCTTATGTTAGTGAGATTAATGGATATATACATGTATATGTTTCTCAGGGAAGTTTAAGTGATAACTCACTTGTGTTAGTGTTTTCTTTTTTTTCCACATGTTTTAATGAATACAATTCTGGCTGTTTACATCGATCCTCTTGCCTCTTCAGTGAGCTTGAACTTTACTTTGTGTGAGAGTAATTTCTTTGCTACCTCTTATTACCTTAATAAGATTTTCTATAGCGGGTTCAGTGAAGCTTTCCTTCAGTGGTCAGCTACAAAAAAATTTGGGCTTCTTCAAAGGTGGATGTATGTAGTCTATGATTTCATTGAAGGCACTGATTTTAATATAAGGAGCTTGCAGTGGTGTTTCAATGTGGCCCAATGACAGTAATGAGGTAGATTGAGGATCTGCTGGTTACTGCCTATACATGTGTAGATCGTGTAGAAACATATGGCTTTTTGGGTAATTTTTTAAAAATATGTAAATGATGGGAGAATGGACCTCTCTAGCATTACGTGTAATTCCAATTTTGTTATTTTGCTATTAATTAAAGAGATAAAATGCATTAATTTTGAATAGAAGATCGATAGACACTACCTTTGACTTCTCTTACGGAAGACTATTGTCTTGTCGTTTATCGAAAGGCATATCCATCTAATTATGAGGCAGAGATGGTCCATGTCGTATCTATAACAATATTAGAATATACTTAGAAACATAATTTGGTATTAAAGAACTTTTGGAATTTTTAGAAGATACATTTTGACCCGACACTTTTCGGGTAACTTATTAAAATTATTAGTCAAAACTCATATCCGAATAAATATTAATGTACTATTTTGTTTCACCTATAAATAAAGTACGTATAAGAAAAAATAAACTTTTTCGAACAAAAATAAATAAAGATCAAAAGTTCTCACCAATTCATTGATGGCGAGTGATCAAATCATGCATGCGCAACCTGAATTTTCAGGTATAAGTGAATAATTATTGGGTTTGAGTTTTGTTTTTGATTGATGAATAATATTTATCAATAATTACATTCTTTCTGTTTGTGTAGCTACTGATGGAACCAATAACTATTTGTATGATCAATTATGGAAGTTATGTGCTGGTCCTCTATTTAATCTTCCAAAATCTGGAGAAAAAGTATATTATTTTCCTCAAGGGCATATAGAGCAGGTAATATTTTTTATTTTTATAAAATTTTTATATTGTTTCACATATGTTTTGATTTGCAAAACTTACTAAAATATTTGATGGTATGACCAGCTTGTTACATCTATAAATGACGAACTATGTCAACTAAAACCAGTTTTTTATATTCCTTCAAAAATTTGCTGCAATGTTTTTAGTATCGAGCTTAAGGTATGTTTCATTGATTATTTATGTTGTTTTGTTTATTAAATGCACATGAGATATACTGACTTTGAAATGATATTTCTTTGGGTATATTTTTATGTGTGGTACTTAGGTAGAGACTACTACAGATGAAATTTATGCAGAAATTTCTTTGCTACCTGATACATCTGTGAGTGGCAGAATAAATTTTATTTCTTTAATAACTTAATTGCAGGTCTTCTTAATATCAAATTTAATTAATACTATGATTTTTTTTTTAGGAAGTTGAAATACCAACTCCTAGACATGAAAGCAACATACAAAACATTAATTATTTTACTAAGGTGTTAAGTGCTTCTGATACCAGTAAAAAGGGTGGTTTTGTTTTGAATAAAAGACATGCCATTGAATGTCTTCCTCTGCTGGTATTGACATTGACTTACATTGATTCAAATTATAAATTTATATATAACATTTTGTATCAAATATTTCTTAGGATACATCTCAGCAAACGCCAAGTCAAGAGATAAGTGCTAAAGATATTCATGGTCATGAATGGAAACTTAAACACACTTTAAGAGGTAACAAATTTTATTGATATCAGAATCTGCTAGTAGTGATTACTGAAAATTATTTTATTATAATCAATCAACTAGGTACACCACAAAGACATCTTTTCACATCTGGTTGGAAAGAGTTTGCAAAAAAAAAAGATTTGGATGTTGGAGACTCTTTTATATTCCTACGGTATATTTTTCAATTTACATCTCATTTGTTTCTTGGACTTTTGATTTTAACTATTTTTATCACAGAGGAGAGAATGGGGAATCACGAATTGGAATCAGAAAAGCAGGTCATCATCAACAAGACAACATACCATCATCATTAATTTCAAAGGAGAGTATGCACCATGGTGTAGTTTCTACTGCATTGAATGCTATTAAAAGCAAATGTATGTTTGTTGTGTTCTATAAGCCAAGGTAAATAAAAACATTTTGTTACTGAATTAAACATTATGAAAATAGTTTATTCAACAAATACATTTTTATTTATTAGATGTGATGATATCAGGTCAAGCAAATTCCTTGTAAACTTCCAAAAATATATAGATGGAGTGAATAATAAATTTAGTATAGGCTCCAGATTTTTGATGAAGTTTGAAGGAAGAGATTTTAACGAAATAAGGTAAATCTTGAACATTTATTATAGTTTTTTTTTGAAATATGATTACTTACACGATGATTTTACTACACTAGATACTATGGAACAATAGTAGGAGTGAGAGATTTTTCCACTCATTGGAAGGATTCAAAATGGAGAAGTCTAGAAGTAAGATTAGTACTAGTTCTACTTTAATTATATCGTTTTAGAATATATATATTTAAGTAATAAATAATATCCACTCACTATATTTTATAGGTACAATGGGATGGGGTTGCAACAATTCCAAGACCTGATAAAGTATCTCCATGGGAGATCGAGCCTTTAACACATTCATCAAACATTTTCAAATCAGGTTCTCTAAAACATAAACGTCAAAGTGAAACACATGAGTTTGGTAAGTTAACACTTCTCAATAAGTTAAAACTTCTTTGTAAATTAGTTATCATTCTATTTCTTCTTCTCCTTTTTTGAAAACCTTGTTTTTTTTCTTATAGGTTCAAATATGTGGGTTCCTACATTGTCCCAAGGCCAAGAAGTTGGAAATTCAAGCATACAATCTTCAGTGAGCAACTCATTCCCTACCATGTCCAAACCAAACAACAATGAGCAAATGGTTCAAGCAATGAAAGAAACGTCAACCACCATGTCTTCTAGCTACAGGCTGTTTGGAGTTGATCTAACAATTCCCACAGAAATAAAGGATCTCATAGAACCAATTGACTCATATAAAAAGTCTAGGATTTCTAAAATCATTGAAGAAGAAAAGGTCAACCACATCCAAACTAGAAGTCATACTAAGGTATAAAACGAATCACTATCTTCATATTTTTTTACTTATTAGTCAAGTTTAATCTATTTATTAAGTACAACTAAAACATGGGTTTTCATAAAAAAAAAATATGTTTTTATTAGATAAAATTATATATATATATATATATATATATATATATATATATGTGTGTGTGTGTGTGTGCATGTGTGTGTGTGTGTGTGTGTGTGTGTTTGCATCTATAGTTTTATTCTGATCTTAGAATTTTAATAAAAATCGCATATTTTAATAGATTTAGATGACTATAAAGTTCATATTTTTTCTATGGATGTTGATCAGGTTCGTATGGAAGGAAAAGTGGAAAGAACTGTGGATTTAACTGTTTTTGATGGATACAATCAGTTGATTGATGAACTAGAAAGACTATTTGATATAAAAGGCAAGTTGCATATGCGAGATGAATGGAAAATAGTTTTCATAAACACTGATGGAGATATGATGCTTCTTGGAGACGATCCGTGGATGTAAGTTTTTTACTTTCTTTTTTCTTTCTTAATATTTGGGAAATTTAATGAGTATTTTTAACTTTATGTAGAAAGTTTTTCAATACGGCGAAGGAAATATTCATATATTCAAAAAACGATGCCAATATAGGGAATGAAGAAAACAAATTCTCTGAAGATGACCCAACATTAACAACAACAATCTTTCCACCAGATGTCAACAACAATTAAAGATTGTTTTGGTTTTATAAAGCAAAACTTCCTTATTTTATAATATATTAAAGATAATACTTGGAAATGTGTGTGACTTAAAACTTATAAATATATTATGAACTATCTTTGCATTTGATGATTGATATTTTGTCTAGTGGTTGAAGTTTTTATATGAAACAAATATCTTTGTTTTTTGTTTTTATTTTTAATATTTTGTTGACATGTTTAGTATTATGAGTGTATGTAATATGTGTGTGCTCTTAAGCAAGTGTGCTTGAAGATATGATTTTACACACAAATTGTTCAAGGAGAGGAAGCTTGAGAAATAGTGTGAAGCCAGAAAAAAATATTTTGAACAATTTTTTGGTACACATTTTCTTGAGATAACTCTTACAGTGCACCAATTTTCTATTTATAAAGAACTTTATCTCTCCTCACTAATGAATCGATTCTGAAGGGGGTCAAGGTTTGGTATGCCACCGAGAAACGGTGTGGCCTCTCATCTCTCCCTCTCTCTTCAAAGTTCTCTCGTGTTAAGGCTGCCTCTTCGTGCGTCGTCTCTTCGTCTCGTGATGGGTCGTAAGTTTCAAAATAGGGGCCTGGGTCATCAGAGGTGGCAGGATATGGGTCTCCGGCTTCAGTGGAGGTGGGTCCTCCTGTTTCTTCTCCTCCTATGGAAGGAGTATCTTCTCTGAGGATTTCCCCTCTGGTATCTTGAGAAAGTCAGCTGTGATGCTACCATTAGTAAATCTCCTTGAGCCCCATGTACCTCAAGCTTCTGCTGGATTTGCTTTTGTCTCAACCTCAGCTACTACTGGAGTTGCTCCCTCTGACTCACAAATTGGATTTGAATCTTCTACTGGTAAGCCAACAGGGGTTGAGACATCTGCTGTAAAGTCAATAAATTCTACTGCTCCTGGAATTTGGAAATATTCGAAAGTAATCAATGGATCATCATTATTGGAGAAAATTGGGATCCCTTCTCAGCATATCTAGGGGTCCCCTCTCAATATAATCCCTGATGAAAATTTGGAGGAGGCAAAGGAAGATTTACAAGACTTTTTGTTTGCAAGGTATCAAGGTGAAGCTCCGGATATGGGCATGATTATTGGCTCAGGAGGTTGCTAGGCAGATGGCTGCAGTTCAGCAGGGTCAGCATCTTTTGCGTGGTCCTCAGACTCAGGTGCAGCATGGTCCACATATTCATGTGTAGCATGCTCCGCCGTTTCAGGTTCTTGGGAAAAACATATTCCTTGTCAGCATCCCCACTCTCAGCAGGTTCTAGGGGGTTTTCAGGTTCCACCACCGCCACCTGCAATCCCAGCGCAGTAGCCCGAGTGTAATGAAACGCTTATCAGGATGATGGGGCAGATGAAGAACGTGGATTTAAAGCATTTTGGGGGGGGGGGGGGGACAGGGGATTCTATAATTTCTCATGGTTGGAAGCAAAGACTGGATTGGTGTCTCAAGACTATCAAGTGCCCGCTACGGGTCTGCCCTAATATCACTAAGCTGTATATGCATGGAAATATAACAGTATGGTGGAATGGAGTGAGATCAATGTATCGTGGTCCTGGCGATTTGACCAATGAAAATTACCTCACTGCGTTCAACATAAAGTACTTTCCCAGGGAAGCCTTGCATCAAAAAAAGCCTTCGAGCATTTGAGGCTGGGTACTAGGACCGTCAGAGAGTACGATCTATATTTTTGTCGACTTCGCATGTTTTCTGTTAATGGTATGGATGAGGATGACCTGATCAGGAGGTTCTTAGATGGCTTGTGAGTAGATCTTCACGGAAAATGCAGTGTGGTCACTTACACCAGCTTGGAGGATATAGTAGAGAAGGTTGTTATTCCGGAGATATGTATGGACAACGAGCAGAAGTACTTCAAGGCAGCTCAGCATAAGTATGAGAGGACTTCAGGGTCACAGAACAGGACATTGGATCAGACATGCATCCAGTGCTATGACTGTGGAAGGAGGGAGCATAAAAGTAGGAATTGTCAGAGTAAGCCATCTGATACCCGGGTTGCAGCCCCAGCAGCTGCAGTAGTCGCACCTGGAGTTTGCTACCCTTGTGGCCAGCAGGGTTATTTTTCCAGGAATTACCCGACTAAGGGGCATGCGGCTAAGCGTCCAGCCATTGATCCACGTGTGTTTACTGTAGGAGACCCTAGTGAAGCTGAGCCGATAGCTGGTATGTATCTTTGTCATACTTGTTTTCTTTGAGTATTGTTATGTGGTTATCATGTGTAGTTAGAAAAGAATTGAAAGTAGGATTGGTTTTTGTTGGAAGTGAGGCAGCTCACACTTTATCGGCCATGAGAGCTTTGCGCAGCTTCTTGAATCCACCTTTGTTAAGTCTTGGCCTTTTCAGGGTGTCTTTGAGTCAAAGACTAAGAAGATTCAGACGTTCCACAAAGAGATTGGGAGCCATTGGTAGCTGTCCTACTTGGAGGGGTCGATTTCATATGAGACTTAGCAGAGATTGGGCTGAATTACTATGATGTTATACCTGGGATGGATAGGTTGTCACGACATCGAGTAGTGCTGGATTACCTGAGGGAAAGAGTTCATATCCCTAGAGCATATAGGAGAATCACATTCCATAGTATTCCGACCCACCGGGAAGTTTCTATTATGTCCATGTTGCATGCTGAAGATTTATTGGAGAGATGATCAAAGGGATTTTTAGCGACAATTTTGATGGTTAAGGATGATGGACAGCATGAACTGCAAGATATTCCAGTGGTTGTAGACTATGAGGACGTATTTGAGGCCTTAAAAGGGCCACCACCAGCCAGTGGAGACGCACATACGATTTTGTTGGAGCCAGGGACAGCGCCCATTTCATGAGCTTTATACTGTTTAGCACCAGCAGAGATGGCCGAGTTGAAAAAGAAGTTGGAGGAACTATCAGATAAAGGTTTTATCAGACTGAGTACTTCACCATGGGGATCACCAATATTGTTTGTGAAGAAGAAAGATGTAAGTTTTAGGCTTTGTGTCGACTATCAAGGCTTGAACAAGGTGACCATCAAGAATAAGTACCCGCTTCCGCGAATCGATGAGTTGTTGGACCAGTTACAAAAAGTTTCATGGTTTACTAAGATTGATTTGGCATCAGGATACTGTGGGAACCAAAATCCACACCGTCGATTTCCGTAAACTTTAGGAAGCCAGGAAACCCTAACTTTCCCAGGAGATCCCGGATAATCTCTTTTAAACCAAGCGCGACACAATCAAACGATGAGAACAAAAAGAATAGTAAGAATCATATAATACGAAAGGAGACTAAAAGAGATCTTATTCCGAATTTGCAAATTCGGAAAGAAAGAGCCTTGGCCACAAGTGCTGTTGGCGAGATCCTAGTTCTAGTAACCTAAGACTGCAAATTCCTAATCGAGTAGTGGCTTGATATCAAAAACGGAAATAAAGGCTTATTGCTCTAAGTCTGTTATGAATGACTAAAGTTCTATCTTCTTGTCTCCAGCCTCGCCTTCTCTTATATACTCTTCTTCAAGGCGGTTTTGCGCTTCCTTTTCTGCCCCTGGTCGAGTTTATCACTTCGGGAATATTCCTTTTTCTCTTGATCATCATGGTTATCTTTGGAAACTTTGCATTTATCTTCTAATTTCTCAATATTTATGTTTGTGTGAATGAAGATAGACCGTTGTAACACCACTGGGCTTGGTTTCGTATGAAAATGTAAGCCGGCCTTTTAGTCACATTTTAGGCCTCTTGGGTTGTTTTGCCGACTTTGAGCGTTTTTGTGCTTTCTCCAGAAGACCGTCTTTGATACGACGTCGATTTTAAACATGGGTTCAAACTTCTCGTATAGCTTAGGAAACTTTGGAGTTAAGCCAGCCGTTGCCGTTTTACACAATCGGTTTGAACTTTACATGAAAAACAAGTGTTTGCGGTTTTTATCGTAAAGTTCAGACGGTAACTCCGATCGAGACAAAACAAAAAGTATTTTATCGAGTTTTTGAGAGAGGAGCTAGAGGGAGTGATCCAGGACTCCATATGGCGACATGGGATCTGTATTCGTCGAGCTTGAAGTTGTTTTTCGAGTCTTACATATTACTACCGTAAAATCTCAATGGGAACTCCGATTGAAATGAAACGAAGAGCACTTCGATTGCGACTCGAAGAGGAATATGAAGAATAGGAACATGTCTCCTTATGGTGAACCAGGCTTGGAAAGCTGAGGTCGCCATATGGCGACCCAGTCTTTGAAGGGTCGGGTTGCCATATGGAAACCCAGACCGTGCTGGTCTAGGTCGCCATATGGCAACCCAGACTATGCGGGTCTAGGTCCCCATATGGAGACCCGGACTGTGTGGGTCTGGGTTGCCACATGGCGACCCGGGTTGTACGGTTCAGGTGCCATATGGCAACCTGTGTTCTACGTGTGCGGGTCGCCATATGGCGACCCGTACTTCGCGTGTACAGGTTGCCATATGGCAATCTGTACTTCGCGTGTACAGGTTGCCATATGGCGACCCGTACTTTGCGTGTACAGGTCACCCTTGTGAATGCGGGTCGCCATATGGTGACCCGTGCTTGTAGGGTGCGGGTCGCCATATGGCGACCCATGCTTCTCAAGTGCCGGTCTCCATATGATGACCCGTGCTTGCAGGGTGCGGGTCGCCATATGACGACCTGTGTTTGCAAGGTGGGACTCGCCGTATGGTGACTTACTTCTTGTGTCTTGATCGTTTTTTGAAAACTTTTGTGAGCCAAAGCTTTGGAAGAAGCATTTTCCGAGGACTTGAGCTGTTGATTTCGTCGTGACCAATTTTGACCCCAACAGTTAGCCCCCCAGCTCATTAGGCCGTGAGCTTTTAGCGTGAGGCTCTAGCGGGCGATCAGGATGGTTGTGAAAATTAGACAAAATCATCAGTCGAGAGTCCGAGAGAGAATAGTAAATTTTTTGCTTATAAGTAGGTGTAGTAAGTATTGAGTTTTTACTCACTTGCTCACTTTCTTCAAGGTAGAATTCGTCTCTCTCATTCTCTGTCATTACTTTTTCCCTTATTTTACTATTTGAAATCCATGTATACAAAAAAGAGAGCTTCTAAGAAAGTCAAGACTCGTCATATTCTTCATGACGATGCTCGAAATGAAGAAGAGATTATCCCAGAACCTGAGTTTGTTCCGCATTCGGTTGATCTTGGGGAGGCCAAGGCGTATTGGGCTGCTTCATACGAAGGCTTGACCCCTCCACCTGAGGCACAATTTCCTAGCAGGCCTCCTCGTTGGTGGGATCAAAGTCTTTCGAGAAAGAACTCGTACCCATCCTTGACACTGTTCAAGAGTTTAGCCGTGTTCCGAAAGACGTGGAGTTTCGGATTCCGCGACAAGGCAAAAAGGCGGATGATCCCCTGGTGGGCTATTTCACTTGTTACGAGGTGCATATTGTGTGTTGCCATTTATGGTTACCAATCCCGGAGATCATCATTCGTACTCTTAACCGCTTTGGTCTATCAATTGGTCAAATCAACCTTACCGGTCTTCAGCACCTCCTTCGGATATTGGTCCTAAGTTACGAGGATGGGGTGCCCCTTAATGTCGACCATTTTGAGGCTCTTTTGAAGCCATTGGCCGTGACGGGGGGAATATATCGCCTCGCGCCTCTCGCCTTGTTCCCACATGTCGATCGTACGTGAGAAAATCTTGAATTGTCATGCGTAGGAGAAATGCTTCTTTTTTGTCCGCGTTAATAGTGTGTCGGTTGAAGAAAGCTTATTTCCTGTTTTTCGCAGTGAATGGGGTCGTTATGGTACTGTTTAGATATACGTACATTTCTTGTTCCGTCGATATCTAACTTTCTCGTTCTTTGTTTTTACAGAGACCAACCCTTTACCTCCTTTTCCGGATGATGTGATTGTTGTTAGGGATCTTCTTTGAACTGGCTCGTTCTTTTGGACTTCTATTACTCCAAAGCGAGTTCAGAAGGCTTTGAAACATCACCAGTCGCGATCAAATCCCGAAATGGTTGTGGAGTAGGGATCCGAACCAGTAATGGATGAGTTCCTGTCGAGGGACGTTCCAGTGTCTCGAGGGAACGCAGGGCCTTCCAAGGATAAAAAGATCGAGTTAGGCGATCTCAAGTTTTCTTGGGATGACTTTTCTTGCCTTGGTGGCCTTCTAACTTTGCTTCGGGCAATGGGAGTGGTGCTAGCAATTTTTCCCTGCCGGATTGCAATTTCGATGACCTTTTCAAGGATCTTCCGGCCGAGTTCGATCTTCCTCCTACCGTGGATGGTCAGGCAAGGTCGAAAGCATTTGAGGAGGGTTCCAGGATGGTCAACGCGGTTAGTAACTCGAACTTCGTTTATCTTTACCATATATATTTTCTTTGGGATATGTTTCCTTAGTTTTGAACATGTACATGGACTGCTCTCGTTCAACTGGGCCCTCGAGGCGTGTTACCAGGAGGAGAGACTTTGCCGTTTCAAGGCTGAGAGGGCAGAGAGCGAGGTTGCTCTTCTCAGAGAATAGGCCACCGCCCAAAACGAGGATATGGAAAAGAGGCACGCTAAGTAGCTTCGCCATGCAGAGAGGCGAGGCATACGTGAAGTCGTTGCGGTGGTCGCTGGTCACGCTGCTTAGTTCAAGGCTGAGTTTGGAAAGCTTAAGGAAGCCCAAGGGCTCATTGGCGATTTCAGGGAATGTCATGGAGCCATTGGTGCCTTGTCACGGACAAGGGTCGCGGGCTACGGTTTCCAAGCTGAAATGAACATGATGACCGGTTATATGGGCGAGTATGAAGGCATTGATGCTATGAGTCCTCCTCTCGAGGAGAAGGTGCTAGGATGTTGGGATCTTATCCCAGTTTCCCCCGATACAGAGGAAACCATGCTCGGGGCGGCCGACGAGGGGGTTCAGGTGAATCAGTCGTTTGACATGTTTTGTCGTTCGATATCGGGCAATTTTGAACTTGACCATTGAACAAACCGTTTGTGGTTATTTTTATGTTTAGTTGTGTTGGGCTGAATGTGGCCGTTTTTAGGTTTATGCTTTAGGCCAAATGTGGCCGTTTTTTATTTGGGATAGGCTGTACATGGCTTTGAATCCCGTTTTATATATTGAAAAATATTTTGTATTTTATCAAAGTTTTGTGAAGTTATGATCTCGATTTGTGTAGAGGGAAGAACGAAAGTTGTCATCTCACATCTAACTTGTATTTGTGTATTGTTCTATCCGTTGCTCGTTCTAGATGCGTGGAGAAGTTCCAAGAGCGTTTAGATGTGAACGAAGAGACATGCTTTCAGGATCTCGTATATTTCGATATTCATGCCTTGAGACGTTAGAGACCAGTGTGCTGGGTTTAGGGCAAGACCTAGGTTTACTTTCTGTTAAGGCTGTGCGATGACTAATCGGCTTTCATTTTGCATGTTGCGATTTCAACAAGATTCTGTACCGCTTTAAAGTCCGTGATATATTCTCGGCTTATACGACTTGTATGGTCGGAATCGAGCAACTCTCCAAGGAAAATTTTTAAGTCTCCTGGAAGTGTTGTCCAAAATTTCGGATGTAGTCGCCGGGGCCAATCGGCGAATGAGGTGTAAGAGCAAGTGCTCGTTTATGATTATAGTTGCGGGCGGACTGGACTGTTTCTGAATTGTGAAAGTATATTTTCGGAGGTTTTATGTGACGTCTTGCATTATGCTCTGAAAGTATAATGTGTGTAAGTTGACGATTTCGGGTGTGAACTGATTATCGTCCTTTCGAGGATAGGACCTCGATGGTGTTTTACCGAAAGGTGTTTTACAAGTTAGTCATTGTAGCAAAGAGTTTGGTTCGTAATTGGATAATTCAGAAAAGTTTTAGATGTTCGTACGAGAAAAGAGACTTTGCAAGATTTGCGTTTTCTTATTATCAAATAAGAAAATATCGAGTACAAGGCGAATATTTAAAATGTGGGAGTATACGATTATACGTATACATACCCACTCCTCCCCCATTTTTAGAGAGGGGGATAGCTGAACTTGTCGTTTGGACAAGTTGCCTACGTATCTCTTTCGAAGATCAAGCCATCTCGTAGTTCAGTTTTTTGTCGGCGAGTGTTTCTACTCGGTCGTGGTTGCGTCGACTACCCTAGTTGCGGTGACTGTGGCAGGTTCAATGTTTTTTTCCGGTATTTTCTCCTCTGGTTGGGTTGTTGCGTTGGGCTCGGACATTTTTTTGTTTTCTTCGTTTAGTGCCCTTGCTTGGGGTGAATATTTTGGATCATCTTTTTGAGAGACGTTTTCAGCCAGTGGCTGAGTGGTCTTTGCTCGTTTGAGTTTTACCATCAAAGTAGTCGTGATTTGTCTTAGCTTGTGTTCAGCTAAAAGACAGAGTCGAGACTGTTTCTGGCTCCCCCAGATCATGGCAGTTTCGTTTTCAGTTGGGAACTAAATGCCTAGATGATAGGTTGAAGGGACTGCCTTCATGGCGTTGAGACAAGGAGTGCCCATGATTACATTGTAGATGGCGGGGTAGTCAACGACTGCGAAGTCGACGATTTTTGCCACTTCTTTTGCCATGACTGGGAGTTTGATCGATCCGAGAGTCATTTCGGTTACGCTAGAGAAACCGGTCAATGGTTTTGGCGTTGGTACGACTTCTTTCAATTCGATGTTCATCCTCCTGAGTGTATCGTGGAAGATGACGTTGACTGTGCTCCCGGTATTGATAAGGACTCTAGCGACCTCGAGATCTTTGATTACGAGGTCAATGACGAGCGGGTCGCAGTGAGGTTGATCTATTTCACCAGCTTCTTCCTCCTCGAATGTGATGGAGTTATTTTGGTTATCCAAGGGGGGAGACCAGGCTGGACAGCTCTCGCTTGATTCTGCCTTTCCTTGATAGGCCTTGATCAACGATACTGTGTCGCCATAAAACTGTGATCCTCCGATAATCATGTTAATCTTGGGACGGTTGCTGTCGTTGCCCTTCTCATCCTGCCTCCTTCCGCGTTTGTCTCCCAAAGAGTTTTCGGTTTGGGGAGATTTCTTGTTTTTCGGAGGACGATCAGAGTCGCGGAAAAGGTCTTTCACGCTTTTCACTCCAGAGATTTGTCGCGCGACTAGTTTTGCTGCCAATCTCGCTTCGAGAACTTTGCAGTTAACGGTTGAGTGGTCGCGAATCTGATGGAAGTCGCAAAAGACGTTCTCATCATAATTGGAGTTTCGAGTCCACGTGTTGCTCGAGGTTTGTCCTTCCTCAGAACCGGAGTTAATGGGATAGTTATGTGCCCCTCGGTTTCTTCTCCTTCGCGATGGGCAGTTTTCTTCTTTTTCGACTTCTGATCTGAAGCCGGATCTTTCGAAGAATTCTTCATCGGTTTGTGCTTTTGCGACAGCACGTTGGTCTCTTCCTCGATCATGATATAGTATGTGGCCTTTTGTAACGCGTCCTAGACGGTTTGCGGTTTCTCAAGGGTGATCCATTTCTTGTACTTTGACTTGTACCAAAGCGTCTTTTGAAGCGCGTCCACGGCTACCTTATCGCTGATCCCACTGACTCTCACCATAACGAGTTTGAATCGATTGATAAAGTCGCGGAGTGATTCGTCCTCCCTTTGAGACAAGCTCCATAGGTCGATGTCGGAAGTTTCTTGGTTGATAAACATCAAGTATGGTTTGAGAAACTCTGAAGCGAGTTGGCGGAAGCTCCCGATGGAATTTCGCCTAAGGCGAGAGAACTATTCGAGCGCGGCTCCATCAAGATTCTCGACAAAGCGGTGGCATTGGCCGGCATCTCTTTCATTGTCTTTGAACTTGGCCCTTCCCATCGTGATCTTAAAGGCCTGTGGGTGCGCTTTGGGATCAGTCGTACCGTTTTACATTGGAACCTTGATCTTTCATGGATCCGATACCCTGGTGTTTACGATACGAGGCATGAAGGGAGTTTTACGAGCTTCCTCGAGCAGCTGGTCGATCTCAGGTGCGGAGCTAGTCACATTGTGAATCTGCGATTTCACCGCTTTTACTTCCGCAACTGTTCTCACGAGATCAATACGAAGATCGCAGATCTCGGACTCATCCTTAGCAGCTTTCCAAGTTTGTCGGTGTTTGCTGCAAGTTTTTCGAGACTACTCTTCAGCCAGCTTCTCGTGCTCTCCCCAGAAGATGTTTTCTTCCTCTTCCGTCATGGGTTTATCGAGCAGGTCCTCTTGAGCCCTGTGGCTCCTTCTCCTTTGTGGATTCACATCCGCGTCTTGGTCCAAAGGCTCAGACTGACTGCTCGATTTCCCCTTCATCTTTGTCTTCTTCCAAAGGTGAGCGACCTGCGCTCTGCATGTGCGGGTTGCCATATTTCGCGTGTACAGGTCGCCATAAGGAGATCTGCGCTTTGCGTGTGCGGGTCGCCATATGGTGACCCGTGCCTTGTGTGTACAGGTCGCCATATGGCGAGATGCGCTCTGTGTGTGCGGGGGGCCATATGACGACCCATACCTTGTGAGTGCGGGTCGTCATATGGCGACCCGTGCCTTGAGAGTGTGTGTCGCCATATGGTGACCCGTGATTGTAGGGTGTGGGTCATCATATGGCGACCCATGCTTCTCAAGTGCTGGTCACCATATGGCGACCCGTGCTTGCAGGGTGCCGGTAGCCATATGGCGACCTGTGTTTAAAAGGTGGGACTCGCTGTATGGTGACTTACTTCTTGTGGCTTGATCGTTTTTTGAAAACTTTCGTGAGCCGGAGCTTTGGAAGAAGCATTTTCCGAGGACTTGAGCCATTAATTTTGTCGTGACCGATTTTGACCCCAAAAGTTACCACCAGATTGTGATAGCTGATGAGGATGTGCGAAACGACGGCTTTATGTACACGTTATGGACATTATGAGTTTGTGGTGATGCCATTAGGGTTGACGAACGCACCTGCAGCGTTCATGAAGCTTATGAATGATGTATTTCGTGAGCACTTGGATAAGTGTGTAATTGTCTTCATTGACGATATCTTGATCGATTCTCGTAGCAGAGAGGAGCATGTTGAGCATTTACGGATTGTTTTGGGTCATGTGGTTTCTGAGGCATGAGTTTATGTAGTCCCAGAGAAGATTACTGCAATTTGATAGTGACCAACACCCATGAGTGCTACAGAGATCCGCAGTTTTCTTGGTTTGGCAGGGTACTACAGGAAATTTGTCAAAGGTTTTGCCAGTACGACAAATGATGCGACTAACAGGCAAGGATGTCAAGTTTAATTAGACAGATGAGTGCTCGAAGAGTTTTACTGAGCTGAAGTGACAACTGACGAATATGCCAGTTTTGGTACCACCGATGCCAGTAATACCATATGAGGTTTACACGGATGCATCTAGTATGAGTTTGGGTTGTGTGTTGATGCAGGAAGGTCATGTTATTGTTTATGCATCAGGTCAGTTGAGATTTCACGATGTCAACTACCCTGCTCATGATTTGAAGTTAGTAGCAGTTGCTTTCGCGTTGAATATCTGGAGGCCGTACTTGTATGGAGAGAAGGTGCAGATTCACACAGACCACCAGTGTCTGAAATATATATTTACTCAGGCACATCTTAATTTGAGGTAGCGTAGGTGGATGGAGTTGTTAGCAGATTAGAACTTGGATATTACTTATAATCCGGAGGAGGCCAATCAGGTGGCTTATGCCTTAAGTAGGTGCATGAGCAATGTTTCAGGTACCAAAGAGGTTCAGGAGCTTATTGGGACTTTCTTGTCTCATATTGTATGCAGTTACCGTAGAGGGAGAGACAGCTGGCCTTGAGGCTTTGGAGAATGCCGATTTACTCTGGAGAATATGCAAAGCTCAGGGTAATGATGAGGCTTTGGTTAAGCAGATCAAGATTGAGAATATCGCATATCATACAGCTTCGAGCGGGATGCACATGTACAAGAACCGAGTTTGTGTTCCAGTTGATAAGTTGTTAAAGGAAAGAAATCTTACAGCAAGTACACCACTCATGGTTTTCTATCCATACGGAAAACACTAAGATGTACGGGGATCTGTAGCATTATTATCATTGGCCTGATATGAACAAAGATGTTGCTATATTTGTATCGCAGTGTCAGATATGTTAGATGGTTAAGGCTGAGCATCATGTGCCTAGTGGATTACTACAGAATCTACCATTGTTAGAGTGCAAACAGGACATGGTGACTATGCATTTTGTGATTGGGTTGCCGACAACCTATGGTAGGAGGAATGATATTACGGTGATTGTGGATAAACTCACCAAGTACGCTCATTTCCTAGCGATTGAGAAAATAGATGGAACTGACCAGTTGGCACAAATTTCATTAGAGAGATTCTGAGGTTACAATTGAGTTCCTATCAGCATTGTCTTTGATCGGGATACAAAGTTCACATCTGCTTTTAGGGGATCCTTTGAGAAGGAGTTTGGGACAAAAGTCCATATGAGTACATCTTATCATCCGCACACAGATGGACAGCCAGAGAGGACTATTCATACATTGGAGGATATGCTCAGGGTGTGCATCTTAGATTGCGAAGGAAGATAAGGGAATTATTTACCTCTAGCAGAGTTTGCCTACAACAACAATTATCATTCGAGTATTGAGATGGCATGGTATGAGGCGCTTTATGGTAGGCCTTGTCGCACACCACATTGCTGGATAGAAGTGTGGGAGAGAGGTGTCATAGAATCAGCAATGGTTCAAGAGACAGTAAAGCAAGTAGAGATGCTCAAGACTCAGCTTAAGGAAGTCAATGACCGTTAGTAGAGTTATGCAGATAAGCGCCGTAAGGACTTGGAGTTTCAGGTGGGTTGCCTAGTATAACTTAAAATGAGGACGTTTCAGGGAGGACGTAAGACTCAAAATCTGAAGAAGCTTAAGCCGAGGTACATGGGACTGTATCCTATTTTGGAGCGGATTGGAGCAGTCACATACAGATTGAAGTTATCAGCAGAGTTGTCAGACTTCCATGCCGTGTTCCATGTCACAGTTTTGTGAATGGTTGTGAGAGAGCCAAAGCTCATTTTACACCAGCGCCAAGCGACCTCGGTAAAAATTTATCTGCACTTTGCCAGCCAGTGAAGATTATGGATTCGCAAGTGAAAGCGGATCAGGGAATAATGACCATGATAGTAAAAGTTTGTTGGGAGAGAGACGGGATCCAGGAGGAGACCTGGGAGACCGACACTCTGATGAGGATTGATTATCGAGAGATTTTTTAGGATGGTATTAGGTATTCGGCTCAGAATTTGAATTTGGGAAGAATTGTAATGACCCAAGTCCTAGGATCCGGCAAGGCCCAACTATATTACAGGAAACCCTAGGCGAGTCTCTATTTAAACCACTATTTCTTATTTTTTTATTCAGAAAACCCTAAGCGTTGTACATCTGCAGAGATTGAGATTGAGACGTCAAGCAAATCTGAGTCTGTATCGTTTGTGTCACCGTCGACCGATATCCGAACTGTCAACCAGTAGCCGTCATTTGTTCGAGGTATCACCGTTCACTTCGTCCACCAGACTCTCCGCGCGTGGATCTCACGCGCTGCTGCCATGCACTCTATACCACCACCGTTGATTTCCGGTAAGCCACCATTGTTGTCCTGCCACCAGTGACCGTCACCGATAACTCGCCGGTAACTCGGCAATTAAGCCGAGTCAACTCGGCGAGTCAACCAGGTGACTGGTTAAATTGGTTAGGGTAAACCGGTTGGTTAAAATTAATGAAATTGCGGTTAGGTTAAACCAGTTTTTTAATTAATTTGATTTGGGTATAGGAAAACCGATTTGGTCGAGTTGAAATCAATTCCGGTTAAGGAAAACAGGTGGGTCAATTCGATTTCAGTCTGGTCATGGGTTGGCCAGGTTACCCATTGACCATACCCATTGACTTTTCTGTTTTCTTTGACCAGACCGTCGGTTATCCATTTTAACCGTTTGAAGAGCGTTTTGACTCGATTTTTTGCCCGATTTCAAATTTGGATTCTGTTTGAGCATATGACGTTCATAGATACCACTTTTTCATATTGCTAAGGTGAGGGCTATCTTTTAAGTCATGTACTAGTGTATAACTTATTCTATGGTAGTTTAGATTTTGAAGCATGATCCATTTGTTTGAAGTGAGTCTTGTATGATAGTTCAGATTGAATGTAAACCGGAATTAGAGGTCTAGAGGATTCAATTGTTGATTGAATTGTGTGATATACATAGTTATGTGTAGCGATACAATTATGTATATCAGTATGAGAAAAAATGAGGGTGTGTGGTTATGCACTATCAGCACATTGTTTGTTTTTGTGATTATTTATGCGTCTTGTTCACTCATGTTAGAGCTAAACTTTCATAGTGAGATTTCTTTTTATTTGAGTCAGTGGTTTGCGTGTTTAGTATCTCATACCTCACTAAGTGTCTCCCATGTTACTCACTCCTCCTTCTTTCCCCCTTTCAGATGAGACTGACGAGCCTGAGTGATTCATTTTGGATCGGTGATTTTCGGCGTTTTTACTTCTTTCCTTTTTTAGAATGAATTATCATCCTCCCTAGAGTAGAAAATCTGTTTCGCTTGAGAAGGTAGAATGAATGGATCTTTCAAAAAGGCTGTTTGGTTCATATGAAGGTTAACAAGAGTGAAGCCATCTTCTTCCTTCACACCATTCCCTGTCTTTGCCCAGTTGCATCTAAAGAGTGGCACTTTGAACATGTGATAGTCGATGAGTAAAATTTCCTTTATCACTCCATAGTATGTAATCATATCGGCGACATGTCTCATATCTCGAGCACTTGATCTACACATGCTAAAGGCTTCATAAGTTACTCCACTGTTTTGTGTCTTCAGCTTGACCGCATCAATATGAAACTGTTGTCCATTGATGCTGAATCCTTTATGTGCTAAAGAAACATTTCTTGGTCCAAATACCAACATCTTANTTTATCACTCCATAGTATGTAATCATATCGGCGACATGTCTCATATCTCGAGCACTTGATCTACACATGCTAAAGGCTTCATAAGTTACTCCACTGTTTTGTGTCTTCAGCTTGACCGCATCAATATGAAACTGTTGTCCATTGATGCTGAATCCTTTATGTGCTAAAGAAACATTTCTTGGTCCAAATACCAACATCTTATCGCCTTAGAATGACTATATGTTGAGTCTGAATGAATCTGGCGCATGAAATCAGAACATGATCATCAAGCCGAGGTGCAAAAATTATAATCAGAACATAATATGTACCACGAATCATCAATCAACAAGCTAACCAGTCATCAAAATACTAAAAATCCAGACAGTTTCATCAAGCTACAAGCTACTCAAACATCAAAATACTAAAATCTGGACATGTTCTTCAACCTACAAGCTAACCAGTCATCAAGATACAAGCTAACTAGTTATCAAAATACAAGCTAACCAGTATTTACAATAATAATCAAGAAAAGAATATGAAGTTTGAAACCTTTTTTTAAGCCATACCTTTTTTTAAGCCATTCTGCAAAGTGTTCACTATGGTTTTTCCATAGCAAGGTTTCATTTCTAGCCAATCGAGCATCCTTAGCTTGCAACTCTTCCAAATGCATCATGATTTTAAATTAAACAACAATATATGAAAATGAAATTATAAGTAAAACTAGTAGATGAAACATAGAGAATTACTTACTCAAGAAAGGGATCCAAAGATGCCATGTTCATTAGCACATAGCGATGTCCAATGTCTCTATCTTTATCTGAAAGGGCAACCTCTATACCCTTCTGCAGAGGTCGGCCTTCAACCACCATTTTGTCAGCCTCAACATCTTCATTATGATTAACTGCTTCTTGAACTGATACTTAGTCATTAAGGAACTCTAAACAAAATGCAACGCATTCTCCAGCTAAATACGCCTCAGCCATACATGCTTCTGGCCTTGCCTAATTCTTAACAAAAGCCTTTAGTATTTTCATGTACCTATAACTCAGGAAATATGAATATTAGTCAAACCTCATTGCGGAAAATTCTTATAATGAAGCAAATTACCAATATTTGGAGGGTTAACTGAAACACTATTCGCAATATTACCACAATAACCATCAGGACCTCTAAACTTAGCTAACATTTGGCATAAAATGTTCTTCTCTTTCTTCGATAACCAGTAGGCAGCTGGAGGTAAGTATGTTCTCTTTTCCCTCACCTCTGTGTGCAAGTGCTTTCTGATTCCAATATCTTCTAAGTCTTTTCTTGCTTTCAACCCATCTTTTGACTTCGCACTTTGCATCAAGAGAGACAATATAGCATCGGACACATTCTTTTCCATGTGCATAACATCAATATTATGACGAACAGGCAACTCCTAACACATTAAACAAGAAACTGTTAGGCATATTCATATACAACAATCACATAATAAAGGTCAATTACTATACTTTACCTTCCAGTAAGGTAGATCAAAGAATATTGATCTCTTCTTCCACCGCCATAGTTCATTTGATTCTTCACACTCTTCTTCTTGTACCCTCTCATCATCTTCCAACTCTACTCTTTTCCTTTTTTTTCCTTCTTTAGAGTTCTACTAAAATCATTCGTAAAAGCTTGTAGTGTCTCATATATCTCAGCGCTTGTTTGTATCCTATTCGCATTCCTTTCCTCCACAGTGTTGTCAAACCAAGCTTTTTTATATCTGTAATGATGGCCAGGCGGTAGTCTCTTTCTGTTACACATGTAGACAAACTTGCGGCTAAACTTAAGCCACCTTGCAGGTGTATCCTTTCCACATACATTGCAGGCTTGTTTCCCCTTTACTTTACATCCAGACAAAGTTCCTAAGGCTGGATAGTCACTGATACTCCAAAGCAGCAAGCCTCTAGATTAAAATTCTCCTTCGCAAATGAGTCATACACTTCAATACCCTCAACCCACAAATCTTTTAGATCGTCTATTAGGGGTGCTAGGTAAACATCTATGTTATTACCAGGAGCAGTAGGACCAGGGATTAACAAACTCAGCATTATATTCTCAGCCTTCATACACATGGTTGGAGGCGTGTTATAGTTCACTAACAACNCTTTACCTTCCAGTAAGGTAGATCAAAGAATATTGATCTCTTCTTCCACCGCCATAGTTCATTTTATTCTTCACACTCTTCTTCTTGTACCCTCTCATCATCTTCCAACTCTACTCTTTTCCTTTTTTTCCTTCTTTAGAGTTCTACTAAAATCATTCGTAAAAGCTTGTAGTGTCTCATATATCTCAGCGCTTGTTTGTATCCTATTCGCATTCCTTTCCTCCACAGTGTTGTCAAACCAAGCTTTTTTATATCTGTAATGATGGCCAGGCGGTAGTCTCTTTCTGTTACACATGTAGACAAACTTGCGGCTAAACTTAAGCCACCTTGCAGGTGTATCCTTTCCACATACATTGCAGGCTTGTTTCCCCTTTACTTTACATCCAGACAAAGTTCCTAAGGCTGGATAGTCACTGATACTCCAAAGCAGCAAGCCTCTAGATTAAAATTCTCCTTCGCAAATGAGTCATACACTTCAATACCCTCAACCCACAAATCTTTTAGATCGTCTATTAGGGGTGCTAGGTAAACATCTATGTTATTACCAGGAGCAGTAGGACCAGGGATTAACAAACTCAGCATTATATTCTCAGCCTTCATACACATGGTTGGAGGCGTGTTATAGTTCACTAACAACACTAGTCATATGCTGTGATTGGTGTTTTGCATGGAGAAAGGGTTCATCCCATCTTTAGAAATCCCAAGTCAAAGATTCCTTAGATCAGCAGCAAAGTCTGACCATTTAGCATTCACTTGTGCCAAAGAGATAGAATCAACGGGGTGTCGCATTGTACCCTGTTGCAGCTAAACTCTTGGGAAGAACATTGTCTTCAGGTAGAAAATCCTCAAGTAAAACCAACAGCTGATCAAAGTAGTTTTCCAACACACCACTTTTAACCTTGAATCTGTAAAGTCTCATGATAGCTGAAACCTTTGTGTGCTTGAGACAATCCGAGTACAATGGCGTTTGAGCGTCTCTTAGCTTTTTTCTAAACTCAATTTCCTCTGGTGCTTCATCATCTTCGTTGTCAGTTGTCGGATTTGAACCACCTTCATCCATGGAGAATGCTGTCTTAAACAAATCAAATGCCTCTACTTCATATTGAAGAACACTGTCTTCTGCAGAAACTCTTTTTCCACCATGAATACTCCAACAAGAACTCTTATACTTCTTATCCATACCCCTAATCACCAAATGCTCCACAATTTTATCCATTGACTGATGGCTCAGATTGCGGCAGTCACTACTACTTATTTGTATGTACAAAGGCTTTAGGGTATAGGGTTTGAACAAATGAGTGTTTATAAAATGAGTGTCTATAATCAGTTTTATGAAGTTAAGATTACAATATCATTTTTAGAATGACCAAATTTGTGAAATCAACAACAATTAGGGTATAGGGTATAAGTTTGTACTTTATGGTTTAGGGATTTCACTTTAGGGTATAGGGTTTTAATTTTTGGTCTTATCATTTGTGGTTTTAATTTTTAACAAGGTAAATATTTTCACACACAACCTTATATCATAATATCACACACAATATTTGTTTTTGTCTGTTAACCATAACATAATATTACACATGATTTAACCGATCATATAAGTATTAAAACATTCGCTCACCCACTAGAAATACATAGCCGACATAACAACTTGAAAACTGTTTCAGACAACTAGTTTTAGACAAACTTGATTTTGTCATTTGGCCATGCCACAACCGAACCCATTGCATTAGATATGTATTCAATCTCTGAATTTGGCCTCCAGACTTTTGCATCACCGATCTTAGACACATCAATCCACACCTTGCTTGCATTTGGACCTAGGGGTACAAAGTGACACAACTCATTCAGATCCGTTAAAGCTACTCTTCCTTCAGCTACCTTACGTCCAGAGATATTGCAATCCAAGAGAATACACTTCTGCTTCGGAGTTATGGTTGAACTAGTGCTGCCTGGACTCTACAACTCAAACAAGATGACAAAAGCAAGTTCCAACATCAATTAAGGATGCAACATCAATAATCAGACAAATAAATAAATTAACTTCATGTTAACAACATACCACTTCTTTTTTCTTGGCTGGTTTCGAAGGTGATGCAATTTTCTTGTCTGCACATTTAGTAGGTGTTGCTTCTGTAGCGGGTGTAGGCATGACTTCAACCTTTAGGACTGGCCATGCTATTTTCTCGCTAAGTGAATCACCCATCAAGAACAAATCAACGGTTGGCCTCCACAAATATGCCTGATCATTGAACACCTTCACAACTTCGATACTAACAGCATTTGGACCTAGAGGTATATTGTTAACCATCTCTTTGGATTTAGAAGAGCACACGAGACCTTCAGCAATAACCTCATCCTCGTCATTGGTCCAATCATATATCTTGCATCTTCGAGATTCACCTTCCTTGCTTTGCTAAAATGCAAGAAGGTAATGATTAGAGATAACTCAATTGTTGTAAGAAGAAAACAAGATGTAAAATTTTACCATGGATATATCTTCAGAGCAGTTTGGATCCCTATCCAAAATCACTTTATCCATTGGCCAAGCTATCTTGTATCCCACAGCTTCACCAAGAGTTAACACATCCGTGGTAGGCCTCCAGAGTGAAGCTACTGATCTTAGTGCAGACTTAACTACGATAGTCACTGCATTAGGACCAAATGGTATACGACCAATTTTGAACTTCGGTTCAGCATAGCAGAATTCTCCTTCACCAACAACAACATCCTCTGATTCAATCTAATCCAGTATTTTTACTCTGACTCCTTCTTTGAATCCACCACTACTCTCAGATGTTTCAGCATCACCATTACTTTTCTGAGAAAAGTCAAAGTAAGTCGTAAATGTCTTTAAACTAATTGACCAAATGTAATGAAAAGGATTACCTTCTTTCCAGCTAAGTCCCGCACCATCCCCTTTAACTCTTCAATCTCACTTTTCATTTCTTCAATCGTGCGTCTCTAAATTGCAGAAATGCTAGCTTAGTAGCCGTAATCCCTCTATCAAACCCCCTTACTCGTCCAGGTTTGTCTTTTCCCAAAACCTTGCTCACAACATCTTCCCTTATGTTATCAGCAGCTGATGTTGAGTCTATCTGACTGTATTTGTTCCTGATACATTCATTTAAACACAAAATAATTCATTGCCATAATCTATTAATTATACACAATATACAACTTCCATAATTCTTACAATAGTCTTTCCAAACTGGGGCTTCACAAGTCTGCCATCAGCATGAGTGTGTCCCGCAATCCAAACCTTGGATCTACTCACCTTACTTGGGTCTTTACTTCTTTTTCTCTATAAAAACAGACATATCTCAGTACCATTTTAATCTAACAAGTTGTACAATATATAGATGTTTGACTACTCTTTTACCATATCATCAGCTAAACGAAGCATTCCTTTGCGGCTGGTGGTGTGAGGAATCTGATTTCTTCTCATCTCTCTGTACTTGTTACTCACTTCCTACAATATAAATATGATAGTGATTAAATCTATAAGACATGACCTTTAAGGATGAAACTTACTTAGTTGTAGATAACACCGTGAAAGATTTGGTAGTTTTACTCTTAACCCAAGAGTTCCACTCTTGAATGGATGGGATGTTGCTCGGTTTTAAATCTATTCTCTCATCTGCAGTCTTCGCAACAAGTACTTGTGACACCAGCCTTGACTTCCCAGCCCTCCACACATTTCCCAGCTGCTTGAAAATAACAGCTTTCTGCCACTCTTCTTGCAAGTTAAACCTCCCCTGCATCACAATAAGCAAGTTAAACATGTTTATAATATCATCTTGCGGTTCAACAAAACATACTAATGTATATATACAAACCTGAATTTCTTCCCACATTGTTGCTTTAGTCGCTGTATCAAGATTTCTTCAATTAGCAAGTGTAACCGGAACATGTTCCCTCACAAGAGGACCAAGAAAAGACGATAGTGTTACTGAACCAGGTCCAATATGATCACCAAAGTCATTGAATGTGACCATAATCTTTTCATTGGGATTTTCAGCCACTCTACGCAACTTTGTTGGTCCTCTTTTATTTTTTATTTTGAACTTCATCCCCTGCTAGCTCAACTCCTTCAGTACTAGGAATCTCATCATCTTGCGCATTACTAACTCCATCTTCTTCCATATCGAGATCTTCTTCTTCGTTCCCGTTCTCATTGAGAACTCCATCATCTTCCATATTGGCTGCTGCTTCTTCATTCTCTTTCCCATTGACAGCTCCATCTTCGTCATCCTCTCCTTCTATCCCAGCATCGTCTTTATCTTCTTTAGACATTGCCTTCTTAGCATGATCGTCCTTATCTTTTTCCACAAAACCACCATCTTCCGGTGTTACATCTTCTACTTCATCATCCTGAGAACACGTTACATCTTCTACCTCATCATCTTCAGCAGGTGTTACATCTTCTATCTCATCATCTTCAGCAGCCACTTTCTTGATTCTACTACTTCTTCTCGTTGGCGTTAGAACTAAATTCTTTTTAGGGGAAGCCATTTTCTTTGCTGTTCTTTTCTTCACTTTTAGTTGTGTTGTTGGATCTACTACCTCCTGGCCTTGAGTACGTCTACACCGACGAGAACCAACTTGTCCTCCTCCTCTTGTCTTTGCCATTTCTGAAATTGATAAACAAAGAACATATTCGATCAAAGTAAAATCAAACCCAATATATAATTCAAAATCTAAACCGAACATCACAAACTTGGACATGCATGTGTTAACAGAAACTAAGAATAGAAACCCCAAAATCAAATCGAAACCCACAATCAAAATCAAAACCCACAATCAAAATCGAAACCTAAAATCAAAAGAAATTTGAATCGAAGAGATACGATCGACATGCATGTTCACACAAACATAGACTCGAATCGAAGAGATAAATCATGGAGGAAAGTTTCTAATCTAAACTCAGAATCAAATCAAAACTCATACCAATTGAAGCTTCGATTCGAGAGAACTCTCGGGATTTTCTTCAAAACTCTGAAGAACAAAGGGTTCGATGAGTCTCGGTTTCAATTTCGGAATGTGAAGAGAGTGAAGAGAAATGGGTTTCTATTTTAGTACTTAAGTTCTTTTTTAATATATTTTTCATATACGAAAGCATTTCTTTTTTGATTTGCAATGGTAAGGCGCCTTCACTTACCAAATTAATGTGGCTGTACTATTTTATTTTCCCTCGATTACAAAGATAGCTTTTACATTTTTAAACGCTATTATAAAGGCCCGCGTTGGTATACGATAGCAGACATGCCAAAACCGCTATGCTATGATGCTATTAATATCCACATTTCCTGTAGTGTATGGAAGAGGCTGGTGTTTTTCAAGTTTCCCATCAACTCGGGAAATCGACATCGATCGACGGAAACCATTCGCCATCGATCGATGGCAACCATTCGCCATCGATCGAGTCTCACGAAGAAGCAAAGTCCGAATTAGATTCAGCTGCAGAACGAGAGAAGACATATGGTAATCTTAGACCAAATGAGTTTGTAATTTTTCAAGACCTAGAGGGACGTGCACAAAATCTTTATGGGAGAATCCTACATATATCCAAGGAGGATGTAGAAGATGCCCTTATTGTGGCTACTGGATCAGGAAAATTATTTGGACAACAGCAACAGCCATCGATCGATGTACCTCTTACATCGTCGATCGACATTGAGGAGCAGAAGAACGTCCCGATCCGTAGTATTCCATAAACTTCTCAACATCCTAGATCGATCGACGACAAAGAGCATGCATCGATCAACAACACCCCTTCGAAGGTACACAAACTGCGTACTTACACTTCCTACAATCTAGAGAGTTCAGCATCGATCAACCGGAGCAACCCAGCATCGATTGACGGCTGTATCGAGCAAGGTGCCAGAGCCTTTGATGCTAAGGGCAGAAGAATTTTCCATTGGGAAAAGAAAGATGAGTATGGCATCTACAGAGATGAGAATGGTAATGCACGAGCTACAAACGGAAGAGTAGTGAATGTGCAAGCTGAAGACATAGGAGAAGTTCTAGAGAGAGCTACTATTTTGAGCAGAGCTACATATCTTTACCAGAACATGCAGCAATAATCAATATGTCTATGGAGAATCAAAGAACATACAGCAGAGCAGATATGATAGCCTATTTATTACCAGTTTCAGGCCATGTTATAGGCTCTATTTAGGGTATATTATGTGTGTTTAGGCTGTGTTTTAGAGTATTTACAGATGCAGGAACGTTTTGGAGATATATGAGATATTTGGAGCTTTTGGAGCATTTAGAGGAGAAGAATATGTAGCTGATCATTTAAGGAGTCGAAGAAGCCATCGATCGACGACACATACTTGGTGCGACCGATAGTTAAAGACCAAGGTCCATCGATGCAGCACACTTGCCATCGATCAACGACTAACTCGACGACATCAGATTTCAAGCCCAAGTCAAAATGACAAAAAATGCCATGGACGAGTTTTGACCTAAAATTAGGGTTTTATATTTATGTCTAGAGAAGACAGAGACAAAAAGAGACAAAAACCAATTAGAGATTCTAAAGCATTACTATTATTCTATTGTATGAGGGTTAGAAGAGAAAGAAGGAACTCCTTCAGAGTTCTCCTGGAAATCCTTTGGTTTTTATTTAATTTCTATTTTGCATCTATTTCATCTATGATTTTTGTGACAAAGATCATGTTTGAGTAGTTATCAATTATATTTAGGGTTGAATGATAGCAACCATGGATAAGCCCAAAAGTAGGATTGCTAGGTTAAGTTAATATCCATCAATTGAGTTGTGCTTAATGTTTGCATTCTAAAGTAGCTAACTAGGATCTTGATGATAGGACATGGCCAACTACGAGAGTAGTTATGTGTCAAAATAGATTTTGTTGAACTAGGCTGTTAGGCGCATGTGAGATCTGGTCTAATAAGTCTGGTGGACTTATCAAATCTCGCCCCACACTTCCTTTTGGTTTCACCGTCGATCGATATCAGGCCTTAGCCGTCGATCGACATCAGGCCTTAGCCGTCGATCGATCGTCTTTTCTTTTGCTCGCATACGAGAGTTGGAGTTTTAGAATAGTTAACATTTGAGTTTTAGAATATTTACATTTTCGTGCTTCCTATTCCCTATAATCCATTAGGCTTGAAACCCTAGATCTAGCAGATTTACATTTACATTTAGTTAATTAAATATCATATTTTCATATTTGCATTAAATAACATATTTCATATTGTATCCCTACCTCTTGATAAGGAATATTTCCTTAATTGATTGTTCACCACTATATATATATTTACTTAGTTTAGTCTTTAGAAATAAGAAACATATTGTGTGCCATTGCTCTCTGTGGATTCGATCCCTAAGTACTACACATGATCTCTCTTGGAAAGTGTATTATTTTGTGTGTTAAGATTAGGGTTAATTTGACAGTTAATTGTTTAGCATATTTATACCCTGCTAGAATAATAAACACACCCGTGTCAAAAACCTTGTTTTTTCTTATAGGTTCAAATATGTGTGTGTGTGTGTGTGCGCGTGTGTGCGTGTGTTGTGTGTGTGTGTGTGCGTGCATGTGTGTGTGTGTGCGTGTGTGTTTGAATCCATAGTTTTATTCTGATCTTAGATTTTTTATAAAAATCACATATTTTAATAGATTTATATGACTGTAAAGTTCATATTTTTTTTATATGGATTATGATCAGGTTTGTATGGAAGGAACCGTGGAAAGAAGTGTGGATTTAACTGGTTTTGATGGATACAATCAGTTGATCGATGAACTAGAAAGACTCTTTGATATCAAAGGCAAGTTGCATATGCGAAATCAATGGAAAATAGTTTTCATAAACGCTGATGGAGATATGATGCTTCTTGGAGACGATCCGTGGCTGTAAGTTTTTTACTTTCTTTTCATGTTTAGGTGCGTGTTTAGTATCCCACATACCTCACTGAGTGACTCTCATGTTACTCACCCTAGTTCTTTCCCCTTTCAGGTGAGACTGAGGAGCATGAGTTATTCATTTCAGATCGGGGCTTTTGGGCATTGCTACTTATTTTCTTTTTAAAACTTTTGGTCTTATGCTTTTATCGATATTTTCGAGATTTATTTGATTTTGTTGGATTTATGTTGTTTGAGTGACTTTTGAGAAGTAATAAATGGAGATTTTCAGGGATAGTTATTTATAATTTTACTTAAGAAAATGTGGATGTTACATTTTGGTATCAGAGCAGGTTCCATCCCGGCGCCGACCAGGGATGGCGATTTGTGGGGATTCGGTTTTAATCGGTTTCAGACAATTTTTGAAACTGGCGATTTGGAAATTTTAAAATAAAAACAAATAGCACCTTTTTGTTTGGTATTATCCTTTAATAATCGTTGGTATTCAGTTTCAGCAGAAGTTAATTGTTTTGTTTCCCTTTCATGTGCCACGACGGAGGAGAGTTGATTGTACTCAGGCCTCTATATCTGCTTGAGAGACTGAAGATGAGCATGTGCCGCCCGCGGCTCAGCTGATTGATCAGGATGCCCTGAGGCAGATGGTGGAGGATGCAGCTAGGGAGGCCGCTCAGGAGGCAGTCCAGCAGGTTGCTCAGGAGGCAGCTATACAAGCTGTTCAGAAGGCTGCCAGAGTAGCTTCTCAGAAGGTTGCTAGGCAGATGGCTGCAGTTCAGCAGATTTTGCGTGGTCCTCAGATTTAGGTGCAGCATGGTCCACATATGCATGTCCAGCATGTTCCGCTGGTTCAGGTTCAGGGGAAAAACATATTCCTGGTCAGCAGCCTCACGCTCAGCAGGTTCCAGGGGGTTTTCAGGTTCCACCACCGGCACCTGCTATCCCAGTGCAGTCGCTTATCAGGATGATGGGGCAGATGAAGAACGTGGATTTAAATCATTTTGTGGGGAGGACAGTGGATACAACAATTTCTCATGGTTGGAAGCATAAACTGGATCAATGTCTCAAGACTATCAAGTGCCCACTACGGGTCTACCTTAATATTTCTAAGCTATATCTGCATGGAGATAGAACAGTATGGTGGAATGGAGTGAGATCGATGTATCGTGGTCCTGGCAATTTGACCAATGAAGATTTCCTCATTGCGTTCAACAGAAAGTACTTTCACAGGGAAGCCTGGCATAAAAAAAAATGCCTTCAAGCATTTGAGGCTGGGTACTAGGACCGTCAGAGAGTACGAGCTAGATTTTAGTCGACTTCACATGTTAGCTGGTAATGGTATGGATGAGGAGAACCTGATCAGGAGGTTCTTAGATGGCTTGTGAGTAGATCTTCGCGGAAAATGCAGTGTGGGCACTTACACCAGCTTGGAGGATATGGTAGAGAAGGTTGTTATTCAGGAGACATGTATGGCCAACGAGCAGAAGTACTTCAAGGCAGCTCAGCGTAAGTCTGAGAGGACTTCAGAGTCACAGAAGAGGACATGGGATCCGACAAGCATCCAGTGCTATAATTGTGACAGGAGGGAGCATAAAAGTAGGAATTGTCAGAGTAAGCCATTAGGTACCCATGTTGCAGCACCAGCAGCACAGTCAGCACCAGCAGCTGCAGTAGTCGCACCAGGAGTTCGCTACCCTTGTGGCCAGCATGGTTATTTTCCAGGAATTACCCGACTAAGGGGCATGCGGCTAAGCGTCCAGCCATCGCTCCACGCATGTTTGCTGTAGGAGACCCTAGTGAAGTGAGCCGATATCTGGTATGTATGTTTGTCATACTTCTTGTCTTTGAGTATTGTTTTGTGGTTATCATGTGTAGTTAGAAAAGAAATGTGAGTAGGATCGTTTTTTTTTGGAGGTGAGGCAGCTCACACTTTATTGAACACGGAAGCTTTGCGCAGCTTCATGAATCCACCATGGGGAGCACCTGTATTGTTTGTGAAGAAGAAAGATGTAAGTTTCAGGCTTTGTGTCGACTATCAAGGATTGAACAAGGTGACCATCAAGAATAAGTACCCGCTTCCACGAATTGATGAGTTGTTGGACCAGTTACAAGGAGCTTCAGGGTTTACTAAGATGGATTTGGAATCAGGTTACCACCAGATTGTGAAAGCTGATGAGGATGTGCGAACGACGGCTTTATGTACACATTATCGACATTATGAGTTTGTGGTGATGCCATTTGGGTTGACAAACGCACCTGCAGCGTTAATGAAGCTTATGAATGATGTATTTCGTGAGCGTTGGATAAGTGTGTAATTGTCTTCATTGACGATATCTTGATCTATTCTCGTAGCAGAGAGGAGCATGTTGAGCATTTCTGGATTGTTTTGGGTAAGCTCAGAGAGCATCAATTGTTTGATAAGCTGAGTAAGTGTAGCTTATGGCATAGGAAGATCGGATTTTTGGGTTATGTGGTTTCTGAGGCATGAGTTTATGTAGTTCAGGAGAAGATTACTGCAATTTCATAGTGACCAACATCTAGGAGTGCTACAGAGATCCGCAGTTTTTCTGGTTTGGCAAGGTACTACAAGAAGTTTGTCAAGATTACTGCAATTTCAGTTTTACTGAGCTGAAGTGACAACTGACGAACACGACAGTTTTGGTACCACCGTTGCCAGTAATACCATATGAGGTTTACACAGATGCATCTAGTACGAGTTTGGGTTGTGTGTTGATGCAAGAAGGTCATGTTATTGTTTATGCATCAGGTCAGTTGAGATTTCACGAGGTCAACTACCCTGCTAATGATTTGAGGTTAGTAGTGTGGGAACCAAAATCCACACATCGATTTTTGTAAACTTTAGGAACTCAGGAAACCCTAACTTTCCCACGAGATCTCGGATATTCTGCTTTAAATCAGACGCAACACAATCAAACGATGAGAACAAACGAAATACCAAAGAATCAATAAAATAAAAGAAGAGCGAAAGAAATCATATTCCGAATCTGCATTTAAGCGTTTACAAGAGGGAAAGAGCCTCAGCCACAAGAGATGTAGGCGAGTTCCTAGTTCTAGCAACCTAAGACTGCAAATCCCTAACTGAGCAGTAGCTTGATATCAAAAACGGAAAATAATAGCACATTTCTCTAAGTTTGCTATGAATGTTAAAATCGTCTCCCTTCATCTCTAGCCTCGACCTCTCCTATATACTCCTCTTCAAGTCGGTTTGGTGCTTCCTCTTATGCCCCTGGTCAAGTTTATCACTTCAGGAATCTTCCCTTTTTTCCTCCGATCTTTACATTTATCCACCGAATCCTCGTATTTATCTTGAAACTTTAATATTTATCTTCTCACGTGAACAAAAATAAACCGTCATAACATCTTTGGGCCTGGTTTCGTACGAAATCGTAAGTTGGCCTTTTAACCATGTTTTGGCCCTCTCTGGTCATTTTTCGGCTTTAAGCGTTTTTACTATTTCTCAAAAGGGGTTCTCGATACGAGGTCGATCTAAAGGGAGTTCAAACTTCTTGTATAGTTTAGGCAATTTCAGTGTCAACCTTTGCCATTTTATACAATCCATTTGAACTTATATGATAAAATGAGTCTTCGCGGTTTTTATTGTAAAGTTCCAACGGTAACTCCAATTGGAACGAAACAAATAGCATTTTATTAAGATCCTAGAGAGGATCTAGAGGGAGTGATCCAGCTTGCCATATGGCGACCTGGGAACTGCATTTGTCGAGCTATAAGTTTTTTTGTTGAGTCTTACTTATTTTTATCGTAAAATCTCAACGGGAACTCCGATCAAGATGAATTGAGAGGCAGCAAGGTCCTATCTTAAAGTAGGAGGTCATGAGAGCGGGACTAGAGTATTTTAATACTGATTTGAAGGAGACAATGTTACCAATTGGCGACCAGGACTTCCGGGAGCCTTGGTTGCCATATGGCGACCTGGTTTTGGGAGGTTCGGGTCGCCATAGGCGACATTGAATTCCTTTCGGATGATTTCTCCTTGCCTGGATGGCCTTCCAACTTTGCCTCGGGTAATGGGAGAGGCGTAAACGATTTTTCCCTGCCGGATTGCAACTTTGACGACCTCTTTAAGGATCTTCCGTCTGATTTCGACCCTCCTCCTACAATGGAAAACCAGGCGAGGTCGAAAGCCTTTGCGGAGGGTTCTAGGATGGTCAATGCGGTTAATAATTCAAACTTTACTTGTTTCCACTATATATTATTTTGGGGCATGTTTCCTTAGCTTTGAACCTATACAGGGACTGCTTGCATTCAACTCGGCCCTGGAGGTGAGCTTCTGGGAGGCGAGAATCTGCCGTTCCAAGGCTGAGAGAGCGGAGAACAAGGCTGCTCTTCTTCGAGAACATGCTTCTGTTCGAAACCAAGATCTGGAGAGGAAGCATGCTAAGGATCTACGTCGCACGGAGAGGCGAGGGAAGCGTTAGGTTGCTGCAGTGATCGAGGGCCGCGCTGCTCAGCTTAGGGCAGAGTTTGGGAAGCTTAGGGGAGCCCAAGAGCTTATGGGGGATTTCCGAAGTGTCGTGGAGCCGTTGGTGCCTTGTCGTGGACAAGGACCAAAGACAACGTTTTCCAGACCGAGATGGACACGATGACCAGCTACATAGACGAGTAAGAAGGTGTCAATACTCCAGTCCCTCCTCTTGAGAAGAAGATGTTGGGATATTGGGATCCCATCCCAGTTTCTCCCGATATGGAGTAGACCGCGACAAGGGATGAGGGGGTCGAGGTGAATCAATCCATGGGCACGTTTGGTCGTTTGATGTCGGGAAATTTCGAGTTGGACCCTTGAAGGATCTATTTGTGGCCGTGTGTGGCCGTTTTATGTGTTGGGGTCAAAATCGGTCACAACGAAATCAACGACTCAAGTCCTCAGAAAATGCTTCTTCTAAAGCTTCGGCTCACAAAAGTTTTCAAAAAATTTATCAAGCCACAATAAGTAAATCACCATAAGGCGAGTCCCACCTTGCAAACACGGGTTGCCATATGGCGACCCGCACCCTACAAGCACGGGTCACCATATGGCGACCCATACACGTAGAGCGCAGGTCGCCATATGGCGACCTGTAAACGCAAGGCACGGGTCTCCATATGGCGACATGCACACGCAGAGCGCAGGTCGCCATATGGTGACCTGTACATGTGAAGTACAGGTCACCATATGGCAACCCGCACACGCAGAGCGCTGGTCACCATATGGCGACCTGTACACGCGAAGCATGATATGGCGACCTAGTCCCGCACAGTCCTGGTCGCCATATGGCGACCTAGACTCGCACGGTCCTGGTCGCCATATGGCGACCCAACCCTTCAAAGACTGGGTCGCCATATGACGAACTCAGCTTGCATATCCTGGGTCACCATATGTCGACAAACAACTTCAAGGATCACTCCCTCTAGGTCCTCTCTCAAAAACTCGATTAACTGCTTTTTTCCGTCTCGATCGGAGTTAACATTGGAACTTTACGATAAAGACCGCGAAGTCTTGTTTTTTGTATGAAGTTCAAACCAATCGTGTGAAACGGTAATGGTTGGCTTAACTCCAAAGTTGCCTAAGCTATACGAGAAGTTTGAACCCATGTTTAAAATTGACGTTGTATCAAAGAGGGTCTTTTGGAGAAAGCGCAAACTCCCTCAAAGTCGGCAAAACAGGTCGAGAGGCCTAAAATGCGACTAAAAGGCCCGCTTATGTTTTCATACAAAACCAAACCCAGTGGTGTTACGACGGTCTATCTTCATTCATACAAAGATAAATATTGAGAAATTAGAGATAAATGCAAAGTTTCCGAAGATAACCATGAAGATCGAGAGCAAAACGAATATTCCCGAAGTGATAAACTCGACCAGGGGCAGAAAAGGAAGCGCAAAACCGCCTTGAAGACGAGTATATAAGAGAAGTCGAAGTTGGAGACAAGAAGATATAAAACTTTAGGCATTCATAGCAAACTTAGAGCAATAGGCATTTATTTTCGTTTTTGATATCAAGCTACTACTCGATTAGGAATTTGCAGTCTTAGGTTACTATAACTAGGATCTCGCCAACAGCTCTTGTGGCCAAGGCTCTTTCTTTCTTGTAAACGCTTAAAAGCAAATTCGGAGTAAGATCTCTTTTACTCTCCTTTCATATTATTCGATTATTTACTATTTTATTTGTTCTCATCGTTTGATTGCGTCGCGGTTGTTTTAAAGCAGATTATCCGGGATCTCCTGGGAATGTTAGGGTTTCCTGACTTCCTAAAGTTTACGGAAATCGATGGTGTGGATTTCGGTTCCCACAATTTGGCGCTAGAAGGAGGGGGCGTTACAGATTAATCTTTCTTACAACCACAGAACGCCCAGTCAAGCATGTCAGTTAACAATATCAGCAACCAACAGCCTCACAACGACTTGAGTCGTGATAACGTTGACAACACTATTGCGACCAATATTTCCACGGTTAACACTGATCCCAACACAGCGGCGGTCGAGGAGATGAAAAAACTGATCTCCGCCTATGAAAAAGGATGGAAGAGCAGTCGAAACCCTAACTGCAAGAACCTGAGCCATCTTTCCTTGCAGGACCACTAGGCTCGGAGGAAGAAGACTCGATTTCGTGACTCCTTTGGATCAGTCCGCGAACGTGCAGAAAAATTGGTCGGAACAAGATCCCGACGAAGTCACACCTGCGTCAGCACGGAAAAATCGGAGAGTTCTTCCTCCATTGGAAGAAGACAAAGATGAAGGGGAAATCGAGCGCGTTAACGTGGATTCCAGCAGCCAGCCCGAGCCTTCGGACCAAGACGCGGATATGCATCCACGAAGGAGAAGGAGCCACAGGGCTCAAGAGGACCTGCTCGATAAACCCATGACGGAAGAGGAAGAAACATCTTTTGGGTAGAGCAGGAGAAGCTGGCTGAAGAGCAGACTCGGAAAACTCGGAGCAAACACCGACAAACTTGGAAAACTACTAAGGATGAGTCCGAGATCCGCGATCGTTGTATTGATCTCATGAAGAACAATTGTGGAAGTAAAAGAAGTGAAATAGCAGATTCACCACACGACTAGCTCCGCACGTGGGATCGACCAGCTACTCGAGGTAGCTCGTAAAACTTCCCAAAGCGCACCTACAGGCCTTTGAGATCAGAATGGGAAGGGACAAGTTCAAAGAAAATGAAAGAGATGCCAGCCAATGCCGCCTCTTTTTCGAGAATCTTGATGGAGCCGCGCTCGAATGGTTCTCCCGCCTTTGGCAAAATTCCATCAGGAGCTTCCGCCCACTAGCTTTGGAATTTCTCAAGCAATATTTGATGTTTATTGATATAGCCTATTTATTACCAGTTTTAGGCCATATTCTAGGCTCTATTTAGAGTATATTATGTGTGTCTAGGCTATGTTTTATTATATTTACAGGTCCAGGAACGTTTTGGAGATATATGAGATACTTGGAGCTTTTGGAGCATTTAGAAGAGAAGAATCCATAGCTGATCATCTAGGGAGTCGACGAAGCCATCAATCGATGGATCACACTTGGCGTCGACCCATGATCTAAGCTCGAGAGTGATCGATGAAGAACACTTGTCATCGATTGATGATCAAAGCTCAAGACAGAAAGACGAAAATATCCTGGACGAGTTTTGACCTAGAATTAGGGTTTTATATTTATGTCTTGACAGAGACAGACATAGAGAGAGTTTTTTTGAGAGATAGAGCATTTTAGATTCATTTTGTATTAGGAGAGAAAGGAGAGACTCCTTGAGAGTCCTCCTGGAACTCGTTTGTTTTTTATATTTTATAGCATATCTATTCTAGTCATCTATGATTTCTATGACAAAGATCATGCTTGAGTAGTTACTAATTAGATTTAGGGTTGAATGATAACGTCTATGGATTAACCCAAAAATATGATTGTTAGGTTAAGTTAATATCCATCAATTGAGTTGTGCTTAATGTTTGTATTCTAGAGTAGCTAACTAGGATCTCGATGATAGGACATGGACAACTACTAGAGTAGGTTCTGTGCCAGAATAGATTCTGTTGAACTAGGTTGTTAGATACATGCGAGAGCTGGTCTAATAATTCTGGTGGACTTATCAAATCTCGTCCATACTTCCTTATGTTTTCACCGTCGATCGACATCAGGCCTTAGCCGTCGATCGATGGTCATTCTTTTTGCTCGTTAACATTTGAGTTCTAGAATATTTACATTTCCGTGCTTCTTATCCATTATAATTCATAAAGCTTGAAACCCTAGATCTATCATATTTACATTTATATTTACATCTAGCATATTTCCATATTTGCATTAGTAGTCTATGTCATTAGGCCAGTTTGGATTGGTGTCGATCGACACCCGCCAATGACCATCGATCAACAACAGCACCTGCAGCATCAGTAGCTTCGTGTGAATCAACCAACGTTGGTCGACATAGGCATGAGACAGTCGATAGAAGCATCCATCGACCCACTGCATTCAGCGTCGATCGACAGATGAGGAAACCGGTTTAACTGCCAAACATCAATGCCAATTTGATTGTGCGTCCGACCACGACAGCTTCAACAAAGAATACTGACACATCTGAGGCCATGGATCTTGATAGAGAAGATTAAGGCCATTCCAATAGGAAGCAAAAGATCCCCAAACATCAACGCAGAGAAGCCAATGAAAAAGAGATGGATAGCTTTGTTAAAAGAATCTCCAAAATTCCTTTAGACATTCCTTTTGATGAATCTTACTATCCACACAGGTTGTGGATGTTTTTCAGGAAATCAAGGGAGACATAAGAAGATATAGAGATCATATTCAATCACCTTAGGGAAAGGATGAACCAGAGGACTTGCCTGAAGAAGAAAAGTGACCCTGGGAAGTTTGCAGTGCCATGTTTAATCAAAGGCAACGAATACCACAGTGCCCTCTGTGGTACTGGATCATCAGTGAGCATCATGCCAAAAACTATGGCAGAAGAGCTTAACTTGAAAGTGGAGCCGTCCAACGATTCTTTTACATTTGTAGACTGCTCAAAAGTGAACTCAGGAGGGATAGTAAAAGATGTTCCAATGCAAATCAACAACACCTTGGTCCCAGTAGACTTCCATGTGATGGACATCCAGATTGATTGTAATTCCTCACTACTACATGGGTGAGCATTTATGGCTACAGTGGGAGCCATTTGTGATATGAAGCAAAACAGGTTGTATCTATCCCTAATTGATCAATACTTCTTCTATGAACCTGTTAAGAATATCTTATTTGGACGGGAGTAATTCGACAGATTACTACGTCTCGAACATCGGTGTACGAAGACTTTAATGTTCTAGTTGTTCCTCAGACTCCTACCTCGTAGCTAGCTGTGGGTTGGGTGTCGTGGGATCGACGCGTTTTCTGCTCAGCAATCGGTCGACACCCACCCTTTGTTATCGATCGACGAGCTCACCCCCGAAACGAGCAACACCTGCCATGCAGATGGCAATTACACCCCATCCTACCTCGAGTATGACGAAGATTACAGAGAGGAGGAGCAAATCGAGTACCGTGGTACACACTGGAAGAGGCTGGAATTTTAAAAATTTCCCATCAATTCGGGAAATCGACATGGATCGACGGCAACCATACGCCATCGATCGATATTGACCAAGAAGACGAGTCCGAACTTGCCAACAGAGATGAAGATCTGCTCGGACAATACTTGGTAATCAAACATCGATCGACGGTTACCTTACACCACCGATCGAAGGATAGCTGATTGAATATCATGATCTTGTATCAGATGACGCCAGCTGGGCGAAAGTGGAGAGACGTGCATCGATCTACGCACCCCATTCAGCGTTGATCGACATAGAGAAGCAGAAGAGCGAGAAGATTCATAGTATTCCCTACATGCCTCCACATGTTATGTCTGATGTCCACCACCTCCATCTTGTTGCCGCGCTCCGCAGACTTCCAAGCCTTCCGAGCCTGCTGATGACATTGGAGACATACCTGATGTTGCTGGACACAGAGATACCGACACCTTGGAAGACGATGATGCAGCTGATTCAGACCCTGATGCACGCCTTCCTAGGTGCAGGCGCGGACTAGGACAGAGCAGGAGCTGCAGTCCCGACGACCATGCGTGATCAGTATCATCTCTTTCTATCCATTGTATTATATCATTTTCTTTATCTTTATGTACTTTTGCATTTGTCGTATTCTCCTTTGGATCTATTTTTCACGCCGAGACGGTGTGAAATAAGTCTGGGGGAGAGTACATTCTAGGACTAACGTTATCTTGTGCTTCTTTTGTGTTTCTGTTGACTCAGTTTGTTTCAAATCAGTCTGTTTTATTGAGTCAGTTTGTTTCAAATCAGTCTGTTTTATCGAGTCATAAAAAAAAAAAAGAGTCTGGAACTATGAACTTTTCTTGGAACTGCTGTCTATCTAATGTTTCAGTGACCATTCTTTCAGCTAATGACTGCAGACTGTACAACGTGGAAAACACCAAAGTGGATCGATCTGCCATTACCGTCCATACTTGTTTGGGTGTTTGACGGATCCACAGCTGACCGCCCCCCCACCTAATAAACTTGATTTCTCTTGTCTTGGGACTTGGCATACATCGGATCAGACTCCTCAATCAAGTCTCAAAAAGACTACTTTTTGTGAGTATAGTTTCCCTTTCTCTTCCCACTTGGAGATCCAACTACAAAAAGACATTGTGCCGAAGCTATTTATAAATCACAGGCTTCCTAAAAAAAATGAAAAATGAAAAGAGAAACAAAAAGAGAAGGATAAAGGTAAAAAAGAAGTGAACCAAGTGCTTAGTGGCAACCACCATTAGTGATTGTGTCTCATGGAAGCCTGTCTAAAAAACTCAGTCAATAAAAAAAAAATGATACCCTACAAAGTAGGGAGAAATTGACTGAGTGAAGCGAGAAAAGGGAAAGGAAAAAAATTATATGTGTGATCAAGAACTTGAATGAGTAAGAATCCATGTGTCTTGTGATCAATATTCCCTCGATGAGACTGCACGTTCAGCTCTAAATAGGGTTGGTGATGGTGAATTTGGACAACTCTCATGAGTTGTGGGCTGAAAACGGTTGGATTGCTAAGCTGAGGTTGAGTACATGGAGTACCTTCTTTGGTTGGTGCAATTAGATGTGGCTTGCAACTGACAATAATAACGCAGTGTTCTAAAGGATATGTGAGTTCTCACGTTTTCAAACCTCTTTCTTGGATCATGGTAATTTGCTTGAGGACAAGCAAAAGACTAAGTCTGGGGGAGTTGATAGGTTGCGTTTTTCGCGTATTCTAACCCATGTTTTCAACCGTTTTTCGAGTCTTGTTGTTGTTTATCGAGTCTTTTCAGGTCAGGAATGCTTTAGGATGGAGTTTTGAGCACAAGGAGCAAGGAAAAGAAGAATGTGTGAAATGGAGCCCGATCGATCCAGGGAGTGGATCGATCGATCCCAAGATGCAAATTTGGCTCTTTGGTGCGGGACAAATTTCGATCGACCGAGCAAGAAGCCAGTCGATCCGCATAACATGGATCGATCGATCCCCTCCTAGATCGATCGATCTCTTGGTCGATCCGTTTTTGCACGGATTTGTAGAACATATTTCGATCGACCGAGATAAGAAGTTAGTCGATCTTCATAATACAGATCGACCGATCCACTCCTGGATCAGTCGATCCCGTGGTCGATCCAAGCCGGTCTGCGCGTAAGAAAACCAGATTTTCGGTTCTATTCAAGTTTGAACTGGTTTTGTTTAGGGATTTCGTGAAAAATGTGTTGAACCCTATTTGTGGTAGTTGCTGAGTGTTTTTCTCAGTACGTTTTTCGTTTTACATTGGATTGCTTTTGGCTTTTGGAGATTGTAAGCTCTAGGGAGAAGAAATCTATACTCTTGATAGAGAAGCTCTTTCTGAACCCTATTTGATTTCACATTTCTATTCATTGAATCATTCTGTTATTTTATGTGTTCTTCATTTCATGTCTGAGTAATCCTACAGTTAGGCTAGGGTGAATCGAAGGGATCCATGAATCATTGAGACTGACATATTAGATAGGGGTTAATCTCATTGGTTCTTCATCTAGATGTATCTTATAGCTTGAACTGGACTGCGCACCTAGTTCATGATCTCTAGGTTGTTTAAACTCACCGAAAATGATTGTTTAAACTCCTGAAACGAATCTAGATGAACAAGTGTTCATAACCGACGGTAGTCGTTGTTAGGAAACTTGTGAACAAATCAAACTTGTTAAATTGCATGATTAGAATTCTAGATAAAACGGAAGTTGCTCTTTATATTTCTAATTCATATGGTTTAGTTTACCGAAAGTTAACTAAACTATGCTTGTTGTTTGAGTTCGAGAACGGTTTAAATCTGAATCCCATGTCTAGCATTCATATCTTGATTTATGTTTTCCTGAGAATACCCATGGCCTAGCGTTTCTATTCATCTGTGAAACTTAATTTACATTCTGTTATTTACATTTCTGAAATTGAAACAATCAAAACAAACTCTTGTCGTTCTAGCTTGACTTTTCTCTCAAAGATTTATAGTGTAACCTTGGTCTCTGAGGAATTCGATCCCTATATACTACCGCGCACTACCATGCACTTGCGGTTGGTTTTAGTGGTTAAAACCTGAGTACATTAGCCTTCCAAACCATCAACCTCATTCACCTTAGGAGGTGCCTCTTGACTAGAACCACCCACAAAGTTCATCTGCTCCTGTTTAGCTTTGTTGGAAAGAAGCAAATCCATCTTCTCTTGCAAGGACTTAAGCTCTTTCTTTGTCTGCTGATCATCACTCATGTTGACTCTATCATGCTCCTCAATGTAAACTTAATCACTCTTGGTCATGTTCTCTACCAACTCTTCTCCCTCTTCCTCAGTTCTTCCCAAGAAGAAACCATGGCTGGCAGTATCAAGCCTGTTCCTGCACTGTGGTAGAGCTCCTATGTCGAAGGTTCTGAGCAAACTCTCCTTGCTGAAACCATGATGAGGACATTGAGACCAGTAGCCCTTGAACCTTTCTCATGCTTCACTGAAGCTATCAACATTCTTCTGTTGAAACCCATAGATTTCATTCCTGATCTTAGCTATCCTTGAAGTAGAGAAGAACTTGTCTACGAAAGCTCTCTTGCAATCATCCCAAGTAGTGATGCTTTGTCTCCCAAAGAGAAAGGAAACAGCTTCAGCTTGAATGCATCTTCAGATACACCATTGGTCTTAGACAAGCTACAATACTTATCAAACTTGTCCAAGTGATCAAATGGGTCTTCAGCAGCAAGACCATGATAATTGTTGTTCTCTATGGTGTTGAGCAGCCCTGACTTGATCTCAAAGTTGTTTTTCTCCACTGCTGGTGCTCTGATTCCCAGCCTATGACCATTAATGTGAGGTTGATCATAGGCTCCAATGGGACGAGCTTGGCGTGGAGGGTGTTGTGGTTGGCGCTAAGGTCTAAGGTTGTCAGATCCTTGACCATTGCCAGCTTGAGCAGCTCTATCTTGAGGCAGGTTCTCCATCTCAAACCCCAACCTCTGCAAGTGAGCCTGTTGCTCTTCTTCTCTTCTCTTTCTTGCTATCTCCCTCTCAAGTGCAGTTATATCTGTAACCCCTGGAACTAGGCTTGATGAACCTTTGCTCCTCAAGTTCATACACCTGAAATGCACCAAACGATGAAGAAAGGGATTAAATATCAAAAGGAAAAGAAAATGACTTAGTCTCAAGCAAATGACTAAATCTCAATGTCAAAATCAAACTAGAATTGGCAACAGTGCCAATTTGGTAAGAGGACTTTTCAAGGGTCCTAATGCTCAAATCAAAGTAGTACTTTAGATGTCAATCCATTCCTAGAGGATATCAATGCAAAGGGAATGCAAGTACAAACTTAATCTAAGTGCAATCCATAAAAGATATGAGTTTAATTATGATCAATATTCAAATGCAATAAAAAAGCTATGACTGTAATAAAGAAAGAAACTTTCCTTGATTATGAGATAAAAGAACTCATGGGTTAGGAAATAAGACCTTGAGTGATTAGGTTTTGGGCTAAAGATGTAAACTTTCAATCAATCTAGCAACCTTAGGCCTAGACATAATGCTAAGCAAGCTCTATGTCTAGATGAATGCTCATTTACCAACATATCTCAAGCATCTAATCTCTTAGTTTGAATAATTTGAAAGTAATCATTAATATCAAGCCTACTAGCCATCTTAACACCTTTAACAACAAATCTCTTTCGTAAAGAGTGTTAAAATCTCAGGAGAATTGGTTCAGACATTTCATCAAACACCTTGTGGGTGGGAAATGTCTAGAACTCAACTTTTGAGAGGCCAACTCAAAAGAAGCATTAGAAGTACTCTACTAGCAAGGAAATAGATAGATCTACACTAATACATCTTAGATCTAGCCTAATCACCCTTAATCTCCCTAACCCATGGATCCAAAAGTGGATTACTCACTAATCACCATGATTCCTCTTAAACCCATGGTAGATTTAAGCTTAATCATGTGAAGAAAGGAAGATAAGAACTTAAAATTACTCAAAAACACACAAGAACAAGATGATGAATTGATACAAGGAGAGAACTTTCACCCAAAAGAGTTTTTGTGTTTCTTAAGGGATAATAAGATGGATTATCCAAGTGCTTACAAGAGTATTTATACTTAGGTAAATATCAAGACAAATGACTAAAGTGGCCCTTGGAACAGCTCATTTTCAACCAAAGGAAGAAAGGAAAATGACCCAGGGTCAACCAAACTCGTCCAACCCGGGCTGTTCTACCCGGGTGATTCTTCCCTCGCCGAGGACGCGTCTCTTCCACCCGGGTAGCTGTACCCGGGCCTTTCTCCCCGGTCCAAGCTCGTCCAGACACGTTCGGGTAGCTGTACCCGGGCTGTTCAACCCGGTTGCTTCTTGAGCAGACATGCCCGGGTGGCTCTCCCCGGTCTGATCTCCAGGTCCAAAAGATTCCTCGATCAGCCTTCTCTTTTACGCCCGGGTGGCTTAACCCGGTTGGTTCTCCCTGTTCCATTCTCGCCAAAGGTGTGTTTTGGCTTGTCTTTGCTCGGCCAAACCTCATTCTTCACCTCTTTTTGGATTTTAAGGCTCCCAAACATCTCAAATCACCTCATAAGATGTTCCAACACCTGATAGGGACAAATGCATGCAAAATGGACATGAAGGAAACTAATACTTAGTCCAAATGCTCAAAATGCATAAAAATGAAAGGCTAAAACTAAGTAAATATGCAAGATATCACTATCCTAACACCTTCAGGCAATAACCATGTAAAGAAACAAGCATTGTATATCAAAGTAAGGACACCAAATGCTGGATTAATACAAAGTTAAAAGACTCTCAGATGATACCTCTAATCGCAACCGGAAGAAGCTTTGCATCAAGACATGGTAATCATGTGATTTCATTCCTAATATCTTACATTCTTCTATCTTCATACACCTTGATATATTTGAAAAGTAGCCATCTAGACCTCTGAAGTCCACTAGACGCTTAAAAAATATTTGCTTCTCTTTGCTGGACAAAGACCAAGGAGCTGGAGGAAGGTATGTTCTTTTTCGACGGGGTTGAGGAAGTAAATCCTTCCTAATGCCAAGCAGTTCCAGATCTTTCCGACAATTAAGACCATCTTTTGATTTTCCATAATGCAACAATGTGGCGATAAGGCTTGCAGCAACATTTCTTTCAACGTGCATCACATCTAAATTGTGTCTAACCAGGATATCCTATAGAAAAAAAACACACAGATACGAGGGTCAACGAAAGCTAAAACAGAACAATTCTAAAAGTATGGTTATAAAATAATATTTGAAACATACCTCCCAATAAGGCAACTAGACAAAAGATTATTAGTTTCTTCCATCTAGATAGCTCCTCCTCATATATTGGTTCGTCCTCTTCCTCTGATTCACTGTATTCATCATCGGTATTGGTGTCTGCTCCAACAGACTCACTAATCTTCCTCTTCTTCTTCCTTCCAATTACTTTCACATTTCCAAAGTCATTCTTGTAATTTCTGAGTATTTGGTTTATATTATAACCACTCAGAATCCTACATTTTCTCCCATGCTCAGATCTACCATCAAACCATGCTTTATTTCCTCGGTAAGCATGTGCGAGAGGTAGACTTTTCCGATGGGACATATATATATATACGCTTCATGTCATTACCCAGCCACATACTATCTGTGTTTTTTCCACACACAGGACAACCCATTTTCTCCTTTAATTTACAGCCTGCAAGATTTCCATATGCTGGAAAATCCTGAATGGTCCAGGGAAGCATGGCTCTTAACGTGAAAATAGTGTGACTGAATGCATCATATGTTAACTTTCGTTTCTCCCACAGATGGTTGAGATCCTCTATAAGTGGTTCTAAGTGCTCTTATAAGTAAAATGACACCTTAAGTCCTTCGCCATGTCCTCTGGCCTGAACACCTTCTTAAGACGTGGAATCAGCGGAAAATACCTAAGAACTTTTTCGTAGAATTCCTTTCTTCGCATCACTTGTGCGCTTGTTAATCTTCCATCGTGAAGCGTTGCATTTCGGACAGTTGTCTAGCTTCTCAAACTCTTTTTTGAATAGACAATATTCGTTCACATAGGCATGTATCTTCTAATAACCCATCTCAAAAGATCTCAGAAACCTCTTCACTTCGTACAAGGATGTGTGCAAGACATTCTCCTTGGATAGCATATGTGGCAAAGTGTCTAGCAGAAGATCAAAGCTTCTATCAGACCAACCACTTTGTGTCTTTATCTTAAAGAGTGAAATAATCGCCGAGAGCTTGATGTGGATTACACAACTTGGATACAAAGGTGTTTCTGCATCGGCTAGCTTTGCAAGAAACTCATCTTCTTGCTTATGTTCACCATCAGCAACATCACTTAAGTCACCCTGCCTAAGAAACTCTTCATCAACAAATGCAGCTGCTTGGTATTGCTTCTACAGTCAATCCCTGACATCACTTCTCCATGATGATACCAAACCTCCCGCATCTTGTAACTCAAATCCATTGCCCTTGTTGCAAGATGATCAACAACAACACTGGCTGAGTGACGGTCTACGTTGCGACAGTCCATGCATGGGCAAATGATCATCACAGAGTCTTGTAAAGCTGCACCAACAGACCTCTCAAAATCCCAAGCACCTCTGATAGCCAGGATCAGCTCTTTCGTTAAGATAGGTGCAAGCATAAGACAATAGTAAAAGTTAAACTCTCTTAATCCCCTAATGAATCAAGTATATATTGTTTTACTTTACCTGCTAAGATGAACCCATGACTTCTCCACCATTTTTATGTTCTAAGTTCCTAACCCATAACCAATAACAAAGCAAACACATAAGAATATCTCAAATACAAAACAAACAAATTGTCAATCACAGAAGGACCAATAAACAGTCAAATATATCCAATCAATCAGATACTCAAAAGTGGCAGGAAATCAATAATACAAACAAGACTCGATAAGATCCTGCTTATATTAGGCTCGAAATAATTACCTCAAAAAGATCCTACAGATTTCAAGTCGACTTCACTCCACAAAGAAACGATGAAAAGCTCCAAACTTGAAAGCAAAACAGAACAAAAACGAACCACTAATCAAATTGTTTCAGAAATCACTCCTCATGAAATCGAAACAGAGTTGAAAAATATGTATTACCTGACCCGTCTCCTCCTTCTCTTTGTGTAATTGTACAAGCTGCAAAGAAATCGAACAAATTAATCAGAGAAATCGAAAAATTCAATCTGTGGTTCAGAACACCACAAATCAAAACTAGGGTTCACCTGGAATCTGAACGGCGACAACGAGACACCGGTCGTCGACAAGAACACTGGAGGATGGCGGATCTAGGTGAAAGTTTGGAGATTTTTGGGTTTCTAACCTTGCAAGCTCGAGTGAGAGAAAGGCGGAATAATAGAAAAAAGCCAAGTGTTTTGGAGGCAAAACACTTTACATCTATAATAGTCTTTTTCATTCCCGGTTAATGATTTTTTCCCTAGCACGGATATAATGCTACTAAGAAGTTGGACGCGGATTTAACCCATTTTCATAGCAGATGGTGAATTTTTGCTACGGAGGACTGCTGCTACCAATACCCATATTTCTTGTAGTGTGTCCTTCGATCCCGATCCACAAATTCACTGAGGATGGATACACTGCCCACAAGTGCCCGTCAAAAAGCTGGCATGGCCCACTTAATATTGGGACAAGAGGCTCGGCTTAACAGTGAGAAGATCGGCTAAGAGGCTCGGCTTCAGACTACTTTTACTCGAAGAAGCGAGGAAAGGCGACTCGACTCAGGGAATCAACTCGATGGCTCGTTCACTTGGCCAAACAGGTAAAAGCCCATTCGGACAACCGACATAGATCATAAGAAAAGGGAGTCGGCTATAAAAGCAAGGGAGGAGACAACGAGAAAAAGAGGACACACACACACACCTAGCAGCTAGATTAGGGTTTTCCATCCTTCGTATTCTCGTCAACTTGTTTACCTTTTCCGGCCAACTCTCCGAGTAAAAGCTTACTTTCACCATTCATTTACTCTCTTGTAACCAACTTATATTCTCTGATCTAATAAACGCTTCTCGATATAACCCACCGACGAGTTCCATCTCCATTTACTCATTTAGACCGAACTCGGTTAAAACAACTCTCCCTTCCGCCAGTGTCTATTCCCAAAGTCGACTTCACATCTTCTCTAATCTCATTCGAGACCTTTGATCCAAAGAAAACTGGGGACTTCTCCAAATTAATCATTTGTCCTGAAGCCTCACCATACAACCGAACACAATTGATGATCTCATCACTTTCCTCAACACCATCCTTACACATGAGAACACTATCATCAGTGAATAGTAAGTGCAGAAATATTATATTCAATGGCTCAAATTTGGGAAACAGAATATAAATTGTACTATCACGTTGTGCAAGAGCACATATTTGATTAACAACATCAATATTTTCCTCAGTGATATGGGGGAGATCTTATCGACTTCAGGACACATTAAAAAAGAAGGAGATGATTATTTTCAGAACTTTCTTCCGGATGATTCATGTAGAAATGAAACCACTTCAGTATAGCATAAAACCTCTTCTGATTTTTTCGGTGCTAGACAGGAAGTTTCTTTGCTTATTTCTCATTTTACTCACTCTAAAATATATCAGACGTTGCTATCTATACCTAATGGTACGTGTGGGAGTTAAAATCCACAATCAGAATTTTAATATTAATAGAGTAAGGTTTAGAGAAACGGTGGAAAAGTCTTTTTGAACGGATCTCTAAGATAGTTTGCACAAAGTGGACTTGATATTAATGACAATGAAAATGATAAATACAAAGAACAACACAAGATAACACAACTCGAAAGGGAGTATTCTAGGTCTTAGGTAAGTAAGCTAGAAAGCGTATATAATTAAAGGTCTTGGTTTGTCTATTTATACTCTCAGTTCATCCAACTAATCCACGTATTTAGGGTGCACGTGTCGTGTCTTTCCCCGGAGATCTCAACTGTTTGATTAACAACTTTTAGGGAAATCAAAGCGTGCAAATTCAGGGTTTCAGAGTTCTCAATATGATGCACAAACTCCACATGAAAATAAACTTGAAGTTATGAAGCAATAACTTCTAGTTGTCCAGAAAACTAGCGATTCTAGAGTAGATGAGATGTACAATGATGTCAACAACAAATTTGAATCATTGCCCAGTCATGTAAATCAGTTGGAGACTCAATATTCCCAAAATGTTAGCCATTAAATGTTAAGCAATACATCTGTAACAACCCAAATTCTAGGGCCCATCAAGGCCCAATTATTTTGCAGGAAATCCTAGGTGATTCTCTATTTAAACCATCATTTCCTATTATTTTATTCAGTAAACTCTAATTGTTGTACCTCTGGTGAGATTGGAGTTGAGATGTCAAGCAAATCCGAGTCTGTATTGTCAGTCTCACCATTAATTAAGATCCAAACCACCGAACAGTCGCCGTCATTCGTTCAAGGTATCACCATTCGCTGCTGTCTTTTAAGTTTTGTTTCGGCCATTTAGTAATTCGATCATAACTCATAAACCATTTCGAATTTCGTGAATCTAATACCACCATCGTGTTTGTGACATCGTGACAAGTCTGGGGCAGGAAGATCAGCCGGAGAGCCGCCACGACGTGCCCGCATGCGCCTCCACTCTCCCATGCCGTTCAACACATATAGCACACACGCCACCGTCCTCCGCCGCACTTTCCATGCGTGAATCTCACACACCGCCACCATGCACCACTGTTTGCTGTTGATTCCCGGTAAGCTTCCGTCGTCCTCTTGCCGCTTGTGACCATCACCGGTAACTCGCCGATGACTCTGAAACTTAGCTGAGTCAACTGGTTGGTTAACTGGCCAAATTGGTTAGGGTTTGGTTAGGGTTTGGTTAGGGTAAACCGGTTGGTTAAAATTATTTGAATCACAGTTAGGTTAAACCAGTTAGTTTAATTAATTTGATTTTGGTTAAGGAGAACCGATTTGGTCCAAGTGAGATTGAATTTGGTTAAGATTAACCGGTGGGTTAATTAGATTTCAGTCTGGTCAAGGGTTGAACGGCTTGGGTCAGAGTTGACCGGGTTGACCATTGACCAGATCCATTGACTTTTCTGTTGACTTTGGCTAAACCGCTGGTTATCCTTTTTAACCGTTTAAAAGGCGTTCTGACTCATTTTTTTTGCCTTGATTTCAGATTTGGAGTCAGTTTAAGCAGCTAAAGTTCATAGATACCACTTTTCCACATTGCTAAGGTGAAGGATATTCCGTTAAATTATGTACTAGTGTAGAACTCTTTCTATGGTAGTTTAGATTTCAAAGCATGATTCGTTTGTTTGAAGTGAATATTATATGATAGTTAAGATATTGAATGTAAACTGAAATTAGGGGGTCTAGAGTATTCAACTGTTGAATGAATTGTGTGATGTTAGTTGATGATATATATGTATACATAGTTATGTGTAGGGAGTATGTGACGAGGGCAGGGGTTCAGAGGTGTCTGAACTAGCGATGCCACTATGGTGGGCGGTGGCTCAGAGACGTATGGGCTACCGACGCAGATTGAGTGGGGCGTGGTGCAAAGACATTTACATTCGACGCAACTTTAGTGAGCGAGGGTATAGAGACAGACTGTACTAACAACACCATTTGTGTATATCCGTATGAGGAGAATGTGGGGTGTGTGGTTTAGCTATGCACTATTAGCGCATTGTTTGTGTTGTGTGATTTTATAGGCTTCTTGTTTTCTCATGCTAGAGCTAAACTCCCAGAGTGGGAGTTATTTTTATCTGAGTCAGTGGTTTGCGTGTTTAGTATCCCATACCTCACTGAGTGACTCTCATTCTATTCACCCTCCTTTTTTCCTGTTTACGGTGAGACTGACAAGCATGAGTGATTCATTTCAGATTGGGGCTTTTGGGCATTGCTACTTCTTTCCTTTTTTAAACTTTTGGTCTTCCGCTTTTACCTATATTTTCGGGATTTATTTATTTTATTGGATTTATGCTGCTTGAGTGACTTTTGAGAAGTAATAAATGGAGATTTTCAGGGATAATTATTTAGAATTTTATTTAAAAAAATGTGGATGTTACATTTTAGTATCAGAGCAGGTTCCATCCCGGCGCCGACCTGGGATGGCAATTTGTGGGGATTCGATTTTAATCGGTTTTAGAAGATTTTTGAAACTAGAGATTTGGAAATTTTTAAATAAAAACAAATAGCACCTTTTTGTTTGGTATTATCCTTTAATAATCGTTGGTATTTGGTTTCAGCAAAAGTTAATCGTTTTGTTTCCCTTTCATGTGCCACCACGGAGGAGAGTTGTTTGTACTCAGGCTGCTAGATCTGCTTGAGAGACTGAAGATGAGCATGTGCCGCCCACGGCTCAGCTGATTGATCAGGATGCCCTGAGGCAGATGGTGGAGGATGCAGCTAGGCAGGCCGCTCAGGAGGCAGTCCAGCAGGTTGCTCAGGAGGCAGCTACGCAAGCTGCCCAGAAGGCTGCCAGAGTAGCTGCTCAGGAGGTTGCTAGGCAGATGGCTGCAGTTCAGCAGGGTCAGCAGATTTTGCGTGGTCCTCAGATTCAGGTGCAGCATGGCCCACATATTCATGGGCAGCATGCTCTGCCGGTTCAGGTTCAGGGGAAAAAGATATTCCTGGTCAGCAGCCCCACGCTCAGCAGGTTCAAGGGGTTTTCAGGTTCCACCATTGCCACCTGCTATCTCAGTGCAGTTTCCCAAGTGTGATAGGACGCTACAATTGCTCATGGTTGGAAGCAGAGACTGGATAGATGTCTCAAGACTATCAAGTGCCTGCTACGGGTCTGCCTTAATATCGCTAAGCTATATCTGCCTGGAGATAAAACATTATGCTGGAATGGAGTGAGATCGATGTATCGTGGTCCTCGTGATTTGACCAATGAAGATTTCCTCATTGCGTTCAACAGAAAGTATTTTCCCAGGGAAGTCTTGCATCAAAAGAAAATGCCTTTGAGCATTTGAGGCTGGGTACTAGAACCGTCAAAGAGTACGAGCTAGATTTTAGTCGACTTTGCATGTTTGCTGGTCATGGTATGGATGAGGAGGACCTGCTCAGGAGGTTCTTAGATGTCTAGTTAGTAGATCTTCGCGGAAAATGCAGTTTGGTCACTTACACCAGCTTGGAAGATATGGTAGAGAAGGTTGTTATTCATGAGACATGTATGGCCAACGAGCAGAAGTACTTCAAGGCAGCTCAGCGTATCTTTGAGAGGACTTCAGAGTCACAGAAGAGGACATGGGATCAGACACGTATCCAGTGCTATAATTGTGGAAGGAGGGAGCATAAAAGTAGGAATTGTCAGAGTAAGCCATCAGGTACCCAGGTTGAAGGACCAGCAGCACAAGCAGCACCAGTAGCTGCAGTGGTCGCACCAGGAGCTTGCTACCCTTGTCGCCAGCAGGGTTATTTTCCACGAATTACCAGACTAAGGGGTAGACGGCTAAGCGTCCAGCCATTGCTCCACGCGTGTTTACTGTAGGAGACCCTAGTGAAGCTGAGCTGATAGCTGGTATGTATCTTTGTCATACTTGTTGTCTTTGAGTATTGTTTTGTGGTTATCATGTGTAGTTACAAAAGAATTGTTAGTAGGATCGGTTTTTGTTGGAGGTGAGGTAGCTCACACTTTATTCGACATGGGAGCTTTGTGCCGCTTCATGAATCCAGCTTTGTCAAGTCTTGGCCTTTTCAGGGTTTGTTTGAGTCAAAGAATAAGAATATTCAGACATTCCACAAAGAGATTGGGAGCCATTGACGTACATTGAGATGTACCTTTTCTACTTGGAGGGGTCGATTTCATATGAGACTTAGCAGAGATTGAGCTGAATTACTATCATGTTATACTTGGGATGGGTAGGTTGTCACGACATAGAGTAGTGTTGGATTACCCGAGGGCAAAAGTTCATGGTTTATTAAGATTGATTTGGCATTAGGTTACCACCATATTGTGATAGCTGATGAGGATGTGCGAACGACGGCTTTATGTATACGTTATGAACATTATGAGTTTGTGGTGGTTCCATTTGGGTTAACGGACGCACCTGCAGCATTCATGAAGCTTATGAATGATGTATTTTGTGAGCACTTGGATAAGTGTGTAGTTGTCTTCATTGATGATATCTTGATCGATTCTCGTAGCAGAGAGGAGCATGCTGAGCATTTGCGGATTGTTTTGGGTAAGTGACATGGTGGTGTTTATTGTTCTAGCAGGGTATAAATATTCTAAACAATAAACTATCAAATTAACCCTAATCTTAACACACAATAATACAGAGAGATAAGGTGTAGTACTTGGGGATCAAATCCACATAGAGCAAAGACACACAATAGATTTCTTATTTCTAAAGACTAAGCTAGGTAAATATATATATGGTGGTGAATAATCAAATTAAGGAAATATTCCTTGTCAAGAAGTAGGATGCAATACATAAATATGCTACTAATGCAATACATAAATATGCTACTAATGCAAATATGAAAATATGCTATTAATTAACTAGATGTAAATATAAATGTAAATATGCTAGATCTAGGGTTTCAAGCTTAATGAACTATAGGGGATAAGAAGCACGGAAATATAAATATACTAGAACTCAAATGTTAACTATTCTGACCCTTTTAACTCCAACTCTCGTATGCGAGCAAAAGGAAAGACCATCGATCGACGGCTAAGGCCTGATGTCGATCGACGGTGAAATCAGAAGGAAGTGTGGGTGAGACTTGATAAGTCCACCAGACTTATTAGACTAACTCTCGCATGGGCCTAACAGCCTAGTTCAACATAATTTATTCTGGCACAAAACCTATTGTGGCACAAAACCAACTCTGGTAGTTGTCCATGTCCTATAATTAAGATCCTACTTAGCTACTCTAGAATGCAAGCATTAAGCACAACTCAATTGATGGATATTAACTCAACCTAGCAATCCTATTTTTTGGCTAATCCATGATTGCTATCATTCAACCCTAAATCTAATTAGTAACTACACAAACATGATCTTTGTCACAGAAATCATAGATGAAATAGATATGAAATATAAAATAGATAAAAACCAAAGGAGTTTCAGGAGGACTCTGAAGGAGTCTCTCCTTTCTCTCCTAACCCTAATTAAAAATGAATGAAACTAAAATGCTCCGTGGGAACCAAAATTCGCACTGTCGATTTTGTAATCTTAAGGGAAGTCTAAAAGATTAAACTTTCCCAGAGGTCCTGGATTATCTGCGTAAACACACAAAACAAAGAAGAAAGAGATAACAGAATATCGAAAGTAAATTGCACTAAGGCATTTTATTGATTGATAACAATAGAGTTACAGAATTTAAGTGAGAATAAGATAGACAAAGTTTGTCAGCAATGGAGAACGAAAGAACAAAGTAGAAAAACATTATAAGTATCAGACTTGCTAGTCTGACCACCTAGATTCTAAGTTCTCCTAAAGCTAACAGTAATTTCTAGACCTAATCTTCCGTTTTCTCGCCTTTAGCCTTAGCTCTCCTTATATATGCCTCTTGAGGCGGTTTATCCCTTCCTTTTTTGCCCCGAGTCGAGTTTATCTCCTTTCCGGGAATATTCCTTTTTCTCTCGATCTTCATGGTTATCTTCGGAAACTTTACATTTATCTTTTGATTTCTAGATATTTATCTCTGTGTGAATAAAGATAGACCGTCGCAACACCACGGGGCTTGTTTTTGTATGAAAACATGAGCGAGCCTTTAGTCGCGTTTTAGAATTTTGGGCTGTTTTTCAACTTTGATCGTTTTTTCCGATTTCCCCAAAAGACCGTCTTTGGTACGACATTGATTTTAAGTATGGGTTCAAACTTCTCGTATAACTTGGGCAACTTTGGAGTTAAGCTAAACATTGCCGATTTACACGAGCGGTTTGAACTTAATACAAAAAATGAGTCTTCGCGGTTTTTATCGTAAGGTTCCAATGGTAAGTCCGATCGAGACGAAACAAAAATCATTTTATCAAGATTAAAGAGAGGAGCTAGAGGGAGTGATCCAGGTCGCCATATGGAGACCTGGGGGCTGCATTTGTCGAGCTAGAAGTTGTTTATCGAGTCTTACTTGTTTCTACAATAAAATCTCAACGGTAACTTTGATTGAGACGAAACAAAAAGCATTTCGATCGTGACTCGAAGAGGAATTCAAAGAAGAGACACAGGTTGCCATATGGCGATACAGGCTTGGATATCTGAAGTCACCATATGGCGACCCGGTGTTTGAAGGGTTTGGTCGCCATATGGTGACCCGGACCGTGTGGGTCTAGGTCGCCATATGGCGACCCGGACTGTGCGGGTCTAGGTTCCCATATGGTGACCCGGACTCAGAGAGTCTAGGTCGCCACTTGGCAACCCGGACTGTGTGGGTCTAGGTCGCCATATGGCAACCCAGACTCGCAGAGTCTAAGTCGCCATATGGCAACCCGCACTGTGTGGGTCTAGGTCGCCATATGGCGACCCGGACTGTACGGGTTCAGGTCACCATATCGAGACCCGTAACCTTGGCACGCAGGTTGCTATATGGCGACCCTTACCTTACGTGTACTTTGCGGCCTGCGCTTTGCGAGGCGGGTCGCCATATTTCAACCCATGTTTTGCGAGTGCAGGTCGCCATATGGCGACCCGACTACTGTGAGTGTAGGTCGCCATATGATAACCTACGTTCGAGATGTTGTTGTACGTTCCAAACTAATTTTTCGGTAAGTTACTTCTAGAAATAGTAGCCTTAGTCAGTATTTTCGGGAGAACCATTTTTGACCCAAACAGTTAGCACCCCAGCCTGCAAAGTTTTGGAGATGACTTTGCGGGCGAGTAGCCTGTTTAATCGGAATCACGACTAAGGGTACTTTCCCGAGAACTTTTCGTGGCTAGTTTATTGCGGGGATTATCCCTCCTTACTTTTCTATAAGTAGTGGACTCTCATTTTCATTCTCTTCACATCTTCTCATTCTTTAAAATACTTCTTCCTTCTCTCTTAGAAATTTGTAAGAGAAATGTCTTCTTCCCAAGGTGGCGAAAAAGATTCTGACGTTGAGATGAGCGATTCGGCTCTTTCTGCAAGCCCTTTGAAATCGGCTCCTCCTGATACAGTGTCAGCCTTCGCAGTTGGATTTTTATCCTTTAAGGACAAGCTTGCCCGACGAAGTGCTGAGAAGGAGGTTGGCCAGTCTTCATCTCCACTGCCGGTACCCCCAGCTCTGGTCGAAACTACCTTCGTGCCATCGTCAAAGATTTTGGTCCAGCCTTCAGGCTCGTCCACGACGCCAATCCATGTTGAGGACAGGGAACAGGCTACGAAATCGATGCCCCCTCCTTTGGGTAATCGAGGAATCGTACTAGGGCTGCCTGCTCCTAGTGCTGCTCCGATCGTTCCTCCGAGAAATCGAAAAAGAAATCCCCCTGCCGACGAGGCCGCTAAGAGGAAAAATGCACCAAGGGCGGAGAAAGCGATTCTGCACCGCAGGGAAGATCTAGGTTGAGTGTGATATCACGACACCGTGCCAAGGTTTGTTTTCGAAGATCTTTCCCGTTTTTGTGCTGTACCGTTTTCTGACCCCTACGGGACCTTGTGCATTTTGTATCCTTGATCGATGGGATGATTACTGAGTGTGGATCGGAGGTCGAGCGTCTTACGAGGGAATTATCGGAGTCTCGAGAAGAGTCATTGGTGTTTGAGAAGAAGTTAAAGGTTATCGAAGATGCTTATTCCACTGAGGTGTCCCGGTTCAAGACTCGGATCAACGTACTCGAGAGAGACCTTGGGAAGACTACGAGCTCCTTTCTTAAGGTGAAGCAGGTTGGCAAGACAAAGGCTTTGGAGGCTCGTCGGCTTCAGCGCCGCCTTCAAAGTAAAGAAGATTCAATGGCTCGTGGGATTGAGGAAGCCAAGATGGCCCTTCGCGCTGAGTTTGGGGTCTGCTTGACGAGGATCGCAATTTCCCTCGATTCTTTGTCAACCATCCAAAGTAGGCATCTGGCTATCGCGGCCGTTAAGGGAAGAATGAGCGAGATCCGGTTGTTCCAAGGTGATACCCCCTTATCTCCACGAGCCGAGGAGGCCAGGCTTTTGGCGTGCAGAGAAGAGTTGGGGGTTGATGAGGGCAATTTCGACACGATCCTTGGCAGTCTGAGATCCAAGTGCCTCCTTCCTCCGTGCTTCGGAGATATGGGAGGCCAGGATGCCGTGGTCGTTAAAGGAGCGGCCCCCAGGTCGGATGAGGTGATGGTTGAAGGTGAGGTCACAGAAACTGATAACGAGTGATGTTGCGGTCTTTTCTGGGAATTTTTTTATGTTTTTCGTTTATGTTTGGATTGGCCAAGTGTGGCTTTGTTTTTATTTCGGGACTGGCCGTGTGTGGCTTTGAATCCCTTCTGCTTTGGGGCTTTTGTATGAATGGACCAATCTTTTTTGAAGTTTAAGAGTTTGTTTATTAGTTGTGTGTAGAGCGAAGATTATGAGTTGTCATCTCACAACCTAACTCTTCTTTGTACATCATTCTATTATTTGCTCGTTCAAGATGGGCGAAAATTTTCCGTGAGCGTTTAGATGTGAACCAAGAGACATGCTTTAAGGATCTCGTATATTTTGATATTCATGCCTAGAGACGTTAGAGACCAGTGTGCTGGGTTTAGGGCAAGACCTAGGTTTACTCTCGGTTAAAGCTATGCGATGACTAATTGGCTTTCGTTTTGCATGTTGCGATTCTACATGATTCCATAATGCTTTAAAGTCCGCGATATGTTCTCAGCTTATACGACTTGTATGGTCGGAGTCGAGTATCTCTTCGAGGACAATTTTTAAGTCTCCCGAAAGTGCTGACCAAAAATTCTGGATTTCCTGTATAGCGTTATTATCCTTGTGTCGGATGTATGAGAGCTATCCTTGTGAGACAACTTAGTCTGTTTAGGACGTTGTGAGTTCGTTGTGATCAGCAACAAACTTATTGGTAGATATCCAAGTCGGATATATGAGAACCGTTCGTGAGAAAGGTTAGGTGTGTCTGTTTAGGATGGCTAATGTACTCGTCGGGGCCAATCGGCGAGTAAGCTCGTTTATGATTATAGTCGCGGACGGACTATTTCTGAATTTTGAAAATTTATTTTTGGAGGTTTCATGCACGTCTTGCATTATGCTCTAAAAAGTATAAGGTGTGTAAGTTGACGATTCCGGGTGTGAACTGACGTTCGACCTTTTCGAGAACAGGGTCTTGATGGTGTTTTACTAGAAGGTGTTTTACGAGTAAGTGATTGTAGCAAAGAGTTTGGTTCGTAATTGGATAGTTCATAATAGTTTTAGATGTTCATACGATAAAAGAGACTTTGAAAGATTTCCATTTTCTTATTATCGAAATATATATATTTTTTTTAAATATCAAGTACAGGCGAATATTTAAAATGTAGGAATATACAAATATACGTATACGTACCCACCCCCACCCCCTTTTTTTAGAGAGGGGGATAGCTGATCTTGTCGTTTGGACAAGCTGCCTACGTACCTCTTTCAAGGATCAAGCCATCTCATAGTTCAGTTTTAAACGCATGCCTAGTGATAGTACTTTTTTAGGTGCATCGTGTCCCAGGTTCTAGGAACCTTGACGTCATGCATGTTAGTGATCTTGTAACCGCCTGGTCACACTACTTTTGTGATTTTGTATGGTCCTTTCCAGTTTGCTCCAAGTTTTCCTGCGTTTTGATCAGCAGTGTTTTGGAAGACTTTTCGTAAGACTAGGTCTCCTTCTTTGAACCTACGGCTGCGCATGTTTGAATTGTAGTACCTCGCGGCTGCTTTCTGGTAGTTTTGAATTTGTATGAGTGCCTGATCTTGACGTTCGTTTATTAGGTCGAGGTCATCAAGCAACATTTGGTTGTTCAAATCTTCGTGCTCTGGGAGTAGCCTTCTGTGTACTCCGGGAAATTCAACTTCCGCCGGTACCATGCATTTTTTCCGTAAACAAGGGCGAATGAGGTTTCCTCTATTTCTCATCTAGGAGTTGTCCAATGTGACCATAAGACTCCTTCTAGTTCTTCGGCCCATTTATCCTTTTTGGCTTCTAGGCGTTTTTTGAGTCCATCGAGGATAGTCTTGTTAATAGTTTCAGCATGTATGTTGCATTGTGGGTATCTGGGAGTTGATTTGGTCAATCCTATTTTCCACTTTTTACAAAAGGCTTCGAATCTAGTCGAGATGAATTCCGATCCGTCATCTGTTACGATTTTGTATGGGACGCCATGCCTGCAAATAATGTTTCTCCATACGAAGCTTTCGACCTGAGAGTCTTTGATGCTTGCGTAGGAGTCTGCTTCCACACACACTGAGAAAAAATACGGTTAAGACAAGCAAGAAGCGTTTCTGTTTAGACCTATGCATGGGACCGACGATGTCCATGGACCATCGCATGAATGGGTATGGTGCCAAAACTGATGATAGGACCTCAGCTGGTTGATGGACGGTGGGAGCATGTCTCTGACATTTTTCGCATTTTTGTGCAAAATTCTCGCAGCCCTTGATCATTGTTGGCCAGTAGTAGCCTTGGCGTTTGATTTTGACTGTAAGGGATCTTTCGCCGGAGTGGTTTCCGCAGGATCCATAGTGAATTTCTCCCATTATCCCTCGCGCTTTTTCTCCTTCTACGCAGTCATAAGGGGTCCGGAGAATCTCCATTTGTAGAGTTCTCCTTCTACCAATATGTATCGCATGGACTGGGCCTTAATTTTTCGGGCCGCCCATTTCTATGTCGGGAATGTTCCATCTGCGATGTATGCTAGGATGGTTTGCATCCATGGTTTGTTAAACCCGTATTCGGTTTGTTCATAGTGCTTTTCCGGTTGGATATCGGTTTCGTCTGTTTCATCGCCCTGTTGGTCGATTAAGTTCACGACGATTGGTGGTCCGATGCTAGGGTGCTTTATGAATTCCACGGGGATTACCCTGCTTAGACCCGGATCAGATCTGGACGCTAGTGCAGCCAGGGCATCTGTCTGGGTGTTCTCCGCGCGACGGATCCGTGTCAGAGTGAATTGATCGAAGCTTTGGGTTAAGTCTCAGACAATCTTCAAGTAGGCGTCCATTAATTCTTTCGTCTCTTGCTTCGTATTCGCTGCTGTACTGATTTGCTACCAGCTGCGAGTTGCAATACGCATGGATGTTGCGTATTTTCAGGCCACGAGCCATTCGTAAGCAAGCAATGAGGCTTCGTACTCGGCTTTGTTGTTGTAAGCTGGGAAAATTAATCGAAACGATTGTTCCAGTACTTCCTCTGTTGGCGAAGTCAGTCGGACTCCGATCCTGGAGCCTTGTTTTGATGACTACCCATTAATGTGGAGTGTCCAGGTCGAATCCGGCTCTTGGTTCGTCGTGCACCCTGTGGGGAGTTCTACTAAGAAGTCAGCAAGCACTTGCGATTTTTCGCAAGCTTTCGCTCGATACTCGATATCGTATCGCTAGCTCTACTGCCCACTTCGCTAGTCTTCCAGATTGACTAGGGCTATGCAAGATCGTTCACGGAGGAAATGGTGTGAGTACCACAATCGTATGAGATTGGAAATAAGGTCTCAGTTTTCAGGCTGACATTATGACCGCGAGAACCAGTTTTTCCATTAGCGGATAACGCGTCTATGCATCCAGCAAGGTTTTACTTACGTAGAAGATGGGCTTTTGTTCGCCTCGCTCTTCTCGGATGAGGATTCCGCTTACAGCTGTTAATGATACTGCCATATACAGAAAAAGGGTCTCCCCTCCTATGGGTTTTGCGAGCACTGGAGGGGGGGGGGTAAGGTAGTGCTTCAACTGTTGGAAAGTTTTCTCGCACTCCTTGCTCCACTCGAATTTCTTATTTCCTTTTAAGATGTCGTAGAAAGTCAAACAATTGAGTGCTGCGACTCTACCCGTTAGCCTCTGAACCTCTCGTTTTGTTCTTTGGGATGCCATCTCGATCAACGCGGTGATCTGCTTTGGATTTGCCTCGATCCCCCAAAAAGTTACGAGGTATCCCAGAAATTCTCCTGATGCTACCGCGAACCTGCACTTTGCGGGGTTCAGTTTCATGTTATGTAGGTTTAATCTCTCGAAGCATTCTTGGAGATGGTTGACATGGTCTTGTTCCTCGAGAGACTTTACGAGCATGTCGTCGATGTATACCTCCATAATTTTTCCGAGTTGTTCAGAGAACATTCGGTTTAGCAACCGCTGATAGGTTGCACCAGCGTTCTTAAGACCGAATGGCATTACTTTGTAACAGTGAGTACCGCGGTCGGTTATGAACGCTGTTTTTTCCCGATCATCGGGGTTCATCATGATCTGTTTGTACCCGGAGAAAGCATCCATGAATGAAAACAGTTTGATTCATGCCGTTGCTTCGACCAGCCGATCGATGTGAGGCAGTGGGAAACTATCCTTTGGACATGCTTGGTTGAGATCAGTGAAATCGACGCAGACTCACCACTTTCCGTTTTTCTTTTTGACGACGACTGGGTTAGCGAGCCAGTCAGGATACCTTACCTCTGTTATGGATCCGACTTTGAGGAGTTTTTTGACCTCGTCGTTAACTATAGAAGCCCGTTCAGGACCCAACTTTCGTCTTTTCTGTTTGACCGGTTTGAAAGTTGGATCGACGTTAAGTTTGTGACATGTAATGTTGATGTCAATCCCTGGCATGTCTTTTTTAGACAGGCGATAAGCTCCGTTTTAAGGGCTCGCAAAGATTAGTGCCAATTTCAATGCAGCGGTCTGGGAATGATTCGTCGAGGCATACTGAGACCACGGGTTCACAGGTTGGTTCGCGTTTTCCCTCGAGGCACTCGGCTACTCGCGATTGCAAAAAGATTTTTGTTTTGTTTGGTCCTAAGGCGTTGTCGTTAATAGACGAGTTCCTTTTCTTGTTGGAAGGAGTCTCTGATGACGAGCCCATGCGTTTGAGTTCCGCGGTGAAATAGACTTGCGAAATTTTTCAATTACCCCAGATTGTCTTGATTCCTTGTGGTGTTGGGAACTTGAGACATAGATGATAGGTCGATGGCACCGTCTGCATTGAATTTATCCATGGAGTTCCTACGATCGCATTATACGATGAGGGTCGGTCAACGACCAGAAACTCCATGATTCTTGTTATACTCCCGGGCTCGACCGTGAGGTTTATTGTCCCGAGAGTCATAGTCACTTCCCCCGAGATTCATAATAACGGACTTAGGTATTTTGTGATTGTGGATAAATTGATTTCCATCCTCTCGAGGGTACGCTTGAAGATGATATCAGCCGAGCTTCCGGTGTCGACTAATATCCGAGCGACATCGATATTCTGAATTGTCAACTCGACGACAAGGAGGTCATTACGGGGTTTGACCTGATCGGTTGTTGTCCTTTTCTTGAAGGAGATGACGTTACTGCCTGTTGGATTAGGCATATCTTTTTCTTATCAGTTCAGTGGTTTTTAGAGTTAGAGGTCCCGGATTATCTGCATAAACACACGAAACAAAGAAGAAAGAGATAACATAATATCGAAAGTAAATTGCAGTAAGGCGTTTTATTGATTGATAACAATAGAGTTACTGAATTTCAGCGAGAATGAGATAGACATAGTTCGTCAGCAATGGAAAACAAAAGAACAAAGTAGAAAAACGTTATAAGTATCGGACTTGCTAGTCTAACCACCTAGATTCAAAGTTCTCCTAAAGCTAACTGTAATTTCTATACCTAATCTTCCGTTTTTCTCGCCTTTAACCTTAGCTCTCCTTATATATGCCTCTTGATGCGGTTTATCCCTTCCTTTTTTGCCCCGAGTCAAGTTTATCTCCTTTTCAGGAATATTCCTTTTTCTCTCGATCTTCATGGTTATCTTCGGAAACTTTACATTTATATTTTGATTTCTCGATATTTATCTCTGTGTGAATAAAGATAGACCATCGCAACACCACTGGACTTGGTTTCGTATGAAAATGTGAGCGGGCCTTTAGTTGCATTTTTCCTATTTCTCCGAAAGACCGTCTTTGGTACGACATCGATTTTAAGTATGGTTTTAAACTTCTCGTATAGCTTAGGCAACTTTGGAGTTAAGCCAAACGTTGCCGTTTTACATGATCGGTTTGAACTTTATACGAAAAATGAGTCTTCGCGGTTTTAATCATGAGGTTCCAACGGTAACTCCGATCGAGACGAAACGAAAAGCATTTTATCAAGATTCGAAAGAAGAGCTAGAGGGAGTGATCCAGGTTGCCATATGGAGACATGGGGGCTGCATTTGTCGAGCTAGAAGTTGTTTTTCGAGTCTTACTTGATTCTACCGTAAAATCTCAATGGGAACTCCGATTGAGACTAAACGAAAAGCATTTCGATCACGACTGTAAGAGGAATACAAATAAGAAACAGAGGTCACCATATGGCGACCCAGGCTTGGAAAGCTAAGGTCGCCATATGGTGACCCGGTCTTTGAAGGGTTAGGTCGCCATGTGGCGACCCGGACTTGGACAGTCTAGGTCGCCATATTGCAACCCGGACTCTGTGGGTCTAGGTCACCATATGGCGACCCAGACTCGGAGTGTCTAGATCACCATATGGCGACCCAGACTCGGAGTGTCTAGGTCACCATATGGCGACCCGGACTATGTGGGTCTAGGTCGTCATATGGCAACCCAGACTCGGAGAGTCTAGGTCGCCATATGGCAACCCGGATTGTATGTGTCTAGGTCGCCATATGGCGACCCCGACTAGGAGAGTCCAAGTCGCGATATGGCGACCCAGACTGTGTGCGTCTAGGTCGCCATTTTGGCGACCCGGACTTGGAGAGTCTAGGTCGCCATATGGCGATCCGGACTGTGTGGGTCCAGGTTGCCATATGGCAACCCGGACTGTGTAGGTCTAGGTCGCCATATGGCGACCCTGACTAGGAGAGTCCAAGTCGCCATATGGCGACCCGGACTGTGTGCGTTTAGGTCGCCATTTTGGCGACCCGTGTACTGTGAGTATAGGTCGCCATATGACGACCTAGGTTCGAGATGTTGTTCTTTCCAAACTACTTTTTCGATAAGTTACTTCTAGAAATGGTAACCTTTGTCAGTGTTTTCGAGAGAACCGTTTTGACCCCAACATGCTTTGTAAAAACTCTTTTTTTTTTGGAACTCCTATCTCTCTGTCTTTTTAAAGACATAAATACAAAACCCTAAATTTAGGTCAAAACTCGTCCACGGCATTTTCGTCATTCTGACTTGGGCTATGATCATCGATCGATGGCATGTGTGGTGCATCGATCGATCTTAGGCTTTAATCATTGGTTGACGCCAAGTGTATTCCATCGATCGATGGCTTTGTAGACTCTATAGATGATCGGCTACAGATTCTTCTAGATGCTCCAAAAGCTCCAAGTATCTCTTATATCTCCAAAACGTTCATGGACCTGTAAATACTCTAAAACATTGCCCAGACACACATAATAAATAGGCTATATCAACTCCCCAAGACTTAACTCTTTGCTTGTCCTCAAGCAAATATATTTGTGAAAGAAGTTTTTAAAAGTGGAGACTCACATGATATCTAAGTATAACTATCACCATACTTTGTTGCAACCACATCCTAGCAAGTCGATCACAAAGAAACTATATGTACCATATCCTAGTATAGCAACAAAATCCATTCTACCAACAACTTAGCAAATACTAGCTTGACTCCTCCCTCTACTGATCTCATTTTTTTGCATAAAATAAAAGTGCATGCTTTACCTTGGGAATATCGATCAAAGGACACAAAATTCTTACCTCTGAAAGTATCTGAAAAACTAAGCACAAAGTCTTATTTAATCCCTTTCTTCCTTCTTTTCTCTATTCTCTGAATCTTTTTAGATTTCTTCCCTCTTTATTATTATTTCTTTTTCTTTTTCTTTTTCTTTTTCTTTTTCTTTTTCTTTTTCTTTTTCTTTTTCTTTTTCTTTTTCTTTTTCTTTTTCTTTTTCTTTTTCTTTTTTTTTTCTTTTTCTTTTTCTTTTTCTTTTTCTTTTTCTTTTTCTTTTTCTTTTTTTTTCTTTTTCTTTTTCTTTTTGTTTTTCTTTTTGGGCAAAGTTTGTAGGCGAATAATGAGGTTATTAGTAATTTACCTATCCCTTGCTTCCAACAATGTGTGAGCATTTCTCTGAATTAGAATATTGGGGTCATTGGTAATGTACCTACCCCTCTGCATCTCGGTAAATCATCTCAATCTTTTAAGCTTTAAAGTAAATGCTGAAGAGAGAGAGAGAAGGCAACCAAAGGTGCAATGACTTGTACATACAGACTTGTAGAAGGAATATGATCCAGTGTATACCAAGTCCCAAAGCAAGCTAATAATGTCAGGATTAGTGTTGGAAATCAGCTTCGGTTCCTTCAAACTTTCTAAGCAAGTGTGGTATAGTGGCAGGATGATCCACTTTAGTATCTCTAGTAATCTCTGCAAACAACCTTCTGAGAATGGTGTTAAAGTGTGGTTAGTCAATAATAAATCTTGATCATAATCATCTTTTGACTCAATAAAACTTTTTGAAAAACTTATATATATATATAGCAAATAAAACTCAAAACAAATAAAATAGTGTTAGCGAACCTCCCCTAGACTTAAATTACATTGTCCCTAGTGTAATCCGCCCCAGATTGGTTAGGAAAAATTAAATCATAAGTAAATATCTTAAGAGAGAAACTCGATACCAGACTCTGTAGAAGAGTATAGATCGGTGGTAGGTATGTTGTGTCGATCGGTTATCGTGATCCATTGTCGACTGATGGTGACTCTATGGTGTCGATCGATGTTGCACCTGTAAGTTTCTACTCACTTGTTTTTAAGTATAAAACTCAAAATCGAAAACAATATTACTAAACCTCCCCCAGGCTTAAACAACACTATTACATGTGTTATTCAGTCCGAGATTGGTGAAGAAAATAAACCATAAGGACATAATTTCATAAAGGAAAACAGTATACCTGCTTGCTGATGGTGACTGTCGATCGACACAATTAAGTGGCGATCGATCGATGCTAAGGTTACTCCGTCGATCGATGCTGGCCAGCCATTGGTCGATGCTCTGTGCAGACTCATGTTCCTTTTGTTCTAAAAACTGTAATAATATAGTAAAATCCAAAATTCGACTAATCTAATAAAAAAAAACTAAGTAAAAGTTACTAAACAGTGGGTTGCATTCCACTCAGCGCTTGGTTATAATCTTAAGCTCGATGTTTGAACTTTCTGACTAGTATGGAGGTGGATCAACACTTGGAAAACAAGTGTCTACATCTTCTCTGCTCATCTGAAACCATATACCAATAAAGCTCTTTGTTGCTTCATCAATTCTCGTTTTCTCATTCTTTGTAACCTCTCTAACAACCTCCATTGAATGCATTTGTCTTTATAGGGTAGTAGACATCATCAAGGCTCGTGTAGAAATCATCCAGTGACATCTCTTGAACTTTGTAGATCTCATGCACAATATCATCAATCTCTGCTCTGCTATATGTTCTTTGATTCTCCATAGACATACTGATCCTTGCTGCATGTATTGGTAAGCATATGTAGCTCTGCTCAAACATAGTAGCTCTCTCTAGAACAGTTGTGATGCATTCAGCTTGCACATTCACTACTCTTCCGTCTGTAGCTCTAGCATTACCATTCTCATCTCTGTAGATGACATACTCATCTTTCTTTTCCCATTGGAAAATTCTTCTCCCCTTAGCATCATATGCTCTCGTACCATGCTCGATACAGTCGTCGGTCGATGATGGGTGTGTCCTGTCGATCGATTCTGAACTCTTCGGATTATAGGCAATTGAAGTACAAAGTTTGTGAAACTTCAGAAGGGTGATGTCGATCGATGCACGCTGTCTGATGTCGATCGATCTAAGATGTGGAGACGTGTATGGAGTATTACAGATCGGCTTGTTCTTTTGCTTCTCAATGTCGATCGATGCTGAATGAGGTGCGTTGACCGATGCGCGTTTATCTACTTTCGCCCAGCTGGCGTCATCCGATACCAGGTCATGATATTTAATCAGATCTTCTTCTCCATCGATCGATGGTGTAGGGTGGCCGTCGATAGATGCTTGATTACCAAGTTGTTGTCCGAACAGATTTCCAGCTCCATTGGTCATTGCAAGCATTCTGTCATCATCTGAATCTAGTTCCGGCTCTGTTTCTTGGTCAGTATCCATTGATGGCGCATGGTTATCTTCGATCGATGTCGATTTGCCAAGTTGATAGGAAATTTGTAAAACACCAGCCTCTTCCATTGCAAACCACGATACTCGATTAGCTCTTCTTCTTTGTAATCTTCGTCGTACTCAAGGTAGGCTGAGGTGTAGTTGCCATCTGCGTGGCAGGTGTTGATCGGTTCTGGGGTTAGGCCATCGATTGATAACAAAGGGTGGGTATCGACCAATTTCTGAACAGCAAACGCGTCGATCGATTCTCTGGGTTGGGTGTCGATCAATGCTTCATCTTCATGCTCCTCGTTGAACTCATAACTGCAGAAGCAAGTGGCCACAAGTTCTTCATCATTAGACAACTCAATCAGAGTAGCCTTGCTCTTATTCTTGACAGGTTCATAGAAAATATTTTGATGAATTAGGGATAGATACAACATGTTTTGCTTCATATCGTAGATGGCTCCCACTGTAGCCATAAATTCTCTCCCAAGTAGTAGTGAAGAGTTCCAATCAATCTGGATGTCCATCACATGAAAGTCTACTGGAACCAGGGTGATGTTGATTTGCACTAAAACATCTTATACTATCCCCCCTGAGTTCACTTTTGAGCAGTTTACAAATGTGAAAGAATCATTGGAGGGTTCCACTTTAAGGTTAAGCTCCTCTGCCATAGTTTTGGGCATGATGCTTACTGATGATCCAGTATCACAGAGGGCACTGGGGTATTCGTTGCCTTTGATCAAACATGGCACCACAAACTTCCCAGGGTCACTTTTCTTCTTTAGACAAGTCCTATGTTTCATCCTTTCTCTAAGATGATTGAATATGATCTCTATATCCTCTTTTGTCTCCCTTGATTCCCTGAAAAACATCCACAACATGTGTGTATAGTCAGCTTCATCAAAAGGGATGTCTAAAAGAATTTTGGACTCTTTTAACAAAGTTATCCATCTCTTTTTCATTGGCTTCTCTGCCTTGATGTTTGGGGATCTTTTTCTTCCTCTTGGAAGTGCCTTCATCTTCTCTATCAAGATCCATACTCATTACTTGGTGTCGATCGACACCAATGTGAACTGCCTAATGACATGGAACTTTCCACACGAAAATCTCCTTCTTGGAGTTTTTATCTTTTAACCTACTGCTAAAAATCATCATCAATCAATGAGTTGACATGGTGATTTTGTCCAGCCTCCTTGATTCTCTGACCTGCTGCATTACACAGATGACCCTCGAGGTCATGCAGGTCTCCACTCTCATCCCTAATCAGTATTAAAGTTGCAACCATCTGAACTCGTCAGCTTCTGTCAATCGATGCAGGTTGGTTGATGTCGATCGATGCTAAGTGATCAATGTCGGTCGACGGTGGAGTTCGGATGATGGTCGATGCAGTCCGTGAAGAAGTGTCGGTCGACGCAGTACTAGTGTTGTCGATCGATGCTTTTCGTCTTTCTTTACGGATCGTGCGTTCAAGTCTGTCAGGGTCAGAGGATAATGCTAGTTCTTGTCCTTTATTGCTCCTGGTGCTTCTTTGCATGTACCTGAAAACAAAGGAAAATAAAAATTATTAGTAACTTAAAATTAGTAACAAACCTAGACTAAATCCTTGAAATTAAATCTAATGGTGATCTATGCTCCCCAGCCACAGCGCCAAATTTGACATGGTGGTGTTTATTGTTCTAGCAGGGTATAAATATCCTAAACAATCAACTATCAAACTAACCCTAATCTTAACACATAATAATACTCTTGCCAATACAAATAAGGTGTATTACTTAGGGATCAAATCCACAGAGAGCAAAAGTACATAATAGATTTCTTATTTCTAAAGACTAAGTTAGGTAAATATATATATGGTGGTGAATAATCAAATTAAGGAAATATTCCTAGTCAAGAAGTACGATGCAATATAGAAATATGCTACTATTGCAAATATGGAATTATGCTATTAATTAACTAGATGTAAATATGAATGTAAATATGTTAGATCTAGGGTTTCAAGCTTAATGAATTATAGGGGATATGAAGCACAAAAATGTAAATATACTAGAACTCAAATATTAACTATTCTGACCCTTTTAACTCCAACTCTCGTATGCGAACAAAAGGAAAGACCATCGATCGACGGCTAATGCCTGATGTCGATCGACGGTAAAATCAGAAGGAATATTGGGCGAGATTTGATAAGTCTACCAGAATTATTAGACCAGCTCTCGCGCGCCTAACAACCTAGTTCAACAGAATCTATTCTGGCACAGAACCTACTCTCGTAGTTGTCCATGTCCTATCATCTAGATCCTAGTTAGCTACTCTAGAATGCAAGCATTAAGCACAACTCAATTGATGGATATTAACTCAAGCTAACAATCCTTTTTTGGGGCTAATCCATGATTGCTATCATTCAACCCTAAACCTAATAAGTAACTACTCATACATGATCTTTGTCACAGAAATCATAGATGAAATATATATATGAAATATAAAATAGATAAAAATCAAAGGAGTTCCAAGAGGACTCTGGAGAAGTCTCTCCTTTCTCACATAACCCTAATACAAAATGAATGAAATTAAAATGCTCTCTAAAAACTCTTTTTTTTGGAACTCCTATCTCCCTGTCTTTTTAAAGACAAATACAAAACCCTTCATTTAGGTCAAAACTCGTCTAGGACATTTTCGTCATTCTGATTTGGGCTTTGATCATCGATCGATGGCACGTGTGTTGCATCGATCGATCTTGGCTTTAATCATTGGTCGATGCCAAGTGTATTCCATCGACCGACGGCTTTGTCGACTCACTAGATGATCAGCTACTGATTCTTCTAGATGCTCCAAAAGTTCCAAGTATCTCATATATCTCTAAAACGTTCATGGACCTTTAAATACTCTAAAACTTAGCCTATACACACATAATAGACTTTAAATAAAGCCTATAACATGACCTAAAACTGGTAATAAATAGGTTATATCAGTAACTCAGAGAGCATCAATTGTTTGCTAAGCCGAGTAAGTGTAGCTTATGGCATAGGAAATCAGATTTTTGGGTCATGTGGTTTCTGAGGCATGAGTTTATGTAGTTCCGGAGAAGATTACTGCAATTTCATAGTGACCAACACCAAGGAGTGCTACAAAGATCCACAGTTTTCTTGGTTTGGCATGGTACTAAAGGAAGTTTGTCAAGGGTTTTGCCAGTACGGAAAAGCCGATGACGCGACTAACAGGCAAGGATGTCAAGTTTAATTAGACATATGAGTGCTTGAACAGTTTTACTAAGCTGAAATGACAACTAACGGATACGCCAGGTTTGGTACCACCGATGCCAGTAATACCATATGAGGTTTACACAGATGCGTCTAGTATGTGTTT